>CAJGYO010000004.1:63471726-64702583 GCA_904845875.1 Miscanthus lutarioriparius | reverse complement strand
GGCTTGAAGCTCGTGGAGCTGCTCCGTGTCCGGTGCTGATGCCTCAGCTGGCGGATTCTCGATTCCGCCTGCCGCCGGGCCTCGAGACGCTGTGGTGGAGATCGCTTTCGCCGCCTGGGCGGGAATGGTTGCTCGTCCTCTCGCTCCTTTCGCCTCTTTTGGCATCCCGGAGTTCGACGTGGAAGCACTCACGAGATGGATCGTAAGTCCTTCATCGTCGGAGTCGGAGTAGCCGAGGCGATGGTCGCTATGGCCAAGAATTGGCGCAAATCCCGTGGTTGTGAAGTTCGGAGAAATCCACCACGGGCCATGCCTAAATCCTCGTCCGAGGAGTCGGAGCGGTGCTCAAGTCGAGAGCGGCAGCGCCGGCGGCGTTCCGAGGGTGCTCGTGAGTGGCGGCGTAAGAGTAGGCGACGAGGCGGCGGCATTTCTCAACCCAAAGGGTATGGGGACGGGGGCTCTCCATATTCTCGCCTACCGGGTCGGCTCTTCGTGGAGTGGCGGAGCGAGGTTAGACGATCGGGCATCGCCAGTAAGCCACCGGCGATTTTCCTTCGTCGTGCTCAGAGTCGAGGCGGGTCCCAGCCGTGGACCCCGTACCAACAACCTGGTCGAGGACATCGGGCGGGAGAGGCGTGTCGCCCTGGGCTCGCGTAGCGTCAGGGGGTGGCCTTGCTCGCGTGCGTGCTGGCGGCGTGGTGAGAGAGCGGCGCCCGGGCGCCGCTGCGCTACTGAGGCTCTTTGGAAGCGACTTGACCGCGTTGGGACGGTGGGGTTCGAGGAGTGAGGAGCACCATGTCGTACTCATGCCCTAGAGACATGAACTCTAGGCTCCCCCAACCAAACTATGGTGCCGAGACGCAATGGTGGTATGTAGTCCGCCATCCGAACTTGCTAGGATGACGAAGGCGACACGCACCGCCCCTACCTAGCGCCGCTAACTGTCGGTGTTTTGGAACCGGGGTCCCTCAACCAACGAGTGAATTTGTGCTGCGTGCCCCTAATCCCGGATGGTGGCGCAAAGAGACACAAGGTTTATTGGTTCAGCAATCGAGGCCCTACGCCCAAATCCGAGAGATCGATCTTGTATTCCTTGCACGGAGTGCTCGTAGTAGGGGGTTACAAGCTAGGTGAGAGAGGAACTAGCCCTGTGTCTCGGCGAGTGTGGTGCGGGCTGCTTGAGGCGTTGTTCCCAAGCGGCGTAGGAGAGTGCGTGGTTCTATCGGCGTGTTCGTCTTCTGGCCTCTCTCAGAAATGGCCCTGATCCCTCCCTTTTATACTCTAAGGGAGGACGGGACCGTGCTGTGGTGCTACATAGCACTTCAGTAAATGGGGTGGCGTGTCCGAGCCACGTGAGTCGGCCACCGTTGTGGTATGGTCGATGGAGTGTCCCCGTCCTTGTCGTGCGGAAGTGACATCTTTGGTCGGAGACTTCGGTCTTGTGCGTCGTGGGGCTCCAGTGACGGCTTGATGATGCGAGACATGGCGGGGCGACGTCTTTGGTCGCGATGTAATGACGTCGTAGGAGAGCAGTGGCTCTGCAGATGCCGAGGCCGAGCCATCGTGGGGGGGCTCGGTGGTCATGGACCCTCAGCCGCCGAGCCCGTGAAAGCAACCGTCGAGGCCTTTGGGGAGTTATTGGCCCCGGTGCGATTCCGAGGCCACAAAGAGCCTGAGACGTGGCTCCCCATACTGCGTTGTCCTTGGAGCGGGAGTTGGCAGCCTGATGAGGCATGGGTGTCAACCATGTGCACGGTGGATAGCATAGTGACGGGTAACCCCTGCCCAGTCCGGGGGACGTCAGGTCATCGCGTGATGACGTCGTAGGGGGCTGTGGCTCTGTAGGTGCCGAGGCCGAGCCATCGTGGGGGGCTCGGTGGTCATGGACCCTCAGGCTGCCGAGCCCGTGAAGCAAACTGTCGAGGCCTTGGGGGAGTTATTGGCCCTGGGTACTGATTCCGAGGCCACAGTAGCCCAGACGTGGCTCCCCATGCTGCGTTGTCCTTGGAGCAGGAGTTGGCAGCATAGTGAGGCATGGGCGTCAACCATGTGCACGGTGGTTAATGCATGGTGGCGGGTAACCCTTGCCCAGCCCCCGCCTCTGTCCCATCGGCCATTCTGTGCAGATCGAACCACGGCCTTACCTCACACGGCAACTCCCTCACCACCTTTTCACCCAAAAGACAACAGAGGCTCCAAGGAAGTTCTCAGACAGAGACCTTGTCTATCAATAGGGCTCGGCGTCACAATAGCGCTTATAAGGGAGACTCGGCTGCTGCCTCCCCAAAGCCGGGCCTCCTCGGGGGGCTAGAAAGGGGAACCCCTAAGTCCCGAACACCATTTGTTAATGGTCTTTCAAAAATTTCTACGCCTAAACTCTCTCGCGCTCCGATGGGACCTTCACAAGAAACCCAAAGACCAAAAGTTTGTCTAGAGGCCAAAGGGCGCCTACGAGACGTGAGAACGCCTCGCGCCTGGCTCACGGCAGCTCCCTCACCACCCTTCGCGAAGGACGGCTTAGGTCCCGAGGGTTTTCTTTTGGGTTCCCAAGATCGAGACAGAGAGGCACAGTGCTCGGAAGTAGAACAGAAAAACGATTAAAAACGCGCACATCGTAAATACTTTTAAAGGCCTCGACGGCCACAAAACGTCACGATCTGACAACTAACTCAATCCGGTTACATGGCCCCTTTGGCCTGGTCAAAGCTCAAGGGATCGGTGGTGGCGCGGGAGGGACCACCTCTTCTTCAAAACAGACGAGGCCAGTGGCTGTGCCGGTGCCTCGGCCGCCTCCAACAGCTTCATGACCTCGCATCCGCCTCCTCGTCATCTTCGGCAACACGAAGCCGTCCGACAGCCTCGAGGTTGATGGCGAAAAGTGCGAGGAGACGACGGCTGTGGCGCGCTTGACACCCGTGTGCAACGCCCCTCGGAGTCTCTCGCGACGCGGGCCGCTCAACGCACCAAGCGGCTCCCGAGGGAGCTAGCTGATTGGACCTCCTCGATGTCAAGAGCCTCGCATGTGGTCCGGAGACAGCGCCAGCAGTGGCGTCTCGTGCTCCCGGACCTCGACATCCAGCTGCCGCTATGCTAGCTGCGACGGAGGCCTCGGCCGCTGGGAGGCCTCTTTCTCCGCACTCTACGTCGCGACGAGGGGTCGTGGAGTCAAACGCGAATCGAGCAAGCTGGAGCAAGGAACATGGTTCGGCGGAACTTACCTCGGCCTTGCTCTTCCAGGTGAGACCTCGACCCGAGAGGCCTCGGCCGCCTTTGGTAGTTTTCTCGCCAAGGCGACTTTTCGTCGCCTCGATGCTCGCTCTGCCGCACCCAGCTGCCCGGCTGTGACCTTAGCAGAGGCCGTCGCTTGGGGCCAAGCTCAAGGAGTCTCGCTCCTCCTCCAGTTCCTTGATCTTGGCCACCAGAGGCGCGGATCGCTCCTTAGCCGTGGCCAACTCGGCTGAATATCAAGACAACGAAGGCGGAGGTCCTCCACTTCCGCACTCACATGACACAATAGCCCCAGGCATCGGCAAGCAGGCCCTTTTGGCGCCGAGCTGGTCCCAAATATCCCTCTCATTTCGCAGAACACCGATTTCCCAAGGGATCGGGTCTCGAGCTCCTAAGGAGGCAAAACAAAAAAACGACGTCAAAAAGCTGCGAGGGGGCTCTGAGAGAAAACAACGCTGGCACGAGAGAGGAAAGTACTTACCTGCGCGTGACACCGGGCAGGTCCCTGACCCATAATAGTCATCGCTGTTTGTAGCGATCAGACTGACGCCGGTTGGCATCTTGCTCGAGGTGCCCCAATGCCCCCTCTCTGCGGTATCTTCAAAGGCGCGAACACGGGCTCCCCCTCGGGGTCAGCCCAGTTCATGAAAAACACTGCGGAAGTTCCACCCGCGAGGCTCGGGCCAGAGCCAGGACAAGAACCGAACTCCCCTCGGCGGGATCTGGGGACTGGTTGCTGCGTGATCTTGGCCGCTGGACGTCCGCCGCCTCCTTCCCTCGGGAAGAATCATCAGACGAGATTGTCCGAACCAGGGGCGGCGCCAAAATTTGCCCCGTCTCCACCTCCATCGCCTCGTTCTCGACGGGCCCGGGGGCTCTGGCCTCCGCCACCTCTACCTCGATGGCCCCGGCAATAGCAGACGCCTGAGCCTCCTTCGCCCCAAGACCCACAACATCTTGAGGCATGGGCTCCTCCTCCTCCACTCGCCCCATGGCCGCCTCGGCCCCTTTTTCTGGGCGGCCGCCTCCTCAAACGGTACTTCGCCCGACGCCCGCTGTCAAGACGCCGGCCCTGCGCCTCCGGCTGCTGATGGGCGGAGGAGCTAACGTTCACCTGAGCGCTTTACGGGCGCCAAGGAGGATCTTCCACCGAAGCGTCTGGCTGGAAGAAAAGACACTCCCAAGGTCAAGATGCAACCTGAGGCGGATAAGAAGTACTACGGACTCCACCAGAGAAGACGCTTACATGAACGGGATGCGGCCGCCGACACCGCTTTGCCTCCTCTCTGCCGGCGGTGGTGAAAAGAAGGCGTGGCCCCGGTGTCCACTGATGCCGGTGGCCTCCGTCGGACCCGGCACCTCCTCGACCCTTCACGGAGATAATGGGGTCGCCCCACCGTCACCCGCTCCACCTCCGCCGCCGAACCCATCTGGTGACGCAGACTCCTCCGACACCGCGCCGCCGGGTGTGTCGGCCTCGCCCCGGCCGGGGCGGCCCGCCGCCCCGGACACCTCCTCCTCCTCCTAGGGGCGTCGGGCTCCTTGCGGCGCCCGGAACCATCTCCCCGATGTCGGGAGGTGTCCCAGCAGGTTGCCGTCCCCACCTCGCGCCCGCGCCATTGCCGTCAAGAATCCGACACCGGCGACGAGGGAGACGGTTCCAACGGGAGACCGTCGAGCTTCGACGCCGGCGACGGGCGTCCGGCTTTTCGCAGCGAGAGCTTCTTCGTGCGCCTCGCCTCCTTGGCATCTTTCTTTTCTTCTCCTCCTCGGCGCGCCTGTACCGTTAGGGCTTCGCCCACGGGCGCCCTCGAGCGGCGGCGGGGAGTTTCGCACGTCTCTTAGTCCCTCGTGAGAATGACGAAGTAAGACAACAGACCAAAAAGGCGAAAGCCTCGACAACATCCAACTTACGGCCGAGACATACCCCGCTGACAGGCGATCGAAGCGGCATCAAATCGTCGATCTTCGGCTTCCCGTCCACCGCTTCTTTCACCCGACGCAGGGTCTCGTCGTCGGTAAGGGCGACGGCAGACATCTTGACACCGACGATCGAATCGCCCGGGGTCATCTCGAACAGCCGCCGCCGCCGGGCCATCAGCGGCAACACCCTCCGGCGGTGAAAAGCCGCCACGACCACGGCCGCCGAAAGGCCGTGGTCACGCAGCTTCCCCAAGGCCCTCAAGAGCGGTTCCAGCCTGGCTGATCGCGATGATGACGCCGTACCCCATTTCTCTGGTTGACTCTCTACAACCCGCCCGGTATAGGGGAAGTCCTCCGCCGTCGTTGCGGAGGTAGAACCGGCAAATCATACCAACGACGGTTGGACGCGATACCGGGCCGGGATGTAGAGGGACTGCCGGTCTTGGCGCACGTGAAGGGTACAGCCGCCGGCCCTCTGGCCCTTCCGAGCCCCCCTCGTTCCCCCCGGCTTGGTGGTGAACGTCGCTCGGAACAAGTGGAGCCACAACTCCCAGTGGGGAGCGATCCCCAGATACCCCTCACGCACGGGCGGCGAAGATGGCCGCTGGGCGATGGAGTTGGGGCTGAAATTGTGCAGCTCCACGCCATAGTAGTGCGGGAGCGCCCGCATGAAGTTATCCACCGGCGACCAAGCCTCGCGCGTGGAAGACGACGAAGCTCACCACGAGCCGCCGCGCGGCCTCGCTCCGACTTCGTTCCCGGAGCAATCCACTCCGGCTCGTCGGGGTCGGTGATCGGGCGAAGAAGACCGGCCTCCACGAAGCGATCGCAGCTTCTCCTCGGTGACGTCGGACCGCCCCGAGGATCCGCCGAGGAGGAGGATGAGCGGGACCACCAGCCATTGCGTGGCGGAGGACGCCTGCACGGCGGTAATCTCTCCCCTCTCTCTCGTTGGTCTCTCGCCTCGCCCTTCTCTTCCCGGTGCTCTATGCTCTCAAAGAACAGCACGGAGGCGCAAAAGCGAATGCGAGAGAGGTAAGAAGGGAAAGGCGAGGCCCTTTGCGTATTTATGCAGTGACAAGACGAAACCGCCGGGCGACGAAATCGGGGAAGTTTCCCCCAAAAAATCCGGCGCGGTTATCCAGATCCGGTCTTACCGCCCACGCACACTCTCCCTCCTCGTTAATCGCGCGTGCAGGTACGTCCCGTCGGCTTCCCTCCTCGTTAATCGCGCGTGCAGGTACGTCCCGTCGGCTGACGCCACGTCGCGTCCAACCGCAGCAGCAGCAGGAGCCGTTTCGCCTCCCCGAAAAAGCCGCCTCAAAAGACGCGCCTGCCATTAATTAACCGTAGGGAGAGAAATAACCCCCCCGATTCCTTCCAGGCAAAGGAACTGGGCACCAAGCCCGCTACGGTCCAGGGTTCGAAGGCTGGGCCCTTAGGGGTTTCGACAGCCGCCCCAAGGCAACAGAGTCAGGGGCAACCACTGGCGAGCCTACAGGCCGAGGCCCAAGCAATAAACGCTTGGGGACGCATGTTGTGTCCGAGACCGGCAGGGAGGTCTCGAATGGGATCCCACCGTAGGGAGGCACCGAGCCACCGAGGCCCAATGAACGGCCTCGGCACCCACTAGAGAAACCCTCCGGTACTCTTGGAGCGCGCGTCTCCGGACCGCTAGCCGACCCCGGCCGAGTGCGGGTACGGGCCTCCACGGACTTACCCGATAACAGCTCACCGGAAGTGCCATCGCTCGCGCCCACCGAGGGTAGCATGGCACATTCCACCCTCCTTCCGAGCGAAAAAGGAAGCGCGAGGGTCGAATAAAAGTCGGGAGAATCCACGACGGCCCTCTCGCTCCGTGCAGAGGCTAAGGGACTCTTCCTGCAAAACGTTGCCGAGGCCCAGCGACTTGAGCTCGCACACGAGGGGTCTCGGCAAAAAATCAACCCTCCTTCCGAGCGAAAAGAAAGCACGAGGGTCGTTCAAAAAGCCGGAAGAACTCCTGACGGCCCTCTTGCTCCATGCAGAGGCTAGGGAGCTCCTACGCAAAAGACGCCGAGACCCGTGACCTAGGCTCGCACCCGAGGGGGCTCGGCGGTCAGAGACCCTCACGCGAGGGGCGAACCAAAAGCCGGGGACCTCGACCGCTCTCTCTCGCTCCGCGAGAGACTGGGGCTCCTCCTGCAACTTTGCCGAGACCAGTGGCTCAGGCTCGCACACAGGTGGGCTCGGCAGAACAGCCCCCCGTCCGAGCAAAAAGGGCCAGGCGGGGACGGGCAAAAAGTCGGGAGGACCTCGACCGCCTCTCTCCGTCAGGCGGAGGCTCGGGGCTCTTCCTGCACCCAAGATAAAAACAAGCGACCCGATCCGTTCACGGTCCAGGGGTTCAAATTTGGGCCCCGGGGTTTCGGCAGCTGCCCCAGGCAAAAGAGTCAGGGGCGACTATGGCGCGAGCCTGCACGAGCACGCCTGTGTTGTGTCCGAGACCGGTAGGGAGGTCTCGAATGGGATCCCACCGAGGGAGGCACCGAGCCACCGAGGCCCAGTGAACGGCCTCGGCACCCACTAGAAACCCTCCGGTACTCTTTGGGAGCGTCTCCGGACCGCTAGCCGACCCCCAATGAACGGGTACGGGCCTCCACTCGGACTTACCCGATAATCACTCACGGAGATGCCATCGCTCGCGCCCACCGAGGTAGCATGGCATCTTCCACCCCTCCTTCGAAAGCGAAAAGGAAGCACGAGGGTCGTACAAAAAGCCGGAGAACCCCGACGGCCCTCTCGCTCAAAGCGGAGGCTAAGGGGCTCTTTCCATGAACATCGTCGAGGCCCCATGATCCGAACTCGCACCCACGGGCCCGGCAAACACGATCAAAACGCCTCACTCGAAAGAAAAAAGCCCCAAGAAGTGAAATCACTCCTCCAGGGGCCTCGGGAGGCTACACCCGGCCAGGTGCGCTGCCGCCGCACCCACCAAAACCTCGAAAAACAAAACACCATCCCGGCAGGGAGCTATCAAGAGCCAATTCTCGTCGGAACCTCAGGGGGAGTGCCTCCACTCCCCCCAAGGCTCGGGGGCTACTGTCGGATACCGTGAGAAGGGGTACCCTAAGCAAGATCCAAAGAACGACTGCTTAGATTTCGTAAAGATCGAAACCAGCCTAATGCGCTGCTTGGCCTCGGCCGATTCTCGACTCGCCCGAGGCCCCATCATCCTGTGGCCTCGGCCGATTCTCCGACTCGCCTGAGGCCCCCATCCTGTGGGCCTCGGCCGATTCTCCGACTCGCCCGAGGCCTCATCACCGCGGGCCTCGGCCGATTCTCCGATTCGCCCGAGGCCTCATCACCGCGGACCTCAGCCGATTCTCCGATTCGCCCGAGGCCCCCTCACCGCGGGCCTCGGTCGATTCCCCGCCAGAGGCCTCGGCCGAGGCCACCGACCCTCCGTCTCGCGCAAGGCGGGCTCGGCAGCACTCCGCTACCTCTTCCTTCTCCCGTCCCTCTGGCAAAACGTCGTGTCGCATCAACTCAGCCAACTGCTGCCCCTGACAACAGCCGCATGCCCGGCACAGTGCAGCAGAATGGCCGATGGGACAGGAGGCAGGACTGGGCAGGGGTTACCCGCCACTGTACTAACCACCGTGCACATGGTTGACGCCCATGCCTCACTATGCTGCCAACTCCTGCTCCAAGGACAACGCAGCATGGGGAGCCACGTCTGGGCTACTGTGGCCTCGGAATCAGTACCCAGGGCCAGTAACTCCCCCCAAGGCCTCGACAGTTTGCTTCACGGGCTCGGCAGCCTGAGGGTCCATGACCACCGAGCCCCCCACGATGGCTCGGCCTCGGCACCTACAGAGCCACAGCCCCCTACGACGTCATCACGCGATGACCTGCACGTCCCCCGGACTGGGCAGGGGTTACCCGTCACTATGCTATCCACCGTGCACATGGTTGACACCCATGCCTCACTGTGCTGCCAACTCCTGCTCCAAGGACAACGCAGCATGGGGAGCCACGTCTGGGCTACTGTGGCCTCGGAATCAGTACCCAGGGCCAATAACTCCCCCCAAGGCCTCGACAGTTTGCTTCACGGGCTCGGCAGCCTGAGGGTCCATGACCACCGAGCCCCCTACGATGGCTCGGCCTCGGCATCTGCAGAGCCGCTGCTCCCTACGACGTCATTACACGGCGACCAGCACGTCGCCCGCCATGTCCTGCATCAAGCCGTACTGGAGCCCCACGACGCACAAGACCGAGTCTGACCAGCATGTCACTTCCGCACGACAAGGACGGGGCCACTCCATCGACCATACCACAACAGTGGCCGACTACAGGGCTCGGACATGCCACCCCATTTACAGAAGCGCTATGTAGCACCCTGTGCACGGTCCCGGTCCTCCCTTAGAGTATAAAAGGGAGGGACTGGGGCCATTTCTGAGAGAGGCCAGGAAGACGAACACGCCGATAGAACCACGCACTCCTACGCTGCTTGGGAACAATGCCTCAAGCAGCCCGCACCACACTCGCCGAGACCTGGGGCTAGTTCCCTCTCTCACCTAGCTTGTAACCCCCTACTACGAGCACTCCGGTGCAAGGAATACAAGATCGATCTCTCGGACTGGACGTAGGGCCTCGATTGCCTGAACCAGTATAAACCTTGTGTCTCTTTGCGCCACCATCCGGGATTAGGGGCACGCAGCACAAATTCACTCGTTGGTTGAGGGACCCCCGGTTCCAAAACACCGACACTATGTTTCGGGTGATTAGGATGAACTTGATTGTCAATGAGCAGCAACAGCACAGGCGACGATCTAAAGTTCCAAGGAAAAGCGGAGCATCATATAGTATATATAGGCATGCAAAGTTCAGGACACTGTATAATCATCGTCGAAGGGGGAGAGCAAGGCAGGCTGTAGGGTTCCTCACCGAATGCAGCTGTGCGATGGATGTAGCGATGGCGACCACCAGAGTTCTAACGGGCAGCCGGATGGAACTCGACGCTAGCAACGAGCGATCTGGTGCCGAGAAAACGATGACGAGGTGCAGTTGTGCAAAGCGGCTCCCTCGGCATGGCATCTCGATGAAGCTTCTTCGGCTTTTGCAAATTTGCCGTTGCTACAGTGAAGTTCACGATCAACAACTTGATAGAGAACATGAAAGTGACCAGGATCACCTCAAGAAAGGCAAACCTCATCTCTCAGAGACGAACAACAAGGATGGAGATCGAGTTTAAGGGTGGCTCGGATAGGGCTAGGCTGCTGCGTTTGTTCCTACATCAACTTTTCTTGAACAGAGCTGGCGAAACCGAGAGATTGATGGCTGCCGGGACGGGAGAGCTTCGACGGCGGCTCGGGAAAAAGGATTTCAGATCCACAACAAGATCAAAGAGAGAAACGTAGGTGTGTATTTATATGCGCTAGGTTAAAGACAAGTTGGAATAGGATTATAGATTTTATTATTTTTGGAATTAATGAATTTCATGACTAAAAATAATTCTAGAAAATCTAGAATTACTATTTGAGCCACGATAAATACTCTGAAAATTCCGAAAATTGAGGAAAATTTTCCAGAGACATTTTGGAACATGAGGAACCCAAATAAAGTATTTAGAGCTCATGATAAGATTGTTTGGAGTATCTAAAAATTAGATTATGCTCCTTGAAAAGTTGGAACAAATTCCCGAAAAAAGCCAGAAAATTTCCTAGAAAGTGTGTAGATATAAGTTGATGGATGATGAACTCAAATAAATTATATTATATAAAGTATAAGAAAAAGATATTTGGATAGATCAAAAAAAATATTAAGGCGGGGAACAATGAATTTGATTCTAGAAAAAGACAGAGACAAGTCAGAGAAAGATAAGCGACTTACTAAATGAGTTTTGAAAAATCTACTCACTCATAACACCGAGTCAAGCAACATGCAAACATCACATCATCCAAACGACTGTCCAAATTAGAAAACTTTAAAAATCCATATTTTTCCATAACTAAATTTGCGTTAGCTCAAACTAAACTTGGTAAATTTTATCCAAATATTTAAACAATTTGTTTTATTTAGTGTTTTCTATGCACAATACAAAATCGAAAAATTTGGGGTGTGACAGCGGCAGTGGCATGTGGTGCTGGAACATGCTTGCATTATTGAATCATTGCATTTGTTTTATTATATTAGTAAATACAAGACAAAGGAGTATGTAACTGTATATAATTATGTGTTGTAATTGAGGCTTTGGACCTTTTTTATTTTTGTCGGAGCTGCTGCTATTGTTCTATTTTGGTTTTGTTTCTTTTGGAAAATTGGATGGTAGCGTAGAACTTCTGATTAGAAATTTGAGAAGAAATTTATTTTTTTTGCGATTTGAGTGATGGTGAAGAATGGTCCGGTGGGTTTAGAAAAGAAAAAAATGGGGGAGGATGGCAGGCCAGGCGGTGGGGATGGTCGAAGGGCAGTTTAGGGGTCCTGGCAGCGGTCGAGGCGGCCGGGCCTGGTTGGGGCGGGGGTGCCCACGGTCTTTGTTGAGAAGTGTTAACTAGGGTTTGCCACCAGCGGAGAAGTATCTTTGTTGTAGCTGTGTGGCACATAAGTCTGTTACCGACAATTATGTTTTGTTGTAACTTGCTTTCTTTTTAGTTTTTTTGCGGTATGAGATGCTACTATTAATTTTTAGTTGTTTGTTTTCTTGAAGAATTAGATTGGATCATTGTATTTTTTTATCATATATTTGTGGTTATTGCTATTGGGAATGTTGAACAATATTCCGAGGGGCTTAAATTTTTTTTTGGGGAGGTAGGTAGGCCAGTCGGTTGGGAATGGTCAATGGACAGCTTAGGGGAGCTGGCAGTGGTAGTGCCGGTCGGACCAGGATGGGGCGGGGGCATTGATTGCCACGGTGGTGGGTTGGGGGCGGTATGGGGTAGGGGGGAGGGGTAGCAGGGTGGTCGCCGCGGGCTCGGTAGGGTGTCGTTGGAGCTTGGCTGCCTCGGCAGCGGCCGCGGAGCTCCGGCGAGACCCTACCGAGCCCGTGGTGGGGTGGTGAGCGGTGGCAGTGTGTGACGTCGGAATACAAAAGAAATTACTCTTTTCACTCTTTGTTGGAAACTGTTCTTTTTAGTAAGTAGATGCTACTGTGCTGTGTAATTGGGTAGTTTATGCTTTGATAACTATTTAAGTTTTTGCAACGTTGTAGATATCAGTTGGACGATGTTGTAACTAATTATTATGAGATATTGTAATCATTTTTTGAATTACTGTAGGGGTTACTGCTGTTCTTTTCTTTTACAGCATTGCGTAATGTATCCTGGTGGTTTCAATTGTCTCAACGATCTTGAAGCTCCTTCTGGTGTGAAGTTGGATTCTTTGACTGATGATGATTTGTTTGGTGTTGTTAAGAAAGTGGTATGTATTTGTATTGGAATCATTGTTGTTGTTATGCTGTCGTACCTGACTTTGAATTGATTATACTACTTTTTGATGATTTTTATTTTTGTATCTAGGCTTGTGATGCTGTGAGAAGTTTGTTGAGTCGTCAGGCTCATCATGTTTTTGGTGAACATCTGAATGGTGGAAACAAAAGATGTGTCACAGAGGCAGTTGGAGTTAATGTCAGCTATTTTGCAAGGATTGTCTCATGATTGAGTCCAGATAAGAAAGCTGTGATTGGTCGTCATGGATTCTCTTCGTTGCTTTTTTACAGAAACTGTCATATACCAATGTCTTTGACAGATTGGATTGCTAACCAAGTTGATACAGAGTCAGGTTGTATTATTGTGAAGGACTAGTTAATTCCAGAGTACTCATACTATGCATTATGTATTGGGGATACCATCTTCTAGGAGAAAAATTGAGTGGACTGATGCTGAGGCGGGGAGGCAAGCTTTTCTAGATAAGATTGGAAAGAGTTGCTTGCTGAGTATTACAAGTTTTGGTGATTCTCTGCTGCAGGACCAGTCTATGTCTCATGAAGATGTCATTCGGAACTTCATGGTTGTTGCTCTGGACACGTTCTTGTGCCCAAACTTAACAGAGTTTCCAAGCTCAGAGTATCTTATGCCGTTGGTGGATGCACTGAAATGTAGAGAGTGAAACTAGTGTGAGTTTGTGCATTAGTGGCTTATGATGCAAATCAGGAAATATAGTGATCTAAAGAAGAAGGCTGAGCATTCTTCCATTGGTGTTAGGGGCTGTATATATCTGTTATGTGTGAGTGGTCTTCTATGATTTTGTTATTTTATTTTTTGTTATGATATTTTATGCACATGCTGTGTATTTTCTATCTTTGAACTGCACTTGAGTTGTAGTATTATGAGCTGTTTCTAATCTAGTTATGTTTTTTTTGTTCTGTTTGACTTGTTTGTATTGGTTATGTTCATTTTTTCCGCCTTTTTTGTTAGGTTTTGTATCTTGATTTCTTGGATGTTGGTGCCTTGAAGATTCCTTGTACTCTGCCTCGCATTGCTGTTTGGAAAGAGCAAATGATCAAGGAGACTTCTATGCTCGATCATGTTGAAGGGAATAACTATGGAAAAATTGATGTTAGTGTTTGATATTTTTTTTGTTTTGCATTATTTTTTATTGAAGTTATGATGATGATGTGCTGCTAAGTTGTTAAAATTTTATGCATTTTTTTGATATTTTTTGTAGATATTACCTTTTGACTCCACATGCTACAGAGTGAAAAAGGTTCATAGTGAGTTGTCATCTCCACGTCCTACAACTGGTGCTGATTCTTCAGAATTTCAAAGGCATATGGCAGATAGTATTCTTGGATTCTTTTATCCTAAGGTTACATGTTTGTCTTTGATTGATTTTTTTCCCTCATGTCCAATTCTAGTTTATGGAATTAGTAGTTGCCTTTTTGTTTTCTGTTGGGGGGACGTACCCCCGGCACCACTCCTCCCCTAACCCTCAACCCGGCGCTGGCTCAACTAACCCACCCTCGTCCTGGGTACCACCATTGTGATGAGGGTGCCCTCAATCGGTTTGTTACGTCCTAGAACAACAAGTCAGGGTGAAGCCAGGAGAAGAAACCAAGAAAGTACCACTATTCGAAGGTAACACCAGCAAGCAGGTCATCATCTCTGCTATGCTAGATGGCAAAACTGAGGCCAAGCTCATCAATTTCCTACGCGACAACAATGACATCTTTGCATGGTCTGCAGAGGACCTCCGAGGGGTAGACTGGTCCATCATTGAGCACATCATTGACGTCGACGAAAATTACCCCCGATCAAGCAAAAGCTTCACAAAATGTTTGAAGAAAGAAAGAAGACAGCCAAGGCTGAGGTCCAAAGATTGCTCGATTCGGGGGTCATCCGACCAGTTAAATACCCAACTTGGCCATCAAATGTCGTGCTAGTCAAAAAGAAAAATGGCAAGTGGAGAATGTGCGTCGATTTCACGATCCTAAACAAAGCCTGCCCTAAGGATGATTTGCCATTACCAAGAATAAGCACCCTCATCGATTCAGCAGCTGGTTGCGAGCTCTTATCACTTCTAGACTGTTTTTTAGGTTACCATCAAATTTGGATGAACCAGGAAGACGAGGAAAAAACAAGCTTCATCACTCCTTTCAAAAGATACTGCTTCAAAAGAATGGCAGAGGGGTTATGCAATGCAGGGTCAACCTTCACCCACATGATAGCAAAAGTATTCAAAGAGGACAAAGCAATCTCAGCTTATGTTGACGACATCGTTGTACAAAGCAAGCTAAAACAAGAACACATCGAGGACCTCCATAGAGCCTTCAACAACCTCCGCAACACGGGGCTCAAATTGAATCTAGAGAAATGCATATTTGGCGTAAGCAAGGGAAAGCTACTTGGTTGCCTCGTCTCAACAAGAGGAATCGAGGCCAACCTAGAGAAAATCGACGCAATCCTCAATATGGAACCCCCGACCTCAAGAAAGCTAGCACAGAGGCTGGCAGGAAGACTGGTGGCACTAAATAGATTCATTTCAACCTCCACGGAGCGAGGGCTCCCCTTCTTTGAAGTACTAAAAACACAGATCAGTACAGCTGGGGACCCCAACAACAAAAGGCCTTTGAGGATTTGAAGGTCTATCTGCCAAACTAACAACCCTCACCAGCCCCCAACCTGGTGAACCCCTCCTCCTATATGTCGCTGCCTTGCCGCATGCCATCAATATAGTACTAGTAAAAGAAAATCAAGAAGAGCATCAAAAGAAGCAGTTACCAGTGTATTACATATCTGAAACCCTCGACGGAGCAAAAAAGTTCTATACAGAAATGAAGAAGGTAGCATACGCAGTAGTCATGGCTTCTAAAAAACTGAAGCACTATTTCTAGGCGCATAAGATCACTATACCCTTTAGTTGCTCGCTTGACAACATCTTCAAGAACCCAGAAGCCATAGGTCGAATTGGAAAATGGGCCACCGAAGTCAACAACTTCGCAATAGAGTTCGTTGGGAGAAATGCAATCAAATCTCAGGCCCTCGCAGACTTCGTGGCAGATTGGACCCCTGATACTCACAATACAGCGGAAGTCATAGAACCAATATGGACAGTGCACACAGATGGAGCATGGGGATTAGCAGGAGCCGGAATAGCGGCAATCTTAACCTCGTCGTCCGATATCAAACTCAGATATGCAGCGAGGCTAGAATTCCAATGCACAAATAACAGCGCATAATATGAAGCAATCATACTATATTTATCAAAGCTCTGAGCACTCTTAGTAAGGCGAGCAATCATCAAAATCGACTCCTAGGTCACCTCTGGCCACATTGAGAAAAGCTTCAAAGCCAGAGATCCCAAATAACAAAAGTACCTACACACAGTCCGCAAGATCGAGGGTTTCTTCCTAGGAATCATGACCAAACCAATCCCGAGATCAGAAAACAGCGAGGCTGATGAACTAGCAAAAGCCACAGCTCAAGGCATCACCCTACCCTCGTATGTTTTCTATGGGTTGTGATAGAACCGCCCAATTTATACAACATCAAGTACGGTTGTCCCCGTTTAACACATTGACGTGCACATACTTTCACTTATATAAACCCGGTAGTCCACCGAGTGTCACAAAGGACCTCGGTAAATCCACATCACAACCAATACCGTAATAGATTAAGCAAATACACATCACATACATGGAGTTATAGTGGAAATAATGTTTATAATTGAGTTCACAAATAATAATATGTTGCTAAGTTTACAAATATGATAGCTAAAACAACATAGGTTTAAAATGGTTACAATAACATGAGTTTCAAATATACTACTAGCATAAGTAACATCCTCCAACAATAGCATATAGACGAGAAATAAATATAGTCACCGAGCCCACCAGTGGTTAGCACCATCTTTAGCAGGCCGAGAACTTCACCTGCAACATGGTGGGATAAACCCTGAGTACTCGAATGTACTCAGCTAGACTTACCCAACAGGAGAGAAATAAAAAGACTCTCAAGGATATGTAAGGCTTATTTAGTGGAGCTGGTTGGATAGCATAACTTCACAAAAAGAGCATTACTATCATGAGTCCTTACTTTCAATCTTTTAGTCAATATTTTAGCATCAAGTTTAGTGAAGCTTATTATGGCTATCTTTGCACCTATTCTAGAGCAATCACTTGATTAAGCTAAAGCAAACATTAGTAACCATATCCAGGTTATCATATAATCATCATAACTATCATGTTCCATCCAGTGTTACTACGATGAGGGGGCTTAGTCATGTTTCTCACTATCCGAGAGAGACGGCGATTCGAATCGATTGCAACCAGCTAGGCAAAAATCCTAACACAAACCCACACTTCCCCCATCGGGGTCACGTCGGGTCACCTTTGGTACAACTCAGGACTCAACTTCGCGGGTTCGATCAGCGCCGCACACTCAGGGATTGACCGGCTGCCAGGACAATCAGGCCTGGCCTGCCCTTGGACTCACATCCAGCTCCCCACACATCCTTTCTACCTCTAGTGTGCACGCTCGTATAGAACAAGGCCTGACTTGAGTTAAGCTACTCAGCTTCGCGATAGGAACGAGTTATCCGGCCAGCTAAGTGAGAGGCTGCATTCAAAATGACATGAGGGCTCACAACGATGCGGTCCTTAACCAACACAGAAGGGATAATATGCACGTAAGACCTCCATGCCCTGCTGCCTCTCAATGACTAGATTCCATCTGGTCTCCATTTATTCATCACCACATGGTTATTTTCCACAACAGCAAATATAGCCAACCATGACCAGGTATCCACCTATATTGCAGGTGTCAGGAAATCACCCACTTCTACCGGTCTAAGCATGTCTAAGCATAGAATGTCCTACTCATACTAGTAAGGGTTCAAGTATTTATATCTAGTGGACAAGGCAGAATCATGCACCAACGGTTTCATTCAACTCCTATCACCTAATGTAGCATACAAAAGTTATACTTACGTGCATTTATAAAAAGAGAGGGTAGGAGACTTAGAATGCTCTGAGACATGCCTAGGATCCAACACTAGGTCAGTGTTTGTTAGATGACACTCGCTTGGCGAGCATCTCTAGTTCAGACATAAACTCTCAGGGTCTTTTCATCTTCTAGATCCATCCACTAACACACCATCTTCGGGACTTATCCACCAACACCGTCTTCTGGTTCGACTCCAACATTGTAACACCCCGGGTGTAAGTCACAAGTTAAGTAGTGGATTTGGACTTAAGTAAACTATGTCAAGCAATGATCATGATCTCTAGTTTGTAATTTTGAAGTGATGATGTAGGTGTTGTGGTCCAATCTATGAAATTGAGTCCCAACTTGAACTTGGACAACACACCTTTGCTTACATGTGGACCCTTATTAAGATTTCGCAAGTGTAATGTTAAACATGCTTGTTTCATGTACATTACATCAACATGCATCCATCTTAACCAGTGGAAAAGTTTCATGAAGTTTGGAATCTAGAAGTCACATGAAATGATAAGTTATAATCTTCCTTGAATATTAGCATGGGATGTCAACCAAACCTTGCAACCTTGCTCACGCAACTGTACTTAAACTCATGAACAAAAGTTATGAATGGTTCATGTTGACCAAATGCCAAGAAAATGCCTCAATCGGTCTAAAACCCTAGTTTAGGGTTTATTGTGATGCTACCTTGACCAAGGTCAAATAACTGTGTGGAAACAAGTTATGAAGTTTGACCTTAAATAAAATTTGAAGCTTCAATGGAGTACAACAAACTTTATTTTTGGACCAAGCCCTGATTCAACTCCTAAGTGGCTCAAACAGTGGCCTCAAGTTTGAATGCAGTGCTCCTTTTGAGCTCTCAGAAATATTTGTCCCCGATTGACAATAGCAAGTTGACATGTTTGTGAATTTTTATCTTCCAAATTCATATGGTAACTCAACTGGATTCCTTAATATGATCTGAAGTACACTTTGTGGAGGAAACAATAGAATAAGTCTCATCACTTTTGGAGCATGATTGGACTTTCTAAAGTTATTGCAAAAATAGCAAAAAAATTCTTGAATTCAGCCCTTAACTGAATTCAGTTTTTAGTTTTGTATACCCTACTTTGGAGGCTTGTATCTTCGTAACCAAGCTAAACTAGTCCAGGATCCTTTAACCAAAGTTGCAGAGCATGATGTGCACGACAAACTTTGTGTTGGCACGAAAATGTCGACACACAGCAAGCCGAAAGAATCTGCTTAGGATGAGCCCGGAGATCCGCTTGGCTTCAACGCAGGGTTAATCGATCCTACGAATTCCTTCCGAGGCATGCCAGTCAATTTGACCTACAATTGACAAGGAGAGAAAGTTTACCAGTAATTTAAGGTGGAACATGCTGGTCTTTGCCCAGATAGTTTCAAGTGTGCCGCTTCGAGAGCAACCAAACGAGAAAATCGACTAAATAGCCGATACGCACAGAAATCGACTGTTATGGATAGTAGAGCTTCTGGATCGTGATTGATTTTATGTTGAGAAGTAAAATGCCTGCAGATGTAAGTGAAATCACCAGCTAGGTGGATATTACCAGTATGAATCACTAAGCCGATGAATCTAATGAGAAAGGATATAGCATGCGAACAAATAGACTGTCTAATACAAATGGACCTACAAATGTTCCGAATCTAATCTGTTACCATCAACAGTGAGGTTCGACCAGATCAATGGCAGCTATGATGATAATAACAAACTAAAACTGAAGAATTCGTAAAACCATCTATACTTCGATAGGCTTTCCGAAAGGCATGTTATACATTAAGGCTCAAGCGAATCGACTGAAATAGCTGATTTAGTGAAAAGGGACTACAGCATGTGAACAATTGACTATTTAACATGGACAAACCTATGGACTCATCAGACTTAACCTACAATCTCTAATAGTGGGGTTCGACCGGATCGATGCATCCATGATAAAGACAACAAATCAAACCGTACACAGATCTATTCACACTTAACAGAATCATGGATGCACACTGTAGGCGTTAAAGCATAGGCGATCAGCTATTTAGGCGATGCAGGCATATCAAATAGTTAAGGTCATGCCTGATCGAGAACAAACCTACTAACTAGCATCCTCCAATCTATAGTGTCATCAGTGGGGATCGATCGGATCGTTGCAGCCATAATAGCGAACTATAGACCATATTCAACAAGCTATCAAACCTCTTCAAGATTATACGTGCCTTAACCACGTACTATGCACGATCAAGATCAAAATAGAATAGCCGATGAAACATAACCCGTCGCTCAGAGTAAGAAACATCATCAAGAACAGACTAAAATGATATGAGGCTGATCTAAATCGATCTCAACCGGGTAGATTGATGTTGCTGCAATCTAATAACAATAAGAACATTAGCAAGGTCGGTAACTTAATAAATCTACCTGAAGGACGCCACCCTTAGGTAGAGCTGATAACTTGAACTTAATCTAGTTCGAGCAGTGGAGGTCAATCGGATCGATGCAGCTGTACTTGAACTAGACAAGAGTCGATAACTAGCTTATACTAGAGTTCGCAGTGGAGGTCAAACTTAACCGATGCAGCCATGACGATACTTATAGACAAGCCGAAGGTCGGCTTGACCGATGCATCCCAGCTTGTTGAAGAACTTGCCGAGATCTACACTACTCCTACTCGTAAGGGTTGGCACGGAGCCGAAAAAAGTAAATTGTATTTGATTGATTGGATGTCCTTTACAATAACCGGGGTCCAATATTTATACCTGGGGCCCAAGCATAAATCCTACTTAAGTGCGACTCATCGCAATCTTTGGTATAAAAGAAAACAATCCTAACTTAAAATAACTTGGACCCTAATCTTTCCCTTTTTGTAGAGTCTGATATGTATTTCTCGACGCCAACCGTAGCTCATTGTCGTTATCCGCTGACGTCATTCGAAGAGAGTCGATTCTAGTGTCGCATCTGAATTAGCTGATATCGATCTTTATGTAATCAATTCCTTGATTGATACAATCTTGGAAGCTTTGAGTTCCCGCATTCTTCTTCCCAAATTTTGGTGTAAACACTTTGTTTAAGTGTCATGAGCTAGTTTGGTCCCTAACTTAGTCAAACTGAGGACTCAAAACTGAACCCAGTGCTTATGTGGATCTCAAAAATTGGCTAAGTCTGGAAATTCAGTGGCAACGATAATTGGCATCTTGCGTTATCGGATTTTTGTTAAGCAAATCAAGTTTAGCCTAATATAAAAGTCAGAAAATATGTTTTGGGGAAGAGGATACAAAAAGATGGCACCGGTTTGACTTTGTTTTGACCATCAATTTAGATGCTTGATGATCGCTATCAATGCGTTGACACTATCAACTTGGGATTTAATTAACCGCTAATGGAAAGCTCTGATGGTTGGATACCCTTAATGAAAGTTGTAGAGCAATTCATGGGCTTCAACTTAGCTTTTGGGCCCAATGTCCATTTTTGCCCATAGCTAGCCCAAAATGGCATCCCGCAGTGGCCACACTGTCACTCACCACGTGCTCGGGGAATTGCTCCAATGGGTGACGCGTGCCCTGTGTGTGGCGGCCATGCCCCAGCTGGCGCCCCACCTTCAACTTCTGAGTGGTCGCGCCCCTACCTCCCTCGCACATGGAGTGGGGACACCGAGCTTTGTAGTGCCTTCGTGCTCGCCCTCTCCCTCTCGGCGTCGTCTCGCTCCCTTCCTGCTCGCGAGCGCGTACGTGCCCGCCATGGCCACCCATGGGAGCTCCAAGTCGCCGCATCTATCTTGCCTCCACACCTCCTCGTGACCTCCAGCCACTACCATGCATGACCTGTGAGGCCGCAGCACCTCTCCCTCACCACCGACGTCCACCACCGCCGCTGCCTTTGCCGTCGCCCGTTGTCGTCGGAGCAGCTCTAGCCACAACCCACGACTGCCATGGCCAGGAAGGCCACGGGCTGTAGCTGGCCGAGCCATGGGCCAGGCATGGCCGCGGCCGAGCCTGGCCAGCCCTTCCCCGCCGCTGCTCACTACCGGCGCCGCCTCAGCCGGCCGGAGGCAGGCCCCTCCCCTGTTTTGGCATCGAGAAGAAGACGGAGTTCGCGCAGAAATAGAAAGTCTTCTAGGGGGTTAAGTGGATAGTGAATGACTCATGAATAGTAAAGATTGTTCTGCGGGTAAATTAAGGAAATCTTCAGGTACCCAGTGAAAAAAATGTTTTTCCTTTTCTTTTTCCTTATATGCATATAATCGGCTAAACTTTAAAAAATCATAATAAATCGTAGAAAAATCGTACAATAGCAAATGAAGACTTTTTGGAATCCTTGAGAGTAGATCTATGTAGTAGAGTAATCTTATGATATATGTTAGTAGAATGTTTTTGTTTTTTTTATTTATCTATGCTAATTAGGGTTTTTTAGGAACAAATTCATATCTAAAGTTGTGGTGCTCCAATTACTGTGAAATTTTTATGGTAGGCTACTAATACTATGTGTGTGCTGTGGTAACAATTTCATAGTCATTGGATGTTGTATGATTGAGTTATTGATTTAACTGCTTTAATGCTTGATAAATGGTTTTAAATGGCTTATAAATAATTTATATGTGCAAAAATGTGAAATGTGGTTCCTTTGCCCTTGCATGGTGATAATGTGGCATAAGAAACTCTAATATGGCTATATGTTTATAGAAAATAATGATCTTTAGATTTATCTTGTTCTCACATGTTTACTAATAATTAAGATTTGTCTTTTTCATAGCAATTAAATTATAGAACCTGAGCATGTAAGATTTGTACAGTAATCATGTTTTGTCATCATCTATCTCACATACAAATTTGAGATCCAAATGAGATGTTTGTTAGTAGATGCTTGTGTTTATATATAAGTTTCTATATATAGAAAAGCTAATGAAAGTTTGGTAGTAGATGCTTGTGTTTATGTCATGTAATACTTCTAATAATTGGTGGTAGGTAATGTGATTGCTTGGTTATAGTTAGGAGTTGCATGGAGCTGCATATATAGCAACAAAATGTTAGTTGTTAACAACCTATATGGTGAATGCATATAGTTCTATCTCTGCTGTTATGGCTGCATATACAGTTTTTGTGGTGGCTATATTTTTGTGACACAAATGATGTTTTCTATAGATATATTGATTACAAAAGTTGTACATAATTTCCTTATCTTGCTTATCCTAAAATTTCATGATTTTAGGCGTGCTGGTTTAGGAATTATAGATTTTACAAGTTTGTTGTCAGCTTTTGCATGTGCTCTGAAAAGATCTTAATAATTGTATTGTTTGGCTTATTTAAACATGGAATAATGTATTGGTCATAATAGGAGAGTTGTAGTGCTTTTCCTAAGCTTTCTAAAATGTCTAATATCACTGCTTTTTGTGGCCTAGAACTCTAGTTATTGATGTTCAAAGCAAAATGTTAGATTCTATCCAAATCTAGATAGAGATGTCTTCATTGGGTTGTTTAACCTTGTTAGCTGTAGAATAAGAAAGTTATAGATAACTTAATAAGATTTCTAAAAAGTTGAGGATCATTCTTGTTGGATGGATGTAACTTGAGATATGCATTTCTGAAGTTACTATCAGTTTTCTGTCCTTAGTTGTATAAGCTCTGCTTCATGATGTATTTTGACTTTGTTATTTGTTGAATCAGCTTTTGGTGTTAATAACAACATTTTAGAAAATTTCATTAGGTTTCCAAAAAGTCTAGGATCACACTTTTTGCATGCCTAGAACTCTAGGTATGGTTAAAACAAGCGACTGTGGTGCTGCTCTTCAGAATCTGTGTTTGTACCTAAAATTGTTTGCTTCGCCTTGCTTCGCTTTGTATGTTGCTAAGTATGGCTCATGCCATTGATGGTGTTGAGTTAATATACCTAAAACCTAATGAAACTTGTGTCATGCTTGGTGCTGCCTTCCTTGCTATCCTAGCATGATAGGTTGTGTGATGTTTAATTAAGTAACATGGAGTGCTTATATATGTTCGGCACAACCTTGTGCTCATCTTGAATACTTTTATGTGAGGCATCTCATATTTCCATTCTTCGCATTCATGCACTTGCATTGTTGCATCTCATCTAGGTACGCTAGATGCACCACGTGAAGGACGTGATGTTGGAGCCTAACCCAAAGATGGTGTATGGTGGACCTATCCCAAAGATGGAAGGACTAAGCAAGTGCTAGGACTAGAGATGTCATCAAGACGGTGCGAGCTAACTAAACTAACTTGTGTCGAATCCCAGGCAAGCCCCGGAGCATTCTAAGCCTCCTATATTTTTATAAATATCACTTGAGTCCTTTATGTTTGATGCATTAGGTTATAAGACTTGATTGGAACCAAGTGTATAGAACTACATTGTCTAGAAATATACCTTGAACCTTATGTAGGTCCAGGATTGAACATATGCTAAGCCATGCTTAGACCGGTAGAAGTCGGGTGATTTCTTGTAACCTTTGAGATATAGGTGGATACAGGAGCACGGTTAGCTATATTTGCTATCGTGGAAAAAGAACCATGGGATAATGCAACTGGAGGTTGGATGGTGTCTATGCGTAGGTTGACTCATGTGATTCCGTCTATGCCGATTAAGGACGGTACCATTGTTGGAACTTTCGTCGTGATTGAATGCATGCCTCTCCCTTAGTTGGCCGGATAACTCGTTCCGACCATGAAGCCAAGTAGCTCAACTTAGGCTGGGCCCCATTCTATAAGAGTGCACACTCTGGATGGTAGTAAGGATGTGCGGGGAGCCAGACGTGAGCCCAAGGGTAGGGTAGTCCTGATCGTCCTGGCAGCTAGTTGTCCTTGATTGTGCGGCGCTAATCGAACAAGCAAAATGTGGACCTGAGTTGTACCAAAGGTGACCTAAGACTACCTTGGCGTAGTTATGTCTGGGTTTGTGTTAGGAATAAATTCCTAGCTGGTTGAAATCGATTCGAATCACTGTCTCTCCCGGATAGTGATAAACTTGACTAGCTCCAGCATCGTAGTAATTGAATTATGGAATATGATGGTTATGATGAACATGGAATTATTACAAAGGCTATGGTTACTATTGCATGTTACTAAATGATAAACCACATGTTTGGCATAGGTTAGTTGCTAATCTAGAGATGAATAGCTATAATTAATTTGATGACCGAATTATAAAATGTATAGCTGAATTAGTGGTTTTTTACGCAAAATGTTGTCAAGCTAGCTCCACCTATAAAGCTTTGCATGATCCTTGGTGTCATTTTATTTTGGTTTATGATGGGTAAGTATAGCTAAGTACATTCAAGTACTCAGGGTTTCTCCCACCATGTTGCAGGTGAAATTCTCGGCCTGAGGAAGATGGTGGCTAACCACCGGTGGGCTCAGTGACTCTATATTTATTTCTCATCTATATGCTTCTATTAGAGGATGTCACTTATGCTAGCAATGTATTTGGAACTTATATTAATGTAATTATTTGAAAGCTATGTTGTTTTCCCTTAAACGGTTTTGAAACTCAAAATTGTACTATTATTTGTGAACCCATTGTAATATTATTTCCACTACAACTTTGTGTAAGTGATGTGTATTTGCTTAATCATGCGATCTTGGTTGTGATGGTGATTTACCGAGGTCCTTCGTGACACTCGGCGGACTACCGGGTTTATGTAAGTGAAAGTATGCACGTGTCAACGTGTTAGCGGGGACAACCATACTTGATCTTGTATAAATTGGGCGGTTCTGTCATAGCTGGTATCAAAGAAAGATTAAGCATAATACTATCATGTACATAGTTTTAAAAACAAAGTTTTGGTTTTAAAAAGCCTATTTTGACTAAAACTTTAGCTACAGGCAAATTGTCAAAACTAATTTGTAAAACTATGCTAGCGACAACCTCCAGTTGAGCCCAATTAAGGAGCTTTAGGTGGCAATAAGTAAACTAACACTAACTATGGGGGTTTACTTTCTTGCAATTTTTATTTCATCGTCCATATGGTGTGCTATTGTATGGATGCCATTCGCTTGAATGGTAATTTATGGTTCAATATACCTCTACGCCTAGGTAAATTGGTGAATGGCATGACCGCAAGATGTGAGCATGCGGTCAAAGGGGAGAGGTAGTTTTGATACTTAAGTATATATAG
Source organism: Miscanthus lutarioriparius (assembly GCA_904845875.1). Taxonomy (NCBI): domain Eukaryota; kingdom Viridiplantae; phylum Streptophyta; class Magnoliopsida; order Poales; family Poaceae; genus Miscanthus; species Miscanthus lutarioriparius. The sequence continues at coordinate 64,676,884 of CAJGYO010000004.1, read as the reverse complement.
CTCATATATATACGGAAGTATTTAATTGTGTGTTAGCTTTAGTATGGCTATATATGCATATTTATATGTATATATGGACATATTTATTGATGGGTAGCTTTGATACGAAAGTATATATATAGTGGTTATATATATATGGAAGTATTTAGCTTGCAACTTAGAGAGCAGATTTTCATTTCTGCATATATATAATTGTGAGGTTGGGCTGAAATGAAATCCTTCTGCAGGTACGCTAACCACGAATGCGTAGATTGAATGTAGCTGACGACTAGCAATATATCGAGAGAGTACATGTTATGCCATCGACATAGAACATGATTGCCACCTTAGGCTAGCAATTTCATCAGGATGAATAGGACGAGCATACATCATGATTGTTGCTTGTGCATAAACATGCTCCTCTCAGCCTTGTTCTATTAATGGATAACTGTTGTAACCATATGGTCATGTTGTGCATGACCCAAAACTAATTTGCTAAATGTATGTAAAACTTGTTTTGAAAAGATATCCACCTACTTAGTAAAAAGGAAATAAAAGATAACAGTACCTTACCACCATGTTTCACCTTTAGGTGTAGTGGTGTTGTTGTAGATTACTGCTTGTTATGTGCGAGCTTTGTGCTTGCTATTAGTTGCTTAAGCTAATTTGATTGAGTTTCTCAAATGCTTGCTGAAGACCATGATGTATGTATGGATGCTTTGTTACCTAGGTAGTATCATAGTCGTTACCCCTTTTTTCCACTATGAGCATACATGTCTTGAAGAGCCTAATCCTAGAACCTCACTCAAGTTATGTTAATCTCATGGTTGTCTCGAAGTAGATTCCCTTGCTTAGGAGCTTTAGCCTGTGTGGGTGATTGTTAGCCCTTGAATGTTTGTGTATCCATGCCTTGCTTGACTCATGAGCCCAAGTTTAGTCCCCTTGAATGCTTGCATGTGTCGTGGATGTCTTGCTTCTGTGTGTGAAGACCTTACCCAAAAATCCTTGTCGAACATCGCCGCCCTTTATCTTATAGACGATCTAGTGCAATGCTAACCTCTCGCTGCCTAAACCTTGGAATCTTTTCCTTGCAAATCATTTTGTTGCTTTATCAACTGAATCTCTGAGTAGTGTATTGGCTCTATCTCTCGAATCTCGTTTGTTTTATCTCCAAATATCTCAAGTGAAACGACCTGATTTCCGCGAAGGAGAATCCACAGAGTCAAAGTGTAATAAGACCGTTGTAGATTATATTACCCAAATTCCAGTCGAATATCACATCCATACATCGATAATATCAGAGTACAAATAGTGCAGAATTACATAAATTATTATATCACCACATTGGCGGAATCAAAAGTAGCATTCATTCAGAATAGCTTGAAGATAAGATCGTCAAACTTGAGCGTAGGAACGAACCCCTCAACCATCAAACTCCTCGGAGCTATACTCCTCAGCAGAACCTGTGTGCCAAAATTTATCAGTACGATTTGTACTGGCCACTCCCACCCTATGAGCATTGCTTTGTGGAAATTGGATGCAAGTTGGATATACTCAAAAGGAACCTATAAGGCTGGGGTTTCCTATGTATTAGCATATCAAGTACATAATAATAGTTGGTCAAGTTTTAACACCATTCCCACATCCATTCCACCCCATTTCCGTCTAGAGCCAAGTTTCGATCCTAGGATTGATATACCATCATCTCCATACCATCACCATACCACAACCATACCATCGCTCAGTCGATAGGCCAACTCCCTCTCAGCACTGTCTCAAGGCCCGTAGCCCCTGGCTACGTCCGAACACTCACTCCTAGGGAGAGAAGAGAAGGACTCATCTCACTCTCTAGTTTAAGTGAAACCCAGGAAAGGTCCATAGCCGACAAGTTGGCATATGTATCGATCGATCAACCATACACTCTGCAGAGGTTTTACATAACCACAAGATCCGCCTTCCTCGCTGACCGTCGTCAACTAGGCTGATTCTGGCCACTTGCTAGCCTAGGATAATGCCACTCTACCATTCAGCCCTGGTACACCCCAAGTCTAGTCTGGGGTGGCTGAAACTGTGAGTCATGAGTTGGTTCCACAAGGTCTCCGTGAAGTCTCGGAAGGGTGTGGGGGAAATCCTCCACGCCCCGTACCTCCTTACACTATCCGCTATCAACCTAGCAGTAGTGGCAATATCCTACCCAGTAGTCCGGCCGTCCCACACCATATAGAGCGAGTGGGACGTAAGGCTTCCCGGTGAATCTGAGTACTAGTAAGTCCTTAGGAATGACCAAGCCAGAATGTCTTCATCAGGGTTTCCATTTACCGTGCCACCATAGCACCTCCACCCTAGGCTCCTCCCATCACAGGTTCACACCCAGGGCCACCTCATATACCATTTACCCACCACAGGTATCCATTCCAGGGGTGCCTAGGTAGCACCCCATGGCAAGACTTGCCCCAAGCTCATCGTATACTCCAACTTGGTTGACACAACCCTCACCCTCCACGTACCCAAGTCACACACGCAGCACTCTCCCCATAGTCCAGATAACACCAGTTTCCACCACGCATCAATGTAGTGCAAGCGTAGTAGAAGTAATAAGCAATCAAATATAGTAGCAAGCGTGTGACTAGCCTAATAGCAGGGTGAGTAGGGGTAAGGTTGCGTCAAGGTAAAGGCCATCAAGAAAGCATACTACCATGCAAGTCCTATCATAGTGTGATTATAACAATAAAGTAAAGCAATAGCAGTTCTATATTAGCCATGCGTAATAGGTGCTACAAGGTTGGGTGGGATGTGGCACCTTCAGTGTAGTCGTCTCTGTACTCCTCACGGTACTCTCGGTCCTCGTTCGTCTGGTTCTCCTCCGAGTCTACAAACAATCGTATTATAGTCGCGTTAGTGACGTCTATAGAATAGCACAAAGAAGCAATGAAAATTCAAAAGAGCCAAATGCACTCAAACATGGGTTCATTGCATAGAGCTTGATTTTAGATGAATTTTGGTCCTGGTTTCATATTTTTCTGAGGTCGTATGAATTAGTTATGAATTTCTAAAGATTAAATCATCTCTGAAAATGGAAAAAGGCTGAATTAATCCTAGGCTGACACGTGTCACGCTGTGACTGGTCCACTTGGCATGCTGACATCGGCATGACGTCAGCATGACGTCATCGGCTCGGCTCTGAGCTGACTAGTGGGGTTTTGCTAACGTCATCTTGACGTCAGCATGACGTCATCAACGTCATCCGTTCCGACTGGTGGGACCAGGGGCTCTTGGGTCACTGACATGTGGGTCCGGTCAAAGTCAACTTCAAGTCAACGGGCGAGTCAACGGTCAATGGGTCACAGTCACTGACGTGTGGGGCCAGGGCTGCTGACGTCAGTAGCTGACATCACCGTGACGTCATCATGACATCACCTCGGTTGTGTTGCTACGGACAGGTGAGACCCGCGTGACGTTATCATGACGTCAGCATGACGTCACTTACTGACATGTGGGTCCCGAGCCTCTGTGTCGCTGACGTGCGGGGCCAGGTGAACCGTCAACGTTGATCGGTCAATGGTCAACTCGGACTGGGTCTCAAACGGGCTCTGGCGAGCTCGGGTTGGGCCGTTCTGGGCCGGGCCGGCCTAGACACTTGGCATGCTGTGGCGCTGCCATGTCGTTGCCATGGGCCTCCAGTGGGCTTCATCCACAGCTCGGCCCACACTGCGTGGTTCATGGTGGACTAGCGTTCACGGTCCATGGACCGTAGACTGGGCCTTCGGTGGACCAAGTCTATGCTTCTTCCTTCTAGCCTGGTCCATGTACACCGGGTGCAGGCGCGTGCGGCCGGTGAGGGAATCCTCTGCTTCCTTCCCCGGCGTGCTCCCGCCGGTGATGTGCTCTCCGGCGAGCTCGGCGGCGCTGGCGTCCAATTGAGGTGGGGAAAAGCTTCACTAGGCCTCGGCGAACATGATGGTGGGGTCTAGATAGTGGCCAGGGCTTCCTAGGGCGTTGGTCACGGTGGTCGGCGGCTAGGTTGTGGCGGGGCAGCTAGGGCTGTTCTAGGGGTCCTGGTGCCCCATTCCCTTTCATACGGCTAGCGAGCGATAGGGTAAGGTGTCTACAGTGACCAAAAGGCATGGTGGAGTCCGCGCGCGGTGGTGCTGCATGCGGAGCTCCGATCGATGGTCTGGTGCTCGTGGCCAAGGCACTGCGGCCGGCTATCGGGGTCTCGGTCTACGCGGCTATCTTCCGGTCATCACGGTGATGCTATGGCTACTTCCTAGTCCGGCGAGGTGGCCGGGTGCGCTAGTGGTGGCCGCACCATGACGACGGCGTCGTGAACGTAGCGTGTGTGTGCTCTGCTACGGCGTCCATGGGGCTAGGAGGGTTCTCAGCAGGGTGCTCACCGCGCTGTGCTTGGCGAGGCTAGGCGATGCAGCGTGTGATTGACGCAGTGACGATCATGACGGTGCTGGCTCGTGGTACGCTCCGACTTGATCCGCAGCGGCGCTCCGAACTCCGGCGTGCTCCCGGTCCTCCTCCCGGCAGCGGCTCCACCCTCCTTGTTCCTCTCCTCCCCTCGGCCCTCGTGCTGGTTGGTATGGCGGATACCGCATGGCGGCGGCGTGGTTGAAAGGGAGAGGCTAAGGCTCTGGGGTCCCTTTTATAGCCGAACTCCATGCCTCCAATGGTGATAGGCATCGTGCGGTGGGAAGGCGTGCGACGCATCCGACGATGGCGTGAGGTTGCGTGAGCGCGGCGCAAGGGGGAACAAGGCCATGCCCCAGGCGTGACCCCTGGCCTGCTCCTGCCATCGTTGTCGGCCCTCGGTCGCGTGGGTGGTTGATGCGTGGGTGCAAAGAAGATGAATAGGAAAGCCGACAGGTGGGGTCCGGCGGGCAGTGAGAGCAGCAGGCGAAGCAGGAAGGCGTGTGGGCGTGAGCGATGTGCTGGGCCGGCTCGTGGGCCGAGTGCGCGCGCGCTGGGTGAAAGGCGAGCGTGGTTGGGCTGGCTGGGCCGCGAAGCCGAGCAGGCCTGGCTGCTGCGAGGCTTCCTTCTTCCTTTTCTTCTTTTCTGTTTTATTTTTCTTCTTCTTTATTTGAATTCAAATTTGATTTGGAGTTTGAATTCAAATCTAGTGTACCTTATTCATTGGATTTTTAGATGTGAGGCCCACAACACTCTTTTATATCTTCGGGACTTTATTTAGCTATTTTGTGTGACAAAAATAGTTGTAGTTTTGTTATACAAAAATATAAATAGTTTTCACTTTAAGCCTTTATTCTTTGGTTTGATTAAATTTACTTTATGGTTTATTAATTTAAAGGAGTTGTTAAGCATTACATAAAGCAAATGGAGATCCAAGTCACAATTTGAGTTAAACAATGTATGCAACATTTTATTTGTTAGGATTTTTAATAAACATAATTAACAATGACATGCTGTGCCCATAAGATTGTCTAGTTGTTTTACAACTAATGCAACACCTAGGGTTAGCTCCTACAAATGTCACTCATCATCACATGGGGTTTTGAAGAAAAATTTTGTAGTTGTGATTTTTGGTGTGTGGATTTTTGGGTTGTTACATCAAGTCTCTAAATGTTTATCAGTCTTGATCTCATGTTGATGCCCCACAAGACCAAATCTCATGTTAATCTTTATCTGGTAATCACCTTGGTGGACACAAGGTGTGCATGGAAATTTAAGCAAGAGTCTCATGCTTAGTTGTCTTTGTTAGCTAATTTATGTTCTCTTCTGCCATGTCTTTACCTTGGACCACCCTTTTTGACTCCTAACCTTGTGACTACTTGTGCTTGCTATCCCTCCTTTGCATAGTGCTTGTTCATACAACCCAATCTATGCCACTTGAAATTTCACCTTGGTTGTGTGATCGGTAATGGTGTTATGAGTAACGACTATGGTGCCACGACAAAACCGAGGGCATCCTATGGACCGCGGCCACAAGGTTGTGCTACTCAGCATGCAAAGGTATCAAGGTTTCTAGTCATGATCCATTGCAGAACTACACTAATGTGTTATTTTCACGTGAGCTCTTCCTCGGTTATCTTTCCGGATCCTATCAGAAGATTACTATACCGGACCAAATGCCATAGGACTTCCTTCTGAAGTTGTCCAAAGGATAACCTTTGAAGAACAAGTCACTGACATAAACATTAACAGACTACAAGAGGTGGTAGATAAGTGACTCTACTTGACTGTCCCTGTAATGACATCAATCATCTAGTGAGCAACTTATGTCATCCCCATTGGATCAAAAAGGTACACAATACTTGAAGTTAGACAAGTTATCAGTCGGATAATAAATGGACCAGGATATTATGTCCTATAATAGGTCACTTGGTGCTTATGAGCATTCTATCCAAGTCTTGACCTTATGTGCAAGATGATCAACCGACCTCTTCGGTGTGACCCTTTTCTGCTGACTTTGATATTTACTATCTGTTTGCGCATCCACTACAATTGTTGCCATGAAAAAGGAAGTTTTGGAGCTTTTAAATGTTGAGAGACAACTCATTAGTTACCAATAGAAAAGTTAAGTTACAGCAAGGTATTAACTCTTTGGTAACTACAAAGGCTATGTCTCACAAAACAATGTTAAGTAAGGAACTAGAGAAAGCACGTTCCTGGTTCGGTCAGCATCATTATGTATATGGTGCTATCAAAGGATTTGTTCAGGACTCTATTGGAGGAAGTACAGAAGGGTAGTTGGGAATGGTCCCTTATCTTGTAGGACTACCCCTCCATGTGAAGTATGCATTGTGCCCTGCAAAAACAGCCCACAAGTCCAATGCTTGTGCATCGTCGAGTTGGTGTCTAAATCAGCGGTTGGAGTTGTTCCCTGAGAAACATGTGAGGAAAACCCTAGCCTCCATCCTCAGCGAGAAAGCTACTGCTGCTTCTATAAGGAGAGTTAAAGCGTGCAGAACACAATCCACAATTTATGATGCAAAGGAAAAGAAGAACGGGAAATCTGTCTAGATTTCATGGCACTAAACCGGTTATCCTTAAGCCGGTGAGTAGAGTCCCAAACATAGTTGGATTGTCACAAAACTTGACGAGCTGATTCCTCTCTTAGGATACTTCACTGCCTTAAGTTGGTTTGAGTATTGGTTGAGTAAAGCATCGGATTGAGAGATGCTTTGTCAGTTCGGGTCACGGCAATTTTAGGATAGAGCAGTATTGGTAGATGATTTATTTGGATAGACAAACAGTGTCTGTTTGAGCTCAATTTTGGTCAGTAGTTAGAGGACTCTTGGATCTAAATTCCTACCAAAGTTTGTGCACAATGGGGCCATAGTTTGTGAGATATGAACTGAAAACCAAGGTGCACAGAATCTGCGATTTCTCTATTTACTGCAATCATCCCTCATATTAGAAGGTTGTGTTTGTAATTGATCCCAAGATTTGCAACATGGTCAATGTTTTGCTGTTAGATAATCCTTTAGGTGCCCTAGAGGAGACTCCTTGCACCCCTTTGTGCCTTGTTTTTGCCCTCTCATATCAGCAATGTTGAGCAGTCAAGGTGTTCTACAAGTCAATTTGTGCCATTACGAGTCAAAAACAATTTGAAAAGTATCAAACAACAGATTTTAGATTATGATTTTGAGTTATTGATTGACATTAGAAAGAAGCCTCAATGTCAAAAGTAGTCCAACAAGGCTAATTTTGCTATAGTGCAAGTCAACCCAACTTACTGTGCCAATGCACCATGAAGGCAAATTGTGCTCAACCTACTTGGTGGTGTACTATTTCTCCAGTTAGTGAATACTTGCAACCTTGGTTGTCCTCCAGACCTCGCTATCATCCTTCTTCAGCAAGGATTTTCAAGGTGGACTTGTCCTTTGGAACCTTCCATGTGTTTTTACCCAAGAGGTTGCATCAAACTCAACCCAGGTAACTGTTGTCATTTGGATATGAGGATTCCCTCAAATAATGATCGTAGAAAACGCTGAGTCAATAGAGTTAGATATCACATTCACCTCTCACTCAACGGAGTTAGATAATAAAGTTTATCATTAGAGAAAGAGAACTACGCACATGGAACTTTATGTAGCGTTTCCTCAGTTGGCATTTGAGTGGTTGAATAGTCACCAGTGGTGCAAACACCTTCCACTGGTAGGCTAGTTTCCTCATAGGAAGGGTTTTGTGGAGCATGATTATTCATATACATGCTATACCCACTAGAAAAATAGATATTTATGAGTAGTTAGTTTATGCTCTGTAGCACTCTTCGTATTCTGACAATGAAGTGCTGTGCTATCTTGGATTCCTCCCAAAGTAACAATGCTTGATGGGAATCAATGATGGAAATTCTACAGACAAAAATTTACTATGAAGAACAAGTATTAGAGAGTGTCTTGACCAAATTAGCCTCTCTGATGCTCAGAGCTAAGTAACCTAATGCTATCACAGATGTTGAAAATTGGATGACATGCTTCTCTTCCCTTAAAAGTCTTTCACACCGAATCTCGGGGCAAGATTCCCATAAGGGGGGAGGGCTGTAACACCCCGGTTGTTAGTCACAAGTTAAGCAATGGATTTAGACTTAAGTAAACTATGTCAAGCAATGATCATGATCTCTAGTTCATAATTTTAAAATGATGATGAAGGTGTTGTGGTCCAATCTATGAAACTGAGTCCCAACTTGAACTTGGACAACACACCTTTGCTTACATGTGGACCCTTGTTAAGATTTTGCAAGAGTAGTGTTAAACATGCTTGTTTCATGTACATTACATCAACAAGCATCCATCTTGACAAGTGGAAAAGTTTCATGAAGTTTGGAATCAAGAAGTCACATGAAATGATAAGTTATAATCTTTCTTGAATCACTTTATTAAGTGAACTATAACATGGGATGTCAACCAAACCTTGCAACCTTGCTCAAACAACTATACTTAAACTCATGAATAAAAGTTATGAAGGGTTCATGTTGAGCAAATGCCAAGAAAATGCCTCAATCGGTCTAAAACCCTAGTTTAGGGTTTATCGTGATGCTACTTTGACCAAGGTCAAATAATAGTGTGGAAACAAGTTATGAAGTTTAACCTTAAATAAAAGTTAAAGTTTCAGTGGAGTACAACAAACTTTATTTTTGGACCAAGCCCTGATTCAACTCCTAAGTGGCTCAAACGGTGGCCTCAAGTTTGAATGCAGTGCTCCTTTTGAGCTCTCAAAAATGTCCACGATTGACAACAGCAAGTTGACATGTTTGTGAATTTTTATCTTCCAATTTCATATTACTCAACTAGATTCCTTAATATGAGCTGAAGTACACTTTGTGGAGGAAGCAACAGAATAAGTCTCCTCACTTTTGGAGCACGATTGGACTTTCAAAAGTTATTGCAAAAACAGCAAAAAAATTCATGAATTCAGCCCTTAACTGAATTCAGTTTTTAGTTTCATATACCCTACTTTGGAGGCTTGTATCTTCGTAACCAAGCCGAACCAGTACATGATCCTTTAACCAAAGTTGTAGAGCATGATGTGCACGACAAACTTTGTTTAAGGGTCATGAGCTAGTTTGGTCCCTAACTTAGTCAAACTGAGGACTCAAAACTGAACCCAGTGCTGTTGTGGATCTGAAAAATTGGCTCAGTCTGGAAATTCAGAGGCAACGATGATTGGCATCTCGTGTTCTCGGATTTTTGTTAAGTAACTCAAGTTGAGCCAAATATAAAAGTCGGACTATATATTTTGGGGAAGAGCATGCAAAAAGATGGCACCAGGTTGACTTTGTTTTGACCATCAATTTAGATGTTTGATGATCACTATCAATGAGTTGACACAATCAACTTGGGGCATAATTAACCGCTAATGGAGAGCTCTGATGGTTGGATGCCCTTAATGAAAGTTGTAGAGCAATTCATGGGCTTCAACTTTGCTTTTGGGCCCAAGGTCCATTTCAGCCCATAGCTGGCCCAAAATGGCATCCCCGCAGTGGCCACACTGTCACCCACCACATGCTCGGGGAATTGCTCCAACGGGTGATGCGTGCCCTGTGCATGGTGGCCATGCCCGAGCTGACGCCCCACCTTCAACTGTCGAGTGGTCATACCCCTGCCTTCCTCATGCGTGGAGTGGAGATGCCGAGCTCCGCAGCGCCTTCATGCTCGCCCTCTCCCTCTTTGCGTCGTCTCGCTTCCTTCCTGCTCGCGAGCGTGGACGCGCCCGCCATGGCCCTCGTGGGAGCTCCAAGCTGCCGCGTCTCTCTTGCCTCCATGCATCCTTGTGACCTCTAGTCACTACCGTGCGTGCCCTGTGAGGCCACAGTGCCTCTGCCTCACCGCCGACGTCCAACATCGCCGGTGGCTTTGCCATCGCCCACTGTCGTCGGAGTAGCTCTGGCCGCAACCCACGACTGCCTTGGCCAGGAAGGCCACAGGCTACAGCTGGCTAAGCCATGGCCCAGGAGCGACCGTGGTCGAGCTCGGCCGGCCCTTCCCCACCGCTGCTCGCCGCCGGCCCCTCCCCTGTTCTAGCGTCGAGAAGAAGAAGATGGAGTTCGCGCATAAATAGAAAGTCTTCTAGGGGGTTAAGTGCATAGTGCATGACTCGTATGAATAGTAAAGGTTGTTCAGTGGGTAAATTAAGGAAATCTTCAGGGACCCCAGTGAAAAAAACATTTTTGCTTTTCTTTTTCTTTATATGCATATAATCGTCTAAACTTTGAAAAATCATAATAAATTGTAGAAAAAACATAAAATAGCAAATGAAGACTTTTTGGAATCCTTGAGAGTAGATCTATGCAGTAGAGTCATCTTATGATATGTGCTAGTAGAAGGTTTTTGCTATTTTTATTTATCTATGTTAATTACGGTTTTCTTAGAATAAATTCCTATCTAAAGTTTTGGTGCTCCAATTGCTGTGAAATTTTTATGGTAGGCTATGTGGTAACAATTTCATGGTCATTGGATGTAGTATGATTGAGTTATTGATTTAACTGCTTTAATGCTTGATAAATGGTTTTAAATGGCTTATAAATAATTTATATGTGCAAAAATGTGAAATGTGGTTCCTTTGCCCTTGCATGGTGATAATGTGGCATAAGAAACCCTAATATGGCTATATGTTTATAGAAAATAATGATCTTTAGATTTATCTTGTTGTCACATGTTTATTAATAATTAAGATTTGTCTTTTTCATAGCAATTAAATTATAAAACCTGAGCATGTAAGATTTGTACAGTAATCATGTTTTGTTATCATCTATCTCACATAAAAATTTGAGAACCAAATGAGATGTTTGTTAGAAGATGCTTGTGTTTATATATAGGTTTCTATATATAGAAAAACTAATGAAAGTTTGTTAGTAGATGCTTGTGTTTATGCCATGTAATACTTCTAATAATTGGTGCTAGGTAATGTGATTGCTTTGTTATAGTTAGGAGTTGCATGGAGCTGCATATATAGCAACAAAATGTTAGTTGTCAACAACCTATATGGTGAATGCATATAGTTGTATCTCTGCTGTTATGGCTGCATGTACAGTTTTGTGGTGGCGATCTGTTCATGATACAAATGATGTTTTCTGTAGATATGTTGAATACAAAAGTTATAGATAATTTCCTTATCTTGTTTATCCTAAAATTTCATAATTTTAGGCCTGCTAGTTTACGAGTTATAGATTTTACAAGTTTGCTGTCAGCTTTTGCATGTGCTCTAAATAGATCTGAATGATTGTATTGTTTGGATTATTTAAACATGGAATCATGTATTGGTGACAATAGGAGAGTTGTAGTGATTTTCCTAAGCTTTCTAAAATGTCTCATATCACTGATTTTGGTGGTCTAGACCTCTAGTTATTGATGTTCAAAACAGAATGTCAGATTCTGTCTAAATCTGGACAGAGATATCTTCATTGGGTTGTTTAACCTTGTTAGCCATAGAATCATCTTAAGATGATAATAAGAAAGTTATATATAACTTAATAAGCTTTCTATAAAGTTGAGGATCATGCTTGTTGGATGAATGTCACTTGAGATATGCATTTCTAAAGTTACTATCAGTTTTCTGTCCTTAGATGTATAAGCTCTTCTTCATGATGTATTTTGACCTTGCTATTTATTGAATCAGCTTTTGGTGTTAATAACAAAGTTTTGTATAATTTCACTAGATTTCTAGAAAGTCTAGGATCACACTTTTTCCATGCCTAGAACTCTGGGTATGGTTAAAACAAGTGACTTTGGTGTTGCTGTTCAGAATCTATGTTTGTACCTAAAATTGTTTGCTTCACCTTGCTTTGCTTTGTGTGTTGCTAAGTGTGGCTTGTGCCTTTGATGGTGTTGAGTTAATATACCTAAAACCTTGTGAAACTTGTGTCATGCTTGGAGCTGCCTTCCTTACTATCCTAGCATGATAGGTTGTGTGATGTTTAATTAAGTAACGTGGAGTGCTTATATATGTTCGACGCAACCTTGTGCTGATCTTGAATACTTTTACGTGAGGCATCTCATATTGCCATTCTTTGCATTCATGCACTTCCATTGTTGCATCTCATCTAGGTACGCTAGATGCACCACGTGAAGGACGTGATGTTGGAGCCTAACCCAAAGATGGTGTATGGTGGACCTATCTCGAAGATGGAAGGACTAAGCAAGTGCTAGGACCGGAGATGTCATCAAGAAAGTGCGAGCTAACTAAACTGACTTGTGTTAGATCCTAGGCAAGCCCTGGAGCATTCTAAGCCTCCTATGTTTTTATAAATATCACTTGAGTCCTTTATGTTTGATGCATTAGGTTATAAGAGTTGATTGGAACCACTTGATGCATAGAACTGCCTTGTCTAGAAATATACCTTGAACCTTATGTAGGTCCAGGATCGAACATATGCTTAGCAATGCTTAGACCGATAGAAGTAGGGTGATTTCTTGTCACCTATGAAATATAGGTTGATACTGGAGCACGGTTGGCTATATTTGCTATCGTGGAAAAAGAACCATGGGATAATGCAACTGGAGGTCGGATGGAGTCTATGCGTAGGTTGACTCATGTGATTCCGTCTATGTCGATTAAGGACCATATCATTGTTGGAACTTCTATCAAGATTGAACGCATGCCTCTCACTTAGCTGGTCAGATAACTTGTTCCGACAGCGAAGCCGAGTAGCTCAACTCAGGCCGGACCCCGTTCTATAAGAGTGCGCACTCTGGATGGTAGTAAGGATGTGCGGTGTCGCAGAACCGACCAATTTATAAGAATACAAGTATAATGGCAATCCGCAAGCGGTTGCACTGTCATACTTGAACCCATATAAACCCGGTAGTCCGTTGAGTACCACGACGGGTCTCGATAAACGATTTACAACAACCAAGATCGTACAGGATTCAACATACATGCCACATATTACATAAAGTTCGCAGGTACTTTTCATCATCAGAGTACGAATAGAAAGTTATTACAAACCGAGTTTGATAATTAAAGCGGAAGCAAATAAGTTTGAAGATAAGTTTCCAACGTAGTTTGATATGATGCCGTGCCGGATCACGATCCACAAAAGCAAAGATAGGAATTACTAAGGAAGCTCGCCCAAGGCTTACTCCTCATCCACAATGGGATAGAAGCAACTCTTGCAATAACCATGATACACAAGTGCCATCTCGCAACTTTGGGAAAATAAACCCCGAGTACGAGAAGGTACTCACTAGACTTACCCGTCATGAACCGTAAATAAAATGACTCCAAGGATCATGCAAGGTCTGTATAAGTGGGACGTAACTTGACAACATTTTGCGAAAAAAGGCAATTGATCCGTTGTACAATTATGATTCCTTTATCAAGTTAATTATAACTATCCATTTCTAGATTAGCAACTATCCTGTGACAAACATGTGGGATATCATTTAGAAGCATACAATAGTAACCATAGCGGTATTGTAATTCCATATTCATCCGAACCACCATGTTTCATAATATAGCTGCTACGATGTTGGGACTAGCCAAGTTTCTCACTATCCGGAGAGACGGCGATTGAATCGATTTCAACCAGTGGGAATTTATTCCTAACACAAACCCAGATCTACCACCACGATAGTCTTAGGTCACCTTTGGTACAACTCAGGTACACATTTCGCGGGTTCAGACCACTGGCGCATTAATCTGGAACACGGATGCCGGGATGCTCAGCCAAACCTGCCCTTGGGCTCGGTCCGATCGTTCCGGAAGGGGCATACAATGAAACGATTCCGGCCCGAGTTGAATTACTCGGCTTCGCGGTCGGAACGAATTATCCGCCAGCTAAGTGAGAGGCATGCGTTCAATCTTGTCGAAGCGCCAACAACGGTGCGGTCCTTAATCGACATGAGACGGGATAAGTCCACACCCAAGACCTCCATGCCTTGTTGCTTCCCTATCGATCTCCGTCCGGTCTCAATTTACTTTTACCTCATGGTTCTGTTTCCACGATAGCAGATATAGACAACCGTGCTCGGTATCCACCTATATCTCGCAGGTGACAGGACATCACCCGACTTCTACCGGTCTAAGCATGGCTAAGCATATATATATTCGATCCTGGACCTATACCGGTTAAAGGTGTAATATCTGGACAAGGAATGTACATGCATCAAGTGGTTTCATTCAACTCTTATAACCTAATGCATCAATCATAAATACGTAAGTAAACATTTGTAAATTACTGGGAGACTTATAATGCTCCGGGGCTTGCCTCGCAGAAAGGAAGTAGGACGGTGGTCAGGGCACTCCGGAAGCTCTTGAGGTTCTCGCTCCACGCCGGGGAGTCGCGCGGCTTGCGGATCCTCCTGCGGGTTCCTTCCTCTCGCTTCTTCAATTCCAGCAACGTGATCTCTTCCTCCGATCCTAGATGCATGAGTATGGTATAAGTATTACGAATGCATATATGTTAACAAGTGCATCACGTTGTTTGAGTAGGTGCATATCTCTTCTCGATTATTACTTAACTATTTCTATAATGCATCGACTATGCCACAACCAGTAGCTACTTGTTTCGCTCATAACTGGAGTTCTACAAATCCAAATCTAGTGATCTAGGACTTTCTGGAAAGCTTATCCAATTCTCTACAACTTTGTTATTAACCATTTTTACAGTACACATCAGTTTCAACATGCAAATCCTCACACTCTAGAATCAGTCCGGAAATGACTTAACATGCAACATAAAGTAAGAATACTTCTCCTTCAGGTAATCATTCAAAATTTGACAACCTAGAACCTACCAATAGTTTAAGCATACCAAATACAGTTAAGATGATATAATGGTAAAGCCCAAACTATTTATTAAATTGCCTTTATTATTTTATTTAGATATCTAGGTTAAATAATAAATATATATCAGATGTGCTTAATAAATTCTCAAAAATTTGCAGAGCTTTACTAATGCTATCAAGAGACTACTGTAAAAATTTCATGTCATCTTACCAAGTAGAACATTCTATACAAAAATGACAAGGCAGCAAGGCTTGAATTAGCATAAATGGAAAATCCTATTGAAAAGTGTCAAACAACAGATTTTATATTTTTCTTAGCATCCATATGGTACTAGTATCACCTCCAACAAATTTCATGAATTTTGGACTCATACTTAATTTATGAAAATTCATGCAAGGATTAACTAGTCATAAAAGAAAAATCTATAACTTTAAATCTACCCATGCACTGGTCCTCAAATTTTTACCAGGGCTCACATATGCTAAGATTAGTTCACCACAAAAATTTCATAATTTTTGGAGCACAGGAACTCTAGATATAAAATAAACAAATTTGAATGCATTCAAAAGCACATTTGAAATCCCTATTTAAATCTCCAGAAATTTCTACTGTTGGAACCAAGAACATATTTTTCTTAAATACTAGACTTCCTAAGGAACACAACCGTATTTATTTCAAAATTTTAGGAGCTACCAAACTGAAGATACAAAAATAACAAAACACACTTGAATCTGGAATTTTGAACTAGCTTTCAAAAAGCTAGCGTCGTGACCGGTGGGACCTACGCGCCGCTTGGACCCACACTTCATCGAGACGGAAATGTAGCGGGCGGCGCTTAACTCACGGACGTGGCTGCGAGCTCGTCGACGGCGAGGTTGCAGCGGTGAGGTCTTCACGACGTGATCTACGTGACCTAGCGCATCTATTGAGCCACTTGGTCGGCCCTATCGTCGACGGTAAGGACGACGGCGGCGGCAATGGCGGAGCGGCAAGGCGGGACGACGGCGACGTCGCGGCGATGACCTCGGCGGCTCAACCTAAGGTTCGGACGAGCACCGTGGTACTACGGCGGACCTAGCGCACCAGACTATCATGCGGAAAGGTAGACTACGACGGCGTGGGCCACGATGACGGACCACGGCGGCGAAGCTCCGGCAAAAAGCGCAGGCTTGGTGCTGCGGCTTACCGAGCTTGAACGGCGGGCAATGGGGAACGCCGGGAGTTGCTGGGGTGTCGGTGGTGCTATTGCGGTGGTGCTTGAGTGGCAAGCGCGAAGTGTGCGCGGCTATGGCGACGAGGCGGAGCTGCTGGAGCTCGCCGTCGCGCTTGTGGGAGCCGCGATGGCGGCCGAGGAGCGGAAATGAAACCGAGGCGCCTGGGCGTTATGGCCGGTGTCTTTGGCGTGAAGAAGGCGATTTCGGCCCGGCTTGGCCGCGACTGGCAGAAGCGCCGGCGACGCGCGCCACGCACGCGCCGCACGCTGGCGACCACGGCTCGAATCGGTCGGCCATCGAAATCACCGATTCAGTTTCGTCGTAACGTGATGGCCGAGCTCGACGACGAGATTTGCCGCTGATTTTCCCGCTAATCCGTCGCTCCAAAGCATAAGACGCCTAAACGAAATCTATAGCCCTATGTACCAGCTTCAATTGTTGTTCAATCACCTCGTGCTAAATCGCAACACGACGGAGTAATCTCGTGCCCAACCTTGGGCATCGCCACCGCCGATTGATTAAATACTTGAAAAATTTGTTAAGTGTTGAAAACTGGATTTTGCTGGTTTTGTGGGACCCATTCAAGCATGTTAGAAGCTAAATCAGTCCATGTCATAAAAATAAAAGTTGTTCCTTATGTCAAACACTACAACTTTGCTTTAGTGAACTCCTCCATGCAAGGTCTCTAGCACCTAGTTCAACTTTAGTCAAACATGTTACTTTGAAATCATGATACATACACAAACCATGGCTAAATGACCAAACTAGCCTTAGCATTAAATGCCAAAGTTGTTCCTAATGATATCCTAAGCATGTTTAAACAATTTGCAAGGTCATTTAAGCATTTCATGTAGTAGTCACTCATATAGCTATTCAGGTCAACACATGAAATATCACTTAAGTGCTTGATCATGAAATGTGGCCTTCATGAACAATGTTTCTTTTGTTAATCTAAGTGTAGCTAAGGTGTTATAGTGACCAACATTACATACTAGCATTTATTTGCACATGATCATATGCATATGTTCCAAGAAATACGAGATAACAAGCAATGTTTCATATGTTTCGATCGAATGTTTCAATTGTAAATGATGATTTATGAATGCTTGATGCTCATGCTTATGTTATGCAAGTCAAGTTATGCAAGGCTAACACCCGAGGTGTTACAGCTGTAACACCCCAGGTGTTTGCCACCGGTTAAGCAATGGGTTTGAGCTAAAACCTGGTATATTAAGTGAGGATGAAGATGTCAATGTCAAACCTATAGAAACGAGCCCCAACCTAAACTTGGATATTGCACCTTTGCTCGCCTATAGACCCCTTTTCAAGATATATGCTTGGGTGGTGTGATTAGGATATCTTCATGTGTCTCACATCAATACCCATCTATATTGGGCACTCGAAAAGTTTCATGAAGTTTGGAATCAAAAAGTCACATGAAA
This sequence comes from Miscanthus lutarioriparius, assembly GCA_904845875.1. Taxonomy (NCBI): domain Eukaryota; kingdom Viridiplantae; phylum Streptophyta; class Magnoliopsida; order Poales; family Poaceae; genus Miscanthus; species Miscanthus lutarioriparius. The sequence goes on along the minus strand of CAJGYO010000004.1, from coordinate 64,659,054 downwards.
TGACGAGTTATGTCCTTGCTTGAATTAATTTATAAAGTGAATGGAATTCTCGATCGTCAACCAAATCTTGCAACCATGCCCAAATGACTCTAGATGAACTCTACAACAAAAGTCATGAAAGGTTCATGTTGAGCAAATGCCAAGAAAACGCTCCAATGGATCAAAAAGGATAATTTAAGCTTCATCGTGATCCTACTTTGGTCAAAGTAGAACAGTAGGTTCTATACCAGTTTTGAGGTTGGACCTTAAATGAAAGTTGTAGTCCATATCATGTAGAACAAACTTTGTTTTTGGACTAAGAGCTAGATCATCTTGGAAATAAGTCAAATCGAGGTCACAAGATCGAATTTGCTGCTGATTTCAGCACTTAGAAATATTCTAAGTCTGAAATTCATCGACATCGGCATTGACGTCTCGCGTTCTCCGAAATTCGTTAAGCAACTTGACTTGACCCCAAAATAAAAGTTGGAGCTTATGTGGTGGAGAAGAGCAGGCAAGAAGATGGCACTTGTCGGAATTCATTTTGCCCATCAATATGGAAAGATTGTTAATTGTTGCCGATACTTTGACAATGTCATATTGGCACTTGATTATTTCCTAATCTGTAGCTCTAATGGCTGTGCACTCTTAATATGAAATGTAGAGTAGGCCGAGATTGACAACTTTGCTTTTGGGCCCAAAGTCTAATTCGGACCCGAGCTAGCCCAAAATGGCGTCCCACCTTGTCCACTTCACGCACGCCACGTGCTCGACGTTTGCCTCCGTGGCGACAGGCGCAAGCACCACGCGCCCACCTCCTCCTCGCCGCGTGTCCCGGCCGCCCTGCCGCGCCCCTGCTGCTCCATAATGGAGGACGAGCTATCCCAGACGCTCCCCACTCCTCCCTGCTCTCACTCGCTGCCCTCGCTCGCCCTCCTTCGCTCTAGAGCTTGCGAACGCCGTGCATGTCCACCATGGGCCGCCGTGGAAGCTCCGGCCGCCTTGCACTGTTCTCGCCGCTCCCGGTCTCCTCACTCCCCACGAGCACCGCCCTCTCAGCCCGCCGCCATCTCCTTCACGTCGTGCTCGTGCTCGCCGTCGCAAACCGCCACCGTGGCCGTGGAAGCTCCGGCCGCCGCCGCCGCACCACCGCCCGCCTGGTGGCCAAGCCGCCGTGGGCCACCTTGGGCTAAGCCGAGCAGCCCATGGTGTGCGTGGACCTCCTGGTGCTTCCCCATCATTCCCCCGCCACCGCCAGCCCTTCTCCGGCCGCCACCGACCGATTCCCTGCGTCCTCTGCTCCAAATTCGCGTCAGGGACCTCGCGCGACAATTCGACTAAAGTGAGGGGTGTAACTGAAATGTCATAGACTCAGGTGAATAGTGCCATAAGGACTGGTTTGTAATTATTTTGCAGGAACTTTGGAAATTCATAGTAATTCATAGGAAATTCGTAAAATAGCAAATGAGGACTTTTTGGAATCCTTGTGAAATTGTCTATGCAGTGGATCTGTAATATGGCATGTTTTAGTTTAAATATTTTGCGGTAAAAATAGATTTGTGCAGGAAGGTTGTAATGCTAGTTGAATTTGTTATTTTTCATAACTGTAGATCTAGGGCTCCAAATGAAGTGAAATTTTTGTGGCATGCTACTCATGTGATAGTTGATGTGTGGTAAAAATTTCATGAGTATTGGATGAAGTATGAGTGAGTTATTGGTTTATCTTGCTCTCACGTGAATTCTTGCTTTAGCAACTTGTCTTTTTCATAGAGGTTGATATACATATTCAAATGGAGTGAAATTTGTACAGTAGACTATTGATAGGATATGTGAGCCACTGTAATTTTTGTAGAATTTATTGTATACTTTTGATATATGTTCATTAAGTCACCTTGTTATCTAAAATAAATTAAGAAATGCATTAAAAGAATTTATTTGGTCATGGACACTAGGTTTTCTGGTGTTCTTTAGTCATGTGTGAAATGTTGGTAAAGTTGGTTTTGCCCAATTATGCATTTGCAACATAAGTTAATAATTATTTTCTTGCCGATGTGGTTTATGGACAGATCTGGGAACTTAGCAAAGTTCTTCATGATAATGTGCTTTGTTGTGAAACTTGTTTATACAAAAGTTGTATATAATTCATGTATCTAGCTTCTATTAAAATTTGGTGTCATTTGGCCAAGTAGTTTAAGAGTTATAGCTGTTTAAAGTTGGGTTTCAGGAATGACTGCTTTCTGTCAATTGTAGACCAGTTTCTGTAAATGAGTATATTTGACTTAGTTAACTTGAGAATCATGCTAAGATGATTAAAGATGAATTGTAGAAAATTTCATAAGATTTCCATAATGTCTTCTTGCAAGTCATTTGGATTTGTGTAACTCCAGTTATAGCTAAATCTTGTAGCTGCTGTTTGCATGTCCAGAAATTGGCAGATTCCAATTATAGTGCTTGCTTGTATATTGTTAAGTGTGACGTATGCCTTGAATGATGACTGAGTTAGAGCACTTGAGATCTGGGGAAACTTGTGTCATGATTGGTGTTGTCGTCTTCTTTGCCATCTTAGCATGATAGATTGTGTGATGTTTAAGTTAAGCATCGCAAAGTACTTAAGTGTGTTAGTGTAAACTATGCTTGTCTTGCTTGCTATTTTGTGATGTGTCTCATGGTACTATTCTTCATATTTATGCACTTGCATATTGCATCTCATCTAGGTACGCTAGATGAACCACGTGAAGGACGTGATGTTGGAGCCAAACCCGAAGACGGTGTTTGATAGATCTGTCCCGAAGATGAAAGGACTAAGCGAGTGCTAGAACCTGAGACGTCACCAGGACGGTGCAAGCTAACTGAACTGACTTGTGTTGGATCCCAGGCAAGCCCCGGAGCATTATAAGTCTCCTAATTTATAAAAGCAATTCTTTCTATATATGAGTTATATATTGTTGCATTAAGTTGTAGGAGTTGATTGAAACCGTTGATGAATTTATTACTATCCTTGCCTACCTTATTACCTTTTTACCCTGTTAGGTCAGGATCGAATAACTGCTTAGCCTTGCTTAGACCGGTAGCGATCGGTGATATCCGATCACCTACATTATAGGTGGTTACTTTGGAAGAATTTAGCTATGGAAAGAATGATATCCTGGAAGTAACCATGTGTGATGGATAATTGGAGACCGGACGGAAAAGTTGGAGGCAACCGGATGGGGTTCTGGGTCTTTGTTAGTTTCGTCTGTGTCGATTAAGGACCGACCGTTGTTGGGCCTCGAGTCATGTTGAACGATGCCTTACATTTAGCTGGCCGGATAAAGTACCTTCCGACCCTGGTGGGGAGATTTTCGGCCGAGTAGATTGCCCTGCAGCTTTGACCGCGCGGGAAGCGGTGTGGTAGGACACGGGCGGGATGATAAGACCAAAGTGCGATCGGTCGGCCCCGGTATCGTGAGCCGACTCTCGCGGTTTCACGGGCGCGTGTGTCGTGAATTCTTGTGAGCATGGTGCGCATGGTGGTGTGGATCCGGCGTGGTCACACAAAGATGGCACATGCTGTTGGCACCGGACACACGGACGTGGCTAAGAGGGGACGTTCTCGGCAGGATTGATCGACGAGGACGCGTCGATCTCTTAAGGGTGTGAGGTTGTAACACCGGGCTCGTGGCTTAATAGGATTAATAGGATACTCATACCAACAAGTTGCAACTTCTTTTCTGGAAGCCCATCTCTTAAAAACTCCAAGGTTAAGCGTGCTTGGCCTGGAGCGATGGGTGACCGACCGGGAAGTTCTTCCCGGGTGCGCACGAGTGAGGACAAAGTGCGCAGAAAAGACCTGTGTTGGTCTGTGAGGGCAGTCTATATCCTAGAGAAGCTATCAGATGTAAGCGGGCCCGGCCTTGGAGAAGCGGGACGTTACATGTGGGGAGCCAGACGTGAGCCCAAGGGAAGGGTAGTCCTAATCGTCCTAGCAGCTGGTTGTCCCTGATTGTGCAGCGCTGATCAAACCCACGAAATGTGGACCTGAGTTGTACCAAAGGTGACCTAAGACTACCTTGGCGCAGGCATGTATGGGTTTGTGTTAGGAATAAATTCTTAGCTGGTTGAAATCGATTCGAATCGACATCTCTCCTGGATAGTGAGAAACTTGACTAGCTCCAGCATCGTAGTAATTGAATTATGGAATATGATTGTTATGATGAATATGGAATTATTACACCGTCTATGGTTACTATTGCATGTTACTAAATGATATACCACATGTTTGACATAGGTTAGTTGCTAATCTAGAGTTGAATAGCTAAAATTAACTTGATGACCGAATTATAAAATGTATAGCTAAATTAGTGGCTTTTTATGCAAAATGTTGTCAAGCTAGCTCCACCTATAAAGCCTTGCATGATCCTTGGTATCATTTTATTTTTGGTTTATGATGGGTAAGTCTAGTTGAGTACATTCGAGTACTCAGGGTTTATCCCACCATGTTGTAGGTGAAATTCTCAGCTTGAGGAAGATAGTGGCTAACCACCGGTGGGCTCGGTGACTCTATATTTATTTCTCATCTATAGGCTTCTATCAAAGGATGTCACTTATGCTAGCAATGTATTTGGAACTTATATTAATGTAATCATTTGAAAGCTATGTTGTTTATCCTTCGTGACATTTGGCGGACTACCGGATTTATATAAGTGAAAGTATGCGCGTGTCAACGTGTTAGCGGGGACAGCCGTACTTGATCTTGTATAAATTGGGCGGTTCTGTCATAGCTGGTATCAGAGCAAGATTAAGCATAATACTGTCATGTACATTGTTTTAAAAATAAAGTTTTGGTTTTAAAAACAAAGTTTTGGTTTTAAAAAGCCTATTTTGACTAAAACTTTAGCTACAGGCAAATTGTCAAAACTAATTTGTAAAACTATGCTAGCGACAACCTCCAGTTAAGCCCAATTAAGGACCTTTAGGTGGCTATAAGTAAACTAACACTAACTATGGGGTGTTTACTTTCTTGCAATTTTTATTTCGTCGTCCATATGGCATGCTATTGTATGGATGCCATTTACTTGAATGGTAATGTATGGATCAATATACCTCTACGCCCAGGTAAGTTGGTGAGTGGCATGACCGCAAGATGCGAGCGTGCGGTCAAAGGGCAGAGGTAGTTTTGATACTTAAGTATAAATAGCTCTTATATATACAGAAGTATTTAATTGTGGGTTAGCTTTGGTACGACTGTATATGCATATTTATATGTATATATTGACATATTTACTAATGGGTAGCTTTGATACGAAGGTATATATATAGTGGGTATATATATATGGAAGTATTTCGCTTGCAAGTTAGAGACCATATTTTCATTTCCGCATATATATAATTGTGGGGTTGGGCTTGAAATGAAATCGTTCTGTAGGTACGCTAACCATGAATGCTTAGATTGAATGTAGCTGACGACTAGCTATATATTGAGAGAGTACGTGTTATGCCACCAACATAGAATGTGATTGCCACCTTAGGTTGGCAATTTCGGGAGGATGAATAGGACGAGCATACATCATGATTGTTGCTTGTGCATAAACATGATCCTCTCACCCTTGTTCTATTAATGGATAACTATTGTAACCATATGGTCATGTTGTGCATGACCAAAAACTAATTTGCTAAATGTAAATAAAACTTGTTTTGAAGAGATATCCACCTACTTAGTAAAAAGGAAATAAAAAATAACAGTACCTTACTACCATGTTTCACATTTAGGTGTTAGCGGAGACAATCGTACTTGATCTTGTATAAATTGGGTGGCTCTATCACAAACATCATGTCCTTCCATCCTTCACGCGGTTCATCTAGCGTACCTAAATGAATTGCACAAGACAGAGATATGAATGCAAAGAATGGTCACAAGGGATGCATCACATAAAAAGCATTCAAAACAAGCTCAAGGTTACACAAGAAGGCATAGCACCTAGAGTTGTTTAACTAAACATCACACAATCTATTCTAGAAAGATAGCAAGCACATCAAGCCTAGCACACAAGCTAAATTAAGTTTAGCTATTACAAGCATTCATCAATCAAGAATTAACTAAACATGTTTAGCCAAACAAGAGCAAGCTAAGGCAATCAACTTAGTACATGCACAGAATTTGGACAGCAACACAAAAGGCACTTGTTTCAACCATAACGGGAGTTGTAGGTACCAAACAAAGGTGAACTTAGACTTTCAGAAAAGATTAGGAAGTTGTGTACAACTTTGTTAGTTACACGTAGAGTTGATTCGAAGGCTAACAAGGTTGAAAAAACACTAACAAGCAGATCTACACAAACTAGGATAGAAAACTAACATGAACTTCAGAAATGCATATCTCGAGTTCTATTCATCCAACGAGCATGATCCTTAACTTTATATAAAGCTTATTAAGTTATCTATAACTTTCTTATTATCACCTTAAGATGATTATATAGCTAACAAGGCTAAACAAAACCAAGAAGGCATCTCTATCTAGATTTGGAGACAACCTGCCATTCCAGTTTTAACAACTATAACCAGAGTTCTAGACCCGCAAAAGTGGTGCTCTTAGACATTTTGGAAATCTTAACAAAAGCACTACAACTCTTCTATTATCACCAATACATGATTCTATGTTTAAATAAGCCAAACAATATAATCATTCAGATCTATTCAGAGCACATGCAAAAGCTGACAACAAAATTGTAAAATCTATAACTCCTAAACCATAAGGTCTAAAATCATGAAATTTTAGGAAAAGTAATATAAGGAAGTTAGCTACAACTTTGGTGTTCACCACACTCATAGAAAACATTATTTTCCTCACGAAATTATCAATTCAACAGAAACTACGCATGTAGCCAAATCAGCAAATATGCAACGAAGTTATGACTTGATTGGTTAATCAAGATAGCACACACATAAGCCATTCATACACTTGAAAGCACTCCTAAAATAACTTAGCGAAATTTTACTTACTCCACAAGCATTAGGAGCTTCATAAGAAAACATATATATATATATATATATATATATATAGTTATTTACTAGTAAGCTCACATTCATCCTTTATAAATGATTCATATAATAAAAATATGTGATGTTGCAAACATGGAATTTTGAGCTAAGATTTTTATGAGTAATCAGTGATGACAAAACATGACTATTGTACAAAATTCACATGCTCATATTTAGTAAATTAATTATTACAATAAAAACAAGTTTTATTTGTAATTAAGCATGTGAGAACAAGATAAATCTAAAGATCAACATTTTTAGTAAACACATGACCATATTAAGGTTTATTATGTTACACCAACATCATACAAATCTAGTGGAACCATATTTTCCATTTTTAAAGCTTCATATTAATTATTGCTTATTAAAAACCATTTATCAAACATTAAGCAAGCTAAATCTATAACTCAATCATACTGCATCCAATGAACATGAAATTTTTACCACAGAACACATAAGACATCCTTAGCGTACCATAAAAATTTCACAACAATTGGAGCACCATAACTTTATATATGAATTTATTCCTAGAAAACCCTAATTTACAAAAATAAATAAAAACAACAAAACATTTCTACTAACATATATCATATTATAAATTTACTGCATATATCTACTCACAAGGATTCCAAAATATCCTCATTTGCTATTTTACGATTTTTCTACGAATTACTATAATTTTCCAAAGTTTCAGCCGATTAAATGCAATAAAGGAAAACACATTTGCACAGAGGAACCTAAACTTCCTTGAAAATAGATTCTAGCAAAAAGTCCCTCTAGGCACTATTCACATGAGCTAGAGTCTTTGCACTTAAGCGCTTACCTTTCTTCAATTCATGCGCGAGGTCCATCACATGATTTGGAGCAGAGGAGGTGGCCGGGCTCGTGATTTTCGGCTAGTGAGGTCGTCGCCGGCGGCGGTGTAGTGGCGGCGTAGCATGACCTGCATCAGGCGCATCCTCCACTGCCCACAGCATGACCCAAGGTAGGCCATGGGCTTCCACCCACGTGCACGTAGCATGCAAGGGCGTGGCTTCAGCGGTAGCTGCCGCTCGGTGATGGAACTTCTCGGCGAGCGTGTGTGCAAGGTAGAGAACGACATGGTGACGGCGGTGATGGTGGTGCAGGGCTGTGAGGCGCTTACGGGTGAAGGAACGACGATGGCCATGGAGCTCAGCCCGGTCACCCATGACGAGGGCGAGAGGGAGCACGGAGAGAGGTGAGGGAGAGTGAGGGCGAATGCCTAGGAGCCGAGGTCATAGAAATAGGAGCTCGGTGTCCACACCTTGAGCGAGTAGGAGGTAGGGCTGGTGTTGGCATGGTGGGGGCGTGGCTGGCGCATGGAGGACACGTCGGTATTTCGTCGAGCACATGGCGGGCGACGTTGTGGTTGCGGTGGGCGCCAATTTTGGGCTAGCTACGGGCCAATTTGGTGAACGGGCCTTGAACGAAGTTTGTTGTACTCCTGACGTTGTACTCCTGATGCTCTCCAACTTTTATTAAGGCACTCAGGTCATTAGGGCAACATATTAGGAGATAATTTTGTCCAAAGTTGACATTGTCAGCAGTTTAAACAAGATTAAGCTTTGCCCGGTTGGATCCCAATTTAACTGGTCAAACTGAGTCCAAATTTTCTGAGCTCTTCTCCAATGAATTATATCCAACTTTGATTTTGGGATAAAGTCAAGTTGCTTAATGAAATCGTGAGAATGCGACATGCCAACCGAATTGCTACTAATCCTGGACTTAGAATATTTTTAAGTCTGAAAATAGCCGCATATTTGATATTCGAGAACCTATTTGACTTGCTTACAAATTGATTTGGCTCTTGGTCTAGGAACAAAGTTTGTAGCACTCCACTTAGACTCTGACTTTGCGTAGAGGTCAAACTTCATAACTTGTTTCCAAACTGTTATTTAACCTTGGTCAAAGCGGTATCACGATACACCTTGGAATTAGGGTTTTCGACTGATTGAGGCATTTTCTTGACATTTGTTCAACATGAACCTTTCATGACTTTTGTTGTATAGTTCAATTAGAGTCATTTGGACAAGGTATCAAGGTTTGGTCTACATCCCATGTTCCATTCACCTGATGAAGCCATTCAAGAAAGGTTATAACTTATCATTTCATGTGACTTCTTGGCTCCAAACTTCATGAAACTTTTCCAATAGTCAACGTAGATGGAAATAGATGTGAGGCACATGAAAGGGGCACCTTCAACATTTCTCAGGCATACATTTAGAAAAGGGTCAACATGTAAGCAAGGTGTGTTGTCCAAGTTCAAGCTGGGGCTCATTTTCATAGATTTGACCTCAACACCTTCAAAAATTTTAGACTAGAGCTCTCGATCATCACTTAACATAACTTATTTGAGTCCAAACTCGCTGCTTAACTTGTGACTAACACCTAGGTTGTTATGGCCCTCCCCCCTTATGAGAATCTCACCATGAGATTCGGCACGAAAGACTGTTAAGGGAAGAGAAGCATGTCACCCATTTTTCCAACATCAGCGATAGCATTAGGCTACTTAACTTCGGAGCATCAGAGAGGCTAATTTGGTCAAGACAACTTTCTAATACTTGCTCTTCGTAGTAAAATTTGTCTTAAGAATTTTCCTTCATTGACTTCCATGAAGCATTATTACTTTGGGAGGAATCCAAGATGGCATAATACTTCGTTCTCAGGATAGGAAGAGTGCTACGAAGCATAAACTAACTACTCATAAATATCTAATTCTTTAGTGGGCATAGCATGGACAACTTTCCATAAGGGATGAGATCATAGACGGGGTAAATATCCTCTGAGGCTGTGAGAAACCAACTAACCAACAGACAATGTCTATGTCGGTCATAACTACCCAATCACTCAAATGCCAACTGATGAAAAACTACATAATGTTCTATATGTGCAATTCTCTTTCTCTGATAAAAACACTATATTATATGAGTCTGTTGAGTGAGCGATGAATATGGCAGCTGACTCTGTCGGCTCAGCATTTTCGACAATCATTATTTAAGGGGATCCTCGTATCCAAGCAGCAATAGTTATCTAGGTTGAATCTGATGCAGCCTCTTGGGTAAAAACACATGGAAGGTACCAAAGGATGAACCGATGTTAAAGATTGCTACTAACAAGGAAAATAGTGATGCTCGGAGGATAGTAGTGGTTGAAGATTTATTCATAAAGTTCAAAAAGCAGTCCACTACCAAAGTAGCTTGAGTACAACTTTCCTTCACGCTATAATTACAATCCAACAAAGGTTACTTGTTGAACTACTTTTGAGATTGAAGCTTCCTTTCTAATGTCAATCAACAACTTAAAATCATAATCTAAAATATGTTGTTTGACACCTTTCAAATTGTTTTCGACTCGCAATGGCACAAATTGACTTGTAGAACACCTTGACTACTCAAACATTATTGATATGAGAGGGCAAAAGCAAGGCATAAAGGGGTGCAAGGAGTCCTCTCTAGGACATCTAAAGGATTATCTAACGGTAAAACATTGACCATGTTGCTAATCTTGGCATCAATTACAACTTGACCTTCTAATATGAGGGATGATAGGAGTCAACAGAGAAATCATAGATTCTGTACACCTTGGTTTTCAGTTCATATCTCATAGACTACTGCTCCATGGCACATGAATTTTGGTAAACATATAGACCCAAGAGTCCTCAAACTACTGACCAAAATTCAGCTCAAACGAACAACGTTTGACTATCCAAACAAATCATCTACCAAAACTGCTCTGTTTTGAAATTTTAGTGATCCGAACTGACAATACATCTCACAAATCTAATGCTTTACTCAACCAATCCTCAAACTAACTTAAGACATTGGAGTACCCTAAGTGAGGAATGAGATCGCCAAGTTTTGTGACAATCCAACCATGTTTGAGCCTCTGTTCACCAGCTTAAAGATAACCGATTTAGTGCCATGAAATCTGGACAGATTTCTCGTTCTTCTTTTTCTTTGCTTCACATGTTGGGGAGTGTGTTGTACACTCTCTAACTCTCTTACAGAAGCAGTAGTAGCTTTCTCACCGAGGAGGGAGGCTAGGGTTTTTCCTTACATGCCTCTTAGGAAACACCCTCAATCGTTGATTTAGATACGAACTCGACGATGCACAAGCACTAGACTTGTGGGCTGTTTTTGTAGGGCACAATGCATACTCCACATGGACAGGCAGTCCGACAAAGATAAGGGTCCATTTCAACTACCCTTCTATGCTTCATCCAATAGAGTCCTGAACAAATTCTTTGATAGCACCATATACATAATGATGCTGACCGAAACTAGGGACGTGCTTTCTCTAGCTCTTTACTTAGCTGATATAGCATCTTGCACTACCTGTGTGATTGTCCAAGATGGAATTGACTTGACAACACAAGGTCTAGAGAAGAAAGCAGTACTTGCATAACTGACCAGCTTTGTTGTTTCTTTACTTAACATTGTTCTGTGAGACATAGCCTTCGTAGCTACAAAAGAGTCGTTACCTAGCTAGAGATTAACTTTCCTACTGGTAACTGATTAGTTTTCTCTCAACACTTAAAAAGCTCCAAAACTTCCTTCTTGATGGCAGCAATTGTAGTTGATGTGCAAACAGACAGTCACCATAGAAGTCAGCAGAAAAGGGGTCACATCGAAGATGGTTGATTTCGACTATATGATCATCATGCACATAAAGATCAAGACATAGATATCTAGGTAATAAGCACAATGTGACAATCGATTCATGTCCGAACGATAACTTGTCCAACATTAAGTATTGTGTACCTTTCTAATCCAACGGGGATGACATAAGTTGCTCACTAGATGAGCGACGCCATTATAGGGATAGTCAAGAAGAGTCACTTATCTACCACCTCTTGTAGCATGTTAATGTTTATGTTGTTGATCTTGTTCTTCAACGGTTATCCTCTAGACGACTTTAGAAGGAAGTCTAACTGCATCTGGTCTGAGATATGGATCTTCTAATAGGATATGGAGAGATTACCAAGGAAAAGGTCACAAGAAGACAACTCATCGGTATAGTTCCATAATGGGTCATGACTAGAAACCTCAATACCAGCACGTGCCGAGTAGCACAACCTTGTGTGTGCACCCACAGGGGCTCTTGGTTTCATCGCGGCACCGTAGAACGCTAATCATGGCACCATTACTAAACATACAACCCACAAGAATTATCATGTGACACAAATTTGGTTGCATAGGAGCAAGCACCATGCGAAGGAGGGATAGCAAGCAAAGGTAGTCACAAGGTTAGGAGCCAACAAGGGTGGTCCAAGGTAAAGACATGGCACAAGAGAAACATAAATTAACTAATGAAGACAACTGAGCGTGAGACTCTTGCTTATATTTCCATGCACGCCTAGTTTTTACCAAGCAGATTACCAGATAAAAGAATAATATGAGATTTGGTCTTGTTGGGAAGCAACATGAGATCAAGACTAATAAACATTTAGATACTTGAGATATTTGGAGATACAACAAGCGAGATTCGAGGGACAGAGCTGATACACTACTTAGGGATTCAGTTGATAAAGCAATGACATGATCTGCAAGGAAAAAATTCAGAGGCCAGGGCAGCGAGAGATTAGCGTTGCACCAGATCATCTTTAGGATAAGGAGCAGAGATTTCCGACAAGGATTTTTGGGTAGGGTCTTCACACATAGGAGCAAGACATCCATGACATATGTAAGCATTTAAGGAAACTAAGCTTGGGCTCACGAGTCAAGCAAGGCATGGATACACAAACATTCCAGGGCTAACAATCACACATAGGCTCAAGCTCCTAAGCAAGGGAATCTACTTATAGACAACCATGAGATTAACATAACTTGACTATTGTTCTAGGATAAGGTTGTTCAGACTCATATGCTTACCGAGGACAAAAAGGGTGACAACTATGGTACCACCTAGATCACAACACATTCACACATACATCATGGTCTTAAGCAAGCATTTGAGAAACTCCATCAAATTAGCTTAAGCAACTATTACTATGCACAAAGCTCACACATAACAAGCAATCATCTACAACAACACCACTACACATAAACATGCAAAACATGGTGGCAAGGTATTGTTATCTTTTATTTTCGTTTACTGAGTAGGCGTATATTTCTTCAAAACAATTTTTACTTACATTTAGCAAACTAGTTTTCAGTCATGCACAACATGACAAAGCTAAAAAAACTAAAACCATAATTTTTTTTGACATTCCTAGCTCCAAGTTCCCATTTTTCAAGTTTAAAGAGCACATATCGAGGATAAAAGATATTGCAAACAAAACATCACCAACAGCAAGTTCTATGATTTCACTCGGTAGAGCACTTTAAAACAATACTATCAAAATTGGTTTCACCCAATTTGGATGTTCTTAGCCCATGTTATGCATTTTACAAATCTAACACCATTTCTTCACACAAGCAAGGTGACATCACATAGCATATCCGAACAGGGCTATTTAAACAACATAGTTCAAGGCATATCTCTCTAATTTCATATAGGAAGCTAGCACATCCCATTGATCACAAGTTGCAACAAGTTACTTATTATTAGAAGAAAGGTGAGGGCAGCATATTTATGCTCAAGCACAATCATGAGGCATGACCGTCCTATTCATCCTCACAAAATTGCCAGCCTAAGGTGGCAATCACGTTCTATTTCGGTGGCATAACATGTACTCTCTCGACATATAGCTAGTCATCAGCTATATTCAATCTATGCATTCATGGTTAGCGTACCTACAGAAGATTCCATTTTAGCCCAACCCCACATACATATATATCAAAAGTAAAGTTATCTATGATCTCTATATCAAGCAAGGGCTAAGTCGCTAATTGCTAAATTATCGAGCTTTCAGAAACTAAACTAAAGAGCCTGACTAACTGAAAGTGCAATCAAGCCCTAATTGTGGGTTTTGGTGATAATGACCACACAATTAGAGAACTAATGAGATTTATTGAGATGACAAGTAGAGAATTTATATTCGAGGATGCTACATGAAACGGAGGAGCCCCCAATGACAAATATAAATGGCTTCAAAATCAAACGAGGTTTAAGATTCTCTTATATCTTGAATTTGAGTATAGGAGATGCCGTACTATAAAGAGGGACACAATGCTTAAGCTAATATGTGCTACCAAGTGCTCAAACAACCACAAGCATCCTCAGATTCACAGCTAAGATAGTCTACACTTCACTTTTACCCTTACTGTCTTGCGTGGTGCGAGCTCCAACTCACCCGACCCCTTGGGTGCGAGCTTCGACTCGCCTGGCCCCTTGGGCACGGGCTCTAGCTCGCCCGACCCCAAGGTCGCGGGCTCCGTCTCGCCCGACCCCAAGGTCACAGGCTCCGGCTCGCCTCACCCTTTGGTTGCGGCCTCATCTCACCCGACCTCTTGGGTGCAGTGTCCATTGAGGGCTGGGGGTATACATACCTTTCCCTTTCCTAACCAACGGCTATCTACGATTTAAAGTGCCCATTGGGGGCTGGGGGTATATATACCTTTCCCCTTCTTCCCCAATGGTAACTGAATGAACCAGCCTGCTCTCTTCTTCCTCACTTTAGCATGCCCAAAACAGAGCACGACCTCTCTCTCTCTCACTCCATTGTTGACAAAAAGCCCCCAAGCAAATCCATTGATTTCCCCATCAATCCTTGAGGGAAAAGGTAATGGGGACGGGGATCCCGATCTTTCGTCAGGTAGAGGTAACTATCGTTGTGGCGGAGAATGACACACCGATCCGGCTTCAGATCGAAAGATCGAACCCTGCAATCTTAGCACCACAAATCCTCTAGTTATCAATTGAGACACGGATCTGGAATTTTTTTCTCATTGATTTTGATATATGGAATGTCAAAATTGGAGTTCGTATGCGAAAACTAGACCAGTTTTAAGAACGAACTCCGAATTAGAGGACAAAACGGGAACAATGCGCTTAAAATTGGTCACGGCAGCAAAGATTTGATGGAAACAATGGGGGAAAACACATGAACTAGACTCTAACATGACCTAATCAGCAACAAGACCTCGACCAGGACAGAAACTCAACACGACGGACTCTGAAACTAAAATATGCAAAGGCTATGGCGTGGAAGGTTCTAGGATAGAAACAAAATGAGTATGGCACTGGACTATAGGACGAATGCGAAACACTCAAAACTAGGGGATAAGTGTGAACCTGACGATATACCTTAGCTCTGATACCACTTAATGGGAATGGGGATCCCGATCTTCTGTCAGGTGGTGGTAACTATCATTGTGGTGGAGAATGACACACCGATCTGGCTTTAGATTGAAAGATCGAACCCTGCAATCTTAGCACCACAACTCCTCTGGTTATCAATCGAGACACGGATCTAGTTGACCTTGCCAAGAAGGTTAATCCCTGCCTGCACAACGAAGAACACAAGCAAGAACAAGAAAGAAAGCAACCAAATTGTAAATGAATGATTAATCTCACGAAGTTGGAGTCTCACAAACCGATGAACGGTGAAACTGTTCTTGATAGATTAATCTAAGCAAAACCCAAAACCTAATGATGACAGCGGCATATGATTATAAATGTCTTAGGGTCATCGCCTACCCTGGACGTGCCCCCTAATGGGCCCAAACACGATACATGGTCCAACGGACCAAAAGACGGTGTCGCAGCACCCTGGTAGATTCTGGATGCTGACTTGTTTCAACAATTCCCATTGATTCCAAAGAGGTTTGGATGTGAGACCACTTGGATTGGCTTCCTTATCAAATTAGCTTTCCATCCATATGTCGATTGTTGAAAATGGAGTCTAGATGCATCCTAGGTGACCAGTTTAAGGCAGACTAGTCCTAGAGGCCAAGGCAGACTCGAAATCATGTTGGACCGGGCCTCCGGTTTCTGTTGGACATCCTTGCTAGTCATCATTGCCTCCACCACATCCTCTAAGTCCCTCATGACCCTCTCCAATGTTCCTAAGCATGATAACATCATTATGTAGTAGTCTATTCTCAAAAGTATGAAAAATATCGCTTAAGAATGAGCTCACCTCTAAAGTGAGTTGACGTATTCGAGCTCGGGCAATTGGACCTTGCATGGCGGTTGGAGGATCAGCGGTTACATCCGAAGGAGTGATGTCCTCATCAAAAGGGTCCACAACTTGATTAGAGATCAACTCTATTGATTCCTAAACTCTGAAGAGCACTTGGTTCACGTTTTAGCCGGTGGTTATGTTTGTTACTCTTGGAGCTTGGCTCCTAGCGGGCTAGAGCGTCGCCCGCGGAGCTTGCCACCTTGTGTGGCAGCCTCTGGAGGTTTGTAACCACCTCTTGCAGTAAGTAAAATCACCCATCATCTCAAGAGTTCACTCTCTTGACTTGAGAATGAGGTAGGGTTGCAAATCCCTAAGCCTTAGTGGTATACCTCAACAACGTGGACTTAGACAAGATTTGGAGGTGAGCTGAACCATGGGATAAATCCTTGTGTCATCTTGTGCTTGTGTAGCTACACTTCTGTTCTTGTTGTTGTTGAGGTGGTTTCTAGGATTGGGGCCGATCTACTTGTGTGTGGTGTTCCCACCACTTTCAGCTATCGATTTGGGATCTACCACCCTGCAGGAAGCTAAGAAATTTGCCCCATCTAAATTTCATTGGGTAGATTTTGAACTATGAACTAATCTCTCCTACAGGTGCGGCAGTGCCGTGGGAGAATTTGATTTCGGTTTAAGTTGAATTTTTACAGGCCTATTCACACCCCTCTAGGTATACCAGAGATCCTACAAGTGGTATCAGAGCAGGTTACCTCGTGTGCACTTCACCGCGTGAGGTATGTTGCCCGGGGGAGGATCCAGTGCTGTGAAGCCCATCAACGTCGATCCGGAGGACGTTGGGCTGCATGACACTGACAGCAGTGAGCTTAGCGCCTCTACAGCAAGCAACTCCATGCTCCCGTAGCTAGAGGCAATTGATGCTAAAAAAGCTCAAAATGAAGAAGAAAGAAGAAGAAAAAAGAGCAACTAGAAAAGAGAAAAGAGAAGCAAGAGAGAAGAAGAAGGAGCAGCAGCGGTTAGAAGAGAAGAAAGAAGACTCAAGAGAGAAGCTAGAAGAAAAAGAAGAGAAGCAAGAAAGAAGAAGGAACAAGAAGGAAAAACCTCTAATGCATCTTCAAGTGAGCTATCTAGCAGCTCCGAAGATGGTGATGATGATGAGTCCTACCGAGTGCATAGCAAGAAGGACAAGAAAGGAAAGGGCAAGAAGAATGACGACAACAAATATGCCACCATATCCTTTAATTATTCTTCTATGTCTATGACTAACCATGATCGTAAGTCTTTTATCAATGTGCCCGTGTGCAAGTTACCTCATTTCGATGTTACTAACTTTGCCAAGTGGAAGCACTTGATGAGAGCCTATCTTATAGGTCTTCATCCTGGCATTTGGGAGGTTGTTTGCAATGGATTTTAACCACCGGTTGATCCCAAGAATCCAACACTAGAAGAGATGAGAATCATTCAGCTAAATGGTCAAGCCACAAGTGTGTTGCTTAGTGCCTTGGATGGTGATGAGTACAATAGAATGATTGGAGTTGATGATGCCAAGCAAATATGGGACACTTTGCACCTAGCACATGAAGGGGTTGACAAAGTGAGAAAGACAAGAATTGGTTTGTTGATCTCAAAGCTCAACCGGTTTGTAATCTTGGATGGAGAGGGGCCACAAGAGATGTTTGATAGGTTGATGACAATGGTGGGCAAGATTAGAGGCTATGGTTGTGATGAGCTAGATGATCATAAAGTTGTCAAGATTATGTTGGAAGCTTATTCACCTAGAAATGAGATCGTAGTCACTTTAATTAGAGACAAGAAGAAGTTTGAGTACTTCACACCAAATGATGTACTTTGGAGGATCTTGACCTTTGACATGCAAAGAGAAGAAGCAAATGAGAGGAAGAAACTTGGAGAATTGCAAGCAAAGCTAGAAGGCATCAAGATCAACAAGGATGTAGCTCTCAAGGCCAACAAATCAAGCAAGCAAGGCTCTACTAGCAAGTCCAAGACCAACAAGCAAGCTTCAACTAGCAAGCCCAAAGCAAGCCAGCAAGTTCAAGAAAGAGTAGAGACCACCTCATCCTCTAGTGAGAGTGAACATGATGATGACCAATACGAGAAAGTGGATGATGTTGCTCTCTTTATGAGGAGGTATCACAAGGGGCTAAACAAGAAAAGCTACAAAGGTACTGAAGAGAAGCTTCCCAAACAAGAAAAAGAGGACATGCTACAATTGTGGAAGCACCGATCACTTCATTGCCAAGTGTCCATATGAGATCAAGGACAACAAATATAAGAAGGACAAGAAAGAGGAGAAGGCCGACTGTAGAAAGGGCAAGAAGTACATGGGAGAGGCTCACATTGGGCATGAATGGGACTCAACTAAAGAAAGCTCAAGTGAAGAAGATGAGAAAGTTGCAACCATAGCTATCCATGAGCCATATTCACCAACATGTCCGATGATGACTACTACTCCCCTCACATTTGTCTTATGACAAAGGGTGAGAAGGTAAAATCTAAATCCAAGGACAAAGCTCCTCCACCCTCACCTCCTAGTGATATCTCTAGTAGTGATATTAGTGATAGCTCTAGTGACGATGAATCTAGTGATGAAGAAATAAACATGATAACTAAAAATTTGGATGGAAAGACCAAATTATTCATCACTAAGCTAATGGAGGACTTAGAGAGTGTCCCAGCGAAGCTAGAATCTAGAGAGGAAACTCTTATCCAACAAGAGGATCTCTACATTACTAGCAAGGAAGCTCTTGCATTAGAGAGAAGTGAGGTGGAATCCTTGCACAAGGCCTTGGCCAAAGAACAAGGGGACCATGCTATCACAAAGAAAGAAAATATTGCTCTCAAGAAAAAGTATTGTGACTTAGATGAAAAGCACAAAGAACTTGAGCTGTAATATAACATTCTTTAGGATAACAAGTCACATCCCTCTAAGGAAAAGGATGCCTCTACTACCTCCACTAGTCAAGGTTCTAGAAAATGTTATAAGATTGATTTGAATGCTTATTCCACTAACCTTGCAAACATGGAGGCAATGAGAAAAGAAATTGCTAGACTCAATGAGATCATTGGCAAGGGCTGCATGAGTGGTAAGGCTCAAGTAAGTGACAAGAAGACAAATAATTCAAAAGTGCCTCAATTCAAGCAAGGGAGACACCCCTGAATCAATCATGGGCTTGGGCACATTGCAGGAGCCAAGACAAATGGAAGAAAGATCATAAATGGCTATGAGTGTGTCAAGTTTGAGAGGAAGGAAAGAGTTGGTATAGATTAGCCTGCATAGATAGTGGTAGTGCCATAGTCTAGAGCGGCAGTGCCGCACCGCGTCAGTGCCGTAGTGAAGGCTAGCTGTGCCACTCCACGTAAAAATGGGAAGGCTACCAACTCAGCTCCTGATCAAACTAAGCCCAAGAAGAAGGTGTCCCAGCTGAAACAGGTTCAATAGAAGCCAAAGGAATCAGTGTGGGGCACTATGAACAAGTATGCCTATCAACCAAAGTTTCAACCACCTCGACAAAGCTTGACTTTGTGTTTTGTTTTAAGGAACAATAGTAGTGGAAAAGTGGTTGCCAAATATGTTGGAAAGGAAGCCAACACATATAGGAATACTTCTATTTGGGTTCCTAAATTTCTTTTGACTAACATGCAAGGCCCCAAGTCACATTGGGGACCTAAATCAGGCAACTAAATCTATTTTGTAGGCATACTCCTCCGATGGGTCAAGTTGGGTGCTTGATAGTAGATGTACAAATCATATGTCTAGAGAAAGGAGTATGTTCTCATCATATACCCTGAAGATGGACTCAAATGAAAATATTCTCTTTGGAGGCAACTCTAAGGGGGATGTGATTGGTCTCGGTAAGGTTGCTATAACCCTTGAGCATTCAATTACAAATGTTTTACATGTTGATTCGTTAGGTTACAATTTGTTGTCCGTCTCTCAATTATGCGAGATGGGCTTCAATTGTCTCTTTACGAATAAGGGTGTGGAAGTCTTTACAAGGGAGGATTCCTCTATTTTCTTTATGGGTCATTTAAAGAATAAGCTTTACTTAGTTGATTTCAACAAAAGTAAAGCTAATCTTGAGACTTGTTTAGTGGCAAAATCTAGCATGGGGTGGCTTTGGCATAGCCGACTAGCCCATGTTGGGATGAGGAACTTGGCCAAACTTCAAAAGGACAAACACATCCTTGGGCTAACAAATGTTCACTTTGAGAAAGATAGGATATGTAGCGCTTGTCAAGCCAGAACCAAAGAGCATCATGACCACGACGCAACCATTGGAGCTCATACACAAGGATCTCTTTGGACCAGTCACCTACCTAAGTATCAGGGGTAACAAATATGATCTTGTTATTGTTGATGATTATTCCTGTTTTACTTGGGTATTTTTCTTGTTTGATAAGTGTCAAGTTAGAGACAAAGTGAAGAATTTTGTTAGAAGAGCTCAAAAGGAGTTCGATCTCCCCATCAAGAAAATGAGGAGCGACAATGGGACCAAATTCAAGAACACCCAAGTTGAGGAGTTTCTTGATGAAGAGGGCATCAAGCATGAGTTTTCAATTCCATACACCCCTCAACAAAATGGAGTAGTAGAGAGGAAGAACCGTACACTAATTGACATGGAAAGGACAATGCTAGATGAGTACAAGATACCAGACCTATTTTGGTGCGAAGCCGTCAACACCGCTTGCCGTGCCCTCAACCGCCTCTACCTACACAAGAAGTTGAAGAAAACTTCATATGAGCTTCTAACCGGTAACAAGCCTAAGGTGTCTTACTTTAGAGTGTTTGGGTGCAAGTGTTTCATACTTAATAAGAAACCCAAAACCTCTAAGTTTGCACCTAAAGTTGATGAAGGTTTTCTTCTTGGTTATGGATCAAATGAGCATGCCTATCATGTTTTCAACAAAACCTCCGGGAGAGTTGAAATAGCAGTAGACGTGACATTTGATGAATCTAATGGCTCTCAAGTGGAGCAAGTTGATTCAAGTGTTGATTCAAGCAATTGGCTATTGGTGATATCAGACCACAAGAAGACGAAGTCACTGAAGTGGAGGTTCCTCAAGCTATTGATGAACAAAGTTCTGCTGATGTACCTGATGCTGAGGGGGAGCCAAACCCTACTGCAAATCAGTAGAGCGACAGTGCCACACATAAGAGTGGCAGTGCCGCACTCCCTCTAACAACAGCAGCATGTCCAACTCCGATTCAAGGACAGAACCTACAACCCATATTCGAGCAAGAAGATAATGAAGATCCAGAAGATGGACAAGAGGCCATTGATCATCCAAGGCTAAGGCAAACAATACAACAGGATTATCCTGTTGACAACATCCTTGGGAGTCTTCAAAAGGGGGTGCCTCAATGGCTCCATTCAAGAACTTGTCTATGTTGAGCAACCACCGGGTTTTGAAGATCCCAAGTTCACCAACCACGTCTACAAACTCCAAAAGGTGCTCTATGGACTTAAGCAAGCACCAAGAGCATGGTATGAATGCCTTGAGGAATTCTTGCTTAAACAAGGCTTTGAAATAGGCAAAGCCGACCCTACCATTTTCACTCACAAAGTTGGTAAAGAAATATTTGTGTGCCAAATATATGTCGATGATATAATATTTGGTAGTACTAATCATACTTTTTGTGAGGAATTTAGTAGGATCATGACGAAGAGATTTGAGATGTCCATGATGGGTGAGTTGAAGTTCTTCGTCGGATTTCAAATCAAGCAAGTGAAGGATGGAACTTTTATTATTCAAACAAAGTACACCCATGATATGCTCAAGAAGTTTGACATGGTGAATGCCAAGCCTATCAAAACTCCCATGCTAACCAATGGACATCTTGATCTCAACATTGAAGGGAAAGCCATAGATACCAAGGTATATCGTTCCATGATAGGCTCTCTACTTTATTTGTGTGCATCTAGGCCCGATATTATGCTTAGTGTGTGCATGTGTGCTAGATTTCAAGCTAACCCAAAAGATTGTCACTTGGTGGCCGTTAAGAGAATCTTGAGATATTTAGTACACACTCCTAACCTTGGTTTGTGGTATCCTACGAGCTCTAAGTTTGATCTACTTGGGTACATGGATTTCGATTACGCCGGTTGCAAAGTAGATCAATAAAGCACTTCGGGGACATGTCAATTCCTTGGATGATCCCTAGTGTCTTGGAGTTCTAAAAAGCAAAATTGTGTAGCCCTTTCCACTACCGAGGCCGAGTACATTGTGGCCGGTGCATGTTGTGCCCTACTACTTTGGATGAGCAAACTCGTCGTGATTTCAGATGTCATTTTACCAAAATCCCATTATTATGTGACAATGAGAGTGCCATTAAGCTTGCAAACAATCCCGTAAGCCACTCTAGAACCAAGCACATAGACATCCATCATCACTTCTTGAGAGACCACGAAACCAAAGGATATATCAAAATTCGCCATGTGAGCACCGAAAAGCAACTAGCCAATATCTTCACAAAGCCCCTCAACGAGTCAAGGTTTTGTGCTTTGCGTAGTGAGCTAAATTTACTTGATTCTTGTAACGTGGTTTGAATTTTAGCTTGCCTTTGTTTGATAAACTAGTATCTTGGAAAAAGAGTTGAAAATTTTCATATTGTGCATGAAAATGACTTATAAAAGGCAACTTATGTATCATGATCATGGTCTGTATTGATTATTTATTTCTGATCATGGTATATAAGTGATATGTGTCCATATCTTATATAGAAAGAGTCATATAGATTATAGCTAACTCCCACTATTTTGGGGAGTGTGGCAGTCGCTAGGCATGCGGCAGTGACACACATTGAATCTCAATTGAGATTCGGCCCAAATGGTTTTACTGCAAGGCCCATTTATTCTTCATCTTATCCTCAGGTGCGCAGTTACTTCTTTCCCTCTCTCTTCCCCCCCGACCCCGATGCCGACACCGACGCCCGCGCCTCTCTCTCCTCTCGTGCCTGCACTATCGCCGTCGCTTGGCCGCACGTTGCCAATCTCTGGTAGTGCCACGGCAGCTGCTAGCCCTCCCTCAACATCACTAACAGCTGCTACTGCCCCTAGCCCAAGTAGTTTCTTCCCTCTCCTCTCCATTCCTTGTTTGAGAAGATGGAGCACGGAGACAATGAACGAAGGGGGAAAAGGAAGATGAATGAGCAAAGAGACAAGGATCCACCTCGCCTTGGTCGAGGGAGGTCAACAACAGCAGGTAGTAGTGCAGCTCCAAGGGGACTTGGTGATAGGGGAGGCGCAAGCAATACATTGAAGATGAGGAGAGGCTAGAGATGACAGGTCATACCACTGATGCCATTTCTGACACCCCACAACATCTCTCTGAGTTTGATGGCAGACACATGAGAGATTTTGTGGGTGAGATCATCATGAGACCTCTAGATGACTCCCGCCAGCATGCAGTTGTCAACTATTCCAAGAGTTGGAAGTTGGTGGAAGAGGCAAGGGGGATCAATCCCTATGTAGTGTGCAAGGATTTAGGCATTGATTATAGATTCTAGAATGGGTTTCATTCCAACTTTTATGCCACTGCCATTCTTGCATCCAAGAAAACCAAGATCATCAAGATGCAGTACATTGATTGGGATGAGATGCAGGAGAAGGAAGAGCCTGAGTTTAACAAGGTAATCAAAATTTGTGATAGTTTCCAGCTTTCAGACATCATGGATTTCTAGTATAACTGGAAAGAGGAGGTCCTAGCATAGTTTCATGCCACATACTTCTATGACCAGACCTCTGATGAGATTCACTAGATGACTGATGGTCAGCACTACTAAGTCGACTTTGTCACTTTTAGCCAGATTCTTGGCTTTGGGGAGGTGCACAGAGGTTACACTTACATTCATGATGAGGCTCGAGCTGAGATCCGTGACATTAGTTACATGTGGAGAGATCGAAGGATTGCATATGGCAAGAGGAGTGGTCTACATAGCTTCTATTACATCCTCAACAACCTCATTAGGAACACCATCAACCCAAAGGATGGAGCAGCCTCAGATAATAATGGCTATGTGAGAAATGTGTTGGCTAGATTTGCTCCAGATGGGGACAGGTTCAATGTCCCTAGATTCATGTGGACTGAGTTGAGATTTGTAGTGGAGGATGGGAGGAGGGGTCTACCCTATGCCCCTTATCTCATGTTCATGATTGAGAGGGTCACTAGATTTTATTTTCTGAAGGATGGGATGCATATCGTCTACAAAATTGAGAAGACCTAGCCAGCTACAGCTACTTAGGGAACGGGGAGCTCTTATGCTCATGTAGATATCCCTGAGTCTTCCTGCTCTAGGTCTCATAGAGGAGGCAAGATGAAGAAGTTTGGCAAGTGGTTGAAGGCAATCTTCGGCAAGTGCACCTATGCAGCTGACAGAGCGTATGAGACACAGCTTGAGCAGCGTCAGCAGTGTGGAAAAGACCTTCCACCACTTCCTCCTATTCCACCTCCTCCATAGTATGACCTTTCGAGTCTCTTTGACACAGATTTAGATCATGATGATAAGGAGGAGCAGTAGGGACGAGCAGCAGATTGGAATGACACCCTGGAGGGATACCGTTAGAGACAGGAGTCGAGGTGTTCCACTCATTCCACTCGCTACACCGTCACTACTCATCGTCAGGGCATGCACCTATTGACTATGATGACAATGATGGTGATGGTGGTGCAGGGACTACTGTAGGAGGTGATGTTATTGATTTGACAGACATACAAGGAGATGATGAGTAGGTGTTGATCTTTCTTCTTTTCTTCTCTTTTTGGTGCTTTATGCCAAAGGGGAGAAAATTAGAGGGGTCAATAACTTTTCGACACCATGGTTGGT
Organism: Miscanthus lutarioriparius; assembly: GCA_904845875.1. Classification (NCBI taxonomy): domain Eukaryota; kingdom Viridiplantae; phylum Streptophyta; class Magnoliopsida; order Poales; family Poaceae; genus Miscanthus; species Miscanthus lutarioriparius. The sequence goes on along the minus strand of CAJGYO010000004.1, from coordinate 64,634,170 downwards.
CAGTAGCTACGCTTCATGTCCTATTCGATGAGTGTTAGTCTTTGCTAGGTAGAAAGTTTGAGAGTCACTCAAAACTCTAAATTGTGAAATAATGCTACTATTTGACTCTTTGTGTGTCGGATATGGACATGTATCGTTGTGTGGATTAGAAGTCATCTTATTGTGCTAGGTTGCATATTTTCTTTATCTGAGCTAGCTGTGTGGTGCTTAACTCTGGCACTGCCGCACAACAGTAAACCATGGTGTGCATAAATTAACATTTGCATCATATTTTACATACCTGACACAGTATGCAGCACCCCACAGGAGCATGGATGTAGGGGGAGCCCCATCACTTTCACTAAAATGTGAATCTTGGCTTCTTATGCCAATTTGTGAATTCAATTCTCTATTCACATACTTAGGGGGAGCCTCTACACCCATGGCTGAAAGATCTCAGAATTGATTTCATATCTTTTGTAAGCTCTAATCGGGTTGTCATCAATCACCAAAAAGGGGGAGATTGAAAGTGCAATCAAGCCCTAATTGTCGGTTTTGGTGATAATGACCATGCAATTAGAGAACTAATGAGATCTATTGAGATGACAAGCAGGGAATTTATATTCGAGGATGCTACACGAAACAGAGGAGCCCCCAATTACAAATATAAATGGCTTTAAACTCAAAAGAGGTTTAAGATTCTTTTATATCTTGAATTTGAGTATAGGAAAAGCCGTAGTATAAAGAGAGACACAATGCTTAAGCTAATATGTGCTACCAAGTGGTCAAACAACCACAAGCATCCTTAGATTAATAGCCAAGATAGTCTATACTTTACTTTTACCCTTGCTGTCTTGCGTGGTGCGAGCTCTGACTCGCCCGACCCCTTGGGTGCGAGCTCCGACTCGCCTGACCCTTTGGACGCAGGCTCCGGTTCACCCGACCCTTTGATCGTGACCCCATCTCACCCAACCCCAAGGTCATGGGGTCTGGCTCACCTGACCCTTTGGTCGCGGGCTCCATCTCGCCCAACCCCAAGGTCGTGGGCTCTGTCTCGCCTGACCCTTTGGTCGTGGGCTCCGTCTCGCCCGACCCCAAGGTCATGGGCTCTAGCTCACCTGACCCCAAGGTCATGGGCTGTGGTTCGTCTGACCCCAAGGTCGTAGGCTTTGGCTCACTCGACCCTTTGGTCACGGCCTCGTCTCTCCCAACCTCTTGGGTGCAGTGTCCGTTGAGGGCTGGGGGTATATACCCCTTTCCTTTTCCTCGCCAATGGCTATCTACGATTTAAAGTGTCCATTGGGGGCTGTGGGGTATATATACCTTTCCCCTTGCTCCCCAATGGTAACTGAATGAACCAACCTGCTCTCTTCTTCCTCACTTCAGTATGCCCAAAACAGAGCAGGAGCTCTCTCTCTCACTCCATTGTTGACCTAAAGCCCCCAAGCAAATCCATTGATTTCCCCATCGATCCTTGAGGGAAAAGGGTCCACAACTTGATTAGAGAGCAACTCCATTGATTCCTAAACTCTAAAGAGCACTTGGTTCATGTTTTAGCCGGTGGTTTTGTTTGTTACTCTTGGAGCTTGGCTCCTATCCAGCTAGAGCGTCACCCATGGAGCTTGCCAACTTGTGTGGCAGCCCCAGGAGGTTTGTAACCACCTCTTGCAGCAAGTAAAATCACCCCTCATCTCAAGAGTTCACTCTCTTGACTTCAGAATGAGGTAGGGTTGCAAATCCCTAAGCCTTAGTGGTATATCTCAACAACGTGGACTTAGGTAAGCCTTGGTGGCGAGCTGAACCACGGGATAAATCCTTGTGTCATGATGTGCACACATCTATGCAGCACGTGTAGCAAGTTGTTGTGGCCTGATCTTCTCGTAGGATCTGCGAACTTGATAAATTGTCGTTGTGTGACCTGGTGAAGAGGCAATGCACCATGAGGCTGTCCACGCGACGAACTACCGAGACAATCACCCTTCCACGTACTGACGAACAGCCCACGCAATCACGCCGTATAGACATGAAAGCACAAACTAGGTGAACCGCAGTTCGGCGTTCTACAACTCCCTCAGGAATCGAAAGAACAAGTTTGCAAGCCTCTCAAGACTCACGCTGGAACAAAAATTCCAAGAGTTAGTATTTCTGAAATTGCAATCACGAGTTCCTGTTCATGTCATCCATTACAGGGATATATAGCACTAGTGGAGTTTCAGTTTGGTGGAAAATAATTGAGAACATGTAGTGGGAAGTTGCAGCACTACTTTTATTAATAACCAAGCCAAGTAGGGCGCCTAGCTGGTTGGTATTCTCTGCATGCATGCTGGAGCGTGTGTGGACAGCAACCCAGTTGCTGGTTGCATGCATTCCTAACTCCCAAATTATTTGCTTGTACTTCAACGACTGATATTCATGGTAGCTGAATGGCCTTTCCTCTCTCATGCACGTCCAGGTTCCATGCCTATATTTGGCGGGCAGAATCCATCATCATGCCATGCTTGTTCGTTCACTCCATCATTCCTAAGAACATTGAAACAAGTACTCAAAAGCATAGGTTCATTCAATGTAATCTGATTATTAAGCATAAGGTTAGTGTTCACCTGAGAATGAATTTCCTTCTCCAATTGTTTAGCTCTACTCCTTGTAATTGGACCAGCTATATCAAGTGTAGCTTCATTTGGAGATGAGTGAATGCTAGGAATGTCTTCATTAGCCTCCCCCTCTTGGGAAGGAGTCGTCCTCGACTCAGGCTCACTAGGAAATGGAAGCAAGTCTTTGACATTGAATGTGGTACTCACGTTGGAATATTCAGGTGGCAGCTCAAGTTTGTAAGCATTATCATTTATCTGTTGGAGAACCTTGAACGGACCATCACCCCTAGGGGATAACTTACTCTTACGCTGTTGGGGAAAGCGATCCTTGCATAGATGCAACCATACAAGATCTCCTGGCTGGAATGTAATCTTCTTCTTACCTTTGTTTGCTTGCTTTGCATATTGTGCTGATTTCTTCTCAATATTCTTTCTTGTCTCCACATGTAACCGCTTGATAAAGTCTAATCTTTTCGTAGCATCCAAGTTAACTTGTTCCTGTAATGGTAAAGGCAAAAGATCCATGGGAGTATGCGGTTTAAACCCATAAACAATTTCAAATGGACAAGACTTTGTTGTAGAATGGACTGCCTGTTATAAGCAAATTCAACACATGTGGAAGGCGGTCTTCCCAGAGCTTCAAATTCTTTTTCAACACGAAAGACATAACATGGTTGACAAGGTACGGTTGACAACTTCTGTTTGCCCATCCGTTTGTGGATGACAAGTGGTTGAAAATAACAACTTTGTGCCAAGCTTAGCCCACAATGTCTTCCAAAAGTAGTTGAGAAATTTTGTATCCCGTTCTGAAACAATAGTCTTTGGAACTCCATGTAAACGAACGATCTCCACGAAAAACAAATCAGCAATGTGTGAAGCATCATCGCTCTTATGACATGGGATAAAATGTGCCATTTTAGAAAAGCGATCTACAACAACATAAATAGAATCCCTCCCCCTATGAGACCGAGGTAACCCCAGAACAAAGTCCATAGATATATCTTCCCAAGGTACATGTGGAATAGGTAATGGAGTATATAAACCATGGGGATTGAGGTGGGACTTAGCTTTCAAGCAAACGATGCAGCACCCAACGTGCCGCTGGACATCACGTCGCATATGTGGCCAAAAGAAATGATCAGAGAGCATGTCCAATGTCTTTTGACACCAAAATGACCAGCCGATCCACCTACATGTGCTTCCGCAAAAGAACTTGACCAATCGAACAAGCTGGAATGCATATTTTGTTAGTCCGAAACAAGAAGCCATCATGCACATAATATTTATCCCAACCTTTTCCATCAATGCAACGAGAGAAAGGTTCGTTAAAATCTGCATCAACGACATAAAGTGTTTTAATGGATTCCAAACCAAGCACTTTTGTATCTAGTTGTGTAATCAATGCACATCTTCTAGACAAGGCATCGGCAACAATGTTATCTTTACCACGCTTATGTTTGACAACATAGGGAAACGTTTCAATGAACTCAATCCATTTAGCATGTCGACGGTTCAGCTTGCCTTGGCTTTTAAGATATTTCAATGCTTCATGATTAGAATGAATTACAAATTCTTTAGGTAACAAGTAATGGTGCCAAACTTCCAAAACACGAACTAAGGCATAAAGCTCTTTGTCATAAACCGAGTAATTCAGATGTGGACCATTTAGCTTTTTGAGTAAAAGTAGGCAATGGTTTACCTTCTTGCAGTAGTACACCTCCTATGCCAATACCACTTGCATCACATTCGATCTCAAATGTCTTACCAAAATCAGGAAGTTGTAGCAGTGGTGCTTCACAAAGCTGTGTTTTCAGTGTGTGAAATGCTTGGTCTTTGTCATGGCCCCACGTGAATGGAACATCCTTCTTTGTGAGATTGTTAAGGGGTGCAGCGAGGGTGCTGAAATTTTTGACAAAATGCCTATAGAAACTTGCAAGACCATGAAAGCTTCGAACTTGGCTCACATTTACCAGTGTAGGCCAATCCTATATTGCTTTAACCTTCTCTTCATCAACCTGAATACCATCTGTGGAAACAACAAATCCAAGGAAAACAACACGGTCTGTGCAAAAGGTGCACTTAGCAATGTTGCCATACAATTTCTCTTCCCTCAAAACAGCAAGTACTTGACGGATATGATCAAGATGTTCATCAAATGATTTGCTATAGATCAGAGTATCATCAAAATAAACAACTACAAACTTGCCAATGAAAGCTCGTAAAACATGGTTCATTAAGTGCATAAAAGTTGAAGGAGCATTTGTCAAGCCAAATGGCATCACAAGCCATTCATAGAGACCAATTTTAGTTTTAAACTCTGTTTTCCATTCATCACCAAGTTTCATGCGGATTTGATGATAGCCACTACGCAAATCAATCTTGGTGAAAATGATGGAACCACTCAATTCATCTAACATGTCATCAAGTCATGGAATGGGATGGCGATATCAAACAGTTATAGCATTGATAGCACGACAATCAACACACATGCGCCAAGAGCCATCTTTCTTTGGAACTAAAAGAACGGGAACAACACATGGTGATAAGGATTCACGAACATACCCTTTGTCCAAAAGCTCTTTTACCTATCGCTGAATTTCCTTTGTCTCTGTGGGATTGGTGCGGTAGGCTGGACGATTTGGAAGAGAAGCACCTAGTACCAAATCAATTTGATGCTCAATTACACGGAGTGGAGGAAGTCCAACTGGTATCTCATCGGGAAAACATCTTGGAAGTCCTATAAGAGATCAAGAACAACACTAGGCAGCGATGAAGGTAAATCATTAGTTGAAAGTAGGACCTCCTTGTGCAAGAGCACAAAGAATGGGGATGTGGTGTTTCTCACTTCTCTCATATCACTCTTGCTCACAAAGAGACACTCAGTGTGGCGTGGCTGTTTAGGATTGGCATGAGTCTTTATGTGGCTAGATGGGTTAGAACTCTCCCCCTTACTTGTGTTGGGGATATCACTCAATTTTCTTTTGTCAGATTCCTCTCTTTTCTTGCGAGCCATATCTGAAGCATGTATCTCCTCTGGAGATAATGGAATAAGAACCACCTTCTTGTCATTGTGAATGAAAGTGTGTTTGTTAGACCGTCCAAAATGCACTGAGTCCACATCAAATTGCCAGGGCCGACCAAGCAGCAAATGGCATGCTTGCATGGGGACAATATCACAATCCACCTCTCCATGATAATCACCAATGGAAAATGACAAACAAATCATGGCTGAAACCTTAACTATCCCAGAATTATTCAACCATTGCATATGGTATGGATGTGGATGGCGACGTGGCTGCAAGCCAAGCTTCTCAACAAGCAAAGCACTAACAATATTATTGCAGCTCCCACCATCTATGATGAAACGGCACACTTGTCCTTTCACTTTGCATCTGGATTGAAACAAATTATGATGTTGTCCTTGTTCAGCAGCAACAAATTGAGTGGAAAGAACTCGCCTCACCACCAAAGAAGGAGATGGTGTGTTCATTATAGAACGCGTCAAATTGGAGGAATCCATATTGGAGGAAAGTTCAGGGTCTCCGATGCAAATGTGTTTCTCCTTTATTGCTTTTAATTTAGCTGAAACTTTGGAAAATCATAATAAATCATAGAAAAATCGTAAAATAGCAAATGAAGACTTTTTGAATCCTTGAGAGTAGATCTATGCAGTAGAGTCATGTTATGACATGTGTTAGTATAAGATTTTTGTTGTTTTATTTATATATATTAATTAGGGTTTTCTAGAAGAAATTCATATCTAAAGTTGTGGTGCTCTAATTGCTATGACGTTTTTATGGTAGTCTAGTGATGCTATGTGTGTGTTGTGGTAAAAATTTCATGCTCATTGGATGGAGTATGAGTGAGTTATTGATTTAACTTATTTGGTGCTTGATAAATGGTTTTAAATGGTTTATAAGTAATTTATATATGCAAAAATGTGAAATGTGGTTCCTTTGCCTTTGCATGGTGATATTGTGGCCTGAGAAACCCTAACATGGCTCTGTGTTTATGGAAAATGTTGATCTTTAGATTTATCTTGCTCTCACTTATTTTCTTGCAATAGCAATTTGTCTTTTTCATTGTAGTTAATATATAAAACCTGAGCCTATGAAATTTGTGCAATAGCCATGTTTTGATAGCACCTACCACTCATAAAAATCTCAAGTCCAAACTAAATGTTTGCCACATCACCTAAAAATCAATATATAGCTTTATATATATAAATAGGAGAGTAAAAGTTGCTAGTAGATGCATGTAGTTAAGTCATATGATGCTCCCTTGCTTACCCTAAGTTGAATGTTGCTGAGCTAGGAGCAATAATGGTTTAAAGCTAGTTCAATGTCTTATGTGCTTGCTCTCTTGTTAATATAATAACTAGCGAGTATGTTGCCTATGCATATTTCTAGTCCTTGCTTTAGCTCTTACTCTAATGTGTGCTATGTGTATGTTAGTGTATGTTTGTGTGTTGTTAAGGCCAGCCTCTGAATCACCTTGGGGCAGGTTGCTTTCATTTATATGGTTGTCTATGTTTGCTAATTAGTAAACAAGTGACCATAGAATAAAAATGAGAAAGGAACATCAATATGTAAACTCTATGTTTTGGAGATGTCTTAAGATGATTTTTATGCTAACCATAACTATTGTTGAGTGACCATGTTAATAGTAGTTTGTGATCCATGTGATTAGTGGTACATGTATGGCCTTGTTAAAGAATGAAGTGAAGCACCACTTTGCTTATGTGCTGAAAATGGCTGCATGTACAGTTCTGTGGTGGTGATATTTTTGTGATACAAATAATGTTTTCTGTGAATATGGTCCATACAAAAGTTGTATATAATTTTCTTATCTTGCTTGTCCTAAAATTTCATGATTTTGGGCCTGACGGTTTAGGAGTTATAGATTTTAGAAGTTTTCTGTCAGGTTTTTTAGGTCTTCTAAATAGATCTGAGTGATTATATTGTTTTGATTATTTAAACATGGAATCTTGTATTGGTGATAGTAGGAGAGTTGTAGTGATTTTCCTAAGCTTTCTAAAATGTCTAAGATCACTGCTTTTGGTTATCTAGAACTCTAGTTATTGTTGTTTAAAGTAGAATGGCAGATTCTGTCCAAATCTGGACAAAGATGTCTTCTTTATGTAGTTTGGCCTGGTTGGCTGTGAAATCAGCTTGAGATGATAATAAGAAAGTTATAGATAACTTAATAAGATTTTAGAAAGCTAAAGATCATATTTGTTGGATGGATAGAACTCTAGATATGCATTTCTGAAGTTCATGTCAGTTTTCTGTCCTAGTTTATGTAGATCTGCTTATTAGTGTTTTTCAACCTTGTTAACCTTCGGATCAGCTCTGGGTGTAAATAACAAAGTTGTAGACAATTTCTTTGGCTTTCTATAAAGTCTAGTATCACACTTGTTGGATGCTTATAACTCCAGTTATGGTTGACACAAGTGGCTTCTGTGCTGCTGTCCAGATTCTATGCATATACTAAGTTGATTGCATTAGCTTGCTCTTGTTTTGGCTAAACATGTTAGTTAGTTATTCATTGATAAATGCTTGAGGTAACGGAACTTGAGTTGACTAGCATGCCCTGCTTGATGTGCTTGCTATCTCTATGTTAGACTTGATGTAAATAACTTGCTCTCTAGGTGCTCATGTCATGTGGTGTAACCTTGTGCTTGTTTTAAATGCTGTTACATGATACATCTCATGCTACCATTCTTCGCATGCACTTGCATCTTGCATCTCATTTAGGTACCCTAGACGAACCACGTGGGGAACCGAAGGACATGATGTTGGAGCCAAACCCGAAGATGGTGTTGGTGGACCTATCCTAAAGATGGAAGGACCCCTAGAGTGCATGCCTAAAGTGGAGATGTTCCCCAAGATGGTGCAAGCTAACTGAAGTAACTTTGTGTTGCATCCCAAGCAAGCCCCAGAGCATTCTAAGCCTCCTATGTTTTAGAAATATCACTTGAGTCCTTTATGTTTGATGCATTAGGTTATAAGAGTTGATTGGAACCACTTAATACATAAAACTACATTTTCTAGAAATATACCTTGAACCTTATGTAGGTCCAGGATCAAACATATGCTTAGCAATGCTTAGACCGGTAGAAGTCGGGTGATTTTGCTGTCACCTGAGAGATATAGATGGATACCGGAGCACGGTTGGCTATATTTTCTATCATGGAAAAGAACCATGGGATAATGTAACTATAGGCCGGGTGGTGTCCATGTGTAGGTTGACTCATGTGATTCTACCTATGTCGATTAAGGACCGTGCCGTTGTTGAAGCTTCTGTCGAGATTGAACGCATGCCTCTCACTTAGCTGGCCGGATAACTCATTTCGACCACAAAGCCGAGTAGTTCAACTTAGGCCAGGCCTCATTCTATTAGAGTGCGCACTTTGGAGGTAGTAAGGATATGCGGGGAGCCGATGTGAGGCCAAGGGTAGGTTAGAGTCCTGATCGACCTGGCATCCGGTAGTGTCCCTGAGGGTGCGGCGCTAATTAAACCCGTGAAATGTGTACCTAAGTTGTACCAAAGGTGACCTAAGACTACCTTGGCATAGGTATGTCTGGGTTTGTGTTAGGAATAACTGCCCAGCTAGTTGCAACCGATTCGAATCACCATCTCTCCCGGATAGTGAGAAACTCGACTAGTCCCAACATCGTAGTAACTTGACTATGGAATTTGATGGTTATGATGAACATGGAAATGTTACACCGGCTATGGTTATTATTTTTATGCTACATAATTATATATCACATGTTTGGCACATGATATATGCTAACCTAGAGATGAATAGCTACAATTAACTTGGGACCGAATTATAAAATGTATAGCTCAACTAGTGGCTTTTATGCAAAATGTTGTCAAGCCAGCTCCAGTTATAAAGCCTTGCATGATCCTTGGTGTCACTTTATTTTTGGTTTATGACGAGTAAGTCTAGCTGAGTACATCCGAGTACTCAGGGTTTATCCCACCATGTTGCAGGTGAAGTCTTGGCCTACTGAAGATGGTGGCTAACCGCCAGTGGGCTCGGTGACTCCATATAGTGTTCTTATCTATATGCTTTTGTCAGAGGATGTCACGTATGTTAGCAATGTATTGGGAACTCATATTATTGTAACCATTTGAAAGCTATGTTGTTTTCACTAATCGGTTTTGAAACCCAACCTTGTATTATTATTTGTGAACTCACTGTAAACATTATTTTCGCTGCAAACCCTATGTATGTGATGTGTATTTGCTTAATCATGCAATCTTGTTTGTGATGTTGATTTACCGAGGTCCTTCGTCACACCTGGTGGACTACCAGGTTTATATAAGTGAAAGTATGTGCACGTCAACGTGTTAAATGGGGGCAGCCATACTTGCGCTTGTATGAATTAGGCGGTTCTGTCACAAAAGCAAACCCCACCCGCCCTTAAGATAACGACAGACGTGGAGGTCAAAACAAGTGAGCACCCTCACAAAGCGCCAGTGGCTCACAAAAGCAAACCCCACCCACCCTTAAGATAAGGATGGATGTGGAGGTCAAAACAAGTGAGTACCCTCTCAAAGTGTTAGGGGCTCAAAAAAGCAAACCCCACCCGCCCTTAAGATAAAGATGGACGTGGAGGTCAAAACAAGTGAGCACCCTCGCAAAAAGCTAGGGGCTCATAAAAAGCAAACCCCACTCGCCCTTAAGATAAGGACAGACGCGGAGGTCAAAACAAGTAAGCACCCTTGCAAAGCGCTAGGGGCTCACAAAAGCAAACCCCCACCCGCCCTTAAGATAAGGACAGACGTGGAGGTCAAAACAAGTGAGCACCCTCACAAAGCACTAGGGACTCACAAAAAGCAAACACCACCTGCCCTTAAGATAAGGACGAACGTAGAGGTCGAAACAATTCAGCATCCTCGTAGAACGCTAGGGGCTCACAAAAGCAGAGGTGAAACACAAGTACACACCCTAGCAAAATGCCAAGGGCTCACAACATAAACCCCCCACATCCCCAAGACACAAAGACGGACACAATGCCACCCATCCTCAAAACAAAAGGACCGAAACAAAGGTCAAAGGACGCGAACACCCTTGTAAAGCAAAACAACTCTAACCGAAGGCATCCTCATATAGCCGACTCAATGTCCAATAACACATAAACAAAAGGGGGCCCAGAAGAATACTAAATCAATCGTCAAAATTCAAAAACAAGACCAATCAATTCAAATGATGCATTCACTCCACACATCAACCTCACCAACGAAACATCCATCTCTCATAAACCAGCCACATTCACCACCACATCGAGAAATGAATCGACTGAGATTAAATGCTCCATAAACAAACCACCAAACCAATCAACATTAAAAACAAACTACCACACCAAAATCCAATAGCCGGTTCACCCTATAAATACCACCGCAATCCACCCAATGGGTCGATCAGCAACCACAGGAACAACCACAATCCTCAACCTCCCCACACTAAAAAATGCCTCTCATACCTCCAAACCCTCGCAAGAGAAAAGCCCTGCCTAAAATACCACCAGACCCCACCCTCGACAATCCAAATGAGTGCACCACAAGAACAAACGTAACGCTAGGGACAGCTAGAACAATCTCATTCACGGGCCGAATCAATGCAGTCCTAAAGCCAAGAGCACTCGAGGGATACCATAGAAAAAACAAAACATCCCCCGAGTGCTCCCTCACCGCCAATCTTGAGCCCCGAAGCGAAGGGATCTCTAACACCTCCTACTGGAAGCTGGTGCGCGCCAGCTGACACCTTCGCCCAACTTTGCGAGCCCCGAGGACCGCATATATCTAGCAACCCTCGGGCAAAGGTTCAGCGGAAGCAAAGTCGACAAGGGCTACGGTGCCATCCACTAGTAATTCAAGAGGAGGGGTTTCAATCCCACCCTCCTACAAGTGGGAAATCAATCACACGCCAAAGAAGCTTCGTTAAGAACAAGATCATGAAGGCGCTCTAGGAGAAACTCGCGCTCAGAGTGGTGCAGAGCCTCGTAGGGTCCAAGCTCCACAAGAAGGAAACATGTGACCCCCGCGGCCAACCAAGGCAACATCAACCGCTACCTTCATCACCAAGGCGACAACAAATCACCAAGAGCTCACCAAGGTTCATCATCAATCGACGAGTAGCACTGAAACTATCGCATCATCTTCCACGAAGACGACCTCACCACGGCAAACCCTCGATGTATTTAGAACTAGCACTGCTATGTAACCCCCGTCAAAGAAAATAAAGTCAAACCTAGCATCCCTTTCTCATTCTATTTTCACCCAAAGCACGTCAAGTGTCAAAAAACACAAGCCTCGCCAAAAAGAAAAGGGGGCGTCGCCATATGTCAAGTTTCAGAAAACAAAAACAGTGAGCCTCGCCTAAAAGAAAAGGGGGTGTTGCTGCAAGTAAAGTTTTTAGAAAATGAAAAACAGCAAGCCTCGACTAAAAGAAAAGGGGGAGCCGTTGCGCGTCAAGCTTTAGAAAATGAAATATAGCAAGGCTCGCCTAAAAGAAAAGGGGGTGTTGTTGCGCGTCAAGTTTTAGAAAATAAAATACAGCGAGCCTCGCCTAAAAGGAAAGGGGGTGTCGCTATGCATCAAATTTTTAAAAAAAATGTAAAAACAGCGAGCCTCGCCTAAAAGAAAAGGGAGCGTCGCTGCGCGTCAAATTTTAGAAAATGAAAAATAACGAGCCTCTCCTAAGAGCAAAGGGGGCGCCGCTGTGCGTCAAGCTTTAGAAAATAAAAAACAGCAAGCCTAACCTAAAAGAAAAGGGGGCGTCGCTGCGCGTCAAGATTTAGAAAATGAAAAACAACGAGCCTCGCCTAAAAGAAAAGGGGTTGTCGCTACGCGTCAAGTTTTAGAAAATGAAAAACAGTGAGCCTCATCTAAAAGAAAAGGGAGTGTCACTGCACGTCAATTTTTAGAAAACGAAAAACAACGAGCCTCGCTTAAAAGAAAAGGGGGCATTGTTGTGCGTCAAGTTTTAGAAAATGAAAAAACAGCGAGCCTCGCCTAAAAGAAAAGGGAGTGTCGCTGCGCGTCAAGTTTTAGAAAATGAAAAACAGTGAGCCTTGCCAAAAATAAAAGGGGGCGTCACTGTGTGTAAAGTTTTAGAAAATAAAAAGCAACGAGCCTCGCCATAAAAAGAAAAGGAGGCGTATACTGACAACAAAATCGCACCATATCATGAGACGTCAGTTAAACAACACCAAATAATTTTTACAACAACTGAAACCCTCGATGGGGTTCCTAATAACACATCCAAATTACAACAAGTACAACAACAATTGTTACATCGATAAAAAATAGACTTTAGGTCGACCCACGGCGCTGGAACTCCCAAACATCAGGAGCATCCTATTCAAAACACACCTCACATGCCACCTCCCTCACCATCTCCATAACAATATTCTCAAGCACACTCTCAACCAGTTCATCTGCTACACTCTCCACAAACTCAGCTACATCATGCACAACCACCTGCACACCCTCACCCCCGCTTGACCCCTCAACCTTTACAATTGGCCCCCAAAGAACGGGTGTCACAGGTACCAAAGGCAAATCGCCTTCCAAAACCCTCGCGCGATACATATGCCGATGTTCTCGCTCGTTAAGATCCAATGGCTCTATCTTCAGCACCTTCAACTCGCCCTCGGCATCTAGACTCAGGCACCCTCGCCCAAAAATAAAGTTTATAGCATCCTCATCATCAACATCATCCAACACCCCCGAAGTAGACCCCAAACCAAAAAGCAAGTGCTCGGACTGACAATTCGCAAGTTCTGCATTCCGCCAAAACCAACTCTCCTCCTGATTCTTCATATCATATAAACTAAGCTTCGCCCACCAAAAATGATCAAATGACAATGAGGGAAACTTAGACTTTGCACGCGCCCATGACGCACCAGAAATAAATGTATCCCGATGGTTTAACATCAGGGGCAAACCATCCAACACTTCATGCGTTGGCCTCGCAAGAACCTACACAATGAAGGCAACAATTAATCACCAACCAAAAGTAGACCCCCACAAGGGGCACTCCAACTATTTTGTAAAAAGCAACGGCCATCCTAACTACGACGCACACGCACGTCAAACCTACCCTGTAGCATTGACATCCATGACTTCTATGGCCGGTGCTATATTAGCTCATCCTTCCTCGGTCGTAAGGCATGCTTTAGCACCTTCGCGACAAACCCCAGAAGTGACCTCGCTAGCGGATGCCTCACCAGCAGCAGACACCGTGACCCTCATGCTTGTCGAAGAGGTCCTAGCCTTGTCAGTCCTAGCAGCAGAAGCCGGAGCATCCTAGGGCTACGTCAGCTAACAAAATAAACAAAATCATAAGCAACATAAAAAGAGAAAAAAAAGAGAGGAAGAAAAACCAACAAGACTAAAGACACAAAGTACCTCGTGAGTACCAGCCGACGCCTCATCAAAAGCTAGAGCCCAAACCTCACCTTCTATCCAAAACTTCATCAAGAAGCATGCCACAACATTCTTGCAAAGCCGGTCATTAGAAGCACCTCACACATCTTCCAAACTGGGAAAGCTATGGTTAACCTACCCAAGCCTCTTCAAATGATCACACCCAGTGACCTAGATAGACCACGCAATGGTGAGGGCGGCCCCATAAGCCCCAAAATTAGCAACATTATCCAACAGTTGAGAAAACTAGCCTAGCTCCGCCTAAAGCCATGCGGAAAATGCATTAGCTTCGGGCAACAACCCGCTCGACTCTATGCTGCCTTTAACAAAGGCGAAATCGATGGCAACCTTCACCTCCTGCATATAGGTGAACAAATCAGCATGCGAGTCTTCCACCAAATCCTTAGCCTTCTTGTGAGAATCCTCAACCTTCCTTAGATCTTCGTCCTTTCTTTTTAGCTCGGCATTAAGGTCAACATTACGACTCAAACACGCCTCCGCATCCTCGACCAAAGCTTTATTCTTCGCAATCAAGGCCTCAAGTGACCCAACTTGCCTAGACAGCTCCCTATTCCTAGCCTTCAGGTCAACCTTCTCCTTCTCCAAGGATGCTAGCTGCTCCTTCAATTCAGTCTCGACATAACCATGGCGCCGTCGTGCGGCCCGAGCTAGCATAAGAGCTCTAACACCAGCAACCTTGACATCCTCAGTCAAGTCATCCACCATCTCATGGGACATCAAAAACTCTGCCTCCAACATACAAATCTGGCAATACGTCCTCGCCATGAAGCGATGCTCCTCTAAAGTCCCAACATGATGGCAATCACGGAGGTTTGGGCCTGTAAACAAATCAATCTCTAGCTCATCAGCACCGCATGAGGCAACAAAATGTCATGAGCCACTGTAGCTAGCCTCACCAAGATCATGCTTTCCAGAGCTAGCTCTAGGATCATCCTCATTTATAGCAACTTCGTGTCCCTCCTGCAGGATATGCATGTGGTGAAGGTGAGGCATCGACCCAGCCCTAGTCGGGTGAGACTCAGTTTCCCTCTCCTCAGATCCATGACCCTAAAACCCAAGCTCATAAGACCCAACAGGCCAAGGGTCACCCGACTCATCATGCTCGTCATCGTCGGCATCACCTTCATCACCACTCGCGCTAGATTCACTATTTCTACTAGAGGAACTAGAACCATCAATCTTAACCTCCTTAGAACCCTTGCTCACCTCTCTCCCCTCTTCATCATCGCCCTCATCATCTGAGATATCTACAAGATAGGCAGTCTAGAAATGCTTGGCATTTTGTGGCTAGGCAGAGGCCCACCAACCACACTTGGCAAAGGCCCCAGCGAAACCGTAGACTCTAGCTTCGCCGCAACCATAGGTAAAGCAAACGACGAAGTAGAAACCTTCGCCAATGCTGCACAATCAACCTTAGATCCCCCTGAGCACCAGTGACCATGCCCACCTTGCTTGGAAGTACTTTCAAGCTTGTCTCCTACCTCGGCCCTCTTCCTCTTCTTGCTACCCTCAGCTTGTTTCAACTCCACACATGACTAGTCTGGGTAAGTCAATCCTAGCAAGTCAAAGCACCAGTTAACATGTTGATGATCAGCCAAGGCAACCTTAATCGCCTTATTCTCCTGAGTACCAAGAGCCCTAATGAGACCCTCAACGACCTCGGCAACCTTCTTATACATAGTCTTAACACCGGCCGTAGAGCTATTGCTCTTCTAGAAAACCTTCGACCAAGCCTGCTTAACATTGACGCCGAGCCCCTTCAACCCTCACCCTTGATACCGTTCATCATCCTTAACCGTGAACCAAGCCTGGTTAGCTCTCAAAGGCACAACCTTCACACAAACAAACTCCTCAACCAAGTCGCGCGCACATTGATGGCACGACAGAATCCTAAACGCGTCCACAATGGTGGCACAGGCGTCGGTCATGACACCCTTAGAAGTCACACTTTCAAGCTTCGATAACTTACCACACAGATCGAGCTCACCCTCCAATTTCACATAAAATCAGTTCTCCGTCTACAGCGAAGCCCACTTACTCTTCTGACGCTAAACAGGAACCTCTACACCATGCCGATAAATGAAGGTATACACCCCAAACTACCCCAATATAATCTTGCCCTCCACCGTCGACTTCCAAGGCTAGGGATGAACTTGGTGAAGTCGAATGAAACCCTCCAGATCTAGCTCAACACCCTATGACTTGCATCCCCAAACATAGATACTTAGCTTCACAAAACTAGATGTGTTCAACTAGTGGAACTTGAGATTGAACCTCTTCAAAATGCCAATGACAAGCAGATGCGGTGGAAACCTCAGCCCAGCCTCAAAAAACTCTTTAAAAATGACACCCTCGTCATCTTTAGGGTGAGGAACGGTCTCACCCCCAGACAGCCTTGTAGAGTCACAAGTGAACCAAATAGCCTTCGCATAGTCATCCAAATCACTCGACGTGACCCTCGATAGACCAAACTCAAAGCTCAACAGGACATCCGAGCCAGAGTCAGCAACATTAGATCCTTCAACAAGCCTCGCCATCTTCTTCACGCGAGCCATTGGTCTACAAAGCAAAGCAAATAGCAGACCCATCAGTACAACTAAGGCAACAAAAGAAATCAAAATGCAACCAACCAAAAAATACCTCCATGAGCACAACGACGAGGAAGAAGCCAGCAAAAGCACGAACCCTTGAAAAAGATAACCCTCACAATAATCGAACCCTCACTCAACAAGTTTAGCAATAGCAACCAACTAGCACAAAAAGGACGCAACAATGAAAAACCCTAACCTATCGCAACTATTTATAGGCACCAAGCACCCCAACCTAAGGAAAGAAGCCGGTGCACATCCCAAAGATTCATGAACCACTCCCTAAGACAAACGTGAATAGAAAACACCGACCAATCCTGCATCCCATCCAAATCCACATAGGGCCCATTCACTCAAATCAATTAAAGGCCCAGCTCCGGTCGAGCACGATAGGGGCGTCGCTAGACCAGGGCTGCAAGCTAGGTACCCACGCGTGCCTCCCTCACCAAGTTTTAATGTTGCTCCGACCCATCACGCTGGGCCTAACCCTCGAGGGGCTGCTGTTGGGGGGAGGTACCCCCGGCACCGCTCCATCCCTAACCCTCGACTCGATGCTGGCTCAACTAACCCACCCTTGTCCGTGACGAGGGTGCCCTCGGTTGGTTTGTTTCATCTATGTGTTCAGGTGGCATGTTCGAAGGTCAGCTATGCCGGAGGAGCATGGCGAGAAGGTCACAAGACAGTGATGGCGAATGAACCCTCGCTGGGGGCGTACTAAGGTCGTTGCTAGCCACGAGAAGGGACCATCCCATCAGTAATTGGGCTCGGGAGTGGTTGGCTAAGTGTTGACACAAAAATGTGGTTATGTGATCCACACACAGGAAGCTGAATGATCTAAGTGGAACGAGACCAGAGATCTGCTTGGCTTCAACACAGAACCAGCCGATTCTGAAAACCAAACGACATGCCAGTCAATTTAACCTGCAATTGACAAGGAGATAAAATCTTATCAGTAATTTAAGGTGGAACATGTCGGTGTTGCACTAGACAGCTCCAAATGTATGGCTAGATAGCCAATTCAATAAGGCTATCGACTAAATAGTCGATATCCAGTGTATCTATGAAATGAAGATCTTTAAATCAAGGATTATTGGCTAATATTAAATTATAATGATATGAATCAAAATAACCAATGCTCATGGAACATGAGAAAGCATCATTGGTTAAATGGAACATGATCGATACAAAGCGTCGATCCGATAAGTTTGATGAAAAGAGTATAACATGCAAACAAATCGACTGTCTAATATAAATAAATCTACAAACAGTTTGAATCTAATATATTATCATCAACAGTGAGGTTTGATTGGATCAATGCAACTATGATTATGATAACAAACTAAAGCCAAAGAATCTATAAAACCATCTATATGTTGACTAATTCATGAAAACATGCTATATGCGTGAGAGTATAGGCAAATTGACTAAAATAGCCGATGCAGTCATAGCAAACAAATAGAGTACATATCTTGATCATGAACAAGACCACTAATCGATAATTTATAATCTAAAGTCTTACCAATGAGGTTCGACCAGATCGATGCAGCTATGGTAGTGTCATTAGATTAGATCTCATTAACTAGTGAGTTCATTCAAGATTGAAACATGTCTTTAGATGCATACTATGTTTGATTGGAATAGAGATAAAACAGTCGATCTAGCGGAATTAAGCCATCAATCATAAGATTTAAAGCGTGACCAGATCAAAGGACGATCAATTAAGATGATACGATGCCGATCTATCTCTATCTCAATTGGGTGATGTAACACCCTAAAATTTGCTTCTCTTGAAATAGAGCTAAAATGATTTAATTTTGTATTCTTATGCTCATGAAAACATGGGGAAATAATAAATTTTCATTAGATTAAAATTTATCTTAAGGTAGAAACATGTTTGTTGCATTCATGTCGGTCGCACCTTGTGTTTCTATGTGCAAAATTTGGTTTTTTAAAATACGTTTAGGAGATGAATATCTATCTCTAGGAAATTTTTAGCTTCTTTCTGGAATTTAATTCCTACCTCCTTCACCTTAATATTTATGTTCCAAGTTCCCAACAATCTTTTCATGAGCTCCAAATACTTTATTTGGGTTCATCATGTTCCAAAGTGTCTCTGGGAATTTTCCCCAAATTTTTGGAGGTCTTAGAGTATTTTTCATGGCTTAAATATCAATTGTAGACTTTTCTAGAAATTAATTAATTCCAAAAATAAATAATATATCTCATTTTCCATTCAACTCTCAAAGCCCATGTGCAATAATCCTAGTAAACCTCAAAGGCCTATGCATTTATTTACTAATGGGCTTTAATGATTATTTAGGTCCATTAGTAAATGTGGAGGGTGTAACATCAATTAGTACCATATTGCTAGTTGATGTAGATGTGGGGAGTTTTTCTCCCTATAAATATGTACCAACCCCTTGGGCAAAGCACACCAAAACTACCGTAACAGGAGCCCCTAGTTTGGGAAATTCCTCGTGTAGTAAATTAGATTTTTCTCCTCTCGCTGTGGCCGTCGTCGTCGCCGCCACGCTGCCCAACACCGTAGACCCACCGTTGATCGCAAGAAGGCCCTAGGTGCGTTCACTGTCTTCTCCTCTTATTCCCTATGATTTTGGCTCATCAAACCATGGCCTCTAGGACCCAAACCAAGCGCTCCGGGGAGCTTCTCGCCGCTAGTAATGGAGCTGTGCCATGCCGGTTTTCTTCTCTGGCCAGTGACTCTCTCTCCCCCTCCTTTGTAATCTGGTCCATCCAGATTCAATCCAATGGTCCAAGATCGCCCGTACCCCTTCGCTGGCTTTATTTGCAAAAGAGCCCCTGCAGTTTCACATAATATAACTCGTAGTCCAATGCACAATTCTAGAATACGTTTTCCTATTCCGAAATTATAGTTTCTTTCTAGTAAATTCAGAATACATTTTCTCTTTCAGAAAGCGTAAAATCCCTCTGTTAGATTCAAAATACTTTTTCTTCTTTTGAAAACGTAGTTTCTTCGGTTAGATCCAAAATACGTTTTCATCTATTTACAGTTTTGCCACTAGTCTTATTTAAGCCATAAAATCTTCGTTTTAACTCTGTTTTGATCCATTCAAGTTGCGTTAGATTTGTAATTGAGTAATCTATATGTTCATCCTACTGTGAAATATATTTTTAACTTTTGAAATTTGAGGTTAGATTTAATCTATTATTTTATTAAAGGAAATCTTGTTTAATTCATAACTTTTTCGTTATAGCTCCGATTAGAGTGCTTTTCATGTCTGTGTGTTCATAGTAACGTGTAGAACATCTTTAAAACCTTTTTACCTGTTGTTTATTATGTTTGGTGTATTGTTCTAATTTATTAAAAGCTAATCGCATGTGTCTACCTTTATTAAAAGCTAATCGCAGTTAAACCAGTGTCAGCCTTTTGAGCCTCACAAACCCCATGATATATTTGTTGAGTATGAAATGTACTTATGCTTGCTTTATTTTTCACATATTTGGAAAAAATCCCGGATGGGTACCAGATTGCTAGAGTTTGGAGGAATTAGGCTTGTGATCAACCAGTCAGTTGTCCCTATGGAGGTGGAGTCTTCACCCGAAGATCAGAGTTGTCTTTCGGTTGTTTGCTATCTAAGGTTATATACTTTATACTAAGTACGTTATAGTTTGAGCATTGTTTTTCGATATTACCTTTATTTGTAACTATATGTGAGATTTGACTTCCTGGGCTCACATATGGTGTGTATCTGGTTTTGTTCTTAAAATTGGGTGCTACAAAGTGGTATCAGAGACGACCTTCACGGCCATGGGCACGTGTGGGTCAAGGGTGCGGACATGGGGTTTATTGCACGTGTAGGACCTACGGGGTGCACGGCATGGCACATGTGCCGACACTAGATGCACGGTCGCATGTGCTAAGAGGGAATGTTCCTGGTCATCATTTGTCCTATTGTGGGTATGTTGGGACGACGAGGACGTCAAACCCTTTGAGGGAGGGTGTATGTCACATCCGGCCTAGTTTGAAAATTCGCCCATAGTGGGCCATGTGCATGTTAATGAGATATTATGGAGGGTTTAGTCCCATCATGGTTGTTATGGGTGGGCTAGACCAACATATAAGGCTTCTAGAGTCTATCCCACCATCCCTGGGTTAATCCTTTTATGCGAAGCGAGGACGAAAGCGTTAGTGGGATGGTGGTAGGTGTGGTACACTCAACATGCAAAGTGGATCTGAGCCGTTTGGACTCTAGGGCATTACAAATGGTATTAGAGCAATGCTGACTGTAGGACGCAAGCCTAGTAGAAACTAGTTATTTTAAGGTTTAGAAGTTGCTACAAAAACCGTTGCTCTATGAACCTTGACATTTTCTTCTCTACTATATGTCTACCCTTGTTATTCATCTCAACCTTGGTGCTTATTTTGAAGCCTTTGTTCTCATCATCACTCCTTGATTTGATATGCTTTTAGAACTATCCCTCATCACCTTCTTGCGTAATCTAAAGATGAGTCTTAGGATTGTTACCCCTAGTACAATGAGGATGATAGTATTGCAAGTTGAGTCAATGATTGAATTATGCACCTTTAGTGCTTTGTTGAATTGTCATTATGCTTCTGCTTGTTTTGAATCTTTGTAATGGTTGCAATGATCTTTTTGGGTGTTCCCACAATTTCATTTAGCTTATAGGCCTAAGGTATAAGGATTAATAAAATAAATAGTTGGGTTATGGTTATCTCCTGTTTCCTCTATCCTATCTTTTCGGAGGAGTCTGTACTCATCGGCTTACATGTCTATTTTTGGATGACCAAAAATTATGAGAAAATTCTAGACAATAGTAGACTTCAATATCTTTCTCCGACCACAAGAATCACCCTGATATCTATGTTGGTTATGGAATTATGAAAATCACTAGACGATGCACCTGTGATATCTGAAGTCTGGAGCAGTATCTGTTGTGCACTGTTTTCAACTACCTAAACTACAGAATTTGGAAAAGTGTTCTATAAGGAAGTTGTGGAGGATTCGATAAGCTTTCTAACAGTATAAGCTACAACTTCATTGGCTTAACCGAATGAGAGTTACGGCTGTTTTACTGCGCTACTGTTTTTCATCCCGTGAGGAATTTTAGATTTCTTGTCCTTGCCAATACACAAGAGTCTCATTGGGATGTCAGAATGTCTTGATACTAGTTAGCTCATCTAGAAGGAGGTGCAAGCTACCCTTTTTGTGTCCCCTAGTTGATCTTTTCTTAAGGGGGGTAGCTCAAGTAAAGGTGGTTTTGAAGATTCTAGCTTCACTTGAAAAGTATAGGTTGTCTCTGGATGAGAAATCACTATCAAGCGTAGGTATCTTTGCTACATATGTGTTACTTGTTGGATCAAGGAGCTTGCGTATTTTCCATATTGGTTATCACTTCAAGTTATTGTCAATTGGGAGTCAATCTTCAATATACCCAGGATAAGTTGGCATGGATGACATAGGAAGGAGATATTGGACATCTACAATTGATTTAATGGAGACTTAGAACATCTCAATGTTGCACCAAGTTAGCAAGTGCATTTTGTTAAAGGAAGTTCTCTTCTTGGGATATGTTATTTTTAATGGTAAAACTAGGGATAAGAACTCAAGAAAGTTAATGATGAGTTTGGTTGTAACCCACTCAAGTATGTAAGAGTGACGCGGAGTTCCTTGGAATAGTAAGATTCTATCAGAGGTTCGTTGGAGGTTTTTCAAAGATCATTAGAAGATGGTCATAGTGGTATTAGGAAATATTACTAAGTTTGTTTGGATCAAGAAACCTCAGGTAAGCTTGGAAGAAGAGGTTGAAGTAAAACCTATGTATTAGCTTTGCCAAATCAGGACAAGAGTTTTTCTATCTACAATGATGCACCCTGTCAAGGTGTGGGATGTGTCCTTATGCAAGAAGAAAAAGTAAAGGCTTATGTAAGAAAACATGAGATGGAACATCTGACGTATGATCTGGAGTTATCCACTGTGGAGCATGAGGTACTATCTACTTGGGCATAACAAGTGACATTTAGGTGGATCACAAGAATCTAATGGATATCTTCACTAAGATGGTTTTGAGCTTGTGACATCATTGTTGGATTGAAGCAATCAAGGTTTTATGACTTGGAAAAGTGTGATGTCTTTGAGGAGCAAAGTCATGGCCGGTGACCTTAGCAATGGAGAATTGTGCTAAGAAGGTTCGGGTGACACCAAGGACTAAGAATTGTATTCCCAGTTCGAGCAACTTAATCAGAATCTTTAATGTTTTAAAGATTAGTAGTAGAATCTCCTTCTAACCAAGAGATTTGTCAGGCTCCATTGGAAGGGAATATTTTAAGAAAAAGAATTGGTATTATGGAATAAAAGGAAAGGTGGCCTAGTGATTGGAGTTACTAAGGGGTGATTGGAGTATCTATCAAAATCTTGGAATCAGTTTGGCAAATTACTTGGAGTAAGGTCATCAAGTCATGCAAGTAGCAATGGAGTGGTAAAAGGAATCTAAAGGCGGAACGCTTATATCTCTTTGATCACCATCGTTTGAATCTCGAGGACAAGATTCGTCTTAAGGGGGGTAGAATTGTAACACCCTAAAATTTGCTTCTCGTGAAATAAAGCTAAAATGATTTAATTTTGTATTTTTATACTCATGAAAACATGGGGAAATAATAAATTTTTATTAGATTAAAAATTATCTTAAGGTAGAAACGTGTTTGTTGCATTCATGCCGGTCGCACCTTGTGTTTCTATGTCCAAAATGTGTTTTTTTAAAATACGTTTAGGAGACGAATATCTATCTCTATGAATTTTCTAGCTTCTTTCTAGAATTTAATTCCTACCTCCTTCACCTTAATATTTATGTGCCAAGTTCCCAACAATCTTTTCATGAGCTCCAAATACTTTATTTGGGTTCATCATGTTCCAAAGTGTCTCTGGGAATTTTCCCCAAATTTTCGGAAGTCTCGGAGTATTTTTCGTTTCTTAAATATCAAATCTAGACTTTTCTAGAATTATTTTATTCGCGAAATTAATCAATTCCAAAAATAAATAATATATCTCATTTTGCAACCAACTCTCAAAGCCCATGTGCAATAATTCTAATAAATCTCAAAGGCCCATGCATTTATTTACTAATGGGCTTTAATGATTTTTTAGGTCCATTAGTAAATATGGAGGGTGCAACATCAATTAGTACCATATTGCTAGTTGATGTAGATGTGGGGAGTTTTTCTCCCTATAAATATGTACCAACCCCTTGGGCAAAGCAGACCAAAACTACCGTAAGGAGAGCCCCTAGTTTGAGAAATCCCTCGTGTAGTAAATTAGATTTTTCTCCTTCTCTTGCCGTCGCCGTCGTCGCCGCGCTGCCCCACGCCGTAGACCCATCGACGACCACAAGAAGACCCTAGGTGAGTTCGCCGTCTTCTCCACTTATTCCTTGTGCTTTCGGCTCGTCAAACTGTGGCCTCTAGGAAGCAAACCAAGTGCTCTGGGGAGCTTCTCGCCGCAGATAATGGAGCTCCGCCGCGCTGGTTTTCTTCTCCAGCAAATGACTCTCTCTCGCCCTCATTTCTAATCTGGTCCATCCAGATTCAATCCAATGGTCCAAGATCGCCCGTACCCCTTCGCTGGCTTTATTTGCAAAAGAGCCCCTGCAGTTTCACATAATATAACTCGTAGTCCAATGCACAATTCTAGAATACGTTTTCCTATTCCGAAATTATAGTTTCTTTCTAGTAAATTCAGAATACATTTTCTCTTTCAGAAAGCGTAAAATCCCTCTGTTAGATTCAAAATACGTTTTCTTCTTTTGAAAAAGTAGTTTCTTCGGTTAGATCTAAAATACGCTTTCTTCTATTTATAGTTTTGCCACTAGTCTTATTTAGGCCATAAAATCTTCGTTTTAACTCCGTTTTGATCCATTCAAGTTGTGTTAGATTTATAATTGAGTAATCTACATGTTCATCGTACTATTAAATATATATTTAACTTTTAAAATTCAAGGTTAGATTTAATCTATTATTTTATTAAAGGAAATCTTGTTTAATTCATAACTTTTTCGTTATAGCTCTAATTAGAGTGTTTTTCGTGTCTGTGTGTTCGTAGTAACGTGTAGAACATCTTTAAAACCTTTTTACCTGTTGTTTATTATGTTTGGTGTATTGTTCTAATTTATTTCTATTATTTGCTTCGTGTATGATTGCATGGATGCTTGTGTGGTGTTTTATGATCATGTCCAGTCAGTGAGCTATACATGGTGAATCCAGAAGCAATTCATTAGAGGTTTGGACTAGAAAAAGGATCTGAGTTTAAGGCAAGTATAGCATGGGATCATCCTTGTTGTCCTATACACCTTTAATCATTTAATTAATGATGCATGTGTCTACCTTTATTATAAGCTAATCGCAGTTAAATCAGTGTCAGCCTTTTGAGCCTCACAAACCCCATGATATATTTGTTGAGTACAAGATGTACTTATGCTTACTTTATTTTTCACATATTTGGAAAAAATCTTGGATGGGTATCAGATTGCTAGAGTATGGAGGAATTAGGCTTGTGATCAACTAGTCAGTTGTCCCTGTGTAGGTGGAGTCTTCACCCGAAGATCAGAGTTGTCTTTCCGCTATTTGCTATCTAAGGTTATATCCTTTATACTAAGTACGTTATAGTTTGAGCATTGTTTTTCGATATTACCCTTATTTGTAACTATATGTGAGATTTGACTTCCTAGGCTCACATATAGTATGTATCTGGTTTTGTTCTTAAAACCGGGTGCTACAGGTGATTTGTTATAATTAATAAAACATTAATTATAACAAGATCGATAACTGGTGAATCAACTAAAAACAATGAAAATCTTGCTAATCTTAGCTGATTCGATAACTGGTGATGTTGTATTAAACAACAAGTTATTTAACACAAGATCGATAACTTTGATCTATATTATGATTCATAAGAGATCAATCAGCTGATGTAGCCTTACAAACTATGATACAAATAAATAACTAACTTATATTATGGCTCATAAAAGAATAATCAGCTGATGTAGCTTTACAAGCACAATACAAGTCGTGATGGTACTCACAAGCAAGCTGGAGGTCGATCAGTCGATGCAGCCCTATTTGTTGAAGAACTCACCGAGATCTATAGTACTCCTACTCCTAATGCGATGGTGAAAGCTGAAAAGATTGTATTAATTGAGTGTTCATTTTTTCGTACCATAACCAGGGTCTAATATTTATACCCGGAACCTAAATATGAATCCTACTTAAATACGACTCATTACAATTCTTGGAATAAAAGAAAACTTCCTAACTTAATAATAACTTGGACCCTAATTTTCCTTATTTGTAGAGTCTAACACATCTTCCTGGCGCCATTCAAGCATAGCCCATTGAAGCCGTCTGCTGACATCATTTATAAAATAGCCGATTCTGACATCGCATCTAAATCAGCTGATACCGATTCACATCAAATCGATTCCTTGATGACACAATCCTAGAAGCTTTGAATTCCCACGTTCTTCTAAACAAATTTTGGTGTAAACATATGCCCCCAATTTTGGGATAAAATGATTTTATTCCAAAATTTCTATTTATTTGCTCACCGTGTTGCGACTGCTCATTCCGAAATATACGCGTGAATCTTGATTTCTAAGGCTGAATTCTATATAATACCCCAGCAGTATCATTTCCAACTTGCTCGGCCTGCTTCCTTTCCCCTTTTCTCTTGAGCCGGCTTCAACAGTCAAAACTGCCACCATCAAAGCCTTAACCCTAGCTGATCTTCTGCTCTGCCAAACTGCTATTCGAGCCACCTTTCTACAACCTTCCTCAAATTCAGATCCATTTTAGCCATAATGGCAACCAACAATCATGTTCCTAAGGTATGCCTTCAGATTTTTGTCTTTTAAGTATTAGCCGCTAATCTGTATTTTCCTTTATCAGACACCACCTAAGAAAACATCTGCACAAGAGCAAAGATCCAACAATTCACTAGTTGAAGATGATCCTGTTGATGCTGATACCCAAACTATTGATTCTCCAATTCAGCAAATAGTCGATGGTAAGAAATTCATATGCTCATTCTTATCCTTCTATAACAAATATAAACCAAAAAAACTTCTTGATGCCTACAGACACTAGCATTGAAAGTCTAGAGTTGATTCAACCAAATGTTGAAAAGATGTTGGCACATCATGGGCTGTTCCTTTTCCTCAACCAAAATCTCTTCCAGAAAAGGTACTATGTTCCCCTCACCATTCATCTCATTGTCAACCCATTTACCATTTCTAATAAGATTCCTTTTGTTCACTTGTAGGCACTTAATTCTCTAGTGCTGAGCTACTCGTACGACTTGGCAGAATACATAGATGAAAGTGATATCAACTCATCAGCCATTTCTTCCCAAGAGACTTTATCAGATGAGAACTAAAATCGGCTAAAAGACATGCTGCCAATGCTCAAGAGGAACATAGCTATTTTGGTCCAGGATGCAGATCCAAAGAAAAGAATCTTGTTAGCCATTAAGGATGATCTGCCCCCAAATCTTACTGAAGCCTTGATACCTCTGTCCAACATCAAAGACCAAGCTCCCAAGGTGAAAAAGGCTCAAAGAAATCTGATTGAGAATGAAGCTTTGATGGCCAAGAAGAATTCTAACAAACAGGAAGCCAAAGAATTAGCACACTGATCAACAATTTGAAGAATTCTTCTTTCAAAATTAAACCAGAACTGAATCAGCTGAGAGCTAGGTGTGCTGAGCTTGAAAAAGAACTAGAAAGTGTGAAAGTCGCCATTGATCGTCATGAGTCTAACTTCACTCAGATCCCCAATGCCATCAAACAGAAGAAACAAGAGACATTGACCAAGGTTAACAAAGGCAAAGCTGTTCGTAGCAGTCTCGAGAACATTCTCGGATCAGCCGAAGAAGACAAACAACAAATTATAGAAGTTGATGCTATTTGGCTGAAAGCACTAAGAGCAATTCAAGATGCTCTTAACTTGTAATTTATGTTCTAGCATCTGTAGTATATATTCTATGTAAACCTAATGATAATTGTACTCTTCCTATTGGTCTACTATACTTCTTGGTTTGGCTAGAATAGCCGATTTAAATTAGTCGATTCCTGATTCTGACTTCACTCTGACTTACCTAAATCTAAAAATAGCCCTTATTGCAAAAACCCTTCAAACTCCTTCTCAGTCATCAACACCTCATTCCCCTCATTATTAGCGAAGCGACACTTCCCCTTCCATTAATTGGGATTGCTTTCACATGTTCCAAGATATCTACCATCTCGCCTTCGTGGCTATAAATACTAGCCAAGGGCCTTGGGCTCAAACACATCTATATCAAAAACTATTTCTCATTCTCTCATGTCTTTCTACCTTCATGAACCCTGTAGCGGTTTCTTCTTCTTCCCCTCTCAAGATCCAAACCAAAACCCATGTCTGGCGAAGACAACCACGGTAAGCGTGCGGTGGAGGAGGTCCTAGAGGAGAACATGACGATAAGCCAGCGCCTCCGCCGCATGAGGTAAGATCAAACTCCTTCTATTCATGACAATGAATCATCTTCTAACTTGTTTACAGGTTCGTCCTAAATGACAGACTCCAACCTCTTCCTCCTACGGCCGATGGGCCCTCCAATGTTGCACCTATTGCCGCCCCTATGCTAGACTCGTTGTCGGACTCCTCCGACTCGTACATCGGTGACGACGCTCGGTGCTTCCTCAAGGAGTGGAGGGCTACCAAGGATCATTATTTAGAGGCAACTTGGGAAATAGACAGCTTGAGATCTGTCTTGAGGCCTCCCAGGCCGCCCTCCTTGCCGCGGAGGAGGAAATCAATGCCGCTCGGGCGAGGTTGGCCAAGTCTGATGCCATGGTGGTGGGTAAGCCTAGTTTCAAGAAAACCCTCATTCTTATCTTCACTGCCCCTTTCTTGATAATCTTCTTGCCTCTTTGATTGCTAGCCCTAAATGGTACAGTTGGAAAACCTCCAATTGGCAGCGAACGCAGCTACCATGGCCGTAAATGCCCGGGGCCCTCTGCTCATCAACCGTCTACGCGACATCTCGGCGCACGCCAAGGAGATTGCCCTCCATGGCGTTCATTATGGCGCAGTGGTGGCTCTGGCCGCGGCGCAAGTCCAGACCGGGCACGACCTTCACACCATGGAGCCAGGCTTCCTAATGGCCGATGATCCCAACATGTACAAGGAGCTGATTGAGGATTTCGATGACACCATGGCGGCCATTGTGGATATCACACCAGCCCAAGATGTTGTCAACAAGGTGTTCGATTAGTTTGTACTAGGAGCAAACGATGAATGAATAAAGTTTCTGCCTTTTCCTTATGAATTCATCTCTGAAACTGCTATAGTATGAATCATGATTGTCCTTGTGTGTGTTTTTGCTCTATAGGCGATACATATTGTATTGGCTTTTACCCCATCAGTTCAATTTTTTTTTTGAACTAAAGGCGATACCCTCCTAGTACCTGCTATTAGAGCCGGTGACAAAACAAATCGTCTATCAACTATTAATCCAAACACTAGGATAATACTTCTTTAGAATTTTTCCATTGATTGCTCTATCAAACTCCACTTCCCCTTCTAGCGTTTCTAAAATATAAGCATTACTAGGCGCACAACATTTAATCCGATAAGGACCTTCCCAATTAGGCGACCATTTGCCAAACCTGCTGTCTTTAGACCCAATCGGCAATCTTACTTTTCAAACTAACTCTCCTTCTCAAAACTGTTTGTGCTTGACCTTTTTATTATAATGCCTTGCAACCCTTAATTTATTCCCCTCAATATTTTCAAGAGCGCGCAGCCTATGACAACTTAAGTCCTCCAAATCATCCATCATAAGGTTTTTATAGACTTCAGCTATCAAAATCATTTTGCAATGTAACTCGTCTTGATCCAGTCTGGATCTCCCAAGGAAGAACTACATTATGCCCATATACTAACTCATAAGGTGATGATTTAATCGATCCATGGCAAGCCATCCTATATGCCCACAATGCTTCATTAAGTGTCAGGTACCACTTCCTTGGTTGCTCTTCAATTTTCTTCTTAATCAACTTAATCAAAATTTGATTGGATGCCTGTGCCTGGCCATTAGCTTGAGCATAATAAGGAGAAGAATTTAGTAATTTAATTCCCACACTAGCAGCAAAATCTTTGAATTCTTCTGATGTGAATATTGTCCCTTGATCAGTAGTAATGGTTTGAGCCATCCCAAAACGATAAACAATATGCTCCCTTATAAAATCAATCATATTCTTTGAAGTTACTGTTTTCAAAGGAATCACCTCAACTCACTTGGTAAAATAATCTGTTGCTACCAATATAAACTTGTGCCCTCTACTTGAAGGTGGAAAAATCTGGCCAATTAAATCAATTCCCCAGCCTCGAAATGGCCATGGCTTAATTATTGGGTTCAAAGCCAATGTAGGTGATTTCTGAACATTACCAAAATGCTGACAATCCTGATACCCCTTGTAATATTCGAAACAATCTTCTAATATTGTTGGCCAGAAATATCTAGACCTACGAATAACCCATTTCATTTTATAAGCCGATTGATGAGCTCCGCATATTCCTTCATGTGCTTCTCCCATCAATACTCTTGCTTCTTCTTGACTTAAACATTTAAGCAAAACTCCATCGACTATTTTGTAATACAACTGATCATCTAACAAAACATACTTAGTCAATTTATATCTCAATTTTCTGGTAACCTTGTGTGATGGATTCTTGAGGTAATCAACTATTTCAACTCTCCAATCATTAGCGAAAGTCTCACTACTTAAGACTTCTTGGAACACTCGATAGCCTGTCGTATTCTGAGCTAACAGATTGGCCTCTTGATTTTGTGCTCTTGGAATATGCTGAAGAGAAGTAAGGTGAAACTCCTCAAGTAACTTTTGACATTCATCATGGTATTCCTTTAGAATATCATCTTTACATTCATACAGGCTGATCAACTGATTAATAACTAGCTATGAATGTCCAAATATTTCAATTGACTCGGCCTTTACTTCCTGAAGAAGTTGAAGTCCCTTAAGAATAGCTTTATATTCTACTTGATTATTGGTGGTCATTGGTTTGATTTGAAAGGCAAACTCAAAACTTGCCCCCCAAGGCGAAATAATAACAATACCAATGCCATCACCTTTCTTGCATGATGATCCATCAAAGAACAATGTCCAAGGCATAGGTTCCACATAGCCGATGCTTTAGCCGATTCGGACCTCAAGTCAAATTCTGATAATGCAAGAATTAACTTTCCCATTCTCCCATTTAATATCGGCATCGACAACATGTGTTTGATCACATATTCTATCTTATAGATTTTGTTGTTGTCTTTGAACTATTTTTTTAAAATTTTATTTTTTGTTGATGGAATACTTGTGTTCTGGCGTGAGTTTGAAACCCTAGATCCCAAGTGTGCCTTTTTATGTGATAGATTTGTTTCCTTTTGTTTTGTCATTCATTTGGATCTTTATTACTTCGTTTTTGCATGTAAATCTTATTTTTGTTTCTTGTTTTGGTTGAAAGACGTTCATCAAAGTTGACACCCCCTATCGTGGTGTGTGTGTTTTGTATTTTAGTAGATGGCTCCAATAACAAGGGGTCATTTCAGAAGAATGAACGAGTGTCGCAACAAGAAGGTGTCTTAGTTTGTTCTGGACCAACTTGGCATTGTTGTTGGTCCACATAATAGGCTACTTGTAGTTGGCGGATCTAGTAACCATCCAAACAAGGTGAAGATCCATGGCGTTTGCATGAGCAAAAGGTATTTTTTCTTGTACTTTGTGAGATTGCATCAAATGTGTTTTCCCATTGATGTTTTAGTTGAGTTCTGTTGTATATAATTGATGTAATGTGCTCATATTTTTTTGATGTTTCTCGAAGGTACAGGTATGCTCTTGAGGATTATAAACAGGAAAATCTGGTTTATTGTTTGGTTCCCACTGAAGAAGAAGCTCGTTTGATGCTTGGGAAACATCTTAGGATTGGTTTCGATAAGCAAGTTTTTGAAAGAGTGCTACATGTTGAAGCCATATATCCAAAAAGGGATCACTACCTTATGTTTTATGTTGAGGATGAAAATAAGTAATATATTTAGGTTGTGTTATGTCTTTTGTAATATTTTTGGGATGTTGTCTAGTAATTCATGTAGATGTTTGGACTGATTGGTTAACTTCTTTTGTAATTGGAGAAGTTCCAGCTTGTGCTGATACTATGTGTCTAAGGTTCAATTGTTCACTGGGGGCTACAGTAGCTACTGCGTGTTTTGAGTTGTAATTGTTTATTTGGGTACAGTGTAACTAGATGGGTTCATGCTGATGTTTCATTACTGTCTTGTTTCTTTTTCACTTACTTCGCCCGTGCTTTGCCGCCCTCGTCTCAGTAGAGATAATGCAGATTTCATAAATAATATATTTTAAATCTGGTATGTTGATTTCGTAGTTGGATGCTACAACATTTTGTAAGTATGTTTTCTGTTATAGTGTGAATTCATTTTTTTTGTCTTCTGGATGTGGCGATAACAAAAAGTATGTCATCTATGTGCACCTGCACTGACTCGATGTATAATTAAATTATTGGATAGACTGAAATGATTTTTGTTGTCAGTGTTTTTTAAGTGTTGCGTTTGTGTTGTCGTACACTAGTTGACGAGACGGTTATGTGCTCGAAATAATATCTGAATTTGACCTAAGTATCATTTTGTTTGTAACTAAGTTATACTGTTTTTTTGTAACTGCCCTTTGTATGTATCTTGATAATGTATTGTGCCGTTTTGTGAGGGGAATGCGCTTGAACCTTCCTTAACCGGCATGTCATTCTTTGTAATCTACAATGTGTTTTTGTTGTAACTATTTATTTGTTTTTATATAGAGAGCACTGTGTTATAACACCCTAAAATTTGAATTTTTGGAAATAGAGCTAAAATGATTTAATTTGGAATTTTGTGCTCGTGAAAACATAGGAAAATAAAAATTTTCATTAATTTAAAATTCATTATAGGGAGTAGCAACATGGATGTGCATACATGCTGATGCATTTGATTTATTTGGTGGAGTGGTTTTGATTTAAAACTTAAAAAATGATTTGAATTGCTTTTGAAAAGAAATTAAAAATGGCACTGAAATAAATGAAAAGAAAAATAGAAAAATAAGAGCATTTAAAAGTTGTGAAAATTTATTTTTGAAAACTTACCAAAATTTCTCATTCTTCTTTGAATTGAGAAGTATATTGGGAATAATAGTTAAAATTGATTTGATATCTAATTGAAATTGGTTTTGAAATAGGAAGGATTTGGAAAAAAGAAAACTCTCCTCCCTCTCTCTGGCCCGAAGGCCATTTTTTTCTTCTTCCCCCGCGTGGGCCGAGTTGGCCGTAGCCCACTCTCTCTTCTCTCCCTGGCCTGCTTCTTTTCCTCCCGCGCAGGCCCAGTTCACTCTCTTCCCCTCCTCTTCTAGCCGAAGCAGACCGAGGCCTAGCTCCTCTAGCTCCCTCCCGCACCCCGCGCCTCTCTTCCTCTGCGCGGCCCGTTCTAGTCCCGCGCCCCAACTCCGTCCACGTGGCCGCTTCCAGCGTTGGCCTAGTCCCACTGCGCGCCTTGTTTCAGCTCCATAGCCCAGCAGCGTGCGCCATGGCCTAGGTCTGCGCCATGCCTGCATTCCCGCCTCCTTTCGCTGACACGCCGGGCCTGCATGTTCAGGTCTCCTTCCCCGCGCCGTACCCAGGACGGACACTGTTGATGCCGCCCAAGAGTCCCACGCCGCCCCGCCTCGCTCAGCTGTGTGCTTCCCAAGCCACGCCAGCGCCATAAAAAAGCCGGCCACGCCGCGCCGCCTCCCTATACCGCCTCAGAGCTAGCTATTGCCTTGCTTCCAAGCCACAGTCGTTGAAGGGGATCCACCATCCGCCTCGTGGAGTACAGTGGCCACCTTGTTCCTTCTCTACCGCCGAGGTAACCCTAGGTGAGTTCCCCACCCTCTCCTCTCTCTCCCGGACCTTCCCATTCGAAAAACCAAGCACCGTAGGCCCTAAATCATCTTCTCTGGCCAGCTCATCGCCTCACCGGTCATGGCGCCGCCGTGGCCGCTCTATTCCGGCCGTCCGCCGCCAACTCCTACAGCGCCCGATCTAATCATGGCCGCCCATATCTAATCCGACGTCCGTGGAAGGCCGATACACCTTCATCTTGGAATTTTGCAAAAGAGCCCCTCAGTTTCTTCAAAATAGAACTCATGGTCCATTACGTATTGGATGGAATATGTATTCTTCTTTTAAAAGCATGACTTCAAAAATATGTTTTCAATTAATTACAGTTTTGCCACTATTTTCTTTAGGCCATAACTTCTTTGTTTTAACTCCGATTTGACCCGTTCAACTTGCGTTAGGTTTGTAATTTCATAATCTACATGTTCATACTACTGTTAAGTAGGTTTTCAACTTTTAAAATTCGAGGTTATATTTAATCTATTATTTTATTAAAGAAAATCTTGTTTAAATCATATCTTCTACGTTTTAGCTCTGTTTTGACCCGTTCAAGTTACGTTAGATTCATAGTGACAAGATCTATGCATTAGTAATAGTGTTTACCATATTACTATTTCTAAAATTTCATGGTTAAAATCATATCTTGATTAATAATTATGCAACTGGATTTTATAAATAAATTATAATTTGTTTTACTTTAGTTTTGTAATTCGAATCTAAATTTGACTTAATTCAATTTATCTAAGTTTTTATATAGTTAAAATAAATGAAGCCTATAGTTTTCTTTTCCGCGTATAAAGCAAATCTATCGGTAGATGTATCTTTTTCACTGAAGTTCCGATTAGCGTGCTATTCACGTCTGTGTTCATAGCGAGACATAGATTTGTTTTACAAACTTTTCATCTTGATTTTATGATTGGTGTATTGTTCTAATTTAGATCTATTGTTTTCTTCGTGTATGATTGCATAGATGCTTGCGTGGTGCTTTATGATCCTGTCCAGTCGGTGAGTTATACGTGGTGAATCAAGAAACAGATCTTTGAAGATTTGGAATTGAAGAAGGATCTAAGTTTAAGGCAATATAGCATGGGATCTTCCTTGTTTTCCTATACACCTTTAATCATTTAATTCATACTACACGTGTCTACCTTGACTGCCACTAAGGATTTCCTAGTACTTTGTTACCCTGTACCTTGATACCTTTGGGTTATTGCATTGGGTAGTATGATGCTAGTGCTCAACTATAACCATGATCTTATAACTTGACTAATGGATTATGCAATAAACATTAAAAGATTTTTTTTAGCAACATGGAAACAGGGGGCTAGAGTGTTTAGCTACTTTCTAAATGCTTAAGATTCCTCTCCCTAAGGACTTATCTGTAAGTGATCATCCGGGACTTACAGTACAACTGTGAGGGCTATATGGCTCTAGCTTTAGCTCAGTATGAGGACCTTTTCTAGCTTGTTAGTTGTTACCTTTATGGCGCAAGAGGGGCTCCGGTTTGTATGATCTCGGCCCGCCAAGAGGGTGCACTTTGGTTTCTTTGTATTTTGTTAGTCACTCCTTGAAGGGGGTTCATGCTTATTGATGGGGAAACCTTAGTGGCCCGAACTTGTTAGATGAACTTTTGAAAGGGTTCATAGTGAACCCTACTGACCTTCCTTGGTAGTGGGTCAAGGGGCTGATCACCTCGGGCAAAAGGGTAAATCACGACTCACAGTGAAATTGTACAACCTCTGCAGAGTGTAAAACTGGTATATCAGCCGTGCTCACGGTCACGAGCAGCCTTGAAACATTTATGGAATAGATGATGAACACTAATGATATGGATGATGAAGATGCTCACTAATGGTTAATTGTTTATGCTATTCATTATTCATGTTTACCTGATTATGTGTTTATATGGGTTTGAGATAAACTTGTTGTTACTCCTATGCTAAAATTGTGACCATTAAAAGCTAATCGCAATTAAACCAGTGTCAGCCATTTGAGCCTCATGAACCCCATGTTATATTTATTGAGTACGACATGTACTTACGCTTGCTTTATTTTTCAATTATTTGGATAAAAATCCCGGATGGGTACCAGATTGCTAGAGTTTGGAGGAATTAGGCTTGTGATCAACCAGTCAGTTGTTCCTGTGGAATTAGAGTCTTCACCTAAAGATCGAAGTTGTCTTTCCGCTATCTATACTCTGAGGTTATATTCTTTATACTTAAGCATTGTCTTTTGATATTACCCTTATTTGTAGCTATATGTGAGATTTGACTTCCTGGGCTCATATATGGTGTGTATCTGGTTTTGTCCTTAAAATCGGGTGCTACATGTGTGTGTGGGCTACTCTGCTCCTCTGTTTGGGTCTTTATTATTATTATTATTATTATTATTATTATTATTATTATTATTATTATTACTATTACTACTACTCTTTGTATCTATATATAGTATAATAGTTCTGTGCGCTTGCGAAGGCGGTGCCATCTAAAAAAAGGTATTTGTATATGAGCTTCTTATCTTGTGTACGGAGGCAGATCTGCATCTGATTATTGCGCATCCAAATGTTTTTTAGGTGGAGGCAGTCCTTTACCTATCGTGGTGGTGTCTTGATCGTGTTGTGGCCTCCTTGTTCAGCAATCGGGTTTTGCCTCTGCATGAGAGTACCTATTCTCCAGTTATGTGTCTCCCTGTCATGCTTCGTTATCGTACAAATTTTCTCTCCTTAACTTTTTTTGTGGCATTGTAGTACAGATATGTTAGCTTGCTTCGGATCGTGTGTTAGTTTTTATCGGTATTCAATGTGTTATGGGCAAACATGAAGTGATTTATGTTCTGGATTTTTTTTGTGTTCGCATTGTCCTTTTTCTTTTAGAAAAAGGTATTAGTGATGTGATCAATGGATGATTATTTTAGTCTTTTATGGTCCAAGGTGGACTTGATTTGTGGGAGTTTTATGTGCTAAGTTTTTTTAGTATTTTTTGTAGTGTTTCAATGTCTATTGATTTCTATTTTTGCTTATTATTGGGTGTATGAACTGTTATTACATATGTAATGATTCGCTTGTAGCTTAGTGTTTGTAACTAGCAATTTCAGTAGGTTGTATCTGATTGGTTGTTTTTGTTGTAATTCAGCACTAAATATGAATTTGAGGGGGGGTTTCAAAAGTAGATTTTATGTGTTAAGAAGTGCCTAATTATTTTTTTGTATATGAGCGTGTTTCTTTGACTTTTTTCTATTTTTTCTATGAAGTTCAGATTATGTCAGGTTTAGGACATCGTCAAGTAAAAAGAAGAAGGCTTGGTTATTACCAATCAGCCTTCATGGTTAGGAGTAACATAGGCATTATTGATCATTCAGTTTCTACGAGGTTGAGCATGAGTGAGGATGTTGATCATGTCTACAACTTTTATGCTCAGAAAAATCGTTATCAAGGGAGTCTAGACTGTCTCTATGATGGTGAAGATAATTCATATGTGCTTTCATATTGCTGTATTTTTCATATATTTCAAACTATGTGAATCATTTTGTTTGTTTTAATTAAAAAAAGATTGATCTGTTATTTGACCTTTTTGTCTCTATGAAGAAATGTTTTTATTTTGATACATGGATGCACGTACTCATATAGTAGATTTAGAGCTTCAGCGAAGGCAGGTGGAGAAGTATTTGATGACTTCATGTCCATTTTTGTACAACTTTTCCATTATGCTTATTTGGATGTTCTTGAGTTTTGGTGCCCTTTGAAGAAAGTTGTGATTCATCCTAGAATTGTTATAAGTATGTTGTTTTGCGCCTCAAGTATTTTTTTGTCTATGCAGTTAGTTTTATGTTTTTTAAGGTTTATGTGTTTACTTTTGTATTTATAGTAATGCAATTATTATAGTTATATGTGTCAAGTGAGCATTGTGTTTTTTATGTTTAGTTTATTGTAGGGCACAATAT
The DNA here is from genome assembly GCA_904845875.1 of Miscanthus lutarioriparius. Classification (NCBI taxonomy): domain Eukaryota; kingdom Viridiplantae; phylum Streptophyta; class Magnoliopsida; order Poales; family Poaceae; genus Miscanthus; species Miscanthus lutarioriparius. The sequence goes on along the minus strand of CAJGYO010000004.1, from coordinate 64,596,590 downwards.
TCATGTGATCAAATCCGTGTTTGTTCCAGTCTAATCTTCTTCATTCCTAGAATTTTGTTGCTGTTCAATAAGACCTCCGTCAAATTCATTTGGATGTTGATTTTTTAAACTGTGACATGGTATAAATTGAGATCCTTATTTTGTTTGTTTACCTTTATGTATATTTTTGTTGTTGATATTTATATATTGTATTTTCTATTATTCAATTAATTTTTTTGTTTACAGTTTTACCCAATTTATCTGTCACACCCCAAAATTTTAGATTTTGGGTTGTGCATAGAAAACACTAAACAAAATAAATTATTTTAATATTTGGATAAAATTTACCAAGTTTAGTTTGAGCTAGCGCAAATTTAGTTATAGGAAAAATGTGAATTTTCAAAGTTTTCTAATTTTGATGGGTGTTTGGATGATGTGATGTTTGCTTGTTGTTTCTTTGTGTGTTGAGAGTGAGAAAAGTCTTTCAAATGCGTTAGTTGGTCGATTTTCCTTCTCCGGCGTGCCTTTATCTTTTTCTACAATTAAATTCTTTATTTCTTGGCTCAAGTTTTTGTTGGGAGCTTCCTAAAATCTTTTCTTTGTAACACAAACCACTCCTTTTAGTTCCCCATCCGTCAATCAATCTCTACAAACTTCTCGAAATTTTTTTTAGCTTTTTCTAGAACTTGTTCCTACTTGTCTGTGAGCATAATCTAATTTTTAGATGCTCCGAATTATTTTATCATAGGTTCCAAATACTTTATTTGGGTTCCTCATGTTCCATAATGTCTCTGCGAATTTTCCCCGAAATTCAGAACTTTCGGAGTATTTTTCGCGACTTAAATAATAATTCAAGACTTTTCTAGAATTATTTTATCCACGAAATTAATTAATTCTGAAAATAATAAATCTCTTATTTTTCCCAACGCTCAAAGCCCATGTGCAATAATCCTAATAAATCCTCAAGACCCATGCATTTATTTATTAATGGGCTTTAATGATTATTTAGGCTTATTAGTAAATATGGAGGGTGCAACATCAATTAGTACCATATTGCTAGTTGATATAGATGTGGGGAGTTTTTCTCCCTATAAATATGTACCAACCCCTTGAGCAAAGCACACAAAACTATCATAAGGGGAGCCCCTAGTTTAGAAAATCCCTCGTGTAGTAAATTAGATTTTTCTCATCCTTCTATCGTTGTTGCCGTCGCCGTCGCCGTTGTCGCCGCGCTGCCTAGCCCGGCGCTGCGCCGCTGTCGGCCGGCCAGAAGGCCCCGCAGCTGAGCCCCTCCCTCCCCTACCGAGGCTGAGCCTCCTCACCTCCACGACGAATAGCAGCAGCAGAGCCCAGCTGGGCCTCTCTCTGTGACGTCCTATACGTGGATGCATGGATGTAGAAGATGCCGATAATTATAAAATTTCCACTGGTTAGTAACCTTCGCCGTTTATCCGTTTTAATTACGTTTTAAGTGTTTCAAGTTGCATTAGATTGGTGTCGCCGAGATCTACGCAGTAGAGTTATTAGTTTATATATCACATGTTTATGAATTTATTTTATTAAAATATTAATTGTGTTTATAATTAATTAATCGATGTTTAATTAAAGTAAATTTAGGTTTTTTATTTTGATTCGATTGTGCGAGTTTCATCACAACGTGTGATACATGTTCATGACAATGTGTTCCATGTTACCTTATTACGCTTTCATAATTAAATATTAATTTGGTTAACATTTATTTAATAGTCTTTTTAATTATAATCAATCTAGTTTTAAATTATGTTTCTGATCTACGCTCGCTATGTAACATTGTACGCTAGGCGATGATGATGTTATATACCATGTCCCGTGTTTATAGTTTTCAACACAAATATTAATTGGATTAATATTATTGCTCACACCGTTTTCTGAATTAAAATCTAATTAGTGTTGTAACTTCATTTTTGTTGAGTTGTGACCGTGCTGACCATAAGATACGTGTTAGCAGCGATGTTTAACATGTCTCACATCTTTCAAATTTATAAGTTAAATATTAATTTGATTACTGCTTTATGTAATCCGGATATTAATTAAAAGTAACATAGGGTTTAACATTCGCATTTTCATATGATAATGTTAATTTGATTAATATCGACATAAATGTATTTTAAATCATAATTTGCTTAGCTTGAACACGTCGCACATGTTAAAATTGAATAGATACTCTCACATGTTTATTTCCTATGCAAAGTAAAGTTTAAATGGCTTAAAAAATATGAGATATGTTGGTAAATAAAATATGACAAGTTTAATTCGGCTTCTAAAATAAAATGTGAATTTATGTAATCTGAATTAACATGTTTCATATGGTTTTGCTAAATTAAAACAAATTAAGCATGTAGGCTTTTCTTTACTTTTATAATATAAATCTCCCGGTAGTCGTTTCTTTCAACGGTAGTTCCATTCTCTGCATTTCTTGTGATCTTGTGACCGTAGTGACGAGCTCTCTTTTAGTATGTTGTTTTTCTGTCGTGTGGTGAATTGTTCTTAGTTACTTTTATTTGTTGCTTGTATGATTGCCTATGTGTGGTGCTTGCTACGAGTAGACAAAAACCCTTTCTGGACGCCGAAGATCAGAAGGTGATGACCAAAAGCTGATGGTATGAGAGTTGAGCAGGTGTTTAAGGCAAGTATATCATGGGACCATCCTTGTTACCTATTCACCTTTAATCACTTAATTCATATTGCATGTGTCTACCATGTTGCCAATAAGGATATCCTAGATATTTGATATCTTGTACCTTGACACCATAGGTGACTATGCATTGAGTAGTATTATGCTAGTGCTCAAGATGGATAACAATGATCTTGTAACTTGACTAATGAAATATGTAATAAACATTAAAAGATGCTTATAGCAACATGGTACAAGGGGGCTAGAGCATTGGGCTATTTTTATGGTGCTCTAGATTCCTCTCCCTAAGGACTTATCTGTAAGTGATCATCCGGGACTTACAATATAGCTATGAGGGCTACATGGCTCTAGCTTTAGCTCAGTATAAGGACCTTTTCTAGCTTGTTAGTGGTTACCTTTATTGGCGTAAGAATGGCTTACCGAATCGGGTACAGTGCGGCCTTTGTCCCCTTGTGTATAGGCTGCGTCTCATTGTGCCATCGGGAAGAGGGCTCTACATATGTTTGCCGAGTGAATCTAATGGCCCTAACTTGTTAGACGAACCTTTGAAAGGCTTCATAGTGAACCCTACCGACCTTCCTTGGTAGTGGGTCAAGAGGCTGATCACATCGGATGAAAGGGTAAATCAGGACTCACAGTGAAAGTGTACAACCTATACAGAGTGTAAAACTGGTATATCAGCCGTGCTCACGGTCACGAGTGACCTTAGAACATTTACGGAATAGATGATGAACACTAATGATACTGATGATGAAGACGCTCACTAATAATTACTGTTTATGCTATTCATTATTCATGTTTACCTAATCTTGTGGTTATATGGGCTTGAGAATAAACTTGTTGCCACCCAATTGCTAATGATCAACCATTCAGTTGTCTCTGTGGAATTTGAGTCTTCACCCAAAGATCAAAGTTGTCTTTTTGCTGTTTGCTATCTAGGATTATATTCTCTAACTAAGTATATTATATATTAAGCATTGTCTATTGATATTACCTTTATTTGTAGCTATATGTAAAATTTGACTTCCTAGGCTCATATATGGTGTGTATCTAGTTTTGTTCTAAAAACCGGGTACTACATTGTCTCATTTATGGTTGGTGTGTGATTTGTATTGTTGTACTATCCAAGAGTACAGTACATTTCTTTATGATGCCTCCTAGAGAAATGGGATACATTTGAAAATACCAAGAGTACTATCCAAGGCGATGTGGTAATTTTGGTTTTATGTATTTATGTATTTGTTGTACTAATTACATGTTCTATTTTTTTCTTTTTGAATATGAGAAGTAAGTTTTAGTTTTGTTGTTTTATTTGATTTGTAGGCTGTCAATTTCTATGAGGTCTGCAGATGTGCTGGTTTTTTTTATATCGAAGAGTTGTGCTATTCTTCGATCAATTATCCTGAGTTGCCAGTTGTGTCGCCTAGAACACAATGCCACATTTTGAATGTACTTTTGTATTGCAAAATTTATTTATGTAGACACTTATTTCATTGCAAGTTTTGTACTTTTGCAGTTTTGATTCAGGTATTTCCAGTTGCCACTGCTTGTCACATGTAGTTCAGTCATGCAGGAGCAGGATCAGTCAATGATAGATGTACGTACATAGTATGCTAACTTGTTTATGTTTTTTTGTGTTGTCCTGTATTTTTGTTTTAGTAGTAGTGTTTGAGAGAGTGATCCATGTAAAAAAGTATAATATATATTTTTTCTTTTTTACACATGATATGTAACTTGTGTATGTTCTTGGTTGTAATTGTGATGTTTTTACATTTGTAATAATTGTGTATGGTTTTTTAGTATTATTATTATCGCTCCTATATGTATTTTTCTGTTGTAATATTTTTTATTTAAGTTCCCCCCCCCTTCTGGCTTGGTACATTTGTTATTTTTTTATTTTTTTTGGTATGTAGGTTAATCACTATGTTTCAAAAAGGCTTCCTTATTATGTCATCCAGACTCTACTATAATGAAGATGACCAGCTTGTGTATGCTTTTTGTGAAGACAACAATGATCCTATTTTCTTTCGGCAAAAATTTCTATCACTATTGAAAGTATAGGATGTCATTTCTTTACTATTGGTAGTGTTTCTGAAAAGTTAGGCAGTTATGATGACTTTATGGGCCTTGGTGCAATTCTGAAGGTGCTTGCTAATACAATGATTGTCATTGTTATAGAGTATGTTTATTGTTCATTTTTATTTTTTTAATGTAATTTGTAATTTCATCTTTTTGTTGTGATATTTTTAGTCTACACCAGCTGATGCTAACCCTGTTGGAGATCTTTATTCTATTGACATGCAAAGTCAGTCTTCTTATATCCTTTAGTACCTTGGCCTTGATGAGGGGATTCAGTCTAAGGTTTATGTTGCAAAAGGTCTGCCTGGTGGACTTTCTAACTCGGAGAAAGTTAAGTTTGCTTCTCATGGAGTTTATTCTATTTCACCTTCTATCGGTCTGTTGAACTTCAAGTTTGTTTTTGATTGGTTCTATGACACTATCGTCTTTGTGGTTCCTGATGAGATTGATGAAAGTGTAATCGAAGGTGCACATTTTACTATTGGTTCATGTGATATGTATTTCTACAAAGTGAGTAAAGTTAGCCTTTGTGGTGCTTCTAAAGATGACTCTCGCTACAAAGATCTAATATATGGTGGGAAAATGTTCAATTGTGGTGCCAATGCTCCCAATTTCGGTGCCAAAGCTGCGAATGCTCCCAATGTTGCTGGTGGTCCCAATTGTTCAACCTCTTCCAGTGATTCTAGTGATGATGATTTAGGTGGTGAGGAGGGGCCAGATTCGATTTCCTAGTGATGGTGTATTATGACTTGATGTAGATCATCTAGTTTGGTACTGTATTTCTTTTGTTTAATGTGGCGTGTTGACTATGTGTTCATTAGTGTTACATGTTTGTTATTGCATTCGTATGTGTAGATGTGGTTCCCATGGGATGAAATGTATAGAACATATGATTCTAATTGTTTTTTCACAAAAGTCGCTCTGTTCTGATGATGATTGTAACAGGATAGTGATTAAAATAGTTATAATTGTTCCTCTATAACAATCTATATCAAAAATTAGTTAATTAGATGTAAATCGATGTAAGTATATGCAATTGACTTTATTTATGTTTATTGGAAGGTGCAGATATTTGTAAGTAACATTTGTCTTTTGTTGTATTGCATTGTGTTATTTATTTATTTATTTTATTTTGTGATGAAAAGCAAAATTTATTTCCACTTGCCACTGCTTGTCACATGTAGTTCAGTCATGCAGGAGCAGGATCAGTCAATGATAGATGTACATACATAGTATGCTAACTTGTTTATGTATTTTTTGTGTTGTCTTGTATTTTTGTTTTAGTTGTAGTGTTTGAGAGAGTGATCCATGTAAAAAAGTATAATTCATATTTTTTCTTTTTTACACATGATATGTAACGTGTGTATGTTCTTGGTTGTAATTGTGATGTTTTTACATTTGTAATAATTGTGTATGGTTTTTTAGTATTATTATTATCGCTCCTATATGTATTTTTCTGTTGTATGTTCTGCTTTGCAGTCCTTTTTTAATTATGTTTGCTCTTATATTTATCTCTCTACTGATACAGATCCAGAATGAGAGAAAACCATAAACTATTCATGTATGCTGAGTGGGTTGTATTTTGTGCCTCGTCTTGATTGTTCTTTTTTTCCGTGCATGGCTATCATGGCGTAATTCATGGATTTTGATTCTTTGTTCCCCTTCCCACTATGTATGGTTGGTCTATTTAAGCAGCGTCTTGGGGTGCGCACCTGTTGTTCTCATTCCACTCAGCCTTCGTCCAAAAAATCTCTTTTGTTGTAGTCAGGATATTCTTTGTTGCCATGTGCTGCTTCTCCAACTTCTGCAGCACTGGGATAAGTCTTTCTATATTGGCTTCGACAAGCATGTAGGCGTAGCAGGGTGGTTGCATCGATATAGGTGCTAGTGGAAGTTTTGCGATTGAGTGGTGATGTCCGTGATGGGCAAGCCATGGTTGCTGATTACGTTCATGTAATCAAAGCATCTTTGAAGGGTGAGAGGTTTTGCTTCTTCAATGCATAATCCATTCGCCCATCCTTCTTCCTCTGTATTAGTTGGGGTGTTGCGCCTCTCCCACACTTCCCATACATCTATGTTTATCATTTGAAGTGTACTAGGAAGGAAGATGGAGAGTACTAGTGACATCACTGGTTGAGGTTTCATGATGTGGTGCCATGTCCTTTGTCACCATGGACGTCCTAGTACTCGTGGCTTTCATCAATCTGTTCAAAACATTAGAGCACCTTGATGATTACATGTCTTCTATGTTGTGTCCCTGTACTGGTCAGAACTTTTGTTATTCGTACACTTAGTAGTGTTCAATAGGTCTTTGTTATTGTACACTGACAGTCAGTCAAATTGTAACTTACTAAAGTTTTCAATTAATAAAGATGGTCTTCTATAAATTTTTACCTCTTGTGGATGTGATATTTTTTGGTAATACCATTGTTTTTTGTGTTAGGTTTTTGTGTTTACAGTTGTTCTGTAAGTCGCTATCTTTTAAACTTGTAACTCCGATGTGCAACCAATTGTAACCATTTTCTATTTGCTACATAATGCATGAAAAAATTAATGAAATTTTTTTAAAGTTTCCATGTGCTGCCCAGTCCTGCAACAGTAGTAGTCATTGACAGTAATTAGTAGTCTTTTAATGAAAAATTTGTTAATAGGGTTGTTATTTTAAACATATATTCACCTGTGTTTTCCTTTTATGTTTTTGTAATTATTCCATGTTTTTGTTTCTCCTTTAGATTTCTTTGCTTTTGCCGCTCTCAAACTTTGGTCTATTTAAGCAGGGTCTGGGTTGTGCATATCTTGTGCTCATTCCACTCCTTTTTTGTCCAAATAACATAGAAAACATAGAAAATGCCTTTAGAATTATAGAATATATAGAAAGAATTATCTTGAGTCGGGCTTGCACTGCTTGATCTTGGTGCTATTGGAATTTTTGCGATTGGGGTTGGATGGATATTTTGGTGAAGCCAGAGTTGGTGATTATATTCTTGTAATCAAAGCATCTCTGGTTTGACATTGGCGGGCTTGATTGGTGGCGTTGTGTTGCTGATGGCTATGTTACCTTGTAATCAGCAATGGAGGGTCTAATGATCAGTGTCTGGCAATTCCCATCCAAGAACAACTATGGTGCCCAGCTATCCTTGCTCCTTCGTTATAGCGATGGCGGCGCGCCTCTTCCACTCTTTGGCAACATTTTCCTTGACCTCGATGGGTTGGTTAGATGCTACTGGGAGTTCAGTGAAGTTCTTAATGTTCAGTGATGCAACATGCTGAGATGCTATAGGAAGTTTTGTCATGTGATCAATCAATTATGGCCTATAAGTTTACCTGATTTGTAACATTGAGGTTTACCCGATTGTAACACTTTCTATTGCTACATATTGCATGTATCGGTGACAGTAATATTAAAATGATTTTCCAATTGGGATGTAAATTTTGTCTCTTTGTTGTAACTTTGTTTTTCATGATTTTTTCCCTTTTTTATTATTACTGTTCAATCATTCAGCAGCAACAGCATTCCATCAATGAGTCATCTATGAATGTATTAACTCTATTTTTTCATTTTATTTTATTAGTGGCAGGAAATTTAAAGTTTGCATGTGCTGTCCAGTCATATAGTAGTAGTAGTCATTGGTGTTCATTGATAGTGTTTAATGAATTTTTATTTGATAGGGTTGTTATTTTAGAACATTGTATTCAACTGGGTTTTGTTTTTTGGTTTTTTGTAATTGTACTATGTTGTTTGTTTCTCATTAAATTCCTATCCTCGTGTCGCTCTTCAAATTTGGTGTATTTAAAGCAGGGTTTGGTGTGTGCATCTCTTGTGCTCATTGCAGTCATCCTTCAACCAAAAAAATCCCTTTACAAATATAGAATATAGACAAAGAATTCTGTTCAGTCAGGATTTGTGCTGCTCAATCTAGGTGCTATTGGAATTTTTGCGTATAAGGTTGGATGGATAATCTGTGGTAGCCTTAGCTGTTGATTAGATTTTTGTAACCAAAGCATCTATGGTTTGGCATTAGCAGGCTTGATCAGTGTTGCTTTGTCCGTGGTGGCTATGTTACCATGTAATCACCAATAGAGGGTCTGATGATCAGAGCCAGACATTCCCCTGTAAGAACATCTATGGTGCCCGGCCATCCTTTCTCTTCCATTGTATCGAGCGCAGCACGCCTATGCCATGCTTCTCCTACATTTTTCCTTCAACTCGATGGGTTTGTGAGATGCTCATGGGAGTTCTGTGAGGTTATTAATCATCAGTGATGCAACTTTTTGAGATGCTGCAGGAAGTTTTGGCTTGAGATGATGCAACTTTAATCGATTATTGTTGCGACTTTGTTATTATACATATTTTCTGTTTTTTAGCATTTCTTTGTATTTTATATTGTTGTTTCTTCTTTGTTTGAAATAATATGAAATATAAAATGTTTAAAAAATTGTGTTTTAGGTAATTGAGTACTCAAATTCTTTGTAACTAAATGAGTATCACTCTGTATACTTAGTTCCTAGGGGGTGATGTGTTTTGTTTGTTCGTTTGTTTTGTTTTCTTTTTTATTTATTTTTAAAAAGGATTTTTTAAGCATCTTATTTTGTTGCTATTTTTAGTCTGTTGCTAAGTCTTGCATTAGTAGCAGCAATCATTTTGATTGTCATGCACTATGTACTAGTTGTTTTTATTTTTTGTATTTTTTTTATTTTTAAGGAAGAATGGACATTGTTTTTGTCACGTGTTGCTTAGTCTTGTAGAAATACCTCTGTTTTTAAAAAAATTATGGATATTGAGAAGATTCCCTTTTTTGACAATGTTTTCATATGTGTTGTGTAGTATTGCAGCAGTAGGATCAGTGAATGACTAGTTTATGTATGTACTAACTCCATTTTCTTTGTTCTTCTTTTTTTCTTTTTTTAATCAGTACAAAAAAGTTGGGCTATTTAAGCAGTGTGACTGTGCCCTCTTGTGTCTATTCCACTGCTTCTTCGTTCAAAAAAAAACCAAATTTGTTTAGATACAGTGTAAGAAATCTCTAGAGGTAGTCATTTGTATCCATCGGCATGGTGATGCTACGGTCATGTAGGCGCAGTGGTTGCTGCTGGATCAAGGTGCTAGTGGAAGTTTTGCGATTAAGGAGGGATGGCCATTATGGGATGCCATAGCATGTATGGTTCGAAATTGGCTGGTGTTTTCCGTGATGCTGGGGTGTAGATGTGTATGTTACCTTGTATGCATCGATGGTGAGCCTATTGAGTATGGTTTGGAACACCTATGCTGGGAGTTTGTATGTCTAGCTTTGTAGTAGCTCTGTTGGCACGTCTCTCCCACGCTTCGCCTGCATGTCTCATGGTCAAGAGAGTCACCGCCTCGCACAAGTTGGAGTAGCATCTCACTGGGATGCTTTTTCTCATATCTTGTCGCACCTTGGTGCGGTGCTGCCATAAGTTCTGCGAGTTTGTGCCTTGTGCTTGTTTTTTTGGTCTAAGTCCTGGTACTTGTGGTGGTCATCTAGGTTCTTAGAACAGTAGACCACATCTTGATGAATATAGATCTTGTGTTGGGTTCTATACTCAACAGGTGTATGTTGTTGTACACCCAGTACCCTAATTTTTAACTATGGATTTTAAGTTTGTGTACTTTTTTGGTTTTAAGTGTATAGTTATCTCGTATGTAACTCGTTCATTTCCTTTGAATTGAAGTTGTGTGTTTCAAAATTATTGTTTTGTAAGTCATCATATTTTTTGGACTTTTAATTGTGCAGCACTTCTGTCTGTAACTTCATGTTTTACTGGGTTGTATCTTTTTCTATAAATTAGAGAAATCAAAACAAACTATCAATGGATTTTTTGTGCTTTATGTGTAGTAAAAATATTGTTTGTACCTTCGGGACAAATTAACTTGTAGTAGCAAAGTCAATAGAGCCTTATTATCATAATTTTACTATTGTGTTGCTCAGGGTTGGAGTAGTAGCATCAGTCACGTATGAATGTACTTGCTCTATTTTTTTTATTTGTTGAAGATTGAGAAGATTTCCTTTTGTTTCAATGTTATGTTTATGTGTTGTTGAATATCGCAGAAGTAAGAGCAGTCAGTGACTGATGTACGTATGTACTAACTCTAATTTCTTTCTTTTTAAAAAAAATAGTACAGAAACGTTGGGCTATTTAAGCAAGGCCTCTGTGCACTCTCTTGCCCATTCGACTGCTTTTTATCTAACAAAAAATTCAGTTTAGATATAGTGAAAGAAATCTGTAGAGGTAGTCAACTGTCTTTCATTAGTACGGTGCTGCTAGTATCATGTAGGCGTATTCTTGGTTGTTGCTGGATCTAGTTGCTATGGAAGTTTTGCGATTGAGGTGGGATGGCCGATATGGTATGTTAAAGCATATACGACTTGGCATTGCCTTCATTCATCCGTAATGCTAGGGTGTGTATGGGTATGTTACGTTGTTTGCCTCAATATTGGATCCGATGAGCATAGTTTGGAACACTTATGATGCGGCTTTGTACTTCTACCTTCGTAGTAGGTTGGGGCGGCGTGCCTCTGTATTTTGTTCTTCTCCCATTAAACTCCACAGATTACAGGTTAGTGTAACTATGATTTGTAAGACGTTGTATTTTTTGAGTTTTAACTGTATAGCACTATCGGCAGTAACTATGTCTTCTTACTGTGTTGTAGCTTCTTCTATAACTCATAAATTTCAAAAGAAATTGTAACTGGATTTTTTGTGTGCTTTTATGTGTAGTAGAAGTATTTTTTGTAACTTGTGGATATATTTACTTGTAAATGGTATTTATACTTTTCTGTATCTTGTTTTTTTATTGTGTTATTTTGTTTGTAGGGTTGTATTCTTTTTAATTTTATTTATTTTGTTATAAATGTTTTTGTAAGATCTTTTTTTTGCTGTTGTCGCCTGTGTTGTGTAGTCTTCTACTAGTATTATCATTCATTAAAGGTCATGTACTTTTGCTCTTGTTGTTTGTATTTTATTGTTATAAAGGTATACTGATAGGGTTCAATTTATCATTTGTGTTTGCAACGTGTTGCTCATAATTGCAGCAGTCCCGTATGAATGTTTTGTTCTGTTTTTTCTTAATTTTTGAAGATCGATAAAATCCCTTTTTTATCAATGTTTCTCATGTGTTGTTCAGTATTGCAGCAGTAGGAGCAGTCAATGACTAGTGTACGTACCTACTAACTTTGTTTTCTTTTTTGTTTTTTGATTTGTACAAAAAAGTTGGTCTATTTTAAGCAGGCTCAGTGTGCACTCTTTGGTCTCATTCCAATGCTTATTCGTCCAAAAAAATCCTTCTAGTTGTACTGAAAGAAATCTCTAGTGGTAGTCAGGCGTATTTCATTGGGATGGTCTTGCTAGGATCATGTAGGCGCATTGGTTTGCCACTGGATCTAGGTGCTAGTGGAAGTTTTACGATTGAGGTGTGATTGTCGTTGTGCCAAGTCAAAACTTCTATGGTTTGGCATTGCCTTTCTTCATCCGTGACGCTGGGATTCAGATGTGTATGTTACCTTGTATGCATAAATAGTGGTTTTGATGAGAACGGTCTGGAAGCCCTTTGATGCGGGTTCATACTTCTAGCTTCATCGTAGTAGCCTGGATAGCTCGCCTCAATACTTTTTCTTTCGTCGCTCTATAACACCACAGACTATAAATTGTTGTAAGTAGGTGTATGTTTTCCAGTTTCAACTGTGTAGTAATCTTGTATTATGTTATCTGATGTAACGGAGTCATGTTTTTTTATTATAAGTGTTTTTTTGTTAATAAATGTATTTTTTTATGATCTAGAGGAACAGAACCATGACTGTTGTAGCTGTTTTTTTCAGTATCGCTGTTCATTATTATTGATGTAGTGTATAGCCATGTAGCAGTATTTATTGAGAGTTATACATTCATCTACTAACTTTTTATTATTATTATTTTAATGAAAATTCAGATGGTTCCATTATTATTGTGTTGCTCTGATGTGTTGTTTAATATTGCAGCAGTAGTAGCAGTCAATGACTACTGTACGTGTGTACTAAGTCTGTTTTTTTCTTTCCTTTTTTTTATTTGGTACATAAAGGTTGGGCTATTTAAGTAGGGTGTCTAGGCACTCTTGTTTGGTGCCCATTCCATTGCTTATTTGTCTAAATAGAAATCCATTTAGGTATTCATTGGCATGATGTGTAGTAGAGTTACTAGAAGTTTCGTTCTATGTGCTAGTGGAAGTTTTGCAATTGAGGTGTAATTGCCGTTGTGGGATGCCAAAGCTTTTGTGCTTTGGGAATACATGTCTTGTTCTGTGATGCAGGATGCGTATGGGTGTGTTACATTGTATGTATCGATGGCGGGTCTGATGAGCACGGTTTGGATCACCTATGATGCTGGTTCGTATGTGAAACTTCATAGTAGCTCTGTCGGCATGCTCTGTAGCTTGTTTGTCTCCTAGTAAACTCCACATATTTCAAATGATTGTAACTATTGATTCGTCAGCGGCTGTATTTCTTTCAACTTTCAACTACGTAGTAACCTATATTCATAATTACATTTTTATTTTTGTTGTAACACCCTATGTAATTCAGAAAAATCAAAGAAACTCTATTTTTTTGTGCACTATGTGTAGTAGGATTTTTGTTTTGTTCTGGTGTATCTTGATGTGTCTTTGTGCGTAACTATGAAATTTTAACAATGCTATTGTTTTATTTTTTGTAAGTGTGTTGCTCTTGCGGCCTACGTACATGCATTGGAGGTTGATGTGCGCAGCGCTAGTTCAATGTGTACGTGTGTATAGTATATAGTTCAATGTGTACATGTATACAGAACAGTTCTATGTGTTGTAATTGTGGTATGGTGCCTGGTGTAATTTTTGTATGTTGTGGTTGTAATTGTTCCAACTACTATTTATTATTGTTATTATTATTTTGTTAACCAAGTCTAAGAAGAAAAAAATGTCAAGCTTTCTATTTTACTCTGAGTGGTTGTATTTCATGCCTCGTCTTTTATTGCTCCTGTTATTACGCGCTGTGCTCATATTTTGTGTATTATGTTCATTGCTCCTGATATTACGTACCTTGATCCACGCATCTAAATGTTCATTTCATCTCCCCTCGTCTGCATAGTTGGGCTATAAAAGGAGGGCCTCTATGTGCTCCTCTTCTCCTCATTCCACCCCTTCTTCGTCCAAAAACAAAAATTCCTTATAGATTGAGAAGTCAAGAAGAGATAGAAATCTGTATAGGTATTCAGCCGTTTTTGATCGGCAAGGTTGTGCTAGGATTATGTAGGCACATCTGTTGCTGCTAAATCTATGTTAAGCGTCTCCCTCGATTCGATTTGCTTTGCATGTCTCATTATCAAGAGAGTCATCGCCTCGCAAAACTTCTAGTAGCATCTCACCAGGATGCTTTTTCTTCCATCTCCTCTTACCTTGTGGAGGTGCTGCTGGAAGTTCTGTGATGTGGTGTCTTGTGCTTATTCTTCAGATCAGGTCCTTTTTCGTTGAGCAGCATGCTTTCTATATATGGATACGATCTCATATGTACAACGCAAAGGGATGGGGATGTGGCTATCTAGATTGCATTCATGAGCCAGAACTACTTGTTGCCGAGGTGCTTGGGCTCTTGCTCCAATGAAAGCTCTGAAAGATCCACCGACGCAACGGCGAACGAGAGGTACGGTTCCACCATTGACCTTAGTTCATCTGGATTGGATTTGTGAGCCAGAACTGCTTGTCATCGAGGTGCTCGATTCCTTGCTCCAATGAAAGCTCTAGAAGATCCACAGCGCAAGGGCGAACAAGAGGTCTTTTTTTGTCTAGTACCATGCTTTCTATAGATGGATCGTAATGTTTTATGTATCTCACTCGTTCCCTTGGAACTGGTGTTTTGTTTTTCTAAGTGGTTTGGTTTTATGTCGACCTTTAACTGTGTAGCAGTGTCTACTATAACTATGTGCTTTATTGGGATGTAACTCATGCTGTAACTCTGAATATTCAAATACGTTGTGTACTCGATCGATGGTTTAAATGTTGATTTCATTTCATCTTGTGAATGCTCATTTTATTGTGTTGTAAGTTGATGTGTATTTGTGCTGTAACTCTTGATATTGAAACACACTTTAACTAGATCGGTGGTTTAAGTGTTGATTTCATTTTCCTTGTAAATGCCAGCTTTCTTGGGTTGTAAGTTGATGTGTATGAGAGCTGTAACTCTAGATATTCAAATACGTTGTAACTCGATCGCTGGTTTAAATGATGATTTCATTTCTTCTTGTAAGTGCTCGCTTTCTTGTGTTGTAAGTTGATGTGTATCGTTGTTGTAACTCTGAACATTGAAACATGTTGTAACTGGATCGATGGATTAAAATGTTGTATTATTTTTTATTATGTAACTGCGTGTTTTTTCTTCATTGTAACTCTGTATGTTTTTGTTTTGTAATTATGGTTGTAATTTTGGTTAGTAACTTTGAATAATTGAGACATGCTATAACTGCATCTTTTACTCTGAATATTCAAACATGTTGTAGATTTTAATGTCTATTAAATGTTTGTTTCGACTGTTTTTTTAATTTGCTCTACATTTTGAAAATGTATTTTTTTATCCGCTGTATTGCTCTCTGTAGCATACAAAATTGCAAGAGTCAATAATAATAATCGCATATGCGGCCTAGAGCAGGGGGCTTTATGATTGTGTGGGCTGCTCACACGGCCCGCGCGCGGTGTGTTTGTTTGTTGCGGGCCACGAGCGACCCACGACGTGCAGATACACAACAATGTTGTAAGTAGTAGAGTTTTTGTTTTGTAACTGCTAGTTTTGTTTGGTTGTAATTCGATGTTTATCTATGTGCAACTCAGAAAATAAAAAGACACTGTGGTTTTGTTATTTGTTTCTTTTTTGTTTCATTCGATTTGTAAGTTTTCTGGGTAGTTTTTTGAGTTGTAATTTATCGTGTATTTTTTCTTCCTTTTGTTGTTGTTCTGTATCTGTGTGCGACATAGTAAAACTGAATGATAAAACAGGAAAAAAGAAGTAGAAAACATCGGATAGAACCAAAAATAAAAAAGAGACAACAGACACACAAAATAGTGATCGCGGCCCGGATGAGGTGGTTTAGGTGCGCGTGGGCCGCTCCCACCCGAGCCGGATATGTCATGCGCAGTCCGCTCCCGCGTCCCCCCACGTGTCAGGGGATGTGCGCAGTCGCTATTCAAGCTATGCGCGCGCACAGAATAGTCACTCCCTATATATATATTTGTTAGTTCACCTCTTTATATATCTTCACTTGAATAATTCTTGTTTATCCCTCCATGTTCTACTCAAATATGTTTTGGTTTGAAATATGGTAAGTGATCGAGCTATCCGTTCGCTATCCCCAGTGTCAGGGGATGTGCGCAGTCACTATTCAAGCTATCCGTTCGCTTGGAGGAATTTGGAGGAATCTGGATGAATCTGGAGGAATTTGTGAGAGGAATCAGCCGGGAACAGTAAAAATCAGCCGGGAACAGTGTTTTTTTTTGAACCAGCCGAACACATCCATACTTTCATAGGTTTTTCAAATTAAGCATAGTGCTTAGGTTCACTAGCCTGCATTGATCAAATTAAAAGACTAGTATGATAATTGAACTGAAACTGCTGAGTATAGGCATGGGGGAATAAACTTATTAAAACCATATAAAAATATATGTAATAAAATAAAATAATCTACCTCGGAGACATCACCAAGCGTATCTCGAACCATAGGCTTTGAGCTAGCTTGAGGTAGGACCCCCGCAGAGGTACCTTATATCTTTTTCATATTTTAAATTTTTGCATTTTTTTAATTATTAGCATTTAAAAAATTAAAAATACCAAAAAATATGATAAAAACATCAAAAATATGAATTCCAATCTCATATATGTTTTAAGAATGTTTAGTTTATCCTATGTTAAAATGATGAATAGTTGCTCTATCTATATTTCATCTGTGCCAAGGCTGTAACTTAGTCTTCTCCAAGATTTAAGTTTGTTGGCTAAAAATGTCTCATCCTAAAAACTTAAAAATTTATGGGTTGCAAATGCATGCTCCTTTTCTAAGTTGTTACGAGTTATGCCATGGTACAAATAGAATTTGCTATGATTTTGTTGTAAGAGAGACTAGAGATCCGGAGTTTTTAATTTCAAAAATGTTAAAATTCAAAGTTCCTCAATGATCATGAATACCTACCAAGGCCATATGACATGTACTTGGTATTGCATTGAGCTTTGTCAAATTGTTGTGACCCTTGTTGAGATTCTCGGCATGCACCCATGATCAAGACAGACGTACGCCCACAAATAAATTGCTAACTCTTACACTGAGAGTTACGCAAAAACATGCTTATTTCATCCATCAAAATAAATACTCCCTATGTTTTTCATGAGTTCTTCTCTCCAAATTTTTCATACGCCAAAAGGAAGTATGGGCTATGCTAAAAAAAGAAGAGAGAAAAGAGAAAAAAAATATATCCGTCCTAGAAAGCTTGAGTGAAAAAACATGCCAAAGAGCATGAAGAAAAGAAAAGAAATAAAGAAATAAAGATAGCCCATACTTTCAAATAAAAAGCATTCATCCAAAAAGAGAGAGATTCGTGATTCAAAGGAGTAACAAAAATCTTTATAGTTAGGAAGTTATAAAAATTCCACACACATGCACGTCTTAATCAAAGTGTATGACTTGCAACTCCTTGAGGTTTGGTTTTTGACTTAGCAAAATATGCGATGCAAGTATGCCTCAATTTCATACCTACCCAAAACTCCACAAAAAGCCTTTAGTGGTAGGATGAAAAGAAGGCAAATATCAAATGCCTTGGTGAGGTTTCAAAAACATTGAGCGATCGAGAGAGTCATTTGAGGAACTTATTTTTATTTTACAAAACTCATAAAACCTCCGGATAGACAATTGATCAAGGAATGAATGATTAGTGATTCTGTTATAACCATTCAATCTTGCAACCGCCCAAGAACATGGAAAAGCTATACGCCCACAGGGATTAAAGTAAAGGGTGGATTAAAATGCCGATTTATTTAAATTGTGGAAGAATACTTTGATATAGTCATTGCACTTATGAAATATATTTGGCATAATAGCAACTCGTGATCAACAACCAAGTACTTAGCTATTTGCTTGGAGGATTTGTTGGCGGTCCTTAACCACCATACCCGACCGCAAATTAATATCCAAAACAAGAGAAATAAGCAAACTTTTGACACATATGCTTTTACTTTTGACATAGTTCCACTTGTATTGGAAGGAACATATTTTGCAGGACATACATTTGAATACAAATGGAAACAAGACAAAAGGTGCAAAAAAGCATAAAGCAGAAATGTGCAAGAGAAATAAATGGAGAAACCCACCTTCACGCCAAACCTGGGCCGAGGACCGACATAGGAGGGGCCCAGGCCCAACCACTAGCCCACTTGGCAAAGGCGGTAGCCAGGTGAGCCAGCTAGGGTGCAGCTGCACCCTGGGTGCGCCTACACCCTAGGTGGCATGGCTTGAGCCCAGCTTCCTATGGCGGTTGCATGATGGCATGCATAGGCGGTTCACGGTGGTTTCCGAATTTGTCTACACTAAACCGACTTAGAGCTAGTATAAGAATGGGGTGGAGCTCTCTCCACCAACACACCTCATTTGGAGCCTCTACCTCACTACCACATCTTGTACTCTTTTTACACTTTTAGTAGTATTTTGTGAGCAAGGCAAAGCTATCAAGGAGATCTTGGCTCCTTGGAAGAAACGATCTTTGGTATGAATACTATGAAGAGTTCTTCCAAAGTCTTGCTCTCATATTATCAAAATAGTGGTGCTCTTGAATTAGAGTATAGTTTACATGTTATAATCATGACATATGAACTAGAATATAGTTTGAGTGTCATAATCTTAACATGTGTAACTTTATGCTTAATCATTCATACAACTTGTATGATTAGAGGTAGAGATAAGTTGAGGTGGCGGTTCATCATTCCTTAATGTTTGCCCATGTCCTAAGCTTGTCAATCTATGGGGTCAGAGTCTCAGGGGGATATGGGTAGTTTCTTTGTACACGGGTGTGGTGCCCGAGTGCACGGAAACCTTCAGATATGATGGTACTCCCCGGTTGAGGGGTAGGTGGCAGGTGGTGATAGCCCTGTCCGTCTCTTGTAATCCCCCATGTTCAGGTATTGTGTAGGAGTTTTAAAGTCTCTCGTGCTTGCTGGCAGTCCGATGTTCGAAGATCTCCCCGTCCATGTTACACTTAGTTTTAGCTCCAACCATGTAATTTATATGATCATCAACTGTTCTTTGCATAGCTATATTAGAACATGCTTGCTCCACTTAGGAATATTCTTTCATTCTTTGTTTCTCATTTATCGTTGAGGTTGGCCCAGATGTGTCTCCACTATCCATTTAATACCATTTTACCCCTATCATAGACTATTGGTTCACTATGCAAGTATGTAGTCTTGTTCATATCCATGCTAGACTCTTCCACCATGCCCTCCTTTGGGAAAATATAAATAAGGATGCCATGAATACTTCCGGGTGAAATGCTACAACGATAGATCCGTGCGCTTGCTGATATTTTCTATAATCATTAAGAACTATCATGGTTGGTGTTTCTTGGTGGTGTCACTCAGGTTTACTAAATCTTAGTGATGGTGCTAAGAAATACCAACTGGCATTTCTGGTGCCACTGCTAGGGATGGATTCTATATCCAAACTTGGTAGTGACGCTAAGAAACACTAAGAAGCATTTTTGGCGCCATTGCCAGGAAGGGACTTAAAACTCCATATTCGGTAATGTCACTTAGAAATGGGAACAAGCATTTCTGGCGCCATTACCGGGGATGGACCTAAAACTCCATATTCGGTAATGTCGCTTAGAAATGCCAACAAGCATTTCTGGCGTCATTGTCGGGGATGGATTTAAAACTCCATATTCGGTAATGTCGCTTAGAAATGCCAACAAGGGGGATGTTCAGGAGGGTGGCCAGCCAATCCTAAAACCTCTAGTACTTGAATGAGAAGAATATTTGTCAAGTACTACGTAAATCTCCTGAATGTTCGAACGGGCTCGAAGTACCTTATTTTAGCGGATGTGTGCCCCTTTGTGGGAAACTGGAAAACTGGTTGGCCTGTGGCTGTAACCAAAGTATGAGCTCCTAGAATCTAGAAAAAGAGTTTTATGACATGCCCCTACTGGTTAGGCTTTGTCCTGCCACTTCCTTTCAGTGATAGCGCACATTCACCTGTTCTACCCGGTATTAACTTGAAGAATAGCATATGCTACAGCCCCAGTGGTTTATGTGTTTGCTATTCGCCCATGTGATCCTTAAGCATTAGGGATCATTGGCTTTAGGATCCACAAACAACCACACATGGTCAGAGAAAAATTTTAGTTCGAATCACATGCATAACCCATAGTTACACTGACTACCCATTGGGAAGGGGCCCCCGAAAAAATTCAAGGCCGGTTTGACTGAACGAAAATCGCCAAATCACCTATTTAATCGGGACACAGGTAGCAGTGTTCAAAATTAATAAAAGTCATTCTTTTTGGATTAAACTCTATGCATTTTACATTACTAGGTTTACAATAACCAAAATCTATTAGAAACCGCTATAGTTATGATAGCCTCGTGAGCGCTGGATCGACTTCGGCACTCAAGCGATGGACATCTCATGAAGCCTAGAAGCTAGACGAAGGTGCACAGTGACCTTCACCTCACCTTCGAGTCTTCATGAGCACGGACAATGCCTTGAAGATGCCTTAGGGAGTGATGCCTCGTGGAGCTTCTTCTAACTTCCAAGAGGAGGAGCACCACGAGGAGCCCAGCCCACATCATCTTCGACATCAGGGAGGAGCGAGTGGTGATGACTCTGTGGCTCCAAGCCTTCGAATTGATACACGAGAGCTCCTAGGTCAAGATATGTGGGGCAAAGTGTTTCCTAGCAATAGCAAGCCGCCCTTTGCCCTCAAGCATTTCCTACAGATATTCCAACCTGGAAAGCCCTCGTGCGCCGACCACTGGTGAGCCCGGCCGCCGCGCCCTTAGTGACCCAGACCACCAATGGTATTGTTCCTCCCCATCTTTGCGGATCTTCCTCTAACACCAAAGAAGAACGGCCACCGCCAGGCCACCGTGTAACCCGATCTTGAAAGCCTTCTCACAGCGACGGCGAGACCGCCGAAAAGCACCGTGAACCATGGCGCACTAGCAGAATCGCCACTTGTTGGCAGAATTTAACTCACATAATTAATCGCCAACACTTGCATAAAAACCACTCATTTGACCACCAAACTTAGTGATAGGGATTATAACTAACGAATTCCATGAGTTTTGGTGATTTGCCATTTGTAGGAGGGCATTTGTGGAAATACACATAAAAGGCTAAACAATAAAGGATAAATACCATTCTACTCAACACATCAAGGAGAAAAGGGCACCACACTTGAGCATCATTCCAAGGGCTTAGGCCCTAGATAGGTAGTAGAGTTAGTAGGGAGAGATGTGAGGGAGAGCACGGGGAAGCGCCAGGCTTGTCGGTGTATCCCTAAACTTGTACCTGCTCATACATATGCTCCTACTCAAAACATCAAGCCAGCGTGGAGCAAGCTCAAAGCTTCATGTACATATGCTACTGGTAAGTATACTCAGGTATGCAAAGGTAATACAATGTTCACCAACACTGTTACTCATGTTTGTCTCCATGAAAATATGATCCTACTCATACATATATACTTCTCTTGCTTATAATATATGCTCTGTTTTGGATGAACTCGTTAATGGTACATCCATAGGTCTTGTTAAATTAAGCATGGTGCATAGGTTAAAAAGACCTTCTTTAATCAAATTTAGACATGGTGTTTAATTTTGATTAATGAACTTGAGTTATTATTTTCATAAACAAAGAAAGTAATTTATTATGGAGATGAATCAAGGCTATGTTTTTATTAGAAATCTTACCTTTAGCCTTGTTTGAGTTGTACTAAAAGATAAAAAATTGGGTGAGCACTTAAAAAAATATATAATAATAATATTTTTTAAAAAAATTAGTAATAAAATAAAAAATAATAATAATAAAATAAGATTTAGGCTCCCTAGTATTTTAGCTGGTCGAGCCCTTGTTGTTTCCATTTCTGTTTGCTGTCCAATAAAACTGATACAAGAATAAGTGTGGGGGAGATCTCTCAAGCTGAACAAACACACATTTAAGATCTCCCACCAACACATTACACAACTTTGAATGATCCAACACGTAGAAGGACAGAATAGATGGTCCCAGATAGAATTAGCTGAACCTCTGGTTCAGCCAAGCCATCTCTGATTCTCCTCTGCTCCTTCTTCAAATGATGGTTTGTGCAACACAGCCCTCAACTCTCTACAATTTCGAGTTTGTAACAAACATAATTCTCATCACTAAAAAATAAACTCAATGAACCAACAATGCCCCTATGCAATGCACACTTCGTTTTGAATTTTGAAAAGTGACATATTCATAATATTTTTAAGATAGAAGCTTGCATGAAGTTTGTTCCATATACATGCATTTATGCTTGTGGGAAAATATTCTAATAGGACAATCATGTTGACTAAGTTATGAGGTGTGATATAGTTCTGACTTAGAAATCCTATCGTTTCTATTCAAAGTACTTAGAGATTTTGTTTTGATAAAAATGATATAAAACCAAAGTATCACATACTCCTCAATTGGTGAGCAAATCCTATCAAAGCCAAATATGACATCATTCAAGTTTTAAAGCCTTCCACATACGCTGCTTGTTATTGTGTTTAGTTTTGTCAAGTCTTATTGACCCTTGTTGAGAGATTTATCATGCTTCCAAGATCAAGACCACGTACACCCACTTATACATGCTGCTCCTACACTAAGAGTACACAAAAACATGCTTCCATTTAGATCCACCGAAAATTCTACTCCTACACTGCGAGTAGACAAAAAATGTTTGTTAGGCAAATACTCCATGTCTAAAAAGATAATGATCTCTCTCTAAATATGTGGTTTAGAAGAAGAAACATGGGCTATGCAAAAATCTTAAAAGAAAAAAAATATGGACACATGAAGGTCCAAGTATAAAAACAAAGATGAGCACATGAAGGCTCATGTTTCAAAATAATAAGTTATAGAGAGAGATCATATCTTGATCTAAGAGTATGGCATTTCTCTCATTGGATCCTCGATTTGACTTTACAACATATGCAATACAAGTATGCTATTTTATTTATCCCTACCTAAAGCTCCGCATAAACCTTTTAGAAGTAGGGAAAACAAAAGAAGGCAAAACAATGCTATGCCTTGGAGAGGAAGTATACACCATTGAGTGATTTGAGAGTGCCATTTGAGGAGTATAAAGTGAACTATGCTTTTATTGAGAAAACTTTCAAAACTCCAAGTTGCTAAGATGTGAAATTGGTAAGATGACTTTGTTTCATGAACTGTTCTGCTTTTCTATAACCCAAGGAAACATGTCAGCTAACGCCACATATCCCATATGTGTGAAGAATGTGTTGGAATGACTTTTATGTAAGCAATATATCTTAGGATGTTATGCTCATGATTACTTTTATCTCTAACTTTGCTTGAGGACAAGCAAAGGGGTAAGTGTGGGCGAGCTTGTTGATGGAGCATAACTCACATAATTAACTGCCAATACTTGCATGAAAACACTCATTTGACAACCAAACTTAGTGATACGGATTATTACTAATGAATTCAATGAGTTTTGGTGATTTACCATTTGCAGGAGGGCATTTGTGGAAATACACATAAAAGGCTAAAGAATAAAGGATAAATATCATTCTACTCCACACATCAAGGAGAAAGAGCACCACACTTGAGCATCATTCCAAGGGCTTAGGCCCTAGATAGCTAGTAGAGTTAGTAGGGAGTGATGTGAGGGAGAGCATGGGGAAGCGCCGGGCTTGTCGGTGTCTCCCCGAACTAGTATCTCGACGAATACTTGTGCCTCAACGGAGCTTTCTGCTAAGTGAGTGTTTGTGGTTCTTATGGCATTATGTCTTTTGATTAGTTAAGCTTGATTCTTACTTGTTTGCCAGTTCATCGTTTGTCCTTGTGATGAATACTCTAGTAGAGGGCCCTGATGAAGACGGATAACCATGTGCAACACTAGAGTTGTAGTCGATAGCGTAGACGTGGTGTAGTCTAGAGGCTACCTTCATTTGCCTCATACTCCATAGTTGAGGGGTAGGCGGCAGGTGGTGATAGCCCTATCGATCCCTTGTAATCCCTCACGTCTGGCTACGACATAGAGTCGTAGGCTGGTATTGCTTGGCAGACCAGGTGATAACCAGTGCCCAAAGTAAGCAAGTAGGAGTAAAGTTTATCTGTCCTTAGACCCAAAAGCCATCGAAATCCATCTCTACCCTTTCCAACTCTACCCTTGTGTTGTCCTTGGACCAATTATCTAGAAGTACCTCCATTCCCTATGGAAAATGCGATACCCTAAATAGTTCCAGATGAAGGCTACAATGGTAATTCCGTATGCTTGCAGATTCCTTCTACTTAGGCTAAGAAATACCAACACCACTTTTGCACTCAGTCTAAGGCTAGTGGATTTGGGGAAGAAAGGAGGGGTGAGACTCACTGGCCTCCCTACCCCCCCGCTTAAATAAGCGCCCTAAGGATGGTAGTAGGGGAGTTGGTGGTTGGCATTAAAGGCAGACTCAAGCATCGAGAGGGCTCCACAAAAGGAAATGCATGGGAAAGAGAATGGTTTGAGTTCGCAGGCACCACTATCCTTATCTTTTATAGGATTCAATGATGCGCAAATGATGCGTTCAAATGGGTAGGAGACTCCCACCCGAATGGTTCTTGAAACTCAAGAAGGCATTACTACTAGCCAGTACAATGCTCATAGTTGTTCTGATGCTCGAGGCCCCTTAGACTGCATTCAAATATCTTGGCACCCAAGAAATGCTCATCGGGACCTATGGTACCCGAAGGCTATAGGGACTTGCGGCACCCAAAGGATTGTTTAGCTCCACGAGCCCATCATCAAATCCTACGGGGGCTACTATCAGATATATGGGCCTAGGGTACCCTCACCAACAATGTATCTAGCCCATCAATGGAGGACGACTGAGGATGAAGCCCGCGAGGACTAGGCGCAACCACCAACTTGGAGGTCACAACGTATCAAGGATATCTACCGCCATCGTAGCTATGGTAGGATAGGATTGATCTGTTGTAACAAACTAGGAATCTAATCTGTAGCGCCGATCGCCGCATGTAACCCTACCCCTCTGCCTATATAAGGGGGTGGTTGTTTTGACCAGCACGTCCACCACGACACCATCGCCTTATTCCAATCTACCTCGAAGCTAGGAGCAACAACCCCTATAACTGAGCATACAAATACAAGAAGAGCAGCAGCACCCACTGGATTAGGGTTTAGCGCGCCACCGCACCCTAAACCAGTATAAATCCTTGTGTCTCGTGTGATACCATCTAGATCTGTCTACATGATCATGTTGCTAGGCATTATTGGAGCTAAATAACCTGACACATTCATTCTTTGATTAACCTTCTATCCGGAGGTTTTATGAGTTTTTTTTGCAAAGAAATATAAGTTCTTCAAATGATTCACTCGATCACTCAATGTGTATAAACCACACCAGGGCATTTGCTATTTTGCCTTCTTTTTCATCCTACCTCGAAAGGCTTTTTGGTGGAGTTTTGGGTAGGTACGAAAATGAGGCATTCTTGCATCACATATTTTGCTAAGTCAAAAATCAGATCCAAGGAGATGCAATTATACACTTTGATCAAGACGTGCAAGTGTGTAGTATTTTTATATCTTCCTAATTCTTAATATTTTTGTACTTCTTTGAATCATGACTCTCTCTTTTTTATGAATGCCTTTTATTTGAAAATATGGGCTATATATCTTTATTTATTTCTTTTCTTTTCTTCATGCTCTTTGGCATGCATTTTTTCTCTCATGCTTTTTAGCATGGATATTTTTTTTATTCTTCTTTTTTAGCATAGCCTATACTTTCTTTTGGCACATGAAAACTTTTTAGAGAGAGACTCATGAAAAATGTATGGAGTATTTATTTCGGTGGACGAAAAACAAGTTTTTGCGTAACTCTCAGTGTAAGAGTTAGCATTTTATTTGTGGGTGTACGTGAATATTGATCTTGGGTGCATGACGAGAATCTCAACAAGGGTCACAAACAATTTGGCAAAGCTCAATGCAATAACAAGTAGCATATGACTAAGGTTTGGTATTTGAATTTTGTCATATGGCGTTGGTAGGTATTTAAAATAATTGAGGAACTTTTCATTTTAGCATTTTTTAAATTGAAAATTACGGATGTCAATTCTCTCTTAGAGCAAAATCATAGCAAATTCTATTTGTACCATATCATAACTTGCAACAACTTAGAAAAGGAGCATCCTTTTGCAACCCACAAGTTTTCAAGCTTTTAGGATGAGACATTTTGAGCCAACAAACTTAAATCTTGGGGAATACTATTCATCATTTAAACATAGGAGAAACTAAACTTCTTAAAACACACATGTGGAGTGGAAATCATATATTTTATTGATTTTATCATATTTTATTTTTTGCTATTTTTAATTTAGAGATTTTTTAAAATGCTAATAATTAAATACATACAGAAAATAAAAAAATGAGAAAAATAAATGATATAATATACCTATGTGGGTGTCCTCCCTCAAGCTAGCTCAAGGCCAGATGCATGGCATGTTGCTTGGTGACGACCCCGAGGTAAATTATTTTATATTTTTATATGGTTAGCTAATAGATTTATAACTTTGTTTATTCCACCCATGTCTATACTCAGTAGTTTTGGTACAATGATCAAACTAAGCATTTGATCAAGGTAGGCTAATTAACCTAAGCATCATGCTTAATTTAAAAAGCCTATGAAAGTATGATCAAATGCTAACCACACTCCAAACCAAAACTTACTTGTATAGAACATGGAAGGATAAACAAGATTTATTCGACGGAAGTGAGGATATATGAAAGGTGAAGTAATTATTATTTTATTTTAGCATGATTAATGCATAACTATAGCTTTATTATCTAGGAATTTTAGTAACATTATGATTATAAAGGATAACTACAGATTTACCTTTGGCAAGGGCTCAATGTTTAAAATCCAATGAGCAGGACTCTTCTCCCTGCATTTATTGCTTGATGAAGGTACATCCATGCTCAGAAAAGTGGGCATGGATGACTATACTTTCTTTGGTCTCCACACCATTTTGTTTGATTTGGGTGGTCTGGAGGTGGACTTCGGAGCTTCCTCCTTTTATTTCCACACTGTTTTCTTGGGTGGTGTGGGAACAAATTTTGTTTTTTTATTGTTTTGTGATTTGTTTTATCTTCTTTTGCTCTGGCCTCTTTTTATTTTCTTTATTCTTCTTAATGAGGCTATCCACCAATTGAGGCTGAATCTCAACCTCTTTAATGTCTTGTGGGTTTGGCCCGTACTTGATTCTTAACATGGAGCACTGCTCCTGCCTAGGCCGAAAGTCAAACTTCTCTTCCTTTCCATTGATGTTAAAGTAGATTTGTCTGGCTCCAACATCAATTTCTGCTCCCACAGTGCTGAGAAAGTTCACCCAAGGATGAGGGGTGATTCTTTCATTGTCTCCATGTTGAGAACTACAAAGTCAACAGGGACAAAGTATCCTCGGATTTTCACCGGGATATCTTTGGCAATCCCTACTGGGTAGCGGACCGATGAATCAGCCAGCTAGAGCTGCATCGGCATTGGTGCTAGGTGCTTGAAGTTCAACTTGTCAAACACGACCATGGGCATCACACTAACGCTAGCCCCTAGGTCACAGAAGGCGTGATCTAACTGCTGGGTCCCGATAGAGCATGTGATGGTAGGGCACCTAGGGTCCTTATTCTCGGGCAAACGGTTGAGTATTGCATCGCTACAATCTTTAGTCAGCTTTACAACCTCCATGGATGGTAATGGTCGCTTGTTGTTGATGATGTCCTTGATGTATTTTGCATAAGAAGGTACATGTAAGACATCCATCAATGGAACGCTTACGTGTATCTTTTCTATCATCTCAACAAAGCGAGTGAATTGCTCGTCCACGGCTTAGTTTTGGTTTCTGGCAGGAAATAACAAGTAGCTTGTGTCGATGAAGTCTTGCAGTGTTGTTTCGTCTTCTTCTTGATCTTTTTGTGTTTTTTGTAGATGACGAAGATCCCTCCTCCTATGGCTCTTTTTCCTTGCCTGCTTAATTGTTAGGATTTGATGGATCACGAGTGGACTTACCACCCCTCGTGGTCACCGCATTAACTTTTTCAAAAGAATTATTGGGTTGCCCTGGGATTTTTCCATTATTTTCCACAAGAAAAGCAGCAGCGATTTGAGCTAATTGTGTCTCGATCATTTTATTAAAGCTCAATTGATTTTTAATAGAGGAAGATAGTCTTCTATTTTTGAGTAAATCTTTTCTAACATTTTATCATTATACATTAACCTTTTAGTGAGATTTTCATTAATTTTTGCTTGGCCTAACACTAAGTCTTTTAAGAAAGGTTGATTCGAATTGAAATTAGAGTTGAAATTTGAATTACTCCCTTGCTGAGCCTTGTTGATTGCTCCACCTGTTATTATTTTGTTGAAACCCATTGTTGATGTATGTGGCATCTTCATGGGTTTCGGGGCAGTTGTTCCCTGAATGTCTGAATTCTCCATGACCTCACATGTCAGATGTGAGTCCATTGCCTAGACGGTGCCTTTCATGGCCTCCTTCTCGTGGGTCCGTTTGTCCAGTCTTATCAGTAAAAGATCCATTTTTGCGGCAAGCATATCTTCCTCCTTCACGGTATGGATGCCTTTTTGTTGTTTATTCGCTCTTTCCTCCCCCAGCTTTGATTGGACACCATCTTTTCAATGAGAGCTATAGCTCTATCCATGGTGAGGGAGAGAAAGTCACCTCTAGCAGTGGCATCTATGTGCCCCATCGACATGGGTGTTAGCCCATCATAGAAGTTTTGGAGCATGAGCTAATTTTCAAACGCATGGTGTGGGTTGGCTTGAATGTATGCTTATAGCCTCTCCCATGCTTCAGGAATGGATTCCATGGCATTCTGCTAGAAATTCAAAATTCTTCCCCTCAGGACATTGGTTTTGCCCATGGGGAAGAACTTTGCGAGGAATGTTGTGGAACACTTGTTCCACGTGTTGACAACTTCCTTGTCCTTGTAGAACCACTACTTCGCCTTCCCCATGAGGGAGAAGTGAAACAGACAGAGCCTAATGACGTCTAGAGTGATATTCTTGAACATGGGGGTTACAAGGGACGGATAGGGCTATCACCACCTGCCGCCTACCCCTCAACCGTGGACCACTGTCACATCCGAAGGTTTTTGTGCACCCGGGCACCACAACCGTGTACAAAGAAACTACCCATATCCCCTAGGACTTTGACCCTATGGATCAAAAAGCATAGGACATGGGCAAACCCAAAGGAACGATGAACCGCCACCTCAACTTAGTTCTAATTCTAATCATATAAGTGTTGGTGGTCCTTAACTCACATTTCTAACTGCCAACATTCATATAAAATTCACTCAAATGGAAACCAAACCTAGTAATAGGACTTTAAACTAATGATTTCAATAGGTTTTGGTGAATTATGCATATGCAGGACACACTTGGAATACATGGAAAAAGAATCAAAGTGCGCAACTAGGAAAACATAAACGTAAACTCTACACAAACAAATAGAAGGAAGGCCCACTTACCTTGCAAACTTGGGCCAAACACCCACATGGCTACGCTCTAGACCCATCAAGCAACCCACCAGGCGAAGGCGGTGCCGAGGCGGCCTAGCCAGGGTGTGGCAGCACCACCACTGGTGCCTCTTAGGCCCACCCATGGTAGGGCGGTGACATTAATGGTCCTGAGGTCAGTTGCGGTGGGGGTTGCCTAAAATACCTCAGCAAACCATCCTACTTGAGCTATAAAAGGGGAAGGACACCCCCTCACATTGATCATCAAACACAAGAAAGACACAAAGTGACAAGAAGAGAAGAGCTCCATTCCTATCTTAGCTCTTTGGCTAGTTCTAGTGAAGGGAGTGAGTGAGTAAGAGTGGAGAAGTACCGGAGTTGTCGGCTACCTCGTCTTGTGTACTTGGGGCCCCTTCTACACTTAGCGGGAGGAATGCCGGGGATCATCGTCTCCTCTCCACTTGTACCTCCATGATACAAATACTCTTTGTAGTATAAGGTTCTTGTTTATCTTTGGTGGTGACTTCTACTTTAAGTTAGTCTTGTTTATTATTTACTTGCGGGTTCATCATTCATCCTTGTGATGAATACTCTACTAGAGGGCCCTGATGAAGACGGATAAGCCTGATAGACGCTAGAGTAGTAGTCAATAGCATAAACATGGTGTCTGTGCTGGAGGCTACCTTCATTTGCGTCGTACTCCATAGTTGAGGGGTAGGCGGCAGGTGGTGACTGCCCTATCCATCCCTCATAATCCCCCATGCCTGGGTACGGCATAGAGCTATAGGTCGAGCTCACTTGGTAGACCAGGTGCTACCCAGTGCCCGAATCAAGTCTATAGTGGCAAAGCTATCATAACTTAGGATCTCTATCCTAAGAAAACCTCGCTACATGAGCTATCTCTTTTCTTGTTATCATTAGGTGAACTAGCTTAAGAGACTCTTACACCTCCATTCCTCGTGGAAATACGATACCCTGAATACTTCTAGGTGAAATGCTACAACGTTAATTTCGTGCGCTTGCGGATTATTTCTGTATGCATTAAGTAATACCAACAAGCATTTCTGGTGCCATTACTGGGGAACGGTTGTTGTATTATCTCCGAACCTAGTTCACCCATGTATCCTTGTGTTTTACCTTTAAAAAATTCCTTTTTCTTTTTTCTTCTCTAGTGGAGCAACCTATCATTCAAAAAATCTTTCTACTCCTAAGAACGAGTTCTTAGAGCCACCACCATCGAAACCAATCACAGGTCCTAGGTTTATAGCCATGGTTCAAGAACAAACCTTCTTAGGTTAAGTTTATGAAAACTCTTACCATCATCTATGGGAGTTTGAGAAGCTCTGTGCATGCCTAACCATTTCTGATGTAGACTAGGCCTAATCTTCCGAAAGGTATGATAGCGTCGATTGGTGGAGACTCGATGTTCACGATCTAGGCTTCGAACCAAGACTGATTTGGACCCCCGCAACCGTTACACCACTGCTCCTTTGGTTATTCACCTTACCACCATCATCTTTACCACATGGATTCCACTCCTATATATAAACTCTCCACTCTAAAGAGAGTTGTTGGAGCCTCCACAATCATCACATCCTATCCTTGCATGTGGCTATGAGCTTCGTCCTACTTTCATAGCCATGGTTCGGGAGCAAACCTTCTCTTGAGAAGAAGGTGAAAATCCGTATGACCACCTTCAGGACTTTGAGCAATTGTATTCGTGCCTAAATATTTCTGGCATGACACATGAAACCTTAAAATGGAAATTGTTTTCGTTCTATCTTTCGAAGAGGGCAAAACAATGGTATCCTCATACCGTAAGAAGTGTAAATGGAGAATAGGATGAACTTCAAGGCAAATTTTGTCTAACTTTCTTACCTATTTCTCGGATCATCACTCTTCATCTCGAAATCCTTTCCTTTCAACAAAAAGAGAAGGAAACTTTAGGAGCATCTTGGGCAAGATTTTCAAGTCTAAACATATTTGGCCTAGATTTGTCTATACCTGACCATGTACTTTTACAACACTTCCATCATGGCCTTAGCAAAGAAGCTGCCCTTTTCCTCAATATCTCTTTAGGAGGGTCATTCTCTCATAAATCCGTTAGTTAAGGGAAAGCCATCCTTGAAAACACCCCTTACACTTGTTGACACCAAAATTTTGTTCGAGAGGAAAAGACCCTGAGGATGAGATTTGTCAAGGGAAAGCCAAAATATTCAACAAAATCGGCTAACCAATTGCCACCAAATGAATAAAATGACATCATCATTCCAAGGGAATAGGCCCCACTGGCAAAGTTGGCATGGCGTAAAGCAAGAAGACACGTTGGACTTCATAGAAAGGAAAGATTGAGGTCCAAGTTATCATAATTTATGAAGCTTTCGTTTTCTTTTCCAAGATTTTAATTGGTCTTGTTCGACCTGAACTCGTAGTCTAGCCTCGGGTATAAATATTGAAACCCGGCTATTGTAATAGACATCTCTCATCGATCAATGAAACAAGTACCTATACTTTTTGGCTTATGCCACCCCTTAGGAGTTGGAGTAGAGTAGATTTCAACGAGTTCTTTACGCAAGCAAAGCTGCATCGGACGACCTGACCTCCGAGTTGTTTGTGAGTATCTATCATGACTTATATTGTTACTTGTGAGGCTACAATAGACGACTGATCTCTTGCAAGTCGTGGTATAAGTTAGTTATTGAACTATATTGTTGTTTGTAAGGTCGCAATGCATTTAATCGATCTCTCTTACAAAGCTGTGGTATAGATTAGTTATAGATTCATATCAACCTTAACAAAGATACAATAGATGATTGATCTCTTGTAAACATTGGTATTAATCAAAGTTATCGATATTGTGTTAAATAGTTTACGATTTAATATAATATCACCAATTGCCCAATCGAGATTGAGATTTATTAGTCTTATTATTCTAATCTATAAATACATTGGTTATCTTTAAGGTTGAATTCAATTCTTGACGTTAGATCTTGTTTGATGACTAATCTATCTCAATCCTAATCGTATATGGTGGGTGTTTGAAGTCTTGTTCTATTAAGAGATAGATTCATTGACCACGAAAGATCGGTATGACTCGCTATCAATCAATGCGCATCATCACCGACTCAATCTATTGATAGCATGTTAGATTGGATACTATTGGTTAGTAGATCTATCTATTGAGAAGAGCATGGCGTCAACCATCCATAATGTCTCCATCGGCTATTTAGCCGATGGCCTGAGCTTCCATGCGTATAACATGCCTTCATGATTTATTTGTGATATAAGTAGATCTATCGATTCTTTGGTCTACGATCTAGGGTCCTACTATCAATGCTACATCAGACGACTCGACCTGTTGATGGTATAATAGATTGAGTCGAGTTGTTTGTAGATTTATTCATATCCAACGGATGAGTGATCGTATATTATACGACAACTGTTGGTATATTTATTAACGCACACAGATAAATCTACAAGCGCATGGATACTATTGTAGCTTTCACCCAGAAGTATTCCAAGCATCATATGCATGGGGAAACGTGTGAGACTAACTATGGTCTAACTTAACTAAGGGCAGCAACAAGGTTAGGATAAATAGGAGCGAGAGAGGCGATAATCGAGGTTCCCTAATTCTAACTTTGGTAAGCTATGCCTTCTACTATTCAACTAGGGACATTACTAGGGAAAGATATCAGTAGAGGATGCTTTCCTTCATAACTAAGTCCTACTTGGCCTACAGACGGGAGGTGGACTACAAAGGATCAACGATGCTATATAGTATGAGGCTATATAGTACTGATGTCACAACAGCGATCTACCACCGATCCGGGAATGTAAGGTGCATCCACGATTAACCTAAGTCAAAGCACCATGCTTACACTCAGGATTAATACTCTACTCCCTCTAGGAAGAGAATAAAGCACTCAAAAGAGAGTCCTGATCCTGATGAACAATATAAACAAAATACTTACTTGAATCATAAGTTGATTACTAGAGAAATCCTAGAAGCAAGCTCAAGTAGAACTTGATTCCACCAAGGTACAAGCCATAGAGAGAGCACCAACAGGCCGACATCTCCTCTAAACTGTTCCCTCACTCCCTATCTCACTATTTCTAATTATAAGACTAAATCCTATAGAGAACTAATCTTCTCTTGATAGCTGGCTTTGATCCTAACGAGGAGAATATGAATTAGGGTTTTAGGATGGCCCTAGGGAGGGTGGCAGGGGCTGGTATATATAGGCCGGAGCATCCAACATGAGCCCTTGGATCAAACTGACTTAAAGAACGGCGTAGATTGGATCTCAATGGCGGTGGAGAGCCAACATTCGAAGCAGAGACTGATAGGTGGGTCCCATGGGCCGGTCGGCCTACAGGTGGGGCCGGCTAGCCCCACATGTCAGCCCCTTAGGGTCTGCTTTGGTGGGTTGCCTTTCAGAGTGTTCTAGAGTCTTCCTGTGTGTGTTTTGTTGGAGATAAACGTGATTTACTTTGACAAATATGTCCTCCTTGACAGTTTTCTGGATAAACCCTGCTTAAAACACATTTTCACCAAAACTCATGGAATTTATTAGTTTAAACCCCTATACCTATGTTAGGTGATGGAATT
The DNA here is from genome assembly GCA_904845875.1 of Miscanthus lutarioriparius. NCBI lineage: Eukaryota > Viridiplantae > Streptophyta > Magnoliopsida > Poales > Poaceae > Miscanthus > Miscanthus lutarioriparius. The sequence continues at coordinate 64,562,480 of CAJGYO010000004.1, read as the reverse complement.
AAGTATAGATATAGGTTATGTTGACTGTTTATAATTGATGTTAGTGACCATCAACAAGTTCTCCCAAGCTTAACCTTTTCCAGTCCCTGAGCAAAGCTAAACTTGGCAATGGATCAGGAGTTGCTACAATGTTTTCATGCCTCAAAAGTACATAGGTGTTCAATAAAAAATACATTTCATTCATTAGAGTATGAATTAAGGTTATTACAAACCAAGTTCAGTAAATAGTAGCGGAAGCAAATTAAAGTTTGAAACTAACATCTACCATCATAGCTCAAATATAGAGTGCCAGTTTGTGATCACACTCCCACAAAAGCATATAAGAAGGATTAATAAGAGATGCCTGCCCAAGGCTCACTCCTCGTCCACGGCGGGACAGAAGCAGTTCTTGCAATAGCCATGATAAACTGTACCATCTGCAACAATGGGAATAAAACCCTGAGTACAAGAAGGTACTTAGCTAGACTTACCCGTCATAAACCAAAAACAAAGTGACTCTAAGGATTATGCAAGGCTTTATAAGTGGAGGTAGCTTGACAATATTTTGCATAAAAATGACTAACTCAGTTGTACAATTATAATTCGGTCATCAAGTTAATTATAGCTATTCATCTCTAGATTAGCAACTAACCTATGCCAAACATGTAGTATATCATTTAGTAGCATACAATAGTAACCATAGCTAGTGTAGTAATTCCATGTTCATCCAAACCATCATGTTACATATCACAGTTACTACGATGTTGGTACTAGCCAAGTTTCTCACTGTCCAGGAGAGACGACGATTCGAATCGATTTCAACCAGCTGGGAAATTATTCCTAACACAAACCTAGGCAGACCAGATCAACAGTCACCATAGGTCACCTTTGGTACAACTTAGGTCCAAATTTTGTGGTTTCGCCCAACGCCGCACAATCAGTGACAAGTAGCTGCCATGACATTCAGGCCTGACCTGCCCTTAGGCACATGTCTGGCTCCCCGCACATCCTTACTACCATCCAGAGTGCGCACTTTTATAGAACGAGGCCTGCCCTGAATTGAGCTACTTGGCTTCATGGTCGGAACGAGTTATCCGGCCAGCTAAGTGAGAGGCATGTGTTCAATCTTGTCAAAAGCGCCCAACAATGGTACAGTCCTTAATCGGCATAGATTGAATCACATGAGTCAACCTACACATAGACTCGCCCAGCCTCCATTTATATTACCCCATGGTTCTTTTCCACGATAGCAAATATAGCCAACCATGCTTCGGTATCAACCTATATCTCATAGCTGACAGGAAATCACCTGACTTCTAACGTTCTAAGCATGGCTAAGCATATATTTGATCCTGGACCTACACAAGGTTAAAGGTATATGTAACTGGACAAGGTAGTTATATGAATCAAGTGTTCCCAATCAACTCTTATAACCTAATGCGTCAAACATAAAGGACTCAAGTAATATTTTGTAAAACATGGGAGACTTAGAATGCTCTGGGGCTTACCTTTGAGGAAAGAAGTTGGTCGGTGATCCGAGCGCTCAGGGAGATCTTTAAGACTTTGTTCCTCTTCTCCTAGAGCTATGGCCTGAGGCGTCTCCTACTGATCCTCCTCCTCTTCTTCGTTGAACTCCAATAGAGTTATTTCTTTGGACGATCCTATATGCATAAGCATGAAATAAGCTATCATGAATGCATATATGATGACATGTACAAGTTGATCCTCCCAAGTGTTTTCAACAACTTTGCATTAAAGTAATAAGAAGTTGCATCTTATTTTACTAAGTAGGTGCTTATCTCTTCTCTAGCAACTTAAGCAAACACTTATGTAAATCATTTTCTGGACTGCAAGATAGCAATCACTTCTTTTGACCATAACTGGAGTTATACACATTAAAATAATATGGTTGTGGACATTCTGGAAAGCTTATCTAGGTCAAACAATTCAATTATTCAAATCTGTCTAGAGAGCAAGCATTTCTGATAGTAGACTTCTAACAGCCAAAATTTTTAAACCATAAGGCCTATGACTATGAAAATTTAACACAAGGTATATAAGTAAGTTATCTACAACTTTGTTATTAACAAGTTGTTTAGAAAAGACCATTATCATCATGAAATTATCAACTCAACATAACTATACATGCAATCATCTAGTTGAATTATAAAGCAATAATTAACTAGTTGCATACAACCCATTGCTTTTAAGCCTAACTAAAAACATCAACAGATCATATGCATCTCAAGCACCATAGAAAATATTGGGGTTAAACATAACTAAATTATTTATATCCATTTATTAATTTCCTTACATAACAAGTTGATTTAAAGGATAAATATTTCCATTACTTAATAAATTCCAAGAAAATTACAGTAGCCTACAAATGACCTCAATAGTCTACTGTACAAATTTCATGACATTTGAATAAGTACAACTATCTCTACAAATATGATAATTTACATAGGCTTATTTTAGCAAAAATAGTTTAGCATAGAGAAAAGTGTCAACCAACAGATTTAATATTTTTCTTACATTCCTCCAAGCATAAGAATATTGTGTAACAATTTGCATGATCATATGTTATGTATTTTTACCCCAATTAATTTCACTAGAAACTAGCAATTAATTAGGATTAAATATGAAGACCATATTCAAAATATGACCACTGCAAGTTTAGTATTTTTCCTAGCTATAGCATGTCAACAAAACACCAGCAAAATTGGAATAATAATTTTATCACCTATCTAGCTCAAGTAATGCAATTGACAAAAATATAAACCATTTAAAAATTTTATCTAGCTACATTTTATTCTCCTAGAAAAATACCAGAAACAGTGCATGTCATATTTTTATCAAATACTACACTTCAATATGAAACTAACAAAATTTGGTTCATCAAAATTAGACACTCCTAGCTTGAGATATGATTTTTTGAAACATGCATTCAAATCTAGAAAAATAAATAAGAAAATCAAACACCACACAGACTGTAGCCGGGGCTGCAGTCAACGGGGACCCACTCGTTAGCGAGACCAAAACAGGGGATGGCACTGACTGACGAGAACTCGCCGATGGTAAGGTCTCCAGCGGTAGCGTCTTCACCACTGCACTCATCTCATCCACGTGCATCGACTGTTAGGCTTGGTTGGCTTGGTGGCTCACCAGAGCAAGCTTGACGGTGGCCATGGCGGATGGTGGAGGTCGGCGGTGGTAGACCAGCCATCTCTGGCTACGGCACACTCAGGAGAGGATGGCTACTCCATCCTAGTGACCTAGCGAAGGTACACGGTGTAGGTGAGGGCTCGGGGTGGCGTCGGTGAGCACGGTCGCGTGCATGGCCGTGTGGCGGCGCATGGAGCACGGCAATGCTCATGCTGTTCTAGCTAAACGGCGGGGAAAGGTGCATCTTCATCATGCCATTAGCGAGGCCTAAGGTTACTTGACCTAAGGTGTGCGAGAAAGGAGTGAGGCAGTGAACCAACTCGGTAGCGCGAGCTCGAGCAGCCACGGCGGGCGCTGGTGGAGCGACGACTTGTTCCGGCGCCATCAGGTTGTGGCGTCATTCCTAACTCCGGCCTAAGCTTCTAGACTTAAGCGCGAAGCTGGACAAGATGAGATGGAGCATGTAGTGCAGTTGAATGGTGGGGCCATGGTGAGCCATGAGCATGGCGGCACTGAAGGATTGACGGCATGTGGCTGCAATGAGCAAAATGCCGCTCTACCCGTGGTCGGTGAGGTGGTGTTGGTGGCTCAAGGAGGTGGAGGTGATGGTGAAGCACCTGCGGTCAAGATGAAATGGCTGGTGAGGCTATGTCGGCAACAAGTGGCTGTGGTGGAGCTGCGGTGGTGCTACGGCGAGCTCGGCGCCACGCTACGAAGAGGCAGAGCGAGTGGGAGGAGGTGAAAACGGGCGAGTGGAGGGAGCAGCAGGGGCGTGGCGTTTATGCGCTCGCGCTGGCCTGACCGGCTGAGCCAATGCCGATGTGCTGCTGCCACAAAGCATCCACGACCTATGGCCAGTCGGCCATGACGCCGCGCGCGTCCACGTGGTTCAGTCCGCTGAAACTGACTGATAGTGCAACTTAATGACACAATAACTCCTAATCCATGGCGAATTGGCAAAAACTTCCTTAATAACTATTGTAGAGCTACATGAGATCTCCAACTTTTCTTTATGAACCATCATCTAATTCTCACTAGTTAACAAACTACACTACCCCAAAGTGAGGTACTTTGAAATTGAAAATCGTTTTAACACTTAGAAAATTTTGCAAGTCTCAAAATAGCATTTTGTTGATACTTGTGAGCTATTTTTGAATATGCTATGAACTGAATTAGACCTAGACCCAAAAATAAAAGTTGTTACCCTAGTCAAGTACTACAACTCTTATTTAGGTCACATAACCATGCAAACACTCTAAACTACTATTCAACTTTAGACAAACTAGTATCATGAAAATGGCATTTCAAATGAAAGCAACACTTAAAAGCAAAACTGGCCTAGGTCATGAATACAAACATTGTTCCATTTACCATCCTAGATGTGTCTAAGTTGTTTTCATGACCTCACAACCATCTCATACATAGGTCATACATGATTTCAAGCATAAGCATATATATAAATCAACATTTCATGTGACAATGTATAAGAAGGAGATGAAATTTCATATGCTCATGTTCATGAATGCTTGGATGATGCTTGTGCTCAGGAAATGTAGATGCCAAAATGCAAAGCTTAACATAGGGGTGTTAGAACCCCTCCCACTTATAGAAATCTTGTCCCGAGATTTGCAAGACCTACCATTCTTTGTAAAAGGCGGGATAAACCTCATGTAAGTAATCCTCCTGTTCCCACGTGGCATCTTGTTCATCGTGGTTATTCCACACCACCTTGTAGAACTTAATGACCTTGCTTTGTGTTACTCTTTCCATCTCTTCAAACACTCGGATTGGTTTCTCTTCATCGCCAAATCCGATTGGAGCTTAATTTTGGTGGGTGAATGGCTTCCTTAGGTATACAAAGACATCTTTTCAATTGAGAAACATGGAAGACATTGAATATCGCACTCATTTCGGAGGAAGTTGTAACTTGTAAGTGACATTTCCTTTCCGTTCAATAATCTTGTATGTCCCTACATATCTAGGTGCGGGCTTTTTTTTACTCCAAATCTCGCACTCCCTTCATAGGTGACACTTTTTAATATACATAATCTCCAACTTCAAAATTTAGTGGTCTTCTTCTTTTATCAGCATAACTCTTTTGTCTTGACTGAGCTAATTTCATATGCTATTGGATAATGCGTACTTGCTCTTCAGCTTCGGTGACAAAGTCAATGCCAAAGTATCTTCTTTCGCTGGACTCAATCCAATTCAAAGGATTTATACATTTTTTACCATACAAGGCTTCAAAAGGAGCCATCTTGATGCTTGCTTGATAACTGTTATTATAGGAGAACTTGGCTAAAGGTAGCCATTTCTCCCATGAACCCTCAAAAGATATAACACAGGCTCTCAACATATCTTCTAAGATCTGGTTTACTTGCTCGGTTTGTCCAGAAGTTTGTGTAACACCTCTGGTGTTTGGACCTAGAACTAAAACTTGGCATGTCATCATATGCATTGCAAAGCATTCATAAAGAAGAAAATTTGGAATGCATTCACTAAATAAGAATTGTTTCATAAGTTGTTATTTTATGTGATGCATTGTGATTCAAAAGTTAAACAAAGATCATGACCACAAGGGTCGATTTCATGTGATCATGTGAGACCATGTGTCATTTTACTCAAACAACCCTAATGGGCCATGTTACTGGTCAAAAATCAAAGTTAAAGCAAAAGAAAGACAAATCAAATTTGAATTCAAATTTAAATTATAAAAGTCCGTTTTGCCCCTTTTGGATATTTCAAAATCCATTTGGAATTTGGGGTTGTGACAAAAGCAAAGTTGAAGCTTATCTTATGAGGATCAACTTTGGTATACAAAGTTTTTAAAGTTTACATATAAAGTTTGGAGTAATTTTGAAATGATTCAAATCTTTAAATGTACCCCAAATTTGAATTTCAAAATGGAGGCAGAATTTGAAAATGTTTCTTAAACCAAAGTTGTAGTACTTGAAAAGTTGAGCAACTTTTATTTTTGGAGATTTTCAACTTCTATAGAAAGTTTGAGAGTAATTTGCTAAATGAACTCAGTGTAAGCAAAATGTAAATAAATTGAAATTCCACCGAGCAGACTTTACACCTCTCGCTTGCCGCCGCCGATCGATCCTCGCCGCTTTCCCGCATGCAGCAGCATCGCCACCGTCGCTGGCGGCGCCTCATGCGTCTTATTTGTCGCAATGGGCGAAGCTCATCCTGGCTATAAATAGCCTCATTGCCACCGTCGTTCCTCCCATTTCTTTCCTTTCGCGCCGCGCCGATTTGCTCGCCGCTAGCCGTAGCCTCTCGTCGAGCAAAGATCCGTCGTGCCCAGCTCCGCTTACGTGATCGCCTCGGCCTTGCGCCTCTCTGCGGCTTGCCTACGCCACTTGGGTTGGCCGGAGTCGCCCGGCGCAACTGCTTCTTCCCCGAGCCCGGCCGGAGCTCCGCCACAGTCAAGCTCGCCATGGCCAGGACGTTCCAGAGTGTCTCCGACTTCACCGAGCACATCAATGTGTTCGTGGTGAGTTCCTGATCGTGTTTCACCCTTCGCTTTAGACTCTACTGTGTTGTTGCCGGTGATACGCCATGTGCCGCCGCGTTTATCGCCGTCGTGGCCACCATGGTCGTCGTAGTGTCATCTCTGGTGTGCCTGCTGCTTGTCCAAGGGTCGGGATAGGTCCGCCGTGAGGTGGTGATCATGTTGGTACCAGTCCCCTCGCCGGAGCCTCGCCGACGGCGTGTTTTGCCGGTCGGAGTCGACAGCGCCGCCGCGCCCTGTCTCTGTGACGCTGACACGTGGGGTCGACCTGTCAGAGAGAGAGAGAGAGAACAGTGAGCTTTTTCTAATTTCTGAATTTTGAATAGTGCAGCAATTTTGTAATTTTGTAGGAATTTATTTACAGATCTAAAAATTCTGAAAATTTGTGGGTAGCTTCTATATATGTTCTACTATGGTTTAAAAATATGAAACTTGAAATTTGGATGAATTTTTAATGTTCAAAAATTCAGTCAATTAATTACTAAATGCAATTTCCATGATTTTTGTAGGCCACTGTATAACTCCAAAAATTATGAAATTTATTTTTGGTACACTAATTTATCATAAGGATGCTTGTGTAAAGTTTTGAGATCATTTGGAGCAAGTTCATTTTGAGCTTAATTCTACATTAATTCAAAAATAAATAAAGGTAAACCCTAAGTGTAGGTTTAGGGTTTGATCTTGATTTGGGTCGTGTTTTGTGACCAGTGGGGTGTCAAGATCAATTTAGTTGAGTCACTTAGGGCACAAGCCCTAGGTCAGTAAAGTGTGATTAAGGTTTACTTAATGGATGAGTTCATCCATTAAGAGTAGGATTAGAAATGAAACCTTAAGGAAGTTCTTTTAGAAGGATGTAGGGTCTCTTAGTAAAATGTTGTGTTGTCCTTAATGGTAGAATTGGAAGTGGTTTTGTTGGCTTGCAACTATACCGCCAAGAAAAGTTGTACTCAAGGTGTTGTTATATTTCATGTACCATGAAAGCATCATGTTTACATTATCATCATGTTGAAGCATATATGTTATTATATCGTAGAATCCAAGAGTGAACCGATTCTAGTTGAACAAGTGGTGGGAGAATCCCGGTTGTCGCGGGATTCGATATTCGTGGTGTTGATCCGAAACCGAGATCATCAACGAAGGCAAGCCCGGTTTATGCATTAAACCATTACCTTGTTTACTTTGAAAAGTTTATCACTTATGTTACTTATCGCATCAAGTTGTTTATTCAAATGTTACCTACTTGATGCATTGCCTACCTTGTTAATTGTTTACCATCCTTGAAGATGATTTCATTTACAAAGGCGTAGAATTGCTTAGTATGCTTTATGGTAGGCTTTTCAAAGTAAAAGTTTCGATATAATCAAAGATGGCATACTAGCCAAAGAAAGAAAGAAGGAAGGTAGAATGAACTAGAGACTAGTTGGGTGGCTTATCTTGAATGTTGGGTAATGTTGCCGACTATGTCGCTTAAAGGCCACTCATTGTGGATCTTCTGAACGAGACACTTTGTAGTACTAGTCACATACTCCGGTAAGCCTACTTCGCTAATCCGATACTAAGATTTAATGCCCACGCTTGGGAGTGGTGAGATGGCGGAGAGAAGCGTGTACCCTCGTGGCTTGAATGTGGCGGATTTGAGGTGTCTGTGTACTCTCGGGTGGCGTGGAGGCGGCTTAGTATGGGAGGATCTCATTAGCGAGGTTGATATATGCAAGATTAAGTTCTATATATGTCGTGTGATCAGGAATCCCCAGCTGGGACTTGAATCAATTCGAATTGTCGGTGCTCCACGGACATGGAGACTCGATTCATTACAGAAGCAATGTAGGACTGGTGAATTACTAAAACATGAGAAAAACAATGGAATGAGAAGGATTGGAACATGGGATATGAACACTTGGTTGGAAATAATGAACTAAAGTACTTAGGGGTAAAACTTGAAACTAGGATCAAGAATAGTAAGCTTTTGGCAAAGAATTTTTGAATCTTTCTACATCCTTACCTTGACCCAACACCAGCATCCTTAAGACCTTCGCCCTTTTTGGTCGGGTCAGTCTTGTGGAGTACTTTTGTACTCAGGGTTTGTTAACCCATGTTGCAGGGGAGTCGCATGTGCAGGCTTGTTTTGGTCCCTACTGCATGTCAGTGTTTGAAGTCGATGACGATGAGGAATGATGAATGGCCTTTGGACAAGGCACTAGTTTGTGTGAAATAAATAATGTTAATTTAATATTATCTCGCTACTATGGTTATATGACACTTATGGTTATGTAAGTTTGAAACAACTGGTTTTGTAATATTAAACTTAAGTCTTCCGCTTTATTACCTCTAGTATGTATATTGAAAAATGTTGTAATCTGCAATGACTGTGATTGGAATCCTGTTTGAAACGTGGATGATTCGGGTTTCCCGAGGACACCCGACAGACCTGTTAAGTTGTTGGGAACTTGTGTACGCTATCTGAGGTCTGTTGAGACATCGATAGGTGCACGTGGGCCCGATTTCTTAGGAGGTTCTGCCACAACTGGATCAGAGCAGGTCCTATCTAAGATCATTGTAGGTTACTTTGGAAAACCTTCAAATTGATTTGGATCAAAGAAAGTAAACTTGATATTTTAAAAGTTCAAATTTCTTTCTTCTTTCCTCTAATCTAGCCTCAATCCTATCTTATTTGAAAGTTTGTGGCAGATAATATGATTAGGTTTGTCCTATGTATTAAAAATCTAGTACTTTTGATTGTATAAATCTTTTGTACTCGGATTCGTAAGATCGATTCATGCATCATGCTTGAACACCTTGCATAATGATTCCCCTTAAAAGTGGTTGGGTAAGTAATGTCAATCCCATTCTTGCTAACCTCCATTATCCTCAAGCTATCCTTATAGTCCTATCCTAAATTCTACAGGCTATGGCAAAGACCAAGATAACTGCACGCAAGTCCACTGGACCTCACGGAGTCCCTCGTCACCAGTTGGCACCGCGTAACCGTGAGCTTGGTGAAGGAAGTTCCAAGATCCTAGGAGATGAAGGATCTTCAAGCAATCCCGCCAACATGGAGAACATTACCAAGGAGCTCAACACTCTTCGTCGAGCTCATGCCAAAGATCAAGAGAAGCTGGCGGAAATGGAAAGGGACGTCACCAAGAATACCGAGTTGAGGAATGAAGCCTGGACACGAGAGGATGCGGCCAATGAACGCGTCCATGAGTTGGAGTTCTACGTAGAAGACCTGGAGATGGACAATGCCATTCTTCATGAGAATGTCCACCTACTGTACGCTCAACTTCATCCACCTCATGGGGATGGTGAAGTTACAGATGAAGAAATGATTGTAGCTCTAGGAGAAGTCGAGAATGAAGAAGAGGAGGAGGATCCTGAGGAGTTAGTGTACTTCTCGGATGAAAGTGAGGTTTCGTCCGATATGGGCACGGATGCCGATGACTGAGAGCTCGGAGTAGTAATAGTTCCTTTACTACTTTCTTAGTAAACCAGGGTTGTCTTGTGGGATACAAGACATGTAATTTAAATAAGTAACCCTTTGTAGCATGAAACCTTTTAAATGCTTTTAATAAAGAATAATGTAAGTAAACGTGTTCTCTAACAGATGCCTCGTCCTATCACCCGAACTGGTGCTAGTGGCTCACATGACGATCATGGGTGCCTAAATCCTCCACCAATGCCTTCGACTATGGCAGATGCCATAGCCGCACTCGTCAATGCAACGGCAGAGAATGCTAGGTTGTTAAGGGAATTGGCGCGGAACCAGCAGGCACCATACCTTAATCATGGTTGTCGTAATGGAAATGATGAGTCAACCTATGTGGATTTTACTGACACACGTCCACCTGTGTTCTCTAAAGCAGACGAACCTTTAGAAGCTGACGATTGGCTTAGGACAATAGAGCAAAAGTTCGAGCTGATTCACTGTACCGAGGTTCAAAAACCAAGGTTTATGCACAACAACTCCGAGAGCAGCTTTGGTGCCCGGTGGGTAAATTTGGTAGCAAGACACCTACCGGGTCACCAAATCAACTGGAGGGAGTTCAAGGATGCCTTCAGGGCACACTATATTCCAGACGGTGTGATGACCATGAAGTTAGAAGAGTTTTTGTCTCTTAAGCAAGGGAGCACCGGTGATGCACTATGTCAGGCGTTTCAATCAATTCGCAAAGACGCTATAGAGTATGTGAATACTAACAGGAAAAAGAAGAATCATTTCATGAGAGGTCTAAACACCAAACTTCAGACCATGATGGCAACTTGTGGCAAACGCAACTTATCATGAGATCATCAATATTGCTATCGCTTCAGAGGAGAATTACACGACACAAGGAGGCGAAGAAAAAGAGGTCCTTTGCTTTCGGATCGTCAAGTGGAAAGCGTCAAAAGGTGATCTACCATCCTCGTAATCATGGCCGTGCACCATTCCGCCCACAACAAAAGCCGAGAAAGCAGCAAATCTTTATTCGCCTCGCAACTAATCGCCTTTTATACTCACTGGAAAGCGCGCGCAGCAACAAAACAATACAAATAATGCAAACCGCAATGCTACTCCCGTAATCACAATTATCCATGCTATAATTGTGGTAAACCCGACACTTTTCCCGAGAATGTCCATATCCTAGGAAGAACAACTCGATGCACCCAAAGCCCTGTTACTCCAACTCGTAATCAAGACAAGGGCAATGCTCAGAACAATCAAAAAAGGGACAAATGGAAGAAAACCGGAAGGGTCTTCTATACTCAAGTGGAAGCTATTCTAGAAGGAGAACCAAGAATGATGGGTATGTTTCCCATTGCTAAGCATCCTGCAATTACCTTATTTGATTTCGTGCATCCCATACATTCATCAATCGTACATTTGTTGTGAAGCATGGGATAGCTATTGGGGAAACAAAAGAGCCCTATCATATACAAATCGCCTAGGGGTCGAATCAGTACAAGGGAGGTAGTTCAAAGCATGTACCTATTGATTTGGGAGGTTATGAGTTCCTTCCAATATGTTGATCTTAAAGGATCAAGATATAGATGTGATCCTTGGTATGAATCAAGTTAACCCAACACGGGCTATCATAGATGTCTTGCGTGAGAACCATAAGGGTAAATGCACTGGCAAAGCAAAACCCAACTTCTCATCCAACTTCCCTTTCCTAAAAGTACAAGTGGAAACAGATGTGCAACTATTGTTGAAGGAGCCAAGAAAATTTCAATTGGTATGTGAGTTTACGGATGTCTTTCCCGATGATCTGCTGGTTTGCCACCGCATCGAGACGTAGAATTCAGAATTGATCGAAACTAGGAACAACACCAAAGATCCGTAAGAGCATATAGGATGCCACCCAAAGAACTAGCAGAATTAAAAATGCAACTACAAGAGTTGTTAGACAAGGGTTTCATTCAACCCAGTTCATCACCTTGGGGATGCCCCGCTATTTTGTGAAGAAGAAGGATCAAACCTTAAGGTTATGTGTTGACTATCGGCCATTAAAATGAAGTCACCATCAAGAACAAATACCTCTTACCCGAATTGATTTGCTTTTTGATCAACTTGCGGGAGCTAAGGTATTCTCGAAGATAGACTTGAGATCGAAGCTACCACCAGATTAAGATCGGGACGTGAAGATGTGCCAAAGATAGCGTTCACTACTCGATATGGTCTATATGAGTATCTAGTCATGTCTTTTGGGTTGACCAATGCCCCGGCTCACTTCATGTACCTGATGAACTCAGTTTTCATGCCTGAGTTGGATAAGTTTGTAGTGGTGTTCATTGACAACATTCTGATCTATTCTAAGAGCAAAGTGGAACATGCGGAACATCTCCGTATTATTCTACAAAGATTAAGAGATCACCAACTATATGCCAAATTCAGCAAATGTGCATTTTGGTTAGAGGAAGTACAATTTTTGGGTCATGTGTTATCTGCTGAAGGTATAGCTGTTGATCCGAGCAAGGTAGAAGAAGTCCTTAATTGGAAAGCACCTACAACTGTACATCAAGTTCGTAGTTTCCTGGGGTTGGTAGGGTATTACCGTCGGTTCATCCCTGACTTCTCCAGAATTGCGAAGCCAATTACTGGACTGCTGAAAAATCAAACTAAGTTTGTATGGTCAACAGGATGTGAAGAGGCCTTTCAGACATTGAAGAAGTTGCTGACAACTGCACCAGTATTAGCACAACCTGATATCGAGCGGCCATTTGATATCTATTGTGATGCATCTAGAATTGGTATTGGCTGTGTTCTTATGCAACAAGGCAGAGTCATAGCATATGCTTCCAGACAACTCAAGAAGCATGAAGAACATTATCCCACCCATGATCTTGAATTAGCCGCTGTTGTTCATGCACTCAAGATTTGGCGACATTATTTATTGGGCAATATATGTCATATCTATACGGATCACAAAAGTTTGAAATATATCTTTACTCAGTCAGAGTTGAATATGAGGCAAAGAAGATGGTTAGAACTTATCAAAGATTATGACTTAGAAGTGCATTATCATCCGGGCAAGGCGAATGTAGTTGCCGATGCCCTGAGTCGCAAGAGTCATTGCCATTGTCTGACTGTGAAACCTATGCAATGAACATTGTGTCAAGAGATGGAGCATCTGAATTTACAAATCATAGAACAAGGTTCTCTATTCAATATTGCAGTTGAGTCCACTATTAAAGATCAGATCATTGCTGCTCAATAGAAAAGTAAGGGCATAGCCCATATCAAGGATAAAGTCAGATCTAGAAGATCAACATGTTTCAAGATTGATGAATCAGATGTCGTATGGTTCAAAGATAGATTGGTAGTACCCAAACATCCGGAGCTGCGAAAGCAGATTCTTGATGAAGCTCATTCTACAAGATACTCCATTCATCCAGGTAGCAACAAAATGTATCATGATCTGAGAACGAGATATTGGTGGACCAAAATGAAAATAGAAATAGCTCAATATGTGGCCAAATGTGATACTTGTCAGAGAGTCAAAGCGATTCACATGAAGACGGCAGGTCCATTACATTCCTTGCCAGTTCCATCTTGGAAGTGGGAAGATATCTGTATGGACTTCATAGTAGGGTTGTCTAGGACATCTACAGGCTACAATTCAATATGGGTTATTGTTGATCGCCTAACCAAGATAGCTCATTTCTTACTAGTCAGAGATAAATATCGAGTGGAGCAGTATGCAAAGCTTTATCTGAATAGAATCTTCAGTCTGCATGGGGCACCCAAGACCATTGTCTCTGATAGAGGGTCATTGTTTATATCCAAGTTTTGGAAAAGTCTACATGAGTCTTTGGGAACTAAACTTATCCGTAGTTCTGCTTATCATCCGCAAACCGATGGACAGACGGAAAGGGTAAATCAAATTCTTGAAGATATGTTAAGAGCATGTGTTCTCTCTTATGGTGCTATATGGGATGAATGCCTTCCCTTAGCTGAATTCTCATATAACAATAGCTATCAAGAGAGCATTAAAATGGCACCATTTGAAGCATTGTATGGTCGTAGATGTCACACACCTTTACATTGGTCAGATGTTGGAGAACGTTGGTTCTTTGGACCGGATGTGGTCAAGGAAGCAGAAGAGAAGGTTAAACTCATACAAGCTAATATGAAGGTAGCTCAATCCCGATAGAAAAGCTATGCTGATAAGAGGAGGCAACCTCTAGAATTCATAGTGGGAGATCATGTCTACCTCAAGGTATCACCAATGAAAGGAGTTTATCGTTTTGGGATTTGGGGAAAGTTGGTGCCCCGTTATGTCGGTCCGTTTCAAATCCAACAAAGATGTGGACCAGTCGCCTATCGTGTTAAGCTACCAGATCACATGTCAGCTGTGCATGATATCTTCCATGTATCCTAGTTGAAGAAGTGTCTTCAAGTACCTGACCAAGTGATTGACTTTGGTGATGTAGAACTAGCACCTGATTTGACTTATGCCGAGTACCCCATTAGAGTCTTAGATCAGAAGGATCGAGTCACTCGAAAGCGTACAATCAAGTTCTACAAAGTACAATGGAACCAGCACACTGAAGAAGAAGCTACTTGGGAGTCTGAGGATTACTTAGAAGAAAACTTTCTTGACTTCATTGCTTCTCTCTAGTTGCAATACCTCGTCTATATTGAAACTTGTTTATTTTGTCAAAAGAATGGAAAACCCCCTCACTAGTCTTTTGAATAAAGTTATAATGTGTTAGCTTGACACATTTCCTTTTCCATTACTTAGCCTTAAGTTTTAAATCTCGGGAGGAGATTTCTTTAAGGGGGAAGGGTTGTAACACCTCTGGTGTTTGGACCTAGAACTAAAACTTGGCATGTCATCATATGCATTGCAAAGCATTCATAAAGAAGAAAATTTGGAATGCATTCACTAAATAAGAATTGTTTCATAAGTTGTTATTTTATGTGATGCATTGTGATTCAAAAAGTTAAACAAAGATCATGACCACAAGGGTCAGATTTCATGTGATCATGTGAGACCATGTGTCATTTGACTCAAACAACCCTAATGGGCCATGTTACTGGTCAAAAATCAAAGTTAAAGCAAAAGAAAGACAAATCAAATTTGAATTCAAATTTAAATAATAAAAGTCTGTTTTGCCCCTTTTGGATATTTCAAAATCCATTTGGAATTTGGGGTTGTGACAAAAAGCAAAGTTGAAAGCTTATCTTATGAGGATCAACTTTGGTATACAAAGTTTTTAAAGTTTACATATAAAGTTTGGAGTAATTTTGAAATGATTCAAATCTTTAAATGTACCCCAAATTTGAATTTCAAAATGGAGGCAGAATTTGAAAATGTTTCTTAAACCAAAGTTGTAGTACTTGAAAAGTTGAGCAACTTTTATTTTTGGAGATTTTCAACTTCTATAGAAAGTTTGAGAGTAATTTGCTAAATGAACTCGGTGGCAAAACTATAAATAAATTGAAATTCCACCGAGCGACTTTACACCTCCTCGCTTTGCGCCGCCGATCGATCGGGCCGTCGCCGCTTCCGCAGCGTTGCAGCACGCCACCGTCGCCGTGGCACCTCCGTCGTCTTTGTTAGCAGCCGGTAATAGGCGAGCTCATCCCGGCTATAAATAGCCTCATTGCCACCGTCGTTCCTCCCATTTCCCCTTTTGCTCTGCTCCGCCACCAGTTTGCTCCGCCGCTAGCCGTAGCCTCCGTCGAGTAGCATCCGTCGTGCCCAGCTCCGCCTACGTGATCGCCTCGGCCTTGCGCCTCTCTGCGGCTTGTTTACGCCACTTGGGTTGGCGGAGTCGCCCGGCAAGAATCGCTTTTCCCGAGCTCGGCCGGAGCTCCGCCACCATCAGGCTCGCCGTGGCCAGGACGTTCCAGAGTGTCTCCGACTTCACCGAGCACATCAACGTGTTCGTGGTGAGTTCCTGATTGTGTTTCACCCTTCGCTTTAGACTCTACTGTGTTGTTGCCGGTGATACGCCATGTGCCACCGCGTTTATCGCCGCCGTGGCCGCCATGGCCGTCGTAGTGTCATCTCCGGTGTGCCTGCTGCTTGTCCAAGGGTCGGGATAGGTCCGCCGTGAGGTGGTGATCATGTTGGTACTAGTCCCCTCGCCGGAGCCTCAGCCGATGGCGCGTTTTGCCGGTCGGAGTCCGCAGCGCCGCCGCGCCCTGTCTCTGTGACGCTGACACGCGGGGTCGACCTGTCAGAGAGAGAGAGAGAGAGAACAGTGAGCTTTTTCTAATTTCTGAATTTTGAATAGTGCAGCAATTTTGCAATTTTGTAGGAATTTATTTACAGATCTAAAAATTCTGAAAATTTGTGGGTAGCTTCTATATATGTTCTACTATGGTTTAAAAATATGAAACTTGAAATTTGGATGAATTTTTAATGTTCAAAAATTCAGTCAATTAATTAATAAATGCAATTTCCATGATTTTTGTAGGCCACTGTATAACTCCAAAAATTATGAAATTTATTTTTGGTACACTAATTTATCATAAGGATGCTTGTGTAAATTTTTGAGATCATTTGGAGCAAGTTCATTTTGAGCTTAATTCTACATTAATTCAAAAATAAATAAAGGTAAACCCTAAGTGTAGGTTTAGGGTTTGATCTTGATTTGGGTCGTGTTTTGTGACCAGTGGGGTGTCAAGATCAATTTAGTTGAGTCACTTAGGGCACAAGCCCTAGGTCATTAAAGTGTGATTAAGGTTTACTTAATGGATGAGTTCATCCATTAAGAGTAGGATTAGAAATGAAACCTTAAGGAAGTTCTTTTAGAAGGATGTAGGGTCTCTTAGTAACATGTTGTGTTGTCCTTAATGGTAGAATTGGAAGTGGTTTTGTTGGCTTGCAACTATACCGCGAAGAAAAGTTGTACTCAAGGTGTTGTTATATTTCATGTACCATGAAAGCATCATGTTTACATTATCATCATGTTGAAGCATATGTTATTATATCGTGTAGAATCCGAGAGTGAACCGATTCTAGTTGAACAAGTGGTGGGAGAATCCCCGGTTGTCGCGGGATTCGATATTCGTGGTGTTGATCCAGAAACCGAGATCGTCAACGAAGGCAAGCCCTGGTTTATGCATTAAACCATTACCTTGTTTACTTTGAAAAGTTTATCACTTATGTTACTTATCGCATCAAGTTCTTTATTCAAATGTTACTTACTTGATGCATTGCCTACCTTGTTAATTGTTTACCATCCTTGAAGATGATTTCATTTACAAAGGCGTAGAATTGCTTAGTATGCTTTATGGTAGGCTTTTCAAAGTAAAAGTTTCGATATAATCAAAGATGGCATACTGGCCAAAGAAAGAAAGAAGGAAGGTAGAATGAACTAGAGACTAGTTGGGTGGCTTATCTTGAATGGTGGGTAATGTTGCCGACTATGTTGCTTAAAGGCCACTCATTGTGGATCTTCTGAACGAGACACTTTGTAGTACTAGTCACATACTCCGGTAAGCCTACTTTGGCTAATCCGATACTAAGACGAATGCCCACGCACTGGGAGTGGTGAGATGGCGGGAGTAGCGTGTACCCTCGTGGCTTGAATGTGGCGATTTGAGGTGTCTTTGTACTCTCGGGTGGCGTGGAGACGGCTTAGTATGGGAGGATCCGGTAGCGAGGTTGATATATGCAAGATTAAGTTCTACATATGTCGTGTGATCAGGAATCCCCAGCTGGGACTTGAATCAATTCAATTCTTTGGTGCTCATGGACATGGAGACTCGATTCATTACAGAAGCAATGTAGGACTGGTGAATTACTAAAACATAAGAAAAAGAATGGAATGAGAAGGATTGGAACATGGGATATGAACACTTGGTTGGAAATAATGAACTAAAGTACTTAGGGGTAAAACTTGAAACTAGGATCAAGAATAGTAAGCTTTTGGCAAAGAATTTTTGAATCTTTCTACATCCTTACCTTGACCCAACACGAGCATCCTTAAGACCTTCGCCCTTTTTGGTCGGGTCAGTCTTGTGGAGTACTTTTGTACTCAGGGTTTGTTAACCCTTGTTGTAGGGGAGTCGCATGCGCAGGCTTGTTTTGGTCCCTGCTGCATGTCAGTGTTTGAAGTCGATGACGATGAGGAATGATGAATGGCCTTTGGACAAGGCACTAGTTTGTGTGAAATAAATAATGTTAATGTAATATTATCTCGCTACTATGGTTATATGACACTTATGGTTATGTAAGTTTGAAACAACTAGTTTTGTAATATTAAACTTAAGTCTTCCGCTTTATTACCTCTGGTATGTATATTGAAAAATGTTAAAATCTGCAATGACTGTGATTGGAATCCTGTTTGAAACGTGGATGATTCGGGTTTCCCGAGGACACCCGACAGACCTGTTAAGTTGTTGGGAACTTGTGTACGCTATCTGAGGTCTGTTGAGACATCGATAGGTGCACGTGGGCCCGATTTCTTAGGAGGTTCTGCCATAGTTTGTTGATGGTATGCTGAACTTCTGATTAGTTTAGTTCCCAATGCCTGGTGCAAGTGCTCCCAAAAATGAGATATAAACTATGGTCCCCGATCTGAGATTATGGTCCTTGGTACTCCATGTAGCCTCACAATCTAAGAAACATACTGATTCATGCGTACTTCCGGCTAGATATGTTGTGTTAACTGGTACAAAATGTGCTGACTTGGTGAGGCGATATACAATGACCCATATCGAATCATGACCTTGTTGTGTCATTGGAAGGCCGGTAATAAAGTCCATACTTATTTCCTCCCATTTCTAGCCTAGAATAGGCAAAGGCTAAAGTAATCCAGCAGATTTCAAATGAACGGCCTTTACTCTACTACAATTATCACACTTAGCGACATAGGCCACGATCTCTTTCTTCATCTTGGTCCACCAAAAATGGTTCTTCAAATCTTGATACATTTTGCTACTACCCAGATGGATAGACAACTTGGATGAATGAGCTTCATCTAAAATTTGATTTCTATGCTTACGGTCTTTCGATACCATAAGTTGGTCCTCAAACCATAGCACACCTCTTTCATCCAACCTAAAATGCTTGGTTCCTTGTTCTTTCATCTTTCTCTTGATGTGAAATACACCTACATCTATCTTCTATAGTTCTATGATTTTGCTCTCAAGTGAGCAACTGATACTCGATATTGTGCAGCACAATAGGATGTAACAAATTAAATCCATCTTCCAACAAGGCTTCCAAAGTGTTGCAATGAGATTTCCGACTAAGTGCATCTGCTACAACAATGGCTTTTCCTGGATGGTAGTGCACTTCCAAATTGTAGTCCTTGATCAGCTCTAACCATCTTCGCTACCTCATGTTCAGCTTAGGTTGAGTGAAGATATATTTGAGACTTTTGTGGTCAGTATATATGTGACATATGTTTCCCAACAAATAATGTCTCCATATCTTCAATGCATGAATAACTGCTATAAGCTCTAAATCATGCATAGGGTAATTGACTTCATGCTTTCTCAACTATCGAGAAGCATAGGCAATAACTCTTCCTTCTTGCATGAGCACACACCCCAAATCTATACCCGATGCATCACAAAACACATCGAAAGGCTTTTCAATGTCGGGTTGTGCTAGAACAGGAGCTGTAGTTAACAAGGTCCTTAGGGTGTGAAAAGCTACTTCACACTCTAGTGTCCAACTAAACTTTTCATCTTTTCTTAAGTAGTCTAGTCATGGGCTTAGCTATCTTGGAGAAATCAGGAATAAAACGATGATAGTAGCCTGCTAACCATAGAAAACTCCGAACTTCATGAACCGAAGTCGGGGCCTTCCAATCCATGACCTCTTGTACTTTAGATGGGTCTATAGAAATTCTATCTCTAGATAAGATGTGACCCAAGAAAGGTACTTTGCTCAAGTAGAGTTCACACTTGCTAAACTTGGCATATAACTTATGTTCCCTCAATCTGGACATAATAAGTCTCAGATGTTCTACATGGTCTGCCTCATTCTCTGATTATATCTAGATATCATCGATAAACACAACCACAAACTTGTTGAGTTTGGGCATGAATACCGAATTCATCAAGTACATGAAGTATGTAGGAGCATTAAATGGGTCCAAAAGACATGGCCAAATACTCATACAAGCCGTACCTAGTGGAGAAAGTTGTTTTAGGTATATCCTTTGGCCTGATCTTAATTTGATGATAGCCTAACCTCAAGTCAATCTTGGAGAATACCTTTTCTTTTGCCAACCTGATCGAACAAGATATCGATACGAGGCAAAGGATACTTGTTCTTTATGGTCACTGACATTAAGCGCCCTATAATCCACACACATTCTCAAGGACTTGTCCTTCTTCCTTACAAACAAAGGTGGACATCCCCATGGAGACAAACTAGGTTGAATGAGACCTTTGTCCAACAGTTCTTGTAACTAAATTTTATGTTCAGCTAACTCATTTGGTGGCATCATATAGGGTCTTCTTGAGATAGGTGTCGTACCTAGCACTAACTCAATCTTAAATTCCACATCCCTATCAAGCGGTAAACCTGGCAACTCATCTGGAATACATCAGGAAACTCATAAACCACTGGGATATCACAAAGGGTAGTGGCTTGGTTAGCGCAAGACAAGTTTTGGAGATCAAAACTTTAGGGAAGTGGAACTAGAAAAGGATTAGCTCCCTTTGGTTCTCTCAACATAATTGTTCAAGTGGAAGTGTCAATGAGAACCCCATGATCACTCATCCATTTCATGCCTAAGATCACATCTATGGCTAATCCGGGCAATACTATTAGATCCATCGTGTACTCCCTCTCTTGTATCGAGATGAGCACATCTCTAACTATTTGGTTTGTAGAGATAGTAACCCCAGCCAAACTTATATTATAACTACCCTTGTTTACCTCAATTACTTTTTGATCATACTTAGATGCAAATGCTTGGCTCATAAAGGAATGAGAAGCTCCAAATCAAATAAAACAATGGCGGGATGTTTGTTAACAAGAAACATACTGGCTATGACAACCTCTCCTATAGGAACTTCTTCAACAGTGGTGTAATGCACGTATCCATGACATGCTTTACGATTTTCCTATCTCTGATTGCCCCGGTTTTGATTGTTGTTCTTCTTAGGATGGTGGCATTCCTTGGCCCAATGACCCAACTGACACAGTTGAAGCATGGTGATTGCTCCTAGGTCTCTTTGAGCTTCCTTGCCCTCTGTTTCCCTTGGGTAGGGCAATGGTGAACACCTTACTGAAACACCTTCCGAGGTCGGTAGGCTGGGCTTTTTGTGGAGGAGGCCTGCACTTGGGCGGCGGGTGGATTTAAATCGTGGCCTAGCCACCACTAAAGTTCTAGACTAGGAAGATCTGAGGCGCTTTGCCTCCTTTGCTCTTCTTGCCCTTCACCATAGAGTGTAGATTGTTACGGTTCTCTTGAGTCAAGGCATCACTGATGAACTCATTGTATATGGTGCACCTCGAGTTGGCCATAGTTTTCATTAGCTTAGTGCTAAGGCCTCTCTTGAAGCTTTCAATCTTCTTTTCCTCTGTATCGACGAACCCTGGGGCATAACGGGACAAATTGTTGAAAGCATGGATGTACTAAGTAAGGGTCTTGGTCCCTTGTGTGAGTCACATGAACTTGGCTATCTTCATGGGCATTATCCTTGGGGGAATGTGATGTCCCCTAAAGGCTAACTTAAATTGCTCCCATGTGACCTAAGAATTGGCGGTAGAGATGACATGAAATGGGTCCACCATATTCAGTCGGTCCTTGCGCTGATGGGACGATATTTTGCCTTCTGATGTTTCTGTAATCCTCAATAGATGGAAAATTTGCTCGATTATGTTTAGCCATTCATCCGCCTAAAGTTGTTCTTCTTGGCCACCTTAAAGATAGGAGGCTTGGTGTCTAGGAAATCCTTAAAAGAGCTATATTGATTTAGCTTAGGCCCCTATTGTTCTTTGACAGGCTCGAGCAGTGTTTCTATGCGATTAGGCATAGTGTTTCCTCCATTGTTCTCTCGACTACACAAGAACTGTGCAAAGAATTCATTCGCAGAGGCGGTGGTGGCGGTGGTGGTAAGTCACCGTCATTGCCACCTTGGCTGTTGCCGGCTCTAAGCGTGAGTGCGAGTCATCTTCAACGTTGCAACAATAAGTGATTATTGGATGATGTCAGTAGATTGCGAGATGAATTGTATAATCATGCCAAGCTAAAATTGCTTTGGAGAGAATCTTAAATTCATACAATAAAACGAGGCATAATAATTCATTCTCGCAACATGACATCACCAATTTGATCACTTATCGGGCTCGCAGCGCGTTAACAAGCATGTCATAATCACCAGTAAAATGAAACAAGAATTTCATTAAAGTTCAACCCATCGTGAAACAACATGCAGAGTGCCAATATTACACGGAAGTCAAATAACGAATACCAAACTTCAAGCTACAAGTCCATTACATAAATAACAGGGATAAATCTAGCACTTTAACTAGTCACTAGGCGATTCTAATCTTCCACGTGCACGCTGTCGAGGTTGGAGATAGGATCATCCTCATCCTCTAGCTCTACTTCTTCCTCCCAACCGTCATCCTCGATCAACATCTTTGGATCTTCTTTTTCCTCATTAAGGATCGGGTGCAGTTGTGTTTACACCAAAATTTGGGAAGAAGAACACGGGAACTTGAAGCTTCCAAGATTGTGTAAAATCAAGGAATCGATTGCATAAGGATCGATATCAGCTAATTCAGATGCGGCACTGGAATCGGCTCTCTTCGAATGACGTCAGCAGATAACGACAATGAGCTACGGTTGGCGTCGAGAAATACATGTTGGACTCTATAAAAATAGAAAGATTAGGGTACAAGTTATCTTAAATTAGGATTGTTTTCTTTTATACCAAAGATTGTAATGAGTCATACTTAAGTAGGATATATGCTTAGGTTTCGGTTATAAATATTGGACCCCAGCTATCATAAAGAAGACATCCAATCAATCAATACAAGTTACTTTTTTTGGCTTTATGCCAACCCTTAGGAGTAGGAGTAGTGTAGATTTTAGAGAGTTCTTCAACAAGCAGGGCTGCATCGGTCCAGCTGACCTCAGGCTTGTCTGTAAGTACCGTCATAGCTTATACTTCTGTTTGTATGGCTGCATCGGTTAAGTTCAACCTCCACTTCAAACTCAAGTATAAGCTAGTTATCAACTCTTATCTAGTTCAAGTACAGCTACATCGGTTAAGTTTGACCTCCACTGCTCAAATTAGACTAAGGTCAAGTGATCAGCTCTACCTAAGAGTGGCATCCTTTGGGTAGATTCATTAAGTTACCGATCTTGCCGATGTTCTTATTGTTAATAGTTGAGTGGAGTCGGCCCTATGTTCCAAGACGATGGGAGGGTCCTGAGTTGCATCCTCCTGATGACGAAGATGCTGGCATGGTGACATAGATCCATCAAAGGCCTCTTCAGCAGACCTCTTGCCGTTCTCCATGTCTTTGAGCCTATGGGAAAGCAAAATCGCACCAAAGAACATAGAAGGTTTGGGACGAAGCAAGTTGTTTTTTGATCCACAGCCATGGCCCATATATATAGCCCGGGAGGTTAGAAGATAGGCTTCGTTGGGGTTATGGAATTAAACTCAGTTATGGAAATGGATCGACACTCTAGAAATTCAGGGGGCAGATCACGAAGAAACAGCGGATTCGGACTTATTGCTTCCCATAATTACAAGATACCAAAGGTTTAGATTAATTGACGATCAACCCACTAAGACTTCTTTGGATTGATGGGAGTCCGGATCCCCATGAGGCCGAAGGTCATCACGGACTGAGCCATATCGGCCCACTGATAGAAGCGCATCAGGGAAGAAAAAAGGTCGCCTGCTTTAAAGATACCCATATATCCAACCGATTCCTCGGTGATTGGGAAACAATGGAAAAAAGCCACCTACTAAAAGACGCCCATTTCTCGGTGGCTGGGAAATCATGGGAAAGAAGTTTGTGGTTTCCTCGATGAGCATTTGACAAGGCGAACAAGGGAAAGGTGTCCACACATTTTAGCCCTTGCAAACACTAGAACAGCTCTGCGATCATGGTGAGAAAACTCAGGTGATGTCACAAGAGTTCTTCTAACCGCAGTGGCTGATCCTCTTGCTTGACAAGGCACTGAAATGAGCGACACAACCACCCTATGCACAAGAATTCTTCTAACCACTCAAGACCCTCATAGCAAGGAATTACACCATAGAGGGTCTAGCAGAGCCAAAGGCACTTGAGGAAGCAAGTAAGAGAAAGCGTGAATCGAAGTTATCGAGTTGCTCTTGCCAGAGTCAGATAGACATTTATAGTCGATTTGGAAAGATGGATCCAAGAGCCCATGAAACAATGGTGTTCTTGTGAAGCTTTGAAGCATGGGCTCAGCGAGCAAGGACGGTGATAGATAGTAGGCCCCAGATCAAGATTCTCTACCCTTGACCATGGACCTATCAAGGGGTATAGACGTGGTAATTTTGGAATAAAATTACTTTTATCCCAAAATTGGGGGCATGTGTTTACCCCAAAATTTGGGAAGAAGAAATGCGAGAACTCAAATCTTCCAAGATTGTGTCAAATCAAGGAATCAATTGCATAAGGATCAATATCAGCCGATTCAGATGCAACACTCGAATTGGCTCTCTTCGAATGATGTCAGCAGATAACGACAATGAGCTACAGTTGGCATTGAGAAATACATGTTGGACTCTACAAAAAGGGAAAGATTAGGGTCCAATTTATCTTAAGTTAGGAATGTTTTCTTTTATACCAAAGATTGTAATGAGTCGTACTTAAGTAGGATTGATGGTTAGGTTCTGGGTATAAATATTGGACCCCGGCTATCGTAAAGAAGACATCCAATCAATCAATACAAGTTACTTTTTTCAGCTTTATGCCAACCCTTAGGAGTAGGAGTACTATAGATTTTGGCGAGTTCTTCAACAAGCAGGGCTGCATCGGTCCGGCCAACCTCTGGCTTGTTTGTAAGTACCATCATAGCTTATACTTCTATTTGTACGGCTGCATCGGTTAAGTTCGACCTCCCACTACGAACTCTAGTATAAACTAGTTATCGACTCTTATCTAGTTCAAAGCACGCTGCATCGGTTAAGTTCGACCTCCACTGCTCGAATTAGATTAAGGTCAAGTTATCGGCCCTACCTAAGAGTGGCATCCTTTGGGTAGATTCATTAAGTTACTGATCTTGCTGATGTTCTTATTGTCAATAGTTTTTAGCAACATCAACTTGCCTGATCGAGATCGATCTAGATCGGCCTTACATCATTTTAGTCCATCGTTTGCTTTGTTACAATATGATGTTTCTTACTTTGAGCGATGGGTTATGTTTCATCGACTGTTCTACTTCGATCTCGATCGTACATAGTACGCGGTTAAGGCATGTCCGATCTTGAAGAGATTTCCTGGCTAGTTAAATCTGGTCTATGGTTCGCTATTATTGCTGTAACGATCCGGTCGATCCCCACTGATGGCACTTTAGATCGGAGGATGCTAGTTGGTAGATTTGTTTTTGATCAGGCGTGACCTTGACTATTTGCTATGCCTACATCGGCTAAATAGTCGATCGCCTATGCTTTAATGCCTATAGTGTGTCTCCATGATTCTGTTCAATGTGAACAGATCTGTGTACTTTAAAGATTTGATTTGTTGTCTTTATCACGGCTGCCATCGATCTGGTCGAACCCCATGATTAGAGATAACAGGTTAGGTCTGATGAGTTCATCGGTTTGTCCATGTTAAATAGTCGATTGTTCATACGCTGTAGTCCCTTTTCACCTGAATCGGCTATTTCAGCCGATTTCCCTGAGCGTCCACACATATAGCATGCCTTTCAAAAAGCCTGTCAATGTATAGATGGTTTTACAGATTCTTTGGTTTGAGTTTGTTATTATCATCATAGCTAGCATCGATCTGGTCGACCCTCACTGTTGATGGTAACAGATTAGATTTAGAGCGTTTGTAGGTCCATTTGCACTAGACAGTCGATTTGCTCGTATGCTATATCCTTTCTCGTTAGATTCATCGGCTCAATGCTTTACCCTGGTAATACCCACCTAGCTGATGATTTTACTTAAACCTGCGTGTATTATACTCATCAATATAAAATCAATCACGATCCACGAGTTTTATAGTCCATAACAGCCGATTTCTATGCATGTCAGCTATTTAGTCAATTTTCCCGTCTGTCTGCTCCCAAAGAGGCACACTTGGAACTGTTTGGACAAAACCGGCATGTTCCACCTTAAATTACAGATAAACTTTCTCTCTTTGTCAATTGTAGGTCAAATTGACTGGCACGCCTCGGGAGGAATTCGCAGGATCAGTTAGCCCTACGTTGAAGCCAAGCGGATCTCTAGCATTGCTCCACCAAGCAGATCCTTTCGGCTTGCTGTGTGCTCGACGCATCGATATGTTTTTGCGCCAACACATGTTCTGGCATGCCCAGTGGGACCCCACAATCGTCATGGTGACTTACAATAACAATGATATCCTTATGGTACCTTATGAAAACCTACCTAATGAAGATAAAGATGTCATTAGCAAAGCTATAGAAGAATTTTAGAACAAGTGTTTGTTGTCCTACACCAAGACACGTGACAATAAAGTTGTTTAGAAATATCCACTACCAATAGTTCTGTTGCATGGATAGTCGGATATGGACGAAGCTAAAGATAGGCGTTTCTTCGTAGAAGCTATAAACAAATCTATTCATGATGCCATATTAAACCATAATACAGACTTCTTGAACACATTCCACAACACCATGAAAGAGGTGTTTCATGGATATCCAATTGATCTGGTTGGACCGACTTATTACAACATTCCACATCCATCGACTCAGGGGACTAATCAAGCCGGTACTAGCCATCAAGAAGCAACACTAACTGGTAATGATGATGTCCAGGCAATTTAGAGCTCATCTGAGCAAATTCAAGGTACCACCACCAATCAAGTCAAAATAATCTTGGACTAGCGGTGCAGCATGTGCAACAGCCGACGGGGCAAGTTCAGAATCAAATGGTCAATTTTGGCACATCAGGCCAAATACCGTTGTTGGCTCAAAAAATAGTGCCATCAGTTCAAAGGATTCATAGAGATACAGATCCTAGCATCTACAACCAGAGACTTCAAGCAGCAAACCAGCACAGGACCCAGCAGATAGAGATTCCACAAGGATATAATTATGGCACAGATTACAACACCCTTCACATGATTCCAAATCTGGGGTATCAAGGTACCCAAAATTTTAATCCACAGATGGGTCAGCAATTGTAGAGAAATCTAAATTCAAATGCTTATGAGTTGTTGCTTAGAGTGACCGAGATGATGAAGAGTCAGTTCAGTTTGAAGCCAAAAGGGCAGACCTTCTCATACAAAGGCCCATATCTAGAGTGGTATGATTTGGTCACTCTTCCTGCAAATTATAGGCTCCCAGAGTTTGCTAAGTTCATTAGCCAAGATAGCACAAGCACAATAGAACATGTCAGTCGGTATCTTACACAGCTGGGCGAAGCATCTATTGAAAAGGCCCATCAAGTTCATTTTCTTCTCCTTGTCCCTGTCAGGACCAACCTTCACTTGATTTTCATCGCTGCCAGTTAACTCCATTGCCAATTGGGCTGACCTAGAGAAGAAGTTTCATACATATTTTTACACTAGGATAGGAGAAAATAAAACTACCAATTTGATGACTATAAGGTAGAGAACTAATGAATCAGGCACCGAATTTCTTCAGAGGTTCTGAGAGACCAGAAATTTGTGCTTCTCATTAAACTTGACTGATGATCAGCTAGCTGCTTTAGCTGTTCAAGGAATGTTGCCAACGTGGAGAGAGAAGCTACTTGGGCAAGAGTTTGACAATAGGTTGGTTGGCTCAACGAGTGGCAGCGCTCAATAGCTAATTCTAGAATATGTGCAGAGATACCCGATTCTAGAAGAGTGCCGCAATTGCCGAAACATATAATCCCTATTCAGTTGATCATGGCTATGAAGATGATGAAGAAGAAGAGGTTGCCATGGCTGAATGGAATTAGGGTAAGAAGATAGTAATGGTGCCAAATCCTTGAGGAAGAGGAGTTGAAGAGAGCTATGATTTTGATGTCACAAAATTAGACAAGCTCTTCGATTTCTTACTTTAGAAGGGATAGATCAAGTTGCCCGACAATCATGTTATGTTGCCTCTCGATCAGTTGAAGAATAAGAAGTTTTGCAAATTTCACAATGTTACTTCTCATTCTACTAATGAGTGCAGAGTTTTCTGGCAACATATACAGAGGGCTATTCAGCAAGGAAGGCTCAAATTTGATACACCTCGAAAGATGAAAGTTGATGATAATCCTTTCCCAAGAGATCAAAACATGGTTGATGCTAGGTGACTCAAAGGGAAGACTAAAGTCCTAACATCAATTAGATCAAAAGAAACTAGAATAGTCAATCCCGAGATGCAAATATCGGCTGATGAATATAGAGAGGTTAGAAGGCGTCGTGACCAACAAAAGAGCCGATATGGGCAGGAAGAGACGTCGAAGGATGGGGCAACAAGGCCGCGTGTTACATCTCGAATTTTGTTGAATAAATGGCAGCGGCAGAAGGAAAAGGATTATCAACATTGGTTAGAAGAGCAAGAATACTAGCGTCAACAAGGAAAAGAGAGGTATGAAAGAAAGCAAGCTGAATCATATTAGAATTGTCCTTTCTTCAGACATTGTTGGAATGAAGGTTTGAAATTGCCTACTAGAAATAACTACCTAGAGTGCAGCGAGCAATAATGGGAGTTTAGGCAATCTCAAACCAACCACCGGTCTATCCATGCTCGAGATGAGTATCAACATAATAATATGGACCGACGCTTAAAAAATAGAAGTGTTCATGATCGGCTTGGGAAGCGAGTTGTTGATCAAAATTGGCCTGATTATGAAGAAGAAAGTAATGAGGAAGAATACGTTTGGCAGGAAGGGCAATGGTGTCCAGGAGGTTTGACAAGAAGCCAAGAAAAGAAGGGTGCAACGCCTAAGGAACAGAGAGTTAGAACAGGTTCAGGCGTCTGGTAGACCTCAAGTGTGGCGTGCTAAACAAATAGCCGATAGGGGGCAACCATTGGCTAATATTCAAATGGCTTTCTATTGCCATCAGAATTTAGAGCTCCAACAGACCAAGAAGTTTATTTAGATTTTGATGAATTAGAGTATGAGGAGATAGTTGCCAAGTTGATAGTGATATAGCAGGCTATGTTCGATAAGCCAATCAAGCATCGGCACTTAAAGGTTTATATGTAAAAGGTTTTGTCGATGGGAAGCCGATGAGCAAAATGTTAGTGGATGGAGGCTCTTCTGTCAATCTTATAACTTATACTACTTTTTGCAAGCTTGGCAAGGGACCAAGAGATTTGATTGAGACCGACATGATGCTTAAAGATTTTGGGGGTAATGCATCTAAGACTAGGGGGGCAATGAACTTCGAATTGACAATCAAAGTAAAACTTTGCTCACCACATTCTTCATCATTGATGGAAAAGGGTCGATAGTTTACTCCTTGGTCGTGGATTGGATTCATGCAAATTGTTGTGTACCATCAACCATGCATCAATGTTTGATTCAGTGCCATGGAGATGATGTTGAGCTGGTTCACACTGATGAATCTGTGAGTATCGCAATAGCCGATCCTATATATTGGGAGCTAGAAGACTTTGAGTGTTTTTCTGGCAAGCTATGGGAAGGAGGCTTCATTAGAGTCAACGATGAAAGCCAACAGCCAATCCAAGCAGTCGGCTTTGATAATTTGTTTTAATGGATAATCTAATAGATGGTACAAATGGTAAACTAGGACATGGCTTTACGTCGGCCGATGAATTAGAAGAGATAGATATTGGTTCTGGATATAGGCCTAGGCCAATGTATATAAGTGCCAAGTTGGATCTTGAGTATAAGCAAGAGTTAGTGGATTTATTAAAGGAATTTAAAGATTGTTTTGCTTGGGAATACTATGAGATGCCTGGTCTAGACCGATCGAGTGTTGAACATCAGTTGCCAATCAAACCTAGATATCGGCCATTTAAACAAGCTCCGAGGAGATTCAACCCAAACGTTCTTGATGATATCAAAGAGGAGACTGAAAGATTACTAGAAGCAAAATTTATCTGACCGTGCCGATATGCAGAATGGATATCGAATGTTGTTCCTGTGTATAAGAAAAATGGAAAGTTGAGAGTTTGCATCGACTTCTAGGATCTGAACAAGGCTACACCCATGGATGGCTATCCGATGCCGATAGCCGATATGTTGGTAGATGCAGAAGCCGAGCACAAGGTTATTAGTTTTATGGACGGCAATGCAGGATATAATCAAATTTGTATGGTTGAGGAAGACATAGCAAAAACAGCTTTTAGATGCCCTGGCGTAATCAGTTTATTTGAATGGGTTGTGATGACCTTTGGTTTGAAGAATGCTGGTGCAACTTATTAGAGGGCAATGAATTATATTTTTCATATGTTGATCGGCAGGATTGTTGAAATCTACATAAACGATGTGATGGTGAAATCTAAGGGATGCAAGGAACATCTAGCTGATTTGCGGGAGACTCTGGAGTGCACGAAAAAACATGGTCTAAAGATCAATCCCAAAAAGTGTGCCTTTGGAGTATCAGCTAGACAATTTTTGGGTTTCATGGTCCACAAGAGAGGTATCGAAATGGGTACAAAAAGTATGAAAGCAATTGATGAGGCAGTGCCCCTAGCTACTAAAATAGAGTTACAATCTTTGCTGGGTAAGATTAATTTTATCAGGAGGTTTATTTCAAATTTTTCAAAAAGAGTTCTGTCGTTTTCTCCCTTGTTGAAGTTGAAAAATGATCAAGAATTTAAGTGGGGTGACGTGCAACAAAAGGCATTTGAGGAGATAAAAGAATATATGAAATGTCCACCTATGTTGGTCCCTCCTCAGCAAGGTAAGCCTTTTAAGTTATACGTATCGGCCGATGACCAAACAATTGGATCGGCCTTGATGCAAGAGTTTGAAGGGAAGGAACGAGTTGTTTTCTCTCTAAGTAGAAGGCTTTTGGATCCAGAAACAAGATATTCTCCCATCGAAAAGTTATGCTTATGCTTATATTTCTCTTGAACTAAGTTGCGACATTACTTGTTATCGGCTGAGTGTACAGTTGTTTCCAAGGCTGATATGATCAAGCATATGCTATCAATGCCAATATTAAATGGAAGAATAGGGAAGTGGATTCTTGTGTTGTCGGAATTTGACTTGAGGTACGAGTCAGCTAAAGCAGTCAAAGGGCAAGTAATAGCCGATTTTATCACCCAGCATCATAAGCCAAGTATTGGCTATGTAGAACCGGTATCTTGGGTGTTGTTCTTTGATGGGTCATCATACAAGCAAGGTGGTGGCATTTAAATTGTTATTATTTCACCTTGGGGGCAAGTTTGGAGTTTGCTTTTCTAACTGGGCCAATGATTACCAACAACCAAGCAGAATATGAAGCTATTATTAAGGGGCTTCAACTTCTTCATGGAGTAAAGGCCGAGGCAATTGAAATATTTGGAGATTCACAGTTAGTGATTAATCAGTTGATCGGCCTATATGAATGTAAAGAAGATACTCTGAAGAGGTACCATGATGAGTGCCAAAGGTTACTCAAGGAGTTTCCCCATGTTTCTCTTCAACATATTCCGAGAGCATAGAATCAAGAGGCTAATCGCTTAGCTCAAAGTGCGTCAGGTTATCGAGTGTTTCAAGAGGTCTTAAGTAGTGAAACCTTGAATAATGATTGGAGAGTTGAAATAGCCGATTACCTTAAGAATCCATCATAGAAGGTTACTAGGAAGCTAAGGTATAAATCGACTAAGTATGTTTTGCTAGATGATCAACTATATTACAAAACAGTCGATGGTGTGTTGCTTAAATGCTTAAATCAAGAAGAAGCTAAGGTGTTGATGGGTGAAGTACATGAAGGGGTATGTGGAGCTCATCAGTCCGCTTATAAGATGAAATGGATTATTCGCAGGACTAGATATTTCTAGCCAACAATACTAGAAGATTGTTTTGAATATTATAAGGGATATCAAAATTGTCAACGTTTTGGTAATTATCAGAAATCACACACATCGACTATGAATCCAATAATCAAACCAAGGCCGTTTCGAGGTTGGGGAATTGATTTAATTGGCTAGATTTTTCCGCCTTTAAGTAAAGGACACAAGTTCATATTGGTAGCAATGGATTACTTCACTAAGTGGGTTAAGGCAATTCCCTTGAAGACAATAACCTCAAAGAACATGGTTGATTTTGTCAAGGAGCATATTGTGTATCGTTTTGGGATTCCTCAAACTATCACTACCGATCAAGGGACAATGTTCACATCAGAAGAGTTTGGAGATTTTGCTACCAGTATGGGAGTTAAGTTGTTAAATTCTTCTCCTTACTATGCTTAGTCTAATGGCCAGGCAGAGGTGTCCAACCATATTATGATTAAGCTGATCAAGAAAAAGATTGAAGAGCAGCCAAGGAAGAGGCATTCAACACTTAATGAGGCACTATGGGCATATAGGATGGCCTGTCATGGATCGAATAAAACATCACCTTATGAACTTGTGTATGGTCATAATGTAGTCCTTCCTTGGGAGATTCAAACTGGATCAAGGCATGTCACATTGCAAAATGATTTGTCAGCCGAAGTCTACAAGAATCTTATGATAGACGACTTAGAGGACTTGAGTTGCCATCGGCTGCGTGCTCTTGAGAATATCAAAGCCAATAAACTAAGGATTGCAAAGTATTACAATAAAAAGGTCAAGAGGAAACAATTTTCTAAAGGAGACTAAGTATGGAAAGTGAAATTGCTGATCAGGTCAAAGGCCAGCAAGTTCGGCAAATGGTCACTTAATTGGGAAGGACCTTATCGGATTAAACGTTGTGCGCCTGGCAACGCTTATATTTTGGAAACACTAGGAGAAGAAAAAGAGTTGGACAGAGCAATCAATGGAAAATATCTAAAGAAATATTATCCTAGCATTTGGATTAATACTTGATAGCCGATTTGTTCGGTCATCGGCTCTAATAGCCGATACTAGAAGGGTATCGCCTCTAGTTCAAAAATAAACCCAAAGGGGTAAAAGCTGGTACAATATGTATCGCCTATAGAGTAAGAAAAAACATAGATTGGTACATGGAATATGAGTACAAGAAACCACTCAAAACAAAGAAATTATTTGCTAGCTTCTCCTATTACAAGCTAAAGGCCGGGAAACATTTTACTCACTATGTCTTCGGCCTGGGAAGCAAGGGCTATAGAGTTGGCGGTATTGGAGAAATCCTTGACCTAGCACTCATGATCCTCAGGGCGTTCGGTGGCTGGAAAACCATGGGGAAGAAGTCGAAGCTCATGGCCATAGCGAGCTTGCGAAGTAGCCAATGCCATGGCAACACCATGAAGAACACCGTGGAGAGCAACCTCTCTGACATGGTTTGGGATGTCGTACAACCGAACCATGGGCACAACACCCCTAGCATTGATGAATCCTGCCGCATACTCTATGGCTAATCGAAGGCTTTCCAACTGGGATGATAGATCTAGAAAGATTCGAGGTAGGGATAATCAAGATCTTGAAGACAAAAAACTAAGAAGAGACAGGAAATTATGCTAGGCATCTTACCTATGATTCTGGCCTCGGCCTTGGCAAACATCTCCTCCACCTGGTCGGCCTCGGAGGGTGATCAGCGCTGAACTAAGGTGGTCAGAGCCGATTCCACGATGGAGAGGCAGTCAACGAGCTTCTGGCTAGCCTGATCGATGGATGCGATCAGATCATCGTTATTGATCTGCTTCCTCAGGTAGCAGGGTCACGAGCGGGGAATCATTGATGAAGACGACCTCGAAAGTTGAGTGGAGTCAGCCCTATGTTCTAAGACGATGGGAGGGTCCTGAGTTGCATCCTCCTGATGACGAAGATGCTGGCGTGGTGACATAGATCCGTCAAAGGCCTCTTCAGCAGACCTCTTGCCGTTCTCCATGTCTTTGAGCCTATGGGAAAGCAAAATCACACCAAAGAACACAGAAGGTTTGGGACGAAGCATGTTGGTTTTCGATCCACAGCCATGGCCCATATATATAGAATGGGAGGTGAGAAGATAGGCTTCGTTGGGGCTATGGAATTAAACTCAGTTATGGAAATGGATCGACACTCTAGAAATTCAGGGGACAGATCATGAAGAAACAGCGGATTCAGGCTTATTGCTTCCCATAATTACAAGATACCAAAGGTTTAGATTAATTGACGATCAACCCACTAAGACTTCTTTGGATTGAAGGGAGTTCGGATCCCCATGAGGCCGAAGGTCATCATGGACTGAGCCATATCGGCCCGCTGATAGAAGCGCATCAGGGAAGAGAAAAGGTCACCTGCTTTAAAGTTACCCATATATCCAACCGATTCCTCGGTGATTGGGAAACAATGGAAAAAAGCCGCCTACTAAAAGGCGCCCATTTCTCGGTGGCTGGGAAATCATGGGAAAGAAGTTTGTAGTTTCCTCGATGAGCATTTGACAAGGCGAACAAGGGAAAGGTGTCCACACATTTTAGCCCTTATAAACACTAGAACAGCTCTGCGATCATGGTGAGAAAACTCAGGTGATGTCACAAGAGTTCTTCTAACCACAGTGGCTGATCCTCTTGCTCGACAAGGCGCTGAAATGAGTGACATAATCACCCTATGCACAAGAATTCTTCTAACCACTCAAGACCCTCATAGCAAGGAATTAGACCATAGAGGGTCTAGCGGAGCAAAAGGCACTCGAGGAAGCAAGCAGAAGAGAAACATAACTGAGTTATCGAGTTGCTCTCGCCAGAGTCAGATAGACATTTATAGTCGATCTGGAAAGATGGATCCAAGAGCCCGTGAAACAATGGTGTTCTCGTGAAGCTTTGAAGCATGGGCTCATAAGTAGGCAAGGACGGTGACAGATAGTAGGCCCCAGATCAAGATTCTCTACCCGTGACCATGGACCTGTTCGGGGTATAGACGTGGTAATTTTGGAATAAAATTACTTTTATCCCAAAATTGGGGAGCATGTGTTTACCCCAAAATTTGGGAAGAAGAATGCGGGAACTCAAAGCTTCCAAGATTGTGTCAAATCAAGGAATCGATTGCATAAGGATCAATATCACCTGATTTAGATGCGACACTAGAATTGGCTCTCTTCGAATGATGTCAGCAGATAACGATAATGAGCTACGGTTGGCGTTGAGAAATACATGTTGGACTCTACAAAAAGGGAAAGATTAGGGTCCAATTTATCTTAAGTTAGGAATGTTTTATTTTATACCAAAGATTGTAATGAGTCGTACTTAAGTAGGATTGATGCTTAGGTTCTGGGTATAAATATTGAACCCCGGCTATCGTAAAGAAGACATCCAATCAATCAATACAAGTTAAATTTTTCGGCTTTATGCCAACCCTTAGGAGTAGGAGTACTGTAAATTTTGGCGAGTTCTTCAACAAGCAGGGCTGCATCTGTCCAGCCGACCTCTGGCTTGTCTGTAAGTATCGTCATAGCTTATACTTCTGTTTGTATGGCTGCATTGGTTAAGTTCGACCTCCACTGCGAACTCTAGTATAAACTAGTTATCGACTCTTATCTAGTTCAAGTACGGCTGCATCGGTTAAGTTAGACCTCCACTGCTCGAATTAGATTAAGGTCAAGTTATTGGCTCTACCTAAGAGTGGCATCCTTTGGGTAGATTCATTAAGTTATTGATCTTGCTGATGTTCTTATTGTCAATAGTTTTCAGCAACATCAACCAGCCTGATTGAGATCGATCTAGATCGGCCTTACATCCTTTTAGTCCGTCGTTTGCTTTATTACAATATGATGTTTCTTACTTTGAGCAACGGGTTATGTTTCATTGGCTATTCTACTTCGATCTTGATCGTGCATAGTACGCGGGTTAAGGCATGTCTGATCTTAAGGAGATTTGCTGGCTAGTTAAATCTGGTCTATAGTTCTCTATTATGACACTTTAGATCATAGGATGCTAGTTGGTAGATTTGTTTTCGATCAGGTGTGACCTTAACTATTTGCTATGCTTGCATCGGCTAAATAGCCGATCGCCTATGCTTTAACGCCTATACTGTGTCTCCATGATTCTCTTAAATGTGAATAGATCTGTGTACTTTAAAGATTTGATTTGTTGTCTTTATCACGGCTGTGATCGATCTAGTCGAACCCCACTATTAGAGATAACAGGTTAGATCTGATGAGTTCATAGGTTTGTCCATATTAAATAGTCGATTGTTCACACGCTGTAGTCCCTTTTCACCTGAATCGGCTATTTCAGCCGATTCGCCTGAGCGTCAACAAATATAGCATGTCTTTTGGAAAGCCTATCAATGTATAGATGGTTTTACGGATTCTTCAGTTTTAGTTTGTTATTATCATCATAGCTGCCATCGATCTAGT
The DNA here is from genome assembly GCA_904845875.1 of Miscanthus lutarioriparius. NCBI lineage: Eukaryota > Viridiplantae > Streptophyta > Magnoliopsida > Poales > Poaceae > Miscanthus > Miscanthus lutarioriparius. The sequence continues at coordinate 64,525,869 of CAJGYO010000004.1, read as the reverse complement.
CGACCCTCACTGTTGATCGTAATAGATTAGATTCAGAGCGTTTATAGGTCCATTTGCACTAGACAGTAGATTTGCTCGTATGCTATATCCTTTCTCGTTAGATTCATCGGCTCAATGCTTTACACTGGTAATACCCACCTAGCTGATGATTTTACTTAAATCTGCGTGTATTGTAAATCAATTGCGATCCATGAGTTTTACAGTCCGTAACAGCCGATTTCTCAGCATGTCGGCTATTTAGTTGATTTTCCCGTCTGGCTACTCATGAAGTGGCACACTTGGAACTGTCTGGGCAAAACCGGCATGTTCCACCTTAAATTACTGATAAACTCTCTCCTTGTCAATTGCAGGTCAAATTGACTGGCACGCCTCAGGAGGAATTCACAGGATTGGTTAGCCCTGCATTGAAGCCAAGCGGATCTCCAGCCCTGCTCCGTCAAGCAGATCCTTTTGGCTTGCTGTGTGCTCGGCGCATCGACATGTTTTTTGCGCCGACAACTATGTTCTGGGTCTATGCAAGCTGCTAATGCAAGTCCCTCTCGACACAATCCTATTGCACATTCAAGGCTTGGGTCCTGTCTCATTCTGCTTCGGTCATAGCTGCACGGTTGTTTGCTAGGATCCACTGGCATGTAGCTATGACCGCCTCGGCATGGGCGACCTCTAGCTGCTCCTGCTGTCCTACTAACATTGTCTGATCATCCCTCTTGCCTCTTGGGTGGCAGCTCTCCGTTGATCAACTTGCTCCATTTGGGTGTGGAGATTTCCCAAAGCTACATAAGCTTGATCAGTTTCCCATCAAGCCTCACTTGCTGCCTTTTTGTGCTTGTGCACACGCTTCTTTAGCTTACGCTGTGCAGCTTCGGCTCTCATTAGCTTATCCATGCAAGTGGTATAGGATTCCTACCAAAAGTCCCTGGTGTCCTGATGAGTGTAAAACATCTTCATCACTGCAAACATTGCGCTCATAGCGGGACTAGAACTGTCTACCCACTCATCCTGGTCTTACATCAACGCATTGCTGTTGCGTTGTGCCCATACTATTGTGGATGGATCCACCCAAGGAAAAGTACCAGTGGCACTACCGGTAAGCTCATCACCGTGCTGCTGACAAATCCGACTCAGCACCTCAAAAGCCACTACTTGGGCAGTGTACCAAGGAGTTCTTCCTTCAGATTCTGCCCTCCATTCCTGCCAGAAGGGTGCTTGGTTATGAGCTGGTATGGTCGGCTATACTTCAAACCATGGTTGTCCCTCCACGTATACTTCATTCCAGTAATAGAGGGGTGGTTCGTAATACCCTGCATAATGCAAGACTCTCCAAAGTAGGGAAGGAGTACCAAACATCAACAGGAAATTCTCACTTCCAGCCGGTGCTACCATCTGTACCAACAACATGGTACCACTCTCGTGAGACAAAGTCATAATGGATAGGAGTTACATAACCGAGTAAGAGATTATAAGGGGAGGAACAATGCAAGTATTTAATAATGATGATTTTTCATGATGCATGCACGTTTCATACGTCCTCACAAATTTAGGAAAAATTAAAACTTCTAACAGCATACACGGTGGCATACATATGTTCTCTCATATATAACGTAACTAGTCAGGCTACACGTTTCGCTGTCAGTGTACCTGCACAAGAATTTCATTTTAGCCCAACCCCACAATTATATATGCAGAATGTAAATCTGGGCTCTAGGTTGCAATCTAAATACTTCCATATATATATACCCATATATATACTTCCGTATCAAAGCTACCCAAAAGTAAATATGCCCTATATATACATATAAATATGCATATATAGCAGTATCAAAGCTAACCCACAATTAAATACTTCCGTATATATATGAGGCATATATACACTTCAGTACCAAAGCTAACTCTCCCCATGGACCGCACACTCACATCTTGCGGTCATGCCACTGTGATGATGATTGGCATCTTACCATGGGTGTAGAGGAATTTGATCCATACATTATCACTCAAGTGAATGACATCCATACAATAGCATGCCGTATGGATGACGAAATTGAAAACCCCCAAGTTAGTACTTAATTAGCCACCTGAAGTCCTTAACTGGGCATAAAGGAAGTGATCACTGGCACACTTTGATTCAAACTCTAGGTTTTTAAACACCTATATATATAGGTATAAGTTGCTAAAAACTGGTTTCGGAAAACAAAAACCTTTGTTTTAAATACACATGTGGCAATTAATGTTGAATCTTGCTCTGATGCTAGCTGTAGTAGAACCGGCCAATTTATAAGAGTACAAGTACACTGGCAGCCCACAAGCGGTTGCACTGTCATACTTGAACCCATATAAACCTGGTAGTCCATCGATTACCACGATGGGTCTCGATTAACCATCAACATACAACCAAGATCGTACATGATTCAACATTCATGTCACACGTTACATAAGGTTCACAAATACAGTTCATTCATCATAGTACGAATTAAGGTTATTACAAACCAAGTTCAGTAAAAAGTAGTGGAAGCAAATTAAAGTTTGAAACTAACATCTGCCATCATAGTTCAAATACATAGTGCCAGTTCATGATCACACTCCCACAAAAGCATATAAGAAGGATAAATAATAGATGCCAGCCCAGGGCTCACTCCTCATCCACGACGGGACAGAAGCAGTTCTTGCAATAGCCGTGATAAACTATACCATCTACAACAATGGGAATAAAACTCTGAGTATGAGAAGGTACTCAGCTAGACTTACCCATCATAAACCAAAAACAAAGTGACTCCAAGGATTATGCAAGGCTTTATAAGTGGAGGTAGCTTGACAACATTTTGCATAAAAAGCGACTAATTTAGTTGTACAATTATAATTCAGTCATCAAGTTAATTATAGCTATTCACCTCTAGATTAGCAACTAACATGTGCCAAACATGTAGTATATCATTTAGTAGCATACAATAGTAACCATAGCCGGTGTAGTAATTCCAAGTTCATCCAAACCATCATGTTCCATATCACAGTTACTACGATGTTGGTACTAGCCAAGTTTCTCACTGTCCGAGAGAGACGATGATTCGAATCAATTTCAACCAGCTAGGAATTTATTCCTAACATAAACCCAGGCAGACTAGATCAACGGTCACCTTAGGTCACCTTTGGTACAACTTAGGTCCAAATTTTGCGGGTTTGCCCAGCGTCGCACAATTAGGGGCAACAAATTGTTAGGATGTTCAGGCCCGGTCTACCCTTGGGCTCACGTCTGGCTCCCCGCACATCCTTACTACCATCTAGAGTGCACACTTTTATAGAATAGGGCTTGGCCTAAATTGAGCTACTCGGCTTCGCTGTCGGAACGAGTTATCCGGCCAGCTAAGTGAGAGGCATGCGTTCAATCTTGTTAGAAGCGCCCAACAACGGTATGGTCCTTAATCCACACAGATGGAATCACATGAGTCAACCTACACATAGACTCTGCCCAGCCTCCATTGACATTACCCCATGGTTCTTTTCCACGATAGCAAATATAGCCAACCGTGCTTTGGTATCCACCTATATCTCGCAGGTGACAGGAAATCACCCGACTTCTATCGGTCTAAAGCATGGCTAAGCATATATTCGATCCTGGACCTACACAGGGTTAAAGGTATATGTAACTGGACAAGGTAGTTCTATGCATCAAGTGTTTCCAATCAACTCTTATAACCTAATGCATCAAACATAAAGGACTCAAGTAATATTTTGTAAAACATGGAAGACTTAGAATGCTCTGGGGCATGCCTTTGAGGAAAGAGGTTGGTCAGTGATTTGGCCACTCAGGGAGATCTTCAAGAGTTTGCTCCTCTTCTCCTAGAGCTATGGCCTGGGCATCTCCTGCTGATCCTCCTCTTCTTTGTTGAACTCCAACAGAGTTATTTCTTCGGACGATCCTATATGCATGAGCATGAAATAAGCTATCACGAATGCATATATGATGACATGTATAATATGATATGATGTGATGAATGCATCCTCCCAAGTGTTTTCAACAGCTTTGCATTAAAGTAATAACAAGTTGCATCTTATTTTACTGAGTAGGTGCTTATCTCTTCTCTAGTAACTTAAGCAAACACTTATGTAAATCATTTTCTGGACTACAAGATAGCAGCCACTTGTTTTGACTATAACTGGAGTTATACACATATTAAAATATGGTTTTGGACATTCTGGAAAGCTTATAAAATTCCCTACAACTTTGTTTTAATACACTTAATGCGATTCAGCAGTTATCAAGGTCAAACAATTCAATCATTCAAATCTGTCCAGAGAGCAAGCATTTCTGACAGCAGACTTTTAACTACTAAAATTCTTAAGCCATAAGGCCTATGACTATGAAAATTTAACACAAGGTAGATAAGTAAGATATCTACAACTTTGTTATTAACAAGTTTTACAGCAAGGGCAATTATCATCATGAAATTATCAACTCAACCGAAACTATACATGCAACCTTCTAGTTGAATTATAAAGCAATAATTAACTAGTTGCATACAACCCTTTGCTTTTAAGCCAAACTAATAACATCAACAGATCATATGCATCTCAAGCACCATATAAAACATTATGGTTAAACATAACTAAATTATTTATATCCATTTATTAATTTCCTTTGATAATAAGGTGATTTAAAGGATAACTATTTCTAGTGCTTAATAAATTCTGAGAACATTACAATAGCCTACAAAAGACCTCAATAGTCTACTGTACAAATTTCATACCATTTGGATAAGCACAACTACCTCTACAAAAATGACAAGTTACATAGGCTTATTTTAGCAAAAATAGTTTAGCATAGTGAAAAGTGTCAACCAACAGATTTAATATTTTTCTTACATTCCTCCAAGCATAAGAATACAATGTAAAAATTTGCATGATCATATGTTATGTATTTTTACCCCAATTAATTTCACTAGAAACTAGCAATTAATTAGGATTAAATATGAAGACCATACTCAAATTATGACCACTGGAAGTTTAGTATTTTTTCTAGCTAGAGCATGTCAACACAAGACCAGCAAAATTAGAATCACATTTTTATCACCTATCTAGCTCATGTTATGCAATTTATAATATAGAAACCATTTAAAAAGCATTTATCTGGCTACATTTTATTCTCCTAGAAAAATACCAGAAACAGTGCTTCTCATATTTTTATAAAATACTACACTTCAAGATGAAACTAAAAAAATTTGGTTCACCAAAATTGCACACTCCTAGCTTGACATATGAGTTTTTGAAACATGCATTCGAATCCGGAAAAATAAATCAGAAAATCAAACACCACATAGACTGACAGCTGGGGCCCACGGTCAATGGGGATTACTCGTCTGCGAGACCAAAACATGGGATGGCGTTGACCAGTGAGAACTCACTAACGGCGAGGTCTACGGTGGTAGCGTCTTCACCACTGCACTCATCTCATCCATGCGCATCGACTGATAGGCTTGGTTGGCTCGATGGCTCGTAGGAGCAAGCTCGACGGCGGCCATGGCGGACGATGGAGGTCAGCGGTGGTACACCGGCCATCTCCAGCTATGGCACACTCAGGCGAGGATGGCTACTCCATCTTGGTCACCTAGTAGAGCTACATGGCGTAGGTGAGGGTCGGGGTGGTGTTGGTGAGCTCGACTGCGTGCATGGCCTTGCGGCGGCGCACTGAGCACGACGGTGCTCATGGTATTCTGGCTAAACGGCGGGGAAAGGTGGGTCTCCGTCATGCCATTAGCGAGGCCTAAGGTTTCTCAACCTAAGGCATGTGAGAAAGGAGTGAGATGGTGAACCAACTCGGTGGTGGCAAGCTCGAGTGCCATGGTGGTCATGGTGGGCGAGGGCGGAGCGCCGACTCATTCCGGTGCCATCAGGTGGTGGCATCATTCCTAACTCTGGCCTAAGCTTCTAGACTCTAGCGCGATGCTATACTAGAGGAGATGGGGGCATGCAATGCAGTGGAATGGCGGGGCCATGGTGAGCCATGAGCGCGATGGCACTCCAGTGATGACAGCGGTTGCGGCGAGGCGAAATGCCGCTCGACCTATGGTCGGTAGGTGGTGCTGGTGGCTTGAGGAGGTGGACGTGATGGCAAAGTAGCTATGGCCAAGACAAAATGGCCGACGAGGCTACATCAGTGGTGAGCGGCTGTGGCAGAGCTGCGGTGGTGCTGCGGCGAGCTCGGCGCCGTGCTGTGGAGAGGCAGAGCGAGAGGGAGGAGGTGAAAATGGGCGAGTGGAGTGAGCAGTAGGGGCACAACGTTTATGCGCCCACGCTAGCCTGACCGGCTGAGCCAATGCCGGTGTGCTGTCGCCATGCGGTGGCCACAGCCTATGGCCGATCGGCAACGACGCCATGTGCGTCCATGCGGTTCAGTCCGCTAAAACCGACTGACAGTGCAACTTAATGACTCAATAACTCCTAATCTGTGGCGAATTGGCAAAAACTTCCTTAATAACTATTGTAGAGCTACGTGAGATCTCCAACTTTTCTTTAAGAACCATCATTTAATTCTCACTGGTTAACAAACTACACTACCCCAAAGTGAGGTACTTTGAAACAAAAAATCATTTTAACACTTTGAAAATTTTGCAAGTCTCAAAACAGCATTTTGTTGATACTTGTGAGCTATTTTTGAACATGCTATGCACTGAATTAGACCTTGACCCAAAAATAAAAGTTGTTAACCTAGTCAAGTACTACAACTCTTATTTAGGACACACAGCCATGCAAACACTCTAAGCTACTATTCAACTTTAGTCAAATTAGTATCATGAAAATGGCATTTCAAATGAAACCAACACTTAAAAGCAAAACTGGCCTAGGTCATGAATACAAACATTGTTCCATTTACCATCCTAGATGTGTCTAAGGTGTTTTCATGACCTCAAAACCATCTCATACATAGGTCATACATGATTGCAAGCATAAGCATATATATAAATCAACATTTCATGTGACAATGTATGAGAAGGAGATGAAATTTCATATGCTCATGTTCATGAATGCTTGGATGATGCTTGTGCTCATAAAATACAAATGCCAAAATGCAAAGCTTAACACAGGGGTGTTACAAGCCCCATGTCTCTTTTCTACAACAAAACTTTGAGAGATAGTAACAAGAACTTAGAGCATTTATTTGATGGAAGAAAAATCAATCAAGCATGTTTTGTGTTCATTCCTAGTGTAGGAGCAGCAGGTATATGTTGTATGTACATGATCTTGATTTTAAGAGCATGACAAACCTCTCATAAGGGTCAACAAAGCTTGACAAAACTCAATGCAAAAGCAAGCAACATATATCTAGAGGTTTTCCTAGCCTAAATAACATGTATGGCTCTAGTGGGAATTCAAGCTTTGTCAAACAGGAACTCATCATGTAGCATTTTTGCATTTTTCAAAACATAAATCTCTAGAACTTTAGTGTCACATGGAACAAGATAAATAGCAGCTCATACCTTCTCATATCACATCCGTCAATTACCTAGACTTAGATCAAGCATTCACTAACCACGAGTTTCCAGTTCAGAGTAAATCTTTATATCAAATTAGTCGTATCCAAAACTCGGGAGAATTCGAGGCTGAAAACTAGGTAGTTGAAAGAAATTACAACAAAGCAACTATTCATCATTTCCATTTCAGAGATTATTCTGAGTCTTCTTTATTTTATTCAACTCTTAAAAACAAATTAAAGCAAACTAGACACACCTTTTTATTTTGTTTTCAATTTTGCTAGATCACACATTATTACTATAACTATATATATTTATTATATAGATAACTTTTTATTTTGTTTTTCATTCACCATTTTTGTTAACTATTAAATAAAAACTAAAATTAAAACAAAAAGGGGAAAGAATACTTACCTAGATACACGAGAGTGCTTCTTCCCCAAGCTAACTCTTTTAGTGAGGGTTCAGTATTGTAAGTCCTTCGAACCAGACTTCTCCATATGAAGTTAATTGATCCAGTACCTTGGTTTGCTCTGAAGATGAGAATTCTTGAGGTGGTGCCTCTAATGGTGATGTCACCTTCTTCCGCCAAACCTATCTTGGTTTTCAGTTTGGATTTTGGTTTGACAGGTTCAGAACACTTGTAGAAATTTGGAGAATCAACTGACTCTCTCATACTTTGCTTGAAGTGTGTCCTGCTCATAAGACAAGGTAGAAATCAAGTGCATGGGCTCTGTTGTTGGTAATTCACCAATAGAACCAAAACTTTACTTATTCCTCTCTAACCTTAGGCACATTGAACAAGATGAAGTTGATGTGTGTTTTATTCAATTATGTCATGGGTGATAAGACCAAAAGATTATTTAAGTTCATTTGGTAGAAAAAATTGAGTTGTTTAACCTATGGAACGATTGTCTATCTTTACATAATGTATCAAACTTTACATGATTATGACTATCATCTTCCAGAGATAGGATGTGCAATATTTTAGCTCATTTGGTTAAAACTATGAGATCAAGAAAGTGGTGCTAGGAACAAGCTTGAAGAACTAAACATGTTGAGTTAATCAGGTTGGATCAAATAAGTTGTTACTCAAACATGTTTGTTTCTTATTTATGTGCCTACCAGAATCAAGAAAACTATTTAAATAATGACCATTTACCATAGGATGTTACCTTTGTCATAGGAGCGTGATAACACCATATGACGAAGGGTAGATGACTCGTGATGGTCCTTTCTATTTGCTTGAAGTTTTCCTTGTTTGGCTAGCACACAGTACGAGTTGTTCATGAGCTTCTTGTCTCATAGATTGCATCTTTTCTTTATCAACCTTTCGTCATGCCATCTTTCTGCTCTTCAATCTTTTGACACCTTGTTAGACCTTCCGCCTTACTCATTGTTTTATGCCTGCAAAGGATTTGTGGACAACACATACCTGAAGTAATATACAATTTTGAAACACGGGTTGTTTGTCTAGAATTTTGTAATTTCCCACTATGCTAATGAAAAGATAGTGGTAAAATTATTTTAGCATAGTTTTTCTTTATCATGTTCTACACAAGCATGGCTTCAAGGTAAAAGTAACTTGTAACAAAAGACAAAGTGAGTTACCTTTGATACTTACAGTTGTTTCATCCATGATGAATGAGTTGTGTCATGTTTGCGCAATGTTATTGGAGTTCGTCATGTGCCTTGATTCATCTCCGATTTGAATTTATCTCGTGACTTACCCAAATTGAATTTGAGAGTTTCCTATAGAGGTTAGTCCAACAAAATATCCAGTATCTGCTAAACTAATTTTTAATTCAATAACCAAACTGGACTCCATGTCTAATGTGATTAAGGAAGGCATTTTAACCTAAGCACCTCGCTTAATTTAAAAAAACATTTGGAAGTATGTCGAGTACTTCCAAACCAAAACTTAATATGGTAGACAAAGGTAACATGAAAGCACTATAGAGATTTACTCAAATGGAGATGAAAGAACACGATTGTTATTTAGCAAATTGAGCATGTCTTAACGGTAGAGACAATCAAAATAATTTAGCAACATGGCAAGAGATGGATTTTTAGGGAAGTCTATCCCCCAGCTTGAATTTTGCAGAAAAATCCAGTTTGGAAGGATGTAATTAAATGTTGCATGATAAATGGTTGGACATACCTTGGGTCATCATCCTTCATTCTTTTTGTTTCAAACCTAGAATGGTTAGTGACCAAAAATACCTGAAGGAATATTTTCACAATTATATTTCTATGCTCATTTCACAAAGGCATCATAGAAAAAGGTGAAAGCTAATGTTATCTCCCGAAAGTGCTTATTTTAGGACAGAAGCTCGTCCTTGGGAAACCTTCGAATTGTGTTTCAAGTTGGTGAAGTGGTTTCCCCTCCAATACCAACCTCTTGGTACCTATCTCAAGATTCACACAATGAGATCTACAATATTTATGATAAACATATGCATCTACAACCACCCTTTCAAAGTTTTTATGAACAGGAAGTATGAAGGGGTTGAAGATCTCATGTGTGGCAAAGTTGGAGAGTCCAATTGATTTAGGAATTTTCTGATGTGAGCATGGATTTGATGAGGTGTTCATGAAATAACTTCCATGCTCGTCGATGTCATCTTCCTGCTCCAAGGTTGTTTCTTCATTAATGTCTATAGGCAGAAACATTGTCTCCATCATTCCATGCCTATGACATTCATTGGTCATTTTGTTGTCCAAGATTTTCTTTGGATTGGTGACTCTCAGGTTAATCTTATCTAAAGCCTCATCCATCCATTCAATGGCAATGGCACATAAGTTCTTAGTATCCTCCTACCATTCTTGTTGCTCTTCTTGGTCTTCCTTGTGGCCTTCATGATTACTATGTTTGGGTTGTGTTAGTAGATTTCTAGTATCACCATGAGTTTTAGGAGAAAGAGCATAAGAGGAATCATCGAGGTCAAGGATGGGTTTGAATGAGACATCTAGGGCATAGAAGGGGAGAAGATTGGAATTGCTTCTAAATGACTTGGCTCTCCTTCTATGGGTTCACTAGACATGTCATCCTTGAATTCGTCCCAATGCCCTATATGGGAACAAGGACGCTTTCTAAGAGATCCATTCTCAAGAGGATTTGAATTGTATTTGCTCCAAGGTCTCTTGTGGAACTGGAAGTTTAAGCTTTTCCCAAAATTAGCATAAAAAATATCATCCTCACAAGAAATTTCAAAAGGTTAAATTTCTTCTTCCCTTGGAGGATTTTGGGGTATTGATGGTTCAGGATTGACAGCTAAATCTTGGGATTGGAGTGGTTATGATTTGGCTATCAAAACTTCCTCTGCTTGTTCAGGAGATGATTCCTTCTCTTCCTTGGGGATTTCATTATGAATGCTAGTGTAGGGAGTCTTTCCACTAATTCTATCAAGCATAGTTCTTGTTTCACTAACAGACAAATGAAGGAAAGCTCCTCTAGATGCTAAATCAAGGGATTGCGTAGAATCCTTGGTAAGACCCATATAAAAATGTTGAAGAAGTACAGGGTCCTGAAAGGCAAGGTCCGGGCCAGTGATGATGAGACTATTAATATGTTCCCATGATGTGCTAAGAGATTCTTCTTCAAGTTATCTAAAATTTAGAACCTCTTTCTGAAGGCAAACTACTTTAGAGATGGGAAAGAAACATAAATAAAATTTAGAGCATAACGTTTCCCAATCTCCTTGCATACTTCCTATGGTTTGACTGTACCAATGTTTAGCTCTTCCCATCAAAGAGAATGGAAATAACTTCCATCTTAGGGTCTTGTCAGACATGCCAGCGATACGCAAGCATGCACAGGTCTGTTTAAACTCTTGTAGGTGTGAGTATGGATTTTTGTTGCCTTCTCCAGAGAAGGATTGATCCCAAATTAGTTTTATTAAACACGGGCACAGCTCATAGCTAGGTGTTAGGATAGGCTCTATAGATTTTGGTGGCTCTAGGCGTATGCTCATAGGTGCAGCGTATTAATAGATAGGAGTGGAATCCATAGTGATAAGAAAAAGTAAAACAAAAGAAAGAATAAAAGATAAAATGTCAAGCTATGCTCGAAGGAAATTCAGCAACCGTTTCCCCAGCAATGGGGCCAGAAAGCTTGTTGGTATATTTATTAATGCACACATATAAATCCATAAGCACATGGATACCACTATAGCTTTCACCTAGAAGTATTCCAAGTATCATATCCACAGAGAAACTTGTGAGACTAACTACGGTCTAACTGAACTAAGGGTAGCAACAAGGTTAGGATAAATAGGAGCATAGAGAGGATAACAGAGGTTCTCTAATTCTAACTTAGGTAAGCTATGCCTTCTACTGTTCAACTAGGGACATTATTAGGGAAAGACATCAGCAGAGGATGCTTTCTTTCGTAATCGGGTCCTACTTGGCCTACAGACGGGAGGTGGACTACAAAGGATCAAGATGCTATATAGTACGAGGCTATATAGTACTGATGTCACAACCACGATCTACCACTGATCCAGAATGCAGGGTGCATCCACGATTAACCTAAGTCTAAGAAACACACTTACACTCACGATTAATACTCTACACTCCCTAGGAAGAGAATAAAGCACTCAAAAGAGAGTCATGATCCTGATGAACAATATAAAGAAAATACTTACTTGAATTAGAAGTTGATTACCAGAGAAATCTCAGAGCAAGCTCAAGTAGAACTTGATTCTGCCAAGGTAAAGCCATAGAGAGAGCATCGATAGGCCAGCATCTCCTCCAAACTCTTCCGTCACTCTCTATCTCACTATTTCTAATTATAAGACTAAATCCTATAGAGGACTAATCTTCTCTTGATAGCTGGCTCTGATCCTGATGAGGAGAATATGAATTAGGGTTTTAGGATGGCCCCAAGGAGCATGGTACGGCCTGGTATATATAGGCCAGAGCATCCAATGGGAGCCCTTGGATCAAACTGACTTAAAGGACGACATAGATTGGATCTCAATGGTGGTAGAGAACCGACATTCAAAGCGGAGACTGACAGGTGGGTCCCATGGGATGACTGGCCTACAAGTGGGGCTGGCCAGCCCCACATGTTAGCCCCTCAGGGTCTGCTTTGGTGGGTTGCCTTACGAAGTGTTCTAGAGTCTTCCTGTGTCAGTTTCGTTGCGTATAAACATGATTTACTTTAACGAATAGGTCCTCGATGACAGTTTTTTGGATAAACCCTACTGAAAACACATATTCACCAAAACTCATGGAATTTATTAGTTTAAACCCCTATACGTATGTTTGGTGATGGAATTAAGTATAAATACAGGTTATGTTGATGATTTATAATTGATGTTAGTGACCGTCAACAACAAGATCGCTGTAATCGGCTGTTTTAGCCGATAGCCTGTTTTGTTGAGGTTGTACTAGCTATTTACATTCTTTTATTTGTTTTCATCTTAGTTAAAAGCTAGTATGTTTCTCACATTAATGCTTGCACATCTATCCTTACATCTTTTGCATGTTTTCATGACCATCGTCTAGTTAATATCTATATACCTGAGTAAATGACAATTGCCACTATGCTCATTTTTGCTTATCATGCATCATGAACATGCCAGATGTTGACTCTGTAGTCGATAGCCTTATTTCATCATCTACTTAGCCGCATATTTGGAACTGTCTGGACAAACAACGGCATGTTCCCCTTAAATTAATGATCAAATTTCTCTCCTTGTCAATTGTAGGGTCAAATTGACTGGCACGCCCTTGGTCACGGCCATCTGATCTAGTGCCCTCCTAAGTCTAGGGAGAGCTTAGGATCTGCTACATGTGGTTTCTCTCGGCTTACTCTGTGTCCCAGCAGCCCGTCACTTTTCGCTGTCGACACACAACATGGCACGCCCGGTGGGACCACAATCATCAACATGGACAACGAAGCGATCCTCATGGTCATCCTTGATGACCTACCTAATGACCAAAAGGCACTCATTGAGTAGGTGGCGGAGGAGATAGTGAGAAGTGGCTAATATCATACAGCAGGACACGAGATTCAGTCGTCAGAAGACTCCCCTGCCAAATGTCCTCCTACATGGACAAAGTGAAGATATTGAAGCAAGAACTACTGCTCAATTGGTCCACAAGACTGTTCATGAACCTTTACAAACCATAATAAGGTGTTGGCCAACACAATTAGCAATGTTTCGAAAGAAGTTTTCTTTGGAGCGCCAGTTGATCAAGTGGGACCAGCATACTTCAATAGCTTTAATCCTTCGGCTGTGGGAAACAATGTACCTGGTTCTAGTCAATAGCTGAATGGTGGATAGTTCCAATAGCCACCAATACAGCAGCTTCTAGGAGGATAGGCTCAAGATCCAACCCTACAAGCAGCAGGGGGGCTAGGTCAAGCACAACCAATAGCAGGGGGAAGGATCAAGCCCTACCAATGGTAGGGGGCAAGGTCAGATGATAGGGGGGCAACCACCAGCACAGCAATCACCAAGTTTACTCAGTCCAGCAGCCAACCTCTCTAGCTACTCAGCAGGTTGCGCAATGGCTAGCTTAGGGAAGATTCAATACTTCCTACCAAACACCTCAGTCAGCCCATAAAATTGCTCCATCAGTGCAGAGAATCATCAAGAATGTTGATCCCAACTATTTTAACAGTCCTAGATTTCTCCAAATTCACCAGGATATATGAGATGACAACCATCGAACATATCAGCCGCTATCTCATTCAGCTCGTAGAAGCATCCATTGAGGAGGCACATAAAGTTAGATTCTTTCCCTCTTCCCTATCTGGACCGGCCTTTAGTTGGTTTTCATCACTAGAACCAAACTCGATCACTGGATGGGCCGATCTAGAGAACAAGTTCCTTGTATAGTTTTATAGTGGGACAGGTGAGAAGAAAATTATAGACTTAACAAGCATAAGGCAGAGGAACAATGAGTCAAGCTCTGAGTTCATTCAAAGATTCAGAGAAGTAAGGAGCCGTTGCTACTCATTAAATCTGGCTGATGGCCAATTGGCTGAATTGGCCCTTCAAGGGATGTCTCCATTAATCAGAGAGAAGTTTGATGGCCAGGAGTTTGAAAGTTTCGCCCAATTAGTCTAGAGAGTGTCTGCCTTTGAGAATCAACATTAGGCCCTATGCAAAGAGAAGTATTTGAATGGTACTACTGCTATGACTGATCCCTATGATGCAGACTCTGATAGGGATGATCCAGAGGTTGTGATCACTAAATGGGCATGGGGCAAGGCTCCTGTATCTTGTCCATGGGTGAAGGAGTCAGAAAATGCCTATGACTTTGATGTCAAGAAGGCCGATAAAATCTTTGACTTGCTACTAGAGAAGAAGCAGTTGAGATTACCTACAAATTATGTGATCCCTTCGGCTAAACAACTTAAAGGGAAGAAGTACTGCAAGTTCCATAATGCTAATAATCATAATACCAATAAGTGCAGAATCTTCCGCTTTCACATTTAGAAGGCCATCGAGCAAGGAAAGATCAAGTTTGAGCCACCCAAGAAACCAACAATGGATATAGATAAGCATGCTTTCCTAGGGATACATATGGTACAGTTTTAGTTGGACAAAGGAAAAACTAAGGTCTTGACGTTGGATAAAGCCAAAGAACATGGGTCTGTCGACCCTAAGGTTCGGATATTGGTTGATGAGTACAAGAAAGCCAAACAACAGCATAATCAGCAAAAGGGCCGATATGAACAAGGCGAGACATCTAGAGTTGGTGCTATGCGTTTGTTGACGGTTGTTAATATCAATTATAAACCATCAATATAACCTGTATCTATGCTAAATTCCATCACCAAACATAGGTGTAGGGGTTTAAACTAATAACTTCCTCGAGCTTTGGTGAATATGTGAATGCAGGAGGATTTATCTAGAAAAAAGCCCCTAGGACCACCGTCATACTCTCCAAACAAGCAAACTGACATTAGAAAGAGATTTGGCTCGCGAAACCTACGAAAAACAACTTGAGATGGGGTCTAGAAGCTTCCACCGGAGGGTGGGGCCCACTATTCATTGGGATAGGTCAGTTGGCTCCACCTGTAGGTCGGCCGGCCTAGTGGGGCCACATGCCAGCCTCTCCTTTCTACGTCGGTTTCCCATAGCCTTTGAGAGTCCATCTTAGCCATTGCTCAAGGTCGGTTCATCCAACGATGATCGACGGAGTTGACACGGATCAATGATGTGGCAATGCCTTGCTGCCCTACTCCATCTCCCCTATATATAGCAGCCCCTACCCCCTCCCTAGGGCCATCCTAAAACCCTATTGACGGTCACTAACATCAGTTATAAACCGTCAACATAACCTGCATATATACTTAATTCCATCACCAAACATAGGTATAGGGGTTTAAACTAATAAATTCTATGAGTTTTGGTGAATCTATGAATGCAGGAGGGTTTATCCAGAAAACCATCAAGGTGGACCTAATCATCAATGTAAATCATGTTTATCCGTGATGAAATCGACTTGGGAAAACTCTAGAAGACTCCAGAGGGCAAACCACCAAAGACGGGGCCCACCTATAACTATGACAGGCCAGTCAGCCCCACCTATAGGCCAGCCGGCCTATGGGGTCCACCAGATAGCCTCCGCTTCGAATGTCAGTTCTCCACCGCCTCCTAGATTACATCTACGCCGTCCTTATAAGTCGGTTTGATCCGAGGGTCTAGAATTGACGCTACCCACTATATATATAGCCCTGTAACCCTCTAGGAGAGCCATCCCTTGAAACCCTAATTCATATCTTCAGGATTAGAGCCAGCAATCAAGAGAAGATTAGTCCTCCATGTAACAGAACCATCCAATTTATAAGAGGACAAGTACAATAGCAATCGCCGAAGTGATCAAACCGTCATACTTGAGCCCATATAAACCTGGTAGTCCGATGAAATCATGAAGGATCTCAAACAAACCAACATACAAACCAAGATCGTACATGATTCGACACAACCCGTCACATGTTACATCACAGTTCCCAAATAGTTCACAAGTATCTCGCATACATCGGAGTTCACATAGTTATTACAAACCAAGTTCAAATAGCAAAAGCAAAGTAGCTTGACATCAACATCACCCTTAGTTCAAATACATGCCAGTACCATGGTCATTTCCAGCGAAAGCAGAACAGAGGGATAACTTAGGAGTACCATGCCCCATGGTTTAGTCCTCATCCACGGTAGGATGAAGGTAGTTCTTACAGTACCCATGATACATCATGTCATCTACAACAAGAGGGAATAAACCCTGAGTACGAGAATGTACTCAGCTAGACTTACCCGTCATAAACTAGAAATAATATGACACCAAGGAGTATGCAAGGCTTTATCGGTGGAGTTAGCTTGACAAAATTTTGCATAAAAGCTTAAGTAACATAACTTGGAGATTTAGTACCTCTAGCATAAATTTGAATACCTATTCATTTAAGCATCTCTAGATTATCACATGTACAAGAGCAATCACTTGATTAAGCTAACAACCATTAGTAACCATATCCGGTATAATAATTTGGGCATCATCATAACCATCGAGTTCCATCAATTAATGCTACGTTGCCACTGCTCATTCAAGTTCTCACTACCCGGGAGAGATGGTGATTCGAATCGATTCCTACCAAGCTGGGGAATTATTCATAACACAACCCATACTTCCCCTATCGGGGTTGCATCAGGTCACCTTTGGTACAACTTAGGAACCAACTTTGTAGGTCCGATCAGCGTCGCACCCTCAGAGATTCTACCAGTCTGCCAGGAAGTTCAGGCCTGGGCTGCCCTTGGACTCATGCCACTAGCTCTCCACACATCCTTACTGCCTCCAGTGTGCGCACTTTCACTTACCAGGCCCTGGCCTAAATTGAGCTACTCGGCTTTGCGGTCGGAACGACTTATCCGGCCAACTAAGTGCTAGGCATGCATTCAACATGATATGAGGACGTATAACGAATTGGTCCTTAACTAACACAGACGGGGATAAATAGGCACCAAGACCTCCATGCCTTGTGCTAGTCTATCACAATCCCACCTGGTCTCCTTTTTATTCATCAACAAATGGTCATTTCCATGATAGCAAATATAACCAATCGTGATCAGTTATCTACCTATATGTTTTAGGTGACAGGAAATCACCTGACTTCTACCGAACTAAGCAAGGCTAAGCATATATTCGATCCTGGACCTACAAAGGATTCAAGATATATTTGCCCGCACAAGGATAATATATGCAGCAAGTGTTTCCAACCAACTCCTGTAACCCAATGCATCAAACATAAAGGACGCAAGTGATATTTGTAAAAACATAGGAGGCTTATAATGCTCCGGGGCTTGCCTTTCAAGAATGCGGAAGGTTGGTGGTTAGGACACTCAGGGAGATCTTCCATATTGACTCTTCCTTCCACCCGAACTTCCTGCTCCTAGGCTGCCTGCTGCTCGGGTTCGAACTCGAGTAGAGTCACTCCTTCTGGGGAACCTATTGCATGCATATGCACAAATGAGTATCATGAATGCATAAGAGATGAGATGAAATGATAAATTGTATATGCATGAGCATGGTTATCCGCAAGGTGTATGATAAGTTTAACATTCATTGGCAAGGTAGATGTATAACTTTCTTCTAATTGATCTTTACTGAGTAGGTGTATATCTTTTCTATAATACAAGAAACATACACTCACCAAGTTCTAGTAACCTAAGGTAAAGTTGTTCATCATTAGTAAGAGGCTTAGAACCTGCAGCTGACAACTAATCTCAATTAGCCTAAGCATCTACACAAGCATCACATAAGACACAACTACAATTGACTTAGTCATTTCCTGCATTAAACAACAGCTATTTATTTTGTCTATATCTGGAGTTCTACTCAACCAAATACTATGATCTTGGACTTTATGGAATGGTTATAAAACTGCCTACAACTTTCTTATAGTCATCTCAAGATGATTCAATGGTTATCAAGGACAAATAAAGTAATTTCCCAGATCTGTCTAGAAATTTTAGAGAACAAGCATTTCTGGAGACCAAATTCTAACTGCTATAACTCTCAAACCATTTAGCCTATTGCCATGAAAATTTGACATAAGAAATATAAGTAAGTTATCTACAACTTTGTTATTGACAAGATTCACATCAAACATCATCTTGCCCATGCAATTTACTTAACAACCGAAACTGTCCGAACAGTCACTATAATTGAATTATAGAGCAATTAATATTTCACTGCATACAAGCAATCAAATTTGGGCATAACCAAGGGTACCAACAGTTTATAGGCATCATACACACTCTAGAAAACATGATGGTCAAGTCCAATTAAATTATTTAAATGCCTTTATTAATTTATTTGGACACTAAGGTGAAATAAAGAAAATATATCAAAATTGCACAATAAATTCTGAGAAATTTACAGTAGCCTACATATGTCCCCAAAGGTCTACTGTACAAATTTCATGCCATTTTGATAAGTATATCCATCTATACAAAAATGACAAGTTCCATAGGCTTATTTTAGCAATAATAGTTTAGCCTAGTGAAAAGTGTCAAACAACAGATTTCAAATTTTTCTTACATTCATCCTAGAACCATAATACTGTGTAAAATTTTGCATGATCATTAGTTATGTATTTTTACCCTATTTATTTTCACTAGAAACTAGCAATTATTTAAGATTAAATAGAAAAAACATATTCCAAGCATGCTTACTGTAGGTTTAGTATTTTTTAGCTAGAGCATGTCAACACAAGATCAGTAAAATTTGAATCACTATTTTATCACTTTCCTAGCTCAAGTTATGTATTTGACAAGATTGAAAACAATTTAAAAGCACTTATCTAACTCAATTTAATTCTCCTCGAAAAACATCCCAAGCAGTAGGTTTCATATTTTTATCAAATAGTACACTTCATGATGAATCCAACAAAATTTGGTTCACTTAATTTGGACATCTACAACTCTACTTATGAATTTTCAAAGTTTGCCTATATTTCTAAAACATGAATAAATTCAAATTCTTAATGCAGTCGCTGACAGCTGGGACCCGCTGGTCAATACGACCCACATGTCAGTGATACCGGGGTAGGGGAGGCGCTTAGACCAGCTCTATCTCACCAACAGTGAGATCACCGGCGAAGAGGGTGACACCAACATGTTCCCCTTATCAAGCCACATCAGTTGGTGGTGAAGACATGACCTAGGGTTCACCGGAGATGGCTCGCCGGTGGCAATGGCAGATGGCGGAGGTAGCGCAGCGGTACGCCAATGTTCCCTAGCCATCATGTGCTCTCATGAGGTGCACTATGGCTTTGCGGAATCCTAATGAAGCTATCTAGGGTGGGTTAGGGTTCCGATGAGGCGACGGTGAGCTCCCACCGTTTCAGCTAGACGGTGGTGAAAGGCTGGTCTTCGTCATGCCATCCGCTAGGTCTAGGGTTACTCAACCTAAGATGCATGAGAGAGGAGGGAGGCGATGGACCAGCTCGGTAATGTCAAGCTCGAGTGCCATGGCGGCCGCAATAGAGCAGCGACACGTTCCTACGCAACCAGGCGGTAGCATCTACCCTAGATCTGGCCTGAGCATTTAGAGCCTAGTGTGGTGCCAGACCAGAGAAGAGGAAGATAGGGGATGCGGTGGAGTACCTGGTCTATGGGGAGCCTAGAGCATGGCGGCACTCCGGTGGTGACGGCAGCTACGATGAAGTAGAATGCCGCTTTACCTTGGGTCGAGAGGTGGTGCTAGTGGCTCGAGGAGGTGGAGGTGATGGTAGAGCAGCTATGGCCAAGACGAATTGAATGGTGGAGCTACATTGGTAGTGACCGGCTATGGTGGAGCTACAGCGGTGATGCAGCGAGCTCGGAGTTCTGCTTTTGCAAGGCAGAGCGAGAGGGATGAAGTGTAAGTGAGCGAGTGGAGTGAGCAGCAGGGGATGGCGACTTTGTGCATGCTTCGGCCTAACCTGCCGGGCCATCGCCAGTGTATGGCCACCACACGTTGCGCATGGCCTATGGCTGGTCGGCCACTAATGGCGCGGCGTTCGTGGCCATCTGCCCTGATGAAATGACTGACAGCGCAAGTTGATCCACCTCTATCTCCTAATCCGTTCGTTCTTTGGAAAAACTTCATTAACAAAAGTTGTAGGGCTACATGTAAACTCCAACTTTGCTTTAGGGAGTAACATCTCATTCGTCATGGTTTTCAAATTGCAAAGCTTCAAACTATGGTACATCAAAACTAAAAATCAGTTCATGACTTAGCAAATTTTTCTAAGTTGAAAACATTATTTTGTTGATTCTTGTGAGCCCTATTTGACCATGTTAGACATTGAATTAGCTCTTGACTCAAAAATAAAAGTTGTTGCTCTAGTCATGTACTACAACTTTTCTTAAGGGTGCACTGCCATGAAAACATTCTATTCTATAGTTCAACTTTGGTCAATGTAGGATCATGAAAATTGGAGTTTCTAGATTAACTATGACTTGGGGGCTGTTTTGGTCCAAGTCATGAATACCAAACTTGTTCCATGTACCATCCTAGACATGTATAAGGTATTTTTGTGACCTCACAACTATTTCATGCATTGGTCACACCCAATGGCAAGCATATATATATATGAAAGCAACATCACTTGTGATAAAGATAAAGTGAATGAGATGAAACTTCTTATGCTCATGCTCATGAATGCTTGGATGATGCTTGTGCTCATGAAATGCAAGTGCCCAATGCATGCTAAACACTAGGGTGTTACACTCCATAGGATCTAGTCTTATAAATAGAAATAGTGAGATAGAGAGTGAGGGAAGAGTTTGGAGGAGGAGCCGGTGTGTCAATACTCTCTCTATGGTTTGTACCTTGGTGGATCCATGTTCTATCTGAGCTTGCCTCTGAAATATCTCTGAAAATCAACTTCTGATTCAAGTAAGCATCTTGTCTATATTATTCTTTAGGTTCACGACTCTCTTGAGTGTTTTATTCATGTTCTAGAGGGAGTAAAGTATTAATCGTAAGTATAAGCATGGTGCTTAGACTTAGGTTAATTGTGGATGCACCCTACATTTTGGATCGGTGGTAGCACACGAGGGTGACTCTTATAGCCTCATTGAATCCTTTGCAGTCCACCTCCTGTTTGTAGGCCAAGTAGGACCCAGTTACTATGGAAAGTGTGGCAGAACCTCCTAAGAAATCGGGCCCACGTGCACCTATCGATGTCTTAACAGACCTCGAATAGCGTACACGAGTTCCCAACAACTCAACAGGTCTGTCGGGTGTCCTCGGGAAACCCGAATCATCCACGATTATCTTTTCAAACAGGATCCCAATCACAGTCATTGCAGATTACAACAGTTTATTCAAATATATACCAGAGTAAATGATAGCAGAAGTCTTACGATAACATAATTACAAACCAGTTGTTTTCAAACTTACAATACCATAAGTGTTATACAACCATAGTAGCGAGATAATATTACATTAACATTATTTATTTCACACAAACTAGTGCCTTGTCCAAAGGCCATTCATCATTCCTCATCGTCATCGACTTCATACACTGACATGCAGCAGGGACCAAAACAAGCCTGCGCATGCGACTCACCTGCAACAAGGGTTAACAAACCCTGAGTACAAAAGTACTCAACAAGACTGACCCGACCAAAAAGGGCGAAGGTCTTAGGGATGCAGGTGTTGGGTCAAGGTAAGGATGTAGAAAGATTCAAAAATTCTTTGCTAAAAGCTTACTATTCTTGATCCTAGTTTCAAGTTTTACCACTAAGTATTTTAGTCCAATATCTCCAACTAAGTGTTCATATCCCATGTTCCAATCCTGCTCATTCCATTCTTTTTCTCATGTTTTAGTAGTTCACCAGTCCTACATTGCTTCTATAATGAATCGAGTCTCCATATCCGCGGAGCACCGGCAATTCGAATTGATTCAAGTCCCAGCTGGGGATTCCTTATCACACGACATATGCAGAACTTAATCTTGCATATATCAACCTCGCTACCGAATCCTCCTATACTAAGCCGTCTCCACGCCACCCGAGAGCACAGCACACCTCAAATCCGGCCACATTCAAGCCACGAGGGTACACGCTACTCCCGCCATCTCACCACTCCCAGTGCGTGGGCATTCGTCTTAGTATCGGATTAGCCGAAGTAGGCTTACCGGAGTATGTGACCAGTACTACAAAGTGTCTCGTTCAGAAGATCCACAATGAGTGGCCTTTAAGCGACATAGTCGGCAACATTACCCAACATTCAAGATAAGTCACCCGACTAGTCTCTAGTTCATTCTATCCTCTTTCTTTCTTTGGCCAGTATGCCATCTTTGATTGTATCAAAACTTTTACTTTGAAAGCCTACCACAAAGCACACTAAGCAATTCTACGCCTTTGTAAATGAAATCATCTTCAAGGATGGTAAACAATTAACAAGGTAGGCAATGCAGCAATTAGGTAACATTTGAATTAAACAACTTAATGCGATAAGTAACATAAGTGATAAACTTTTCAAAGTAAACAAGGTAATGGTTTAATGCATAAACCGGGGCTTGCCTTCGATGACGATTTCCGGTTCCGGATTAGTACCACAATTATCAAATCCTGCGACAACCGGGGATTCTTCCAGAACTTGCTCAACTAGAATCGTTTCGTTCTCGGGTTCTACACGAAATGATAACATATGCTTTAACATGATGATAATGTAAACATGATGCTTTCACGGTACATGAAATGTAAAAACACCCGCAAATGATTTTATTTCACGGTACAGTTGCAAGCCAACAAAACCAACTTGCAATCCTACCATTAAGAACCATACATGTGACTTGACCAAATGGATCTTGGGACCCTACTAGTCACACTACATGACCCAAATCAAGATCAAACCCTAAACCTACACTTAGGGTTTACCTTTATTTATTTTTGAATTAATTTAGAATTAAGCTCAAAATGAACTTGCTCTAAATGATCTCAAAAATTTACACAAGCATCCTCATGATAAATTAGTGTACCAAAATAAATTTCATAATTTTTGGAGTTATACAGTGGCCTACAAAAATCATGGAAATTGCATTTATTAATTAATTGACTGAATTTTTGAACATTAAAAATTTATCCAAATTTCAAATTTCAAATTTTTAAATCATACTAGAACATGTACAGAAGCTACACAAAAATTTTCAGAATTTTTGGAGCTATGATTATTTTTCTACAAATTTCCAAAGATTCAGTACTATTCACAAATTCAGAAAATAAAATTTTCTTCGTTCTTCTTCCTCACTCGCACTGACAGGCTGACCCCACTGTCAGTGACTCAAGCAACCACGGCGGCGCTACCCTCACTGACCGGCCACAAAACGCGCCGGTGGTGACTCTCCGGTGAGACGGACTTCACCAAAACGATCTACTACATTCCCCGAACCGAACCCAGCTATCAGGAAGGAACAAGGTGCACAGGAGACACTTCCGCCGGCATGGGCATGGCGGCTGAGCACGTCGGTGAACGGCGTAACCATGGTGACGGTGCAGTAGGGACTAAAGCGAAACGGTCTTCACAATCAGGAGCTCACCGTGATCACGTAGGTAGACTCGGTGAAGGCAGAGACGCACTGGATCGACGGGACCACGTGAAACCGAGAATGGCGGAGCTCCGGCCGGACTCGGGGAAGACGACGTCACGCAGTGGCGCTGGACTTCCAGGAGCGACACGATCAGGATTGGGAGGAGCAAGAAGACGAGGCGGAGCTTCTGGCCAAAGCAATTGGCCCTAGGCACTACGTCGAGAACGAATTGCGCGAGCGCAGGTAAGACACCGGCGGCGAGCAGTCGACGCGAAAATTCCGATTGACGACGGCGTACTCCTATTTATAGCAAGATGGAGGGCGCACGGTGATGACAGCACATGGGCGAACTCGCCACGGAAGTTTGGGCGTGTCACTACACGTGAAAGCGGTGAAACCCGATCGGCGGCGACCTCCGCGTGGTGCCAGCGGCAAGCAGTGAGGTGGAGTTGATTTTTTTGAAATAATTACAGAACTGCCACTGCTTCCATTATTCAAATTACTCCCAAATTTTCTAAAGAAGTTGAAAATCTCCAAAAATGAAAGTTGCTCAACTTTTCAAGTACTACAACTTTGGTTTAAGAAACATTTTCAAATTCTGCCTCCATTTTGAAATTCAAATTTGGGGTACATTTAAAGATTTGAATCATTTCAAAATTACTCCAAATTTTATATGTAATCTTGAAAAACTTTGAATACCAAAGTTGATCTACATAAAATAATCTCCAACTTTGCTTTTTGCCTCAACCCCAAATCCCTCATGGATTTTGAATTAGTAAAAAGGGGCAAAAAGGACTTTTATAATTTGAAAATGAATTCAAATTTGATTTGTCTTCCTTTTACTTAGATTTTGATTTTTGACCAGTAACATGGCCAATTAGGGTTATTTGAGTCAGATGACACATGGCCTCACATGAACACATGAAATTTGACCCTTGTGGTCATGATCTTTGTTTAAGGTTTTTGAAACACATCACATGAAATAACAACATTATGAAATAAACCTTATTTAGTGAATGCATTCAAAACTTTATACTATATGAATGCTTTGCAATGCACATGATGACATGTCAAATTTTAGTATTAGGTCAAAACACCAGAGGTGTTACAGAAAGCATCCTCTACCGGTGTCTTTCCTTAAGTAATGTCCCTAGTTGAATAGGAGAAGACATAACTTACCTAAGTCAGAACTAGAGAACCTTAGTAATCCTCTCTACGATCCTGTTTATTCAAATCTTGTTGCTACCCTTACTTAAGGTAGACCATAGTTAGTCTCACACATTTCCCTATGGATACGATACTTGGAATACTTCTAGGTGAAAGCTACAGCGGTATCCATGTGCTTGTAGATTTATCTGTGTGCGTTAATAAATACCAACAAGCTTTCTGGTGCCACTGCCGGGGAAACGGTTGTTGAATTAACTATGAACCTAGCTTAACCTTTTATCTTTTATTCTTTCTTTTGTTTTTCTTTTAGCATGGATAACACACCTATCTATCAATATGTTAAGCCTACGAGCGCAAGCATAAAGCCACCAAAATCTTCAAAGCCTATCTTAACACCTGGCTATGAACTACACCCGGGTTTAATAAAATTAATTTGGGAACAATCCTTCTCGGGAGAAGGTGATGAAAACCCATACTCACACCTATGGGAGTTTGCACAGACCTGTGCATTCTTGCATATCACTGGCATATCTGATGAAACCTTAAGATGGAAGTTGTTTTCGTTCTATTTGATGGGAAGAGCTAAACAATGGTATAGTCAAACTGTAGGAAGTATGCAAGGAGATTGGGAAAAGTTATGCTCTAAATTTTGTTTTATGTTTCTTTTCTATCTATAAAGTGGTTAGGCTTCGGAAAGAGGTTCTAAATTTTACACAACTAGAAGAACAATCTCTTGCCACATCATGGGATCATTTTAATAACCTCATCATCACTAGCCCAGACCTTGCCATTCAAGACCTAGTAATTCTTCAACATTTTTATATGGGTCTTAGCAAGGATTCCATGCAATCCCTTGATCAAGCCTCTAGAGGAGCTTTCCTTCATTTGTCTGCTAGTGAAACAAGGTCTACACTTGATAGAATTAGTGCAAAGATTGCCTGCACTAGCATTAATAATGAACTCCCTGAGGAAGAGAGGGAACCATCTCTCGATCAGGAAGAAGATGTTTTGATAGCCAAATCCAAACCACTCCAATCCCAAGATTTAGCTATCAATTCTGAACCATCAATACACCAAAATCCTCCAAGGAAAGAAGAAATTCAACCTTTTAAAATTCCTTGTGAGGATGTCCTTTTTGATGCTGATTTTGGGAAAAGCTTAAACTTCCAGTTCCTTAAGAGACCTTCGAGCGAATATAATTCAATTCCTCTCAAGAAGGTATCTCTTAGAAAGTGTCCTCATTCCCATATAGGACATTGGGAAGAATTCAAGGATGGCATGTCTAGTGAACCCATAAAAGGAGAGCCAAGTCATTTAGAAGCAATTCCTATCTTCTCCCCTGTTATGCCCACATTAGATGTCTCATTCAAACCCATCCTTGACCACAATGATTCCTCTTATGCTCTTTCTCCTGAAACTCATAATGGTCCTAGAAATCCATAAAGACACCCAAAGCATAGGAGTCATGAAGGCCACAAGGAGGACCAAGAAGAGCAACAACAATGGCTGGAGGATATTAAGAACTTATGTGCCATTGCCATTGAATGGATGGACAAGGCCATGGACAAGATCAACCCGAGAGTCACCAATCCAAGGGAAATCTTGGACAATAAAATGGCCAATGAATGTCATAGGCATGGAATGATGGAGACGATGTTTCCTCCTATAGACATTCATGAAGAAACAACCTTGGAGTCTAAAAAGGAAGATGACATTGATGAGCATGGAAGTTATTTCATGAACACCTCATCAAATCCATGCTCACATGAGAAATCTTAAACCCCCTCGTGCTTCCTATTCACACATGAGATTTTAAACCCCCTCGTGCTTCCTATTGGTCTCTCTAGCATTGCCACACATGAGATCTTAAACCCCCTCAGGCTTCCTATTCACAAAATTTTTTGAAAGGGTGGTTGTAGATGCATATGTTTATCATAAATATTGCAAATCTTGTTGTCATGAATCTTAAGATAGGTACATGAAGGTTGGTGTTGGAGGGGAAACCACCTCACCAACTTAGCTTGATTCGAAGGTTTCCCTAGGATGAGCTTCTATCGTAAAATAAGCACTTTCGGGAGACAACATGAGCTTTCTCCTTTCGCTATAATGTCCTTGTGCAATGAGTATAATTGTGAAATTTTTCCTTCAGGTATTTTTTTTATCAGTAACCATTTCAGGTTTGAATCAAAAAGAATGAAGGATGACAATGCCAGGTATGTCCAACCAACCATCATGCAACATTGAATCACATCCATCCAAACTTGATTTTGCCTAGCAAAAAGTTAAGTGTGGGGGATGAACTTCTCTAAAAAATCTTATGCCATGTTGCTAATTCATCTTGGTTGTCTATGTTTAAGCCATACTCAATTTGCTAAATAACAACCATGCTCTTTCATCTCTATTTGAATAAATCTCTATAATGCTTTCTTGCTACCTTTATTTGCTATAGTATGCTTAAGGTTTGGAGTATGTTCATACATCTTTTAAATTAAGCATGGTGCTTAGTTTAAGGGTGTTGATCCTACTTCAGAAGGTTTTTTAAATTAAGCGTGGTGCTTAGGTTAAAATGCTTTCCTAGATTAAATTAGACACGGTGTCCAGTTTAATTTTTGAACCAAGAGTATGCTTTAGTAGATATTGGATATTTTATTGGACTAACCCCTGTAGGAAACTCAATTCAATTTGGGTAAGTCACAAGATGAATTCAAATCGAAGATGAAGCAAGGCACATGATGAACTCCAATAACTTTGTGAAAAGAAGACATAGCTTATTCAACATGGATAGAAGAACTCCAAGGGACAAAGAGGAGGAAGATGTCTGCCATAAAATATGATCTACAATCAAAGCACTCACTCATAGGAAGTGGACAAGTAAATCAACAGACCCAAAAGCCCTCACCAATAGGAGATCATTTATGGAAGCAAAATCAAGGTTTGAGGCATAAAACAAAGGGTGAGGCAGAAGGCCTAACACAGTGGCGAGATCGAAGAGTAGAAAGATGGCATGACAAAAGGATGAGAAATGAAGGGTGCAATCTAGGCAATAAGAAGCTCATAACTGTGAGGCTAGCCGAACAAGGAAAACTTCAAGCAAAAGGGAAGGACCATCACGAGTCATCTACCATTCGCCATGTGGTGTCATCACATTCCAATGACAAAGGTAACATCATAAGGTAAAGGGTCATTACTTAAAAGAAAGGTTTCCATGATTCTGATAGGCACATAAATAAGAAATAAACATGTTTGAGTCACAACTTGCTTAATCCAACCTGATTAACCCAACATGTTTAGTTCTTTAAGCTTGTTCCTAGTACCACTTTCTTGATCTCATAATTTTAACCAAATGAGCTAAAAAATGCACATCTTATCTCTAGAAGATGATAGTCATAATCATCTAAAGATTGGTACATTATTCATAGATAGACAATCCTTCCATGGGTTAAGCAATTCAACCCTTTTGGCCAAATATCTTCAAATGCTACATTCGTGTTCAACCTTTTGATCTTATCACCCATGACATAAATGAACAAAGCAAATAACATCAACTTTACCTTGTTTGATGTGCCTAAGGATAAGTGGAATGAATAAAATTTTGGTTCTGTTGATGTTTTCCCACCAACAGAGCCCATGCACTTTATCTCTACCTTGTCTTATGAGCAGGACACACTTCAAGCAAAGTGTGGGGAAAGTCGATTCCACAATTTTCACAAGTGAAGGTTCTGAGCCTGTCAAACTCAAAATCAAGACGGGTTTGGCGAAAAAAGCTGACATCACCATTAGAGGCGCCACCACAAGAATCTTCGTCTTCGGAGCAAACCAAGGCACTTGATCAATGAATTTCAAAAAGAGAAGTCCGGTTCGAAGAACGTAAGACACCAAACCATCACCGAAAGAGCTAGCTTGGGGAGAAGCACTCCCATGTATCTAGGTAAGTATTCTTTCCCTTCATTTTAGTTTTTAGTTTCTTTTTAATTAGTTAAAAATGATGAATGAAAAACAAAATAAAAATGTATCTATGCATTTATAGTAATAATGTGTGATCTAGTAAAATTAAAAACAAAATAAAAAGGTGTGTCTAGTTTGCTTTAATTTGTTTTTAAGAGCTGAATAAAATAAAGAGGACTCAGAATAATCTCTTGAATGGAAATAATGAATAGTTGATCCATTGTAATTCCTTTCAAGTACCTAGTTTTCAGCCATGAATTCTCTCGAGTTTTGGATAAAATTGTTTTGATATAAGGATTTACTCTAAACTTGAAACTCGTGGTGGCATATGCTTGATCTAAGTCTAGGTAATTGATGGATATGATATGAGAAGGTCCGAGCTACGATTTATCTTGTTCCAAGTGAAACAAAAGTTCTAGAGATTTACTTTTTGAAAAACACAAAAATGCTATGATGAGTTCCTTTATGACAAAGCTTGGATTCCCACCAGAGCCATACATGTTATTTAGGCTAGAAAAACTTCCATATATATACTGCTAGTATTGCATTGAGTTTTGTCAAGCTTTGTTGACCATTATGAGATGTTTGTCATGCTCTTAAAATCAAGAGCACGTACACACCACCCAGATATGCACTACTCCTACACTAGGGGTAGGCGCAAAAACTTGTCTTCCATCTAGATGCACCAAAAAATGTTCTACTCCTACACTAGGGGTGAACACAAAAACATGTTTGATAGGTTTTCCATCCACTCAAAATAAATGCTCCAAAGTTCTTGTTGATATCTCTCTCAAAGTTTAGTTGTAGAAAAGAGACATGGGCTATGCAAAAGTTATTCTTAAAAAAATAGAAAAAAGAGTTGAGAAAAAATGGACAAGTGTCCAAGATATCTAAAACAATGGGTACTTAGATGCCCGCCTGAAAAAAAGAAAGAGATGAATAAGATAGCCCATGTTCTCTTGCAAAATTATTTCCAAGTTTCAAATGAGAGATATTTTTTCAAGGACCATGGTAGAATTAGGTTAGCCACAATATATATCCGCCATACATCCACACACATGCACATCTTGATTTGATTGTATGACTCAGCCCTCTTTGGATCCATTGTTTGACTTTACAATATATGCATTGCAAGTATGCTCTAGCTTTCTCCCTACCTATGAACTCCAAATAAGCCTTAGTGGTAGGAAGAGAAAAAGGCATAACATCATTATTGCCTTGGTGAGGATCCACAAATACCACATATATTGAGAGACTTGAGAGTGTCATATAATGGAATCTCTAAGTTTTATTTTGAAAACTTATAAAAACTCTGGAACAATGGTGAAACAAAGAACTTGAGACATAGTGCTTGACTTGATCGTTCTATCTTTCAATTGCTCAAGACCCAAGTAAAGGCTAAGAAGCCCCATGATTCACGGTAATAGGGGTAAGTTTGAAAGTTAGATCAGTTTATTCTAATTTGGAGGAGAATTTTTGATTGAACACTTGTGTACTTTTGAGGCGTGAAAGCATTGTAGCAACTCCTGATCCATTGCTAAGTTTAGCTTTGCTCAAGGACAGACAAAGGTTAAGCTTGGGGGAGTTTGTTGACGGTCACTAAGATCAATTATAAACCATCAACATAACATGCATATATACTTAATTCCATCACCAAACATAGGTATAGGGGTTTAAACTAATAAATTTTATGAGTTTTGGTGAATCTGTGAATGTAAGAGGGTTTATCTAGAAACCCCTATGGGGCCGACTGATAGGCCGGCCAGCCTGTGGGGCCCACGGATCAGCCTCTAGTTCGAATGTCGGTTCTCCACTGCCTCCTATATTGCATCTACACCATCCTTTTAAGTTGGTTTGATCTGAGGGTCCAGAATTGATGCTACCCCCTATATATACAGCCATGTACACCCTCTAGGAGAGCCATCCCCTGAATCCTAATTCATATCTTCATGATCAGAGCCAGCAATCAAGAGAAGATTAGTCCTCCACAGGATCTAGTCTTATAAATAGAAATCGTGAGATAGAGAGTGAGGGAAGAGTTTGGAGGAGGTGCCGGCCTATCGGTGCTCTCTCTTTAGCTTGTACGGTGGCGGATCCAAGTTCTATCTGAGCTTGCCTCTAAAATATCTCTGGCAATCAACTTCTAATTCAAATAAGCATCTTGTCTATATTGTTCTTTAGGATCACGACTCTCTTGAGTGCTTTATTCCAATTTTCAAGAGAGTAAAGTATTAATCATAAGTATAAGCATGGTGCTTAGACTTAGGTTAATCATGGATTCACCCTACATTCTGGATCGGTGGTAGCTCGCGAGGGTGACTCTTATAGCCTCCTTGAATCCATTGTAGTCCACCTCCCATTTATAAGCCAAGTAGGACCCAATTACTATGGAAAGCATCCTCTGCTGGTGTCTTTCCATAAGTAATGTCTCTAGTTGAATAGTAGAAGACATAGCTTACCCAAGTCAGAACTAGAGATCCTTAGTAATCATCTCTATGCTCCTATTTATCCTACCCTTGTTGCTACCCTTTGTTAAGTTAGACCGTAGTTAGTCTCACATGTTTCCCAATGGATACAATACTTGGAATACTTCCGGGTGAAAGCTACAGCTGTATCTGTCGCACCCGGTTTTAAGAACAAAACCATATACACACCATATGTGAGCCTAGGAAGTCAAATCTCACATATAGCTACAAATAAGGGTAATATCAATAGACAATACTCAATATATAACATACTTAGTTTAGAGAATATAACCTTAGATAGCAAATAGCGAAAAGACAACTCCGATTTTCGGATGAAGACTCCAATTCCACAGGGACAACTGACCGGTTGATCACAAGCCTAATTCCTCCAAACTCTAGCAATCTGGTACCCATCCAGTATTTTTAACCAAATAATTGAAAATAAAGTAAGCGTAAGTACATGTCGTACTCAACAAATATAACATGGGGTTCATGAGGCTCAAAAGGCTGACACTGGTTTAATTGCAATTAGCTTTTAATTGACACAATTTTAGCATAAGAGTAGCAACAAGTTTATCACAAGCCCATATAAACACACGATCAGGTAAACATGAATAATGAATAGCATAAACAATAACCATTAGTGAGCATCTTTATCATCAGTACCATCAGTGTTCATCATCTATTCCGTAAGGGTTCCAAGGCCGCTCGTGATCATGAGCACGGCTATTATAACAGTTTTACACTCTATAGAGGTTGTACACTTTCACTATGAGTCATGATTTACCCTATCGCCCGAGGTCGTGAGCCTCTTAACCCACTACCAAGGAAGGTCGGCAGGGTTCACTATGAAGCCTTTCAAAGGTTCGTCTAATAAGTTAGGGCCGCTAGGTTTCTATGCCCTGTGAATGTAGGGCTCCCCTTTCGATAGGCACAATAACGCGTAGCCTATACACTGATGGACAGAGGCCGCACTATATCCAACCCGAGACACACCCGTCTTGTGCCATAAAGGTAACCTCTAAAAAGCTAGAAAAGGTCCTTGTATTGAGCTAAAGCCAGAGCCATGTAGCCCTCATAGTTGTATTGTAAGTCCCGGATGATCACTTACAGATAAGTCCTTAGGGAGAGGAATCTAGAGCACCATAAAATAGACCAATGCTCTTGCCCCCTTGTTCCTTGTTGCCAAAAAGAATCTTTTAATGTTTATTGCATATTCCATAAGTCATGTTCCAAGATCAAGGTTGTAGTTGAGCACTAGCATCATCTACCCAATGCAATAACCCAAAGGTGACAAGGAACAAGGTACAAGGTACTAGGAAATCCTTAGTGGTAATCAAGGGAGACACATGCAGCATGAATTAAATTATTAAAGGTGTATAGGACAACAAGGAAGATCCCATGCTATACTTCCCTTAAACTCATATCCTTCTTCTAGTCCAAACCTTCAATGAATTGCTTTTGGATTCACCGCGTATAGCTCACCGACTGGAGATGATCATAAAACACAACACAATCATCCATGCAATCATAAATGAAGCAAACAATAGATCTAAATTAGAATAGTACACCAAACATAATAAACATCAAGTAAAAAGGTTTTAAAGATGTTCTACACATCGCTACGAACGCACAGACGTGAAAAAGCACGCTAATCGGAGCTATAACGGAAAAGTTATGAACTAAACAGGATTTCCTTTAATAAAATAATAGATTAAATTTAACCTTGAATTTCAAAAGTTGAAAATATATTTAATAGTATGATAAACTTGTAGATTACACAATTATGAATCTAATACAACTTGAACGGGTCAAATCGGAGTTAAAACAGAGAAGATATGGCCTAATCAAGATAGTGGCAATTCTATAAATAGATGGAACTTGATTTTCGAAATTTAAAATAAATAAAATCTGATTTTAAACCAACCAAGGACTTTGGGTTCAATTCCAAGAAAATGCAGGGTGTCTTTACCAAAACTGCAAGGATGGCGGGTTATATACTTAAAACCTGGAGGACTCTTTAGCAAAATTGTCTGTGAAGGGGTATCTTCTAATCTGGGCCATTGGATCAAAGATGGACGGCTACCGATGGTTGGGAGGATTTCTCCGGCCAGCACAGTGACTCCAGCGCGGTGGTGGCCATTAATGGCGATGAGGAGCTCACCGGCATGGACGGGGAAGCGCCTACGGCCATGCTACAACATGGGGAAGGCACCAGGAGAGAGAGCGGAGCACGGTGAACTCACCTAGGGGCTAAATCGTGGAAGAGGACGGCACGAAGACGATATAGGGCTCGTTGGAGCGGATGGTGGCTCCCTATGAAGGTTCAGCGGTGGATTAATAGGGCATGGAGAGCAAGAGGATAGGATAGAAATCTTCATCACCTAGTAACGAAAGGCGGCAAGTGCTTGGAGACGGCACAACGGCTTCCATCATCGGGTGTGACCACGGCGGCGGAACGGTGAATGCAGCGGTGGTGGATCCCCTATGGCAGCGGTGGCTCCACTATAGCTTAGTGGAGATGCGATTAGAGCGGTGTCGGGGGCTCGGTATTTAAGAGACGGAGGCCATGGGGCGCACTCCAAGACGTAGGAACAGGGCGGTGGCAAACTCCTCGGTGGAGTCTGGGCTAGCTACACGAGGTAGGAGAAGGCCCTGAGCTATGGGCCTAGGCTATCGGTGAGAGCGGGAGGGGTACCGGTTTGTCAACCAAAGAGGGAGAGAGGGGAGCGGGGACGCTACCGCACGGACTATGGGCTAAGATGGGCCGAGCATGGTGGAGTGGGTCATGGGAGAGAGCTGTGCTGGGAGAGGGAGTGAAGGGAGAATGGGCTATGGCTAGGGAGGGAGAGCATGGTAGGCCGGCTTGGGCCCATAGGGAAGCAAAGGGAGAGGAGTGCAGGACTTCGACCAGATAGAGAGAGAAGAGAGGTTTTTTCCATTTCTTTTTTTCAAATCCTTTTCTATTTTGTTTTCAAAACCAAATTCAATTGCAAACCAAATACAGCTCCAAATATAGATTCAAATAATCTTTTCAAGATGAGAACTTTTGGGAGATTTCCAAAACTGAACTTTTGCAAACTTTTGAAAACTCTTTTTTCCCCAATTTTCTTTTCTTTTGTTTCAAAGCCATTTTCTAATTTATTTCCAAAGAATTTGAATTCATTTAGAATTTTGGATTCAATCACTAAGTACAAAAATCCAAATGTAGAAGCATGTATGCTCAAACATGTTTCCACATCCTATGATGAATTATAATTTAATGAAAAATTTTATTTTCCTATATTTCATGAGCACAAAATTCATAAATAAATCATTTTAAACCTATTTTCAAAAGAGGAAAATTTTAGTGTGTTACAATTCTACTCCCCTTAAGATGAATCTCGCCCTCGAGATTCAGAAAATGTCGACCAGGAGATAGGGATACTCCGTCTTTGGATTCTTCTTTACTTCCTTGTGTAGTTTCTTTGTGTAGTTCCATCTTCTTGATAAGGATTCCGCCTTGCTTTGCATATGATAACCTTACTCCAAGTAACTTGCCAAACTAATTCCAAGATTCTGACAGATACTCCAAACAATACTCAGGTATCTCCAATCATTAAGCCACCTTTCCTTTTTAGTCCATACTATCAAATCCCTTTCTTCATATGTTCTCCTTCCAATGGAGCCTTTTCACTTTCTTGGTCTAAAATAGATTCTATTGTCAGCTTTAAAACATTAATGATTCCGGTCAAGTTGCTCGAACTTGGAATACAATTCTTAGTCCTTGGTGTCACCCGAACCTTGTTAGCACAATTCTCCATTGCTAAGGGCATAGGCCATGACTTTGCTCCTCAAAGTGATAGCACTTATCCAAGTCACAACCAATTTCATTCCAACATGGATATCACAAGCTCAAAACCATATTAGTGAAGATGTCCTATAGATTCTTGTGATCCTCCTAGATGTCACTTGTTAGGACCAAGTAGATAGTACTTTCATGCTTTACAATGGATAACTCTAGATCATACTTCCGATGTTCCATCTCATGCTTTCTTGCATAAGCCTCTTCTTCCAAGCTTACCTGAGGTTTGTTAATCCAAACAAACTTAAAACCTTCTTCAGTAGCTCTATCAATATCTTGATGGTCTTGGTTAAATCTCCCTTGAACCTCTAACCAAACCTCATTGAAACTCTAAGTTTCTCTCACATCTTTGGGTACCACCTTCCTTATTAGATTAACCGATTCTTCCAAGTGAGAGCTAGAGAGTATGAC
Source organism: Miscanthus lutarioriparius (assembly GCA_904845875.1). NCBI lineage: Eukaryota > Viridiplantae > Streptophyta > Magnoliopsida > Poales > Poaceae > Miscanthus > Miscanthus lutarioriparius. Next base: position 64,490,037 of record CAJGYO010000004.1, on the reverse strand, counting down.
TTAACTTCATATGGCACCTTGAGCATTCAGAACCTTATTAGTTGGATAGTTTGCATAGGCGTGATTGTCTATGTTATTGATCACCTCTAAAGGTTTTGATCCTAGAACTTGTGGATTATGGGCCCACCACGCTTCTGTTGCGCAAACTAGAACGTATGGTACTTCATCTTGCAAATTCTTCAACTTGTCTACCCCCCTTAAGAAAATTTAAACTAGGGGACAAAAAAAGGTAGCTTGCATCTTATTCTAGATGAGCTAATTAGTATTAGGACATTCTAACATCCCAATGAGACTCTTGTGTATGGGCAAGGACAAGAAATCTAGAATTCTTCACGAGCAGAAAAACAGCAGTGCAGTAAAACAGCTGTAACTCTCATTATGTTAATCCAATGAAGTTGTAGCTTATACCGTTGGAAATTATAAAATTCTCCACAACTTCCTTATAGAACATTTTTCCAAATTCTGCAGTTCAGGTAGTCGAAAATAGTGCACAACAAAAACTACTCGAGATTTTGGACAGCGCGATTGCATCATCTTGTGATTTTCATAACTCCTTAACCAAAATAGCTATCAGGGTGATTCTTGCGGTCATAGAAAGATATCGAAGTCTACTATTGTCCAGAATTTTCTCGTGATTTTTTATCATACAAAATCAGAGATATAAGGCAAAGAGTGCAGGCCATTCCGAAAGGCAGGATAGGAAAAACAGAAGAAAACCACAACCCAACTATTTATTCCATAATCCTTATGCCTTAGGCCTATAAACTAAAGGAAATTGTGGAAAAACCCACAAGATCATTGCACTCATTACAAAGATTCAACTCAAACATTATCATAAAGACAACCAACCAAACAGTAAAGGTTCATGAAGCACACAGACTCAACTTTTGCTACTAGCGTTTTCATTACAAAGGGACATAAACTCCTATTCCTTAAACACGGTGTGGTTGCATGGGCAGCTAGGGTAGCATCTCTTGCATGAGAGTGAGAGCGACACATCATCCACTTCATCAATTTCATCATGGTTTCCTTCGTGTTGCGTGTCACTAACACTTGCTGGTGGCAATCCGGTAGTGTTCTGACTCTAGCTACTTCCATGGTGTAATTGTTGATTCTTCCATGGGCAAAATTTAGCATAATGTCCTTCTTGTTGGCATCGATAACACACAATCTTAGCTGGACCTCTTGTGATGTCATACTCTATAGAATTGTTGCTTAGTGTGTTGTCAGCTTGCTGACTCTGAAGGTTCATCTTGGTTTGGCTGGAGCGCTTTCTCGCTCGCTTGATCTTTCGGGGTTGAAACTCCTTATAGGTGATTGTCCACCCATCTATGCATACCTCCTATGGAGAGAGTGGAGCAATCTTAGCTTGAGAAACTTCTAACTCTTTAGAGTCTCAGTTTATGACTAGGGATTGGCGCTGGATGTGACCATGTAGTAGAACTCGAATGTTGATTGCTTCCCAATTCTAGCTCTGGTGAGATCGTCTTCCTCTTCTTATCCACAATACCTTCACCACTTGGGTTCACCTTGACTTCCCTCTTATTAGACTTGTTCTGAAGATAGGGAAAGCCATAATGCTTGCAGCATTGACATTGATACTGACTTTCGAGCGTATTACTACCAACACCTTCATTGGACTTTATTTTCTTCCAAGCTTCTGCCACTTGTCTGTTCATTGGTCCCTTTGGTATGTTGGTTTGACCCTGTGGCAAGCATTGTTGAGAACTCCCATGTTGAGTCATTCCTTCTATGACCCATCTATTTAGATGAAGAGAGAGGATTGAGAATAGAGACAAGGTTTTTATAACCAAACAGAGACCAAAACAAGCATATCTTTTAGAAAATAACAAGGTTGGAGAGAAAGCAAGAAGTAGGCAAGGTGAAAGCATGCTAAAACATCCAGTTCTAACTATGCTTGCGTCCTACAGTCAACATTGCTCTGATACCACTTTGTTGCACCCGATTTTAAGAACAAAACCAGATACACACCATATGTGAGCCCAGAAAGTCAAATCTCACATATAGCTACAAATAAGGGTAATATCAATAGACAATGCTCAATATATAACATACTTAGTTTAGAGAATATAACCTTAGATAGCAAACAGCAGAAAGATAACTCCTATCTTTGGATGAAGACTCCAATTCCATAGGGACAACTGACAGGTTGATCACAAGCCTAATTCCTCCAAACTCTATCAATCTAGTACTCATCTAGGATTTTTATCCAAATAATTGGAAATAAAGCAAGCATAAGTACATGTCGTACTCAACAAATATAACATGGGGTTCATGAGGCTCAAAAGGCTGACACTGGTTTAACTGCTATTAGCTTTTAATTGTCACAATTTTAGCATAGGAGTAGCAACAAGTTTATCACAAGCCCATATAAACACATGATTAGGTAAACTTGAATAATGAATAGCATAAATAGTAACCATTAGTGAGCATCTTTATCATCAATACCATAAGTGTTCATCATCTATTTTGTAAGGGTTCCAAGGCCGCTCGTGACCGTGAGCATGGCTGTTATAATAGTTTTACACTCTATAGAGGTTGTATACTTTCACTGTGAGTTGTGATTTACCCTTTCACCCGAGGTCGTGAGCCTCTTAACCCACTACCAAGGAAGGTCAGTAGGGTTCACTATGAAGCCTTTCAAAGGTTCATCTAACAAGTTAGGGCCGCTAGGTTTCTGTGCCCTATGAATGTAGGGCTCCCCTTCCAACAGGCACAATAACACGCAGCCTATATACTGACGGACAGAGGCCACACTATATCTAACCCAAAACACACCCGTCATGTGTGATAAAGGTAACCTCTAACAATCTAGAAAAGGTCCTTGTACCGAGCTAAAGCTAGAGCCATGTAGTCCTCACAGTTATACTATAAGTCCCGGGTGATCATTTACAGAAAAGTCCTTAGGGAGAGGAATCTAGAGCACCATAAAATAGCCCAATGCTCTAGTCCCCTTGTTCCTTGTTGCCAAAAAGAATCTTTTAAAGTTTATTGCATATTCCATTAGTCACGTTACAAGATCATGGTTGTAGTTGAGCACTACCACATACTACCCAATGCAATAACCCAAAGATGGCAAGGAACAAGGTACAAGGTAGTAGGAAATGCTTAGTGGTAATCAAGGTAGACACATGCAGCATGAATTAAATGATTAAAGGTGTATAGGACAACATGGAAGATCCCATGCTATACTTGCCTTAAACTCAGATCCTTCTTCTAGTCCAAACCTTCAATGAATTGCTTCTAGATTCACCGCATATAGCTCACCGACTGGACATGATGTAGCACCCTAAAAAAATTCATATATAATCTAGTTATTAAATTGAGCATTTACTTAATTTTTTATGCATTTTAACCTAGGAGAAATAATAAATTTTGGTTAATTAAAATTAACTATAAGGTTTAAAAACATGTTTGTTGCATTCATGCTGAAGCATACTATTTTTGGTTGAGTGTAGGGCTAGGTTGTTTGAGGTTGGATTCAAATTTCTTTTGAATTTGATCAATTTTCAAAGCTCTAAAAATAGGAAAGGATTTTCTTTTAAAAAACTTTCTTCTTTCTCCTATCTAGCCTAACTCTAGAACTGGCCTAGGTTTTCTTTTTCTTTCCCACCATCTAGTTTTGGCCTTGGCCAGCTGGCGGCCCAGCCTCGTGTCTCCCCTCCCTTCCCTCCTTCGCACACGTGGCCCGGCCACTCGGCTTGCTTGCGGCCCGCTCAGCGCCTTGGCTTCGCACCACACGCGCGCGCGAGTCCGCGGCCTAGTTCGGCAGGCTTGGCCCAGCTCTCCGCACCCATGCCGCATGCATGGTTTCTCTTCACTCACTGCATCGCGGGACCCAACCGTCAACCTTCCACTTCCTTCTTCATCCCAGCGATGGTGCACACCATGCATGGCAACTTGCTGCCGCGCCCGCGCCAGCCATCGAAGGTACAAAATCCTGTTTTTTGTAGCTCCACCATGCCGTTTCCCTTTCTACCATGCTCGCTTGCCTATAAAACCCCAAGCCGAGCCCCTCCCTCTCTTCCTTTTCCCCGTCCACAACCAAGCTCGCACTACCGCCGTAGTCCACCCGCTCCGGTGCCCAATCGACGTCACCGATGCACCCTGGAGCTCTGCCATGATTCACCGCGTCCATAGGTGCCCTCATCTCTTTGTTTTGGTAACAAATTGCATGGATTCACCCTCACCCGCAATGTTTCTCTCTCTAGCTCACCGCCACCATCTACCCGGTCCTTTGAAGCCCTCCCGGACACCGGGAATGCCTTCTCCGGACTCTCTTGAACTTCCCATGCCCTCTTTTCGGTAATTGACACCCTAGAGCGCCGTATCGGCAAGCTTTAGTCACACCATCCATGGTGCTACCGTTAGAACCATCGCCTCAACATGCTCCCCATCGTAGATTTGTACCCCATGTGTTCGCGAGAGCCTATGCTTCATTTTTGTGCTATTGGTTTCGAGCGAGGTGGTCTGAAACGCCGTATTAGCGTTCGCCATGGTGTTTGGCTCACCGCCAGCCATGTTTGGCTCGCTGGAGCCACTGTGCAGGCGGCGGGGATTCTCCCCTTCATTCCCTCGCCGTTGGATCTACTCGGACAGCCGAGATTAGAACGTAACCCTTCGAGGTCATATCGGTCCACCATGGACCCGTGGACTCGATCCACGCCATCACACACACCGGTCCATGTACACGGTGGTACACCGCACCAACTAGAGTGTGCCATGTGGCCGCCCAATCAGCCGGCGATGCGGTCAACCGTGACCCGCAGCGCACTTTTGCAGTTTAGCCCCGGGTTTTCAATGAATCAACTCGCGGTCCAATATAGTTCAAAAGTATTACTTTTCAATCCTGTTTTCTTCTATTTTAGCCCCTGTAGTTTTAGGAAATAGTGCATAACGTCCATAATTCATTTAAATTTAGATTTTATTAGTTTAAATTCAAATTTGAGTTCAGTTTATTTACAAAAATGCCATTGAAACTTATTTCATGCATAACTTTTGCGTTAGAGTGATTCTTTCGCTCATGTGTTCGTAGCAGTGCATAGTTTAGTTTTATAAGCTTTTTAGTCTAAATTTTTACTGTTTGGTGTATTGTTCTAATAACAGTATCTTTGTATGCAAGTTATGATTGGAATGGATGCTTCATTGGTGAATTGGAACATGTTTAGAGGGTGATCGGTTCGAGGTTGCTTAGGACTAGCAGGATGACCAGCAGTACCACCAAGAGAGATCTTTGAGGAAGGCAAGTGTAGCAAAGGCCCCTTGTACCTATGAACTCTATAATTCATTTACATGCATCTATTTAAATTTGAAGTACCCTTAAGGACTTTACCTAGATTACTACTTGTACCACATATCCTTGATATCTATGGTTTGGGATGCATTTTGGATAGATGCTACAACGCTCAACATAAAATAATTGTTAAACATGACTAAAGGTATATGCAATGTGATAAAATGGAGCTTTTTAGCAACAATTAGGGGGCCAGAGTATGGGGTTGATTGCTCTAGTGCCTATCCATAAGGACTTAATCCTGAAGCGGCCACCTAGGAGGTTTTGTAAAACCCCGAGTGTCATATGGCTCTAACTTTAACCTATTAACTAGATTGTACTAGCTCGTCTGTAGCTTTCTGTAAGGGCAAGAGGGGGGCACTAGTTGATATGTTTCTTTTCCAGCTAGGGTGTGTACCATGCCATGACCACAAGTGCCACTCCTATAGGAGGGCCACATACGGCTAGATGGCTGAAACCTTAGCAGCTATGACTTGTTAGTGTTACTAGCGAAGGGTTACATAGTGAAACCCTACCACACTTATTATGTAGAGGTGATGTGGGCTTTGCAAACCCTGGCATTGGGAATCACAGCTCGGTGGGTAAAGTTGTACAATTTCTGTAGAAATATTTAACCTGTTATAACAGTCATGCTCACGGATATGAGCGATCTGGATCCTTCATGATTAGTGATTACCATGGATGGCTGGGGACTTGATATAATCTTGATTATTCATTACTACCAATTGGGTTGGGTTTACTCACTAAAGTAGTGATTCAGGATGCTAAAACTTGACCAACTAAAATTATGAACCACAGTCAAACCGTGTCTAGCCTTTGAGCCTCATAGATTCCTTTGATATACTTGCTAAGCATGGTGAGCTTACACTTGTTTTACATTCAATGAAAATAACAGATGGGTAACAGATAACATGTATGAAGAGTTTCCAGAAGATGTCCAGGACTACTAGATTGATGTTCACTAGTTGGAGTCCCTATGGCAGTTTGGGCTAATTTTCCGCTTTATGTAATAATGTTGCCAATGAGCAAGACTATGTGATTACAGTATGATGAGATATGCGATGTAATAAAGTACTTTACTTTGATATTATTGCAATTTGGGATTATATGTTTGTTTGGACATCCTAGGTGCACATATATGAGCACCTGGTTTTGCTATGCAAAATTTGGGTGCGACAAATTGGTATCAGAGCTATAACTGACTATAGGACGATCAACCTAGTTAGAAATGGACGTTTTTAGGATCACATTTTCTTTATTTTGCTACCTTTAATTTACTATAAAATTTTTGCTTATATTCTATCTTTTATCTGTTGCAAAAATTATCTTGTTCTAATACTCAACCTTTTCAATCTTATAAATGGCCCGCACCAAGCTGACACCCCGCAAGCAGACCATTGTGATGCCAACAAGGAGGACAAGGTTCACGCTTGGCAAGCATGTTCCCCCACACCTAGTTGAGGCCTGAGGGACATGGAGGAGCAACCGCCTGTGGAGGTGCCCATGGATGAACCTCTGGAGGACCAGATGGAGGATGAACCCATGGATGAAGAGACTGAAAAGGGGCCCATGTATGAGGAGCCTATAGAGATAGAAGAATCTAAGGAGGAGCCCATGGAGGAAGTTTACTAGGGGGCTCAGGATGGAGCTGGTGACCCTAATGATGGTGATGATTCTAACAACTCTGATTCTGATGATGGGGGTAATGATGGTGGTCATGGAGATGGTGGTGATGATGGAGATGATAGTGCAGATGATGGTGGTGATGATGATGGAGATGGAGGAGACGGTGGAGATGATGGTGACGACTACCATGCTGCACTGCTGGCTAAGGGGTGGACCGCAGAGATCCACTATGATTTGTAGGGCGATGCCTACTACCACCCCAAGCTTTTCTCACTTGTACGTCGCTACCACACTAGGTGCACCGTGAAGCATAGGGTGGTGCATTGGACCCACCCCGACTACACCTGCTTCTGGGAGACAGAGGTGTACATCCACGAAGGGACTCGGGTGCGCTACATCAACTGTACTATCACTGCATGGCTCACACGTGCAGCCGCCATCTAGGATGTTGCTCAATAGGCGTTGGTGGTCAATCACGACCGCCACTTCAACAACATCAAATGGAGGAGGATTGTTATCTTCCCTGTCGTTGGAGCTGCCAATCCACCTGCAACATCGCTGCACCACTTGGGAAGGAGAACCATAGTCTGAGGCCTACCCTGATGAGCTTGGCCTCGACCAACACCAACTTGGATCAAGCCTTGGATGAACTAGATGTCATGGGGAAGGCATACATGCAGCTTGCCCATGAGAAGGCTACATTGAAGCAACATCAAGGAGGTCCTGATGTGGAAGCGCTAAGTATTCCTGCTCAATCACCCCCAAGGAACAGAGGAGGCTTTGGAGACCCCAACACCAGCACCAACATCGACCCATAGGAGGATTTCCCAAAATATGTAATAAACATGCATAGATGTGCGAGAGTGTGTTTAGTTTCTTTTCCTTTTAATGGTTGAACAATTGTTACTTGAATGGTTGGATGATTGTCATGATGAACAATGTTTGATTTGGATTTTTGTCATTATTGTGATGACTTGTGGGCATGTCCACAGTCATTTAGTTTAAGATTAAGGCTTAAGGATGATATGAATAAATAGTTGGGTTTATTTTTATATTGTTGTTCATTCTGTATCATTCTGAGCAGTCCACCTTTATCAGCTCATATCTCATGTTATAGATGTAAAAATGGTCATGAAAATTTTATGGAGAAAAGTGGACTTCTACATATTTCTTTTGGCTCAAGTTAGAGATAAGAGGGGAGAGTTTCTGAAGGGACATCCACCTGTTTTCAAACATTCCACTAACCCACTCCAAGCTGATGACTGGCTGCGTGCTATTGAGAGGCAACTTGAGATTGTGCAGTATGATGACAAAGAGAAGGTTTTGTATGCTTCTAGACAGCTGCAAGGGGCTGCACTTCACTGGTGGGAATCTTTCCACTTTGGCCGTACTGAAGCTAATCCCATCACTTGGCAAGAGTTTTGCAGTGCCTTTTGCTCTCATCATGTGCCTGCTGGGTTGATGAAGGTGAAGAAGAAGGAATTCTTAGCTCTCAAGCAGGGGAGCATGTCTATTGTTGAATATAGTGACAAGTTCATACAATTGTCACAGTACGCACCTGCTAAAGTGGAAGATGATGAGAAGAGGCAGGAGCTGTTCATGGAAGGTCTGAATGATGGTCTCTAGTACCAACTGTTGTCCCATACCTTTGCTAGTTTCCAGCAGCTAGTGGACAAGGCCTTGGTTATAGAGAACAAGCGCCGCCAGATGGAGGACAAGAAGAGGAAATTCCAGGGGCAACAGCCCGGGAGTAACACTCATGTCCGCACCGCTCCTCAGCAAGCTTACCCATAGCAGCGCTATCACGGTCAGTCCAGTTTGATCAACCGCAACCAGCAGCCACAGCGTGCACAGCAACAGCAGCAATAGTATAAGGCACCAGTCCAACGCCAGCAGCAAACCAACAATGTTCATATGAAGAATAATGTCCCCAATGCTCCACAAAGGAATGGCAAACCAAAGGCGCCAAATGCAGTCAATGACAACAGATGCTTCAACTGTGGAGAACCAGGACATTACTCCAATAGATGCCCCAAGAAGATGGCTAATATGTAGCAGAATTATGTCCATGGAAAGGTGTATCATGTGACTGTAGAGATAGCTTAGGAGGCACCTGATGTGGTGATCGGTACATTTTTGGTCAACTCAAACTTAGCTACAGTTCTTGTCGATTCTGGTGCTTCGCATTCCTTCATAGCTTATACTTTCATAAAGAAGCATGGTATTCCCGTATGTGTTATGCAGAAACCCATGTTAGTAAACTCGCCTAGAGGGGAAATGAAAGCAAATTGGATATGCATAGCTGCTAGTCTCATCATAAGGGGGTAGAATTTCAAGCCAACCTTGTAGTCATAGACTCATCTGGAATTGATGTTATCTTGGGTATGGATTTGTTGAGGTCCTGAAAGGTAGTTATAAATTGTGGGAACAGTTCCATGAATCTAACCACTCCATTTGGAGAGAAAGTTGAGTATGTGGCAAGATAGTCAGCCTCAGAAATCTATTGGGTTAATCAATTGGAGGGCACAACCCTAGAGGATATATGAATAGTAAATTAGTATCCAGATGTCTTCCCTGAGGTGTTACCAGGTATGCCACCTAAACGAGATATTGAGTTTATAATTAAACTTTTACCTAGAATTGCACCCATAGCTAAGAGACCTTATAGAATGGGAGTGAATGAATTAGCAGAACTTAAGAAACAAATAAGGGAACTACTAGATAAGGGTTATGTCCAACCTAGTTTTTCACCTTGGGGGTGCACCAGTACTGTTTGTAGAGAAGAAAGATGGTACTCAAAGAATGTGCATAGATTATAGATCACTCAATGAGGTCACAATTAAGAACAAGTATCCACTACCTAGAATCAATGACCTGTTTGACCAGTTGAAAGGAGCTTATGTATTTTCCAAGATCGACCTCCGATTTGGACACCATTAGTTGAGGATAAGATGTTCTGACATTCCCAAAACCGCTTTTGTGACACGATATGGATTATATGAGTTCACAATCATGTCTTTTGGTCTGACAAATGCACCTACTTACTTCATGTATTTGATGAACAAACTATTCATGGAGTACCTTGACAAGTTTGTCATTGTGTTCATTGATGATATATTTGTTTACTCTAAGAATGAAGGAGAACATGAGGAACATTAGAGGCTAGTATTGCAAAAGCTTAGAGAACATCAGCTCTATGCTAAGTTTAGCAAATGTGAGTTCTGGCTAAAAGAAGTATCTTTCCTTGGCCACATAATCTCTAATGGAGGTGTAGCAGTAGATCCCAAGAAGGTTAGAGATGTGTTGAGTTAGAAGCCACCTTAAGATGTTAGTGAGATTCGGAGTTTCCTTGGTATGGCTGGGTACTATAGGAGATTCATCGAGGGATTCTCTAAATTAGCAAAACCCATGACTGCCCTGTTAGAGAAGAATGCTAAATTTGTATGGTCTAAGCAATGTTAGGATAGTTTTGAGGAGATGAAGAAGAGACTAACTTCTGCCCCAGTGCTTGTCTTACCTGATCTTACCAAAAACTTCTCTATCTATTGTGATGCCTCACGGCAAGGTCTAGGTTGCATTCTTATACAAGAGGGTAGAGTTGTTGCCTATGCATCCAAACAATTGAGAAAACATGAGTTAAATTATCTGACTCATGATCTAGAGTTAGCTGTTGTGGTACATGCTCTCAAGATTTGGAGGCATTACCTGATTGGTCATAAGTGTGAGATTTATACCGATCACAAGAGTTTGAAGTATATATTCACTCAGTTAGATTTGAATTTGAGGCAGCGTAAATGGCTAGAGTTAATCAAGGATTATGATTTGGAGATACACTATCATCTAGGAAAAGCTAACGTTGTAGCAGATGCCTTGAGAAGGAGGAGTTATGTGAACATGTCCTATGCAACTCAATTACCTAAAGAGATGTGTGAGGAGTTTGGACACCTGAATTTGGGTATTGTGGCTAACACTATGGAGTTAGAGGTAGAACCTACTTTAGAACGAGAGATTCATAAGGGACAGTTGAATGATGAGAAGATCAAAGATATTGCTAAACGTATAGTGATCGATAAAGCCCCAAGTTTCCACATGGATGATCAAGGAATAGTATGGTTTGGTAAAAGGATTTGTGTGCCAAAAGTGAAGTCTATTAGAGAGTCTACTTTGAGGGAAGCTCATGACTCGGCCTATTCTATACACCCGGGGAGTACTAAAATGTATCTTGATCTTAAAGAGAGATATTGGTGGTATGGACTAAAAAGAGATGTAGCTGAACATGTGGCCATATGTGATACATGCTAGAGGGTAAAGGTAGAGCATCAGAGGCCAACAGGTTTACTTCAACCTATGAAGATACCCGAGTGGAAATGGGAAGAAGTTGGAATGGATTTTATAGTGGGATTACCCCATACACAGAGGGGATATCACTCTATCTGGGTAATTGTAGACCATCTGACATTCCTATAAAGACAACTTATTCTGGTGCGAAGTTGGTAGAGCTATACATAGAAAGGATTGTATGTTTACATGGAGTACAGAAGAAGATTGTTTCAGATAGGAGTACACAGTTCACATCTCATTTTTGGTAGAAGTTGCATGAGTCCATGGACACAAAGTTGAACTTTGGCTCAGCTTATCATCCTCAGATAGATGGGCAGATCGAGAGAACAAATTAGATTTTAGAGGATATGTTGAGAGCTTGTGCTTTATAGTATGGGACCAGTTGGGATAAGAGTTTCCCTATGCTGAATTCTCTTATAATAATAGCTACTAGAAAAGTCTTAAGATGGCACCATTTGAAGCGCTGTATTGTAGAAAGTGCAGGACACCACTGTTTTGGAATCAAATGGGGGAAAGTCAAGTCTTTAGACCCGAAGTTTTGCAACAGGCGGAGAAACAGGTACAAATAATAAGGCAAAACTTGAAGGTCGCATAGTCTTGACAGAAAAGCTATGCTGACACGAGAAGAAGGGATTTGGTGTTTGAGATTGGTGATTTTGTTTATCTCAAAGTTTCACCTATGAGAGGAGTTAAGAGGTTTCATACCAAGGGAAAGTTGTCACCCAGGTATGTGGGACCCTTCAAGATCATCAATAGGAGAGGAGAAGTTGCTTACCAGCTGGAATTACCGGAATAGCTCTCAGGTGTTCATGATGTCTTCCATGTATCGTAGCTTAAGAAATGTTTAAGAGTACCTGAGGAACAGTTACCTTTGGGTGAACTAGATATCCAAGAGGATCTATCATACAAAGAATATCCAGTGAGAATCTTGGAAATAGCTAAGAGACTCACACGGAGCAGGATTATAAGAATGTGTAAGGTTCTTTGGAACAGGCACTCTGTAGACGAGGCAACCTGGGAAAGAGAGGATGATCTAAAATCTGACTATCCTAATCTTTTTGAATCAGCTGAATCTCAAGGACAAGATTCATCTTAAGGGGGTAGGTTTGTGAGACCCTAAAAAATTCAAATATAATCTAGTTATTAAATTAAGCATTTACTTAATTTTTGATGCATTTTAACCTAGGCCAAATAATAAATTTTGGTTAATTAAAATTAACTATAAGGTTTAAAAACATGTTTCTTGCATTCATGCCGAAGCATACCATTTTTGGTTGAGTGTAGGGCTAAGTTGTTTGAGGTTGAATTCAAATTTCATTTGAATTTGATCAATTTTCAAAGCTCTAAAAATAGAAAAGGATTTTCTTTTAAAAAACTATCTTCTTTCTCCTATCTAGCCCAACACCAGAACCGGCCGAGGTTTTCTTTTTCTTTCCCCACATCTAGTTTTGTCCTTGGCCTGCTGGCGGCCCAGCCCCCCGCCTCCCCTCCCTTCCCTCCTTCGCGCACGCAGCCTGGCCGCACGGCTTGCTTGTGGCCCGCTCTGCGCCTTGGCTTCGCGCCGCACGTGCGCGTGAGTCCGAGGCCCAGTTTAGCGTGCTCGGCCTAGCTCTCCGCACCCACGCCATGTGCATGCTTTCCCTTCACTCATTGCGTCATGGGACCCAACCGTGAGCCTTCCCCTTCCTTCTTCATCCCGGCGAGGGCGCACGCCATGCATGGCAACTCGCCACCACGCCCGCGCCAACCATGGAAGGTATGAAATCCCATGATTCTATAGCTCCACCACGCCGTTTCCCTTTCTACTACGCCCTGCTCGCCTATAAAACCCCAAGCTGAGCCCGTCCCTCTCTCCCTTTTCCCAGTCCACACCCGAGCTCACATTGCCACCGTAGTCCGCCCGCTCCGGTGCCCAATCGACGTCGCTAACGCACCCCGGAGCTCCGCCACGACTCACCACGTCCGTAGGTGCCCTCATCTCTTTGTTTTGGTAGCAAATTACATGGATTCACCCTCACCCATGATATTTCTCTCTCCAGCTCGCCGCCACCATTGACCCGGTCCTTTGGAGCCCTCCCGGACATCGCGAACTCCTTCTCCAGACTCACGGTGAGCCACTTGAACTTCCTGTGCCCTCTTTTCGGTAATTGATGACCTAGAGTGCCATATCGGCGAGCTTTAGTCGCGCCATCCATGGCGTCACCGTGGGAACCATCGCCTCAATGTGCTCCCCATCATAGATTTGTACCCCATGAGTTCACGAGAGCCTGTGCGTCATTTCCGTGCTGTTGGTTTTGAGTGAGGTGGTCTGAAATGCCGTATCAGCGTTCGCCTATTGTTCAGCTCACCGCCGGCCATGGCGGGCTCGCCAGAGCCACTGTGAAGGCGGCGGGGATTCTCCCCTTCATTCCCTCGTTGTTGGATCTACTTAGACGGTCGAGATTAGAACGTAACCCTTCGGGGTCATATCGGTCCACCATGGACCCGTGGACTCGATCCACGTCGTCACCCGCACTGGTCCACGTACATGGTGGTACACCGTGCCAACCAAAGTGCGCCACGTGGCCACCTAGTCAGCCGGCGATGCGGTCAACCGCAACCACCTTGCACTTTTGAAGTTTAGCTCCCGGGTTTTCAATGAATCAACCCGCTGTCCAATATAGATCAAAAGTATTACTTTTCAGTCCTATTTTCTTCTGTTTTAGCACTGTAGTTTTAGGAAATAGTGCACGCCATCCATAATTCATTTAAATTCAGATTTTATTGGTTTAAATTCAAATTTGAGTTTAGTTTATTTATAGAAATGCCATTGAAACTTATTTCATGCATAACTTTTGCGTTTTAAGTCCGATTAGAGTGATTCTTTCGCTCATGTGTTCGTAGCAGTGCGTAGTTTAGTTTTATAAGCTTTTTAGAAGTTTTTACTGTTTGGTGTATTGTTCTAATAGAATTATCTTTGTATGCATGTGATGATTGGAATGGATGCCTGATTGGTGAATTAGAACACGTTTAGAGGGTGATCAGTTCAAGGTTACTAAGGACCATCAGGGTGACCTGCAGTACCAAGAGGAGAACTTTGAGGAAGGCAAGTGTAGCAAAGGCACCATTATACCTATGAACTCTATAATTCATTTACATGCATGTGTTTAAATTTGAAGTACCCTTAAGGACTTTACCTAGATTACTACTTGTACCACATATCTTTGATACCTATGGTTTGGGATGCATTTTGGATAGATGCTGCAGCGCTCAACACAAAATAATTGTTAAACATGACTAAAGGTATATGCAATGTGATAAAATGGAGCTTTTTAGCAATAATTTGGGGGCTAGAGTACGGGGTTGAGTGCTCTAGTGCCTCTCCATAAGGACTTAATCCTGAAGCGGCCACCCAGGAGGTTTCGTACAACCCCAAGTGTCATATGGCTCTGACTTTAACCTATTAACTAGATTGTACTAGCTCATCTATAGCTTTCCGTAAGGGCAAGAGGGGGCACGAGCTGGTATGTTTCTTTTCCTGCTAGGGTGTGTACCGTGCCATGACCACGAGTGCCACTCCTAGAGGAGGGCCACATATGGCTAGATGGCTGAAACCTTAGCAGCTATGACTTGTTAGTGCAACTAGCGAAGGGTTACATAGTGAAACCCTGCCACACTTCCTAGGTAGAGGTGATGTGGGCTTGGCAAACCCCAGCATTGGGAATCATGGCTCGGTGGGTAAAGTTCTATAATTTCTGCAGAAATATTTAACCTGTTATAACAGCCATGCTCATGTATACAAGTGATCTAGATCCTTCATGATTAGTGGTTACCATGGATGGTTGGGGACTTGATATAATCTTGATTATTCATTACTATCAACTGGGTTGGGTTTACTCACTAAAGTAGTGATTTAGGATGCTAAAACTTGACCAACTAAAATTGCAAACCGCAGTCAAACCATGTCTAGCCTTTGAGCCTCATAGATCCCTTTGATATACTTGCTAAGCATGGTGATTTTACACTTGTTTTACATTCAATAAAAATCCCGAATGGGTAATAGATAACGTGTATGGAGAGTTTCTAGAAGATGTGTCGGACTACTAGATTGATGTTCACCAGTTGGAGTCCCTGTGGCAGTTTGGGCTAGTTTTCCGCATTATGTAATAATGATGCCAATGAGCAAGACTATGTGATAATAGTATGATGAGATATGCGATGTAATAAAGTACTTTACTTTGATATTATTGCAATTTGCGATTATATGTGTGTTTGGACATCCTGGGCGCACATATATGAGCACCTGGTTTTGCTATGCAAAATTTGGGTGCGACACATGATCATGAAACACCACACAAGCATCCATGCAATCATACACGAAGGAAACAATAGATCTAATTTAGAATAGTACACCAAACATAATAAACAACAAGTAAAAAATGTTTTAAAGATGTTCTACACGTCGCTACGAACACATAGACGCGAAAAGCACGCTAATTGAGCTATAACGGAAAAGTTATGAACAAGATTTCCTTTAATAAAATAATAGATTAAATTAACCTCAAATTTCAAAAGTTGAAAATATATTTAATAGTATGATAAACTTGTAGATTACACAATTACGAATCTAACGCAACTTGAACGGGTCAAATTGGAGTTAAAACGGAGAAGATATGTCCTAATGAAGATAGTGGCAATTTTGTAAATAGATGGAACTTGATTTTTGAAATTTAAAATAAATAAAATATAATTTTAAACTGGCCAAGGATTGCGGGTTGAATTCCAAGAAAATGCAGGGGGTCTTTAGCAAAACTGCAGGGATGGCGGGTTATATACTTAAAAACTTGGAGGACTCTTTAGCAAAATTGCCTATGAAGGGGTATCTTCTAATCTGGGTCGTTGGATCAAAGATGGACGGCTATCGAGGGTTGGGAGGATTTCTCCGGCCGGCACAGTGACTCCGGCGCGGTAGTGGCCATTAACGGCGACGAGGAGGTCATCGGCGTGCATGGGGAAACACCTACGACCATGCTATGACACGGGGAAGGCACCGGGAGAGAAAGAGCGAAGCACGGCAAACTAACCTAGGGGCTAAGTTGTGGAAGAGGAGGGCACGGAGATGACATAGGGCTCGTTGGAGTAGACGGTGGCTCCCTATGAAGGTTCAGCGGTGGACTAACAGAGCACGGAGAGCAAGAGAGAGCAAGAGGATAGGCTAGAAAGCTTCATCACCTGGTAACGAAGGGCGGCAAGCGCTTGGAGATGGCGCAACAGCTTCCATCGTTAGGTGCGATGACGGCGGTAGAATGACGAACGCAGTGGTGGCGGATCTCCTATGGCAGCAGCGGCTCCGCTATGGCTTGAAGGCGAGGCGATTGGAGTGGTGCCAGGGGCTCGATATTTATGAGATAGAGGCCATGGGGCGCACGCCAAGACGTAGGAACAGGGCGGTGAAGAACTCCTTGGTGGAGTCTGGGCTTGCTACATGAGGTAGGAGAAGGGCCTGACCTATGGGCCCATGCTGTCGGTGAGCGTAGGAGGGGGGACCGGTTTGTCAGCCAAAGAGGGAGAGAGGGGAGTGGGGACGCTGCCGCGCAGACTGCGGGCTAAGCTGGGCCGAGCGCGGTGGAGTGGGCCGAGGGAGAGAGCTGGGCCAGGAGAGGGAGTGAAGGGAGAGTGGGCAGCGGCCAGGGAGGGAGAGCAGGGTAGGCTGGCTTGGGCCCACAAGGAAGCAAAGGGAGAGGAGTGCAGCCTTCGGCCAGATAGAGAGAGAAGAGAGTTTTTTTTCATTTCTTTTTTCAAATCCTTTTCTATTTCGTGTTTAAAACCAAATTCAATTGCAAACCAAATGCAAATCCAAATATAGTTTCAAATAATCTTTTCAAGATGAGAACTTTTGGGAGATTTCCAAAACTAAACTTTGGAAACTTTTGAAAACTCTTTTTTCCAATTTTCTTTTCTTTTATTTCAAAGCCATTTTCCAAATTATTTCCAAATAATTTGAATTCATTTAGAATTTTGGATTTAACCACTCAGTACAAAAATCCAAATGCAGAAGCATGTATGCTCAAACATGTTTCCACATCCTATGATAAATTTTAATTTAATGAAAATTTTTATTTTCCTATATTTCATGAGCACAAAATTCATAAATAAATCATTTTAAAACTATTTTCAAAAGAGGCAAATTTTATGGTGTTACAGTATCCATGTGCTTGCAGATATATCTGTGTGTTAATAAATACCAACAAACCCTAATTCATATCCTCCTCATCAGGATCAGAGCAAGCTCTCAAGATGTAGAAGTGGAATAGCTCCTATTGAGAGTTAGGGAGAGTTGAGCCAGGCTTAGGTTTTGGAGAAATCTTCGGAGGTCGGGTATATCTTTGTATCTTACATTTGCAAGACTTATGCTTTAATATAGTTATCTTCTCTATTTACTTTTATGCCTTTCATGTGTATGGTTAGAATAGTCATCATATCTTAGCATGGGATCTCTGCTCACATCGAGTGCTCTAGTTATCGTACGTGGCTAGAGTAGTAATGAGTAGTATAGACAAGGTGTCTAGACTATAGGTTACCTGAGATTGCGCCCAATCCTATGATTAGTTGTGGTAGCCCTAGAGGTGACAGATTTGTCAGGCCATTGCAATCCACCACGTTAGGATTGGTGTTCGTAGAGCTTTTATCAGCCTTCTCCCAACTACACTTTCTCACCCCCTCGAGAGTTGGATAGGTATTGTTGCTCCAAAGTGTTATTGTGTGTGATCACTATATCTAACCATGAATTAGTTATACCCTATAGAACCAAAGTAATAGAGAAGTATTTAGGAACCTTGAACTCACCCATTGTCCTCTCAACTTAGATAAACTGCTCATTTATTTTACCATGGAATTCTCCTATGTGTGTTATTATTCATAACTCTTATCATCATCAACATCAACCCCCACTTTAGTTTAGTTGGTATACTAGTTAGTAGATACATGATGGTTAACTATCAACTTCTTTAACCATTGTTTCCCAGTGGATAAATACAATACCTTGGAATACTCCCGGGTGAAAGCTACAGCGGTATTCGTGCGCTTGTGGATTTATCTGTGTGCGTTTAAAAATACCAACAAGCTTTCTGGCGCTGTTGTCAGGAAACAATTGGCGTAAAGATTTTGATATTGAGCCTGATGTCTACTAATCTAGTTATCACTAGCTTTAGTAGGATTACCCCTGTTATGTTGAATTGTGGAATAGATAGGACAGCAGATGCCGTTGCGACCTTTCAGCAAGTTTCCACAAGAAAAAGAAGAAACATTGAAGAACCCAGGGTGCTTGAATGTTCATAATCCATCAACACTAGAACCCTGCCGTCTCATAGGTTTGTATAGACATATATATATATATTATATTAACCATGTGTAGATTGGAGAAAAGGTCATCGTCACAAGAATTCCAATCTCGTCCCAAGTGACAAACAAAGACACTGCACTACTCACAAATTCCATCATGACAGTCATGGTAAGTATGATCAAGAAAGGTGAGATAGTCTTGCTCATGGACTCTAAACTTGATGAGTAGTTATCTTTTAATTTGTGCACTCCACTACATATCTACTTTGAATAATCCATGCATCCACTACAATTAGTTTATGTTTTCTCATATCAAATCCATAGCATGTTTAGTTCCTTGCAAATTACCCTTATCACTTGCATGTCTATCTAAAAAAAGAGAAAAAAAACAAATTCGTCACCTTGATCATGCTCTTTCATCTTCATTTGAGTAAATCGCTCTATAGTGCTTTCATGTTACTTTTGTCTGCCATAGTATGCTTTGGTTTGGAAGTAATGCACATACTTCCATAGGTGTTTAAATTAAGCATGGTGCTTCGATTAAATAGTCTTCCTTAATCCAATTAGACATGGAGTCTAGTTTGGTTATTGAACTAAAAATTGCTTGTGTAGACACTAGTTATTTTGTTGGACTAACCCCTACAGAAAACTCTCAAATTCAATTTGGGAAAGTCCCGAGATGAACTCACATCGGAGATGAAGCAAGGCATATGATGAACTCCAAATAACTTCACGCAAAGAAGACACAGCTCATTCATCATGAATGAAAAAACTGTAAGTATCAAATTTTATTCACTTTGTCTTTTGCTGCAAGTTACTTTTGCCTTGAACCATGCTAGAATGCAGCAAACAAATAAAATTTGTTATAAAACATGATAAATAAAATCTATGCTAAAGTAATCTTAAAACCATCTTTTCATTGGCATAGATGATAATCACGTAAATTATGGACAACAACCCGTATTTCAAATTTGTTGTATTCCCTTGGGTATGTGTCCATTACATTTTGTAGGAAAGAAATAAATATAAGCTATGCTTGTTCATGGTTTGCTTTGAACCTACATTCCCAAGGCAAACCACCACTTTAATTTTGGGAAAAGATGAGTGTCATAAAATGGATCTACAATAAAAGCACTCACTCATAGAAGTGGACAGACAAATCAACAGGTTACAAGCAGTGTCAAAGACAACCTAGCATTGAGCTTTCCTAAGACTCAAGCTAGGATGCTGATGAGAAGCATGATGCAACCCACCTCATATTAATCAGAATACGCCTGCTTTCATCATCTTTTCATAGACCAGCTCGCACGTCGATAGTAAGGACTAGGATGACAAATGCCACTTTCATGGCATGCATTCTCATATCAATAGATGTCAGTAATCAAAGGAAGTCTGTCAATGGTGTCTCATAAGATAGCTGGCATTTCACTAACAAACAAAAAAGAACAACTCTCTGCCACACCGTTAGAGGACAAAGACAATCAAGAAGGAACTTGAGTTCGCAGTTCTAAAGAACTCCAACTCGTTAACCAAGAATTAACAAAAATCAAAAAAGGTTGATGGAAGGAGAATATGTAATTGTCCGTATCCTCATCTCTAAGATCGGATGGTGTAAAGAAAAGCTAAAACCATGGGAGAGATCCTGCTTAATGGACCTAAAACCTTGAGTTCTTGCCGATAGTGTTGAGTAACATAAGGGTCCAAGTGTGGGGGAGGAAGGCTGACTTTTCTATAGTAGATACAACCCTTGTCTTCTTCCTCCTAGGCTCCCGTCACTCTGACACGCTGGTTTGCAATCCCTCTACTCAATATTGCTTTGTTTCTACAAGTTTGAATATGTTTACAAATTTCATACATGAAAATCAAACTTAAGATGTAAAGTAAAATCAATCCTTACGAAAAGAAGTTTTTGCAACAATTGAGGCACATTATTTAAAACATGGGATAAAAGTTCTATGTTAATTAAAATGTCAAAACCAACTCTGTTATAGCATAGAGGATGACCTTCAGCTCTACGACAACACTACCCTTGTTTTGAATCATTTTTGTATATTCCTTTGGGTATATGTTGTCCACTAATCTTTTGCAGGAATGAAATAATGAATGGAGTAGAAGGTCCAAACAAAATGGCAAGATCCACAAAAGAAAGAACAAAAAGATGGCATCACAAAAGGATGAGAATAAAGGAGTGCGATATAGGAGAGAAGATGCTCATGAATAGCTCAAGCAAGGAAAGCTTCAAGCAGGAAGAAAAGATCACTACAAGTCATCTACCCTTCATCATAGGGTGTCATCACGCTCCAATGATGAAGGTAACATCTTAAGGTAAGTGGTCATTATCTAAAAAAGCTTTCCTTTGATCTTGGTATTCACTTAAATAAAGAAACAAACATGTATGAGTTACAACTTTGCTTGATCCAACCTGATTAACTCAACATGTCTTGTACTTTAAGCTTGTTCATATCACCACTTTCTTGATCACATAGTCCTAACCAAATGAGCTAAAATTTTGCATAATCCTATCTTTGGAAGATGATAGTCATAATCATGTAAAGTTTGATACATTTTGTAAAGATGGACAATACTTCCATAGGTTAAGCAACTCTAGTCTTTTTGACAAATGTATTCAAATGTCACAATCATCCTCATTTTATCACCCATGTTGTAAGAATGAACAATGCACATAACATCAACACTTATCATCATCCAATGTGCCTAAGGCTAGAGAAGAAAAAAAGAAAGTTTTGGTTTTGTTGGTGTTTTTCCACCAACAAAGTCCATGCACTTGATCTCTACCTTGTCTTCATGAGCAGAACACACTTTGAGCAAAGTGTGGGGGAATCGATCCCCCAAATTCTACTAGTGGAAGTTCTGAACTAACAATAATGATGCACACAAGATGTCGCTAGTTTCCCCTAATAATGCCTAAACAAGGAGGGAGAACAAGTCAAGAAAGATGAATCTGTCAAACCAAGATCAAATTTAGAACAATACGGGTTTGGCAGAAGAAGGTGGCACCACCATTGGAAGCACCACTAATGGAGGCGCCACCACAAGAATCTTCATCTTCAAGAGCAAACCGAGGGAGGACATATGCCTTTCTCTGGCCAAGGGTACCATTATACTCAAGAGACCTATCAATGCTTCAACAATAGGCTCACAACCGTTGAAGAGACAATTGCTGCCATACAAAGTACGTTATTTAATCATACACAATGGCAGGCAATTATGGGACACGAGCTGGCCAGTCTCCAATAGTAGCAAAACTAAAATTGGGAGGCTTTGTTCCAGCAACTCCACATTTGGCCACCCCATTGAGCATCACATCAACAACCAACTTGGGGGAGGAGCATCCCCCATGCATCTAGCTAAGTATCCCTTTTCCCTTATTATTTTTATTATTCTTAGTTTGCTTTATATATATATTAGAAAAAATATGAATAACTAAAAACAAAATAAAAAGTTATCTTTATAGAAATATATATAGTTATAATGTGTGATCTAAAAATGAAAACAAAATAAAGGGAGTGTGTCTAGTTTCCTTTAATTTGTTTTTAAGAGCTGAATAAAATAAAAGGGAGTCTGAAGATAATCTCTTAAAATGGAAATGATGAATAGTTGCTTTGTTGTAATTCCTTTCAAGTACCTAGTTTTCAGCCTTGAATTTTCTTGAGTATTGGATAAGATTGTTTTGATATAAGGATTTACTCTGAACTTAAAACTCGTGGGTAGCATATGCTTGATCTAAGTCTAGGTAATTGACGGATATGATATGAGAAGGTCTGAGCTGCTGTTATCTTGTTCCAAGTGACACTAAAGTTCTAGAGACATATCTTTTGAAAAACAAAAAAATGATATGATGAGTTCTTGTATGACAAAGCTTGAATTCCTACTAGAGCAATACATGTTATTTAGGCTAGGAAAACTTCAACATTTATGCTACTTGTTTTTGCATTGAGTTTTGTCAAGCTTTGTTGACCCTTATGAGAGGTTTGTCATGCTCTTAAAATCAAGATCACGTACACACCACCCAAATATACACTACTCCTACACCGGGGGTAGGCGCAAAAAAATGCCTTCCATTTAGATCCATCCAAAAATGTTCTACTCCTACACTGGGGGTGAACACAAAAACATGCTTGTTAGGTTTCCACTTCAAATAAATGTTCAAAGTTCTTATTGCTATCTCTCAAAAGTTTTGTTGCAGAAAAGAAGCAAGGGCTATGCAAAAGTTGAGAAAAAATGGACAAGTCTCCGAGATATCTAAAAGCAATGGGTACTCAGATGCCCACCTAAAAAGTTGAGAAAAGAAGCAAGGGCTATGCAAAAGTAGAGAAAAAAAGAAAAGAAGAAAAAAAGAGTTGAGAAAAAATTGACAAGTGTCCGAGATATCTAAAAGCAATGGGTACTCAGATGCTCGCCTAAAAAAAGATGAATAAGATAGCCCTTGTTCTCTTGCAAAAATATTTCCAAGTTTCAAGGGAGAGATATGTTTTCAAGGAGCAAAGTATAATCAGGTTAGCCACCACATATATCCACCTCATATATCCACACACATGCACATCTTGATTTGATTGTATGACTCAACCCTGTTTGGATCCGTTGTTTGACTTTACAATATATGCATTGCAAGTATGCTCTAGCTTTCTTCCTACCTATGAACTCCACATAAGCCTTAGTGGTAGGAAGAGAAAAGGCATAGCATCACTATTGCCTTGGTGAGGATCTACAAATACCACATATATTGAGAGTGTCATATAATGGAATCTCTGAGTTTTATTTTGAAAATTTATAAAAACTCTAGAACAATGGTGGAACAAAGAACTTGAGACATAGTGCTTGACTTGATCGTTCTGTCTTTCAATTGCTCAAGACCCAAGTGAAGGCTAAGAAGCCCCATGGTTGAAGATAATATGGGTAAGTTTGAAAGTCAAATCAATTTATTCTAATCTAGAGGAGAATTTTTTATTGAACGCATGTGTACTTTTGATGAGCGAAAGCATTGTAGCAACTCCTGATCCATTATTCAAGTTAACTTTGCTTAGGGACTAGCAAGGGGTAAGTGTGGGGGAACATGTTGATGGTTGTTAATGTTAATTATAAACCATCAATATAACCTACATCTATGCTAAATTCCATCACCAAACATAGGTCTAGTGGTTTAAACAAATAAATTTGATGAACTTTGGTGAATATGTGAATGCAGGAGGATTTATCCAAAAAACAACCCCTAGGACCACCATCATACTCTCCAAACAAGCAAACAAACATTAGAAAGAGATTCGGCTCATGAAACCTATGGAAAACAACTCAAGATGGTGTCTAGAAGCTTCCACTGGAGGGTGGGGCCCACCTATCGCTATGATAGGCCGGCTAGCCCCACCTGTAGGCCGGCTAGCCTAGTGGGGCCACATGTTAGCCTCTCCTTTCTACGTTGTTTTCTGACCGCCTTTGAAAGTCCATCTCAGCCGTTGCTCGAGGTCGGTTCATCTAACGGTGATCGAGGGAGTTGACGTGGATCGATGACATGGCAATGCCTTGCCTCCTACTTCATCTCCCCTATATATAACAACCCCTACCCCCTCCTTAGAGCCATTCTGAAACCCTAATTCATATCCTACTCATCTGGATCAGAGCAAGCTCTCAAGATGTAGAAGTAGAATAGCTCTAGTTGAGAGTTAAGGAGAGTTGAGCCATAATCAGGTCCTAGAGAAATCATCAGAGGTTGGGTATATCTTTGTATCTTACCTTTGCAAGACTTATGCTTTAATATAGTTATCTTCTCTATTTACTTTTATGCCTTTCATGTGTGTGGTTAGAATAGTCAACATATCTTAGCATGGGATCTCCGCTCGCATCGAGTGCTCTAGTTATCGTACATGGCTAGAGTAGTGATCGCTTGTATAGACAAGGTGTCTAGACTATGGGTTATTGAGATTGCGCCCAATCCTATGGTTAGTTGTGGTAGCCCCAGAGGTGATAGTTCTGTCAGGCCGTTGCAATCCATCACATTAGGATTGGTGTTCGTAGAGCTTTAGGCAGCCTTCTCCCAACTACGCTTTCTCACCCCCCACGACAGTTAAATTGGTACTATTGCTCCAAAGTGTTATTGTGTGTGATCGCTATATCTACCCATGAATTAGTTATACTATATATAACCAAAGTAATAGAGAAGTATTTAGAAACCTTGAACTCACCCATTGTCCTCTCAACTTAGATAAACTACTCATTTATTTTACCATGGAATTCTCCTATGTGTTTTATTATTCATAACTCTTATCATCATCAACACCTACCCCCACTTTAGTTTAGTTGGTATACTAGTTAGTAGATACATGATGGTGAACTATCAACTTCTTTAACCATTGTTTCCCTGTGGATAAATATGATACCTTGGAATACTCCCGGGTGAAAGCTACAGCGGTATCTGTGCGCTTGCGGATTTATCTGTGTGGTTTAAAAATACCAACAACGTCCTAGTGTGACTTCTAGAATTTTATTGAACGAGTGGCAACGCTCGAAGGAGAAGGACTACCAACGCTGGCTTGAAGAACAAGAATATGAACATCGGTGTGAGGAAGAAAGGTATGAAAGAGAACAAGCAGAGTTACATTGGAATTGTACTTTCTTCCGACACTGTTGAAACGAAGGTTTGAAATTGCCCACATGACGTAACTACCTAGAGTGCGGTAATCAACATTTAGAGTTTAGGCAATCTCAAGCCAACAGCCAGTCTATCCTTGAACGTTTAAGTTATCAATCTAATAACATGGATTGGCGCATAAAAAATGAAGGAGTTCATGAATGACTAGGTAAGCGTGCATATGATCAGAATTGGGCCGACCGTGATGGAGAGAAAGAGCATGTTTGGTAGGAGGGCCAATGGTGTCCAGTAGGTCTAACAAAGAGCTAGAAAAGATGAGTTCAACACTTGAGGAATAGAGTGTTAGAGGCTCAGAAATCAACTAGACCCCAGGCATGGCGCGTCAAACAAGCAGCCGATAATGGTAAACCATTGGCTAATATTGATATGGTCCTCATTCTACCTGTAGAATTTAGAGCTCCCTCCAAGTATGAGCAAGAAGAATTCGATGAAGAAGGGTGTGTTGAAGAAGAATTGGGAGTAGTAGTGGCTCAGCTAACCCTCTAGTCCCAACAAGTTATATTTGACAAACCATCTCAACATCGGCACTTGAAGGCTTTATACATGAAAGGATTTGTCGATGGAAAGTCAATGACCAAGATGTTAGTCAATGGAGGTGCTGTGGTCAATTTGATGCCTTATACCATGTTCTACAAGCTTGGAAATGGTCCTAGAGATATGCTTGAGACCGATATGATGCTAAAAGACTTTGGTGGTAATGCATCTAATACATGGGGGCAATTAACGTCGAATTGACGTTTGGGAGTAAGACCCTACGCACTACTTTCTTCATCATCGATGGTAAAGGAACGTATAGTCTGCTGCTTGGTCGTGATTGGCTCCATGCTAACTATTGCATCCCTTCAACAATGCACCAATGCCTTATCCAGTGGTAGGGAGATAATGTTGAAATGGTTCAAGCCAACACCTCTATGAGTATGGCGACCACTGATCCAGCCTACTAGGAATTTGAAGATTGCGAATGCTTCTCTGGAAGAATCTAGGAAGGAGGCATCATCAGAGTCAATGATGAATGTAAACAGCCCATCCAAGTAATTGGCTCTGAGAGTTTATTTTAATGACTCCTCCAATTGGTCATTATGGGATGGCTGAATGTTGCCCTTATGACATTAACTCATCAAAATGTAGCTGTTCTATTTTGAAGGGTTAGAATTGGATTTAAACGCATAACATCTTGAAGAAGCTTGACAGCCGGTGAGTTCTAGAATTTCATAAATGTTTCAACACTTAAATCATCATTGGCTATTTTGGAAGTAGTTTTCCATTATGAAGTTTTAACCCTGGTCATTAAGATTATTGTTCAATTATGATCAAGTTCAAATCATTGCTAGGATTGATAGCCGATACTAGCAGAGTATCGCCTTTAGATCAAAATTACCAATCCTAATTCAGCCTAAGGATGCAAAAGCTAGTACAATACGCATGAACTATAGTGTAAAATATAAAAGAATATGAATCGCACAAAAGCCGGTTCAGGGAAGCATCCACACAAAATGGAAAGACACAAGAAAAGGAGACGACTAAATGGTTATAGCAATCCGAGTCCAATTAATGAGGAGAATTGATCGCTGGTGTAGAAGACAAATGACAACATAGAAATTTGTGCCGTGCAAAATAGGGAATCATGTCGGCTAAATACTTATAACAAGTACTGTAGAGACAGGAGTGCATGAAAGTTAAAGTTACATGTTCATGGCTTCTAGGACTGCATTCAAGGCATCTAAACGAACAACATTGACTTCAGCAATTAGCCAATTGTCTTCAACAGCTGTGACTCTGTTCTTCTGGTCATAGATGGCCACAAGCTCGTTATACCTGGTGGTCATCTCTGCTTTCTTCTCATCTGTTACCTTTGAGAGTTGAATGAGATTTGCTTCTTCAGTTTGAATCAAGATGTTGATCTCCTCTAACCTCATCAGCAGCTGCTCTCGTTTGGTATTTAAATAGTTCAGTTTTTCTTAGGTCCTGGAAGGAGCACTCTTTAGACTATCAGTTACTTTCAGCCTGAGCATCTCCTGTTTGATTGACTTCTCTCCAGCATCCAAATTATTCCAAGCTTCACGGTCAACCAGCCTTTGTTTTGCTTGGATGAGTTTAGGGGCCTAGCCCTCGATAAAGGCAACAGGAGACAGAACAGTAAGAAGATCCTGATTTAGCTCCCCTTTGATTACCAAGAAAATGTCTTGGAGCGGCCTTGCGTTGCAAACTAGATCGGCTATATCTTTTTGCAAGAAGGGGAACATCAATTGTAGCTGATCTCTAGTTGCAGCTGACAAGACATTTTCTTCCTGGCAAGTTTTGGGAGCGGAGCAACATACTTCATCCTCTTCTATATAATCTTGGATGTCGAAGGAGAAGACACTCAGGGAAAGTGGGATTCATACCTGCAGAAATACAGTCAGATTTAGGAGCAACGATACTTGATTCCTAGATTATTATGAAATTGCTGGTACCACTTTTACCAGAGATAGAGGAACGGTCGATGATGTGCCCTTATCTTCATCAGGCGTTCCTCGATGATGTGCCCATATCTTCATTAGGTGCCTCAACTAGCTTCCTAGACCCTGCCCAAATCAAGGATTAGCTTGAGTACGACTCGAGGGCGTGGACAAAAGGATGCAGCATATCGATGTTTACCATCAATGGGTTGAGGATGTGGAACGTCCTTAGATTCTTCACCACCGGTTAACAAGTGAGTGCCTTGGCCATATTATCGATCAAAAGTGACGCTGGGTGTTGGCGATGCTTTAACTCATAATCCTACCGCTAACATATAAACAAAATGAACAAATGTAAACACCAAAACTTAGAATTATGGATTTTAACTTACACTTTCCACAAGTTTTGGTACAAGAATGTTTTGTAGGTCACAAACATTAATGCAAGGAAAATATCACTGGAAGGCGCTTTCCAACGCTGATTCGTGCAAATGAACAACAAAGGCACTCATCAACTCAACTAAACTGGGGCAAATCACCATTGGGAAGCGATCTAGGACTAGCCTAAGGCCTTCCACGTGAAGGCGGTGGTGAAGGGGTGGCCGACCATAGGGGGCGAGCGACCCCGTATGGGTGCCTCCCTACCTCTCCTTGCTCTAGTGGTGGCGTGCCGCCATGCTGGGGCGGTGCAGCCCTGACTTCACGCTAATAATAGCTTGAAGCACCGCCATCCTCCCTATATAAATAGAGGGGTACGGCTTCGCTCTAGAGGAGGACATCAAGAGAACAAGAAAGAAAAGGATCGCTACATTTCTACTTAGCATTCAGCTAGAATAAGAGTGGAGTGAGTGAGGAAAGAGTTGGAGAAGTGCCAGGACTATCCACAACCTCCCTTAGTGTGCAAGATACTCTAGTGGAAGAGTGTCAAAGCTAGGAACCCCTCCACTTGTACTTCTACGAGCGTCAAACTACTTGGAGTAAGAAGTTCATGTTTAACTTTAGAATTGATTACTTAAGAAAGTTACCTTTGACCATTATAAACCTGTGGGATTGTCATCCGTCCTTGTGACGGGTGCTTTAGTAGAAGGGCCTTGATAGAGACAGATAACCCTTGCATGCACGCTAGAGTAATAGTTGATAGCGTAGACGTGGTGTTTAGGCTATAAGCTATCTTCGTTTGCTTTGTTCCTCATGGTTGAGGAGTAGGCAGCAGGTGGTGACAGTCCTGTCCGTCCTTCATACTCCCCCACATCTAGGTTCAATGTAGAGCGAAGGTCGGTATCACTTGGCAGACCAGGTGTAAGCCAGCGCCCGAAGTAGGTCTATAGTGTCAAAGTTATCTTCACTTAAGATATCTATCCTTAGAAAAAGCTCACTACCCAAGCTACCTTTTTCTTGTTTTCTTTAGGTGAACTAGCTATGAGACTTGCACACTTGTTCCTTTGGGACAATACGACACCCTGAATATCTCCGGGTGAAGTGCTACAATCGTGTATCCGTGCGCTTGTGGATCCCTCAGTGCGCTTGTGGATCCCTCAGCTTACGCTAAGAAACACCAACAAGTATTTTTAGCGCCATTGCTAGGGAACAATTGTTGTTTTAGTCTCTGAACCTAGTCACCTATGTATATTTTATTTTACCTTTCTTTTCTTTTTATTCTGTTCAAATGGAGCACAAAACAATTCACCAACTTTCTGCTCCCAAGGGCGAGTTCTTATAGCCACCACAATCCTCGAAGCTAATCACAACTTTTAGCTATGAATGCCACCCAAGTGGTTTTGCTTTCGTCATCTAGATGGATCGAAATTTGGTGGTAACCTGAATATCCATCGAGAAAATAGAAGAAAGAGTGATTTGCCAATTGCTCCAACATTTCATCAATGAAGGGCAACAGAAAGTGATCTTTCTTTGTTGCCTTGTTAAGTTTTTGGTAATCAATGCACATCCACCATCTAGTGACGGTTCTTTGGGGGATTAATTCATTCTTTTTATTTTTAACAACAGTCATGCCTCCCTTTTTAGGCACAACCTGAACAGGGTTAACCCACTCACTGTACGGCATGGGGTAAATGATCCTAGCGTGCAGGAATTTCAAAACCTCTTTCTTAACAACCTCTCTCATCGCATTATTAAGCCTACATTGTGGCTCCCTAGATGCTATAGAGTTAGGATCTATAGGGATGCGATGTATGCAAAGAGCAAGCTAATCCCCTTAAGCTCTTGGAGCGAGTAGCCACAAGCAGAGCAATGCTTTTCTAAGATAGTTAGAAAGCGTAGGTATTCTTCTTGAGAAAGTTTATCACTTATGATCATAGGAGAATCCTGATCAATATTGAGAAAATCATATCTAAGACCAGAAGACAGGTGTTTAAGCTCAATGGTGGGCTTAGGTGGTTCTAGCAATTCATCTAGAGGTTTAGACTCCGTAGGATTTTCTTCTTGTTGTTCGATGAAGAACTCGGCATATTCTTCAAGGTTGGGTTCGATCAAATCATCAAGAGATGCAACCTTAACCTCTTCCATTGGGTCTTCCTTGGGAATTGGCTTAGTCTTAGCATTTAGAGAATGAGTATTGGGTATAGAAAGTTTAAAGTTTTTTTTGAGACTTATCTTCAACTTCCCTATTTGTCCCTCCTGGATAAGTCTTTCAATTAGTTGTCCTATCAATAGGTCAAACTCCAAGATATCAAAGAAAAAGAAGCTCAAATGAACCATAGTTCCTTTTACCTAGATAGGAAGGACATATAGAATTCCCTAACTTGGGACAATGTGTCCTGAAAGACCTTTTAGCAGCTTTGTTGTTGGGGTTAATGGCATGTGTTTCAATAAATCATGAGCAAAAGATGCAGACATGATGTTAACACCCACAACTAGATTATAAAGAGCATCAAAAGGAGTTTTGTTGATTTGGCAATGAATGGAAATAGATAGTGAATCTAATCAAATCACATCAGAGGAAAACTCTGATTCTTCTAACCATTCATTGCTTATTATGGCACTAGCCCTTTCATAGTCTTTTTAAGGAAAACTTCCTCAGAAGTGTCTAAAGGTTCTTCATGGGATGATGATTTCCTAGGCTTCTGGGGTCTCCTCATCGTATGATAATTCAAGGTATTTCCATATTTTTCAAAAAGTACATCCTCAAATTCAAGCATAAAATCCAAAATTGGAGTTTCCTCCTTTCCCAGTGGTTCGAGATTTGGGATAGCTGAAGCTGGTGATGGGTTATGCAAAGGTTCTGGTTCAGCTATCTAGGATTCCTCCTCTAGTGGCTTCTTTTCTACTTCTTCAGGGGTGTTCTCTAGGATTTTAGTAAGAATGCTTTTCCCCAAATTGGTAGAAACATGGAGCAAACAACATCTTGAGTCCATATCAAGATGCTTTGAGGTTTTCCTATCAAGACCCATGTAACAATGTTGAAGGAGAATGGGGTCTTGAATAGCAAGGTGAGGTCCAGTATTAATGAGAGCATTAAAATGTTCCCAAGCCATGCCTAGAGATTCTTTTTCTTCTTATTTAAAAGATAGAACCTCTTAACGAAATCTAACTACTCTAGAGATGGGAAAGAAATGTAAGCAAAAGCTAGAACACAAGGCTTCCCAATATCCTTGTCTACTCCATATGATGAGCTTGTACCAACGTTTGGCTTTTCTGATTAAAAAGAAAGGAAAAAGCTTCCATGGTAAGGTTTCATCTGACATGCCCGCAATGCGCAAGCATGCATAGGTCTGCTCAAACTCATTTAGGACGGAAAAGGGATTTTCATCATCTTCGCCCAAAAGGATTGATCCCTGACCATGTTGATTAAACACGGGTGTAGCTCATAGCCAGGTGTAAGGAAAGGTTTTGAAGATTCTAGTGGCTCTAGGCATGCGCTCGTAGGTGCAGCCTATTGGTAGATATGGGTGGATGCAAGATCCAGAGTGAAAAGAAAAGAATAAGATAAAGGAATAATGGTACAAGGTTAAGCTAGGTTCGTAGTTAATTCAGCAGCAGTTTCCCCGGCAACGGCGCTAGAAATGCTTGTTGGTATAAATTAATGCACAACGAATAATCCGCATGCGCATGGATATTATACCGATGTAGCACTTCACCGGGAGTACCCAATTTTATATCGAACTCGAGGAAATGTGTGTGAGAATAACTAAATCTAACTTAACCTGACTTCACAATCAAGGCTAGATAATAGGAGTGTAGAGGAGATCGCAGAGGTCTTTTAATTCTAACTCTGGTAAGCTTTCTCTTCTATTGTTCAATTTTGGGGTTATTACTAAAGAAAACATAGGCAGAGTATGTTTCCTGTAGTAACAAGGTCCTTCTAGGCCTACTAATAGGAGGTGGACTACAAAGGATTTAACGAGGCTATAAGAGTCACCCTCATGAGCTACCACCGATCCGGAAAGTAGGGTACATCCACGAGTAACCGAGTCTAAGCAC
Organism: Miscanthus lutarioriparius; assembly: GCA_904845875.1. Classification (NCBI taxonomy): domain Eukaryota; kingdom Viridiplantae; phylum Streptophyta; class Magnoliopsida; order Poales; family Poaceae; genus Miscanthus; species Miscanthus lutarioriparius. The sequence goes on along the minus strand of CAJGYO010000004.1, from coordinate 64,457,897 downwards.
CATGCTTACACTATGAATACTACTTTAACCTAGGAGCTACAAGGATTAAAGTACTCAAAGAGAGTCACAAACCTAAAGAACAATATGAATAAGATGCTTACTTAAATTAGAAGTCAATTATCAGAGAAATCTCAGAAGCAAGGTCAAGAAGAACTTGATTTCACCAGGGTACAACACGTAGAGAGAGAGAGCACCGATAGGCCGGCACTTCCTCCAAACTCCTCCATCTCACTCAATCTCTCTATCTCTAATACAAGACTAGATCCTATTGAGGACTAATCTTCTCTTGATTGGTCGCTCTGATCCTGGTGGACATATGAATTAGGGTTTCTAGCCCTTAGGCTCTTAGGATTAAATGCATCATGCCCCGGGGAGGGGTGTATAGGCAGGTATATATAGGTCCCTTGAACATCCTGGACCCTCGGATAAAACTGACTTGAATAGATGGCATAGATGTGATCCTTGAGGCGGTGGAGAACCGACATACACATTGCAGAGGCTAGCGGCAGGGCCCATAGATCGAGCGGCCTGCATGTAGGACTGGCTAGCCCCACATGGTAGGGGCTTGGTCTCCGCTTTGGTGGAGAGCCTCCTAGAGTCTTCTAGAGTCTTTCCACGTTGTTTATCATGCGTAATTACACGATTTCCTTTGAGGAATTGGTCCTCCTTGGTGGTTTTCTGATTAAATCCTGCTAGAAGCACAAATTTACCAAAACTCATGGAATTTGTTAGTTAAAACCCCTAAGTCTATGTTGGTGATTTATTTTAATCATTTATGCAAGGTATATTAATGGTTTTTGATTATTGTTAACTACCATCAACAGGCATAAAGCAAGAAGACACGTCGAACTTTATAGAAAGGAAAGATTGAGGTCCAAGTGATGATAATTTAGGAAGCTTTCATTTTCTTTTCCAAGATTGTAATTGGTCTTATTCGACCAGGACTCGTAGTCTAGCCTCGGGTATAAATATTGAACCCCGGCTATTGTAATAGGCATCTCTCATTGATCAACCAAATAGGTACTTTGCTTTTTGGCTTACACCACCCCTTAGGAGTAGGGGTAGAGTAGATTTCGATGAGTTCTTTGGGCAAGCATCGCTACATCAGGTGACCTGTCCTCCAGCTTGTTTGTGAGTATCTATCATGACTTATATTGTTAATTGTGAGGCTGCAATAGACAACTAATCTCTTGTAAACTTTGGTATTAATCAAAGTTATCGATATTGTGTTAAATAGTTTACTATTTAATATAATATCACAAATTGCCCGATCTAGATTGAGATTTATTAGTCTTATTATTCTGATCTATAGTCTGTTGGTTATCTTTATGGTTGAATTCAATTCTTGACATTAGATCTTGTTTGATGACTAATCAATCTCAATCTTGATCATACATGGTGGGTATTTGCAGTCTTATTCTATTAAGAGATAGATTCATTGACCACCAGTATCTGGTATGACTTTGCTATTAATGTTGCATCAGCCGACTCTATCTGTTGAAAGCATGTCAGATTGGACACTGTGGGTTAATAGATCTATCTATTGAGAAGAGCATGGCGTCAACCACCCGCTATGTCTCCATCGACTATTTAGCCAATGGCCTAAGCTTCCACGCGTATAATATGCTTCCCGATTTCTTTGCGATATAAGTAGATCTATCGACAGCTGGTCTCTGATCTAGGGTCCTACTGTCAATGCTGCATCAGACGACTTGACCTGTTGATGTTACAAGATTGAGTCTAGTTGTTTGTAGATTTATTTATATTCAACGGATGAGCGATCGTATATTATATGACAAGATCACTAGAATCGACTATTTTAGTCGATAGCCTGTTTTGTTGAGGATGTACAGGCTATTTACATGCTTTTATTTGTTTTCATCTTAGTTAAAAGCTAGTATGTTTCTCACATAAATGCTTACATGCCTATCCTTACATCTTTTGCATGTTTTCATGGTCATCAGCTAGTTAAGATCTATATACCTGAGTAAATGACAACTGCCGATATGCTTGTTTTTGCTTATCATACATCATGAACATGCTAGATATCGACTCTCTAGTCGATAGCCTTATTTCATCGGCTACTTAGCCGCATATTTGGTACTGTCTGGACAAATACCGACATGTTCCACCTTAAATTACTAATCAAATTTCTCTCCTTGTCAATTGTAGGGTCAAATTGACTGGCACACCCTCGGTCACGACCATCTGGTCCGTTGTCCTCCTAAGTCCAAGGAGAGCTTGGATCTACTCCACGTGGTTTCTCTCGGCATGCTGTGTGTCTCAGCGGCTTGTCACTTTTTGCCGTCGACAAAAATGACATCTATGATGAATTCCCTAAAGAGGAAGTCGAGCTAAGCCTCGAACCAAAAGAGGAGGCACATGCAACCAAATTAAAAATTCCAATTCATCCTTCTCATAATTTGGTTGCTGAAAAACCTCCCGATAATGGAACACAAAATCAACTAGAGGATGATGAAAAGTCTCCTTTGGAGCTTCCCTTTGAATTCAAGGACAATCTCTTTGAAGATTATGGAAATACCTCGAATTTACCTGTCCAAATGATATGTATGGCACACAGCACTCCATATGATCTGCACAAAGAATTTATTCTCATAGAACAAATCAATAGCCTTTCAGCGGTCATGAGTTACGAATGGTTGAAGGAAGCGGAGTCATCTCCTAATGTAGCTTGAATCACCTCTCCTTCAAATATGCTTCTGTGCCAAATTAGGTGGTCCGCTATGGAAATCCTATATAATCCTTCTGACGGGATAAACATTATTTCAAAGGCGTTAGTCAAAACTCTTTGTCCCAACACATCTTTAACCCCATCTCAAAAACTTCTACAAAGCCCATCAGGATCTATTCTCGAAAGCCATGGGGTCTTATGGGTTGTTCCTGTCACAGTCAACAACTTTGAGATATGTCTAGACTTTCACATTTATAACATCTCAGAGATTCCTCTCTTGATTGAAAGACCATCCATGAGACTTCTACAAGAAAAAACACTAGGTCATTTAGACTTCAAGGATGGGAATTCCACTATCAACATTCCTCATGCTCGTTCTATAAACACGATAGTGGAACCCAAACCTGAACAAGACACTATTGAGGAGGCCTTAATGGCGTCTCTAGAAGAGATGGCCCAACTAGTCATCGACGATGAACACTTTGTCCAAGAAGAGGAAGAGTTGGCAGAGCCCGTTGAGTTAGACAAAAACAAACAACCTTCACCTCCTTTGATAGAGCTAAGACCTCTACCTCTAGGCTTGAAATATGTCTTTCTTCATAATAATCGGGAAACCCCGATAATCATCAGTGACAAACTTTCCAAAGACGAAACACAAAAGCTTGTCACCATTCTTGAAATACATAGATCCGTTATAGGCTACTCGCTCCAAGACCTCAAGGGCATCAGCCCCACTCTCTACACTCATCGCATCCTTATCGAACCTGATCACATAGCTTCATGGGAGCCACAATGGATACTTAACAACGTTATGCGAGAAGTTGTTAAGAAATAGGTCCTCAAACTCCTACATGTCGGGATTATCTATCCCATGGCAAATAGTGAGTGGGTTAGCCCGGTTCAAGTCATGCCAGAGAAAGGAGGCATGATGGTCGTTAAGAATGAGAAGAATGAACTCATCCCTCAACGAACCGTCACTAGGTGGCGAATGTGCATTGACTATCATAAGCTAAACAAGGCCACTAAGAAGGATCACTTCCTATTGCCATTCATTGATGAGATGTTAGAATGGCTTGCGAACCATTCCTACTTTTGTTTCCTTGATGGGTATTCTAGGTATCATCAAATCCTGATCCACCCTGATGACCAAATTAAGACTACTTTCACATGCCCATATGGAACTTATTCATACTGATGAATGTCGTTCGGGTTATGCAATGCTCTAGCTTCCTTCCAACGGTGCGTGATGTCTATTTTCTCTAACATGATTGAAAAATTCATGGAGGTGTTCATGGACGACTTTACTGTTTTTGGTAGAACCTTCACTGATTGCTTGGAGAATTTAGATAAAGTCTTACAGCGGTGTGAAGAAAAGCATTTAGTTCTAAACTGGGAGAAATGCCATTTCATGGTTCAGGAAGGAATATTGCTAGGGCACAAGGTGTTCGAACATGGGATAGGGCTGGACAAAGCAAAAATTGAAGTTATTGAACAGCTTCTACCTCCCTCGAATGTGAAAGCCATTTGCAGCTGTTGACGGTAGTTAACACTCATCATAAACCATCAATATAACTTGTATAAATTCTTGAATATAATCACCAACATAATTTTAGGGGTTTAAACTGACAAATTACATGAGTTTTGGTGAATCTGTGATTTCAGCAGGGTTTATCTAGAAAACCGTCAAGGTGGTCCTAAACGTCAGAATTAATCACGCTTATCCATGATGAAAGCAACTCTAGAGGACTATAGAACACTCTAGAAGGCAAACCACCATGGTAGAGGGCACGATGCTGCCAGGTGGGGTCAGCCAGCCCCACCTGTAGGCCGGCCGACCCCCTAGGCCCACATGTCATCCCCTCCTTCTAATGACGGTTCTCCACCGCCTTAAAGATCAAATCTGCACCATTGCTTTAGGTTGGTTTGATCCAAGGGTACAGAATTGATGCTACCCCCTATATCTATCAGCCATATTCCCCTCTAATGCATATTGAATCATACAATAAAGAGAGATCATCCTTAGAAGAAGAACCTTAGAAGCTCTACAAATATTCTAGGGCATAGCTAGCTAAGTAGATCTAGAGAGAGGCAAGCCATCTGCTTGGATTCCCGATCGTGTCAAGAGTGTGGCTTTGTAAAGCCTTTTGTATCCTATCTTGATATGATATTGTTTAATATTATTCATGTTCCTAGTTATCATGTTCATCGTCTACTTTGATTATATGCTTAGTATAGCTAGAATTATTGTTATGTTATGCATATGTTTGCAAAGCGCTTACTCTCATACATGTGGGGGTGAGTGGTCGACAATGTGTAAGCGTGATGCTTATACGTTGTTTACCTGTGGATGCACCCTATATTCCGGGCCATGTGGTAGATCACGAGTGTGACACTCTCATTGAGTCCTTTGTAGCCCACTACCAGAATGTAGGACAAGTAGGACCAGGTTGCGAAGGGAGTCAAGCCTTGTTCTTGATCTTCCTTAGTAATGCCCCTTATGTGTAGATATAAAGATAACCTAGCCATGTTTATTAAGTGTAATTGCACTAATCAATGTATGCTTTGACTTGTAATTAAGAATGACTTAGGAATTAGTTTCTCTATTGTATCTGCTTAGTCATGCTAATGCTATCATAAGGAGAAATCTGAATATTCATTATTCATTGATCAATTATCATTTATCATATATATTATCTCTTGACTTACCCATGTTTTGAGTGGATGGTTGGTTTCTCCATCATAAGTATAAGTTATCAATATATTTCCTATGCCCGTCATTCCCTGAGGTAAAAATATAAATAACGATACCTGGAATCTCCCGGGTGAAATGCTACAATGGTATATTATCTGTGTGCTTGCGGATTACTTATTATATATATAATCTTTCCTCATTTACAAGTGTCATTAATAAATACCAACAAGCATTTCTAGCACCATTGCTAAGAATACAAACTTAGTAGCGACGTTAAGAAATGTCAACAAGCATTTCTGGTGCCCTTGCTAGGGAAAGTAGCTAGGAAATCAAAAGGAATATTGATAAACTTCTACTTATAGATGTGATCGAAAAACCATTTACCTCTACTCATGTGCAGGCTTACCCTTGTTCTGCCTACTTTTATATCTTATGCAGGGTAATTTATGACTAGTTTTGACCTTTTGACATATTACGTTGAAGACCTAGAAGCATTATTAATGAGGACTAAAGCAAAACTCAAGAAAATCTCAACTTTAGAATCAATAGACAACCAAACAAGGCACAGCTTAAAACCAATTTTCAAAGCCATGGCCAACAAGACTCTCCGTGAATTTTCTGCTCCAACTATAGCCAACATCCGTACTGGACTGGAGGTGAACATTGGAGACAATGCTTTTGAGCTCAAGCCAGCCCTCATCAACATGGTGCAAGCTAGCCAGTTTTGTGGAAAGGCATGTGAAGATGCGAGTGCTCATCTCCAACACTTCCTGGAGATTTGCAGCACTTTCACCATCAAGGGAGTTAACAAAGATGCCATATTACTTCACCTCTTCCTATTTTCACTTTTGGGGAGGCAAAGCAATGGTTCTACGCCAACAAAGACAAGAATACCACATGGGAAAACTGCTCCACTGCCTTCCTAGCAAAGTTCTTTCCCATGGGCAAAACCAATGCCCTGCATGAAAGAATTTCAAGCTTTCAGCAACAACATGATGAATCTGTCCTTAAGGCATGGGAACGCTTTCAAGACTACATATCAAAATGTCCTCATCATGTGATGGAGAGTTTCCTACTCATGCAGACTTTCTATCATGGGTTGACTAACAGCACCCGTGAGAATATGGATGCTGTTGCTAAAGGTGCATTTTTATCACTCACGATCCCACAAGCAATAGCTCTCGTAGAGAAGATGGCCTCCAAACAAGGATGGAATGAAGAATGAATTCAAACCCACAAGAGAGGTGGAGGAATGCACAACTCAAGGTGGTAGACATGTTGTCTACCAAGATGGATCTGCTGATGAAAAAGCTTGAAGACTGAGCCAATGAAAAGCAAGAAGTCACGCACATTCATGATTCCCGCAAGACATGTGAAGAATGTGGAAACACTAGGTATTCAGGGAACAACTGTCCTAAAACTCAAGAGGATGTGAACTTCATCATCAACAACAACTATCGTCCTCAACAGAATCAAGGTTGGAACCAGCTTATTCTAATCCATTCCATGAGTTTTGTTGTTCTTGTTGACATTTTGTTGGATGATGCATAACATCAAGAGCAAGTTTAACCGATCATCTTTCTCCTGTACCACCAGAAGTATATTCTCCCACACAAGAAAAATCCATTTTTCTAATGGACGAGAAGAACATTCGATGGCAAAACTATTCTTTGAAGGATTCCACAACTTTGAACATTCAAACCATGGCAACAACTAGCTTGCAGGAAGGTCATCCCTCGTGTATCTAGATAAGTATTTCTTTTCTTTTGTTTTATTAAGTTTGCTTCATAGTTGCTAAAAAATGCTTAACTAAAAACAAAATAAAAAAAAATCTTTGTGTTAGATATATATAGTGTTAATGTGTGATCTAAAAAATGAAAACAAAATAAAAAGAATGTGTCTAGTCTTCTTTAAAAAGTTTGAGTTTTAAGACCTAAATAAAATAAAAGGGCTCTAAAGGTAAACTCTTGAATGAAATTGATGAATAGTTGCTCTGTTGTAATTCCTTTCAAGTACCTAGTTGTAGCCTTGAATTCTCTCGAGTTTTGGATAAGATTGTTTTGATATAAGGATTTACTCTGAACTTGAAACTCGTGGGTAGAATACGCTCACTACTAGGAATATCCACTTCTATTACGATCAGCTTTCGTCACTGAAGGAGCCAAATTCATCATAATTTCAGTTTTATTATGAATTTATGACAAAAACAGGTTCGTCATAGAAGTAACGTCATACTTGAACTTTTATGATGATTTTTGCAAATCATCATAGAAGTGGCATGATCTGTGATGAAAATATAATGTCATAGAACTATTTTGGCATGCGTGGTAGGGGAGCTGCCACGCTGGTGGGTGCTTCCATTGGAGATGCTTTCCACATGTACATGATATAGCGGGATGCATTACAGATGGTTCGGGTACGTGTCACCTTCTTATTGCACAACGTGGCCATCTCTGGTTCTTGCACGTTTTAGGTTCTTACTGGACCATGTGTCGGTTCTTTGTTCTTCCACATGTTAGTTTTCTACTAGCACACATGTCGTGTTGCAGTTGGATCACATGTCACTTCTTCTTTGGACCATGTGTCATATTTTTATTGGTCCATGTGTCCGTTTCTTATTTGACCAGCGTCGCGATGTTGTCTGTCTACATGTCATATTTTTATACGTCCATGTGGCTTCACAATTTCCTTCCACGTGTTAGATTTTAAATAGCCCACGTGTCGTGCCCTAGCCAATTCATGTGTCATGCACTGGTTGGTCCACATGTTGCATTTTTATTTGATCATGTGGCCTATCCTGGTTCTACCATGTGCAAGACTAATTGCATCAAAAAAGTAATTCGAGAGCATCACTACTGCATAGATTGACAACATAATTATTCAAGCTGGCAATCAAATACCAACAATTAACATTTCACACATCAACAGCAAGCCACTGACAGAGTTTCACCACAACAAACCATCACATGAGTCCACACAACAGACCACAAATGTTCACCGCATCAAGCCGCAGGACTTAAAGACTAAGAGATAATTACCAGGAGAGCTTAAGCGCATGACTTGCTCACATAGCCTATTGTACTCCTCCTGTCGTTGTTTCTTGAATTCCTCAAACTCCCTTTCAGACTCTTATGTCTTCCTCTTTAGTTCATCCACTAGTTTGACGAGGGCAGTGGTACTTTCGTGTTCACCAGCAAGCTACTCCTAAAGTGTCATCTCCGCCAAAGTCTCTGCTTTGCTAGAGCTTCTTAGGATACTAGCATTCTTCAAAAAAAGGTTTTTCCTACTTGCCTAGGAGAGGGCATGCCCTGGTAGAGGAAGAGGACCTTGGAAACAACATCAGCACTAGTCATTGGTTGCTTCCATAGTTTCCTATGAAATTCAATCAGTAGAACATTAGGTTACAGATAGTGGAAGACGACTTCAATTGAAAACCCAAGAGATTAATTCATAACAACTAATGCATATGACTTCCTCAGCCTACTGCTAATAGAGATTACATAAGCACAATGCATAGGTCTTTTGCAGCCTACTACCAATAGAGACTACATAAGCATAATGTATAGGTACCATATTGATTGGTTTAAAATTGCAACTACAAAATTAAATGATGTTACCAAATTAGGCTCCTGCTACATTTCCTTCTTTTATGGCAATGGGTTTTGTAGATTTCAAGGAAAGCAAATGAGGGTACTTACAACTACTACTCTTGTAGCATCACTCAGGCCCTTTTTCGTACTAGTATGGAAGTCCTTTTTCTTACAACAAACGGGGGCTATCTCACGCGTTGGGATGATGCTAAGCGCTAGAGCTTCGGGCTTCGGGCTTCTTGTTTAGATCAACTCTGAAAGGGACGATCTCTCTACCAGCCATTGGAACTAGGGAGGAAGAGAGCTTTGTAGCTATTGGAGAAAGGAGGCTTGTTAGAATGATTATGGAGGCAGGCAGGGGCTCATTTATATGGGGGAGAACAACTTGCAGCAGGGGTCAAGATCTATCTATTAAGGTCTTGTAATGAAGGAATATGCAAATGCGGCATAAAACTGTGAGATTGTGGTGTGGAAGATTCTACAATACATGTGTCACACCCAATTTTAAGGATAAAATAGAGTGCAAAATCTTATGTGCGCCCAGAGATCAGTCACACACATAAGCCGACAAATTATGAATAGTATCATCACAAGTGTTTATTACATCACGAATAAGACAGAGTTATCACATAAATGTAGCAGAAATAAGAAAAGATCTCTCACGGAAGCTCCATTTCACAGGGACGTTGACTGGTTGACCACAAGTCTAGAAGTCCTCAGTTAAATCATCATACCCAAAGCCATCTGTTACCCATCCAGGATTTTTATCCAAATAATGAAAATAAACAAGCGTAAGTACATGTCGTACTCAACAATTGTAACATGGGGTTCATGAGGCTCAAAAGGCTTGACACAGGTTTAACAACGTTTAGTTTTTAGTTGTCATAATTTTAGCTTAAGAGTAGCAACAAGTTGTTTCAATTCCCAATGCAAAACACATGATGAAATGTAAACATGAATAATGAATAGCATAAACATATAATCCTTAGTGTTCATCTATTCCGTATGGGTTCCAAGGCCGCTCGTGACCGTGAGCACGGCTGATATACCAATTTTACATTCTACAGAGGTTGTACACTTTCACTATGAGTCGTGATACCCATATGCCTGGGTTTATAACTCCCAAAACACTTCCAAGGCTCATCTAACAAGTTAGGGTCCCTAGGTTTCTGTGGCCTACGAAAGTAGAGCTCCCCTTCCGACAGGCACAATGACGCGCAGCCTATACACTGATGGACAGAGGCCGTACTATATCCAACCTAGAACATACTCCTCTTGCGCCATGAAGGTAACCTCTAACAAGCTAGAAAAGGTCCTCATACTAAGCTAAAGCCAGAGCCATGTAGCCCTCACAGCTATACTGTAAGTCCCGGATGATCACTTACAGATAAGTCCTTAGGGAGAGGAATCTAAAGCATTTAGAAAGTAGCTAAATACTCTAGCCCCCTGTTTCCATGTTGCTAAAAAGTCATATTTTAATGTTTATTGCATATGCCATTAGTCAAGTTACATGATCATAGTTTAATTGAGCACTAGCAAAGCTACCCAATGCATAACCCATAGGTAACAAGGTAAAAGTTCAATTCTAGGGAATTCCTATCAAGGTGACACATGCAACATGAATTTAATGAATGAAAGTGAATAGGAAACAAGGATGATCCCATGCTATACTTGCCTTGAGCAAAGTACTCTTGCTAGTCCTGCTAGTCAAAATAGTACCCTTGATCTCCCACGAATTGCTCACCGTCTATATTCGATAATCACAGCAACATACAAGCATCCAGGAGCAATCATGCAAAGCAAACAAAGCTATAGATTAGAACAGTACACCAACAGCATAAAATCAAGATGAAAAGTTTGAAAACAAATCTACGTCTTGCTACGAACACACAGACGTGAAGATCACAAAAATAGGAGCTAAAACAAAGAAGTTATGAATTAAACAAGTTTTCCTTTAGTAAAATAATAGGTTAAATCTAATCTCAAATTTTAAAAGTTGAAAACCTACTTAACAGTATTATAAACATGTATATTACTTAATTATGAACCTAACACAACTTGAACGGATCAAATCGGAGTTAAAACGGAGATTTTATGGCTAAAACAAGTTGAGTGGCAAAACTATAAATAGCTAAAAACGTATTTTCAATCTAACCGAACCAAAATACGCTTTCAGAAAAAGAAAACGGAATCTAGAAAACACGCTTTGGACTGTGGGTTAATACTGAAGTAATTATAAGGGCTCTTATGCAAAGTTCCAGAACTAAGGGGTATCCTTCATCCTGGGCCGCTGGATTAGAATTGGATGGCTGAGATTCACTTAGAGGGAAGAGAGAGAGAGACAGCCTTGCCGGAACAGTGTCGGTGGCGAGATAACGGCTGTGGCGCCATGGGAGAGCTCGCCGTAGCTTTCTGTTAGGAGGCTACAACGCTTGTTTTTTCAAACGGAGAAGCCTGGGAGATAGAGGAGGGAGTGGGCAACTCACCGGACCCAAAAGGAACTAGCAAGGCAGAACGGAGGCGGCGCGGCGCTTCGACGGTCGGTGTCTCTCGCGGCGGCGCTAGGGTGAGGCGGCTGCTAGCTCGCGCAGGGTAGAAACTTTGCTGCAAGATGGGATAGGGAGGCGGCGCAAGCTCAAGCAGCTATTTAAGGGCGCGGAGGCGTGGGCGACAAGGCATCAAGGCATGGTAGGGACGGACACGGACATCAGCGAGGCAGAGGAATCTAGCCCGGGTAAGGCGTAGGGAAGGTGACGCCTGACAGGCGGGCCAGCGCTGTCAGCGGGGTGGAGAGAGCTCACGCGGGGCGCGGGCGTCTGGCTGGGCCAGCGTTCAGCTGGGCCGTGCGAAGGAGTGGCGCGGAAGATGGCCAGCGCTACTACTAGCTGGGCCACGCAGTGAGGAGAAAAATGCAGGGCACGAGCAGGCCGGAAGCGGGAAAGGAGGAAAGAAATTCATTTTTCCTTTTCTAATTTTTCCAATGCAATTTCAAAATGAAATTTCAACTCAATTTGAAACCCAACTTCAAACCAACAATACAAAATATTATGCAACAGCATGAATGCACACTCATGGTCGTTGACCTATATTTGTTTTTAATTTAATAAAATTTATTATTTTTCCTAAATTCAAGTTCCCACAAAAATGCATAATTAAACATTTTCTCCTATTTCAAAAATATGCAAATTTTATGGTGTTACAATTCTACCCCCCTTGAAATGAATCTCATCCCCGAGATTCGGACGATGCTTACTCAAATAACTGCGGGTATGTTTTCCTCAAATCTTCTTCTCTTTCCCAAGTAGCCTCATCCTCCTTATACCGATTCCACTAAACCTTACACATCTTTATAACTCAGCTCCTTGTAACTCTTTCTACCGTCTCTAAAATCCTTACCGAAAACTCCTCATAAGTGAGATCTTCCTTCACTATAAGCTCTTCTAACGGTATCTGCTCCTCGGGTACATGCAAACACTTCTTTAGTCGAGACACATGGAACACATCATGGATACCTGACAAACTCTCAGGCAATTCCAACTGATAAGCTACTTCACCATGTCTCTCTAAAATTTTGAAAGGCCCAATATACCTTGGTGCTAACTTTCCCTTCATGTTAAATCTTCTCACACTTCTCATAGGTGACACCTTTAGGTAAACATAATCACCTACTTTGAAAACCAATTCTCTTCTCCTAGTATCGGCATAACTCTTCTATCGAGACTGAGCCACTCTCAAGTTATCTCTGATCATCCTTACTTGCTCTTCTGCGTCTCTTAAAACATCTAGTTTGAACACTTGAGTTTCTCCTGTTTGATTCCAAACAACGGGGTTCTACACTTTCGTCCATACAAAGCTTCGAAAGGTGCCATATTGAGACTCTTCTGGTAACTGTTGTTGTATGAGAACTTTGCATGAGGCAAACTCTTGTCCCAACTCATACCGTACTGCAATGCACAAGCTCTCAGCATGTCCTCTAATATATGATTAATCCTCTCAGTTTGCCCATCTATCTGGGGATGATATGCTGTGCTAAAATTTAATTTTGTTCCCAATGAACTATATACTTGCTGAAAAAAATGAGATGTAAATTGAGTACCTCGATCAGACACAATTTTCCTGGGAACTCCATGTAGACACACTATCCTCTCCATATATAACTGGGCTAACCTTGGTCCATTATAAGTAGTCTTGACCGATAAGAAGTGAGCAACTTTAGTTAACCGACCCACTATCACCCATATTGAATCGTAGCCTCTCTGAGTACGTGGTAACCCAACAATGAAATCCATACCAACTTCTTCCCACTTCCACTCAGGTATCTTCATTGGTTGTAGCAATCCTACAGGTATTTGATGTTCAACTTTGACTCTCGACATGTATCACATAAAGCAACATATTCTGCAACATCTCTTTTAAGTCCATACCACCAATACTTCTCTTTCAAATCCAAATACATCTTTGTAATCCTAGGATGAATAGAGTAAGCAGACTCATGTGCCTCATGAAGAATTGCATCTCGTATAGCCCTATCCTCTAGCACACATAGTCTTTTCCCAAACCATAGCGTTCCATTGTTATCCATACAGAAACCTAGTGCCTTGCCAATCACTATGTTTTCCGCTATCCCTTTCAATTTCGCATCCTATAATTGGCCCTTACGTATTTCTTGCTCCAGTTTAGGCTCCAACACCAACTCCACTGCATTAGTGACAAAGCCCAAATTTAGTTGCTCAAACTCATCACACAACTCTCTTGACATAGGTGCCACTTGCACCTCATTGGCATAACCCTTCCTGCTAAGAGCATCGGCCACCACATTCGCCTTTCTAGGATGATAGTGCACCTCTAGATCATAATCTTTGATCAACTCTAACCATCGACGTTGTCTCATATTCAAATCTGTCTGAGTGAAAATGTACTTCAGACTCTTGTGATCGGTATAGATGTCACTCTTATGCCTAATAAGATAGTGCCTCCATATCTTTAGAGTATCAACCACTGTTGCTAGCTCCAAATCATGAGTAGGATAGTTTAGCTCATGCTTTCTCAACTGTCGGGAAGCATAGGCCACTACTCTTCCTTCTTGCATAAGAACACATCCGAGACCTTAACGAGATGCATCACAATAGATCAAAAAGCTCTTGTTGAAATCAGGCAAAACCAATACTAGGGCTGTAGTCAATCTCTTCTTCAATTCTTCAAAGTTAGCCTGGCACTTCTCGGACCACACAAACTTAGCATTTTTCTCCAACAAAGCTGTCATAGGCTTGGCAAGTTTAGAGAAACCTTCTATGAACCTTCTGTAATATCCAGCTAATCCCAAGAAACTATGAATCTCTCCCACATCTGTTGGTGGTTTCCAATTCAATACATCTTTCATCTTGCTTGGATCTACTGTGATTCCACCATTAGAGACAACATGGCCTAGGAAAGAAACTTCCTTCAACCAGAATTCACACTTGCTTCGCTTAGCATACAACTTGTGTTCTCTGATCTTCTGCAAGACCAACCTTAGATGTTCAGCGTGCTCTTCTTCTGTTTTGGAGAATACCAATAAATCATCAATGAATACCACCACAAACTTATCCAAAAACTCCATGAACACCTTATTCATCAAGTACATAAAGTAGGCAGGTGCATTAGTCAACCCAAATGACATAACAGTGTACTCATACAAACCATACCTCGTAGTAAAAGCTGTCTTGGGTATGTTAGTTGCAAGAATCTTCAACTGATGATAGCCAGAACAAAGATCAATCTTAGAGAAAACACAAGCACCTCTCAACTGATCAAACAAATCATCAATTCTAGGCAACAGATACTTGTTCTTGATAGTAACCTCATTGAGTGACCGATAATCAACACACATCCTCTAAGTACCATCCTTCTTGTCAACAAATATAACCAGTGCTCCCTAAGGTGATGAACTAGGATGAATGAAACCTTTCTCCTATAACTCCTTTATTTGTTTCTTAAGTTCTTTTAGTTCGTTAACCCCCATTCTATATGGACGCTTAGCTATAGGTGCAGTTCCAGGTAATAATTCAATAATAAACTCAATGTCATGGTCAGGTGGCATACCTGGCAAATCATCGGGGAACACATCTAGAAATTCATCTACCACTAGGTCCTCCTTGTTGAGGCGATCATCAAGCTGGTTCACTATGGCTGTCGGTTGTGCTTGTATTACAACATCAACACTGATTCTTTCCCCATTCGATGTGGTCACAACAACTACCTTCTCCTTACAGTGAATCACTACTTGTTGTTGTTTCATCCAGTCCATACCCAGAATCACATCAATACTAGATGCTCTCAACACAATGGGGCGAACTTTGAACTCTACCCCCTTAAGAATAGACTAGTCAAAAGACAATGATATGAAGCTTGCATACTTCTACCCGGTGAGTTTACTAATATGGGATTTTGCATGGCACATAATGGTATGCTATGATTTCGAACAAATGCTTGTGATATGAATGAATGCAAAGCTCCAGAATCGAAAAGAATAGTGGCAGGGGTTGAGTTGACATTGAACGTACCGAGCATGACTTTTGGTTCTACAAGTGTCGTCTCTGTAGACACATGATTCACCTTTCCATAATGTGAGGGCTTCTGGTTGCTATTCTGCTTCTGGGGGGGTTTGCTGGTTAGACTTCTCCGGGCAGTTGTAGGACAGGTGAGCTTCTTTACCACAATGAAAACACTTGCTAGGGGTACTAGGGGCACTAGTATTCATAGGAGTATTGTTGGGTGTTCCCTGTTAGGGTGTCTGCTGACCACTCTGCTCCTGAGGACGTTGGTTACCATTTTGCTGCTGGTTCTGGTTGCACTAGGGGTACTGACCATGATTCCACTAATTGGGGTGTCTTTGGAACCTCTGCTGGAAGCCTTGTTGAGGATTGGTGCACGGACGAGTATTACTTCCAAAGGCCTATCCCTGAAGCCTCCTCTTCTTGGCCTCCATCTCCTTGCGCTTGTTGTCAATAACAATAGCGCGATTCACCAGCATCTGAAAATTGGGGTAGGTATTGGACATAAGCTGGAGTTGCAGACCATCATATAAACCCTTGAGAAAGTGGTGTTGCTTCTCAGCATCATCAGCCACTTCATTTGGAGCATAACGTGACAACTGAGCAAACTTGTCACTGTACTCAGCCACCGACATAGATCCCTGCTTTAGAGCTCTAAATTCCTCCTGCTTGAGCTCTATCAATCCATCTGGTATGTGATAAGATCTAAAATTCTCTCTAAACCCCTGCTAGGTGATAGGAGGAGCATTGGCAGGACGTCCAAACTTGAATGACTCCCACCAGTCTTGATCTTCTCTCTAGAGCTGTCCTGAAGCATACAACACCTTTTGCTGATCATCGCACTATGCTATGTTGAGTTGCTTCTCCACTGTATGAAGCCAATCATCTACTTCCAGTGGATTAGTGGCATGAGATAACACCGAGGGATGGACCTTCAAGAATTCACCATGCTTATCATGGGGTGCTCCACCAACTTGTTGGTTCTACTGATTCTGCACCAATGCTTGCATGAGTTGTGTCTGTACTGCCAAAAGTTGCTCAATAGTCGGTGGCGGTGGTGGTGGTGGATGTGGGGGAACATCTCCATGACCTCGGCCTCTTCCTCTTCCAGGCATCTGCTATCCAACACAAATATTCAAAATTTAGAAATTTCCATGTTAGAATACATTCTGAAAATTTTCTGGACGAGTCTCAACATCAGCAGCTCGGTAAAACAGTCATATCTCGAGTTCTAGAAATCCAAATGAGGTGTACTTTATATGGTTGGAAATCTTAAGAAATTAACTACAACTTTTATTTTCCCAGATTCTGTCGTCAGATTACTCAAAAACAGGATACAACCGAAACTGTTTCTAGATTCCAGACTACATAGAAACTTTATCTTGAAACAACGATATCTAACAAACCAGATCAGATATGATGGTGATTCCAGAGGCATTGGAAAGATACTTAAGTCTAGTTATTCCCATAAAAGGTTCATAATTTTTGGTTGAGTATACTTTAATTGGCATTAAGATAAAGGTAGACTGCTTTGAAAAATAGATTCCAGGAGAACAAGATATACCAAACCCAACTATTTATTTATTGACCCAATCTTTAATATTCTTAACTATGGAACTTGTGGACATGCCCACAAAATTCCAGCACTCATTACAAAGATCCAACTCACACAAAAACATAATAACAACTGAACTAAGCACATCAATGTTCACACCGCACTAATAGACTCGACTAGACTCAACTTGACTCATTCTACTATCGTTTTATTACATGAAAGGGACTCCAACATCTATGGGTGAGTCTTATGGGGAAGCTCCTCATACATCTTTGGCAAGTTTAGGCACACCCTTTGTTCATCTATCACCCATCGGTGTCTCTTAATGGTTTTCTGTTGTGCCTTCAATTGATCCTCCAGTCTATGAATCTTTGCTATGGACTCATAGCCAAAGTGTACCATCACTTGGGTTGTTGGATCCATGCCCTGCGGGTCCATCATTGCCCATCCCAATTCTGGGTGTTCGTGAGGGAGGAATCAATACTGGTCATTCTTCATATCCTCGAATTGACGACCACGGAGACCTATGCAAGCTTCAGCGGCTGCATCTTCTATGCTATCCTCCATCGTAGCACAGTGAGCATGATGTGCATAGATTGAATCTAGCTGATATGCGTCTTTCTGTTTGTCCTTGATGGAGATGCACACCTTGGTCTTCCAATAGGTGTCTTCTAGAGGGTGCGTGTGTTCTTTGCAAACGTACTCCACAGCTGCATCCCAGTCATTGTAGTAGGTCTGAAGCATGCTCATGAGTCGGTGATGTGAAACGGAGGATTCACATCCCGACTTATACCACACCTTTGTCGTTCACCCTAGGGGCGGGATCAACTCATCCTCTTCAACGACGTCTTCCTCATCATCATCGTCGGATAGGTGGAGGACCTCGACTTCTTCGAGTTTCCCCTGGACTGGCTCAGGCGTGGGTATAGGTGCTGGTGAATCAAATTCTTGTTCCTGGGGTTCCTCCTCCTAAGGCTCCATGGACAACCCATGAGGCAGGTAGTACCCTCCAGTGCTAATGCGGGCAGTCTTGCTCGCATGAGGCATCTACAGAATTAGATTTAGTTAAATTAGATTAGAAGCAATAATTTTCATAATGGAATATGGCAAAAGAAGCATAAAACTTTAGCAAATAACAAGGGTGAGATAGAAAGCATGAAATGAGTGAAGCAAAAGAAGCTAAGATGACCATTGCTAACTAGGCTTGCGTCCTACAGTCAATACAACTCTGATACCAATCTGTCACACCCAATTTTAAGGATAAAATGGAGTACAAAATCTTATGTGCGCCCAGAGATCAGTCACACACATAAGCCAACAAATTATGAATAGTATCATCACAAGTGTTTATTACATCACGAATAAGACAGAGTTATCACATAAATGTAGCAGAAATAAGAAAAGATCTCTCGCGAAAGCTCCATTTCACAGGGACGTCGACTGGTTGACCACAAGTCAAGAAGTCCTCAGGAAAATCGTCATACCCAAAGCCATTTGTTACCCATCCGGGATTTTTATCCAAATAATGAAAATAAACAAGTGTAAGTACATGTCGTACTCAACAAGTGTAACATGGGGTTCATGAGGCTCAAAAGGCTTGACACAGGTTTAACAGTGTTTAGTTTTTAGTTGTCATAATTTTAGCTTAAGAGTAGCAACAAGTTGTTTCAATTCCCAATGCAAAACACATGATCAAATGTAAACATGAATATTGAATAGCATAAACAGATAATCCTTAGTGTTCATCTATTATGTAAGGGTTCCAAGGCTGCTCGTGAGCGTGAGCACGGTTGATATACTAGTTTTATACTCTACAGAGGTTATACACTTTCACTGTGAGTCATGATACCCATATGCCTAGGTTTATAACTCCCAAAACACTTCCAAGGTGAGCAGGCAGGGGTCACTATGAAGCCTTTCAAAGGTTCATCTAACAAGTTAGGGCCGCTAGGTTTCTGTGGCCTATGAATGTAGAGCTCCCCTTTTGACAGGCACATTGACGCGCAGCCTATACACTGATGGACAGAGGACGCACTATATCAAACTCGGAACACACCCCTCTTGCGCCATGAAGGTAAGCTCTAACAAGCTAGAAAAGGCCCTCATACTGAGCTAAAGCTAGAGCCATGTAGCCCTCATAGGTGTACTGTAAGTCCCAGATGATCACTTACAGATAAGTCCTTAGGGAGAAGAATCTGAAGCATTTAGAAAGTAGCTAAATACTCCAGCCCCCTGTTTCCATGTTGCTAAACAGTCATATTTTAATGTTTATTGCATATACCATTAGTCAAGTTACAAGATCATGGTTTAATTGAGCACTAGCAAAGCTACCCAATGCATAACCCGTAGGTAACAAGGTAAAAGTTTAATTCTAGGGAATTCCTATCAAGGTGACACATGCAACATGAATTTAATGAATTAAAGTGAATAGGAAACAAGGATGATCCCATGCTATATTTGCCTTGAGCAAAGTACTCCTACTGGTCCTGCTCGTCAAAATAGTACCCTTGATCTCCAACGAATTGCTCACCGTCTATATTCGATAATCACAGCAACATACAAGCATCCAGGAGCAATCATGCAAAGCAAACAAAGCTATAGATTAGAATAGTACACCAACAGCATAAAAATCAAGATGAAAAGTTTGGAAAATGAATCTATGTCTTGCTACGAACACACAGACGCGAAGATCACAAAAATCGGAGCTAAAACGAAGAAGTTATGAATTAAACAAGTTTTCCTTTAGTAAAATAATAGGTTAAATCTAATCTCGAATTTGAAAAGTTGAAAACCTACTTAACAGTATTATAAACATGTGGATTACTTAATTATGAACCTAACGCAACTCGAACTGATCAAATTGGAGTTAAAACAGAGATTTTATGGCTAACACAAGTTGAGTGGCAAAACTATAAATAGCTGAAAACGTATTTTCAATCTAACCGAACCAAAATACGCTTTCCGAAAAAGAAAATAGAATCTAGAAAACACGCTTTGGACTGTGGGTTAATACTGAAGTAATTATAAGGGCTCTTATGCAAAGTTCCAGAACGAAGGGGTATCCTTCATCCTGGGCCGCTGGATTAGAATTGGATGGCCGAGATTCACTTGGAGGGAAGAGAGAGAGAGAGAGACAGCCTTGCCGGAATAGTGCCGGTGGTGAGATAACAGCGGCGGTGCCAGCATGAATGCACACTCCTGGTCGTTGAGCTATATTTGTTTTTAATTTAATAAAATTTATTATTTTTCCTAAATTCAAGTTCCCACAAAAATGCATAATTAAACATTTTCTCCTATTTCAAAAATATGCAAATTTTTAGGGTGTTACAATAGACCGAACGTGAGACGGCTTATAGGTGGGCTAGCGGATCTATAGGTGGGACCGGTCGGTGCCACATGGTGTCCTCCCACACAGATTTTTCTTGTGGTGGTTTCTAATCCCAAAAACACTATTTATTCGCTACGAAACGTAAAGAGGATGACAATGGTGTAAATCTATGGTAAAATCAGAAAATCTACCCCATCCAAATCCTCAGGTGGTTTTTTAGGTTCTAGAAAGATCTTGAGACGATGACCATTTATCTTGAATAACATACCTTCATCATTTTGAAGTGTTACCGCTCCATGCGACGAGGTGCTTATAACCTTGAATGGTCCTTCTCATCTGCTCTGAAGTTTTCCGTGCCTGAATAATTTCACCCTAGAATTAAAAAGTAATACCTTATCTCTAGGGGCGAACTCCTTTTTAATTATTTATGAATAAAAAGTAATACCTTAAAAAGTATATCTTAGTGTTGTGATATGCTTTTTTCACATCATTCATCAAGTTCAGAGAGTTGCATCTTCCTCTTGGTTCCTACGGCTTCAAAGTCCATGTTCCATCGCTTGATGGCCTAGTGAGCCTTGAATTCTAGCTCAAGAGGTAGATGACATGTCTTCCCATAGACAAGATGATATGGTGACATCCCAAGTGGTGTTTTATAGGCCATTCTATAAGCCCATAATGCATCGGGTAGTCTGTAACAGAACCATCCAATTTATAAGAGCACAAGTACAATAGCAATCACCGAAGCGACCAAACCATTATACTTGAGCCCATATAAACCCGGTAGTCCGATGAAATCATGAAGGATCTCAAACCAACCAACATACAAACCAAGATCGTACATGATTCAACATAACAAGTCACATGTTACATCACAGTTCACAAATAGTTCACAAGTATCTCACATACATCAGAGTTCACAAAGTTATTACAAACCAAGTTCAAATAGTGGAAGCAAAGTAGTTTGACATCAACATCACACTTAATTCAAATACATGCTAGTACGACGGTCATTTCCAGCAAAAGCATAACAAAGAGGATAACTTAGGAGTACTATGCCCCATGGCTTAGTCCTCATCCATGGCAGGATGAACGCAATTCTGACAGTACCCATGATACATCATAGCATCTGCAACAAGAGGGGATAAACCCTGAGTACGAGAATGTACTCAGTTAGACTTACCCGTCGTAAACTATAAATAATATGACACCAAGGAGTATGCAAGGCTTGATCGGTGGAGTTAGCTTGACAACATTTTTCATAAAAGCTTAAGTAACATAACTTAGAGATTTAATATCTTTAGCATCAAATTGACTACCTATTCAATTATGCATCTCTAGATTAGCGCCTATACTAGAGCAATCACTTGACTAAACTAACAAGGATTAGTAACCATATCTGGTGTATTAATTTGAGCATCATCATAACCATCAAGTTCCATCAATTAGTGCTAAGTTGCCGCTGCTCAGTCAGGTTCTCACTATTTGGGAGAGACGGTGACTCGAATCGATGCTAGCCAGCTGGGGAGTTATTCCTAACACAAACCCATACTTCCCCCTGTTGGGGTCGTGTTGGGTCACCTTTGGTACAATTCAGGTACAGTCGCCAGTCCAATCAGCGCTGCACCCTTGGGATACTACCAGTCTGCTAGGAAGTTTAGGCCCGGCCTACCCTTGGACTCACGCCACTGGCTCCACGCACATCCTTACTTTCTCCAGTGTGCGCACTTTCACTTACTGGGTCCCGGCCTGAGTTGAGCTACTCAGCTTCGTGGTTGGAACGACTTATCTGGCCAACTAAGTGCTAGGCATGCATTCAACATGACATGAGGACGTACAGCGAATCGGTCCTTAACCGACATAGACGGGGATAAATAGGCACCAAGACCTCCAAACCTTGTTGCTTCTATATCACAATCCCGCCCGGTCTCCTTTTATTCGTCAACACATGGTTATTTCCATGATAGCAATTATAGCCAACCGTGATCAAATATCTACCTATATCTTGTAGGTGACAGGAAATCACCCGACTTCTACCGGACTAAGCATGGCTAAGCATATATTCAATCCTAGACCTACAAAGGATTCAAGATATATTTGTCTAGACAAGGAAAGTATATGCAGCAAGTGGTTCCAATCAACCCCTAGTACTTAATGCATCAACATAAAAGGACTCAAGTTGATATTTAAAAAATATAGGAGGCTTAGAATGCTCTGGGGCTTGCCTTTTAGAAATGAGGAAGGTTGGTGGTCAGGATAGTCAGTGTAACACCCTAGGTGTTTGGCTCCCACAAAATTGCATTTCATTCATAAACATGTGCATCATCTACCTCATCATGCCATTGTACTGAAACATGTATATGCAACATTCTCAATTATGTTCGTTTCATACTTGATTGCTTGTGAATGGTAGTAGTGCAACATGTGAATGCAACATGAGTTTCTCATACCTCGGAACATGGCAACATGGTAGTAATATGACAAGTTTAAAATTACAACCAAGTCATGAAACATGTGAAACATGGAATTGCAACATTAGAGTAAAATTGAGTGTTTTGTTGCTTCATCACATGTGATACTTAGAAGTTGGTGTAGCACTTGTGTAGAGTGGTTAATTATGGTCTAATACACCTTAACTACACTTAGGGAAATTGATGGGACATTGTTCATGTGGACCAAAATGACTAAATTGCCCTCTAGGTGGAGGTTTGACTTAGGATGACCTATAGAGTGCCACTGTTTGACTGATTCAAAAGTCCAACCTAGAGACCTTGCATGGCTATGCACCATTTACCAAAGTTGTAGCCAATTTATCAAGGAACAAAAGTTATTTTGTGACCAACTCATGAAAATGTGTGGAACAGTCTCAAACAGGGCCCACAAGTCAGATTTGGGGTTGAATTCTACACTTAGAATTTTTCTAAGTCCAAGAGTTGATTTTCAGTTTCTTGTATCATTGTTTGGATCCTTGTATCTCCCTAACCAGGCCGAACCAACTCGAGCTCCAATTGACAAAGATGTAGTCCTCACTTAGAGCTTCAATTTTGTCAACTATACCATGAACCAGATTGCCACCATTTGGGAGATATAGATCGCCAAAGTCGCGCTGTCAGTCGTAGCCATGGAGCACTGAATCGAAGTTTTAGAAAACCTTCAGTGTTCGCCGTGGCCGACCGGTTCAGGGGCTGATCACCGCGTGGCGTGCATGCTCTGCTAGCGTCTCCACGTCGCGCGTCCGTGCTCCAAATGAAAGCCAGCACCTCGCTCACTCGCTCTTCATCTCGCCAGTTCACTCTCTGCCATCTTCTTCCATGCGAGCGCGGCGACCGGGAAGCCGTGGCCGCCGCCAAGCCAAATCCACCGTAACCGAGCACCATTGTCCGATTCCTCTGAACCATAGCACCACCGTGAGCTCCTCCACGTCCTCGACCCCACCGTCATCTTGTTTTCGCCTTAGGTAGAGCTCACCGGGATGGCGGCTCCACCGGGTCGCCATGACCGCCGCCGGCCGAGCTTGCACGTGGCAGTGCCGCTCGAGCCTCTTACCGTCCCATCTTTCCCTTGCTCTGGGTCCAGTGAGTGATGCTGATGCTCGTAGGGTAGGCCACTAGGGCCGTGACACCGTCGCCTCGCCGGAGGCGGCCAACCCGTGGCCGTGCGCCACCATGGCCGTCGCCACTTCCTCTAGCCGCTGGAATAGCTACAATTGACGGTATCCTTAGGTGCGCATGGGCGAGGTGAACACATTGGCACCGATGGCCTCACCAGAGCTACCACCGACGACGAGTTACGTCATCGTCCTTCTTTCCTTCCCTGTCTATCTCTCTGACCGTCGGGCCCCGCTCGTCAGCTGCCGAGCGCAGGCGGGAGCCAGTCGTGGGCCGCACTGTTTCTGGGCCGCGCTGAGCGCTGACGCGCGTGCTTCGCGGGCCGCCGTGTTCTTCTGGGCCGGCCCAGCAGTAGTGGTTAGGTTTTCCATTTTGTTTTGTTTTATTCTTTTTCATAGATTTGTGTACATATTCAAAAATGTATATCTCTTGGTTGGTAGATCCAAATGATGTGGTTCCAATTTTGTTGAGTTCCTGGTAATGTCTAGTTTATATTAAAAATATAATTTATGCCATGTTTTGTTATGAAAAATGGAGTTGCTGATTATCTCTTTGAATCATGTGGGAAATAGGGGTAATTATATCTTTTTCAGTGTAGCTCCAAATGGCATGAAATTTTTATGGTGTACTGCTCATATCATGAATAGCTTGTAGTTAAATTTTCATACACTTTGGACACTGTATGTAGGAGTTAGGTAATTCTCTTGTTTGCATGGATGGATCTTGTGTGAATTTTCATAATTTTTCTATAGATCCAGTAAAGGTAAATATTGGTGAATGCTATTCTTATGCTAAAATGATACTAGAAAAAATGAGAGATATGTTGCTTGACACTTTTCAATAGGGTTTCCTAATTATGCTAGAAATAGACCTGCCATCTGTTATTTTTTATACAACAAGTTCTGCTTGCCCAATTGCTTTGAAATTTTTATGGTAGTCTATGTGAAGCATGAGGTAGATACTATAATTTTTGTAGATTTTTATGTACAGTTTTACTATATGTTGCATTAATCACCTAATTAACTAAATAAATTAGAAAAGGACCTTAAATAATTTATTTAGAGGTTGGCACTATACTTTCTGATGTTCCTCTGGTATGTACAACAAGTTGGTAAACTTGGTTTGGTCCAATTATGCTTTTGCATCATCACTAAATAATTAATTTAGTAAACCTGTTATTTCTGGACAGATTCTATGTTTACTTTAATTCGATTTGGTTAACGTAAGAATCATGCTTTGATGTTTACAAATTAATTGTAGAGAATTTCATAAGCTTTCCAGAATGACCTCTTGCAAGTCATTTGAAATTATAGAACTCTTGTTGTGATTGAATTAAGAAACTGCTCGTTTGCATGTGAAACCTTAACTTTTGAATTAAGTATACCTTTACTATTCCTAAGCTTGTGGTAATGTTCCTAGGTGTTAGGCCTTTAACTGAAGATGAGCATCTTTATCTTAGGTTATGCAAGTTAGGTAAGTTGATCTCGTTCTTCAAGTTAAGTTAGATACATGTTTTAAAGTGATTTGAATAGAGCTATTCTTAATCGGTAAACGAGTGTCCAGTGATGTTTTTGTTAAACACTTACTGTGATCCATTCATCATGAGCTTCATGTCATTCCTTATGCATCCATGATATTTATCTTGTGCATCAGCATGCAATAGGTGTACCAGAAGGAGTGACACTGCTGGAATTCGAGGAACCGAGCGGGGAGCAGCAACAGCCAACACCGGAGGTTCAGGAGGTGCAGCCCTCAGGAGAAGTGCCAGACGAGGTCACCGTTGGGTGCCCAGATCACCGTCCGTGCAACTTTGTGAAAGGCAAGCCCCGGAGCATATTAAGCCTCCTAATTTCTGAAATGCAGTTAAAGTATTATTGTTACATATATATATATTGTTGCATTAAGTTTAGGTGTTGGATGCAAACACTTGCTGCATTGGTTATCCAATCCTTGTCCAGATATTGATACCCTGAATCCTATGTAGCTTAGGCTCGTGTAGTGCTTAGCCCTGCTTAAACGCGGTAGAAGTCAGGTGATTTCCTGTCACCTACGAGATATAGGAATATACATATGGCACGGTTGGCTATATTTGCTATCGTGGAAAAGAACCTGTCTTAATTTGAAATAAAGATCGGGCAGAGGCTTGCCGGTTTGTAGTGACTCCATCTGTGTCGCTTAAGGACTGAATCTTGGAGACTTTCCTGTTCATGTTGAACGCATGCCTCTCTCTTAGTTGGCCGTGTCCGAAGACTGACCGCGAAGCCGAGTAGCTCACCTTAGGCCAGGAGTCGATAAGTATAAAGTACGCCTCGGAAGGGAGCCGTAGGCATGAGTCCAAGGGCAGGTGATTTAAAAGTCTTGATCGTCCTGGCAGAAGGGTAATCCCTGAGAGTGCTGGCACTGATCGAACCTGCAAATTTGGTTCCTGAGTTGTCCCAAAGGTGACCCACAGCTACCCTTGCAAAGTACGCCAGGGTGAGAGTTAGGAATACCCCCTCAGCTGAGTTGTAATTCGATTCGAGTCGCCGTCTCTCCCGGTTAGTGATAACTTGACGGGCTTATCTCCAAAGTAGATACACTAAATAACATAATGGTTCAGAAATGATGATATGATGATGGCAGCCTTATTATACCTGCTATGGTTAATATTGATTGCTCCTAATAAGTGAGTGCTCTAGTACAGGTGCTAATCTAGTGGACAGGTAAATGATGATAAGCTTGATGCTAAGTTTCAATTGGTCACTATATTCATAAGCTCTTTTATGCAACTGTGTCAAGCTAGCCCACCTCATAAGCCTTGCATGACCCTTGGTGTCTTTTATTTCTGGTTTTGACGGGTAAGTCTAGCTGAGTACCTTCTCGTACTCAGGGTTTATCTCCCACCTATTGCAGATGACCAGTTCTACTTCGGTTGCTGCAAGTATTGCCTTCTCCCGACTGGGGATGAAGACTAGACCGGTGGGCGCGGTCTCTCCAAGTTCTCGTACCTGATAATGCTTTTGTAGGACATGACTAAGATCTGGCAATGTATTTGAAACTATGAAGTTATGTACTAAACTATGTTGCTTCCGCAAATTTGAACTTGGTTTGTAATATTTTATTCGCACTCTGATGGATGTAATCCGGATGCCACTTGTGAAATGTTGTAACGAATGATGTGTTGTGTTGAATCACTATGGTCTTGGTTTGTATGTCGAGAGTTGTTTGAAATCCTTCGTGATTTCTGGACTACCGGGATTATGGGAGCTTAAGTACAGGAATTTGATCACTTCGGTGATTGTTTTTGTACTTACGTTCTTATAATTTGGTCGGTTCTGTTACAGCTGGCATCAGAGCAAGATTCGACACTAAACATGTCATTTGTGTATTTAAAACAAAAGTATTTGTGAAAATCCTAAATTAATTACTAAGTGTTGCTAGTGGTCATATCCTTTATGCCCAAATAAGGGGTCTTAGGTGGCTTATTAAAGTACTAACTTGGGGGTTCCTACTTGTTTCCGTTTCGTTGTCCATATGGCGTGCTATTGTATGGATGCCATCCGCTTGGGTGGTAATGTATGGCTCAAAATACCTCTACGCTCTGGTAAGTGGGAGTTGTGAGAGCATGACCGTCCAACCGTCGATCTAGGGGAGAGTAGTTGTGGTTGCTCGCATACTTACATGTTCAATCATGTATCTATGAGAGTACTTAAGTGTGGGTATCTCTGTCGGGTAGCTGTGATACTAGAGTATATACATCGGGGGATGTATGTACAAAAGTATTTAGTTTACTGCTTACTTACATGCCTTTTTGGGAAATTATTGGGCTGAAATGAAATTTGCTGTAGGTACACTAACAACGTATCGTTGTAGATCGACTAGCTACCGTATATGAGAGAACGTATGTATGCCACCGTATATTTCACTAGCCTTTAAATTTTTCTAGGTTTGTGAGGACGTACGGATCGTGCATGCATCATGTTCAAGCATACATGGCATTCTTGCATTACTCCCTCCTTTAAAATTTGATGGTCTCGAATAATTAAATTTCGTATCCCTTAAATGATTCTCCCCTTATGTTGCAACTTTTTGCTACAGATCGCGTGCACGAAACGCACTGCTCGCAAGTCCGCCGGAGGCAGGGCGCCTCGTCACCAGTTAGCTCCTCGTGAGCCCCGTCCAGAGCCTACTGAGGACGAAAGGCTGAGGGCAGAGCTAGCCCAGGTGACTGCTGAGAGGAGTGTGGCTCAGCAGCGTTTGGAGCAAGTAATGCAGGAACGGGATCAAGAGACCCTGGAGGTTCAGAGGTTGACGGTTGCTCACCACAACTGTGAGCACATGTTGATTCACGTGCTGAACCAACGGAATGAAGCCTGGAACGAAGAGAATGCGTTGAGAGCGCGACAGGTTGAGCTGGAGCAGCAGTTGGCAGCTGTAGAAGAGTACAATGACCATCTCCATGAGGAGGTTCACCTATTACACAATCAACTTCATCCTCTCCTGCCCCCTAACGATGAGGATGAGATGGGCTCTGGTGTCATCATGGCTAAAGATGATGATGACATTGAGATTAATGGACCTGAGGACGTTCCACCTAGAGAGGAGGAAGATGAGGAGCTAGAACCTGCTAGTGATGAAGATGGAGGAGAGATTTTCGACACTGACTCTAAGGATGATGCGTAGTTAGCTTACTACTTAGCTAATGCGCTAGAGCTAGTCTTTTGTTGATCCTCATGCTTGAACGAGTAGCTTGTAATAAGTTAATCGTTGGGATGTAATATCGAACCCTATGTGATCCGTGATGTCAGTTTGGAACCCCTATGGCTTGGATGTAACCTATCAAACATGTTATGCTCCACGTATGTGAGCTTTGATAAATTCCGTCTATGCGGTCTATAGATCTTGTTGTTGGTTAAGTTCATCGCATTAATGTGTCAATCGATGCGCTTGATGAGTTGTGTGATTGTGATGGATGATTGTGCCTCTGTTGATAGTATAAATTCATTTTCTCCATTGGAGTCAGTTTGGCATAATTATACAATTCATCTACAAAATTTCCACATCGTCAGTGCTCATTGGCTATACATTTTGCAGATGGCTTATAATCTTCGTCGCGGTCGTGGTTTTGGAGATGAGGAACAACCACCTCCTCCACCACCGCCCACACCAGCTGAGCTAATGCAGACAGTCATCGAAGGTCAGCGCATGCTAGCTGAGGCTATGCGCCAACTGGCTAACCGTGATGATCGACATGTCCGCCAGGGACCAGAGCCAAACCAGTTAGTATCTTTAAGGACTTCATGGACACAAAGCCTCCTATCTTTACATAGGCAGAAGAACCATTACAAGCTGATGAATGGTTGAGTACGATAGAGCAAAGGTTTGGATTGCTCCGATTGACAGAAGGTATGAAGGCCTCGTATGCAGGACACCAACTCCAAGGCCCTGTAGGCATCTAGTGGACCCATCATAGGACCACCTTCCCTACAAACATTGAGGTGGTTTGGGACCAGTTCCAGGTAGCTTTTAGGGGACATTTTATCCCTCCTGGTCTCTTGGCAATTAAGCATACCGAGTTCATGAAGCTAACTCAAGGCAACAAGAGTCTTAATGAATACCTCCAGGCATTTAACAACCTGGCAAGGTATGCTCCCAAGTTCGTTGATACTGATGCCAAAAAGATAGCTAGTTTCAAGAGGGGACTTTCCCCTAAACTGATGAAGTCTATGGGCAACTGTAAGTGTGTCACCTTCAATGAGTTTATCAGTGACACCCTGACTTAAGAGAATAATGATAAGGTATATGCTGCTTCCAAGACCCGTAAAAGAAACTTTGA
Organism: Miscanthus lutarioriparius; assembly: GCA_904845875.1. NCBI lineage: Eukaryota > Viridiplantae > Streptophyta > Magnoliopsida > Poales > Poaceae > Miscanthus > Miscanthus lutarioriparius. Next base: position 64,428,087 of record CAJGYO010000004.1, on the reverse strand, counting down.
GGCAGGTGCTTCTCAGTCTAAGGCACCAGTGGTATCCAAAACCCAATATTGTCCACCCAATGCTAATGTCCGGTACCGCTCGCCTCAAAAGAAGAATCAAGCTAAAACTGGTTTCCGCAAGGGGTACACAATTTCCTTGCCAAAGAATACCTCTGGGCAGGGCAGCTCCAATGTCCCACCAGCTAAACAGCCATCTTTGGAACCTGTAACAAGCCACAGTCTTTGGGCTAGTACTTGTCCCTATCCTCCCAAGTAGAATGCTCTGGGAAGCGTCCGTCGTGGGCGTGTTCACTACACTCTTGTGGAGGAAATTCCCTCTTGGTGAAGTGGTCACCATTTGGTAAGTTTCTGTTAATGATCACCCTACTGATTTGTGCTCTTTGATTTGGGTGCCTCACATTCCTTTTGAGTTCTACTTTTGCGTCTAAGCATAAGATGAATGTGATTACAATTGTCAAGGGTGGTTATTGTATTAGTGTTCTTTGGGAATAATATCATGACTAACCAAGTAGTTAAAGATGTAAAGACCGAGATTGGGGATCGAGAGTTCCTTGCGAGATCTTGTAGTAGTTCAGGGGGTAGGAATCGATGTAATCCTAGGGATGAAGTGGATGAGCGGGAATGGAGTGTTGATCGATACATCAACCCGTGTGGTAATGTTGAGAGATCCTGTGGATAAGAAGGGTTTTCTAGTGCAGTTGCCTCGTGATATCGCTATCCACAATACAACCAATGCTACCCTAGCCAAAGCCATTGAGGATATACCGGTTGTCTGTGAGTTTCCAGATGTCTTCCCTGATGACTTGCCTGGATTACCTCTGGACCATGAAGTAGAATTCAAGATAGAACTTGTCCCGGGTACGGCTCCTATTTCTCGAAGGCCCTATAGAATGCTGCCCAATGAGTTGGCTGAGCTGAAGATTCAGTTGAATGAGCTATTAAAGAAAGGTTTGATTCGGCCTAGTTCTTCTCCTTGGGGTTGTCTGGCTATCTTTGTGAAGAAGGACGAGTCTCTACGCATGTGCGTGGATTATCGCCCCCCTTAATGCTGTTACTATCAAGAACAAATACCCTCTTCCTCGCATCGATATCCTGTTTGATCAACTCTCCAAAGCTAAGGTATTCTCCAAGATCGATTTGAGGTCTGGCTACCATCAGATCAAAATTCGTCCTGAAGATATACCTAAGACAACTTTCTCTACTTGTTATGGCTTGTTCGAATATCTTGTCATGTCCTTTGGGTTGACAAATGCTCCGGCACACTTCATGTACCTGATGAATTCAGTATTCATGCCGGAATTGGACAAGTTCGTCATCGTGTTCATTGATGATATCCTTGTATATTCTCAGAATGAAGAAGAGCATGCTGAACATCTGAGAATTGTTTTAACTCGATTACGGGACAACCAGCTTTATGCCAAGTTCAGCAAGTGCAAATTCTGGTTGAACAAGGTACCTTTTCTAGGTCATGTGTTATCTGGAGATGGAATTTCGGTTGACCCTACTAAGGTGCAAGAAGTCCTAGACTGGAAGGCACCTACTACTGTTGACACCGTTTTTTGCACGTGTCAAAATGATCAGAGTGGGCTAATCGGCAGGAGGAAAGTTACTGTATATGCTGACAGCCGATGAAAATCAGCTTGTAAAGATGGTTGCCGATGAATGGTGGTGATCGATGGAAAGGTTGATTTAGACTCGGGCGTTGCCGATAAGGTTGGAGATGTTATTGTCGATGCCGATAAAGGAAGGCTTGAAAACTACTGCCGATGAAACAGGAAGTATGCCGATGGAAAGGAGGTCGGTGAGAATTCCATCGTAATTGAGGCGGACAGGGAAATAGATAGTAGTTGATTTCCTTTTCTATATTTGTTAGAGTATGATTCATGTAAGAGTCACGTGTTTCCTTAGATATGGACTTGGTGTCCTAGTCGTATTTGGTTATGTCTCTAAAGATCAGGGTATAAATATAGATTGAGGGGCAATGTAATAGAGGAATGAATCAATATCAAAACCAATTTTTACTCCTATTTGCATCTACTTACTTTTCGGCGACTTCGTCAATTTGCATATTTTTCCTTTTTACGAGTTCTCATTGATTCGGCGAGTTGCATCGTTTCAGTGCAACCTTCGGCGATTCTCGAGTTCCGCGTGAGTACCTCTTGGCCGTGACTTCCGGGTGTATCGCTGTTGTCAGGACCAAAGTGCTCGTATCTTCATCCTTGTCGATTAACAGGTCAAATCGACTGGCACGCTTTGGATATCGATTCGGGTATTAGCCCTTTGTGTTTGCAGATCCACTTTTGCATCAACACATCTTTTGGCACGCTCGGTGGGACCAATCAATCCGATCAATATGATCAATCCCGAGATCGATTCAGGGAACATTATCGCGGTATCAGAAGAAGATCTTAAGGAAGAGCAGAGGCAGGCCATGGAAAAGGCTATAGAAGAATACAGGCAGCTTTATCTGAGATCATTTAGCCTGAACAAGAGTGGACAAGTCATCCAGAAGCAAGATTTGCCGTTGCCTCGGCAGGTTACCTTTGACTCCAATCCTGGTAAACTTCAAGAGATGGTTAATTCTACAGTAAATCATGCTTTGATTAATCATTCCAATGTGCTGTCCAATACTGTTCATAATGATGTGGTTCGAACTCTCAAAGAAGGACAAGCGTCACCGCATTACGTTGGGCCTACCTATCACCAACCAGAGCCAACATCTGTCAATACTCCATCGGCTCCCTCGACCGTTGTGGGTACAGAAGTTACTTCTCCTCCAGTATCGACAGGCTTACCTAATATTCAATCTACACCGATACGATCAGATCCGGTACTACCAGGAGGATGAGTTCAGCTTAATACAGATCTATCGGCATCAGCTATGTCAGGCCCTGTGTCTTAGAATAGCCAGATTCCTGCTAATTGGTGGGGATATGGTATGCCTCTGGAGTCATTTGCTTTCAATCCTAGGTTACCTCAAGTGTTTGATGCAGTAGGAAAAGCTCCTATACCATCGTATTTGTTTTACCGATGGCTCAAGTGCCTCAATATGCCACAAAGCAATTCATTGTGCAACCAACTCCAGGAGGTTTCTAGATGCCTTTGGTTCAAACACCCAATTCAAGTCCATCGGCAAGCTTTATCGCCAATGCAGCAGAAAAGCCCTCGCTATGAGTCAAGCGGGGTTCGATTTATGCCTCAAGTGGTTATAATTATCCAACAATGTCAACAAATTACCGGCCATCGGTAAGTTTTGTACCGATGAGTTCTAATAATGGTTGGTCAGGACAGTTACCTATTCAACATATGATTCAAAGCAAAATCAGCGAGAGTTGCGTGGATTCAACAAGGTCATATGCAAAGTGGTTTCGAGAATCAAGCATCGGCTGACTCGGTGATGAATCCTTTCCAAAGAGTTAATGGACCACAAGTAACGGCAAATATGCCGATTGCTAGAGATCGTGGGCCACAAAGATATGTGGAGGGATATCGGCGGTACCTCCTATAGAAATTCAGCCGGTTAAATCGGCCAGGAGGTGATGTTTTTAGGCCGATAAGATAGCGAGAAATTATGAAGGATCAGTTTGGGATAAAGCCCAAGGTCAATACTTATTCTTATCGGACTCCATACCCTCCCGCATATGATTTAATTCCTCTCCCAAATTGGTACAAGGTACCAGATTTCACTAAATTCTCTGGGCAAGATGATACATCAACAATGGAACACGTCAATCACTTCATTATTCAATGTGGAGAGGCGGTTAGCAGAGAGATGAATTAAGAGTTTGATTATTTCATCATCATCTTTATGCGGATCGGCATTTACATGGTTCATTTCATTACCACCAAATTCTATTATTACTTGGGCTGATCTAGAAAAACAATTTCATAAGTATTTCTTTCTTTAGAATCCATGAAAAGAAGCTTACCGATTTAGTAAAATTGAGACAGTCGTAATGATGAATCAAGAGAAAGCTTTGTGCAAAGGCTATGAGATGTAAAAATAAGTGCTACTGACTGGTCTTTGGATGATCGATGACTTTCGATCCGGCTTTCAAGGGTTATTGCCACATCTTAAAGATGATATGCTTCTCGGGAGTTTGAAAGCCTCGGTCATCTTGTGCAAAGGATCTCGATCAAGATACTAGGGTTTTGAACCTAAAAAGAATTGGAGTAAAAAATATCATTTGTTGAAGAAGTAGGAGATTACGATTACGATGAAGAACCGATTATCGGCTTAGTTGAGTGGGTTAAGAATAAAAAGCCGATATCTTGTCCCTTTGGTCGAAAGAGCGAAAAGTTTACCTTTGATATCACCAAGGCCGACAAGATATTTGATCTTCTCGCTTCAAGAGGGCCAAATTAAGTTGTCACCTAATCATGTGATCCCATCGGCGGAAGAGTTGAAGAAAATCTTGTATCGCAAATGGCACAATGCAACTTCACACAGTACAAATGAGTGCAAGGTGTTAGAGCTTGATTACAATCGGCTATTGAATGCGGGAGAATTAAGTTTGGTACTTCCAAGGCCCGAAGCCGATGAAAATTGATCAACACCCTTTTCAAGCAAATATGTTGGAGGCCAAAGGAAGACCAAGGTATTGACATCGAGAGGTCTTTGAGAAAAACGATCGGTGGATCCCCAACATCGGATAACTACCGATGATGCAAAAAGTAAGGGTTTCTTTGGGAGAAAGCAAGTAGTTCAAAAACCTCCTCGACCTGGCATTGTGATTACCCATCGAAGGCAGCAGGAGGGTTGGCGTCAGCGTAAGGACCGATATCGACAACAGCAAGAAGGGAGACGTCGGGAAGAATGGTATCGGCATAAAGATCATTGGAGGTGCCCGTTTTCATCCATTGCTAGGAAGAAGGTATTAAATTGCCAACTGTTGAAAATTGCCCTGAGTGCAATGGTTATTATGGGGTCAATCGGTCAGAAAGGAGGTTTCAACCTGGCAATCGGGGTTTATTTATCAATGAGCCGATCGAGGCAGAGCATCAGTGCATGATCAATCAAAGGCGGATTTAGTGTACATGAGAGGCTTGGTAAACGCGCTGGATATTTTCCAAGGAATCAAGAGGAGCTTGAGGAGATGGCAAACGCAAGAGTTCCCAATGAAGAAATATTCTACAGGGACCCTAATATACGCCGTGTAGAATCAACTAGGACCTGTTATCAGCCGGTTTGGAAAACCAAGTTTCCTCGATGGTGCCCGGAGGGTCTGACAAAGACACAGAAAAGGAGGATGCAACGTGAGCATCAGGAGGATTTATACCGAGAAGAAAATTCCTCCAATGAGAGGTCTGGTCATCAGCAGTGGCAGGTAAAACACAAAAATAAGGGTCCATCGGCAGATGTTAATATGGTATTCATGTTGCCGATGGAGTTTTTGGCACTATCTGATAATGAGGAAGAAGTTGTTCTCTCTGATCAAGTAGCTCAGTTGACACTAGATCCAATGATGTCTGTTTTTGAGAAACCTACCGATGATGAGAGACAACATCTTAAGGCTTTGTTTGTGAAAGGCAGAGTTGATGGGCAGCCTGTATCTAAGATACTTATCGACGGAGGGGCTGCGATTAATATTATGCCTTATGTGATGTATCGGAAACTTGGTAAAGGAGATCAAGACTTGACCAAAACCGATATGATGTTGAAGGATTTTGAAGGCAATGTGTCACCGGCTAAAGGGGCAGTATGCGTTGAATTGACCATCAGCAGCAAAACCTTGCCGACGATGTTCTTTGTTATTAATGGCAAGGGTGCATATAATCTGCTTCTAGGGAGGGATTGGATTCATGCTAATTGTTGTGTTCCTTCTACAATGCATCAATGCCTCGTACAGTGGATTGGGGATAAGATTGAGTTTGTCCCTGGTGATTCTTCTTATATCATCGCATCGGCAGAATTAGATACTTATGAGCAAACTAAATGCATATCAGGAGAAGTTTGGGAAAAAGAGTTCCTTAGAGTTGCTGATTATGAAATTCCACCGATCCAAGCAGTCGGTTCTGAAGAAGAGTTTTAATGGATAGGTTTGCCGATGATGGAAAATTAGGTCAAGGGTTCACATCGGTAGATGATTTAGTAGAAGTAGATATTGGTGATGGCGATAGGCCAAGACCTACTTTTATTAGTGCTAAATTAGATTCCAAGTGTAAGCAGCAAATAACTGATTTGTTAAAAGAGTATAAAGATTGTTTTGCTTGGGATTATACCGAGATGCCTAGATTAGACCGATCGATAGTTGAACATCGGTTACCTATCAAATCTGGATTTCAGCCACATCAGCAGCCAGCGCGCTGATGCAACCCTAATATACTTCCTGACATTAAGGCCAAAATAACTAAATTAATTGAGGCGAAGTTTATTCGGCAGTGTCGATATGCAGAGTGGATCTCTAATGTGGTTCCTGTTTATAAGAAAAATGGAAAACTTCGTGTTTGTATTGATTTCAGGAATCTCAACAAAGCCACACCGATGGATGGCTATCCAATGCCGATTGCTGATTTGTTGATTGATGCTGCAGCCGGACATCAAATTATCAGTTTCATGGATGGTAATGCAGGTTACAATCAAATATTCATGGCTGAAGAAGATATTCCCAAGACTGCTTTCAGATGTCTAGGTCATGTAGGGTTGTTTGAGTGGATAGTCATGACGTTTGGTTTGAAAAATGCCGGTGCTACTTATCAAAGAGCTATGAACTTTATTTTTCATGAATACATCGGCACATTAGTGGAGATCTACATTGATGATGTAGTGATTAAGTCTAGAGATATCACAAAACATCTAGCCGATCTACGAAAGATACTGGAGTGCACAAGGAAGCATGGATTGAAGATGAATCCTAATAAATGTGCATTTGGTGTATCGGCAAGTCAATTCTTGGGTTTTATGGTGCATCAGCGGGGCATTGAAATCAGTAGGAAGTCTATTGATGCAATTAACAAGGTGGTTGCTCCTGCCAATAAAACTAAATTGCAATCTTTGATCGGTAAGATTAATTTCATTAGAAGATTCATATCTAATCTGTCGGGTAAGATCAAGGCTTTCAGTCCATTACTTAAATTGAAAGCCGATCAGGAATTTGTATGGGGAGCGGAGCAGCAGTTAGCCCTAGATGAAATTAAGAAATATTTAACAAATCCTCCAGTGCTAGTTCCACCACAGCATGGGAAACCTTTCAGGTTGTATTTGTCAACTGATGATACCGTTATCGGTTCAGCTCTTATTCAAGAATTTGAAGGGAAAGAACGTGTTATTTATTATTTGAGCAGAAGATTAGTGGATGCTGAGACAAGATATTCGGCCATCGAAAAATTATGTCTGTGTTTATACTTTTCTTGTGTCAAATTAAGACATTATTTGTTATCTGTCGAATGTATGGTCATATGCAAAGATGACGTAGTCAAGTATATGCTATCGATGCCGATATTAAGTGGTAGAATCGGCAAGTGGATTTTAGCATTATCAGAATTTGAACTACGTTCTTTAATCGACTAAAGGCGGTTAAGGGGGCAAGTTATGGCTGATTTTGTCACTCAAACATTGTAATCTGATGGACTCTTTGGAGGTTGCTCCTTGGACACTTTTCTTCAATGGGTCCACATGTGGTGAAGGAGCAGGTATCGGCATTGTGTTGATTTCACCTCAAGGAAGGAAGTATGAGTTTTCATTGCCGATTGTTGCTACATCAACAAACAATCAGGCTGAATACCAAGCCTTGATAAAAGGGTTAGAATTTTTGAAGGAGATACGTCGTGCGATCTTGTTGTTGAAATCTTTGGTGATTCTATGCTAGTTATAAATCAATTGGTGGGATTTATGAATGACGAAGTGAAGTTTTAATTTCGTATTATGAAAGATGTTTGCAATTGTTGAAAGGGTTTAGAGATTTTCATCTTGAACATATTTCTCGACTGCATAATGAGGAGGCTAATCGACTAGCTCAGCATGCTTCAGGGTATCAGCCTATTCAGGAAGTGCTAACATCGGCAGTCGATACCGATGACTAGAGAAAGGAGATTGTCGATTATTTAAAGGATCCATATAAAAAGGTTGAAAGACGTATAAGGTTCCAAGCTACCAAGTATGTGCTCCTCGATGATGAATTATATTATCGAACTATAGATGGAGTTTTACTCAGATGTGTTAGCAGTGATGAATCGAAAAGTTTGATGGGTGAAATTCATGAAGGAGTGTGTGGAGCGCATCAATCGGCTTTCAAGATGAAGTGGATGATCAGAAGGAATGGATACTATTGGCCGACTATTCTTGAAGATTGTTTTAAATATTTTAAAGGATGTCAGGGGTGTCAAAAGTTTGGTAATATTCAAAGAGCGCCTGCATCGGCTATGAACCCTATAATTAAACCTTGGCCGTTCCGGGGATGGGCTATCGATCTCATCGGTCAGATTTATCCGCCATCGAGCAAAGGACATAAATTTATTCTGGTTGCTACTGATTATTTCACAAAATGGGTTGAGGCAATTCCTTTAAAAAAGGTGACATCGGCTAATATGATCGATTTTGTGAAAGAGCATATTGTTTACCGATTTGGTATTCCTCAAACTATCACTACCGATCAGGGTACTATGTTTATATCGGGAGAATTTGATGAGTTTGCTGTAGGTATGGGAATTAAAGTTTTAAATTCTTCTCCATATTATGCTCAAGCTAATGGTCAGGCTGAGGCTTCTAACAAAGGGATCATCAAACTCATTAAGCGCAAAATTAAAGAAAATCCTAAGAGGTGGCATACAGTATTAAATGAAGCCTTATGGTCATATCAGATGTCATGTCATGGTACAACCAAAGTAACGCCTTATCAGTTAGTATATGGACACGACGCAGTATTGCCTTGGGAAATTAAAACTGGCTCTAGGCGAATACGTTCTCAAAATCAGCTGACAGCCGATGATTATGATACTCTTATGAAGGATGAGTTGGAAGATGTGGCGGGTCATCGGTTAAGGGCTTTAGTTAGCATTGAAGAAAATAAGAAAAGAGTAGCCAGATGGTATAACAAGAAGGTGAAGGTAAAGGAGTTTGCCGATGGAGATCTGGTCTGGAAATTGATTTTACCGATTGGGACTAAAAGTTCAAAGTTTGGAAAGTGGTCTCCTAATTGGGAAGGTCCATATCGGATAAATCGATACATTCACGGTAACGCATATATTCTAGAAACCCTCGAAGGGTTGTGTTTCCTAGAGCATTAAATGGAAAATATTTAAAGAAATATTACCCTAGTATCCGGATGGATGCATAAAAGTATAAGTGCCGATAACAGGTCCTATCGGCTAAAATTATACAAGGATGTCAATGTCTCATAAAGTGCCGATGCAATAGACAAGATTTACAAGTTTAACAAGGATTGGATAGCCAATATCGCATGCATCTTGAAGCGAATCTGGTCGGCTTCCTTCATTTCTTTGATGTCTTCATCGGCAATGACACCCTCCACGGAGCTTGAGTTTTTTCTTCATGGCCAAGGCTTTGCGAGCCTAGATGTCTCTTTCTTCTTTGAAGGGCCTTGATGGCATCGGGTAGGTGGCTTTCTTCTTGTTGGGCATGAGTTAAGGCTGCCTCGACTTCTTTCAATTCAGCCAATAGAGCCATCCTCTTTGCCGATAAATCTAAGATTTTTCGCTTAAGTTCGGTACCAAAAGTCGCAAGTTGCCGATGCCCTTGTGCTTCTCATCGGCAATCTATTTCAGTTGTAGCATCTCTTCTTTGAGTTGAGCCTAAGCTGCTCTATCAGCAATACGTTGAGCAGCCCGTTGATATTGCAGTTGGTGGCTTTCTAAATGGGCTGCTGGGAAGAGTGCTTCTTCAACATCGGTAGGGACCTGGCCACGGATTGTTTTGAAAATTGCCTTTGCGGGGTCCGAGTCATCTACCAGTTGGGCGGTATCCTGTTGTAACAAGTCCAGGAGAGCTTCCAACTTGGACTTAATTTCTGCCGATATTGTTCCCAGTGCAAGGGAAGAACTTGTTTCCTCTCCATCATCGTCAGAAACGTCAATGGCAAAGGAAAATAGGCTATTTGGGGAGTCATGTTCCTGAGAAAAAGAAAAAGAGGTCAGTTAAGGATAAGTATGAATATTATAAATCGACTAGGTCAATCGACTTACCTATTTCAAGGCAATTTCCTATACTTGGCTGGAGGAAGCAGCCTGGAGTATGCCGTGTGGAGGATCGGCTGAGCTTGCCAATGGGATATCCTCTGTGGCCTCATCGGTGGTTGGCCCTTGGGGTATGATGACCGATGGTATGTCCTGTACAGGAGGATTAACTGCTTGCTCGGTTGCATCGACTGATTCTGGCCGGCTTGCAGACGTTGGGGCAGATGTAGGGATCGGCATGGACTTCTGTCGTTTTGGCTGTGCCTCGGCATCTGTTAAGGCTTTGCGCTTTGCTTGGGCCTCAGCAACGGTTGGCTGGGGGGCATCGGCACTTGTTGGTTGTGGAGCTTGAACATCTGGTACGCTTGCCGATGTACCCATTTGTTGCTGCAAAACAAGTGTAAGGTATGATATTTAACAGATAAAATGTAAAATCAAAGGAATCCTCTAAAGGTTTGTCGAGGTAGTAGTGGTGCTTGATGTCGGAGGAATTGCCGATGACGATCCAAAGAGCCATGCTCTCTTACCCCGATGATTAATGTTAATCTGATTTGTGATCGGCATGAGTAGAAATAAAACAGGTTGTTACCTTAAATGCCTTGATTAGGGTTGTAGCAAACAGACCAATGGAGTGGCCCTAGCTATAGCCAATTTGGACTTGGAGGTTATGGTCTTGCACGGGTCTTACGGTGAGTCAAAGCAGCTAAGGTGGGGGCGTTGTAGCCGATCGGTGTTATCGGGAAACAGTCGAAGATCGAAGGGTTTCCACTTTTGCTCATAGATGGTCTTTGGGTTGTTAAACGTCACGAAAAAAGTTAGTTACCGATATATGAAAGGAAAAAGCGAAGGGAGTTAAAAGAAACTTATCGCATCATCGGGAATGGCGTATTCGTGGTCGATCATGTGCCGATATGTGTGAGCAGATGTTGCAAACAGTTGTTCCCTCCACTCTCGCCACCATTGCTTATATGATTCGGTGATGAAAGATGTTGGCGTCCAGATGGATATATCGACATCTGTAGTATCGGCATCGGGGGAGAGTCGCACTACCCTGCTCCAATCTGTTCCGTAGGTGATTGTTTCTCTGGGTTTGATCACATCGGCAAAACAAAGTTTGATTGGCAGTTGCCCAAAAGCCAATTGATGAGATACTGCCGATGGATTGTAAAATTCATACGTGATATTGGTGTTTTTCCCGCTACCGAATGTGTTTACTGGGATTGCCCTGGGAGTAATGATGGCCATCATGAGTTCATTATCTTGATTCAGAGTGTCATCGGCAAAGTTGAAAAGAAGGGGGAATCTGTTTTCTTCGTCAATATAAGGTACCCAGGCCCTATGATCACGAGAAAGACCATTGTAGAAGCTTTGGAAGAATCTGCCGATCTGGTCTTCATTGGCCTCTGTTCCAGGGAGGACAATTATGGCTTCACCAAAATTGAGGGGTGAGCGTGTTGCCGATTCCTCATCCCCAAGCACGTGGTCTTCAGCAATTTCTCGTGGGAATTGTTGGGAAAAGAAGTCCCATTGCAAACGTTTGTGCATATGGGCATTCAGCCACATGTTGATAAACCACCACGGGCCTCCTAAGTTGCTGATGGGTTCGCCAAGCAAAAGTTTCTGAGACACTTGATGAAGAAGATGATAAGTGGAGCTCAGAAGGTATCGGCCAAGAGGGAACCTTACACCATTGGCCAAGAGTTCAGCCGTGGGGAGGAAGGCGTTGGTTGGTCCTACTGATCGACCACAGAAGATAAATTTTTCTAACCACATATTCAAGAATGTGGCATGTTCCCTCTGGTTAACTGTCCCGGTCCTCTGGCATTCTTGAATATATCCCGTCCAACCGCCGATGTTGCGGGTATTCACCCTATATTCAGATTTTCTGCCATAGATGGAGCCTTCATCGGTAGTTGAAATGTCCAAGCCAGTGAGCATGTAGACATCGGCAAGTGTGGGAGTAGCTGGGCCATGTCCAAACATAAAAGTGTTTGTTGTGTCTGACCAGAAGTAAGCAGCTGCAATCATCATTGACTCGTTCTTTTGCATATCGGCAATGGATAGCCTAATGCATTAGTCTAGCTTCCGTTCTGCCCAGTGTACTTGCATCGACCTGTTGACCCTCAGGTACCAATCTTTCCACCCTTTGGTGGTTTTGGGCCAAGATCGGAATGTATCTTTCCATAAATTCAGAGATAAATTTTGGGCTCTAAAAGGGATTATGTTAACCTCTGCATTAATCAGATCAGTTGGATCTGGGTTGCCCATTGGTCCTAGGCATTAGAAATGCGGCTGATCAGTTGGAATAACTAATTTGTTGCGAAGTTCCTAAGTTTAGAGGATCCGAAGAACAAAGAAAAAGAGGAAAAATTACCAACTATATGAACTCGCAAAGACCAGAGGAATCGAGGTAAAAAGTAACGGAAGTGGAACAAACCGCAGGGACGTCGAAGTTGATTGCCATTATCTTGAGGTAGATGGGGGCACGAGCTGGAGACTCGAGGTTGACGCTGGAGAAAAGTTCTTGTTGGTTGAGGTCGCGCAGTTGTTCGTCGGAGTCGCCGCTGGAAAGAGAGAATGCCAAAGATTGGAGTCTGAGGGTAGAAGACGAGCGTTCCGAAGAAATCTATTTATAAGCCGCTTAGAGTAGGGGTATTCTGGACTTATCTCTGTGCCGCGCGCATGTGGGTCGAGGTGGTTCAGATGGATATGGTAATTGTTCACACGATAATCAAGGGATTGTACAGATGATTTGATGGCAAGTAATCATGACTTGGAAGAGATCTCAGTACAGGATATTTTAATTCTGAAAAATGGCGGCATTATTATGTTAGGATCTTGCCGATGGATTATTGTTTCAGTATCTTAACCATAATCAGGGCAAGAGTGGTTGGAAATTGTGCGATATTTACTGAGGTGCGTGAATCAGGACTAGATTTGATTAGATTTGATAACAGATCAAGTTTTGGCTTGGAAGATGAGTTACGGTAATTGGGCGAAGGCAAACGTTATTTGGAGTAAATTTCGGAGCATTAATGGTTTTATACTCCGAAATTGGGGGGCATGTGTTGACACCGTTTTTTGCACGTGTCAAAATGATTAGAGTGGGCTAATCGACAGGAGGAAAGTTACTGTATATGCTGACAGCCGATGAAAATCAGCTTGTAAAGATGGTTGCCGATGAATGGTGGTGATCGATGGAAAGGTTGATTTAGACTCGGGCATTGCCGATAAGGTTGGAGATGTTATTGTCGATGCCGATAAAGGAAGGCTTGAAAACTACTGCCGATGAAACAGGAAGTATGCCGATGGAAAGGAGGTCGGTGAGAATTCCATCGTAATTGAGGCGGACAGGGAAATAGATAGGAGTTGATTTCCTTTTCTATATTTGTTAGAGTATGATTCATGTAAGAGTCATGTGTTTCCTTAGATATGGACTTGGTGTCCTAGTCGTATTTGGTTATGTCTCTATAGATCAGGGTATAAATATAGATTGAGGGGCAATGTAATAGAGGAATGAATCAATATCAAAACCAATTTTTACTCCTATTTGCATCTACTTACTTTTCGGCGACTTCATCAATTTGCATATTTTTCCTTTTTACGAGTTCTCATTGATTCGGCGAGTTGCATCGTTTCAGTGCAACCTTCGGCGATTCTCGAGTTCCGCGTGAGTACCTCTTGGCCGTGACTTCCGGGCGTATCGCTGTTGTCAGGACCAAAGTGCTCGTATCTTCATCCTTGTTGATTAACAGGTCAAATCGACTGGCACGCTTTGGATATCGATTCGGGTATTAACCCTTTGTGTTTGCAGATCCACTTTTGCATCAACAACTACGGTCACAGAAGTCCAAAGTTTCCTGGGTTTGGCTGGCTACTATCGTCGCTTTATCCCGGATTTCTCAAAAATCGCCAAGCCCATGACTCGACTACTTCAAAAGGATGAGAAGTTTGTGTGGACTCCGAAGTGTGAAGAGGCTTTCCACACTTCGCGGACCTTACTAACTTTGGCTCCTGTATTGGCACAACCTGACATCGAGAAGCCTTTTGATGTCTATTGTGATGCATGTGGCACCGGTTTGGGGTGTGTTCTTATGTAGGAGGGTCGAGTCATTGCTTATGCTTCGCGCCAGCTTTAAAGGCATGAAATCAATTATCCTACCCATGACTTAGAGCTAGTCGTGGTTGTTCATGCCCTGAAGATTTGGAGACATTACTTGCTAGGTAATGTGTGCAACATCTATACCGACCATAAAAGTCTCAAGTACATCTTTACTCAACCCGAGTTGAACATGCATCAACGACGATGGTTAGAATTAATCAAAGACTACAACCTTCAAGTGCACTACCATCCTGGCAAGGCAAATGTGGTTGCTGATGCCTTAAGCAGAAAGGCCCATTGCAATTCCTTAGTTAGTGAAGACTTTCATCTGGCACACCTCCTTCATCCTATAGTACTCCACAATATCACTTTGGATTTCTCTCTTAGAAGTTGAATTATCGAACTCCAGAAGACTGATGTGGGTGTGTTTCACATCAAGTGGAAGATGAAAGAGCAGGAGACCAAGCACTTTAGGGTCGATGACAAAGGAATTCTCTGGTTTAATGATAGGCTTGTAGTACCCAAAGACAAAGAACTTAGAAATCAAATTATGGCTGAAGCCCATTCTTCTAGATTGTCCATCCATCCTGGTAGCAGTAAAATGTATCAAGATCTCAAGCTGTATTATTGGTGGACCAAGATGAAGAAAGAAATCGCAGCCTACGTGGCAAGGTGTGATAACTGTTGCAGAGTCAAGGCTATTCACATGAGGCCAGGGTTATTGTAGCCACTCTCTATTCCTGGCTGGAAGTGGGAAGAAATTGTTATGGATTTCATTGTTGGGTTACCCACTACCAAAAAGGGTTGTGATTCCATCTGGGTCATCGTAGATCGTCTAACCAAATCTGCTCACTTTATTCCAGTCAAGTCTACCTATCACCCTCACAACTATGCTGATATTTATTTTCAACAAGTGGTACGTCTCCATGGTGTACCCAAATCCATTGTTTCAGATAGAGGACCGCAATTCACGGCTCGCTTTTGGGAATGCTTACATCAGAATCTTGGCACTCATCTAATCCACAGTTCTGCCTATCATCCGCAAACATCGGGACAGACTGAGCGTGTTAATCAAATTCTTGAAGACATGCTTAGAGCTTGTCTTATCTCTTGCAAAGGCTCTTAGGAGGAATGGTTGCCTCTTGCTGAATTCTCTTATAACAATAGTTATCAAGAGAGTATCAAGATGGCTCCTTTTGAAGCACTATATGGCCGCAAGTGTAGGACTCCTTTGAACTGGGTGGAACCCGGAGAAAGAGGATTCTATGGTATTGATTTTGTAAAAGAAGCCGAAGAGCAAGTCCGAACTATACAGAAGAATATGACTGCTGCTCAGGCTAGACAAAAGAGTTACGCTGATAAGAGAAGAAAACCTATTGAGTTTGAAGTAGGTGACCATGTTTATCAGAAGGTATCCCCTATGAAAGGAGTAAAACATTTTGGAATTAAAAGGAAGCTTGAGCCTCGATATGTTGGACCTTACCAAATTATCGAGAAAAGTGGAAGAGTAGCCTATAAACTCGATCTTCCACGTGAAATGGGAGCTATATTCCCAGTATTCCATGTGTCTCAGCGGAAGAAGTGTCTCCGTATTCCCAAGGAAAGAGTAGCAATGAGGAGAATCAAGTTCAAATCTGATCTTTCTTATGAGGAGAAGCCCGTGCGAGTTCTGGATACTCAAGAAAGGGTGACTCATAGGCGAGTAGTTAAGTTATACAAGGTAGTTTGGAGTAATTATAGTGATCGGGATGCAACATGGGAGCGGGAAGATTATTTAAAGAAAATTTTTTCGGCTTTCTATACTGATTGGTATGCTTTCCAAATCTTGGGATGAGATTTTTTCTAAGGGGGGAGGGCTGTAACACCCTAGGTGTTTGGCTCCCACAAAATTGCATTTCATTCATAAACATGTGCATCATCTACCTCATCATGCCATTGTACTGAAACATGTATATGCAACATTCTCAATTATGTTCATTTCATACTTGATTGCTTGTGAACGGTAGTAGTGCAACATGTGAATGCAACATGAGTTTCTCATACCTTGGAACATGGCAACATGGTAGTAATATGACAAGTTTAAAATTACAACCAAGTCATGAAACATGTGAAACATGGAATTGCAACATTAGAGTAAAATTGAGTGTTTTGTTGCTTCATCACATGTGATACTTAGAAGTTGGTGTAGCACTTGTGTAGAGTGGTTAATTATGGTCTAATACACCTTAACTACACTTAGGGAAATTGATGGGACATTGTTCATGTGGACCAAAATGACTAAATTGCCCTCTAGGTGGAGGTTTGACTTAGGATGACCTATAGAGTGCCACTGTTTGACTGATTCAAAAGTCCAACCTAGAGACCTTGCATGGCTATGCACCCTTTACCAAAGTTGTAGCCAATTTATCAAGGAACAAAAGTTATTTTGTGACCAACTCATGAAAATGTGTGGAACAGTCTCAAACAGGGCCCACAAGTCAGATTTGGGGTTGAATTCTACACTTAGAATTTTTCTAAGTCCAAGAGTTGATTTTCAGTTTCTTGTATCATTGTTTGGATCCTTGTATCTCCCTAACCAGGCCAAACCAACTCGAGCTCTAATTGACAAAGTTGTAGTCCTCACTTAGAGCTTCAATTTTGTCAACTATACCATGAACCAGATCGCCACCGTTTGGGAGATATAGATCACCAAAGTCGCGCTGTCAGTCGTAGCCATGGAGCACTGAATCGAAGTTTCAGAAAACCTTCAGTGTTTGCCGTGGCCGACCGGTTCAGGGGCTGATCACCGTGTGGCATGCATGCTCTGCTAGCGTCTCCACATCGCGCGTCCATGCTCTAGATAAAAGCTAGCGCCTCGCTCACTCGCTCTTCATCTCGCCAGTTCACTCTCTGCCATCTTCTTCCACGCCGAGCCAAATCCACCGTAACCGAGCGCCATTGTCCGATTCCTCTGAACCACAGCACCACCGTGAGCTCCTCCACGTCCTCGACCCCACCGTCATCTCGCTTTCGCCTCAGGTAGAGCTCACCGGGATGGCGGCTCCACCGGGTCACCATGACCGCCATCGGCCGAGCTCGCATGTGGCTGTGCCGCTCGAGCCTCTTACCGTCCCCTCTTTCCCTTGCTCTGGGTCTAGTGAGTGATGCTGATGCTCGTAGGGTAGGCCACTAGGGCCGTGATGCCGTCGCCTCGCCGGAGCCGGCCAACCCGTGGCCGTGCGCCGCCATGGCCGTCGCCACTTCCTCTAGTCGCTGGAATAGCTACAATTGATGGTATCCCTAGGTGCGCATGGGTGAGGCGAACACGTTGGCACCGATGGCCTCGCCGGAGCTACCACCGGCGATGAGTTACGCCGTCGTCCTTCTTTCCTTCCCTGTCTGTCTCTCTGACCGTCGGGCCCCGCTCGTCAGCCGCCGAGCGCAGGCGGGAGCCGGCCGTGGGCCGCGCCGTTTTTGGGCCGCGCTGAGCGCTGACACGCGTGCTTCGCGGGCTGCCGTGTTCTTCCTGGCCAGGCCAGCAGTAGTGGTTAGGTTTTCCATTTTGTTTTGTTTTATTCTTTTTCACAGATTTGTGTACATATTCAAAAATATATATCTCTTGGTTGGTAGATCCAAATGATGTGGTTCCAATTTTGTTGAGTTACTGGTAATGTCTAGTTTATATTAAAAATATAATTTATGCCATGTTTTGTTATGAAAAATGGAGTTGCTGATTATCTCTTTTAATCATATGGGAAATAGGGGTAATTATATCTTTTTCTGTGTAGCTCCAAATGGCATGAAATTTTTATGGTGTACTGCTCATATCATGAGTAGCTTGTAGTTAATTTTTCATACACTTTGGACACTGTATGTAGGAGTTAGGTAATTCTCTTGTTTGCATGGATGGATCTTGTGTGAATTTTCATAATTTTTCTATAGATCCAGTAAAGGTAAAAATTGGTGAATGCTATTCTTGTGCTAGAATGATACTAGGAAAAATGAGAAATCTATTGCTTGACACTTTTCAATAGGGTTTCCTAATTATGCTAGAAATAGACCTACCATCTGTTATTTTTGATACAGCAAGTTCTGCTTGCCCAATTGCTTTGAAATTTTTATGGTAGTCTATGTGAAGCATGAGGTAGCTACTGTAATTTTTGCAGATTTTTCTATATAGTTTTAGTATATGTTGCTTTAATCACCTAATTAACTAAATAAATTAGAAAAGGACCATAAATAATTTATTTAGAGGTTGGCACTATACTTTCTGATGTTCCTCTGGTATGTACAACAAGTTGGTAAACTTGGTTTGGTCCAATTATACTTTTGCATCATCACTAAATAATTAATTTAGTAAACCTGTCATTTTTGGACAGATTCTATGTTTACTTTAATTTGATTTGGTTAACGTAAGAATCATGCTTTGATGTTTACAAATTAATTGTAGAGAATTTCATAAGCTTTCCAGAATGTCCTCTTGCAAGTCATTTGAAATTATAGAACTCTTGTTGTGATTGAATTAAGAAACTGCTTGTTTGCATGTGAAACCTTAACTTTTGAATTAAGTATACCTTTACTATTCCTAAGCTTGTGGTAATGTTCCTAGGTGTTAGGCCTTTAACTGAAGATGAGCATCTTTATCTTAGGTTATGCAAGTTAGGTAAGTTGATCTCGTTCTTCAAGTTAAGTTAGATACAAGTTTTAAAGTGATTTGAATAGAGCTATTAATCGGTAAACGAGTGTCCAGTGATGTTTTTGTTAAACACTTACTGTGATCCATTCATCATGAGCATCATGTCATTCCTTATGCATCCATGATATTTATCTTGTGCATTGGCATGCAATAGGTGCACCGGAAGGAGTGACACTGCTGGAATTCGAGGAACCGAGCGGGGAGCAGTAGCAGCCAACACCAGAGGTTCAGGAGGTGCAGCCCTCAGGAGAAGTGCCAGACGAGGTCGCCGTTGAGTGCCCAGATCACCGTCCATGCAACTTTGTGAAAGGCAAGCCCTGGAGCATATTAAGCCTCCTAATTTCCGAAATGCTGTTAAAGTATTATTGTTACATATATATATTGTTGCATTAAGTTTAGGTGTTGGATGCAAACACTTGCTGCATTGGTTATCCAATCCTTGTCCAGATATTGATACCCTGAATCCTATGTAGCTCAGGCTCATGTAGTGCTTAGCCCTGCTTAAACGCGATAGAAGTCAGGTGATTTCCTGTCACTTGCGAGATATAGGAATATACATATGGCATGGTTGGCTATATTTGCTATCGTGGAAAAGAACCTGTCTTAATTTGAAATAAAGACCGGACGGAGGCTTGCCGGTTTGTAGTGACTCCATCTGTGTCGCTTAAGGACTAAATCTTGGAGCCTTTCTTATTCATGTTGAACGCATGCCTCTCTCTTAGTTGGCCGTGTCTGAAGAGCGACCACGAAGCCGGGTAGCTCACCTCAGGCCGAGAGTCGATAAGTATAAAGTACGCCTCGGAAGGGAGCCGTAGGCGTGAGTCCAAGGGCAGGTGATTTAAATGTCCTGATCGTCCTGGCAGAAGGGTAATCCCTGAGAGTGCTGGCGCTGATCGAACCCACAAATTTGGTTCCTGAGTTGTCCCAAAGGTGACCCATGGCTACCCTTGCAAAGTACGCCAGGGTGAGAGTTAGGAATACCCCCTCAGCTGAGTTGTAATTCGATTCGAGTCGCCGTCTCTCCCGGTTAGTGAGAACTTGATGGGCTTATCTCCAAAGTAGATACACTAAATAACATAATGGTTCAGAAATGATGATATGATGATGACAGCCTTATTATACCTGCTATGGTTAATATTGATTGCTCCTAATAAGTGAGTGCTCTAGTATAGGTGCTAATCTAGTGGACAGGTAAATGATGATAAGCTTGATGCTAAGTTTCAATTGGTCACTATATTCATAAGCTTTTTTATGCAACTGTGTCAAGCTAGCCCACCTCATAAGCCTTGCATGACCCTTGGTGTCTTTTATTTCTGGTTTTGACGGGTAAGTCTAGCTAAGTACCTTCTCATACTCAGGGTTTATCTCCCACCTGTTGTAGATGACCAGTTCTACTTCGGTTGCTGCAAGTATTCCCTTCTCCTGTCTAGGGATGAAGACTAGACCGTTGGGCGAGGTCTCTCCTAGTTCTCATACCTGATAATGCTTTTGTAGGACATGACTAAGATCTAGCAATGTATTTGAAACTATGAAGTTATGTACTAAACTATGTTGCTTCTACAAATTTGAACTTAGTTTGTAATATTTTATTCACACTCTGATGGATGTAATCCAGATGCCACTTGTGAAATGTTGTAACGAATGATGTGTTGTGTTGAATCACTACGGTCTTGGTTTGTATGTCGAGAGTTGTTTGAAATCCTTCGTGATTTCCGGACTATCGGGATTATGGGAGCTTAAGTACAGGAATTTGATGACTTCGGTGATTGTTTTTGTACTTACGTTCTTATAATTTGGTCGGTTCTGTTACAGTCGGGAAGATATTCCCTGTTGACTCCTCCTTCCGTCTGAACCTCCTGCTCCTAGGCTGCCTATTGCTCCTCCTGATGCTCGGGTTCAAACTTGAGTAGTGTCACTCCTTCCAGAGAACCTATTGCATGCATATACACAAATGAGTATCATGAATGCATAAGAGATGAGATGACTTGATGAAGTGTATACGCATGAGCATGGTTATAAGCAAGATGTATGGTAAGTTTAACATTCGTTGACCAAGTAGATGTATACTTTTGTTCTAGTTGATCTTTACTAAGTAGGTGCATATCTCCTCTATAGTACAAGAAACATACACTCACCAAGTTCTAGTAACATAAGGTAAAGTTGTTCATCATCAGTAAGAGGCCTACAACCTACAGCTAACAACTAATCTCAATTAGACTAAGCATCTACACAAGCATCACACAAGACAAACAATTACAATTTGACTTAGTCGTTTCCTTGACTGTAAACAGCAGCTACTTATTTTGGCCACATCTGGAGTTCTACTCAACCAAATACTATAATCTTTAACTTTCTAGAAAGCTTATAAAACTGCCTACAACTTTCTTATAGTCATCTCAAGATGATTCAATGTCTTTCAAGGTCAAACAAAGCAATTTCCCAGATCTATCCAGAAATTCCAAAGAACAAGCATTTCTGGAGACCAACTTCCAACAGCGATAACTCTTAAACCGTTTAGCCTATTGCCATGAAAATTTGACACAAGCAAGATAAGTAAGTTATCTACAACTTTGTTATTGACAAAATTCACAGCAGACATCATTTTACCCATGCAATTTACTTAACAACAGAAACTTTTTAAAATAGTCACTAAAATTGAATTATAGGGCAATTAATAGACATCATATACACTTTAGAAAACATAATGGTCAAGCCCAAATAAATTATTTAAATGCCTTTATTAATTTATTTGGACACTAAGGTGAAATAAGGAACATATATCGAAAGTGCACAGTAAATTCTAAGAAAATTATAGTAGTCTACATATGACCCCAAAAGTGTACTGTACAAATTTTATGCCATTTGGATAAGTATAGCCATCTCTACAAAAATGACAAGTTGCATAGGCTTATTTTAGCAAAAAATAGTTTATCCTAGTGAAAAGTGTCAAACAACAGATTTCATATTTTTATTACTTTCTTTCTAGCACCATAACACTGTGTAGAAATTTGCATGACCATAAGTTATGTATTTTTACTCCATTTATTTTTACTAGAAACTAGCAATTAATCAAGGTTAAATAGGAAGACCACATTCCAAGTATATGTACTACAGGTTTAGCATTTTTCCTAGTTAGAGCATATCAACACAATACTAGTAAAATTGGAGTGACAATTTTTGTACTTCCCTAGCTCAAGATATGCATTTTACAAGATGGAAACAAATCTAAAAGCACTTACATAGCTCAATTTAATTCCCCTAGAAAAATATCCCAAACAGTAGGTTTCTTATTTTTACCAAATAGTACACTTCATAAAGAATCCAAAAAAATTTAGATCACTCAATTTGGAAACTCCTAGCACTAATTATGAATTTTTGAAGTTTGCTACAAAATCTGGAATAATAAATAAAGAAAATCGAATTTCAAATCGAGCTCAGCTGCTAGGTGCACCCGGTCCAGTGCACCCACTATGACTGATAGCAGGGGCCCACAGGTTAATATGTCCCACCCATCAGTGACATCGAAGCAGAGGACGGTGCTGACCGGTGAAAGCTCGCCGACGGCAAGGTCTCCGGCGAAACCCTAGGCACCATCGTGTTCATCTCGTCAACCCGCACCTAGGGGCACCCCAGGTTGGGTCGATAGCTCACTGGCCAGCATGGTGGACGGTGGTGGTCGCACAGTGGCGCGTCGGCCATCTCCGGCCATGGTAGGCTCCGGCGAGGATGGACCTACCTCTATGGTGACCGAGCATAGTTCTAGAGTAGGATCTGGCCATAGTGGAGTAGTGGGGGAGCCTGACCGTGTGCATGGCGGCACGGCGGCACTCAGCGCACATGACAGGGCTCTCTATTCTAGCTAACCGGTGGCGAGAGGTGGGTCTCCATCTTCGTGGTAGGAGCTAGCGTTTGTGGCTATGCACAAACATCTTCGAGCGGGGGACGGCGAGACCTAGGGGTTGCTGGCCACAGCGAGCTCGATCTCGTGGCCATGGCGGGCATGGCGGGAGTGGCAGTGCATTCCCACATGATGGTATGGTGGCATCTACCCTAGCTTCGGCATGAGTAGCAATGATCTAAGGCAACTACGGACTGGAAGATAGGAAGGTGGGAGATGTAGTGGAGCGGCCTGGCCACGGCGAGCCGAGAGCGGTGCGGCGCTCTGGTGATGTCATGGTGGCAGAAACATCCATAGGCCTTTACTTGGGCTCGAATGGTGGCTCTGCTAGGTCAAGGTGGTAGAGTGGAGCAAGGTGAAGCTATTGGTGCGGGCAATTTAGAAATGGAGCGGTGAGGGCTGCGTGTGAGCTCGGCAAAGCTCACGGCTGCAATGGTGGCCATGGCGACGGTACATTAGCTCTAAGGTGCTCACCTGGGCTCGAACATTGGCATTAGCAACTCGGGAAGATATAGTGGGTCATGGATGAGCTATGGGCACAAGGAATTGGGTGGTGGTGTGGCGTGGGTGGCGAGCTTGGCCGGTGAAAGCTCGATGGCGACGCTGCATAGGAGCGAAAGTGGGACGGGTGAGAGTGAGAGTGAGCGTGAGAGAGAGCACGAGACCACGCTACCTTTAGCGCCACCCTGACCATGGCATGGGCCTGGCTCCTACGTACGGCAGCCACACGGCAACCATGGACTGTGGCCGGTCGGCCACAACACCGGCCGATTCAGAGCTGCATCGGGTGACTGATAGCGTGACTTTGTGCACATGCAACTCCTAATCCATGGTGAATCTGTGAAAATGGTATTAGTGAAAGTTGTAGAGCTATGTGAGATCTACAAATTTGCTTTAGGGAGTAACATCTAATTCGTCATGGTTTGCAAGTTACAAAGCTCCAAAGTGGTGTACTTGAAACTAAAATCAGCATTTTGGACTAGCAAAATTTCTAGTCTAGAAACAACAATTTGTTGATTCTTGTGAGCCCTATTTGACCATGTTAGGCACAGAATTAGCTGATGACTCTTAAATAAAATTTGTTCCACATAATATAAGCTACAACTTTTATTAAGGGTGCACTACAATGCAAACACTCATGCTATAGTTCAACTTTGGTCAAAGTAGGATCATGAAAAATGACATTTTGAGTAAACTAGGACTTAGAAGCAAGATTGGCCCATGTCATGAATACAAACATTGTTCCAGTTACCATCCTAGACATGTCTAAGGTGTTTTGTGACCTCACAACCATCTCTTGCATTGGTCACACATGATCACAAGCATATGCATGTATATAATCGACATCACATGTGATAATATGTAAAGAATAAGATGAAATTCCATATGCTCATGCTCATGAATGCTTGGATGATGCTTGTGCTCATGAAATGCAAGTGCTAAATGCAATGCTTAACACTAGGGTGTTACAGCCCCTCCCCATTATAGAAATCTCGTCCCGAGATTTGAAAGACCTACCATTTTTCATAGAAAGTTGGATAAACCTCTCGTAGATAATCTTCCCGTTCCCATGTAGCATCTTGCTCACTATGATTATTCCACATCACTTTGTGAAACTTGATCACATGGTTTTGAGTTACTCTATCCTTGTTATCTATGATTTGGACCGGCTTCTCTTCATAGGCTAGATCCAATTTTAACTTGATATCTCTAACCTCCACTCTTTCTTCTAGAACACATAAGCATTTCTTTAATTGAGATACATGAAAAACATTGAAGATAACCCTCATTTTTGTAGGTAATTAGATCTTGTAGGCTACTCTTCCGCTTTTCTCAATGATTGGATATGGACCTACATATCTAGGTTCAAGCTTTCTTTTTACGCCAAAACGTTGTACCTTTTTCATTGGTGACACTTTCAGGTATACATAATCACCTACTTCAAATTCAATGGGTCTTCTTCTCTTGTCCGCATAACTCTTGTGCCTTGATTGAGCGGCTTATATATGTTGTTGAATGATATGAACCTACTCTACAGCCTCTTTGACAAAATCAATACCATAGTATCTTCTTTCTTCGGGTTCAACCCAATTCAAAGGAGTTCTACATTTACGACCATACAAAGATTCAAAAGGAGCCATCTTAATACTCTCTTGATAACTATTGTTGTAGCAAAACTTAGCTAAAGGTAGCCACTTTTGCCATGAACCCTTTGAAGAGATGACACAAGCTCTCAACATGTCTTCCAATATTTGATTTTCACGTTCTGTTTGCCCGGAGGTCTGAGGGTGATAGGCAGAACTTCTGACTAAGTTGGTGCCTAACATCTTGTGCAAATGTTCCCAAAAACAAGCAGTGAACTAAGGCCTTCTGTCAGACACAATGGTTCTTGGCACACCATGTAGACATACTATGTGGGATAAATACAACTCAACATACTCATGCGGTCGGTAGTTGGTTCTGACTGGAATGAAATGTGCAGACTTAGTTAGGCGATCCACAATCACCCATATGGAATCAAAATTCTTATGAGTAGGTGGAAGTCCAACAATAAAATCCATGCTAACTTCTTCCCACTTCCATCCTAGAATAGACAGTTTATGAAGCAGTCCAGTAGGTTTCAAATGAACAGCCTTGACTCGACAAATGCCTGTTGCTCCTCCTAACGCTCGGGTTCGAACTCGAGTAGCGTCACTCCTTCCGGGGAACCTATTGCATGCATAAGCACAAATGAGTATCATGAATGCATAAGAGATGAGATGACATGATGAAGTGTATATGCATGATCATGGTTATACGCAAGATGTATGATAAGTTTAACATTCGTTGACCAAGTAGATGTATAATTTTCTTCTAGTTGATCTTTACTGAGTAGGTGCATATCTCTTCTATAGTACAAGAAACATACACTCACCAAGTTCTAGTAACCTAAGGTAAAGTTGTTGATCATGAGTAAGAGGCCTAGAACCTGCAGCTAATAACTGATCTCAATTAGCCTAAGCATCTACACAAGCATCACACAAGACAAACAATTACAATTTGACTTAGTCATTTCCTCGACTGTAAACAGCAGCTACTTATTTTGGCCATATCTAGAGTTCTACTGAACCAAATACTATGATCTTGGACTTTCTAAAAATCTTATAAAATTTCCTACAACTTTATTACAGTAATCTCAAGATGATTAAATGGCTATTAAGGTCAAACAAATCAATTTCCCAGATCTATCCAGAAATTCCAGAGAATAAGCATTTCTGGAGACCAACTTCTAACAGCGATAACTCTCAAACCATTTAGCCTATTGCCATGAAAATTTGACACAAGCAAGATAAGTAAGTTATCTACAACTTTTTTATTGACAAGATTCATAGCAAACATCATTTTACCCATGCAATTTACTTAACAACAGAAACTATCCAAAACAGTCATTATAATTGAATTATAGAGCAATTAATATTTCATTGCATACTAGCAATCAAATCTGGACACAACCAATGGTACCAATAGTTTATAGACATCATATACACTTTAGAAAACATAATGGTCAAGCCCAAATAAGTTATTTAAATGCCTTTATTAATTTATTTGGACACTAAGGTGAAATAAGGAATATATACCAAAGTGCACAATAAATTCTGAGATAATTATAGTAGCCTACATATGACCCCAAAAGTCTACAGTACAAATTTCATGCCATTTGGATAAGTATAGCCTAGTGAAAAGTGTCAAACAATAGATTTCATATTTTTCTTACTTTCATCCTAGCACCATAACACTGTTTAAAAATTTGCATGATCATAAGTTATGAATTTTTACACCATTTATTTTCACTAGAAACTAGCAATTAATCAAGGTTAAATAGGAAGACCATATTCCAATTATAACTACAGTAGGTTTAGCATTTTTCCTAGCTAGAGCATGTCAACACAAGACCAGTAAAATTGGAATGCAATTTTTGCACTTCCCTACCACAAGATATGCATTTTACAAGATGGAAACAAATTTAAAAGCACTTACCTATCTCAATTTACTTCGCCAAGAAAAATATCCCAAACAGTAGGATTCATATTTTTATCAAATATTACACTTTATTAAGAATCCAACAAAATTTGGATCACTCAATTTGGACACTCCTAGCTCTAGATATGAATTTTTAAAGTTTGCTACAAAATCTAGAATAATAAATAAAGAAAATCAAATTTCAAATCGAGCTCAACTGCTAGGTGCACCCGGTCCAGTGCACCCACTTTGACTAACAGCGAGGGTCGGCTAGTCAACGGGTCCCACCCGTCAGTGACACAGAAGCAGAGGACGGCGCTGACGGGCGAAAGCTCACCGACAGCGAGGTCTCCAGCGAAACCACGGGCACCATCGTGTTCCTCTCATCAACCCATAGCCAGGGGTACCCCAGGTTGGGTCGGTGGCTCATTAGAGCAAGCTCACCGCAAGCATGGTGCATGGCGGTGGTGGCATAGTGGCGCGCCGGCCGTCTCCGGCCATGGCAGGCTCCGGCGAGGATGGACCAACCTCTATGGTGACCTAGCACAGTTCTAGAGCAAGATTTGGCCACGGTGGAGCAGTGGGGGAGCCTGACCACGTGCATGGCTGCACAGCAGTGCCCAACGTACATGGCAGGCCTCTCCATTCTGACTAACCGGCGGTGAGAGGTGGGTCTCCATCTTTGTAGTAGGAGCTAGCATTTGTGGCTATGCACAAACATCTTCGAGCAGGGGATGGAGAGACCTAGGGGCTGCTGGCCACTACGAGATCGGGCATGGTGGGAGCGGCAGTGCATTCTTGCATGATGGTATGGTAGCATCTACCCTAGCTCTGGCCTGAGTAGCAGTGACTTAAGGCAAGTACGGACTAGAAGATAGGAAGGTGGGAGATGCAGTGGAGCGGCCTGGCCACGGCGAGCCGAGAGCGATGTGGCGCTCCGATGATGTCGTGGTGGCAGAAACAGCCATAGGCCTTTACCTTGGGCTTGAATGGTTGCTCTACTAGGTCAGGGTGGTAGAGCGGAGCAAGGCGAAGCTATTGGCATGGGAAATTTGGAAATGGAGCGATGAGGGCTGCGCGCGAGCTCGGCGAAGCTCAGGGCGGCAATGGTGGCTGCAGTGACGGCACATCGGCTCTAAGGTGCTCACCTGGGCTCAAATGTTGGCATTAGTGGCTCGGCAAGATAGAGTGGGTCACGGCCGAGCTATGGGCACAAGAAATTGGGCAGTGGTGTGGCGTGGGTGGCGAGCTTGGCCGACAAAAGCTTGATGGCAGCGCTGTGTGGTCGCATGCGCTTCAACGCTGCGTGGGAGCAAGAGAGGGACGGGAGAGAGTGAGAGTGAGCACGAGACCTTGCTGCCTTCAGGGCCACCCCGACCGTAGTGTGGGCCTGGCTCCGGTGTACGGCAGCCACACGGCGGCCACGACGCCAGCCGATTCAGAGCTGCATCGGGTGACTGATAGCGTGACTTCGTGCACATGTAACTCCTAATCCATGGTGAATCAGTGAAAATGGTATTAGTGAAAGTTGTAGAGATATGTGAGATATACAACTTTGCTTTAGGGAGTAACATCTAATTCATCATTGTTTGCAAGTTACAAAGCTCCAAAGTGGTGCACTTGAAACTGAAATCAGCATTTTGGACTTAGCAAAATTTCTAAGTCTAGAAATAGCAATTTGTTGATTCTTGTGAGCCCTATTTGACCATGTTATGCACTGAATTAGCTCATGACCCTTAAATAAAGTTTGTTCCACATAAGATAAGCTACAACTTTTATTAAGGGTGCACTGCCATGCAAACACTATGCTATAGTTCGACTTTGGTCAAAGTAGGATCATGAAAAATGACATTTTAAGTAAACTAGGACTTAGAAGCAAAATTGGCCCATGTCATGAATACAAACATTGTTCCATTTACCATCCTACACATGTCTAAGGTGTTTTTGTGACCTCAAAACCATCTCTTGCATTGGTCACACATGATCACAAGCATATGCATGTATATAATCAATATCACATGTCATAATATGTAAAGAATAAGATGAAATTCCATATGCTCATTCTCATGAATGCTTGGATGATGCTTGTACTCATGAAATCCAAGTGCCAAATGCAATGCTTAACACTAGGGTGTTACATAGTCGATCTTTCCATACAGTCCCCATCTCGGTGACTGTCTTCTATAGAATATTCTTGTTTTGTTTGTTCGATATTTCTGCTTGGCCACTTGTCTGAGGGTGGTATGGAGTAGCGACATTGCGATGGATCCCATGTCTCAACAAGTACTTATGAAAGTTCTTGTCGATGAAGTGAATGCCTTCGTCACTAATCACCATCCTTGGAACTCCAAATCGTGGAAATATTGTCTCTTCAAATATCTTCTTGAAGTTCTTTGCATCAGTAGCTCTACATGGCATGACTTCAACCCACTTGGAGACATAGTCAACTACCACCAAGATGTATTCATAGTTCTTCAATTTTGGAAATGGTCCTATGTAGTCAATACCCCAGACATCAAATAGTTCCATCTAGATGTTGTTGGTGAGTCACATGGCATCTCTTGAATTGATATTCCCGTGCCTCTGACTCACTCCACACATCCGGATGAAGTCCTCCATATCTTCATACATGGATGGACAAAAGAATCCACTTTACTAGATCTTCGAATGAGTGCAGAATGCACCGTAATGCCCTCCATATGGTGATGAGTGGCATTGCTTGATGATTTGGATGCCTTCTTCGACTGGTACACACCTTCTGAGTAGCCCACCAGAGCAGACTCTAAAGAGGTACGACTCATCCTATATGTGGAGACGACTATCATAAATGAGCTTCGTTTTGTTCTCCCCTAGTGGTACATAGCCTGTAACCATAAAGGTGACAATATTTGCGTCCTAGGGGTCGGATTTTGTGACTTGAAGAGCATGTCGTCCCGTAGAGAATCGTTGATGGGCAATTCCTGTGGATTTTCAAACTGCATTCTAGACAAGTGATCGGCAATAGAATTTTCTACTTGCTTTTTATCTTTTATTTCTAAATCAAATTCTTGGAGTAACAAAATCTATCTTATTAGTCTAGGTTTAGCATCTTTCTTAGTGGGCAAGTATTTTAAAGCAGCATGGTCAGTATAAACAATCACCTTAGCTCCTACTAAGTAAGATCTAAACTTATCAATAGCAAAAACAACAGCCATGAGTTCTTTTTTAGTTGTTGCATAATTAAGTTTAGGTCCTATCAGAGTCTTGCTAGCATAAGCAATTGCATGATGCTTTTTATCTTTTGTTTGTGCCAAGACTACCCCCACAGCATAATCACTAGCATAACATATAATTTCAAAAGGTAGCAACTAATCAGAGTGTTGAATGACTGGTGCAGAGATGAGTGCTTTGTTAAGAATTTCAAATGATTTTAAGCATGCATCATCAAATTCAAAGGGAACATCCTTAGCCAAAAGATTTGTAAGCAGTCTAGCAATGTGTGAAAAATCTTTTATGAAGCAGCGGTAAAAACTAGCATGACCAAGAAAACTACAGATCCCTCTGATATTTATGGGAGGAGGTAACTATTCAATTACTTCAATTTTAGCTCTATCTACCTCAACCCCTCGTTCGAACACCAAGTGTCCAAGCACTATGCCTTCTCTAACCATGAAATGACATTTTTCTCAATTAATGACTAAGTGCTTTTTCTCACATCTTTGCAAAACAATGTCTAAATTTTCAAGACAATTATCAAAAGTTTTTCCATAAACAGAAAGTCATCCATGAAAACTTCCATGACTTCTTCAATCATATCAGGAAATATAGACATCATGCATCTTTGAAAAGAAGCTGGAGCATTACATAGTCAAAAAGACATTCTACGGTAAGCATAAGTTCCATATGGACATGTAAAGGTGGTTTTGCTTTGGTCATTTAGATGGATCAAAATCTGGTGATAACCTGAATACCTATAAAAAACAGAAGAAAGAGTGATTTGCCAGTCGCTCCAACATTTCATCAATGAAGGGCAACGAAAAGTGATCCTTCTTTGTTGCCTTGTTAAGTTTTTGGTAATCAATGCATATCTGCCATCCAGTGATTGTTATTTGGGTGATTAATTCATTCTTTTCATTTTAACAACAGTCATGCCTCCCTTTTTAGGCACAACCTGAACAGGGCTAACCCACTCACTGTACGGCGTAGGGTAAATGATCCCAGCGTGCAGGAGCTTCAAAACCCCTTTCTTAACAACCTCTCTTATTACATTATTAAGCCTATATTGTGGCTCCCTAGACGGTATAGAGTTAGGATCTATAGGGATGCTATGGGTGCAAAGAGCAGGGCTAATCCCCTTAAGGTCTTGGAGCTAGTAGCCAAAAGCAGAGCGATGCTTTTCTAAGATAGTTAGCAAGCATAGGAATTGTTGTTGAGAAAGTTTATAACTTATGATCACAAGAGAATCCTGATCATTATTGAGAATAGCATATCTAAGACCAGAAGGTAGGGGTTTAAGCTTAATGGTTGGCTTAGGTGGTTTTAGCAATTCATCTAGAGGTTCAAACTCCATAGGATTTTCTTCTTCTTCTTCGATGAAGAACTAGGCATCTTTTACAAGGTTGGGTTCGATCAAATCATCAAGAGATGCAACCTTAACCTCTTCCATTGGGTCTTCCTTGGGAATTGGCTCAGTCTCAGCATTTAGAGAATGAGTAATGGGTATAGAAAGTTTAAAGTTTTTCCCGAGACTTATCTTTAACTTCCCCGTTTGTCCCTCCTGGATAAGTCTTTCAATTGGTTGTCCTATCAACAAGTCAAACTCCATGATATCAAAGAAAAAGAAACTCAAATGAACCATAGTTCCTTTTACCTAGATAGGAAGGACATACATAATTCCTAAACTTGGGAGAATGTGTCCTAAAAGACCTTTTAGCAGCTTTGTTGTTGGGGTTAATGGCATGTGTTTCAATAAATCATGAGCAAAAGATGCAGACAAGATGTTAACACCCACAACTAGATTATAAAGAGCATCAAAAGGAGCTTTGTTGATTTGGCAATGAATGGAAATAGAAGGTGAATCTAATTGAATCACATCAGAGGAAAACTTTGATTCTTCTAACCATTCATTGCTTATTATGGCACTAGCTCTTTCATAGTCTTTTTAAGGAAAACTTCCTCAGAAGAGTCTAAAGGTTCTTCATGGGATGATGATTTCCTAGGCTTCTAGAGTCTCCTCATCGTATGATAATTCAAGGTATTTCCATATTTGTAAAAAAGTTCATCCTCAAATTCAAGCATAAAATCCGAAATTGGAGTTTCCTCCTTTCCCGGTGGTTTGAGATTTGGGATAGCTAAAGCTGGTGATGGGTTATGCAAAGGTTCTAGTTTAGCTATCTAGGATTCCTCCTCTAGTGGCTTCTTTTCTACTTCTTTAGGGGTGTTCTCTAGGATTTTAGTAAGAATGCTTCTCTGTGAATTGGCACAAACAGGAAGGAACGAGCCTCCTAGAGGCCATATCAAGGCGCTTTGAGGTTTTCCTATCAAGACCCATGTAAAAATGTTGAAGGAGAATGGGGTCTTGAGTGGCAAGGTTAGAGCCAGTATTAATGAGAGCATTAAAACATTCCCAAGCCATGCCTAGAGATTCTTTTTCTTCTTGTTTAAAAGATAGAACCTCTGAACGAGGGTTGACTACTCTAGAGATGGGAAAGAAATGTAAGCAAAAGCTAGAACACAAGGCTTCTCAATCTCCTTGTCTACTCCCTATGGTGAGCTTGTACCAACATTTGGCTTTTCCCGTTAAAGAGAAAGGAAAAAGCATGCACAGGTCTGCTCAAACTCATTTATGTGGGAATAGGGATTTTCATCATCTTCGCTCGAAAAGGATTGATCCCAGACCATGTTAATTAAACATAGGCGTAGCTCGTAGCCAGGTGTAAGGATAGGTTTTGAAGATTCTAGTGCCTCTAGGCATGCGCTCGTAGGTGCAGCGTATTGGTAGATAGGGGTGGATGCTAGATCCATAGTGAAAAGAAAAGAATAAGATAAAAGAATGATGGTACAAGGTTAAGCTAGGTTCGTAGTTAATTTAGCAACCATTTCCCCGGCAACAACGCCAGAAATGCTTGTTGGTATAAATTAATGCACACAGAATAATCCACATGCACACGGATATTATACCAATGTAGCATTTCACCAGGAGTACCAAGTTTATATCAAACTCGAGGAAACATGTGTGAGAATAACTAAATCTAACTTGACCTAACTTCACAATCAAGGCTAGATAATTGGAGTGTAGAGGAGATTGCAGAGGTCTTCTATTTCTAACTTTGGTAAGCTTTGTCTTCTATTGTTCAATTTTGGGGTTATTACTAAAGAAAACATAGGTAGAGTATATTTTCTATAGTAACAAGGTCCTGCTAGTCCTACTAATGAGAGGTGGACTATAATGGATTCAATGAGGCTATAATAGTCATCCTTGTGAGCTACCACCAATCTAGAAAGTAGGGTACATCCATGAGTAACCGAGTCTAAGCACCATGCTTACACTACAAATACTACTTTAACCCAGGAGCTACAAGGATTAAAGTACTCAAAGAGAGTTACAAACCTAAAGAACAATATGAACAAGATGCTTACTTGAATTAGAAGTTGATTACCAAACAAATCTTAGAAGCAAGCTCAAGAAGAACTTGATTCCACCAGGGTTCCAGCCATAGAGAGAGAGCACCGATAGGACAACACTTCCTCCAAACTCCTCCCTCTCACTCTATCTCTCTATCTCTAATACAAGACTAGATCCTATTGAGGACTAATCTTCTCTTGATTGCTAGCTCTGATCCTGGTGGACATGAATTAGAGTTTCTAGCCCTCAGGCTCTTAGGATCAAATGCGTCATGCCCTAGAGGACGGGGGTACAAGCAGGTATATATAGGGCCCTTGAAGCATCCTGGACCCTCAGATCAAACCGACTTGAATTGATGGCGTAGATGTGATCCTTGAGGCGGTGGAGAACCGACATAACAATGCAGAGGTTGATGGCAGGGCCCACAGACTGGCTGGCCTACATGTGTGACTGGCTGGCCCCACATGGCAGGGGCTTGGGCTCTACTTCTATGGAGAGCCTCCTAGAATCTTCTAGAGTCTTCTCACATTGTTTATCCTGTGAAATTACACGATTTCCTTTGATGAATAGGTCCTCTTGGTGGTTCTCTAATTAAATCCTGCTGGAAACATAGATTTACCAAAACTCATGGAATTTGTCAGTTAAAACCCCTAAGTCTATGTTGGTGATTTATTTTAATCATTTATGTAAGGTATACTGCTAGTTTGTGATGATTGTTAATTATAGTCAACAGGCGTAAAGCAAGAAGACACGTCGGACTTCATAGAAAGAAAAGATTGAGGTCCAAGTTATCATAATTTAGGAAGCATTCGTTTTCTTTTCCAAGATTGTAATTGATCTTATTCGACCAGGACTCATAGTCTAGCCTCGGGTATAAATATTGAACCCCAACTATTGTAATAGACATCTCTCATTGATCAACCAATCAAGTACCTTTACTTTTCGGCTTAAACCACCCCATAGGAGTAGGAGTAGAGTATATTTTGACAAGTTCTTTGGGAAAGTAGGGCTGCTTGGAATGGCCTGACCTTTGGCTTATTTGTGAGTATCCATCATGACTTATATTGTTACTTGTGAGGTTGCAACAGACGACTGATCTCTTGCAAGTCATGGTATAAGTTAGTTATTGATCTATATTGTTGTTTGTAAGGCTGCAACAGATGACTGATCTCTTACAAACCATGGTATAGATTAGTTATCGAATCGTATCAACCTTTACAGGGCTACAATAGATGACTAATCTCTTGTAAACATTGGTATTAATCAAAGTTATCCATATTTTGTTAAATAGTTTACTGTTTAAAATAATATCACCAATTGCCCAATCTATATTGAGATTTATTAGTCTTATTATTTTGATCTATCGTCTGCTAGTTATCTTTACAGTTGAATTCAATTCTTGACATTAGATCTTGTTTGATGACTAATCTATCTCAATCCTGATCGTACATGGTGGGTGTTTGAAGTCTTGTTCTATTAAGAGATAGATTCATTGACCACAAGTATCCAGTATGATTCTGCCATCAATCTGCATTAGCTGACTTGATCTGTTGATAGCATGTCAGATTGAACACTATCGGTTAATAGATCTATCTATTGAGAAGAGCATGGCGTTAACCACCTGCTATGTCTCCATCGGCTATTTAGACGATGGTCTGAGCTTCCACGTGTATAATATGCCTTCACTATTTCTTTATGATATAAGTAGATCTATCGACTACTAGTCTCTGATCTAGGGTCCTACTATCAATGCTACATCAGATGACTTGACCTGTTGATGGTACAATAGATTGAGTCTAGTTGTTTATAGATTTATTTATATCCAACGGATGAGCGATCATATATTATACGACAAGATCACTAGAATCAGCTATTTACATGTTTTTATTTGTTTTCATCTTAGTTAAAAGCTAGTATGTTTCTCACATGAATGCTTACATGCCTATCCTTACATCTTTTGCATATTTTCATGATCATCGGCTAGTTAAGATCTATATACCCGAGTAAATGACAATTGTTGATATGCTCATTTTTTCTTATCCTACATCATGAACATGTCGGATATCGACTCTCTAGTCAATAGCCTTATTTCATTGGCTACTTAGCCACATATTTAGAATTGTCTGGACAAACACTGGCATGTTCCACCTTAAATTACTGATCAAATTTCTCTCCTTGTCAATTGCAGGGTTAAATTCACTAGCACGCCCTCGGTCACGACTATCCGGTCCGGTGTCCTCCTATGTTCGAGGAGAGCTCAGGATCTGCTCCACATGGTTTCTCTCGGCTTGCTATGTGTGTCACTTTTTGCCATCAACAACACTGACATCTATGATGAATTCCCTGAAAAGGAAGTCAAGCAAAGCCTCGAACCAAAAGAGGAGGCACATGCAACCGAACTAAAAATTCCAATTCATCCTTCTCATAATTTGGTTACTAAAAAACCTCCTGATTATGGAACACAAAACTAACTAGAGGATGATGAAAAGTCTCCTTTAGAGCTTCCCTTTGAATTTGAGGAGAATCTCTTTGAAGATTATGGAAATACCTCGAATCTACCTGTCCAAACGAGACATATGGCACACACCACTCCATATGATCTGCACGAAGAATTTATTCTCATAGAACAGATCAAAAGCCTTTTGGCGGTCATGAGTTACGAATGGTTGAAGGAAGCAGAGTTATCTCCTGATGTAGCTCGAATCACCTCTCCTTCAAATATGCTTCTGTGCTAAATTAGGGGTCCGCTATGCAAATCCTATATAATCCTTCTAACAGGATAAACATTATTTCAAAGGCGTTAGTTGAAACTCTTTGTCCTGACACATCCTTAACCCCATCTCAAAAACTTCTACAAATCCCATCACGATCTATTATTGAAAGCCATGGGATCTTAAGGGTTGTTCCTATCACAATCAAAAACTCTAAGATATGTCTAGACTTTCACATTTATAACATCTCGGAGATTCCTCTCTTGATTGGCAGACCATTCATGAGACTTCTATAGGAAAAACCACTAGGTCATTTAGACTTCAAGGTTGGGAATTCCACTATCAACATTCCTCATGCTCGTTCTATAAACATGATAGTGGAACCCAAACCTAAACAAGACCCTATTGAAGAGGTCTTAATGGCATCTCTAGAAGAGATGGCGCAACCAATCGTCGATGATGAACACTTCAGAAGAGGAAGAGTTGGCAGAGCCCGTTGAGTTAGACAAAAACAAACAAACTTCACCTCCTTCAATAGAGCTAAAACCTCTACCTCCAAGCCTGAAATATGTATTTCTTCACAATAATCAAGAAACCCCAGTAATCATCAGTGACAAACTTTCCAAAGATAAAACACAAAAGCTTGTCACCATTCTTGAAAGACATAGATCCGTTATAGGCTACTCGCTCCAAGACCTCAAGGGCATTAGCCCTACTCTCTGCACTCATCGCATCCCTATCGAACCTGATTGCACAGCTTTGAGGGAGCCACAATGGAGACTTAATAATGCTATGTGAGAAGTTGTTAAGAAATACATCCTCAAACTCCTACACATCGGGATTATCTATCCCGTGCCAAATAGTGAGTGGGTTAGCCCGGTTCAAGTCATGCCAAAGAAAGGAGGCATGACGGTCGTTAAGAATGAGAAAAATGAACTCATCCCTCAATGAACCATCACTTGGTGGTGGATGTGCATTGACTACTGGAAGCTAAACAAGGCCACTAAGAAGGATCACTTCCCATTGCCATTCATTAATGAGATGTTAGAACGGGTTGTGAACCATTCCTTCTTTTGTTTCCTTGACGGGTATTCCGGGTATCATCAAATCCTGATCCACCATGATGACCGAAGTAAGACTACTTTCACATGCCCGTATGGAACTTATTCATACTGATGAATGTCATTCGGATTATGCAATGCTCCAGCTTCCTTCCAATGGTGCATGTTGTCTATTTTCTCTGACATGATCAAAAAAATCATGGAGGTGTTCATCGACGACTTTACTATCTATGGCAAAACCTTCATTGATTGCTTGGACAATTTAGATAAAATCTTACAATGGTGCAAAGAAAAACACATAGTCCTAAACTGGGAGAAATGCCATTTCATGGTTCGAGAAGGAATAGTGTTAGGGCACAAGGTGTTCGAACATGGGATAGAGGTGGACAAAGCAAAAATTGAAGTTATTAAACAGCTTCCACCTCCCTCAAATGTGAAAGGCATTCGCAGCTATTGACGGTAGTTAACGCTCATCATAAACCGTCAATATAACTTGTATAAATGCATGAAAATAATCACCTAACAAATTCCATGAGTTTTGGTGAATCTGTTGTTTCGGCAGGGTTTATCCAAAAAACCATCAAGGTGGACCTAAATGTCAGAATTAATCACGTTTATCCATGATGAAAGCAACTATAGAGGACTCTAGAATACTCCAGAAGGCGAACCACCATGGCAGAGGGCAGGACATTGCCAGGTGGGGTCGGCTGGCGCCACCTGTAGGCTGGCCAGCCCCCTAGTCCCACATGTCATCCCCTCCTTTGAATGATGGTTCTCCATTGCCTTAAAGATCAAATCTGTGCCATTGCTTTAGGTTGGTTTGATCCGAGGGTGCAAAATTGATGCTACCTGCTATATCTATTGGCCATATTCCCCCTAAGGCATATTGAATCATACAATCAAGAGAGATCATCCTCAGAAGAAGAAGAACCTTAGATGATCCACAAATATTCTAGGGCATAGCTAGCTAAGTAGATCATGAAAGAGGCAAGCCATCTGCTTGGATTCCTGATCATGTCAAGGGCATGGCTTGGTAAAGCCTTTTGTATCCTCTCTTGTATCTTTCATTCTTGATATGTTTGCTACAATTGATATGATATTGTTCTTAATATTATTCATGTTCCTAGTTATCATGTTCATCGTCTACTTTGATTATGTGGTTCGTATAGCTAGAATTACCCTTATGTTTATGCATATGTTCGCAAAGCACTTAATCTCGTACATGTGGGGGTGAGCGGTTGACATTGTGTAAGCATGGTGTTTATACGTTGTTTACCCGTTGATGCACCCTATATTCCGAGCCATGTGGTAGATCGTGAGTGTGACACTCTCGTTGAGTCCTTTGTAGTCCACTCCAAGAATATAGGACAAGTAGGACCCGGTTGCGAAGGGAATCAAGCTTTGTTCTTGATCTTCCTTAGTAATGTCCCTTATGTGTAGATATAAAGATAACCTAGCCATGATTATTAAGTGTAATTGCACTAATCAATGTATGCTTTGACTTGTAATTAAGAATGACTTAGGAATTAGTTTCTCTATTGTATCTTCTTAGTCATGCTAATGCTATCATAAGGACAAATCTGAGTATTCAATATTCATTGATCAATTGTCATTTATCATATATATTATCTCTGACTTACCCTTGTGTTTGAGTGGATGGTTGGTTTCTCCATCATAAGTATAAGTTATCAATATATTTACTATGCCAATCATTCCTGGAGGTAAAAATATAAATAACGATACCTTGAATCTCCTAGGTGAAATGCTACCATTGTATATTATCTGTGCACTTACGGATTCCTTATTATATATATAATCTTTCCTCATTTACAAGTGTCATTAATAAATACCAACAAGCATTTCTGGTGCCATTGCTAAGAATATAAACTTAGTAGCAACGTTAAGAAATGTCAATAAGCATTTCTGGCGCCGTTGTCAGGGACAGTAGCTAGGCAATCAAAAGGAATATTGATAAACTTCTACTTATAGATGTGATCAAAAAACCATTTACCTCTACTCAAGCAGGCATACCCTTGTTCTACCTACTTTTATATCTAATGCAGGGTAATGTATGACTGGTTTTGACCTTCAAACAAATTACGTTGAAGACCCAGAAGCATTATTTAGGAGGACTAAAGCAAAACTCAAGAAAATCTCAACTTTAGAATCGAAAGACAACCAAACAAGGCACAGCTTAATACCAGTTTTCGAAGCCATGGCCAACAAAACTCTTTGTGAATTTTCTAATCCAACTACAGTCAACATCCTAGAGACAATGCTTTTGAGCTCAAGCCAGCCCTCATCAACATGGTGCAAGCTAGCCAGTTTTGTGGAAAGGAACATGAAGATGCGAGTGCTCATCTCCAACACTTCCTAGAGATTTGCAGCACTTTCACCATCAAGAGAGTTACCAAAGACGCCATATTACTTTGCCTCTTCCTATTTTCACTTTTGGGGAAGGCAAAGCAATGATTCTACGCCAACAAAGACAAGAATACCACGTGGGAAAACTGCTCCACTACCTTCCTAGCAAAGTTCTTTCCCATGGGCAAAACCAATGCCCTACATGGAAGAATTTCAAGCTTTCAGTAGCAACATGATCAATCATGTGATGGAGAATTGGCTACTCATGCAGACTTTCTATCATGGGTTGACTAATAGCACCCGTGAGAATATGGATGCTACTTGTGGAGGTGCATTTTTATCACTCACGATCCCACAAGCAACAGCTCTCTTAGAGAAGATGGCCTCCAACCAAGGATGGAATGAAGAACGACTTCAAACCCACAAGAGAGGTGGAGGAATGCATCAACTCAAGGAGGTAGACATGTTGTCTGCCAAGATGGATTTGCTAATGAAAAAGCTTGAAGACTGAGCCAATGAAAAGCAAGAAGTCATGCACATTCATGATTCCCGCATGACATGTGAAGAATGTGGAAACACTGGGCATTCAGGGAACAACTGTCCTAAAACCCAAGAGGATGTGAACTTTATCAACTACAACAACTATCGTCCTCAACAGAATCAAGGTTGGAACCAGCAACAAAGGACAAACTACCAAGGTAATTACCAAGGTAACTATCAAGGTAATAATTTTAATAACCAGCCTTCTTTGAAAGATTTAGTCTTTGGTCAAGCTAAAATTATGGATGGTTATCTAGAAAACTAGCTTCCAATGAGAAGATCTTAGAAGACATAAATAATAGAATGGATAGCTTCTCCGTAGCTATTAAAAACCAGCATAGTTTTAATAAAATGATAGAATCACAAATAGCTCAGCTGGCGGCTACTGTTCCTTCGACCGACAAAGGTAAGATTATGGGACAACTAGAAGATCCTGAAACTACAAATCTTTTCGATATTCACAATGCAGGATTCTACATAGAACCGTCGATAGGAAGATGGGAGGATTATTCCTTGCCTATGAAGAAAGGTGATCTAGGAAGACCTATCATCCCTATAGCCATTGGACCCCAAATATTCCAAGAAGTTGTTTATGACTTCGGAGCAAGTGTTAACATTATGCCAAAGGTAATTTATGACAAAATTAATGGAGATACTTTGTTATACATAAATATGTGGTTGCAGCTTGTAGATTAGTAAATCTGTTACCCCAAGGGAATTCTTGAAGGCATCTGTGTATGAGTTGGATAGTCATATGTACCTGTAGACTTTGTGGTTTTGGAAATAGGTGGAGTTGTAAGGGCACCCATTATCTTGGGCCGACCTTTCCTCACCATCGCAAAAGCCACCATCTACGTGGATAGTGCCAAGATCTATTTTACAATCAAGGATAGAAAGGAGAAATTTACTTTCAAGAATCATATATTGCAGTCTCCTAGTCATCCATAGATGGCATATCGGCCCGAGGAGACAACAGTGAGCAAGAAGAGTGACAATCGGAGAAGAAGGAAGAAAAGGGCTAGGCAGCCAATAGAAGAATCAGTGAAGATGATCAACACACTTCAATCAGAGTATGGCCACCTCCTCGCTTCACCATTCCTTACTAAGAAGGATGATCCAGGCATACTGACAATCGAGTGTACAATTGAACAAACAATCTTCCATAACACCACCTGCGATATTGGATCAGGTGTCAACATAATGTCTAAGGTAACATATGACTATTTATTTGGTGATGAACCTTTGTTCCCTACCTATATGCAATTACATATGGTGTACCAATCAATCCGATTTCCGGAGGGAATAGCGAAAGTCATCATGGTTAAAATTCAAGATCACTATGTCCTGACCGATTTCATGTTTCTAGACATGGGAGAAGAAGAAGAAGATGTAACTATCATCCTTGGAAGACCATTCCTCAACACTACCAATGCAATCATCTACATCAAATAAGGATTAATCCACTTCCAATTCCTTAGACAAAAGGTACGATGCTATTTCGATAGTTATACCACTTATGAATAGCCAAAGAAGACCCATTCCAAGAGGAGACATCGATCATCAGAGTCACTATCACAAGAGGTGCAACCATCAAGGTCTCCATCTCCAGTGCCAACTGGTGCATCCAAAGAATAAATAGGATTTCTCCAGTCCTGTTCGGAGGACTCAAAACTCCAAACCCTCGCTGGGATGTAAAATCGGTAGTTATTCATATTTACTTTCTCGCATTGCATAATTTATTTTTACTTTAGCATATTTACTTTTCTACTGTGCATTTGCATTTAGAGAAAGAAAATAAAAAGTTTCATTACTACACTATAAAAATCTTAACCCCATGTGAATATATTTTACGGCGTGTAAAAACCCACAAGAATGTTCACTGTGGTGGCATATAAAAAAATAAAAATACCATGCATATAGATATTTCGTTGCATCATAAAATACTTTCTACATGTATAAGAAAATCCAAAAAAATCAAATAGGCATCCTACTGAAATTCTACCAATTAAAATATGTTTGACTCTAAGGACGACTAACCCCTGGATGGCTGATCACTAACCCAGTTATTCTAATCAGTTCCATGAGTTTTGTTGTTCTTGTTGACAATTTGTAGGATGATGCATAAGATCAAGAGCAATTTTAACCAATCGTCTTCCTCCTATTCCAACAGAAGAACATTCTCCCACACAAGAAAAACCCAACTTTCTAATGGACGAGAAGAACATTCGATGGCAAAATTGTTCTAAGAAGGATTCCACAACTTTGAACATTCAAACCATGGCAACAACTAGCTTGCAGGAAGAGCATTCCCAGTGTATGTAGATAAGTATTTCTTTTCTTTTGTTATATTAAGTTTGCTTCATAGTTGCTTAAACAATGCTTAACTAAAAACAAAATAAAAAATTATCTTTGTGTGAGATATATATAGTGGTAATGTGTGATCTAAAAAAATGAAAACAAAATAAAAAGAGTGTGTCTAGTCTTCTTTAAAAAGTTTGATTTTTAAGCGCTGAATAAAATAAAAGGACTCTGAAGGTAAACTCTTGAATGAAAATGATGAATAGTTGCTCTGTTCTAATTCCTTTCAAGTACCTAGTTTCAGCCTTGAATTCTCCCAAGTTTTGGATAAGATTGTTTTGATATAAGGATTTACTCTGAACTTGAAACTCGTGGGTAGCATACGCTCACTACTAGGAATATCCACTTCTATTACGATCAACTTTCATCACTAAAGGAGTCAAATTCGTCATAATTTTAGTTCTATGACGAATTTATGACGAAAACCGGTTCATCATAGAAGTCGCATCATACCTAAACTTTTATGATGATTTTCGCAGATCGTCATACAAGTGGCTTGATCTGTGACGAAAATAGAATGTCATGGAACTATTTTGGCATGCGTGGCAGGGGGCTGCCACACTAGTGGGTGCTTCCATTGGAGATGCTTTCCACGTGTACATGCTATAGTCGGTTGCATTAGGGATGGTTTGGGTACATGTCACCTTCTTATTGCACAACATGGCCATCTCTGGTTCTTGCACGTTTTAGGTTCTTACTGGACCATGTGTCGGTTCCTTGTTGTTCCACATGTCAGTTTTCTACTACCACACGTGTCATGTTGCAGTTGGATCACGTGTCATTTCTTCATTGGACCACGTGTCATATTTTTATTGGTCCACATGTCCGTTTCTTATTTGACCACGCGTCACGATGCTATGCGTCCACGTGTCATATTTTTATACATCCACGTGGCTTAATGATTGCCTTCCACGTGTTGGATTTTAAATAGCCCACGTGTCATGCACTAGCCAATTCATGTGTCATGCACTGGTTGGTCCATGTGTTGCATTTTTATTTGATCATGTGGTCTGTCCTGGTTCTACCGCATGTAGGACTAATTACATCAGAAAAGTAATTTGAGATCATCACTACTGCATAGATTGACAATATAATTATTCAAGCTGGCAATCAAATTCCAACAATTAACATTTCACAGTTCAATAGCAAGCCACTAACAGATTTGCACCACAACAAACCATCACATGAGTCCACACAGTAGACCACAAATGTTCACCACATCAAACCATAGGAGTTGAAGACTGAGAGTTAATTATCAGGAGAGCTTAAGCGCATGACTTGCTCACAGAGCCTATTGTACTCCTCCTGTAGCTATTTCTTGAATTCCTCAAACTCCCTTTCAAACTCTTCTATCTTCCTTTTTAGTTCATCCACTCGTTCGACAAGGGTAGTGGTACTTTCCTATTCACCAGCAAGCTACTCTCGAAGTGCCATCTCCACCGATGTCTCTACTTTGGTGGAGCTTCTCAAGATACCAGCATTCTTCATAAAAAGGTTTTTCCTGCTTCCCTGGGAGGGGGCTTGCCCTGGTAGAGGTAGAGGACCTTGGAAACAACATCAGCACTAGTCATTGGTTGCTGCCCATCACCAACAGGTAATGCTTGCATAACTTCCATAGCTTCCTGCGAAATTCAATCAGTAAAGCATTAGGTAACAGATAGTGGAAGAGGACTTCAATTGAAAACCCAAGATATAATTCATAACAAGTAATACATATGACTTCTTCAGCCTACTAATGATAGAGATTACATAAGCATAATGCATAGGCTTTTGCAGCCTATTGTTGATAGAGATTACATAAGCATAATGTATAGGTACCATATTGATTGGTGTGGTCATAGTCGGTGTTGTACATGCCATTGCTCGAGTATGTTCCCAATCTCGTCGCCATTACTACTCAAATCGCCAGTGTAGTAGTCAAGGGCTTGACACATTTCCTGCTTTGATAACGAGAATTTTCTGTAGCTCTATGTATTTAACGCACTGGACTTTCTCGTAATCAGAGCATTAAAATGCACCAATCCCTCGACTACTACTCTGACTGCTCATATTATGAATCTATTTTATTAGTAATTAGTAATGCTACGGGGACTCATGTCTTCTAATGTTTGTTAGAGTCTACGTCGAGTATAAATATCCTTCCTGGTCTCTTTTACTTTTCACTTGCAAGTTGAGGCAGTGTTACAACTTTGTTAGCAGCTATTGCCCATAGAACAATAGTGATCATCCTTGTTGAGGTGAGTTTTAGTTTCTTTATCATTTCATTCTAGTTAGGATCTCAATCGAGGCTAAGATATGGCCTAGGCAATATTCTGCTGCTTTGTGCTAGTTCTTGCTTGTTCAAGGTGTAGTGTTTCATATGTGATTTTTTCTAATGATTTTTTCCTTGTGTTTTTTTGTTCTGTATGTATACCGAGAGATGTCATCATACCACAACCCCCATGTTTACTCCATCAGCAAGCTTGCGCTTTGGCTGCTAGGAGTGTCACCAGGTATCGTGCAAGGGGTGCTTGTTGCTTGGGTACATCATGTTCA
This sequence comes from Miscanthus lutarioriparius, assembly GCA_904845875.1. Taxonomy (NCBI): domain Eukaryota; kingdom Viridiplantae; phylum Streptophyta; class Magnoliopsida; order Poales; family Poaceae; genus Miscanthus; species Miscanthus lutarioriparius. The sequence goes on along the minus strand of CAJGYO010000004.1, from coordinate 64,383,109 downwards.
TCAACAGCCCCGACAGATCGTTGTTGAAGCTACAGTTCGTTATATGCTCGATAAAGATTGCTTTGTTACAGTTGTCGAAGACTATGATAGTGGCGAGATTTTTGTCCATGTTAGGAATTTCGAGCAAATGAAAAGACTTGGTAGTGTTACTGTGTTTGTGGGAGGAGACTGTCATCTTCACTGATGTTGATCGACTGAATAAAATTTGTCAACCGTCTAACATGAGTCCCCTTGGTAAGATGAGTTATTTTAGACATTAGAGATTAGAGAAAAACTACGTAATGTACTTTTGTATATAATGGAATGAAGTTTTTATGTTGGTCCAGCTATATTTATCTTCTTTTATTTCTTTCATACTTCATATACTTCGGTTGATTCTTATTACATTGAGTTTTTTTTTTTTGTCAAATTTGATAATCTGACTCGTCGATTTGGGATGGAGGGAGTAGTTGAATTCAGATTTGGGCTGATCGGAACCATCAAAGGACAGATGCATAACTATTGAAATGTTTCTGCACCCTATAGATAGAACGATCCTTTAAAATTTTCACTAGCCAGACAATAGTGGAGTGATAAGTTTTATCACAGAAGGTCCCATGGTTTGAAATCGTTATTACCCAGATAGTATTGATGAATGACGTGTGGCATCCATTTTTGTCTTGTAGGCTCCTAGATTCCTACGCAGGCGCGCGCGTTGGTGGCGTCAGCATGCAGTGCCAGCAGGGACGTCGCCGCGTGGCCCGTCGCATTGATGTGATGGGGCGAAGCCAAACCGCCCGCCCACGCAAACATGTTAGTGGTCATGGGGAGTGGGGTGGTTCCATGGCCCCCAAACTATAGAAGACAGAAGGGTGCCAGAGGAAAGGTTACTTGCTACCTTCTATGATCATCTACCTTCCCTCCACAGACCTCCTCCTTCCATCCCAAAGATTTTTCCCTCCACCCTAGTGTGCCCTTTGCGCCGCCGATGCCTCCGATGAGGACCATGACCACACAGTGAACGAAGTTGTCCATCGACCGCAAGGCATTCGATGAGCTGCGACAGAAGGCGGTCATCCCAAAGGCCTCCGACATGATCGGGTGGAGAGTCCCACCGAGAACCAAAGTGGAGCCGAGGCCGAGGAGAATCAGGTGGTCTCTTTCACCCATTTCCACTCTTTTGGGTTCAGGGTGCCAGCGCATCCCTTACTCTTGTGGTTGTTGTACTATTATGGGCTCTGCCTCCACAACTTTACCCCATAGGGGATCCTCCGCCTCTCTGTCTTCATCATGCTATGTGAGGGCTTCCTGGGAGTCCCTGCCCACTATGAGCTATGGTGGTCTTTATTCTTGGTGGTTCGCTCAGTGCTTGGGGGGTCTATCTTCCTCAAATGGGTTGCGCCTTGATCCAACTTCATCCTAGAATGGAGGACAGGTACCTGAGCCTTGACCACTACCCTTTCGTGGACTTGTGGTGGCAAAAGTGGTGGCTCTTCATCCCCAATGAGAGCTTGCCGCTGCCGTCTTATTCTCCTACCGGTTGCGTGGTGACCTCCTAGAGTTGTGGGAGGAACTAATGCCCTAGGAGGACACATAGGATGTGCCCTACTTGATGGATGTGATCATGGACCTAAAGGGCTAGGGTCTGATGGGGATGAGGGTGATTTGTACCTTCATCGGCTGTTGGGTCCTCCCCTTGAAGATGAGGCACCACCGCTAGTGGGAGTTCTGAGGCCCGACAGACCCTACAACCGAGTCGAGGGTCACCATCGATGAGGATGACCTAGACCAATGGATGATGAAGGTTATGGGAGAGTACACATTGGATCGTGATAGGGGGAGTCCCCGGAGGCCTTCAGCACCGACCATCCTTCATCGACAGACTTACCTCTCGTTGGCATGGTCTCACACCCGCCCCCAGTTCCTACTGATGAGGTGATTTTTTTCGTGTACCGCTGTTCTTATTGTTTCTCTTCATTAAATTAACTAGACTAAGCAAGCAATGCTCACGCTAGTATTTGTGTTCATGCTACTTAATTTAACTAGTATTTGGAAATTTCCTACTCTCTCAATAGGTAGACGTGGGCATGACGGTGTCCCAAGGATCATTGGCCCTGGAGCCGAGTTCTTCGTCCGCGGTCGTGCTCGGAAAGCGGCACTGGGAACCATCCCCGGTGGGGGCAGCCACCAGCGACGATTCCATCCTCTATTGAACCAGACAACCCCATGAGTCATTTGCCTTCTCAATTAGATCACTCTCCCCCTTATCTTGTTGGCTTGAACTTGGCTCGCATTGTGTAGAGAGACGTCCCATCGCCGCACGTCGTCGCCAATCCCATCTGACCTCGAACAGTCTTTTGGTGCTGAATTGTAAGATGACGAAGAATACTTTAAGTTAAAGGAGGCTTACAACAAGGCCACAGAATTGTACTCAGGGGCCAGTCTAGACAACGACAATGTAACACCCTAAAAATTTATTTACAATTTAGTAATTAAATTTGAGCACTTAATTAATTTTTGTGTATTTTAACCTAGGTCAAATAATAATTTTTGCTTAATTGAAATTAACTATAAGGTTTAGAAACATGATTGCTTGAGGTTGAATTCAAATTTCATTTGAATTTGACCAATTTTCAAAGCTTTGAAATAGAAACGGATTTCCATTTTAAAACTTTCCTCTTTCTTCCTTTCTAGCCCAACACCAGAGTCAGCCCACCTTCTCTTTTCTTTTTTTCCGCACCTAGATTTTGGCCTTGTGCTATTTGTGGCCCACGCCTTGGCCCATCCCATGGCCCACTCGATGGCCCGAGTGGAGCTGCCCGTGTCCACCCAATCGCCCTCCCTTTCTCTTTCACTGTGCAGCGGGGTCCGCCTGTCAGCCGCACCGACCCATGCCCTCTCTCTCCCTTCTCTCTCTCTAGCGGCTAGGGTCTGCCTGTTCATGCCACACCCTTCTCCTTCCTCACGCCAAGAATCCTAAGCTGGCATTCATTGCCGTCTTCAATCCCCTTTGAAAACCCTAGTGAAGAAGACCATCAAGGGGTGCTTTCAAGGCCGTAGTGACGATGGGAGGCAATGCGGCACCCATTTCTCATTCTACCGCCCCCATCCACCTATAATTCCCCTAGCCGAGACCCTCCCACTGCTGTTTGGTCACCGTTGGATGCACGCACTCACCCCACTCACAATCTCTCCATTCTAGAGCTCGATTGCCACCGTGATCATGCCCAAGAGCTTGGCCAGGTAATGACGTGGCCATAGGTGATCTCCTTTCTCATTTTCATCACAGTTTTCCTCGAATTCATGTTCACCGGTGGCTATTTCTCTCTCCAGTCCGCCTCCAATCGTTGCCGGCCAATTTGGAGCTCTCCCAGACATTGAGAACCCTTTCTTTTTCGCATTTAGTGCCCTAGAATGTCGTATCGGCAAGCTCTAGTGTACTGTGCACCGATGGGGAAAACCCCCTTTCTATCAGTGTCGTTTGATTTGATTTGGATGGCCAAGATTAGAACATAACCCTTTGGGTTTATGACCGGTCCACCGCGGACCGTGGACTCGGTGCATGGCGCCCATGTCAACTCATCCACGCATGCGTGGTGCACCACGCCAATCAGCGCATGCCGCATGGCGGCCATATCAACTAGCAAGGCGATCAACCATGACCCACCGCGCATCTTCCAGTTTAGCCCCTGCGCTTTCTAGTAATCAACCCGCATTACATCTTAGTTCAACTGTATTTGTTTTTAGTCCTATTTTCTTCTATTTTAGCCCCTGTATTTTTGGAAAATAGGACGCGCGTTCGGATTGCGTCAGAACACAAATTTAATTTGTTTAAATTCAAATTCAAGTTTAGTTTATTTACAGAATTGCCATTGAATCTTGTTTTATGCATCACTTTTGCATTTTAAATCCGATTAAAGTGATTCTTTCACTCATGTGTTCATAGTAGTATGTAGATTAGTTTTATTAGCTTTTCAGTCACTATTTTTACAACTTGGTGTACTGTTCTAATAGAAATGTATTTGTATGCATGTGATGATTGGAATGGATGCTTGATTGGTGATTTGGATCACGTTTAGAGGGTGATCAGTTCGAGGTTGCCAAGGAGCAGGTTGCTGACCAGTACCAGGAAGGTTGCTTTGAGTAAGGCAAGTGTAATAAAGGCCCCTTAAACCTATGAACTCTATAATTTATACATATGCATGTGTCTAATTTTCAATCACCTTTAAGGACTTTACCTAGATTACTCTTGTACCACATATCCTTGTTACCTATGGTTTGGGTGCATTTTGGATAGTTGCTGTAGCACATAACCAAAGTAAATAATAAACATGACTAATGGTATATGCAATATGTTAAAATTGTGCTTTTTAGTAGCTGTTTAGGGGGCTAGAGCACTGGGTTGAGTGCTCTAGTGCCTTTCCATAAGGACTTAATCCTGAAGCGGCCACCTAGGAGGTTTCGTGCAACCCCGAGTGTCAAATGGCTCTGACTTTAGCCTGGTAAGTTGGTATGTTTCTTTTCCTACCTAGGTGTGTACTATGTTGCGACCATGAGTGCCACTCCTGGAGGAGGGCCACATACGGCTAGACAGCTAAAACCTTTGCAGCTATGACTTGTTAGTGCAACTAGTGAAGGGTTATGTAGTGAAACCCTACCACGCTTCCTTGGTAGAGGCAGTGTGGGCTTTGCAAACCCCGACATTGGGAATCACGGCTTGGTGGGTAAAGTTGTAAAAATTCTGCAGAATTCTTTAACATGTTATAACAGCCGGGCTCACGAACATGAGCGGCAGGAATCCTTCATGATTAGTGGTTACATGGATTGTTGGGAATGATATAATCTTGATTAATTATTATTACAACTTGGGTTGGTTTATTCACTAAAGTAGTGACACAGGTTTAATAAAACTTGACCAACTAAAATTGCTTACCGCAGTCAAACCGTGTCAAGCCTTTGAGCCGCATAGATCCCTTTGTTTTACTTGCTAAGCATGGTGCATTTACACTTGTTTTACATTTAATGAAAATCCTAGATGGGTAATAGATTTCATATATGAGGAGTTTCCTAAAGATGTCCAGGATTACTAGTTCGAAGTCCACCAATTGGAGTCCCTATGGAGACATGGGTTTAGTTTTTTGCTTTATGTAATACTGTTGCATATGAGCAAGACTATGTGATAACAATGTGATGAGATATGTGATGTAATAAAGTACTTTACTTTGAAATTATTACAATTTGAGATTGTATGTGTGTTTGGACATCCTGGGCGCACATATATGAGTTCGTGATTTTGCTATGCAAAATTGGGTACGACAAATTGGTATCAAAGCTTTAACTGACTGTAGGATGATCAACCTAGTTAGAAATGGATGCTTTTAGGATCATATCTCATTTATTTTGTTGTTTTTAATTTATTATAAAATTATTGCTTATATTCTATCAATTATCTATTCCAAAAATTATCCTTGTTCTAATACTCAACCTTTTCAGTCTTATAGATGGCCCGCACCAAGTTGATTGCCCGCAAGTGCGCCATTGTGATGCCAACGAGGAGGACGAGGTTCACGCTTGGCAAGCACGTTCCCCTGCACCTAGTCGAGGCACTGAGGAATGAGGTGGAGGAGCCGCTCGAGGAGCCCTAGGAGGTGTAGCCCGTGACAGTGGCCATGGAGGAGCCCCTAGAGGATGAGTTTGAAAATGAACCCGTGGATGAGGATGCTGAAGAGGAGCCCATGTTTGAGGATCCCCTATAGGTAGAGGACTCTAATGAGGAGCCCATGGAGGATGATGTGCAAGAAGGAGCTGGTGACCCCGATGATGGAGATGACTCTGACAACTCCGACTCTGATGGTGATGGTGATGATGGAGATGATGGTGGAGATGATGGTGGTAATGATGGAGATGATGGTGGTGATGATGGTGGTGACGGTGGAAATGACGATGATGATGACTGTCCTACCGCTCTCCTTGCCGAGGGGTGGACAATGGAGTTCCACTATGACCTGCAAGGTGATGACTACTACCATCCAAAGCTTGTTTCCCTTGTACGTCGCTACCACCCTAGGAGCACCGTGCAGAACAGGACGGAGCATTGGACACACCCCAGCTACATAGGATTCTGTGATACTAAGGTGTACATCCGTGAAGGGAGTTGGTGCGCTACATCCACCTTGCCATCATAGCCCAACTCACATGTGCAGCTTCCATTTGAGATGCTACCAGGCAGGCGTTGGGCATGTGACCGCCACTTCGACGACATCACATGGGATGAGGATCGCAATCTTCCTCGCCATCGGAGCGGCCAGTCCACCTGCAACATCGCTGCTCCACTTAGGGAGGAGAACTTTAGGCTTAGGCCTACTTTAGAGAGCTTGGCCCAGACCAACACTGACTTGGACCAGACCTTGCACGAGCTAGACGCCGTGGGGAAGGTGTATCTATAGCTCGCCCATGACCATGCCGTGCTGAAGCAGTAGCTTGGTGGTCCTATTTTGGAAGTGCTAGGTGTCCCTGCCGAGTCACCCCCAAGGAATAGAGGAGGCCATGGAGATCCCAGCACCAGCACGAACATTGACCCTTAGGAGATTTCATCCAAATATGTAATAAACACGCATAGATATGCGAGAGTGTGTTTAGTTTTTTTCCTTTTCAATGGTTGAACAATTGTCACTTAAGTGGTTAGATGCTTGTAATAGTGGTTAATGCTTGATTTGGATTTTTGTCATGACTCTGATGATTTGTGGGCATGTCCACAATCATATAGTTTAAGACTAAGGCTTAAGGATATTATGAATAAATAGTTGGGTTTCTTTTTATCCTTCTGTCTAGTTCTGTTTTTCTGGAGCAGTCTGTCTTAATCAGTTCATATCTCATGCACTGGATGTCCAATGATCATGAAACTTTTATGAATGCAATTAGACTTCTGTATGTTTCTTTTGGCTCTGGAATCAACTCAATACCTGTTACAGTTTGTGAGATATAGCTGTTGCAAGTTTCTGTTTCTGTGCTGTCAGAAATCTGGAGCAGTACTGCTTGTCATCTATTTTAGCCTGATTAAACATCAGAATCTTGGAATGTGTTCTGAATAATGGTTGTAGAGAATTTCAAAATATTTCCAGAAATATAAATTTTGCATTCAGATGATAAACAGAGAGCAAGATATGTTTATTTTACTGCACTGCTGTCTGACCAACTCGCCAGAAAAATTCAGATTACTTATCTTTCTTGGATACGTTATATATCTCTTATCTTTGGTCCTATGTTATCTACCTTCATCATGCTAACATCTCTTAAATATTACATATCCTGGACATATGAAACTTATATGATGTATCTGGTACAGATGGTGAACATCAGGACTAACCAAGGGGGTGAGAACTTGCCACCACCGCCGCCACCCCCTGTCACCATGGAACAACTGATGATGATGCAGACCCAATTGTTGCAGCAGATGGCTCAGAACATGCAGAACAGTGGGAATGGAAATGGGAATGCACCCCCTCAAGTTAGAGACAAGAGGGGAGAGTTTCTGAAGGGACATCCGCCTATCTTCAAGCATTCCACTGACCCTCTCCAAGCTGATGACTAGTTGCGTGCAGTTGAGAGGCAACTTGAGATTGCACAATGTGATGATAGGGAGAAAGTTTTGTATGTAGCTGGGCAACTGTAGGGGGCTGCTCTTGAATGTTGGGAGTCTTTCTGTTTTGGCCATACTAGAGCTAATCCCATATCTTGGCAAGAATTTTGCAATGCTTTCCGCTCTCATCATGTGCCTGTCGGGTTGATGAAGCTGAAGGAGTTCTTTTCTCTCAAAGAGGGCATCATGACTGTGGCTGAGTATCATGACAAATTCATACAATTGTCATGGTATGCACCTATTGAAGTGGATGATGATGACAAGAGGCAGGAGCTATTCATGAAAGGTCTGAATGATGGTCTCCAGTACCAACTATTGTCCCATACCTTTGCTAATTTCTAGTAGCTAGTGGACAAGGCCTTGGTCGTTGAGAACAAGCGCCGTCAGATGGAGGACAAGAAGAGGAAGTTCCAGGGGCAGCAGTCTGGTCGCAACACTCATTTTCACATTGTACCTTAGCGAGCTTATCCACAACAGTGCTTTTAGGGTCAGTCAAGTCTGATCACCCACAACCAGCTGTAACACCCTAGTGTTAAGCATGGCATTTGGCACTTGCATTTCATGAGCACAAGCATCATCCAAGCATTCATGAGAATGAGCATATGAAGTTTTGTTTCATTTATCTTCTGTTTATCACATGTGATGTTGCTCATATACTTAATCATGCTTGTGATCATATGTGACCAATGCATGAGAAGGTTGTGAGGTAACCAAAATACCCTAGACACATCTAGGATGGTGAATGGAACAACTTTTGTATTCATGACATGAACCAATTTTGCTTCTAAGTGTTGGTTTAATTTGACATGTCAGTTTCATGATGCTAGTTTGACTAAAGTTGAACAGTAGCTTAGAGTGTTTTCATGGCTGTGTGACCTAAATAAAAGTTGTCATTCACATCAAGGGTAACAAACTTTATTTAAAGGTCATGAGCCAAATCAGTGTCTAACTTAGTCAAACAAAGCTCACAAAAATCAACAAAATGTTGTGTGTAACTTAGAAAAATTTGCTAAGTCCTAAAGCCATTCACAGTTTCAATGTGCCTCACTTGGGAGCATTGTCACTGGCTAACCATTGAGAATTAGATGATGGTTCCTAAAGCAAAGTTGGAGATCTCATATAGCTCTACAACTTTAACTAATCCCATTTTTGCTAACTCGAACTGGATTAGGATATGTAGAGTGACAAAGTAGCGCTGTCAGTCATGAAGCATGGTTCATTGCTCCTAGTTCCCGCTGAGCTTCCTTGCCCTCTGTTCCCCATGGGTAGGGCAATGGTGAATGCCTTACAAAACACCTTTTGAGGTCGGTTGGCCTGGGCTTTTGGCGAAGGAGGCCTAAACTTGGGTGCGGGTGGACTAAACTATGGCCTAGCCACCACTGGAGTTCTAGACTGAGAAGATCCCAAGGTGCCTGCCTCAGCTGCTCTCTTATAGCCCTTCGCCGCGGCATGTAGATTATTCTGGTTCTCCTAAGTCAAGGCATCACTAATGAACTCATTGTATGTGGTGCACCTCGAGTTGGCCATAGTCTTCATTAGCTTAGTGCTAAGACCTCTCTTGAAGCTTTCAATCTTCTTTTCCTCTGTATCAGCGAACCCTGGCGCATAATGGGACAAATTGTTGAAAGCATGCATATACTCCGTAAGGGTCTTGGTCCCTTGTGTGAGTCGCATGAACTCGGCTGCCTTCATGCGCATTAGCCCTAGGGGAATATGATTTCCCCGAAAGACTAACTTAAATTGCTCCCATGTGACCTGAGAATTGGCAGGTAGAGATGATAGGAAATGGGTCCACCATATTTCGGCCGGTCCCTACAACTAATGGGATGCATATTCTGCCTTCTGATGTTCTATAACCCTCAATAGACGGAACTTTTGCTCGATTGTGTTTAGCCATTCATCCACCTGAAGCGGTTCTTTGGCCACCTTGAAGATAGGAGGCTTGGTGTCTAGGAAATCCTTGAAAGAGCTGTATTGATTCGGCTCTGGACCCTGTTGTTGCTGATGGGCGCGAGCAGTGTTCTGCTCGATGAGACGTAGTGTTTCCTCCATTGTTCTTTGACTACCCAAGAACTGTGTGAAGAATTCATTCGTAGATGGTGGTGGCGGTGGTGGTAAGACACCGTCGTTGCCACCTTGGCCATTGCTAGCTCCAGCGCAAATGCGAGTCATCTGCAAAGTTACAACAATAAGTGATTATTGGATGAGGTCAAGAGATTGCAGATGAATTGTATAATCATGCCATACTAAAATTACTGGAGAGAATCTTAAATTCATACAATAAAATAGAGGGATAATAATTCATTCTCGCAACATGATATCACTAATTTGATCACTTATCATGCTCGCAGCGCATTAGCATGCATGTCGTAATCCATCAGTAAAACGAAACTAGAATTTCATTAAAGTCCAACCCATAATGAAACAACATGCAAACTGCCAATATTACACGGACGTCAAATCATGAATATCAAACTTCAACTACAAGTCCATTACATGAATAACAGGGATACATCTAGTGCTTTAACTAGTCACTAGGCGACTCTAATCTTCTGCATGCTCGCTGTCAAGGTCAGAGATAGGATTGTCCTCATCCTCTAGCTCCACTTCTTCCTCCCAACTGTCATCTTCAACTAACATCTTTGGATCTTCTTCTTCCTCGTCAAGGATTGGGTGCCGTTGGTTGTTGAGAAAATGTACCTCATGCTGAAGATCAACTACTACATTCTAGGTCTATGTAAGCTGCTGGCGCAAGTCCCTCTCGACATGGTCCTACTGTACGCTCAAGGCATGGGTCCTATCTCGTTCTGCTTTTGCCATAGTTGCATGGTTGTTTGCTAGGATCCGCTGGCATGTAGCTATGAATGCCTTGGCACGGGTGGCCTCCAGCTGCTCCCGTAGTCCTGCTAACATGGCCTGATCATGGCCTTTTGGGCGGTAGCTCTGTGCTGATCAACTTGCTCCATTTGGGTGTGGAGATTTCCCAACGCTACATAAGCTTGATCAGTTTCCCATTGAGCCTCACTTGCTGCCTTTTTATGCTTGCACACACGCTTCTTTAGCTTACGCTGTGTAGCTTCGGCTCTCATGAGCTTATCCATGCAAGTGGTATAGGACTCCTACCAGAAATTCCTAGTGTCCTGACAAGTATAAAACATCTTCATCACTGCAATCATTGCACTCATAGTAGGACTAGAACTGTCTGCCCGCTCATCCTAGTCTTAGATCAACGCATTGCTATTGCATTGTGCCCATACTATCATGGATGGATCCACCCAAGGAAAAGTACTAGCAGCACTGTCGGTAAGCTCATCCCTGTGCTGCTGACAAATCTGACTCAGCACCTCAAAAGCCACTACTTGGGCAGCTTCCCAAGGAGTTCTTACTTCAGATTCCACCCTCCATTCCTGCCAGAAGGGTGCTTGGTTACGAGCTGGTATGGTTAGCTGCACTTCATACCATGGTTGTCCCTCTAGGTATACTTCATTCCAGTAATAGAGGGCGGTTCGTAATACCCCGCATAATGCAAGACTCTACAAAGTAGGGCAGGAGTTCCAAACATCAACAGGAAATTCTCAATTCTAGCCGGTGCTGCCATCTGTACCAACAACATGGTGCAACTCTCATGAGACAAAGTCATAATGGATAAGAGTTACATAACCAAGTATGAGATTTATAAGGGGAGGAACAATGCAATACGAAATAATGATTTGTCATGATGCATGCACGTTTCGTACGTACTTACAAACTTAGGAAAATTACATCTAACGACATACACGGTGGCATACATACGTTCTCTCATATATAATGTAACTAGTCGGGCTACACATTTCGCTGTTAGTGTACCTGCACAAGAATTTCATTTCAACCCAACCCCACAATTATATATGCAGAATGTAAATCTGGGCTCTAGGTTGCAATCTAAATACTTCCATATATATATACCCATATATATATACTTCCGTATCAAGGCTACCCGAAAGTAAATACGTCCTATATATACATATAAATATGCATATATAGTCATATCAAAGCTAACCCACAATTAAATATGTTTGTATATATATGAGGCATATATACACTTTAGTATCAAAGCTAACTCTCCCCATTAGACCGCACGGTCACAACTTGCAGTCATGCAACTATGATGATGATTGGCATCTTACCTTGGGTGTAGAGGTATTTGATCCATACATTACCACTCAAGTGAATGGCATCCATACAATAGCACGCCGTATGGATGATGAAAATAAAAACACCGATGTTTGTACTTATTTAGACACCTAAAGTCCTTAACTGGGCATAAAGAAAGTGATCACTGGCGCACTTTAGATTCAAACTCTAGGTTTTAAATCATCTATATATAGAGCTATATGTTGCTAAAAACTAGGTTTGGAAGGCAAAACCTTTGTTTTAAATACACATGTGGCAATTAATGTTGAATCTTGCTCTGATACCAGCTGTAGCAGAATCGACCAATTTATAAGAGAACAAGTACAATGGTAGCTCGCAAGCGGTCGCACTATCATACTTGAGCCCATATAAAGCCGGTAGTCCATCGAGTACCATGATAGGTCTCGATTAACCATCAACATACAACCAAGACCGTACATGATTTAACATACATGTCACATGTTACATAAAGTTCACAAATACATTCATTCATCAGAGTATGAATTATGGTTATTACAAACTAAGTTTAGTAAATAGTAGCGAAAGCAAATTAAAGTTTAAAGCTAACATTTGCCATCATAGTTCAAATATAGTGCCAGCATGTGATCACACTCCCACAAAAGCATATAAGAAGGATTAATAAGAGATGCCTGCCAGGGCTCACTCCTCGTCTACGGTGGGACAGAAGCGGTTCTTGCAATAGCCGTGATAAACTGTACCATCTGCAATAATGGGAATAAAAACCCTGAGTACGAGAAGGTACTCAGCTAGACTTACCCATCATAAACCAAAAATAAAGTGACTCCAAGGATTATGCAAGGCTTTATAAGTGGATGTAGCTTGACAACATTTTGCATAAAAAGCGACTAGCTCAGTTGTATAATTATAATTCGGTCATCAATTTAATTATAGCTATTCATCTCTAGATTAGCAACTAACCTGTGCCAAACATGTGGTATGTCATTTAGTAGCATACAATAGTAATCATAGCCGGTGTAGTAATTCCATGTTCATCCGGACCATCATATTCCATAACACAGTTTCTACGATGTTGGAGCTAGCCAAGTTTCTCATTGTCCGGGAGAGACGGTGATTCGAATCGATTTCAACTAGCTAGGAATTTATTCCTAACACAAACCCAAGCAGACTAGATCAACGGTCACCCTAGGTCACATTTGGTATAACTTAGGTACACATTTCGCGGGTTCACCCAGCGTCGCACAATCAGGGACAACCAGCTGTAGGATGATTAGGACTACCCTACCCTTGGGCTCATGCCTAGCTCCCCGCACATCCTTACTAATATCCAGAGTGCGCACTCTAATAGAATGGGGCCCGGCCTGAGTTGAGCTACTCAGCTTCGTGGTCGGAATGAGTTATCCAGCCAGCTAAGTGAGAGGCATGCATTCAATCTTGTCAGAAGTGCCAACAACGGTACGGTCCTTAATCAGCATAGATGGAATCACATGAGTCAACCTACACATAGACTCCGCCTGGCCTCCATTTACATTACCCCATGGTTCTTTTCCATGATAGCAAATATAGCAAACCGTGCTTCGATATCCACCTATATCTTGAAGGTGACAGGAAATCACCTGACTTCTACCGGTCTAAGCATGGCTAAGCATATGTTCGATCCTGGACCTACATAGGGTTAAAGATATATGTAACAGGACAAGGTAGTTCTATGCATCAAGTGTTTCCAATTAACTCATATAACCTAATGCATCAAACATAAAGGACTCAAGTAATATTTTGTAAAACATGGGAGACTTAGAATGATCCGAGGCTTGCCTTTAAGGAAAGAGGTTGGCCGATGATCTGAGCACTCAGGGAGATCTTTGAGAGTTTGCTCCTATTCTCCTAGAGCTACGGCCTGAGGCGTCTCCTACTGACCCTGCTCTTCTTCCTCGTTGAACTCTAGGAGAGTTATCTCTTCAGACGATTCTATATGTATGAGCATAAAATAAGATATCACGAATGCATATATGATGACATGTATAATATGATATGATATGATGAATGCATCCTCCCAAGTGTTTTCTATAGCTTTGCATTAAAGTAATACCAAGTTGCATCATATTTTACTGAGTAGGTGCATATCTCTTTTCTAATAACTAAACAAACACTAACGTAAATCATTTTCTGGACTACAAGACAACAGCCATTTGTTTTTAACATAACTTGAGTTATACAGATCAAAATAATATGTTTGTTGACATTCTCGAAAGCTTATGAAATTTCCTACAACTTTCCTTTAATCATCTTAATGTGATTCCATAGTTATCTAAGTCAAAAATTCAATTATTCAAATCTCTCTAGAGAGCAAGCATTTCTGATAGCAGACTTCTCATAGCCATAATTCTTAGACCATAATGCCTATCCCTATGAAATTTTAACACAAGGCAGATAAGTAAGTGATATACAACTTTTTTATTAACAAGTTTTATAGAAAAGGCTATTATCATCATGAAATCATCACTACAATAGAAATTATACATGCAGCCATCTAGTTGGATTATAAAGCAATAATTAACTAGTTGCATACAACCAACTACTTTTAAGCCTGATTAATAACATCAACAGATCATATGCATGACAAGCACCATAGAAAACATCATGGTTAAACATGACTAATTTATTTATATCCATTTATTAATTATCTTAAATAATAGGGTGATTTGAAGGATAAATATTTCCAGTGCTTAATAAATTTTGAGAAAATTACAGTGGCTCACAAATGACCTTAATAGTCTACTGTACCAATTTTATGCCATTTGAATAAGTATAACTACTTGTACAAAAATAACATGTTATATAGGCTTATTTTAGCAAAAATAGTTTAGCATAGTGAAAAGTGTCAAGCAACAGATTTAATATTTTTCTTACATTTCGCCAAACATAAGAATACTGTGTAAAATTTTGCATGATCATATGTTATGTATTTTTTACCCCAATTAATTTCACTAGAAACTAGCAATTAATTAGGATTAAATATGAAGACCATATTTCAAGTATGCTTACTGTAGGTTTAGTATTTTTCCTAGCTAGAGCATGTCAATACAAGACCAACAAAATTGGAATCACAATTTTATCACCTTTCTAGCTCAAGTTATGCATTTTACAAGATATACACTACTTTAAAAGCACTTATCTTGCTCAATTTAATTCTCCTAGAAAAATATGCAAATAGTATATTTCATATTTTTATCAAATACTACACTTCATGAGGAATACAACAAAATTTGGTTCACCAAAATTGGACATTCCTAGCTTGAGATATGAAATTTTGAAACATGCATTCAAATATGTGAAATAAATCAAAAAATCAACATCATACAGATTGACAGCTAGGGCCCGGGGTCAACGGGGACCCACCCATCAATGAGACCAGGACAGGGGACGGCGCCGACCGGCGAGAACTCGTCGACAGCGAGGTCTCTGGTGGTAGCGTCTTCACCGTTGCACTCTTCTCACCCCCGCGCATCGACTGGTTGGCTTAGTTGGCTCGATGGCTCGCCGGAGCAAGCTTGACAGTGGCCATGGTAGACGACGGAGGTTTGTGGAAGTATGCTTGCCATATCCGGCTATGGCTCACTCAGGTAAGGATGGCTACTCCATCCTGGTGACCTAGCGAAGCTACATGGTGTAGGTGAGGGCTCGGGGTGGTGCCGGTGAGCTTGGCCACGTGCACGGAGCACGGCAGTGCTCATGCTGTTCTAGCTAGATGGCGATGAAAGGCAGGTCTCCGTCATGCCACTAGCGAGATCTAGGGTTACTCGACCTAAAGCGCGAGAGAAAGGAGGAAGACGGTGAACCAACTCGACAGCGGCAAGCTTGAGTGCCACGGTGGCCATGGCGGATGTAGGCAGAGCGGTGACTCGTTCCGGCGTCATCAAGCAGTGGCATCATTCCTAGCTCCGGCCTAAGCTTCTAGACTATAGCGCGGTGCTAGACCAGAGAAAATAAAGGCATGTGGTGTGGTGAGGCGGTCGGGCCACGGTGAGCCACGAGCGCGGCGGCGGTCTAGTGATGTTGCAGTGGTGGCGAGGCGAAATGCGGCCCTACCTATGGTCAGTAGGTGGTGCTGGTGGCTCAAGAAGGTGGAGGTGATGGCATGGCAGCTATGGCCGAGGCAAATCGATCGGTGGAGCTACATTGGATTACCTGTGGTCAGTGTAGTTTGTTAACCAGTGAGAATTTGATGATGGTTCTTAAAGAAAAGTTAGAGATCTCATGTAGCTCTACAATTTTCCTTAATGGAGATTTTGCAGTGGACGAATGGATTAGGAATTATAGCATCGTTAAGTTGCACTATCAGTCAACGATGGTGGCGTCTGAACCGGCATCCGTGCGCGGCATCATGGTCGACTGGCCACAGGCCATGGCCGCCGTGTGGCGGCAGCACGCCGGCGTTGGCTCGGCCGATAACGCCCGAGTGTACACTTAAGCACCGTGCACCCGCCACTCTATCCGCTCGCTCGCTCTCACTCCCTGCTCGACCGGTCCAAGCATAGCGCCGCACTCGCCATAGCACCACCACAGCCGCTCACCGGCAACGTAGCTCCACCGGTCGATTTGTCTCGGCCATAGCTGCTATGCCATCACCTCCACCTCCTCGAGCCACCAGCACCACCTACGGACCACAGGTAGGGTAGCATTTCGCCTCACCACCACCGCACCATGACTACAGCGCCACCACACTCATGGCTCACTGTGGCCCAACCGCCTCACCACACCACATGCCTTCATTTTCTATGGTCTAGCACCACGCTAGAGTCTAGAAGCTTAGGCCAGAGCTTGGAATGATGCCACTACTTTATGGTGCCGAAACGAGTCACCATCCGCCCGCATCCGCCACGGCCACTGTGGCACTCGAGCTCACTGCCGTTGAGTTGGTTCACCGTCTTCCTCCTTTATGTCACGCCTTAGTTCGAGTAACCCTAGACCACGCTAGTGGCATGACGGAGACCCACCTTTCACCGCTGTCTAGCTGGAATAGCGTGAGCACCGCCGTGCTCCATGCGCCACCGCATGGCCATGCGTGCGGCTAAGCTCACCGGCGCCACCCCGAGCCCTCACCTGCACCGTGTAGCTTCGCTAGGTTACCAGGATGGAGTAGCCATCCTTACCTGAGTGAGCCATTGCCGGAGATGGCCGGCATACTGCCGCCAACCTCTGCCGTCCGCCATGGCCACCGTTGAGCTTGATCCGACGAGCCACGAGGCAACTAAGCTGACCAGTTGATGCGCGGGGGTGAGAAGAGTGCAACGGTGAAGACGCTACCGTCGAAGACCTCGTCGTCGGCGAGTTCTCACCGGTCAGCATCATCCCCTATCCTAGTCTCGCTGACGGGTGGGTCCCCATTGACCGCGGGCCCCGGCTATCAGTCTATATGATGTTGCTTCTCTAATTTATTTCACAGATTTGAATGCATGTTTTAAAAATTCATATCTTAAGGTATGAGTATCCAATTTTGGTAAACCAAATTTTGTTGGATTCCTCATGAAGTGTAGTATTTGTTAAAAATATGAAATCTAATGTTTAGGGTATTTTTCTAGGAGAATTAAATTGAGCAAGATAAGTGCTTTTAAAGTAGTGTATATCTTGTAAAAATGCATAACTTGAGCTAGAAAGGTGATAAAATGGTGATTCTAATTTTTCTGGTCCTGTATTGAGATGCTCTAGCAAGGAAAAATACTAAATCTACAGTAAGCATACTTAAAATATGGTCTTCATATTTAATCCTAATTAATTGCTAGTTTCTAGTGAAATTAATTAGGATAAAAAATACATAACATATGATCATACAAATTTTTACACAGTATTCTTGTGCTTGGTGGAATGTAAGAAAAATATTAAATCTGTTGGTTGACACTTTTCACTATGCTAATCTATTTTTGCTAAAATAAGCCTATATGACTTGTCATTTTTGTAGAGGTAATTATACTTATCCACATGGCATGAATTTTGTACAGTAGACTACTATGGTCATATGTGAGCTACTGTAATTTTTTCAGAATTTATCAAGCACCAGAAATATTAATCCTTTAAATCACCCTATTATTTATGGTAATTAATAAATGGATATAAATAAATTAGTTATGTTTAACCATGATGTTTTCTATGGTGCTTGTGATGCATATGATCTGTTGATGTTATTAATCAGACTTAAAAGCAGTTGGTTGTATGCAACTAGCTAATTATTGCTTTATAATCCAACTAGATGCTGCATGTATAGTTCTGTTGTAGTGGTGATTTCATGATGATAATAGCCTTCTCTATAAAACTTGTTAATAACAAAATTGTATATAACTTACTTATCTACCTTGTGTTAAAATTTCATAGGCATAGGCATTATGGTTTAACAATTATGGCTGTTAGAACTCTGCTATTAGAAATGCTTGCTCTCTGGACAGATTTGAATAATTGAATTGTTTGACTTAGATAACTACGAATCACATTAAGATGATTAAAAGAAAGTTGTAGGCAATTTCATAAGCTTTTCAGAATGTCCATAACCATATTATTTTGATGTATATAACTCAAGTTATGGTCAAAACAAGTGGCTGCTATCTTGTAGTCCAGAAAATAATTTACATAAGTGTTTGTTTAGTTATTAGAAAAGAGATATGCACCTACTCAGTAAAATACGATGCAACTTGTTATTACTTCAATGCAAATCTATTGAAAACACTTGGTAGGATGCATTCATCACATCATATCATATTATACATGTCATCATATATGCATTCATGATATCTTATTTCATGCTCATGCATGTAGGATCGTCCGAAGAGATAACTCTCCTAGAGTTCAACGAGGAAGAATAAGAGGATTAGCAGGAGACGCCTCAGTCTATAGCTCTAGGAGAAGAGGAGCAAACTCTTGAAGATCTCCTTGAGTGCCCAAATCACTGGCCAACCTCTTTCCTTAAAGGCAAGCCCCGGAGCATTCTAAGTCTCCCATGTTTTACAAAATATTACTTGAGTCCTTTTATGTTTGATGCATTAGGTTATAAGAGCTGATTGGAAACACTTGATGCATAGAACTACCTTGTCTAGTTATATATACCTTTAACCCTATGTTGGTCCAGGATCGAACATATGCTTAGCCATGCTTAGACTGGTAGAAGTCGGGTGATTTCTTGTCACCTGCGAGATATAGGTGGATACCAAAGCACGGTTGGCTATATTTTCTATCATAGAAAAGAACCATAGGGTAATGTAAATGGAAGCTAGGTGGAGTCTATGTATAGGTTGACTCATGTGATTCCATATGTGCCGATTAAGGACCGTACCATTATTGGCACTTCTAACAAGATTGAACACATGCCTCTCACTTAGCTGGCCGGATAACTCGTTTCGACCGCAAAGCCGAGTAGCTCAACTCAGGACGGGCCCTGTTCTGTTAGAGTGCACACTCTAGATGGTAGTAAGTATGTGTGAGGAGCCAGGCATGAGCCCAAGGGTAGGGTAGTCCTAATCATTCTGGTAGCTGGTTGTCCCTGATTGTGCGACGCTGGGCGAACCCACGAAATATGTACCTAAGTTGTACCAAAGGTGACCTAAGGTGACCGTTGATCTGGTCTGCCTGGTTTTGTGTTAGGAATAAATTCCTAACTGGTTGAAATTGATTTGAATTGCCGTCTCTCTCGGACAGTGAGAAACTTGGCTAGCTCCAACATCGTAGTAACTATGTTATGGAATATGATGGTTCGGATGAACATGGAATTACTACACCGGCTATGGTTACTATTGTATGCTACTAAATGACATACCACATGTGTTGGCACAGTTTAGTTGCTAATCTAGAGATGAATAGCTATAATTAAATTGATGACCAAATTATAATTGTACAACTGAGCTAGTCATTTTCTATGCAAAATGTTGTCAAGCTATCTCCAGTTATAAAGCCTTGCATAATCCTTGGAGTCACTTTATTTTTGGTTTATGATGGGTAAGTCTAGCTAAGTACCTATCGTACTCAGGGTTTTTATTCCCATTGTTGTAGATGGTACAGTTTATCATGGCTATTGCAAGAACTGCTTCTGTCCCGCCATGTACGAGGACTGAGCCCTGGGCAGGCATCTCTTATTTATCCTTCTTATATGCTTTTGTGGGAGTGTGATCACAAGCTGGCACTATATTTGAACTATGATGGCAAATGTTAGCTTCAAACTTTAATTTGCTTCTGCTACTATTTATTGAACTTTGTTTGTAATAACCTTAATTTGTACTCTGACGAATAAACTGTATTTGTGAACTTTATGTAACATGCGACATGTATGTTTAATCATGTACGATCTTAGTTGTATGTTGATGGTTAATCGAGACCCGTCGTGGTACTCGACAGACAACCGTGTTTATATGGGCTCAAGTATGACAGTACGACAGCTTGTAGGCTACCATTGTACTTGTGCTCTTATAAATTGGTCGGTTCTGCTACAAGTCGTCTGAATAGGACTTAGCTGATTCAAATTTTAGCCGTGTCATGGCCGATCGACGCAGGCCACGCGCGCCGCGTGGTGGCCGTCCGCCGGTGACGGGCCCCACCCATCAGGCCGACGTGGCCAGCAAAACGGTAGCGATGCGCCCTCCCTCCTCACTCGCTCTCACTCGCCTCTGCCACGCCTCTCTATTTTGCTCTCGTGCTCGTCGAGCGAACTACAGCGCGCTGCGCCATTGCCGCCGATCTCCGCCGAGCTCGCTGCCACCGTAGTGCCATTGTCTGATTGCTCACGCACATTGCTCCAACATCACCTCCTCCACCTTCCTGAGCTGCTAGCCGTACCAATCATGCTTAGGTAGAGCCATTGTTTGAGTTCACCACCGTCGCGCCATCGCCCGAGCGCCACTGAGCTTGCGCTCACCGTGGCCGTGCTTGCTAGAGCCCCCACATTCTCTCTCTTTCGGTGTTAGGGTTAGCCTAGGGTTAGGTCTAGGTCACGCCGCTAGCCATTGAGCCAACACCGGCACACCAGCGCTAGTACATGGCTACACACCATCGTGCTCGCGCCGTCGTGCCGCCACACATGTGGCCAAGCTTCACCGCCGCTCCACCGAAGCCCCAACTTAACCCTAGATCTCTGCTACACGACAAGGAAGCCGTAACCGTGCTCATCAGAGCTTGTTGTGGCAGGAAACAATTAGTGCACCACCGTAGCACCGCCGCCATCTGCCATTAGTGCCGCCACCATAGCCAGCCACCATCAGGGGTTTGCCCACTTTGCTCACTAGGTGCAGAACGAGGAGGGGAACACGTCGGTGGTGACCTCGTCGCCGGTGACCTCGCCGATGGCGAGTTCTTGCCGGTCAAAGCCGACGCCCTGCCTTTGTCTCACTAGCGCGTGGGACCAGGGTTGACTGTGGGACCCGCATTTCTGCGCCTGCGGGTGTATTGACCGGGTGCACCTAGCATTTAGGGTTTAGTTGTTTTTGTTTATTTTCATAGATTTGAATACTAACTTGCAAAAAATATATCTTGAGCTAGGAGTATCCAAATGAGGTGAACCAAATTTTGTTAGATTCATCTTGAAGTGTACTATTTGATAAAAATATGAAATCTACTACTTAGGGTATTTTTCTAGGAGAATTAAATTGAGCAAAATAAGTGCTTTTAAATTAGTTTATATTTTGTAAAATGCATATCTTAAGCTAGGAAGATGATAAAATTGTGATTCCAATTTTACTGATCTTGTGTTGACATTCTCTTGCTAGGAAAGATATTCAACCTACAGTAAGCATACTTGAAATATGGTCTTCGTATTTAATCTTAATTAATTGCTAATTTCTAGTGAAATTAAATAGGGTAAAAATACATAACATATGATTATACAAATTTTTACACAGTATTCTCTTGCTAGAAGGACAGTGACAAAAATATTAAATTTGTTGCTTGATACTTTTCACTATGCTAAACTATTTTTGCTGAAATAAGCATATGTAAGTTGTCATTTTTGTAGAGGTAGCTATACTTATCCAAATGGCATGAAATTTGTACAGTAGACTACTAGGGTCATGTGTAGTCTACTGTAATTTTCTTGGAATTTATTGAGCACTATAAATATTTACTCTGTAAATAACCTTATTATCTAAGGAAATTAATAAATGAATATAAATAAATTAGTTATGATTAACCATGATGTTTGCCATGGTGTGTGTGTGATGCATATAATCTATTGATACTATTAGTGAGGTTTATAAGTATTTGTTTATAGGCAACTAGTTAATTATTGCTTTTATAATTCAACTAGTTGACTGCATGTGTAGTTTATGTTGTGGTGATGATTTCAAGATGATAATTATATTTTCTGTAAAGATGGTTAATAACAAAGTTGTAGATAACTTACTTATCTACCTTGTGTTGAAGTTTCATAGTCATAGGCCTTATGGTTTGAGAATTATGGTGGTCAGAAGTCTGCTATCTGAAATGCTTGCTCTTTGGATAGATCTGAAAGATTGAATTGTTTGACCTAGATAACTACTGAATCACTTTAAAATGATTAAAATAAAGTTGTAGGCAATTTCATAATCTTTCCATAATGTCCACAACCATATTATTTTGATGTGTATAACTCCAGTTATGGTTGAAACAAGTGGTTGTTGTCTTGTAGTCCAGAAAATGATTTACATAAGTGTTTGTTTAAGTTACTAGAGAAGAGATATGCACCTACTCGGTAAAAGGCAGTGTAAATTGTTATCTCCTTAATGCAATGCTGCTGAGAACACTTATGAGGATGCATTCATCACATCATATCATATTATACATGTCATTATATATGCATCCATGATATCTTATTTCCTGCTCATGCATATAGGATGGTCTGAGGGGATAACTCTATTGGAATTCGACGAAGAGCCGGAGGAACAACAGAACGCACCTTAGGCCATAGCTCCAGAAGGCGAGGAGCAAGCTCTTGAGGACCTACCTGAGTGTCCAGATCATAGGCCAACTTCCTTTATCAAAGGCAAGCCCCGGAGCATTTTAAGCCTCCCATGTTTTATAAAATATCACTTGAGTCCTTTATATTTGATGCATTAGGTTATAAGAGTTGATTAGAAACACTTGATGCATAGAACTACCTATATATACATATATATACCTTTAACCCTATGTAGGTCCAGGATTGAATATATGCTTAGCCATGCTTAGATCGGTAGAAGTCGGGTGATTTCCTATCACCTGCGAGATATAGGTGGATACCGAACCACGGTTGGCTATATTTGCTATCGTGGAACAGAACCATGGGGTAATGTAACTAGAGGCTAGGCAGAGTCTATGTGTAGGTTGACTCATGTGATTCCATATGTACCGGTTAAGGACCGTATCGTTGTTGGCAATTTTGTTGAGATTGAATGCATGCATCTCACTTAGCTGGCCGAATAACTCATTCCAACCACGAAGACAAGTAGCTCAACTCAGGCCGGGCCCTATTCTATAAAAGTGCACACCCTTGATGATAGTAAGGACATGTAGGGAGCCAGAAGTGAGCCTAAGGGCAGGCCAGGCCTAAATGTCCTAGCAGTTGGTTGTCCATGATTGTGCGGCGCTAGTCGAACCCACGAAATATGGACCTGAGTTGTACCAAAGGTGACCTAAGTTGACCATTGATCTGGTCTACCTAGGTTTATGTTAGGAATAAATTCCTAGCTGGTTGAAAATGATTCGAATCACCGTCTCTCCTAAACAGTGAGAAACTTGGCTACCTCCAACATCGTAGTAAGTGTATTATGGAATGATGGTCATGAAGAACATGGAATTACTACACTGGCTATGGTTATTATTGTTATGCTACCAAATGATATACCACATATTTGGTATAGGTTAGTTGCTAATCTAGAGATGAATAGCTATAATTAACTGATGACCGAATTATAAATGTATAACTGAATTAGTAGCTTTTCATGCAAAATGTTGTCCAAATAGCTCCACTTATAAAGCCTTGCATGATCCTTGAAGTCACTTTATTTTTGGTTTATGATGGGTAAGTCTAGCGGAGTACCTTGTTGTACTCAGGGTTTATTTCCCATTATTGCAGATAATACGATGTATCAAGGCTAATGTAAGAACTGCTTTTGTCCCACCATGGAAGAGGAGTAGGGCCTTGGGCAAGGCAGCTCTTGTTAATCCCTCTCTTATGCTTTTGTGGGATTGTGATCATGAGCTAGCACAGTATTTGAACAACGATGGAGATGTTGGTTTCAAACTTTAATTGCTTCCGCTACTATTTTACCTGAACTTGGTTTGTAATAACTTTTAATCGTACTCTGATGTATGGAACTATATTTGTGAACTTTCTGTAATGTGTGACATGTATGTTGAATCATGTACGATCTTGGTTGTATGTTGGTTGAATCGAGACCATTCGTGGTACTCGACAGACTACCGGGTTTATATGGGCTCAAGTATGACAGTGCGACCGCTTGCAGGCTGCTATTGTACTTGTGCTCTTATAAATTGGACGGTTCTGCTACACCAACAACCACAGTGTGCACAACAGCAACAGCAGTACAGGGCACCAGTTCAGCATCAGCAGCAAGCTAACAATGCTCCTATGAAGGGCAATGTTCCTAATGCTTCGCCAAAGAATGGCACACCAAAGGCGCCAAATGCTATCAATGACTACAAATGTTTCAGCTGTAGTGAACCAGGACATTATTCCAATAGATGTCCTAAGAAGTTGGCTAATATGCAGTAGAATTATGTCCATGGAAAGATCAATCATGTGACCACAGAGACAGCTCAGGAGGCACCTGATGTGGTGATCGGTATATTTTTGGTCAACTCAAACTCAGCTACAGTTCTTTTCAATTCTAGTGCTTTGCATTCTTTCATAGCATATACTTTCATAAAGAAGCATGGCATACCCATATGTGTTATGAAGAAACCCATGTTAGTAAACTCAACTGGAGGGGAAATAAAAGCAAATTGGATATGTTTAGCTGCTAGTCTCATCATAAGGAGGGTAAAATTTCAAGCCAACCTTGTAGTCATAGACTCATCTAGAATTGATGTTATCTTGGGTATGGACTGGTTGAGGGCATGAAAGGTAGTTATACATTGTGAGAATAGTTCTATGATTCTAACCGCTCCATCTAGGGAGAAGGTTAAGTATGTAGGAACACAGTTAGCTTCATAAATCTGTCGGGTTAACCAATTGAAGGGTACATCCATAAAGGATATACAAATAGTAAATGAGTATCCCGATGTCTTCCCTGATGAGTTACTAGGTATGCCACCTAAATGAGATATTAAGTTTATAATTGAACTTTTACTTAGAACTGCACCCATAGCTAATAGACCATATAGAATGGGAGTGAATGAATTAGCAGAACTTAAGAAACAAATAAGGGAACTGCTAGATAAGGGTTATGTTTGACCTAGTTCTTCACCTTGGGGAGCACTAGTCTTGTTTGTAGAGAAAAAAGATGGAACATAGAGAATGTGCATAGATTACAGATCACTTATTGAGGTGACAATTAAGAATAAGTATCCATTACCTAGAATCAATGACCTATTTGACCAATTGAAAGGAGCTTGTGTGTTTGCCAAGATCGACCCCCGATCTTCATACCATCAGTTGAGAATAAGACGTTCTGACATTACCAAAACTACTTTTGTGATCTGATATGGACTATATAAGTTCATAGTTATGTCTTTTGCTCTAATAAATGCACCTGCTTACTTCATGTATTTGATGAACAAAGTATTCATGGAGTATCTTGATAAGTTCATAGTTGTGTTTATTGATGATATATTAGTCTTCTCTAAGAATGAAGAAGAGCATGAGGAGCATTTGAGGCTAGTCTTGTAAAAGCTTATAGAACATCAGCACTATGCTAAGTTTAGTAAATATGAGTTCTGGCTAAAAGAATTATCTTTCCTTGGCCACATCATCTCTAATGGAGTAGTAGCAGTAGATCCCAAGAAGGTTAGAGATGTGCTGAGTTGGAATCTGCCTCAGGATGTTAGTGAGATTTAGAGTTTCCTTGGTATGGCTGGGTACTATAGGAGATTTATTGATGGGTTTTCCACGATAGCAAAACCTATGACTGCTCCGTTGGAGAAGAATGCTAAGTTTGTGTTGTCTAAAAAGTGTTAGGCTAGTTTTGAAGAGTTGAAGAAGAGACTAACTTCTGCCCTAGTGTTCATCTTACCTGATCTTACTAAAAGCTTCTCTATCTATTGTGATGCCTCATGGCAAGGTCTTGAATGTGTTCTTATGCAAGAGGGTAGAGTTGTTGCCTACGCATCCAAACAACTAAGAAAACATGAGTTAAACTATTTGACTCATGATGTAGAGTTAGCGGCTATGGTGCATGCCCTCAAGATTTGGAGGCATTACCTAATCGGTCATAAGTGTGAGATTTATACATATCATAAGAGTTTGAAGTATATATGTATTCGGTCAGATCTAAATTTGAGGTGGCGCAAATGGCTAGAATTAATCAAGGATTATGACTTGGAGATACACTATCATCTAGGTAAAGCTAACATAGTAGCAGATGCTCTGAGTAGGAAGAGTTATGTCAACATGGCCTATGCAACCCAATTACCTAGGGAGTTGTGTGAAGAGTTCGAACACTTGAATTTGGGTATTGTGGCTAATACTATGGAGTTATAGGTGGAACCTACCTTAGAACGAGAGATCCATAAAGGGCAGCTTGATGAAGAGAAAATAAAGGATATCGCTGAGCGCATAGTAATCGGTAAAGCACCAGGATTTCATACGGATGATCCGAGAACAGTGTGGTTTGGTAAAAGGATTTGTGTGTTAGAAGTGAAATCTATTAGGGAGTCTATCTTGAACGAAGCTCATGACTTAGCTTATTTTATACACCTGGGTAGTACTAAGATGTATCTTGATCTTAGAGAGAGATATTGGTGGTACAGACTAAAAAGAGATGTAGCTAAATATGTGGCCATATGTGATACATGCCAAAGAGTAAAGGCAAAACATTAGAGGCCATTAGGTTTACTTCAACCTATGAAGAACCCTGAGTGGAAATGGGAGGAAGTTGGAATGGACATCATAGTGGGCTTACCCGGTACACAGAAGGGATATGACTCTGTCTGGGTAATCGTAGATCAATTGACCAAAGTGGCACATTTCATTCCTATCATGACTACTTATTCAGGTGCAAAGTTAGTAGAACTTTATATATGGAAAGGATTGTATGTTTGCATGGGGTATCAAAGAAGATAGTTTCTGATAGAGGTACACAATTCACGTCTTATTTCTAGGAGAAGTTGCATGAGTCCATGGACACAAAGTTGAACTTTAGCTCAGCTTATCATCCACAGACATATGGGTAGACGGAGAGAACAAATTAGAATTTAGAGGATATGTTGAGAGCTTGTGCTCTATAGTATGGGACAAGCTGGGATAAGAGTTTTCCTTATGCTAAATTCTCTTTTGAGAATAGTTACTAGAAAAGTCTTAAGATGGCATCGTTTGAAGTGTTGTATGGCAGAAAGTGTAGGACACCACTATTTTGGAATCAAATAGGGAAAAGTCAAGTTTTTGGTCTAGAAGTTTTGCAAGAGGTAGAGAAACAGGTACAAACAATGAGATAGAATTTGAAGGTTGCACAGTTTCATCAAAAAAGTTATGCTGACACTAGAAGAAGGGATTTGGTGTTTGAGATTAGTGATTTTGTATATCTTAAAGTTTCACCTATGAGGGGAGTTAAGAGGTTTCATACTATGGGAAAGTTGTCTCCTAGGTATGTGGGCCTTTCAAGATCATTGACTGAAGGGGAGTAGCTGCTTATCAGCTCGATTTACCTGAGCAGCTCTCAAGTGTTCATGATGTCTTCCATGTGTCACAGCTTAAGAAATGTTTAAGGGTACCCGAGGAACAGTTATCTTTGGATGAGCTTGATATCCAGAAGGTCCTTTCTTACAAAGAACACCTAGTGAGAATCTTGGAAACAGCTGAGAGAGTCACAAGGAGTAAAGTTATAAGAATGTGTAAAGTTCAATGGAACAGGCATTCTGAGGATGAGGCAACTTGGGAAAGAGAGGAAGATCTAAGATCTTAGTATCCTTATCTTTTCGAATCATTCGAATCTTGAGGATGAGATTCATCTTAAGGGGAGACAACAGTTAGCACTTAATTAATTTTTGGGCATTTTAACCTAGGTCAAATAATATTTATGGTTGATTAAAATTAACTATAAGGTTTAGACACATGATTGTTGCATTCATGCCAAAGCATATTGTTTTTGGTTGAGTGTAGGGCTAGGTTGTTTGAGGTTGAATTCAAATTTCATTTGAATTTGACCAATTTTCAAAGCTCTGAAAATAGAAAAGGATTTCCTTTTTTAAAACTTTCCTCTTTCTTCATTTCTAGCCCAACACCAGAGTCAGCCCACCTTCTCTTTTTATTTTTTTTCCACACCTAGATTTTGGCCTTGGGCCATTGGAGGCCCACTCCTGCACCTCTCCCCTTCCACTCTCCTTTGTGCACGCAAGCCTAGCTTAGAGCCCAGCGTGTTGGCCCATCCCACGGCCCACTCGGTGCCCCGAGTGGAGCGGCCCATGTCAACCCGCTCACCCTCCCTCTCTCTTTCACTATGCGGCGGGGTCTGCCCATCAGCCGCACCAACCCATGCCCTCTATCTCCCTTCTCTCTCTATTGGCTGGGGGTCCGCCTATTGACGCCACACCCTTCTCCTTCCTCACGCCAGGAATCCTGAGCTTGCATTCATCGCTGTCTTCAATCCCCTTTGAAAACCCTAGTGAAGAAGGCCATCAAGAGGTGCTTTTAGGCCGTAGTGATGATGGGAGGCAATGCAACACCTGTTTCCCCTTCTAGCGCCCATGTCTGCCTATAAATCCCCTAGCTGAAACCCTCCCCCTGCTCTTTGGTCACCGTTGCATGCACGCACTCACCCCACTCACAATCTCTCTGTTCTAGAGCTCGGTCGCCGCCACGATTGTGCACAGGATCTTGGCCCAGTAATGACGTGGCTATAGGTGAACTCCTTTCTTGTTTTCATCATTGTTTTCCTTGAATTCATGCTCACCAGTGGCTGTTTCTCTCTCTAGTCCACCTCCACTCATCGCTGGCCACCTTGGAGGTCTCCCGGACATCGAGAACCCCTTCATCGAGTTCACGGTATAACCCTCATGCTCCCCATCCTTTCTTATTCATGTTTAGTGCCCTAGAATGCCATATCGGTAAGCTCCAATGTCTGCCGACCATGGCTCCGCCACAAGGCCATCGGCTCGATGTGCTTTCCCACCTCTCTCTGTGTTGTATCGAGTTCGCAAGGCCATGCGCATCATTTTGGTGCTCTCAATTTGGAAGGGCGTGGCCGGAATCACCATCACAGCATCCACCATCGAGCTCGGCACATCGTCGTTCATGGTGCCGCTGCCGCTGCACTGTGCACCAGTGGGGAAAACCCCCTTTCTTTTAGTGCCATTTGATTTGATTTGGATAGCCGAGATTAGAACGTAACCCTTCCAGTTTATGTCCGGTCCACTGCAGACCGTGGACTCAGCACACGGTGCCCACGTCAGTGCATCCACACATATGTGGCACACCATGGCAATCAGCACACACCGCGTGGCGGCCACATCAGCCGGCAACACGGTCAACTGCGACCCACCGCACATCTTGCAGTTTCGCCCCTGAGCTTTCTAGTAATCAACCCACAGTACATCTCAGTTCAAATGTATTTGTTTTTTGTCCTGTTTTCTTTTGTTTTAGCCCCTGTATTTTTGGAAAATAGGACGCGCCGTCCAGATTGCGTTAGAACACAGATTTAATTTGTTTAAATTCAAATTCAAGTTCAGTTTATTTATAGAATTCCCATTGAATCTTGTTTTACGCATAACTTATGCGTTTTAAATCTGATTAGAGTGATTCTTTCGCTCATGTGTTAATAGTAGTATGTAGATTATTTTTATAAGCTTTTTAGTCACTATTTTTATTGCTTAGTGTACTATTCTAATAGAAATGTATTTGTATGCATGTAATGATTAGAATGGTTGCTTGATTGGTGATTTGGATCACATTTAGAGGGTGATCAGTTCGAGGTTGACAAGGAGCAAGTTGCTAACCAGTACTAGGAAGGTTGCTTTGTGGAATGCAAGGGTAACAAAGGCCCCTTGAACCTATGAACTCTATAATTTATACATATGCATGTGTCTAATTTTGAATCACCTTTAAGGACTTTATCTAGATTACTCTTGTACCACATATCCTTGTTACCTATGGCTTGGGATGCATTTTCGATAGTTGTTGCAGTGCATAACCAAAGTAAATAATAAACATGACTAATGGTATATGCAATATGTTAAAATTGTGCTTTTTAGCAACTGTTTAGGGGGCTAGAATACTAGGTTGAGTGCTCTAGTGCCTCTCTAAAAGGACTTAATCCTGAAGCAGCCACCCAGGAGGGTCCCTACAACCCTGAGTGTCAAATGGCTCTGACTTTAGCCTAGTAACTAGATTGTACTAGCTTGTCTATAGCTTTCTAGGGCAAGAGAAGGGCACTAGTAGGTATGTTTCTTTTCCTACCAGGGTGTGTACTATGCCACGACCATGAGTGCCACTCCTAGAGGATGGCCGCATACGGCTAAACGGCTAAAACCTTAGCAGCCATGACTTGTTAGTGCAACTAGTGAAGGGTTATGTAGTGAAACCCTACCACGCTTCCTTGGTAGAGGCGGTGTGGGCTTTGCAAACCCCGGCATTGGGAATCATGGCTCAGTGGGTAAAGTTGTAAAATTTTTGCAGAATCCTTTAACCTGTTATAACTGCTAGGCTCACGGACATGAGCAGCCTGGATCCTTCATGATTAGTGGTTACTTGGATGGTTAGGAACGATATAATCTTGATTAATTATTATTACAACTTGGGTTAGTTTATTCACTAAAGTAGTGACACAGGTTTAATGAAACTTTACCAACTAAAATTGCTTACCGACAGTCAAACTGTGTTAAGCCTGAGCCTCATAGATCCCTTTGTTATACTTGCTAAGCATGGTGCACTTACACTTATTTTGCATTCAATGAAAATCCCAGATGGGTAACAGATGTCATATATGAGGATTACTAGTTTGAAGTCCACCGGTTAGGGTCTCTATGGCGACATGGGTTTAGGTTTTTGTTTTATGTAATAATGTTGCTAATGAGCAAGACTATGTGACAACCATGTGATGAGATATGCGATGTAATAAAGTACTTTACTATTTAATATTACATTTTGAGATTATATGTGTGTGTGGACATCCTAGGCTCACATATATGAGTACTTGATTTTGCTATGCAAAATTGGGTGCGATAGACAAGATGCGATATGAGCTGAAGGCCGCGCACGCCATACTTGGCATAACCCAACAAGAAGCTACCTAGGAGCAAGACAAGAAGGCGACCACTGAGGTGGAGGTCCAGAACCTGCTTGTCGACACTACTACCGCCTGTGATGCCGCCTTCCTCGTGCATTCGGTCCATGTTGTCTGAAGCCATTCGTCAAGGGGCTGCCATGGCGTTGGTCGCTGCCCAGCTTCAGTTTGGCGCAGTAGTGGAATTCCTGATGGTGTAGCAGGCTTTTCTACCACCACCGAATGATGAAGATTATATGGATGATTTGTTTGAATGTGTCGAGCCGGCCACCAATGCTATCTTAGCGAAGGTGAACGTGGATGAGATCCTGCACGCCCGCCTGGACCGTTGATCTGTGTGGGACGTATTAGTAGTACAAGTCATGACTAGGTTTCGTCTGTGGGATGACCGTTTGTGGAGTCTTAATTATTTTCATGCATGTTTGTGTTAACTTTTGTTGAACTTTGTATTAGTTCAGTTAAGCTCTATTGAGCGTGGTGTAGCTCAGGTCCTTTGGACATCTAGTAATTGGTTTCTAGCCCTTGTTGATTGCTTTTGCCTGCAGATTTGTTGAACTTGAAAAAACCATGCAGCGAGGAGTTCATCTGAACAAGTCTCACCTCGATCTAATGCAGAACGAATGAGCCATAGCTGTTGACTTTTACTCTGAACACAAGAAAGTCCGCCCGCTATGTATTTGATCTCGTAGGATAGTATAAAGCTTCATAGCAATCAGTCAGCCCCTCGACTATTGTGACTACTTGGATTGGAGTGAAATGAGTATACAGAAAAGACCTATCACAACTGCACCAGCATTCAAGTGTCAAGTGTGTCATGGTGGTGAAAAGCTCTTTTTCTCGAATCACTTCTTGTGTCTAGCTTTCCTATAGTATTCGCTTCACTCTCGTTAGTTGTGCAAGGTCTATATGAAAGAAATGTCCCCCTTTGTCCTCCAGTAGTGCAGACGATCAAACATAGCTGAGGGATTGCAGACAATCAGAACCTATGAAACCATGTAGCCATCTCTAGCTATCTGCTACCCCTCGGCTACTGCTAGCATGTGACTGCATGGATTGGACTGCACTATGGCACTATATACTTCACCGAATGATAGAAGGTGTGACCCGTCTAAAATATTCACTACTCGAAAGGCTATTTAAGCACTGGCATCCCTGTCTGTACAAAGTCTAGCCTCACTCCCATTGTTTGACTCTCCCCTTGCATTGCGCAAAAGTCGTTGCGAGTTCCCACGCCACTTCACAAGTGGTATTTCAAGAACTCCTACAACAACGCTTGCTCGGTGGCCTCCCCTGTCTCCTCCTCAATCAGCCTATGTCATGCCACTCTGCCTCTCTAGCCCTCTAGCTCACCGCCATCCACATGTCGTAGCTCTATCCACGCTAGCAATCATGTCTTTGACGGCGCTCCCTACCGAGGTGCAAATTGTGATCACTGGCCATGTCACTGCGACCTCAGAGCAGCCCATAGATGACCTCCATAGCATATGGTGACCTACTCATCCATGTGCCACATCTGCGGTGACCCCACCATCTGTCGGTGTCTGGCACTAGATCGGTTCAGATGCAGGAGGACGTGGGACGACCCCGTTGACTATGAAGCCCTCCTTGCTAGCCTGACCCAAGTACATGACCTAAAGGCTTGCATCCTCATCGAGATACAAACCGTATTCATGCAAAAGCACACCCACCGACCATGCCTCGATGATCTCACCCACGCCACTGATGGCGGGCACAATTTGGCTGCCTATCTGGTCACCCTATTGCTCTATAGGCAGAATGGTGATGCTAGCAATGACGACATTGCGAGGCAGTACATAAGATAGGTCAAGGGCAAGGAAGTATCATGGGTGGCTATGGCGGGTGGCGGTGGTGAACCAACAAGTAAGTGTCTAAGCAACACATGTGGCTTGAGATGAATACATGCGCATCCAAACAAGGCCTTAGATGGGTTAAACTCTATTGAGTGTGGTGTAGCTTGGGTCCTTTGATCATTTTGTAGTTGGTTTGTAGCCCCTATTGGTTGCTTTTCACTGTAGATTTCTTTCTAATTGTCTTTGATCTGATCTATAATATGCTAAACATTCATGAGTGCCTTTGATCTCTGTTGAGGCCAACTCGTGTCTTTGATAAAATTTGTTGAACTTGAAATATCCATACAACGAGGAGTTCATCTGAATAAGTCTAGAATATTATTTTGCTTTTGCTTTTCTGTTGTTTTGTTTCAAATTTATTTGTTTTCTTTAGGGATTCAACGAAAGTACTCGTACGAAATAAGTTTCCATGCATAACGTGAGATGTGTCCAGCCTGGTCAGATTTACGATGCTGGGACTTTCTTGTGTGTTGATGAATACAGGCCCGATCTTCCGAGAGGTAGCCGGTAAGTTCGATTTGTGGAGATCTCGACGTTGGCGATCTGGCTTCAAATCAGACACGATTCGAACCCTGCAACCGTTACACCACTGCTCCGTTGGTTATCAACCAAGCACAACTTGATTGACCTCGCCAAGAAGGCTTTTCCTGCAAGCAAATCGAAGAGCACAAGCAAGAAGGTAAAACACGCAATCTGATATTGCAAATATGAATGACGCGATTATCAATAGAGGGTTCTAGAACTTGGTTCCAAAGGACTAATCGACACAGTGGAGGAGATCAAGAACGGTGGCCCTGGATCACTGTAAAAGGATTTGTCACCACAGTTACAATGAACGATTCAGTTTCTCGATGGAAAACTAAACTCTAAACAAAACCCAATTGTGTAGCAGCGGCGGCGGCTGTGTTTATAGTCTAAGACTCGACCTAGGGTTGGGGACGGCCAGGGGTTGGGCGCCCACAACTTGGGCTTAAGGCCCGACACGATACATGGCCAAGTTGGCCCAAATAGGTGACGCAGCACCTTGCCGTGGTCACACAGAATGATCCATGGACCTTCTGGAGCTGGGACCAGATCCAAAACGACGACGGCGTCGTCGTCCCTTTTCAACGCATCCAAGAACGGCCCGTTTCGATGTCGTATGAGAAAGTTATGACCGAAATAAAGATGACGACGTGTCCGCTAAATCCGAGGGCGACGTGGCAGCAGAGTTGGGAACGAATTGCAACTTGGGGAAGACCATGGCGTCGGTGTGTCCAGCGTGGCGATGTCCTCATCATCCTCCCTTCTCGAATTGAGTCGTCCTCGACTCCATCATGGCGATGTCCTCATCATCCCTCCTTCTAGAATTGGAGTCGCCCCTCGACTCCATCCCATCATCGCCGAACTCCCGCAAAAGGTTAGTGACAAGAGGCAATGCACCGGACATAAAAGGTTGACAAAACATAGTATAACATGGTGCATCAGGATTATCACATAACTCAGCAGTAGCAAAAGTTGTAGGAAGAAAAGCACCTCCTTTTAACTTAATCCCATTATTTTTAGCAATGTCTGTTGGAGGTTTATTTTTAATCTCATTAGCATGTTTAATAATATCCGTAGGAGACAAAGGCAGCAATGTAATTTTCTTGTCCTTATGTATGATAGTGTATGTATTAGTTCTACCATGGTGTAAAGCATCATTATCAAATTCCCATGGTCGACCTAACAAAATGGAACAAGCTTGCATAGGGACAACATCAAAATCAGCAGATATCATGATAAGAGCTCGTGAAAAAGCTAATGCGTCTTTGATTTAGTTACCTTAGTCTTACCACTATTATTGAACCACTGAAGTTTATATGGATACGAATGTTGTCGTGTGGTCAAGCCAAGCTTGTCAACCAAATCTGAACTCACCAAGTTGTTGCAACTCCCGCCATCAATGATAGTGAGAACACGACAACCCCGCACAATGAGATACATGTGGAACAAATTATGGCATTGGATCTTCATCTCTTCTTCATGTCCCACACGTGTACTCAACACACGCTGCACAAGAAGGCTAGGGTAGTCCATGGCGGCAAAGCAGCCACGGAGTCAATTGTGATGGCCTCCTTGTCTTGATCGCCCTCGGTGGGATCTGCATCAATGTTAGAAAGAAGGGCTAAATCATCTTCAACATCACTAGCACTTACATATCCATCATCGGTAGCAATGAAAGCGCGACGACGGGGCAATCCTTCATGACATGTCCCATGCCTTTGCATCGGTGGCAAATGATTTTAGAGCTGGACGAGGAGGAGCTAGTAGAAGCACCGGAGTGGCACCTTTCTTCTTCGGTTGTGGAAGCGCACATTAGACAATTTACTTACCCCGGAAGAAAATGGAGGTGTAGATGGTCGTGGTGCAACAGAAGCTTGGTCGCTCTCCGCTCGGAACGCTGCTGAAAATTCCTCCCATTGTTAGACCCGAAAGGTTGGTGTTGTCTGCGTCCCCTGTACTTTTCGTTCGCCTTAATAGCAAGATGATACAATTGGGAAAAATTGTGCCATTCTTTGTAATCAAGTATGTTCTCAGATATCATGGTTTAAACCACCAAAAAATCTAGCACTAGCATCATTATCATCTTCGTTTATACCACAACGTGCTAAACCAATAAGCAATTCTTGATAGTATGCTTCTACTCCTTTATCACCTTGTTTTAAAGTTTGTAGTTTCAAACGTAAATCACGTTGGTAATAAGGAGGAACAAAACGAGATTTCATACGTTGCTTTAAAACATTCCAAGTTTGAGGCACAGCAGCAACATTATTGGCATTACAAAGATCACTCCACCAGAACAAAGCAAAATTAGTAAACTCACTAGTAGCAAGTCTAACTCTATGCTCAGCGGGAACATTATGAGAATCAAATTTTTGTTGAACAGCAAGCTCCCAATCTAAATATGCCTCTGGATCAACATTACCAGCAAAAGGAGGTAGACTAAATTTAATTTTAGCAAAAGGATCATTATTACCATGATTATTACCTCCCATGCCGCGACGATTGAAGTTGAGGCGGCGACGGGCACCACCGTCAGCATACGCATCTTCATCACCAAAAGCATCCGCATCTTCATCATCAGCACGATAAGGCAGAGGGCGTTGCTCAAGCTGTTCAATGTGGGTGACCAGATTGTTCACGTTGCGCGTCAGCTCGTTCATAAGATTGCGTTGTTCAGTCATGAACGTTGCAAGCTCGCCCTTGGACACGCACTCATTGAAGTCCGTCGGAGTTCCTGCCATGGTTAGAAGATAGAAAAAGACAACACCAAAGTATTATCCCTATCAACTACAAAGAAACAAGTGGTGGTGGTGGTGGTGGTGGTGAAAGTGGAATGCAAAATCACAAGCGGC
Organism: Miscanthus lutarioriparius; assembly: GCA_904845875.1. NCBI lineage: Eukaryota > Viridiplantae > Streptophyta > Magnoliopsida > Poales > Poaceae > Miscanthus > Miscanthus lutarioriparius. Next base: position 64,346,709 of record CAJGYO010000004.1, on the reverse strand, counting down.
TTACCACCGTCTTGCCTGTATTCTTACCAACGCCAAACAGGAGCAAAACCAAAATGGCGAAGCAATCTGTTGTGGAGCGTGGGTAACAGTTGCAAGATGAACCTGTGCTGACAGAAGAATATGTGGAGCTATGGGAGGCACACAATATGACAGCAAGGATTAGCAATTAACGAATACAGATTAATGATTGTTCAATCCGGATCCAAAGTACAAATCACAGGTGCTGGCTAGGACGTGTCGAGACGTAGCGCAACAAGGTGAAAACAAAGGACGATCGAAAGAACTCACAGAACAAGCAAATAGCCCGGATTTCTCCTTTTTCCCGGATTTTTCCAAAAGGCACTAGTAGGACACAATTTTTTTTATTTTTTACTATTTTTTTTACTTTTATCTGAACAAGGATCACAAAAGATGCAACCACAAAAATTGGCACCGACAACTGAGGTGGGATGTGGTCTATAGAAATTCAACACGTTCTCTGAAAAGCATGCAAAAACTTTGACAATTTTTTTTCTTTATTTTCCTGAATTTTTTTGGCAATTTTGACGAAACCAAACAGGGCGAAGCCGAGTTTGGGTCGGGTCCAAATGGTGTTAAGAAGCTGCTGAAAAAATTTCAGATTTTTCTGATAAACGAGCGAAAAGTTATGCCTGTTTTATCGAAGGTATCTCAAGGTATGTTTTCCGGAGGCACAACACGGCGGCGGCGAGTTAGGGCAAAGCGTCCCTAAACTCTAACACCGATCATCACAGCAGTAGGTATTCTACCGATGATGTAAGGAGGGCTGCGATGCGAGCAAAATAAGAGCGGCCGGCAACCTATCTAGGTTTTTGTTGGCGTAGAAGTTACACAAGGCGGCTAAGAAGGGCAAGTCGAGTAGTGTGGTGGCTTCGACTTGTGTGGGAACGGTGGATGGGATAGCGGCGGAAAACAAAATCACACAGCAACAGGCGATTGAACTACGACCACGAACACAATCCTAAACCAGCAACAAGACTCGACCACGGACACAAACTCAACAACACGAATCTGAAACAAAATTGCAAACGCACAAAGGGCGATAGGACAGCGGAAATTGAAATATTTTTGGGCTTTTTGGAGACTCTAGATAATGAACAAATACGAATCTAAGGCAAACGAGATTATACCTCGCGGTAAACCTAAAATATCTGATACCAATTGATGAATACAGGCCCGATCTTCCGAGAGGTAGCCGGTAAGTTCTATTTGTGGAGATCTCAACGTTGGCGATCCGGCTTCAAATCGATTTAATTCGAACCCCTCGCAACCGTTACACCACTGCTCCGTTGGTTATCAACCAAGCACAACTTGATTGACCTCGCCAAGAAGGCTTTTCCTGCAAGCAAATCGAAGAGCACAAGCAAGAAGGTAAAACACGCAATCTGATATTGCAAATATGAATGACGCGATTATCAATAGAGGGTTCTAGAACTCGGTTCCAAAGGACTAATCGACACAGTGGAGGAGATCAAGAACGGGGGCCCCGGATCACTCGTAAAAGGATTTGTCACCACGGTTACAATGAACGATCTGGTTTCTCGATGGAAAACTAAACTCTAAACAAAACCCAATTGTGTAGCAGCGGGTGGCGGCTGTGTTTATAGTCTAAGACTCGACCTAGGGTTGGGGACGGCCAGGGGTTGGGCGCCCACAACTTGGGCTTAAGGCCCGACACGATACATGGACAAGTTGGCCCAAATAGGTGACGCAGCACCTTGCCGTGGTCACACAGAATGATCCACGGACCTTCTGGAGCTGGGACCAGATCCAAAACGACGGCGTCGTCGTCCCCTTTCCAACGCATCCAAGAACGGCCCGTTTCGATGTCGTATGAGAAAGTTATGACCGAAACAGTGACGACGTGTCTGCTGAATCCGAGGGCGACGTGGCAGCTGAGTTGGGAATGAATTGCAACTTGGGGAAGACCATGGCGTCGGTGTGTCCAGCGTGGCGATGTCCTCATCATGTGTGCAGTAAATTTGAATACCTATGTGGCTCCCTATAGGAAACAAATCTAAAATGGTACATGTGACAACCATTACAATTTTAGCACCAGAAGCAAGTCTCGCACTTACAATCTGTTGAGCATGGTATAGCTCAGGGCGTTTGGTTTCTGTTTTTTTTTTTTGTTGCCTTGGTGTCTTTTGTCAATCTTTGTTGAACATGCAAGAACCTTGTAGTGAGGAGCAAGTCTCATCTTAGTGTAATGAAGAGCAGAGGAGCCATTAGTGTTCAAATATTATTGCACACATAAGAAAGTCTGACCACAAGTCTCGCCTTAGTCTAATGTAGAGCAGAGGAGCCATTGGTGTTGAAATGTTATTGCACACGTAAGAAAGTCCAACCTATATACATTTGAATGCGTCTAATTGTATCCTCTGTAGTTTTCCTTATCTTCATGTGATGCTTGTTACTGTGTCATTTATGATTTTATGTTTGGCTAACTTAATAGTAGCATAGCCTAGTAGTACAATATGACAGGTGCATTGTAGTGCGTTTGAAGTGTCATTTTTGTGAATTTTGGAGTTCCCTCATCAGCATACCCCATGTACCCATGACATTAGAAATCAATATAAGTATTCTACTATAGCGGAATTAACGGATGAAACGGCGACGTGAGCTATAACACCACCGCAATACATGTGCGCACCAAACAAATAATTTAATTTGCAAACAAAACAAAGATGGCACACTAGTTTAGCTGAAATAATGACAACATCCATCATTGAGGAAATTAACATGTCCATAAACAAGAAAACAATATTGGTCCATTTAAAATGCATGACAAAGAGATATATCAAATGCAGCTTTATTTACTTCTCTGCTAATGAATCCAAGAACAAGGGAACATAATGAAGATAGAATGGTCTACAGATGAACTCTTTTTAATGGTATGTCTACCATACCGAAAGACATGGACAGGGATGATACGAACACTTATGCGGTCCATGTCATATGCGATGATTGTTCCATCCTCCCTAGCAAAGAAAATCAAATTCCATTCTGGGTGAACTATAATCACTGTGTCCTCGTCAACAAAATCTAGGAAACCAAATCTAATATTAATCCTTCCAAACAAGATCCGCGTGGTGACCATATGCTTCAATGTCCAATTATCAGTATCATAGTCTTCAAGGATCTAGATTGAAAGCATGGAGTCACTGGGACCACCAACAGTACATACATACAAGTGACCCTGAGCTTGATGCATGGAGTGTTGAAGACCACTAGGCCCATCAATTTTCCTCCATGTGTTTCCCTCCATATACACAACAAGTATCATAGGGTACTCCCCAAAGCGCCCCATAATGTGCAGACAACCGTTAAGAAACACACTTGGTTGTCTATAAAATGTCACATCAGTATGCTCGTCCCATTCAGATTCCTTATAGATCCATGGTACAATTTGAGATGAGTAGATCCCCACACCTGCGCACACAGTGTTGTCATCCACATATTCAATCACATAGAAGTGCGAGGAGGTTGTCGGATCAAATGCCAAGCAAGCCGACCTGCCCCACCTGTAGGACGGCTGGCCCCCTGGGCCCACATGTCATCCCCTCCTTCGAATGGTGATTCTCCACCGCCTTAAACATCAAATCTACATCATTGGTTTAGGTTAGTTTGATCCAAGGGTCTAGAATTGATGCTATCCCCTATATATCGGCCATATTTCCCCCTAAGGCATATTGAATTATACAATCAAGGGAGATCACCCTCAGAAGAAGAAGAACCTCAGAAGCTCCACAAATATTCTAGGGCATAGCTAGCTAAGTAGATCTAGAGAGAGGCAAGCCATCTGCTTGGATTATTGATCATGTCAAGAACATGGCTTGGTAAAGCCTATTGTATCCTCTCTTGTATCTTTCATTATTCATATGTTTGCTACAATTGATATGACATTGTTCTTAATATCATTCATGTTCCTAGTTATCATGTTCATCGTCTACTTTGATTATATGCTTAGTATAGCTAGAATTATCGTTATGTTTATGCATATATTCGCAAAGCGCTTACTCTCGTACATGTGGGGTGAGTGGTCGACATTGTGTAAGCATGGTGCTTATACATTGTTTACCTATGGATCTAGCCTATATTCTAGGCCATGTGGTAGATTACGAGTGTGACACTCTCATTGAGTCCTTTGTAGTCCACTCCCCGAATATAGGACAACTAGGACCCAGTTGTGAAGGGAGTCAAGCTTTGTTCTTGATCTTCCTTAGTAGTGTCCATTATGTGTAGATATAAAGATAACATAGCCATGATTATTAAGTGTAATTGCATGAATCAATGTATGCTTTGACTTGTAATTAAGAATGACTTAGGAATTAGTTTCTCTATTGTATCTGCCTAGTCATGCTAATGCTATTGTTGGTATTTCTTAACATCTACAGAAGTTAATCCACAAGCGTATGGAATTACCGTTGTAGCTTTCACCCAAAAGTATTTAGGGTATCGTATTTCCATAGGAAACGAAGGTATTTCTTCTAGCTAATTCGTGCAAGGACAACACAAGGGGTAAAGTTGGAATAGGTAGAGACAGATTCCTATGGCTTTTGGGTCTATGAGAAGATAAACTCTACTTCTACTTGCTTACTTCGAGCACCGGCTTATACCTGGTCTGCCAAGCAATACCGGCCTATGGCTCTACATCGTACCTAAACATGGGGGATTACAAGGGATGGACAGGACTATCACCACCTGTCGCCTACCCCTCAACCGGGAGGCACGAGGCCAACGAAGGTAACCTCTAGCCTAGACACCACGTCTATGCTATCGACTACTACTCTTGCATTAGCTAGGAACATCCATCTTATCAGGAGTCCCCTACTAGAGCATCCACCATGGGAATGGACGATGAACCCATAAACAAGTAAAAGTATTGCTTAACTACTCAAAGACTTTGAATCATAAGAATCACGAACACTTACTAAATACCTGTGGAGGTACAAAGCTGGTGTTTACCGAGGAACAAGCTAGGGAAGGTTATCGACAAGCCTGGCACTTCTTCCCCGAACTCTTCCCTCACATCTCTCCCTATTTCTCTTCTAGAGCTAGCTAGGGCATAAGCCCATTGAGTAGTGTTGCTCTTGCTCTTGCTTTGGTGCTCTTCCTCTCTTGTGTGTTGTGTTAAATGAGGAGGAGGGAGCCTCCTTTTATAGGTGGAGAGGAGGGGGTCTTTGGAAAATGCTCATCCCCTCATGGAAGGTACCAAACCAACCTCTAGGTATGTTGAACCTAGGCGTCACCCTATGAACCATCCTTAGAGAGGCGGTATGAACTAACCTAGCAAGGTTGGGCTCGAGGCAGGCCACCAAGGGTGCGTCCGCACCCTAGGTGGGCCACCTTGAGTCCAATTTCATTGGGCTGCTTCTTGTGATCTCCTGGACTTGGCCCATGGCGGTGTTGCACAGATTTGAGCTTGTTTGGTTGGATTTTGGGCTTGTTCTCCATTTGTTCTAGGCCCTAATTTGCTTGGTTGTGGGCCTTGTTTCCCTTGGGCTAATGTCTGGTATATATTTTGCTAAGTTTCTTATACACCTTAGGCTCATTTTATGTGCAATCCCGACATGTCCTCCTGCAAATGAATAATCACCAAAACTCATGGAATTGATTAGTTATAAACCCTATCACTAAGTTTGGAGTCCATTTTAGTGGATTTTATGTGAGAGTTGGCGATTAGGAAAAGGAGTTAAGGACCACCAACAAACTCTCTCACACTTAGCCCTTTGCTCGTCCTTGAGTAAAGTTAAGGACTAAGATGGGTCATCTTCTTGATATAACATCTGCATACTAGTTATTCCAAGCTTCACCAGAACCTATGAACTTTGGAGTGTCTACCACATTATCTCGAGTGATTGAATAATGGAACAACATGGATTCAATTCCCCTTGCATCAATCAGTTCAGAAACTTGGGTTTTTCATTTGATTTTGAAATGTAAACATAGCTTAGCTCCTCAAATGATTCTCTTAGATCACTGATATTTGTGTTTGGTTCCTCACCAAGGCATATCATATTGTTGCCTTCTTTCTTTCATACATCTAGAAAGCTTATATGGATCTTTGGGTAGGGAAAGATATGATGGCATACTTACTCTGCATATTTTGCTAAGTCAAATCTCGGATCCAAGGAGAAAGATGTCATACCCTTAGATCAAGAAGAGTAAGTGTGTGGATAAAACAATGTTAAACCTGTACTATACTCCTTGATATCAGTGATCTCTCTCTCATAAGTTTTGTTTTGAGAACATGGCTATCTTCTTTCTCTTCCTTTTTTCCGTGAGCCTCCATGTGCTCATCATTTTTTTACATACATGGACCTTCATGTGTCCAAATTGTTTTTTCTTCGGGACCTTCATGTGTCCCTATTTTTTTCAATACCTTGGGACCTTCATGTGTCCCATTTTTTTCTCAATACTTTTGCATACAACATGTCTCTTAAACCACATATTGATGGAGATATCACTACTTGTAGAACATGGAGTATTTATTTCTAAAACATTTTTTGTGTCTACTCCTAGTGTAGGAGCAGAATATTTTTTGGTAGATGGAGGCATGTTTTAGCGTATTCCCGGTGTAGGAATAGCATATATTTGTGGCATGTACGTGATCTTGATCTTGAGGGCATGATAACTTTCTCAATAAGGGTCAACAAGACTTGACAAAACTCAATGTAGGAATAAGTAGCATATATTTGGAGGTTTTAAGCTCTAAACACTAGATATGGCTTTGGTAGGAATTTTGAATATCATTGAGGAGCATGCTATTTGAATTTTGATTTTGTAAAATAAATCCCAAGTCCTTCACATAATGGAGCAAGGTTCATTTTCATCCTACTATATCTCATATTCCAATTACTTAGATAATATGGGGTCCATATAATATGTTGTTCACAAGTTATAAGAATTTTAGCAAGGAATAAAGAGTATGCAAACTTAATTCAAGGATAGCATGGAGATGAAGCGTCATTGTTTTGTATTTTTAAATTTGTTCAATTTTTAATTTTAGAATTCGAGAGATTTGAGGGTATTGTTGCACGCACCATCATTGTAGAGGAAGGAGTTGAAGGATTCAGATGTGGTTTGGCTAAACTTGAGATTTAGCCAATCCTCTCTGGAACTTTCTGTCTTGTCCTTCCTTCATGATGAATCGTCTGATGGTTGTGCAACGTGTTGGTGGGAGATCTTCGAATGTGTGTTAGTTGTGCCTGAAAATCTCCCCACACTTAGTCTTGTACCTATTTATTTGATAAAGAAACAAAAACAAAGGGAATAACAAAGGCTCTGCCGGTTTGAACACCGAGCAGCCTCATTTTTTTCATTATTATATATATATATATATTATTTATAATTATTAGTATTATTATCTATTAATCTATTATTTTATTTTATTATTTATTATTATTTTATTTGTTCACCAGACTTTGTATACTCAAGCAAGGCTAAGGTAAAATTGCAGTGTAATTCTAGCCTTGATTTATCTCCATCGTGTTTTACCTCTATTGTTTACGAAAATAATTACTCGAGTTCATTAACCAAAATTAAACACCATGTTTAAGTTTGATTAAAGAAGGCTATTTTAACCTAAGCACCATACTTAATTTAAAAAGCCTATGGATGTACCACGTGTGAACACACAAACCAGAGCACATGACATAAACAACAGAGGCATGAATGTGTATAATCTCATGGAGATAAATATGAGTAAGGGAGTTAGTGAACATTTTATTTACCTTTGCATACCTGAGTGTTCTTACTGGTAGCATATGTGGATGATGCTTGAAACTGCTGTAGCGGTGACTTGATCACACATGGTCCTCCTTAGGTGGGTAACGAGGCTAGGCCACACACACAAATAGTGTGCATAGACCATGGGCCATGGTTGTAGTGGCAAAGGTCTAGAATAGGAGTGCCCGTCTTACGGCTCCTTTTCTTTCCCTTTTTATATATCATTTTCTTTTTCTCCCTTTTTTAGCTCCCTTTTTTTCTTTTTTTTCAAATATTTTTTTAACTCTCACTTTTTTATATCATCTATATTTTTCAGCTTTTTTTCTTTTTCAACTCTCTCTTTTTTATAGCAAGGCAGAGCTGACATCACTATATATTTTTTTCAAGATAGCTTTTGGTATGGAACTTGTGGCAAGATTCTCACCATCCTCCCCCACACTTGAACTTTTGTGTAAAAGTCAAGTGTGCGGGGTCGGTCTCCTTTTTGAGCGTGTTCCATTACCAAAAAGCATCATGGTGTGTAATTGATGCAGCTCCTCATGTTCTCAAGGATTGTACGTCCCCTCTTCTTCTTGATCTCTTCCTGAAAAGGTTAGCAACCAAGAATACTCGAAGGTGCATACCAACTTGACAATATGTTCTTGGTTTTATTAAAAAGGAAAGTTTTTTTCTCTTTTTTTATGATAATCCGGGGTATCTCCCGGCAGTGCTTAATTTATGGTCTTAAGCTTGACCGCAGGAACTTCTTCTTGCAGCTATCATTGGTGGTGTAGTTCCCAGCTTCACCACCAACCATTTAGCGTTATTGTTCAAGCTACAAGGTTAGTACCATGATGTAGCTACGGGATTTGCAAAATTTCTGATAAACAAATGCATCCACAACCATTCTCCTAAAAAGTTTTGAAACAAGGATCAGGAGATGGTTGGAATCCTTATAGGAGCATGTGCCACTAAGCAAGATGTCCATGCAACAAGAGTTTAGGATCTCATGAGATAAATCATGCAGGATTAATGTTGAATCTCGACCACTATCGAGAACAATGTTTTGGCAGCTAGAGGGACATTACTTAAGTTTGAGTGGCAGTGATGAAGGATGTTCTGTTTCACAAGGAAACCTATGTAAATGAACAGGGATATGAACTTCACCTCCTCGAACAGACCCCGATTGGTAATATGCTCGACCATTGGGATTTCTAGGTGAGTGGTGGCACTAAGGTTCCCATGGGGATATTTTTCTTGAAAAAGCTTGTCAAATGTGTAGCCTATGAGAAGATCAACTTAAGGATGGTAAAGATGTGCAAATCTATGAAAACCTCAATTTCGTTAATTGTGATTGGCACGGCCCTGGCGATCCCACAACACTCGAAAAATAGTCCCATAGGACTTTTGAAGAGTTTATTGGTCGGGACTAGCGGAATGTTACCCAAAAGGTTTTTCGCTAGGAATTCTGACATGATACTAGTCCCGACTGTGGGGTTGTGTAGGGATTCTATGTTTGTTTCCCTTAATGAACACGACATGGTCATGAAAGGTGCAAGAATCTGAGTTGCTTCAGAAGAACATTTCACTTCCATTAACCATTCCTTCGATGATTCTACCTTGGGGGAAGCTTCCTCGTGAGGATTATGCCAAAAGTGCCTTGAGGTGTTGCCATAATCCTTGAATTTGATGGGGAACTCCGAAGGATGAATTACTCATTCCTTCGGTGTTCATGGTTCGGATGAGGGCTCATGAGTCGATCCTAATGATGCAAAAGGTTTGGACTCCACTGGTGAGGACTCCGCAACATTCGACGTGACTTTTGCCTGGAGGGGTCTATATCTCATGATGGAGGAAGTGTGACTTTTTAGGAATTTTTCAAGAAATTTCACTTGTTCCGTCATGGATTTGTGTGTAAACCGGCCTCTAGCAGTCATGTCTAGGCATAGGTCAGCATCTATGTCAATACCCAAACAAAAGAGACACAACAATACGCTGTCGGGTAAAGATAGGTCTGGGCCGACATGTATTAACATTGAAAACCTAGCCCAGGCTGCACCTATAGACTCCTTCTCATTCTACTCAAAGTCAAGGATCACCCTTGGTAGAGAGTCGATATGGGACATGGGAAAAAATGCAAGATAAAACTTCTCTTTAAGTTCATCCCAGTCCCCATTCATACTCCCTACGGCATGTGTGTACCATTGCTTTGCCTTCCCCATGAGAGAGAAGGGAAACAATGTCCACCTTAGTGTTTCTTGTTCCATGCCTGAGATGCTCAGGCACAAACATATTTCATCAAACTCGTGCAGGTGATGGCTAGGGTTTTCATTTTCAAGCCTGGAGAAGGGTTGTGCCCAAACCATAGCTTTTAGACTAGGGTGGAGTTCATAGCCAGATGAACGGTTAGGTTTTGAAGGTGGCTCAGGGAACTCCCCCTTTGAAGTGGAAGGATAAAAGATAGGAGTTGAGTTCATGTTGAAAAAGAAAACTATTTTGTTTTTATAAAAATAAATGATATAGATACGAGGACGAACTAGGTTCAAAGAAAATGGCAACCAGTCCCCAGCAATAGTGCCAGAAAGCTTGTTAGTATTTCTTAACGTCTACATAAGTTAATCTGCAAGCGTACAGAATTACCGTTGTAGCTTTCACCTGGAAGTATTCAGGGTATTGTATTTCCATAGGGAACAGAGGTATTTCTTCAAGCTAATTCATCCAAGGACAACACAAGGGGTAAACTTGGAAAAAGTAGAGACAGATTCCTATGGATTTTGGGTCTATGAGAAGATAAACTCTACTTCTACTTACTTACTTTGGGCACCAGCTTACACCTAGTCTGCCAAGTGATACCAGCCTACGGCTCTATGTCGTACCCGCACATCGGGGATTACAAGGCACGGACATGGCTGTCACCACCTACCACCAACTTGTCAACCGGGTGGCATGAGGCAAAGAAAGGTAGCCTCTAGCCTAGGCACCATGTCTATGCTATCGACTACTACTCTAGCATTACCTACGAACATCCATCTTTATAAGGAGTCCTCTACTAGAGCATCCACCATGGGGATGGACAACAAACCCACAAACAAGTAAAAGTATAGCTTAACTACTCAAAGACTTTGAATCATAAGAATCACAAACACTTACTAAATACTCGTGGAGGTACAAAGTCGATGTTCGCTGAGGAACAAGCAGGGGAATGTTACTGACAAGCCCGGCACTTCTTCCCCAAACTCTTCCCTCACATCTCTCCCTATTTCTCTTCTAGAGCTAGCTAGGGCATAAGCCCATTGAGTAGTGTTGTTCTTGCTCTTGCTTTGGTGCTCTTCCTCTCTTGTGTGTTGTCTTAAATGAGGAGGTGGGAGCCTCCTTTTATAGCTGGAGAGTAGGGGGGGTCTTTGGAAAATGCTCATCCCCTCATGGAAGGTACCAAACCGACCACTAGGTACGTTGAACCTAGGCGTCACCGTGTGAACCATCCTTGGAGAGGCGGTATGAACCAACCTGGCTAGGTTGGGCTCGAGGTAGGCCACTAGGGGTGAGCCCGCACCATGGGTGTAGCTGCACCCTAGGTGGGCCACCTTGAGTCTAATTTCATTGGGCTGCTTCTTGTGATCTCCTGGACTTGGCCCATGGCTGTGTTGCGCAGAGTTGAGCTGGTTTGGTTGGATTTTGGGTTTGTTCTCCACTTGTTCTAGGCCCTGATTTGCTTGGTTGTGGGCCTTGTTTCCCTTGGGCTCATGTTAGGTATATATTTTGCTAAGTTTCTTGTACACTCTAGGCTCATTTTATGTGCATTCCCGACATGTCCTCCTTCAAATGAATAATCACCAAGACTCATGAAATTGATTAGTTATAAACCTAATCGATAAGTTTGGTGTCCATTTTAGCAGATTTTATGTGAGAGTTGGTGGTTAGGAAAAGGAGTTAAGGACCGCAAATAGCTATCATAAGGGGAAATCTAAGTATTCATTATTCATTGATCAACTATCATTTATCATATATATTATCTCTTAACTTACCCCTGTTTTGAGTGGATGGTTGGTTTCTCCATCATAAGTATAAGTTATCAATATATTTCCTATGCCAGTCCTTCCCTGAGATAAAAATATAAATAACAATACCATGGTATATTATTAGTGCGTTGCAGATTCCTTATTATATATGTAATCTTTCCTTATTAACAAGTGTCATTAATAAATACCAACAAGCATTTATGGCGACATTGCTAAGAATACAAACTTAGTAGCGACATTAAGAAATGTTAACACATCTATAATTGCATATATGTATAGAACAAAGGGTCATCGCCAAACAAATAGTCATACGTTACCTTAGACATTATGTTGACACCTAATCCAATATCGTAGAAGGTGTTGTGGAAGATTCTTTGTCCAATTGTACACTCGATTGTCGGTACGTTTGGATCTTCCTTCTTAGTAAGGAATGGTGAAGTGAGGAGGTGGTTGTACTCTGATCAAAGTGTGTTGATCAGCTTGACTGATTCTTCTCTTGGCTACCTAGACCTATTCTTCCTTCTTCTCTAGTTGTTACTCTTCTTGCTCACTGTGTCTCCTTGGGTAGATACGCCTTCTGTGGATGACTAGGAGACTATAATATACGATTCTTGAAAGTAAATTTCTCCTTTCTATCCTAGATTGTGAAACAGATTTTAGCACTATCCGCGTAGATGATGGCTTTTGCGGTGCTCAGGAAAGGTTGGCCCAAGATAATGGGTGCCCTTACATCTCCACCTATTTCTAAAACCATAAAGTCTATGGGTACATACGACTGTCCAACTTGTACACAGATGTCTTCAAGAATTCCCTTGGGGTAACAGATTGACTAATCTGCAAGCTGCTAAAGCATATTTGTGTATAACAAAGTATCTCCATTAATTTTGTCATAAATTACCTTTGGCATAATGTTAACACTTGCTCTGAGGTCATATACAGCTTCTTGGAATATGTGGGGTCTAATGGGTATAGGGATGACAGGTCTTTCTAGATCACCTTTCTTGACAGGCAAGGAATAATCCTCGCATCTTCCTATCGACGGTTCTTTGTAGAATCCTGCATTGTGAATATCGACAAGATTTGAAGTTTTGGGGTCTTTCAGTTGTCCGAGAATCTTACCTTTGTTGGTCGAAGGAACAGTAGCCGCAAGCTAAGCTATTTATGATTCTATCAGTTTGTTAAAACTATGTTGGTTTTTAATAGCTGAGGAGAAGCTATCCATTCTATTATTTATGTCTTCTAAGATCTTGTCATCGGAAGCTAATTTTCTAGATAACCATCCATAATTTTAGTTTGACCAAAGACTAAATCTTTCAAAGAAGGTTGGTTATTAAAATTATTACCTTGATAGTTACCTTGGTAATTACCTTGGTAGTTTGTCCTTTATTGCTGGTTCCAACATTGATTCTATTGAGGATGGTAGTTGCTGTCGTTGATGAAGTTCACATCCTCTTGAGTTTTAGGACAGTTGTTCCCTGAATGCCTAGTGGTTCCACATTCTTCACATGTCATGCGGGAATCATGAATGTGCATGACTTCTTGTTTTTCATTGGCTCGGTCTTCAAGCTTTTTCATCAGCAGATCCATCTTGGCAGACAACATGTCTACCACCTTGAGTTGATGCATTCCTCCACCTCTCTTGTGGGTTTGAAGTCATTCTTCATTCCATCCTTGGTTGGAGGCCATCTTCTCTATGAGAGCTGTTGCTTGTGGGATCATGAGTGATAAAAATGCACCTCTAGTAGTAGCATCCATATTCTCATGGGTGTTGTTAGTCAACCCATGATAGAAAGTCTGCATGAGTAGCCAATTCTCCATCCCATGATGAGGACATTTTGATATGTAGTCTTGAAAGCGTTCCCATGCCTTAGGGACAGATTAATCATGTTGCTGCTGAAAGCTTGAAATTCTTCCACATAGGGCATTGGTTTTGCCCATGGGAAAGAACTTTGCTAGGAAGGCAGTGGAGTAGTTTTCCCATGTGGTATTCTTATCTTTATTGGCGTAGAACCATTCCTTTGCCTTCCCCAAAAGTGAAAATAGGAAGAGGCGAAGTAATATGGCATCTTTGGTAACTCCCTTCATGGTGAAAGTGCTGCAAATCTCTAGAAAGTGTTGGAGATGAGCAATCACATCTTCATGTGCCTTTACACAAAACTAGCTACGTTGCACCATGTTGATGAGGGCTGGCTTGAGCTCAAAACCATTGTCTCAAATGTTAACCTCTAGTCCAGTATGGATGTTGGTTGTAGTTGGAGCAGAAAATGCACGGAGAGTCTTGCTAGCCATGGCTTCAAAAACTAGTGTTAAGCTACCCTTTGTTTGGTTGTCTTCCGATTCTAAAGCTAAGACTTTATTGAGTTTACCTTTAGTCCTCCCGAATAATGCTTCTAGATCTTCAACTTAATTTGTTGGAAGGTCAAAACCAGTCATACATTACCCCGCATAAATTATAAAAGTAGACAAAACAAGGGTAAGCCTATTTGAGTAGAGGTAAATGGTTTTTTGATCACATCTATAAGTAGAAGTTTATCAATATTACTTTTGATTGCCTAGCTACCTTCCCTAGCAATGGCGCGAGAAATGCTTGTTGACATTTCTTAACGTCAGCTACTAAGTTTGTATTCTTAGCAACGGTGCTAGAATTGCTTGTTGGCATTTATTAATGACACTTGTAAATGAGGAAAGATTATATATATTAAGGAATCCGCAAAGCGTGATAATATACCATTGTATCATTTCACTAGGAGTATTCCATGTATCGTTACTTATATTTTTATCTCAGGGAAGGACTAGCATAGGAAATATATTGATAACTTATACTTATGATGGAGAAACCCACCATCCACTAAAAATAGGGGTAAGTCAAGAGATAATATATATGATAAATGATAATTGATCAATGAATAATGAATACTCAGATTTCTCCTTATGATAGCATTAGCATGACTAAGCAGATACAATAGAGAAACTAATTCCTAAGTCATTCTTAATTACAAGTCAAAGCATACATTGATTAGTGCGATTACACTTAATAATCATGGCTAAGTCATCTTTATATCTACACATAAGGGACATTACTAAGGAAGATCAAGAACAAAGCTTGACTCCCTTTGCAACCGGGTCCTACTTGTCCTATATTCATGGAGTGGACTACAAAGGACTCAACGAGAGTGTCACACTCGTGATCTACCACATGGCCCAGAATATAGGGTGCATCTATAGGTAAACAACGTATAAGCACCACACTTACACAATGTCGACCACTCACACCCCACATGTACGATACTAAGCTCTTTGTGAACATATGCATAAATGTAACGATAATTCTAGCTATACTAAGCATATAATAAAAGTAGATGATGAACATGATAACTAGGCACATGAACAATGTCATATCAATTGTAGCAAACATATGTATAACAAAAGATACAAGAGAGGATACAAAAGGCTTTACCAAGCCATGCTCTTGACACGATGAGTAATCCAAGCAGATGGCTTGCCTCTCTCTAGATCTACTTAGCTAGCTATGCCCTAGAATATTTGTGGAGCTTCTGAGGTTCTTCTTCTTCTAAGGATGATCTCACTTGATTGTATGATTCAATATGCCACAGGGGGGAATATGGCCGATATATATAGGGGGTAGCATCAATTCTAGACCCTCGGATCAAACCGACCTAAAGCAATGGTGTAGATTTGATATTTAAGGTGGTGGAGAACCATCATTCAAAGGAGGGGATGACATGTGGGCCTAGGGGGCCAGTCGGCCTACAGGTGGGACTAGCCCCACCTGGTAGCATCCTACCCTCTACCATGGTGGTTCGCCTTCTGGAGTGTTCTAGAGTCCTCTAGAGTTGGTTTCCTCACGGATAAGCGTGATTAATTCTGTTGTTTCGGTCCACCTTGACAGAGAAGCTTGATTAATTCAATATGTTCTTAGTTTACTTTGATTATATGCTTAGTATAGTTAAAGTTATCATTTTATCTATGCATAGCATCATAGAGCGCTCGACTTAGTGTTCGAACGAGTTGAGTAGCTAAACTTTGTGTAAGCATGGTGCTTATACATTGTTTTGCATGTGGATGCACCCTCCATTCTAGTAAGTGTGCTAGATCACATTGGTGATAGCCTCATTGATCCTCTGTAGTCCACCCCCATCTATAAGTCTAGTAGGACCTATGTCATGATGGAGGAAATTATATTTTGCTATGTGTTGGCGGCCCTTAACTCCTAAAATTAACCGCCAAACCCTGTATGAAATCCAATCATATAAACACCAAACATAGTGTTAGATATATATGGGCTAGGGATACCTGCACCACCCGTATATGTGCCCATCACCAAGCTAACACCCAGCAACCGTCAAAGAGGAGGCCCGTAAGGGCTAATGAGGTTGATCAACGTGGAGATCAAGGCAAGCCAAGACAGGCATATCTAGACGATAGCTAGGATCAATCTATTATGCATTCCATGGAACAAACTAGGAATCCAATCTGTTAGCCTGATCGCCCTCGCTGTAACCCTACCCCTTCTACCTATATAAAGGAGGGTAGGGACCTCGGGCTCGGGCTCCATCTTCCACCATTCAAATCTTCAATGTAGCTAGGAGCAACAGCCCCTGTAATTGAGCATAGGAATACAAGAGCAGCAGCACCACTGAAGTAGGGTTTAGCGTGCAACCGTGCCCCAAACCCATGTGCTACCATCCGATTCTATCTACGTGATCATGTTGCTAGGCATTGCTGGAGCTAAACAATCCGATAGTTGGAGTGCTATGTAGGGGCCTTTCGCGTACAAATTTGTTTTTGTGTTTTGGATGGCTACTCTCCGTAGGATCGGTAAAGCTATGATCAAGAGGTAGCCAGAGAAGGACAGCCATGGTGCCACCACCTTCACATGATCAAGGGACCGATGATATAACAACCCCAAGATTCATGTGTGGGCTTCGACACCACTATCGCCGGATCAACTTTACCTCACCAAGCTCAGGAACGTGATCGAGGTAGGACCGCTTTAGTTGGCCCATCATGTAAGTCACTACGCTGAGTCTACTTTCTCTCAATTTTGTCAAGAGTACCTCCTTGACACTGCTCACAAAATCTAGTGGGAGTCAAACCACCCAGATGATGTGGAACTAACGCCATTGTTAAATGTTGTTTTACCAAGATTGTTTAACAGGCTCAAGAGCACTGCCATGGCACAAGCCTAGGAACTCTTCCTAGCTTTCATGACCAACCATAACAGGGCTGGGACACCTTGGATAACAAAGAGGAATCGTGGATCTAACTAGCTGAGCATCAAGTGAAGTCATAACCTGGGTCATCGGGCAAATCTTGGCTATGCCATGAATCTCCAATGTCTAAACCATTGATACTCGGTGATGAGATCCTAACATATGGGTATGTTAAGCCTTGGGATCTATGGTTCCCAACCGAAGAGACCCCCCAGCTGATCCCTCTAGGATTGCCTATGGGCTTGGGGGCTATACCCATCGGTATGCTCGCACACACCCTCAGACTAAGGAACTTGCCAAAGCCTGAGCACGCCAAGGCATCTGCTCAGGGCTTGGGGGGCTTGCCCAAGGCTCAGGCTCCCGATCAATGGGAAACCTAAGCCTAGCCCTCGGCTCTTGCCCGGCCAGTGACGCTAGCCAAAGCCTAGGCACAAGAATACATGCCTCGAGCCACCAAGGCTCAGGGACTCCTCGATGT
The DNA here is from genome assembly GCA_904845875.1 of Miscanthus lutarioriparius. Classification (NCBI taxonomy): domain Eukaryota; kingdom Viridiplantae; phylum Streptophyta; class Magnoliopsida; order Poales; family Poaceae; genus Miscanthus; species Miscanthus lutarioriparius. The sequence continues at coordinate 64,329,250 of CAJGYO010000004.1, read as the reverse complement.
AGCACTTTAGGTGAGGCCTTGCTAGCCGCACCCTCGGTAGGGTCACACACGGGGTGTGATACAAGAAGACAAGCTTTCTTAGCCTCTAGGGGCTCGGGTCTCCGGGGCCCTCACGTCAGCCCCTGGAGCTATCCTCCCTCACCACCAAGAAGACTCTAGAAGGTCCACCTAGGGAAGGCCGGTCCAAGCTGACATAGCTTGACACGTAGAGTGATAGAACAGAGCAGCCAGACGATGCCTAGGGCTTCTTTAGCTCCATGACATCACCACGGTCCATAGAGCACCACTTCAAGACCCTCCTAGACTCTAGCGCATGTAGACCATAGGCTCAACCCCCCAAACCGCCATGTACCCAACCTATCTCGATATATAAGGGGTAAGGTCGGATCCTAGAGAGAGAGGATGATCCCAGACAAATCATTCCATTCCTCACCATCCATCCGCTCTTGCTCTGCACCGAGAGCAGAGCAACCTAGAGAGGGGCACTGAGATCTCCTCCATCACATCCGTCATCATCCTCTCAAACGAGGGGAAGGCTCCACTGACGGTGAGGCAACCTCAGGATTAGCACTGAGCTAACCCCCTACCTCTATTGTAACCCCCCTGATTTTGGGTGCTCTTGAGTATAAGGATCAACAGCTGCTAGATGTAGGGCATCGATCGGCCTAAACCAGGATAAACCATTGCGTCCTAATTGTGATTTGTTTGTTCTTGAGTCCACCCGAGCCACCGAAGACATGTACTCTAACAACAACTCGAACCACATTGCTTGCCATGGTTCTAACACCATGATAGCTGGCACACCAAGTAGGGGGCAACATCAAGTGTGATTCAGGCTCTATGGTGGCTGTAGCCACCCGCCTCATCGCCAGAGCAAGCGGCACCGCCCTAGATAGCAGTGTTTGCTTCCCCAGCAAGTTCTTCATCATGGTCGGTGCCTTCGCTCTAGGCCAAGTCAGCTTAGGGAGACTGGCCAACATCACCGACTGCTACGGGGAGCTTCGTCCGCTCAATGGGGCTATGCTAGCGGGCAACAAGCTCCTAGCGCCGCCCCACCGCTAGGCCTCCGAGGAGCAGATCTCGAGGTATTAGCCCTGTAGATTCGGTGCGATCTGGGTCCACAGCCCACCATGTCAGACCACTGCCAAATGTTCTACATGCTAGCTAACGCCCACCACCAGTTTGCCACCAGCGAGGTGTTGCTACCGTTCGATCGCTTTTGGTACTACCTGCCGGACCTGCCTTTCGGTATCTAGAATGCGGCAACATCCTTGTAGCTAGAGCTAGAGCACCTCATCATTTGTGAGGCGCCATGAAGCGCCATCCTCTTTGGTGCCACAGGGGCTGACATCCCCTCACTTCGCACCTTCCACGAGATCCTCTCAGGGGATGGCTCGGAGTATCACATCGATGGCGAGGTTCTTGCTGAGGAGCCGCTACTGATGATAGTTAACATTCATCACAAACCATAAATAGAACTTTCATAAATGATTAAAATGGTTCACCATCATAGACTTAGGGGTTTTAACTGACAAATTCCATGAGTTTTGGTGAATCTATGTTTCCAGCAGGATTTAATCAGAAAACCGCTAAGGAGGACCTATTCATCAAAGGAAATCGCGTAATTCCATAGGATAAACAATGTGGGAAGACTCTAGAAGACTCTAGGAGGCTCTCCACTGAAGCGAGAGCTCGAGCCACTAACATGTGTGGCTGCCCAGTGCCACATGCTGGCCGATCGGTCCTAGGGCCCATCAGTCTGCCTCCAGCTTCCTACGTCGGTTCTCCACCGCCACCTAGATTGCATCTATGCTGTTTATTCAAGTAGGTTTGATCCGAGGGCCTAGAATTGATGCTTCAGCCTATATATACCTGCCAATACCCCCCTCTAGGGCATGCTATGCATTTTATCCTGAGAGCCTGAGGGCTAGAAGCCCTAATTTATATTTTCACCAGGATTAGAGCTAGCAATCAAGAGAAGATTAGTCCTTAATAGGATCTAGTCTTGTAATAGAGATAGAGAGATAGACTGAGAGAGGGAAGAGTTTCGGAGGAGTTCTGGCTTGTCGATACTCTCTCTACAGCTTGTACCCTAGCGGAATCAAGTTCTCTTTGAGCTTGCTTCTGAGATTTCTCTGGTAATCGACTTCTAGTTCAAGTAAGCATCTTGTTCATATTGTTCTTCAGGTTTGTGACTCTCTTTTGAGTACTTTAATCCTTGTAGCTCCTAGATCATAGTAGTATTCGTAGTGTAAGCGTGGTGCTTAGACTTGGTTACTCATGGATGTACCCTACTTTCTAGATCGATGGTTGCTCGCGAGGGTGACTCTTATAGCTTCATTGAATCCTTTGTAGTCCACCTCCTGTTAGTAGGCCTAGTAGGACATTGTTTCTATAGGAAACATACTTTGCTAGTGCTTTTCCTAGTCATATCCCAGAACTAAACAATAGAAGACAAAGCTTACCGAAGTTAGAACTAGAAGACCTTTGTGATCTCCTCTATGCTCCTATTATCTAGCCTTGATTATGAAGTTGGGTTAAGTTAGATTTGGATATTCTCACACACATTTCCTCGAGTTTGATATAAAACTAGGTACTCCCGGTGAAGTGCTACATCGGTATAATATCCATGCGCTTACGGATTATTCTATGTGCGTGAATATATACCAACAAGCATTTCTGGCGCCATTGTTGGGGAAACGGTTGCTGAGTTAACTTCGAGCCTAGCTTATCCTTGTATCATTATTCTTTTATCTTTTATCTTTTTGTTCTTTTCTTTTTACCATGGATCTAGCATCCACCCCTATCTACCAATATGCTGCACCTACAAGCGCATGCCTAGAGCCACTAGAATCTTCAAACCATTCCTAGCACCTGGCTATGAACTGCGCCCGCATTTAATTAACATGGTCTGAGATCCATCCTTTTTGTGCAAAGATGATGAAAATCCCTATTCCCACCTAAATGAGTTTGAGCAGACCTGTGCGTGCCTACGCATGCGGGTATGCTAGATGAAACATTACGATGGAAGCTTTTTCCTTTCTCTTTGATGGGAAAAGCTAAATGTTCGTACAAGCTCACCATAGGGAGTAGACAAGGAGATTGGGAAGCCTTGTGTTCTAGCTTTTGCTTGCAACTCTTTCCCATCTCTAGAGTAGCTAGCCTTCATTCAGAGGTTCTATCTTTTAAACAAGAAGAACAAGAATCTCTAGGCATGGCATGGGAACATTTTAATGCTCTCATTAATACTAGCCCTGTCCTTATCATCCAAGACCCCATTGTTCTTCAACACTTTTATATGAGTCTTGATAGAAAAACCTCAAAGCATCATGATACAGCTTCAGGAGGATCGTTCTTGCATGTCTCCCCCAATTTGGGGAGAAGCATTCTTACTAAAATTCTAACGAACACCCTTGAAGAAGTGGAAAAGAAGCCACTAGAAGAGGAATCCTAGATAGCTAAACCAGAATCTTTGCCTAACCTATGACTAAGTTTAGCTATATGAAATCCTAAACCACCGAAAAAGGAGAAAACTCCAATTGTGGATTTCATGCTTCAATTCGAGGATGAACTTTTTGATGAATATGGAATACCTCAAATTACCATACTATGAGGAGACCCTAAAAGCCTAGAAAATCATCATCCCATGAAGAACCTTTAGACCCTTCTGAGCAAACTTTTCTTAAAAAGACTACAAAAGAGCTAGTGTCCATTATAAGCAATGAATGTTTAGAAGAATCAGAGCTTTCTTCTGATGTGATTCGTCTAGATTCACCTTCTATTTCCATTCATTGCCAAATCAACAAAGCTCCTTTTGATGCTCTTTATAATCTAGTTGTGGGTGTTGATATCATGTCTGCATCTTGTGCTCATGATTTATTGAAACACATGCCATTAACCCCAACAACAAAGTTATTGAAATGTCTTTCAGGACACATTCTCCCAAGTTTGGGGATTCTGTATGTCCTCCCTATCCAGGTAAAAGGAACCATGATTCATTTGAGCTTTTATATCTTTGATATTATGGAGTTTGACCTGTTGATAGGACAACCAATTGAAAGACTTATTCAAGAAGGACAAACGGTGAAGTTGAAGATAAATCTTGGGAAAAACTTTAAATTTTCTATACCTATTACTCATTATCTAAACTCTTAGATTGAGCCAATTCCTAAAGAAGACCCAATGGAAGAGGTTAAGGTTGCATCTCTTGATGATTTGATCTAACCCAACTTTGAATATGATGCCTAATTCTTCATCGAAGAAGAGGAAGAAAACCCTATAGATTATGAATCTCTAGATGAATTGCTGGAACCACCTAATCCCACCATTGAGCTTATACCCCTGCCTTCTGATCTTAGATATGCTTTTCTCAATAATGATCAGAATTTCCCTATGATCATAAGTGATAAACTCTCTCAGGAAGAATCCCTTTGCCTGGCAACTGTCTTAGAAAAGCATCGCTATGCTTTTGGCTACTCGCTCCAAGACCTTAAGGGAATTAGCCCTGCTCTTTGCACCCATCGCATCCCTATAGACCCTGACTCCACCTTCTAGGGAGCCACAACATAGGCTTAATAATGTGATGAGAGATGTTGTTAAGAAAGAGGTGTTAAAACTCTTGCACGCCGGGATCATCTACCCCAGTTCCGTATAGTGAGTGGGTAAGCCCAATTCAAGTTGTGCCTAAAAAGGGAGTCATGACTGTTGTTAAAAATAAAAAGGATGAATTAATCCCCCAAAGAACCATTACTGGATGGAGGATGTGTATTGATTACCAAAAACCTAACAAGGCAATAAAGAAAGATCATTTTTCGTTTCCTTTCATTGATGAAAAGTTGGAGTGACTAGCAAATCACTATTTCTTCTATTTCCTTTATGGGTATTCAGGTTATCACCAGATACCGATCCATCTAGATGACCAAAGCAAAACCACCTTTACATGTCCATATGGAACTTATGTTTACTGTAGAATGTCTTTTGGACTATGTAATGCTCCAGCTTCTTTTCAAAGATGCATGATGTCTATATTTTCTGATATGATTGAACAAATCATGGAAGTTTTCATGGATGACTTTTCTGTTTATGGAAAAACTTTTGATGATTGTCTTGAAAATTTAGACAAGGTTTTGCAAAGTTGTGAAGAAAAACACTTAGTCCTTAATTGGAAAAAATGTCATTTCATGGTTAGAGAAGGCATAGTGCTTGGACACTTGGTGTCCGAACGAGGGATTGGGGTAGATAGAACTAAAATTGAAGTAATTAAACAGTTACCTCCTCCCATAAATATCAGAGGGATCCATAGTTTTCTTAGTCATGCTAGTTTTTACCGTTACTTTATAAAAGATTTTTCACATATTGCTAGACCACTTACAAATGTTTTGGCTAAGGATGTTCCCTTTGAATTTGATGATGCATGCTTAAAATCTTTTAACATTCTTAAGAAAGCACTCATCTTTGCACCAATCATTCAACCCCCTGATTTGTCGCTACCTTTTGAAATCATGTCTGATGCTAAGTATTATGCTGTGGGGTTAGTTTTGTGACCGACTAAAGATAAGAAGCATCATGCAATTGCTTATACTAGCAAAACTTTGATAGGACCTCAACTTAATTATGCAACAACTGAAAAGAGCTCCTGGCTGTTGTTTTTGCTATTGATAAGTTTAGATCTTACTTAGTAGGAGCTAAGGAGATTGCTTATACTGATCATGCTGCTTTAAAATACCTGCTCACTAAGAAATATGCTAAACCTCGGCTTATAAGATGGATTTTGCTACTCCAAGAATTTGATGTAGAAATAAAAGATAAAAAGGGAGTAGAAAATTCTATTGCCAATCACTTATCCAGAATGCAGTTTGAAAATCCACAGGAATTGCCCATCAATGATTCGCTACGGGATGACATGCTCTTTGAGATCATGAAATCTAACCCCTGGTACGCAAATATTGTTAATTTTATGGTTGCAGGTTATGTACCACCAGGGGAGAACAAAAGGAAGCTCATCTATGAAAGTTGTCTCCACATATAGGATGAGCCATACCTCTTTAGAGTCTGCTCTGATGACCTGCTCAGAAGGTGTGTACCGATAGAAGAAGGCATCAAGATCATCTAACTATGCAACTCATCACCATATGGAGGACATTATGGTGCATTCCGCACTCATTCGAAGATCTGGCAAAGTGGATTCTTTTGGCCAACCATGTATGAAGATACAAAGGACTTCATCCGAAGGTGTGGAGCGTGTTAGAGGCACAAGAACATTAATTCAAGAGAAGCCATGCCACTCACCAACAACCTCTAGATCGAACTTTTTGATGTCTAGGGTATCGACTACATGAGACTATTTCTGAAGTCAAAGAACTATGAATCCATCTTGGTGGCAGTTGACTATGTCTCCAAGTGGGTTGAAGCCATACCATGTAGAACTATTGATGCAAAGAACTCCAAGAAGATGTTTGAAGAAATAATATTTCCACGATTTGGAGTTCCAAGAATTGTGATTAGTGATGGAGGTACTCACTTCACTAACAAGAACTTTCACAACTACTTGTCAAGACATGGAATCCATCACAACATTGTTATTCCATACCACCCTCTAACAAGTGGCCCAGCAAAAACATCAAACAAATAAATCAAGAATATTTTGCAGAAGACGTTCGACGAAATAGGGACTACATGGAAGGATAGACTACCTAATGCACAATGGGCTTATATAAGGGCCTATTGAACACCACTTAGGATGTCACCATACCAACTTGTCTACGAAAAGACCTATCATCTACTTGTTGAGCTAGAATTCAAAGCTCACTGGGCCACCACACGATGGAACATGGACTTTGAAGCTATAGGAACCAAGAGGAATATGTAACTCTCTAAGCTTGATGAATGGTGTGAAAAAGCATACCATAACGCCAAGATATATAAGGAGAGAACCAAAAGATTGCATGATAAGAGGATCAAAAAGGAGTTCACCCATAGAGATAAGGTATTACTTTTTAATTCCAAGGTGAAATTATTTGGGCATGGAAAACTTCAAAGCAAATGGGAAGGACCATTCAAGGTGATAAGCACCTCATTGCATGGAGCAGTAACACTTTAAAATGACGAAGGTATGTTATTCATGGTAAATGGCCACCATCTCAAGATCTTTCTAGAACATGAAAAACCACCTATGGATTTGGATGAGGTAGATTTTCTGATTTTACCATAGATTTACACCACAACCATCCTCTTTACGTTTTGTAATGGTTAAATATTGTTTTTGGGATTAGTTAGGGAGTAGAAACCACCGTGAGAAAAATCTCCATGGGAGCACACCATGTGGGACCGGCCGGTCCCACCTCTAGATCGGCTGGCCCCACTGTCAGCCACCTCGCCTTCGGTCATTTCTCTCATGTATTCTAGAACCTTCCCCTCTACAATCTCATATATTTTCACCATATTCGCATATTCCTTTGGTACGAGACCTTAATGGATAGATCTTGACCCCAACTACAAGTTGTTCCCCCTATATAGATGAGCCCCTACCTACCTCCATAGCCATCCTGTCATGACCTAGTCCTAACACCCTTGTGAGCATTAGCATCATGAGCAAATTTGCATTCAAAATCAAATAATTAGAAACTGAACTCTACATTCAAACGGCTCACTATTGGATCGACGGAGAGTCTGCTAGCAACACTGGATCATCCGTCAGTCCATTTGCATGCATAACAAGTTCAGACTCTGTCAGTCTACAACCACCACCACCGGAGAGTCCGCCACCACGATGGACTATCCGAAAGGATTGTCCCATGTAGAAATGTCAGGTGTCATTTTGAGACTCACTTAGTCCCACACATCACCATAGATGTCCATTTCGTGGAAGCACCAAGGTAGAGCAATCACTAGTTCACTCACTCTCACACTCTCACACTCTCACTCTCTCTAGTTCATCTCTCTCTACTCTCTCCACACTCAAGAAAGGAAGAGGAGAAGGAAAGGAAGAGAAAGGAGAAGGGATTGGAGCTTTGAGGTAGCAAGAGATGGCCGTGGAGATCACCTAGAGGCCGTCGTCCACAAGAGGTAGGGGTTAGAAGGGGGAGAAGCCCTCTCACCCTTGCCATAAGGAGCTAGGAGGAGTCAAGAAGAAGAGGATTTCGAGTCACCAAGGAGGAGATCCTGCTGCTCCATCACCTTGGAGAGCTTGATATCTTGTTTTTGCAGCCCATGGTAAGGATCTAACATGCCAAACAAAGGATTGCATCTTTAGGAGCCAAAACATAAAGAATATCGATTTGTGGCCTTGAGTTAGTTTACACCCAATGTAGCTAGAACCAACCAGCTAAATATGCTCCATAGAATCCTAGTAGCCTACCTTGAAGATGGTTTACACATGCAAGCACCATAGGTGAAGATTTGGATTTCAAGTTGCTATGAAGTGTTCACTGTCAGTACTGATGGAGAGTCCGACATCACCAACGGAGTGTCCGATAGTACTAATGTCTCTCTGCTCACCAACACAGAACACGTCTGTAACCGACTTTAGCATCCATCACTACATCGAAGCATCCGATGAGTTATATATCAGAGACAGAGGAGTGTTCAGAGAACATAGATCATGGTTTTGGTACAACGGAGTGTCCATTGATATTCCAGAGCATCCGCTGATATATAAGCCAGAAACTTGAGAACAGCCAGCTCATACCCGAATGATCCATCACTCACATGGAGTATCTAATGGAGGCTGAACACTTAGTAGCCCACATCACCCAATAGACCTGACCTGATGGATGGTCTGCCATAGTTTGTGGAACCTTCCAATAGGATTATAATTTACACAGAGAAGTTCCTGAGAACACAGAGTTCGTACTAGAGGGTCTGACCCTAGTTTGGAGAATCGATGGTCCTAGAGAGCCAATTTCCAAGTAAGTCCCAGTAACCATAGGACCGTCCGACATCCACACTGGACCATCTAGTTGTCACCAGTCAGCATACCACTAGTGTATAACTACACACTCAATCTTGTGTTACTATAGCATAATCAACTAAGAATCATCGCATAGCATGAGCATGTACTTTATGCAGTTCACTCATCAAGCATCATGCATGTATAGGTGACCCAATTCCTGAAGAACCGTTTGAGGAGGAGCCTTAGGAGGAAGAAGCCGTCGAGCCTAGCAATGACCCCCAAGGTAGGCCCCTATGCATCCCTATGCTTTACAAGTGCATAATGAACTATGGTTATCTATTGCATCATTATGTTACTATATGACTAGTGAACCGGGAGGGAATCACCTATGTCAAGCCTTATCCATATACTGCCTCACCAATCGATCGTACATGTCTTGTTTAATAGTCATGCTTAGTAGGCTTAGATCTTAGAAGTCAAGCTAATGATGGGTTTCTCATTACTCATGCGATGATAGGTTGATAATCCACTAAGTAACACCTTGGGAAGGGATCAACACTTGATCCACTTGGTTATGGTATGAGTTTTGGTTGGCAAGGGTTATGGTCATGGCAAGATGAGAATTCTTGGATGACATAGCTTGCTTACCTGTAAAGGACCGTGTATCCATGGTAGTGAGTATGAACATAAAACTATATAGACCACTTATCACCAATGGGGGAGACAAGCCAAGTAATTAATCACGACTGTCTTATCTGTGAAAATGGCAAGAGGGATGGCATTGGTCGGGAATGTCTGAGACATTGACTGGGCATCCAGTCGAACCTTTCGTCAGACATCTTGGCTAGGTTGGGGAAAGGTTGAAGCATCGAGATATCCCTTCTGTACTAACGGGTCTTATGGGTGATATCCCTTGTCTTTGAGTGGGGTTAATTTGTACCCCTCTGTAGAGTATAAAAGATTGAAAGCAATAAGTTCTTCTTGATACGGACTAGTGTAGGGATCAGAGATCAGGACTCGTGGAAAATTGAGTTCCCTTTTGCTAATGCTTAACTTGATTACCTATGCTATGCTTAGTTCTGCTACATCATAGATCACATTTACTTTATTGTATAAATGCTTTTATGTAAAGTTACACAATCCTTTCTACTACCCAAATGCATAATCCTTGCTTACTATACTGGGTAAGTCATGCGGACTACAATCGAGTACTCACCCTATGTGATCTTAAATTTTACAGGTACCATAGCCCATGTGCATGGATTCTTCTATGCTCCCAAATTGTTGTCAGATAAGGAGTGGTGAAGTATCCCATATCCCATAGATACATGGATGTGGCACACCCATGTATCTGTTATCATCTATGTTATGTTGAAAGACTTCCGCTAGACTTTGATGTAGATTGTATTGTGTGACCGTGTGATGAACTAAGTGTGTGAACCAGGACTTGTAAACTTTAATGCCCTAAACTTGTAATGTGATCTAAGCACTGTTGTGGTGTATTCTCTCTCTCAAACTGATCCGAAAGAGGAGTTGCTACATGCACTCCTAGGGGCCTTGAAGTTGTTAATTCGACAACCCCTGTCGGCTTTGATGTCGGTCCTTGACAGGAAGGGCATCGGGGTGCGACACATGGGTATCGGAGCACAGTTTGAGATGATTGTGAGTCATTACAACTTTGCCTTAGGTTAGGGATCATAAGCAACTAAAACCTTGCTTCATTAAATAAGAAAAGTTTTGGAATAAAACCTAACTTGACTGCTAAGGTCACCACTTACCATGGTTACTTCATTCGTGCCTATCCTAGAGCTAATCCTACCCTTTTCTACATGAGTTGAGTTTTACAAATCGTTCTAACTTCCCCTATTCCATAATCACTAGATGAAGTTGGGACATCTGGTGATGGCTACCCATGGGGAGAACATTGAAGGTTTTCTGGCCTTGCTCAACGAGGTGATGTGGAGAGGCAACTACTCGTATCGCCTGGAGTATGCAGTATATGCCCTAGGAGTTGGCCGTGGAATGATCAACTACACCTGCAAGGTCCGCATACCAAGTCACCTTTGTGACCTAGGATGGGAGTTTGATCACCTTGCTTGGTGGAAGGGTACTTTGATTCACATGGCAATTCAAATTGTGGCATATCATGCCATTGCAATATTGAGGGAGGCACTCGTTACCCTAAGTGAGCCACTATTTCAACACTTCCCAAAAAGGATGGAGATGAATGGAGTTTTCAAGTTCTCTATGCATACTGCACCGAATACTCTTTATGAGAAGAGGATGATAGAGTTAGTAATGCGCCAAGCGCATATGATTCGTTGTTTGGAAGCTAAGCTTTGGACTAGTCGCTCAAGGTTTGTCAACTTACAGCGTCGAGTGGAGCCATATGTGAGGATGACTGTAGTACCATCTACCATTCTCTATTACCCTCAAGGGGATGATGCCATGGTGTATGAAGTGATTAAGTATCCTTGCCGCTATCTAGAAGCTCAAGGAGTTAGGGTCCCTCAAAGCTTAATGTGACCCTCAAGGATATCTGTAGGATTGCTAGTTAGGTGTATGTCCCACACTACTAGTACACCGGTAGATTTTCTTGGAGGCACTCTAGTGCATCTTCTTCATCCCAAAGCCCCAGTGTAACACCCTAGTGTTAAGCTTGCAATTTGCACTTACATTGCATGATCATAATCATCATCTATTCATTCATGAGCATAAGCATATGAATAACATTTATTTACTTTATGTTTATCATCATGAAATGCTTAATTATACATGTATATGCCTTATGGTCATGCTTGGCCAATGCAAGTGGGTGTTCTTTGGTCACCAAAACAACTTAGACATACTTAGGATGCAAAATGGAACCAAGTTTGTATTCATGAGTTGGTCCAAAAATGCTTCTAATTGATAGTATTACTAGAATTGCTTGTATTAACATGATTGTTTGACCTATATTGACCAATTGCTTAGAGAGCTTGCATGGTAGGGGGACCTAAATAAAAGTTGTAGTTGAGGTCATGTAGAACAAACATTGTTCAAGTGTCAAGAGCAGGATTAGTGCCTAAGTTGGTCAAATAGGGCTTCCAAAAATCAACTTGATGCTATTTTGAAACTTGAAATTTTTTCCAAGTCCTAGGGTGACTTAGAGTTTTCAAGTAGCTGGCTTTGTTGAATTTTAGTTTGCAAACCATTTCGAATTTGACCAAACTTCTTTAAGCAATATTGTAGTACTCATGTAGCTCTATGAAATGGTGAAATTGGTTTGGCAAATTACTACACGGATTTGGAGTATTAAGGGGTAGAAAATCACCCTAATTGAATCGGCCCTGGTCGGATTCAAACGCCACTATAGTGGCCAACTAGACGGAGGCCGCGCGCACCGCGTGGTGGCCGTACGCCGACACTGGCCCGCGCTACTGAGCTTAAAGGGAGAGGACATGGCCATCCACTCAACCACGCGCTCACTCTCGCTCTCGCCCTCTCTCTCGCCCATGTGTCGCTCCAGAGTGGAGCCCAAGCAGCAGCCGCACCACCACCATGCCTTCGCCGGTAGTGTTCGTAGCACACACAGCACCGCTGCTCAATTCATCTCACCCACAGCTCCGCCGCGACATGCCCTACATCATCGACCCGCTAGCAATGTCTCTTGAGCCGAGGTGAGGCCCCATTGCACCATTATCGTGGTCACCATGGTCGCAGTGCGCCATCAAGCCTGAGCTCGCTATGGCCAGGCCACCTCGCATATGCACTAATCTCTCTCTCTACCGTCCTATAGTCGCTAGACCTTTTGGATGTTGTAGCCATTAGCCTTTTTGCCAATGTTGGCCTCGCCAGGCGAAGAACGTGCGTCCAACGCTATGAGCGACCATACTGCCACCATGTGTGCCACCGTGGCCGTGCCTGCCTCGTCTTCTTCCTCCCTTGCCTTTAGGTGCTAGAGAATCGCCTAGGGTAGGTGAAGCTTCCAGGGTTGACGGATGCCCAATGCTGTCAACCGACTTGCTGGAACACCATAGCGCCACCATCGCGCTCGCACCGCTGTGTCGCTGTGCACATGTCCGTGCTTTGCCGGCACCTCCTAGGGCCCAAACCCTAACCCTAGAGCTGCGCTAGGTGACCGTAAGGCCGTAGCTAGGCTCGCCCGAGCTTGCTATGGCCAGACATGGCCGGAGCACCACCGCACAGCGCCGCCGTCCACCATGAGTGCCACTACCCTAGCTATAGGCTGTAATTGGTTCAACTGTCTATCCTATCCGATGCACACTGTCAAGGGGAGCACATCGGTGTCGACCCCGTTGCCGGAGACCTCGCCGTCGGCGAGCTTCTCGTCGGTCAAACCGCGCCCCTGTTCTGTGCGTATGATGCGTGGGGTCACACTAACCGTGGGGCCCCGGGCGTCAATGACTGTGGGGTGCGCTGAGGTCGGGTGCACGTAGCATTTAACTGGTTTTTTTATAATTTCTTTAAATGTTTTCCAAATTTTGGTACAAAACTTGTAAAATTCATAACTAATTCTAGGAGTGTCCAAATTGAGTGAACCAAATTTTGTTAGATTCATCTTTATGAGTAGTATCTGTTAAAAATATGAAACTTGGGATGTGATATAGTTTTATACCTTGTTTAAATTATCTTGTTTATTCCTATTAATCTAAAAAAATGCATAACTTGAGCTTGGGAGAGGCTAAAAATGTGATTTCAATTTTACTAGTCTTGTTTTGACACGCTAGAGCTAGGAAAAATGTTAAACCTACAACTAGCATGCTTGGAATATGACTTATTATTTTGGCTTAATTAAATGCTAGTTTCTTATGAAATTAATTATGGTAGATTTCTAAAACATATGGGCATGAAATAAATTCTACAGTATTCTAGTATTATGAGGAACATAGGAAAAATAGTAAATCTATTGCTTGACACTTTTCACTATGCTAAACATATTTAAGTGGTAGTAAGCCTAGTAACTTGTCATTTGTTTAGAGGTTGCTAAGCTACTCCAAATGGCATGAAATTTTAATAGTAGACTTCTAGGAGTATGTGTAGGCTGCTGTAATTTTTTAGAATTTACTGAGCACTAGAAGTAGCAGATCCAATTTGCATCTTTATTAATTGATAAATGAATAGAGGCCTATATAAAATTAGTTTAGGTCCAACCATTATACTTTTTAACATGTTGGGAATATATACAACCTGATGGTGAAAATGGTTGTGCCCAGTTTTAATTTGTTATATACACCTAGTTATTTATTGCTCTATAATTCACTTGCATCTAGTTTTCTTGACTTGGTTGCCTTGTATAGACTTGAGGCTTGTTGTCTTGTTGCTTAGGCTAATTAAGATAAGATGTTAGCTGCAGGATTTAGGTCTCTTACTGATGTTGAACAACTTTACCTTAGGTTGTTAGAAAGTGGTGAGTGTATGTTCCTTATACTAAAGAAGAGATATACACCTACTTAGTAAGATTTAGTTAACTATAGTATTACCTGGTTATCATAATGGTTAAGAATGTATATATATGCATTGCACCATATCATTCACATCATCCCTTGTGCATTCACTATATTTATCCATATCTTCATGCATATAGGATTGCCAGAGGGGATCACACTACTGGAGTTCGTGTCATAGAACCGACCAATTTATAAGAATACAAGTACAATGGCAATCCGCAAGCGGTCGCACTGTCATACTTGAACCCATATAAACCCGGTAGTCCGTCGAGTACCACGACGGGTCTCGATAAACGATTTACAACAACCAAGATCATACAGGATTCAACATACATGCCACATATTACATAAAGTTCACAGATACTTTTCATAATCAGAGTACGAATAAAAGTTATTACAAACCAAGTTTGATAAATAAAGCGGAAGCAAATAAGTTCGAAGATAAAATTTCCAACATAGTTTGATACAGTGCCAAGCTAGATCACGATCCACAAAAGCAAGGATAGGAATTAATAAAGAAGCCTGCCCAAGGCTTACTCGTCATCCACAGCGGGATAGAAGCAACTCTTGCAATAACCATGATACACAGTGCCATCTGCAATAATGGGAAAATAAACCCTGAGTACAAGAAGGTACTCAGCTAGACTTACCCGTCATGAACCAGAAATAAAATGACTCCAAGGATTATGCAAGGCTGTATAAGTGGACGTAACTTGACAACATTTTGCGAAAAAGGCAACTGATCCGTTGTACAATTATGATTCCTTTACCAAGTTAATTATAACTATCCATTTCTAGATTAGCAACTATCCTGTGCCAAACATGTGGTATATCATTTAGAAGCATACAATAGTAACCATAGCAGGTATTGTAATTCCATTTTCATCCGAACCATCATATTCCATAATACAGTTACTACGATGTTGGAGCTAGCCAAGTTTCTCACTATCTAGGAGAGACGGCGATTCGAATCGATTTCAACCAGCTGGGAATTTATTCCTAACACAAACCCAGGTCTACCAGCCACGATAGCCTTAGGTCACCTTTGATACAACTCAGGTACACATTTTATGGGTCCGTACCGCGCCGCACAATCTGGAACACCAGATGCTAGGATGCTCAGGCCAAGCCTGCCCTTGGGCTCAGTCTGATCGTTCCCCGGAAGGAGCGCACAACAGAACGATTCCCGGCCTGAGTTGAATTACTCGGCTTCGTGGTCGGAACGAATTATCTGGCCAGCTAAGTGAGAGGCATGCGTTCAATCTTGTCAGAAGTTCCAACAACGGTATGGTCCTTGATCGACACAGACGGGGATAGATCCACACCCAAGACGTCCATGTCTTGTTGCTTCTCTATCGACATCCCGCCCGGTCTCCAATTATATTAACCATGGTTCTTTTCCACGATAGCAATTATAACCAACCGTGCTCCGGTATCCACCTATATCTCGCAGGTGACCGGAAATCACCCGACTTCTACCGGTCTAAGCATGGCTAAGCATATATTCGATCCTAGACCTATACCGGTTAAAGGTGTAATATCTGGACAAGGAATGTACATGCATCAAGTGGTTTCGTTCAACTCTTATAACCTAATGCATCAATCATAAGTACTTAAGTAAACATTTGCAAATTACTGGGAGACTTATAATGCTCCAGGGCTTGCCTCGCAGAAAGGAAGTAGGGCGGTGGTCAGGACACTCCGGAAGCTCTTCAGGGTTCTGCTCCACGCCTTCGAGTCGCTGCGCCATGGATCCTCCCGCCGATTCCCTTCCTCTGCTTCTTCAATTCCAACAACGTGATCTCTTCCTCCGATCCTAGATGCATGAGTATGGCATAAGTATTACGAATGCATATATGTTAATAAGTGCATCATGTTTATTGAGTAGGTGCATATCTCTTCTCGGTTATTTAATTATCTTTCCATAATGCATCAATTATACCATAAAATAGCAGCTACTTGTTTCACTCATAACGGGAGTTCTACAAATCCAAATCCAGTGATCCTGGACTTTCTGGAAAGCTTATCAAATTCTACACAACTTTGTTATTAACCATTTTTATAGTACACATCATTTTCAACATGCAACTCATCAAACTCTAGAATCAGTCCGGAAACTATTTAATATGCAACATAAAGTAATAATACTTCTACTTCATGTACTCATTCAAAATTTGACAACATAGAATCTACCAACAATTTAAGCATACCAAATACATTTAAGATAATATAATGATGAAGCCCAAACTATTTATTAAATTGCCTTTATTATTTTATTTAGATATCTAGGTTAAATAATAAACATATATCAGATATACTTCATAAATTCTCAAAAATTTACAGTGCCTTACTAATACTATCAAAGGACTGCTATAGAAATTTCATGTCATTTTAGTAAGTAGAACATTCTATACAAAAATGATAAGGCAGCAAGGCTTGAAATAGCATAAATGGAAAACCCTATTGAAAAGTGTCAAGCAACAGATTTCCTATTTTTCTTAGCATCCATATGGTACTAGGATTACCTCCAACAAATTTCATGAATTTTGGACTCATAATTAATTTATAAAAATTTATGCAAGAATTGACTATCCATAAAAGAAAAATCTATAACTATAAATCTACCCATGCACTGGTTGCCAAATTTTTACCAGAGCTCAAATATGCTAAGAATAGCTCACCACAAAAATTTCATAATTTTTGGAGCACAGGAACTCTAGATATAAAATAAACAAATTTGAATGCATTCAAAAGCACATTTCAAATCCCTATTTAAATCTCCAAAAATTTCTACTGTACAAGTCAAGAACATATTTTTCCTAAATACTACTCTTCCTAAGGAACACTCACAAATTTATTTCACAATTTTAGGAGCTATCAAACTGAAGATATGAAAATCACAAAAGAAATCAAAAACTGGAATCAAATGAGCTATCCTTCAATACTGCTGTCGCTGACCGGTGGGACCCGCTGGTCAGGGGACCCCACGCGTCAGTGACACTAAACAGGGCAGCGGCGCTGCTTGGCACTGCGCGGCTACGGCTCGTCGACGGCGAGCTTCGCCGGCGGTGAGGTCTTCACGAAACATTCTACTGAGCAGCGCGCGTCGAACGACCTAGGTGGTGGCGGGTGAGGGTGGGTGGAGCATGCTCGTCGTCGGTGATGGCGGCACGGCGGCGCTGCTCGATGCTGTGCCGGCCATCTCCGGCCATGGGAAAACTAGGCGAGGCGCGCAACGGTACCACGGTGACCTAGCGACTCTATTTCAACAACAAAAGCTCCACGCAAAGCTCCGACGACGCATGGCCACGGTGCGGTGGCGCGGAGGTTAGAACGCGGCGGCGCTGGTTGTCACGTTCCACGCCGGCGGGACAACCAACCGAGGTGACATCATAGCACCGGCTAATACACATCCTAACCCAATGCTAACGCTCAAAATCGAAAGGGAAGCGCGCGCGAGCCGAACAGTGGCGAGCTTGCCGTGGAGGCGGCCATGGCGGCCGAGGTTCCAGCGAGAGGGGAAAAAGGAAATACGCCCTCACCAAGGCGCAATAGAAGCAATCAACACGTCGTGGTGGTGGAGGGAGGTGCGGCGCAGCTATGGGCAAGATGGAGGCGGTGGTGGTGCGACGTAGTGCACGCGAGACGACGGCGGAACTGCTCGGCGTTGCGGGAGCTCGGCGGCTGCGCTGTGGGCGAAGGAGGAGGCCGGGAAATTGAAAATGGGCGCGGGATGGCTCGGGCAGGCGCTGGCGGGGTTAATGGCTCGCGTCGGCCTGCCTTGGCCGTGGTGGGCAGGGCGCTGGTGACGCGCAGCCGTCGCCGCGGACACGCGGCGCGCGTGCTCTGCCAGTGTCGGCCACTGATGCCGTGATTCAGTTCGTTTAGACAACCCGAAGCCGAGCCTGACGTCGAGTTTTCACGTTGATACAACGGCTAATCCATGGCTCCAAATCGTAAACCATCTTAACAAAAATCCTAGCCCTATGTACCAGCTTCAACTTTGATTAAGAGAGTAAGCTCTGATTCGCAACAGAAACAGAGAAAAATCATGCTCAAGGTGGGCTTGTCAGGCTGTCAGGGATCCAGACTTAGAAAATTTTTCTTAAGTGTTGAAAGCTGGATTTTGCTGATTTTTGTGGGACCCATTCAAGCATGTTAGAAGCTAAATCAGTCCATGACCCAAAAATAAAAGTTGTTCCTTATGTCAAACACTACAACTTTGATTTAGTGAACTCCTCCATGCAAGGTCTCTAACACCTAGTTCAACTTTAGTCAAACATGCTACATTCAAAAGATGACTTGAGCAAGAACTATGACTTAGTGATCTATTTAGCCCTAGCCCTAAATACCAAAGTTGTTCATGATGATACTCTAAGCATGTTTAAGCAATTTGCAAGGTCATTTAAGAATTTCATGTAGTAGTCACGCATAGAGCTAATTAAAGTAATCACATGAAATATGCCTTAAAGACTTGATTTAGTAAAGTGACTTTCATGACCATGTTCTAATTGATAACCCAAGTGTGGTTACATGTTTTTGTGACTCAATTCTACCAAGTACATGTTTTCATTCATGATCATTTGCATACACACATGGAAACATGAAATAATAAGAATGTTGCATATGTTTCAATTGAATGTTTCAATATCAATGCTTGTTTATGAATGCTTGATGCTCATGCTCATGTTATGCAAGTCAAGTTATGCAAGGCTAACACCCGAGGTGTTACAGTTCGAGACTGTGGGAGAAGAGGACCAGCAACAAGAAGTTCCAGAGGGCGAAGAATAGGTCCAGGAAGAGTTGCCTGAGTGCACTAACCACCAACCCTTAGCTTTTCTAAAAGGCAAGCCCCGAAGCATTCTAAGCCTCTAATGTTTTACAAATACTAATTTATGTCCTTTATGTTTGATGCATTAAGTTGTAGGAGTTGTTTGGAAACACTTGATGCATATGATATCCTTGTACAGAATTATATACCTTGAACCTTGTGTAGGTCTAGGATCGAATATATGCTTAGCCATGCTTAGCTTGGTAGAAGTCAGGTGATTTCCTGTCACCCGTGAGATGTAGGTGGATATCTGGTCACGGTAGGCTATATTTGCTATCATGGAAAAGAACCATGTGATAATATAAATGGAGGCCAGCAGAGTCTAGGTTGTAGGTTGACAATTGTGATTCTGTTTGAGCCACTTAAGTACCGCAGCATTGGAGGCCCTCTTGTCATTTTGAACACAGCCTCTCACTTAGCTGGCCGGATAACTCATTCTAACCATGAAGCCGAGTAGCTCAACTTAGGCTGGGCCTCGTTCTGTATGAGTGCGCACACTGGAGGTATTAAGGATGTGTGGGGAGCTGGATGTGAGTCCAAGGGTAGGCCGGGCCTGACCATCCTGGCAGCTGGTCAGTCCCTGAGTGTGCGGATATGTCCTGAGTTGTACCAAAGGTGACCTAAGACTACATTGGTGTAGATATGTCTAGGTTTGTGTTAGGATTTTTTCCCAGCTAGTTGCAATCGATTCGAATCGCCATCTCCTGGATAGTGAGAAACTTGACTAAGCCCCTTCATCGTAGTAACTTGATGGAATGTGATGGTTCTGATGAATATGATAATACTACACCAGATATGGTTACTAATGTTTGCTTTAGCTTAATTAAGTGATTGCTCTAGTGCAGGTGCTATAACAACCCAAGTTTTCTAATAACCAAAAATCTAAACTTAATTTTTTTTCTAACAAAACCCATGTATGGTGAGTGTGCATACTAGGAAACCACCCATGTAGTTGCACATGTAGAACCCAAGCTAGCATGGTTGAGCATTGCTGCATTTTAATTCCACTTGTGAGTTGCTTCTTCATGATTTTATGTGGTGCAATAAAATCAATTAAACCTTTCAACAATTATTGTGTGTGTGTGTTGCCAACCTTTGGCATGGACTCCAAAGCCCTAGATGACCTCTAGTGTTCCCAACTAGGATGTATATATGTTGCAACACATATACATGCATAGGTACCCTAGGTGTAGTGGGAAAATAGAAATAGAAATAGAAAAGGAATTGGAAAAGGAGAATAAAAAGAAAAGAGAAAGAAGCCCAACAACAGAAGCAGCCCGCGCATGTCCCAGCTAATGTTGCCGGCCTGCTGGCACCCGCGCTACTGCCGGCCCACTCACGCGCCTGCATCGCGTAGGCCTGCTTCATCTGCCATGGCCTAGCACTGTGCCCTGCTCCTGCACGCGCGCGCTAGTGCCCACGTCGCCCCGCCACTACCGCTGACATGTGGAACCACCCTATCATCCCCTACCCCACTCTCCCTCTCTACTTTAAGCAGAGCAGAGTGCCATGCCATGCTGCTCGATGTATGCACCCTGCCCCTTGTGCATACGCGCCCTGGATGGCTACCACATCGACGATCCACGCCACCACCTACCCCAGCTAGCGCCCGCTTGCCCATGACACAAGCGCCATGGACCGAGCTATGTCGTGCCCTACCCAACGCGCCTGCCACCTCCATACCCCGTCTTGACCGGCTGCCGCACAAAAATGGGGGCGCCAAAGCAACCGCACTCACACTACTCCCTAAAACCCCAAGCCAGGGCCCTTGATCGCCCTCCATGGGCTTCCTTTCCGTCCATCCAATGTCCGCCACCGCCATGGCTGTGAGCTCCCTATAAAAGGGGCATGCTCGGTGCCCTAGCATCCTTCCCATGCCCTGCCACCACTTGTGGTTTCACCATCTGCACGCTGAGACCGAGAGAAGGGAAGGAGAATGGAGGACGAGAGGAGAAGGCGACCGACTACGCCGCTGCCGCCAGAGGACAACTCGCCTCTACACCACTAGCCTATTGCCTCGAGTCCCACGGTGAGCCCCGCTATCCCTCTACTAGCTGTCCTGCACCGTGACCATGTCTGCCACTGTGTCCTCCCCCTTAGAAGGGCCAAAGGCGACCCTTTTTCACTGTTGTAGTGCACCACACACATGCACACACGCACATGGCCAAGGACCTGGCCTTGCCGAGCCTCAGATGCTCAGGAATGTTGGTGTGCCCTCACCGTGCACTGCACGGTCAACATGGCCGAGGCCACCCATGGCACCACCATGTTCTAGCCACACTAGGACGATAACAGTTCCCAAACCACCGCAGATGGACTCGCCTTGACAAGTAGCCCCAAAAGCATGCACCTTTTTGGCCATAGGTCACCTAGACATCATAGTCGAGCTCACCTCGCTGTCGCAACCGCACATCGGAGCGCCGTCGTGCCGTGGATGATCCCACCAATCCCGGCCGCCCTGCGATGCGAGGAGGGTCCAATGAGGTTTGCCGTCACCCCGTGCACCTCGCCACATAGCTAGATGAATGGAAAGGCCCCGCCTTGCCCTAGTCCACCATAGCCACGAGCTCACCGGAGTTCTGCCGCGCGCCTTGTCTTGCTGTGGACTCTGCCGTGCCTCTAGGTCACCGTCGTCTTTGCCATTCCCATGACCCCAATCAAAGGAAAAGGGCCACTTTTGGCCCCTATTGCTGTCGTAGCCGCTTAACCAATTGGAGACACTGATGTGTTCATCGAAGCGTAGGGTAGCTAGCGGATCTCGCTAGAGGCATCCCGATGCACCATAGGACCCCGCCACCATAACCGTGTCACCGCCCCTAGCCGGCGATAGAGCCACCAAGGTGCCGCTTTTGGCCCACTAGTGAGCTCACCATGAGCTCACAAAGCCATAGAGCCCCCTAGTAGCCTTGCGCGAGAATGGCCGAGCTCGCCACCAGTGAGAGCACCACCATGATAGAGAGAGGGAGCAGCCGTGCCCCTTTCGCCCGAACCCGCGTACACCCGGCGCACCATGAACCAGAGAGAGGAGGGGAAGAAGTGGACGCGGTCCACTACGGACCGCGCCTGTGGTCCTTGGACCTGCACGGTGCCATCCACCATGGACTAGTCCCCATGGACCAAGCCCAGTAGTGGCCTGCACGAGCCACGTGGCCACCCGAGCGCCTGACACTTGTCCATGCCGGCACAACCCAGACCAGCCCAACCTGGTCCATGACCTGGCCCACTGAGCCCAGTCAAGGCCTAGTCAATGTTGACCATTAACCTAGCCACACCTGTCAGTGACTGTAACCCCCATGCCCAATTAGAAGCTACCATGTGTCAGCACAACATTTTTTCTTTTTCTTTTTCTTTTTTAGAAAATAATTTAAACTTAGAAAATTTATACGACCTCAAAAAAATATGAAACCAGTGCCCCAATTTTTCTAAAAATGAGCTCTACGTCATAGGCTATTGTTTGATTGCATTTGGATCTTTTGAATTTCTATTACTTATTTGGGGACATCTATTGGAGATGACCTGCCAGGTGCCACGCCCCACCCAACCTCATAGAATCCTATTAGACATGCTACAATGTAGATGCTAGTGCTTTACTTTTATTCAAATGATCTGTGATAGGTTGCATAGTAGAATTGCTTTGAGCCATTACCTTGTCGCAACATATACCCCTACACACCCACTGTTAGGTTAGACGCTCGCTTATTTACTTACTACTACTTCTACTTCGCATTATATCTGTGATGTGATGTTTGGTGGAGGATTGTATGTGAGTGACAAGGCACTGGGTGTCGGTAATGTGGTAACTACTGGGGAGATCTTGGCGTGTGCTTTGGGTGTGTGGTGAGGGTTGAGTCGATCGGGTAGGATCTTATGACGATTCATTGGACGAGTCTTACTAGGGGAGTGTGACCTAGGCATCCCCTATGAGAGGTACCTATGGCAGGTACATGTGAGATGAGGAGATCCTAGGGTGGAGTGCCTTTGTGGGATGAAGCCCTAGGATGGATGTGCCGTCAAGGCACGGGGTGTTGGTTATCCCATGTTGTGAAGATATCCTGTCCGGTCCCCCCTAAGGACTAGTATGTTGAGAGAACCAGATCATAGGACCCTACGTACACACCACTCATTCCTGAATGGACGGGGGATGGTTACCCGACCAACTAGGACGGTGCCACTCTAGCTAGGTTGGAAGTGGATAGTGTAGGGAGGTACGGGCATATGGCCCACACCCTCCTATGATAGCGTAGTGACCTTTGGGTGCCAGGTACTACGTCTCACAGTCTCAATGTGCTGGTGGACTCCAAGGTATCCTAGGGCTAAGTGGTAGGGTGGCACCATACCGGTTGGGAGGCAGTCGGTATCAGCCTAGGTGGGGCACCGCCAATGATGGTGATCTTGTGGTTCTAGGTGTACACGCTCTGCAGAGTTGATCAATCTATACATATAGCCATGTCCTCGGATATGGACATTCCTATGACCTATGCTTCCCTTGATTAGTGAGTGGAGTCCTTTCTTCTCTCCACCTAGGTTCTGTGTTGGTTTCCAACTTGGGCCATTGAGGAAAGGTATGAGCAGGAGTCATCCTTGTCACCTAGAGAGTGATTGTGGTGTAGTGGGAGAACGTGTGGATGAGATGGGTTAAAACTTGATGAACTATTATTAAAACTTGACATACTCACATAGGAAACTATAGCCACAAATAGGTCTTTTGCTCTACCCTTGCATTCCATGACCACAAAGAAAACACAAAGCATAGGGTGGAGCCAGTGGCCAGTACAAATTGTACTGATAATTGTTTGATAGATTATGAGCCCGAGTACGACTAGTAGGCAGACGATTAGGAGGATTAGAGGTCTCGTTCCTGTGCTCAAGTTTGGTTCAGAAGATGGAGTTAATGTCCGCTGGCTTTCTAATTGATGCTATTTTAGATGCTGCATGCTTTGAGTGATTCCGCCAAGTGGTGATCTAATAATGATTAAACCTTGCTATTTGTACTCTCTTGAAGACATGTATTCGATGTATGACTGTGATATCGACTGATATTTGATAATGTGATGGAATGATCATCTAGGACTATCACGTTATACTTTGAATTTCTGGATTTCCCTTCGAGGAAATCAGGATCATTTCAGTTGTTATCAGAGCCATACTTAACCCTAGGATGAGACCCTTAGGATTGGACGGTAGAAATAGGAGTGGAACTTGTCTTTTTCGGTTATATGTACCAACCTTGCATCTTTTTATGCATGGCTTATCTTTTTCAATCTACTGATCCTCTTCTTCTAGACCGATTTGTAGATGGCACCAGCAGTTGAGCTTCCTATTGACGGTCCGAGCTACCGTGGTTCTGCTCAGATGCTCTATGACATCCTCAAGGAGTTTGGCGTGCCCACCGAGCAGGTTGAGTATGTCTGTCGAGATGAGCCTAGACCCGACAGACTATAGGGCCACATCATCATCCACCTCAGGGTTCCTACGAGTGACCCCTATTGGAGCTACATGCCTTCCAGGAGCTACAGGTGGAGACCTCCATTACAGCTTGTGTCTATTTTGTTTTGTGCTTGGCCCTTCACCACGTGATGCATGATACCCACGAGCACCTTAGGAGGGGACCATACCGCTTGGTTCCCTGAGCCCTAGACCTAACCCAGAGTACCAGGAGATAGGTCTTTGCTACTGAGCAGACTATGTACGTCGAGGAGGGCCCTTGCCTCTAGGTGTCTGCATATTACATCCCTTGCCAGGATGGGTACGTCATGGAGGTTGAGTCATAGAACCGTCGGTATCGGGACATGCTATTCTAGGCTGACGAGGCCTTCCTAAGGGAAGAGAAGAAAGAGGTGCTCAAGGAGACCATCCATGTGGAGCATGAGGGCTACGACCACATGGAGGCCTACTATAAGGCACGTGAGAGCAAGCTAAAGGAGGAGATTGCAGATCTGAGAGACAAGGCTGGAGACTTTGGGCTCCACAATGACTACTTAGACTGCAAGGTGCTTGAGCTTCAGGATGCCCTCGAGCGCAAGAAGAGGCGCCTGAGTGATCACATTGAGATGGAGAAGAGGTATGGGTTCAGGAAGATGATGCTGGAGAGCCGTTGCAACATGCTAGAGAGGAAGGTGGTTTAGTTGAGCGTTAACACCACTCACTACTAGCGCCACCTTATTGAGTACATGAAGTAGATAGAGTTCTAGAAGGATAGGGTAGACAGGATCAGTCAAGCATGGGTTGACGCCGACATCAGGCAAGTCAAGGAGTTCAAGGAGATGTAGAAGTTCCTACCCCCTGAATCACGCAAGAGGCTACGCAAGGAGTCCTTTTGGGTTGAGCCCACTAAGCTCAATCTGAAGGCATGCCCTTTCAAGGACTATCTTGAGGCCCCAATGACTGAGCAGTTAGAGGAGGCCCTGGAGTACATCTTGAGGATGCACCGCACCGATGCAGAGCTCTAGGAGATGGATGCTAGCATTGTACCACCACCTAGTTAGAGTTAGCTATCTAGTGATGCTATAATAATGTAGTAGTTGTAGTGTTGATGATGAGCCCTATGTGGCTATGAGGCATGACTCACTTTTTGGAGTAGAGTACAATATCCCTCTTTTGGAGCTGACCTACGTGTAGAGCAATTTCTCATGAGTCTTCTAGTGTAGCTGCTAGAGACATCGCCATGTAATAAACCCATGTAATGAATGCTTGGACCTTAATGCTTCTCATGGATGTTCTTGCTTCTTTGTTTGAGTGCATGGCTAGAATTAACTTATAAATTTAATTGCTAATAAAATCACCTAACCACTTGATAATAACTTGTACCTAATGTCTACAGCAAAGATGTCATGTGGCCACTCTGAATGTCTGAACCATCGCTCTCTATCCCCCATGCCCGCTGGTCATGGTCGTGGAGGAGGACGTGCTACCACCCATGCTGCCCTCAACCTTGAGTAGGAGGTACTGCTTGCTAGAGATCAACATAGGGAGGAGCCCATTCTAGAGGGGCAAGCCCTAGCCCAGCAAGGAGGCGAGAACGCTGCATCTGGGGGTGACGATGCTCCACCACCACCACCACCACTTTTGAATGAGGTGATGGACCACCAGACACGTCTCATGGAGACACTAGCTGAGGGGCTATTGTGCCACAATGGGGGACTGCCCAATGACTTCTAGAGGAAGTGGGAGGTTTTCCTCAAGCTGAGGCCCCCTACCTTTGATAGCTCGGACGATGACCCCATCACCGCCGAGGACTGGCTGTGTGAGATGGAGAAGAAGCTGGACCTAACCACTTGCTCTGATGAGGAGTGTGTTGGAGTCGTAGCCCACCAGCTCAGTGGTGCCGCACGCACGTGGTGGGACAGCTATTGTGACACCCACGCTGACCCTACACACATCTCATGGGAGGAGTTCATCGAAGCATTCCATGAGGACCACGTGCCCGAGGGCGTGATGGATGCCAAAGTCGAAGAGTTCTATAACATTTCCTAGGGATCCCAGAAGATCTAGTAGTACGTCAACCGCTTCACTTGCATGATGAGGTATGCTCTAGGTGGGACAGACATCAAGAAGAAGAAGAAGTACTTCTTCAAGAAGGGTCTAAACAAATGCCTCATGGTGGCCCTATCGGGTCATACCTGCTACACCATCCAGGAAATGATTAACAAAGTCCTGGTGATGGAGAGGGATCATCTAGAGGCTGATGCCCTCTATAAGGAGAAGAAGTACCGGTCCGAGAACACCTCTCGCGCCTCGGCATCTAAGAGGTTGTGAGCTCACGCACCCTCACAGCCTCGCTCTGAAGCTACCTAGGGAGCCGCACTTGCTTTGAGCCATGGAGGTGGTACCCACACCACAAACTGCCATTGCCTTGCTCAAAGCCCTAGCACGTGGAAGACCATTGCACCCACCGCCATGGGCAGCATGCCCTTCACTTGCTTCGGCTGTGGTTAGCCAGGCCACAAGGTCGTTGATTGCCCCATGAAGAATGCCACACCACCTGCTCCGACCATAGCAAGACACACTATTGTTCAAGGTACGCCGCACAAGAATGTTGCTGGAGCCACCCATGGTCGCCTCACCCATCTAACCATGGAGGATGCCCAGAACACCCTAGATGTGGTGTACAGTATGTTCATTGTGCATGGAGCTATAGCTTCGGTATTGTTTAATTCAGGTGCTACCTATTCTTACATATCCACCAAGTTTGCAAGAGAGCATAGCATACCCGTGACTCCACGCAAGGAGCTTATAGACACTAGTTCACCATTGGGTCGCATCATATGCACGAAGAGATGTCAGGGAGTGAGCATCATCATTGATGGTCACCCTTTTCTAGCCGATCTTACTTTGCTTCCCTCTGATGGTCTGGATGTCAAACTAGGATGCATTGGTTGACTCGATAGAATGAAGTAATATCATGCTCACCATGGTATGTGGAGATAACACACCCAAGTGGTCACGTAATCCTATGTGAGCCCAACATTGATAGGACAGTTTCCATGTTGTGCGCCTTAGGAGCCAAGTCACTTGAGGAGGTGCCCGTATTATGTGAGTACCCTGATGTGTTCCTCGAAGAGTTGCCTGGTATGCCACCTAATTAGGATGTGGAGTTTGTGATCAACCTTCTATCGGGTACAGGAACTATTGCTAAGAGGCCCTACCACATGTCGGTTGACGAGCTAGAGGAACTCAAGAAACAACTTAGGGAGTTGTCAAACAAGGGGTACATTCGGCCCAGTGCTTCACCCTGGGCTTCCCCTATCTTGTTTATGAAGAAGAAGGATGGTTCCATGAGGATGTGCATTGACTACTAGAATTTGAATGCCATGATTGTCAAGAACAAGTACCCACTGCCGAGGATAGATGATCTGCTAGACCAGCTGAGGAATACCAAGTTCTTTTCTAAGATTGATCTCTGATCTGGGTACCATCAGATGAAGATAAGGACTGAGGACATTCCCAAGATAGCCTTTGTCACTAGGTATGGGCAGTATGAGTTCACCATTGTGTTATTTGGACTCACCAATGCTCCTGCCTACTTTATGAATATGATGAACAAGGTGTTCATGGAGGAACTGGATAAGTTTGTGGTGGTATTAATCGATGACATTCTTGTCTATTTGGCCACTGTAGAAGAACATGAGCAACATCTAAGAGTAGTGTTGGAGAAGCTAAGACAGAATCAACTATATGCTAAGTTCAGCAAGTGCAAATTCTAGCCTGAAGAAGTCACCATCCTGGGTCACATTCTCACTGCTGAGGGAGTAGCTATTGATCCCGCCAAGATGGAATCTGTAAAAGATTGGGAACAACCCCGCAATGCGACTGATATCTGAAGTTTCCTTGGGTTGGCTGGATATTATCGCCACTTCATTGAGAACTTTTCCAAGATAGCCAAGCCAATGACCAACCTTCTAAAGAAGATCAATGAGTTTGAGTGGACGCCCGAGTGTGAGCAAAGCTTATAGACCTTGAAACAGAAGCTTACCACTACTCTTGTGTTAGCATTGCCTGACATTTAGCAAGACTTTGTGGTCTATTATGATGCATCTAGATAGGGACTCGGCTATGTTCTGATGCAAAATGGGTGAGTTATAGCTTATGCTTCCCGCCAGCTGAAGGACCACGAGCAATGCTACCCTACCTATGATCTTGAGCTTGCAGCTGTTGTGCATGCCCTAATGATCTTGAGACACTATCTGATCAGGAACAAACATGATATCTATAGCAATCACAAGAGTCGGAAGTACTTTTTGCCTCAAGAGGATCTAAGCATGAGACAACATCGATGGCTAGAGCTAATTAAGGACTATAACCTAGAGATAGACTATCACCCTAGGAAAGCTAATGTAGTCGCAGATGCCCTGAGCTGTAAGGGCTATTGCTATAGCCTGATAACAGAAGCCATACCATCAGAGCTGAGTCAAGAGATGGAGGACCTTCGACTCGAATTCCTACCAATGGGAATGTTGAATGAGCTTCGAGTGAAGTACAATCTTGAAGATCGAATTCACAAAGCCCAACAAGAATGCCCCAAAATCTAGAAAATCCAAGAGCTCACTGAGCTAGGCAAGTGTCCTGAGTTCAGAGAAGATGAACAGGGAGTGTACTGGTACAAGGATAGAATCTGTGTACCCTCCGATGCAGCCATGTAGTACCAAGATGTATGCCGACTTGAAGAAGCTTTTCTGGTGGAAGAATATGAAAGCTGATATTGCATGGCATGTCACGCGTTGCGACATCTGCAATAGGATCAAGGCCAAACACCAAAGACCGGTAGGACTATTGAGACCCTTAGATGTTCTGATGTGGAAGTGAGAAAGCATATCCATGGACTTTATTGTGGGTTTACCTCAAACCCCAAAAGGCCATGACTCGATTTGGGTAATTGTTGATAGACTAACTAAGGTAGCTCACTTCATAGCTGTGAGAACTAACTATAGAACTAAGAGGCTCGCAGATCTCTATGTGGATAACATTCTCAAGCTTTATGGAGCCCCTGTGAGCATAATGTCTGATCGAGGAACGCAATATGTGTCCAAGTTCTAGAAGAGTCTCCACAAGGCAATCAGGACTCGACTGGATTACAGCACCACATACCTTCCTCAGACAAATGGGCAGATAGAGAGTGTGAACCAGATCTTGAAGGATATTCTCTGAGCTTGTGTTCTAAAATATGGGTCTGATTGGGAGAAGAGTTTGCCACACATAGAGTTCTCTTACAATAACAGCTACCAGGCTTAGTCTCAAGATGTCACCATTTGAGGCCTTGTATGGGAAGAAGTGTAGGCCCCCACTGATGTGGTCAAAAGTTGGGGAGAGATCATTCTTTGGCCCCACAAAGATCAAGGATGCCGAGGAAGGAGTTGCTCAAGTGCGGGAGAATCTAAGAATTGCTCAAAGCCGACAGAAGAGTTACGCAGATAAAAAGCGAAGAGACCTTGAGTTTGAAGTTGGCGACTATGTTTATCTCAAAATCTCCCCACTATGAAGCACCATCAGGTTCTATGTGAAAGGGAAGTTGGAGCTAAGGTATGTTGTGCCTTATCGGATTTGTTAGAGAATTGGCAAGTTAGCCTACAAGGTAGAATTGCCTAAGGAATTGCCCAGAGTGCACCCAGTGTTCCATGTATCCCAACTATGCAAGTGTTTGAAGCTACAAAATGAGCAAGTACCTACAGAGGCACTCAATATATAGGACACTCTAGAGTACAAGGAGCAGCCAATACAGATACTTGACAGAGCTGAGAAAGAAACTAGAAGCGCGACCATACCTATGTGCAAGGTTCAGTGGAGCAACCACACTAAGAGAGAGAGTTAGAGCTTTGGATGCTTTACCCCTACCTCTTTGAAAGGCATGTCTCACCTTAAATCTTGGGACGAGATCCCTATGAGGGGGAGGACGGTAACAACCCAAGTTTTCCAATAACCAAAAATCTAAACTTCAATTTTTTCTAACAAAACCCATGTATGGTGAGTGTGCATACTAGGAAACCACCCATGTAGTTGCACATTGTCATAGAACCGCCCAATTTATGCAAGCCTAAGCACGGCTGCCCCCACTTAACACGTTGGCACGCACACACTTGCACTTATATAAACCCGGTAGTCCGTTGAGTGTCACGAAGGACCTCAGTAAATCAACATCACAACCAAGATCGCATGATTAAGCAAATACACATCACATACATGGAGTTGTAGCAGAATAATATTACAATTGAGTTCACAAATAATAATATGTTGCTAAGTTTACAAATACGATGGCTAAAACAACATAGCTCTAAAATGATGACAATAACATAAGTTTCAAATACACTGCTAGCATAAGTAACATCCTCCAACAATAGCACATCGACGAGAAATAGATATAGATTCACCGAGCCCACCGGCGGTTAGCCACCATCTTCAGTAGCCCAAGAACTTCACCTGCAACATGTTGAGATAAACCCTGAGTACTCGAATGTACTCAACTAGACATACTCAACAGAAGAGAAATAAGAAGACTCTCAAGGGTATGCAAGGCTTATTTAGTGGAGCTGGTTGGATAGCATAACTTTGCAAAAAGAGCATTACTCCCATAAGTCCTTACTTTCAATCTTTTAGTCAATATTTAAGCATCAAGTTTAGTGAAGCTTATTATGGCTAACTTTGCACCTATTCTAGAGCAATCACTTGATTAATAAGCATCACAATAGTAACCATATCTGGTTTATCATATAATTATTGTAACCATCATGTTTCATCCAGTGTTACTACGATGAACAAGCTCAGTCAAGTTTCTCAATATCCGGGAGACACGGCGATTCGAATCGATTGCAACTAGCTGAGCAGTATTCCTAACACAAACCTAGACAAACCTATGCCAACGTAGTCTTAGGTCACCTTTGGTACAACTCAGGCACACATGTTGCGGGTTCAACTAGCGCCGCACAATTAGGGACAACCAGCTGCCAAGACGGTTAGGCCCTAGTCTGCCCTTGGACTCACATCTGGCTCTCCGCACATCCCTACTACCACCCAGAGTGTGCACTTTTACATAATGGGGCCTGGCCTGAGTTGAGCTACTCAGTTCCGTGGTCGGAACGAGTTATCTGGCCAGCTAAGTGAGAGGCATGCATTCAAAATGATGAGAGGGCCTTCAATGATGCGGTCCTTAACTGACACAAATAGGATAAATATGCACACAAGACCTCCATGTCCTGCTGCCTCTCAATCACTAGATCCCGTTCGGTCTCCATTTATTCATCATCACATTGTTATTTTCCATGATAACAAATACAGCCAACCATGACCAGGTATCCACCTATATTGTAGGTGATAGGAAATCACCGACTTCTACCGATCTAAGCATGGCTAAGCATAGAACGTCCTACTTATACTAGTAAGGGTTCTGGTATTTGTATATAGTGGACAAGGTAGGAATTATGCACCAACAGTTTCATTCAACTCCTATCACCTAATGCAGAATACAAAAGTTATACTTATATTCATTTGTAAAAAGAGAGGATAGGTGACTTAGAATGCTCCATGGCTTGCCTAGGATCCAACACAAAGTTAGTTCAGTTAGCTTGCATCGTCTTGGGGAACATCTCCACTCTAGGCATGCACTCCAGGGGTCCTTCCATCTTCGGGATAGGTCCACCAAACACCATCTTTGGGTTTGGCTGCAACATCACATCCTTTGGTTCCCCGTGTGGTTCATCTAGTGTACCTAAATGAGATGCAAGATGCAAGTGCATGAATGCAAAGAATGGTAACATGAGATGCATCACATACAAGCATTTTAAGATAAGCACAAGGTTACACCACATGACATGAGCACCTAGAGAGCAAGTTATTTACATCAAGTCTAACATAGGATAGCAAGCACATCAAGCATGGCATGCTAGCCAACTTAAGTTCCATTACATCAAGCATTTATCAATCAATAACTAACTAACATGTTTAGCCAAAACAAGAGCAAGCTAATGCAATCAACTTAGTACATACACAGAATCTGGACAGCAGCACAGAAGCCAATTGTTTCAACCATAACTAGAGTTATATGCATCCAACAAAGGTGATCCTAGACTTTCTCGAAAGCTTAGAAAATTGTGTACAACTTTGTTATTTACACCTAGAGCTGATTTAAACGTTAACAAGGTTGAAAAACACTAACAAACAGATCTGCACAAACTCGGACAGAAAACTAACATGAACTTCAAAAATGCATAATTGGAGTTCTAATCCTCCAACAAACATGATCCTTAACTTTATGGAAAGCTTATTAAGTTATCTATAACATTATTATTATCATCTCAAGGTGATTCAATAGCTATCAAGTTCAACAACACCAAGAAGACATCTCTATCTAGATTTGGACAAAACCTGCCATTCCACTTTGAACAACTATAACTGGAGTTCTAGGCCAGCAAAAGTGGTGCTCTTAGACATTTTGGAAATATTAACAAAAGTACTACAACTCTTCTATCATCACCAATACATGATTACATGTTGAAACAAACCTAACAATACAATCATTCAGATCTGTTTAGAGGACATGCCAAACCTGACAGAAAACTTCTAAAATCTATAACTCTTAAATCAGCAAGCCTAAAATCATGAAATTTTAGGAAAAGCAAGATAAGGAAGTTATATACAACTTTTGTATTGACCACATTCACAGAAAATATCATTTGCATTATAGAAATATCACCACCATAGAAACTATACATGTAGCCACTTTCAGCACATAAGCAAAGTGGTGCTTCACTTCATTCTTTAACAAGACCATACATGCACAATGGATCACATGGATCACAAACAACTATTAACATGGTTACTCAACATTAATTATGGTTAGCATGGAGAGCACCCTAATACATTCTTATATAAATAGGGTTCATATGGTGGTGTTCATCAAACAAACAAAGTATGCATTGCTAGTTTTATTTAAAGAGATCAAACTCATAAGCTATTTACACACCTCCCACTATTATGGATATGACCATACCACATTTATCTCATACCAACATGCAACAAAAGAATCACAAGAACATTCCTATGTTTATTTGCCTCTAAGCTTTCATTCATCCTTTATAATTATATAAACCTATATATTCATTTTTAAGTGATGTATCAAACACCTAGTTTGAACCTGAGATTTTTATGGATGGAATATGATAAAAAACATGACTAATGTACAAATCTGGCCTGTGCAGGTTCTATATTTTAATCATTACAAAAAAAGACAAATTGCTATTGCAAGAAAACATGTGTGAGCAAGATAAATCTAAAACACACTATTTTCTGCAAACATAGGGCCATATTATATGTTATTATGGTATCACAACATCATACAAAGCTAGAGGAACAACATTTTCCATTTTTACACCTTCATAAAAATTATAACTTATTTAAAACCATTTATCAAGCACTAAATAATTTAAATCAATAACCCAGTCACACATGCACCAATAAACCTGAAATTTTTACCACAGCACACATATGACATCAGTAGCCTACCATAAAAATTTCACCTCATTTGGAGCACCACAACTATAGATGTAAATTTATTCCTAGAAAACCGTAATTTACAAAGATAAATATGTGCAGTAAAAACTTTCTACGAAAACATATTATATTATGGAACTAATGCATAGATCTACTCACAACCATTCCAAAACATATTCATTTGCTATTTCATGATTTTTCTACAATTTACTAGGTATTTTCAAAATTTCAGCCAAATTATAAAAAAGAAAAAAGGAAAACCATATAAGACAAACACTTTGCGCTAAGGCCCTTGCAGTTTTCCCTAATCAACCCACAATACGTCAGACACTATGTAGCACTATTCATATGAGTCACGGATTTGCATTGGGAACCCTAGAAAAGCTTCTATTCACGCGTGCAGTCCTTCTTCCTTCTACCGCTCAAGGCAGAGGAGGTCGTCGAGCTGTCAATTTATGGCCGGCAAGGGATGGCGGTGGTGGCGAGCTGCAGGGCCACGGCAAGCCCTGGCCTACGTGCACCCGCACAAGGCTTCATCTTTGCCGGTATTGGCCTAGGGAGGCCCAGCCAAGTGCGCCGGTGGCCACAACCGCGTCCACTGGCGGCAGGCGAGCACCGGCGGCGGCGGGACATGGAGGAGGAGCGCAAGAGGTGAGGCGTAGCAAGGGAAAGGAGGTGGTAGCAGCTACTAGGCACAAGGAGACATGGAGGCACAAGAGCTAGCGGTGACGAGGCTCTGCTCGACGGCAGCTATGGCGGTGCTCGGCGTCCGCGCGCAAGTGGAGGCGACGAGGAGATGGGGGGTGAGAGCAAGTGAGAAAGAGCGCCTAGGAGTGCTTGCTGCCATCCCAGCATGAGAGGGAGAGAGAGCAGTGCAGGAGCATGCAGCAACAATGGTGGGGCATGCTCTCATGCAAGGAGGACACATCATCAATTCGTTGTGCACGTGGTGAGCGATAGTGTGGGTACGGTGGGCGTCGATTTTGGGCCTGCTATGGGCCGATTTGGTGAATGGGCCTTGAAGCAAAGTTGCTGATCCTAGGCTTCTCTACAAATGTTATTTAAGGTGCCAAGTCATTAGAGTAATAGATTAACGGGTAATTAACTCCTAAGACAGCATTGTCAACATATTTGACAACGACCAAGGAAACTCAACTTGATGATCAAAACGAAGTCAAACTCAGTTCAAATTTCTCTGAGCTCTTCTCCATGGAGTTAACTCCAACTTCCATTTTTGGGTCATACCTTGATTCTTAACAAAAACAAAGGAACATGAGACGTCAACCATCCATACCATTGTAATCTCAGAGAGGATATTTTCTAGGGCTAAAAACAGCAGCAGATTTAATCTTTGAGCCTCTGTTTGACTTATTTCAAAGTAGATTCGACCCTTGGTCCAAAAACAATGTTTGTATCACACAAACTAAACTATAACTTTTATTTAAGGTCAAACCTCAGAACTGGTACCGAAGCTGTTATTTCACCTTAGTCAAAGCAATATCACGATAAACCCTAAATTAGAGTTTTAGACTGATTGAGGCATTTTCTTGACATTTGCTCAATATGAACCTTTCATGACTTTTGTTGTAGAGTTAAATTAGAGTTATTTGGGCAAGGTATCAATGTTTGGTCAACATCCCATGTT
Organism: Miscanthus lutarioriparius; assembly: GCA_904845875.1. Classification (NCBI taxonomy): domain Eukaryota; kingdom Viridiplantae; phylum Streptophyta; class Magnoliopsida; order Poales; family Poaceae; genus Miscanthus; species Miscanthus lutarioriparius. The sequence goes on along the minus strand of CAJGYO010000004.1, from coordinate 64,293,458 downwards.
ATTGTTTACTTCTCAAGGCAGTTCAAGCAAGGTTATAATTCATCCTTCCATGTGACCTTTTGATTCTAAACTCCATGAAACTTTTCCAAAGTTCACTATGGATGCATGTTGATGTAATGTACATGAAATAAGCATGTTTAACATTACTCCTACATAATCTTCCCAAGGGTCCACATGTAAGCAAGGTGTATTGTCCAAGTTCAAGTTGGGACTTAATTTCATATATTTGACCTCAACACCTCCATCACCAATTTCAAGATTATGAACTAGAGATCATGATCATTGCTTGACATATCCTACTTAGGTCCAAATTTGATGCTTAACTTGTGACTAACACCTAGGGTGTTACACACATGTAGAACCCAAGCTAGCATGGTTGAGCATTGCTGCATTTTAATTCCACATGTGAGTTGCTTCTTCATGATTTCATGTGGTGCAATAAAATCAATTAAACCTTTCAACAATTATTGTGTGTGTGTTGCCAACCTTTGGCTTAGACCGTAAAGCCCTAGATGACCTCTAGTGGACCCAACTAGGATGTATATATGTTGGCAACACATATACATGGCAACACATATACATGCATATGTACCCTAGGTGTAGTGGGAAAATAGAAATAGAAATAGAAAAGGAATTGGAAAAGGAGAAGAGAAAGAAAAGAGAAAGAAGTTCAATAGTAGAAGCAGCCCGCGCATGACCTAGCTAATGCCACTAGCCCATTCCCGCCCATGCCACCGCCGGTTCGCTCATGCGCCCGCACCACGTCGGTCTGCTTCGTCCGCTATGGCCTAGCACCGTGCCCCGCTCCCACACGCATGTGCCAGCGCCCGTGTCGCCCCGCCGCTACCGCTGACTGGTGGGACTACCCTATCATCCCGTACCATGTTGTCCCTCTCTGCTTAAATAGAGCAAAGTGCCACGCCACGCTGCTTGCCATTCATGCCCTGTCCCTCACCCATACGCGCCCTAGATGACCGCCATGTCGACGATCCATGCCACCACCTGCCCCAGCTGGCACCCGCCTGCCCATGAAACGAACGCCATGGCCCGTGCCCTACCACACCCCTCACAGTGTGCCTACCACCGCCGTACCCCCTCTTGATCGGCCACCGCACAAAAATGGGGACGCCAAGGCAACTACGCACACGCCCGCGCCCTAAAACCCTAAGCCTGGGACCTTGATTGCCCTCCACGTGCCCCCTTTCCCTCCATCCACCATCTACCACCGCCATGGCCATGAGCTCCATATAAAAGGGGCACGCCCAGTGCCCTAGCGTCCTTCCCATGCCCCACGCGCCACTGATGGTTTCACCAACTACACACCAAGACCGAGAGAATGGAAGGAGAAGGGAGGAGGAGAGGAGAAGGTGGCCGACAGCGCTGCTACCGCCGAGGAGCCACCACTAGAGGAGAAGACGGTGCCTCGATCATCTTCCTCACCGTAGCGGTTTGGCACGGCACTGCTTCACCTCATCATGGCCACAGCTCACCTCTACACCACTAGCCTACTGCCTTGAGACCCACGGAGAACCCCGTTGTCCCTCTTCTCTCCATCTCGCACCGCCAGCATGTCCATCGTTGTGTCCTCACCCTTCGAAGGGCCAAAGGCCACCCATTTTCACCGTTGTAGTGCACCACGCACATGCACACATGCACATGGCCAAGTACCCAGCCTTGTTAAGCCTCGGATGCTCAGGAACACTGGTGTTCCCTCGCTGTGCATCGCACGATCGCCATGGCCGAGGCCACCCATGACTCCGCCACGTTTCGGCCACACCAGGCAGGTAGCAGTTTAAAAACCGCCGCAGATGGAATCGCCTAGAGGAGTAGCCCCCAAAGCACCTACCTGTTTGGCCATAGGGCGCCTAGACATCGTAGCCGAGCTCGCCTCGCCGTCACGGCCGCACATCAGAGCGCCACCATGCCATTGATGATTCTACCAATCCCGGCCACCCCATGACTTAAGGAGGGGCCGATGAGGTTTTCCGTCACCCCGCGCACCTCACCACATAGCTAGATGAATGGAAAGCCCCCACCTTGCCCAAGTCTGCCATAGCCGCAAGCTCACCGGAGTACCGCTATGTGCCTTATCGCGGTGCGGACTCTGCCGCACCTGTAGGTCACCGTCGTCCAGTCCATTGGCTTCCTCATGACCCTAATTGAAGGAAAAGGGCCACTTTTGGCCCCTGTTGCTGCTGTAGCTGCTTCGCCGCCATCCACCACCGTCGCCGTGCTGCTGTCGTCGTGGCCTGCCTCGGTCAAGCCCCTGCCACCCTAATTGGAGCCGCTAATGTGTTTGTCATAGCGTGGGTATCCAACGAAGCTCACTGGAGCCATCCTAACATGCCGTAGGACTCTGCCACCATAACCGTGCCGCCGCCGCCCACCGTCGAGCCTACGTCGAGCACTAGAGCCACCAAGGCACCACTTTTGGCCCACTAGTGAGCTCACCATGTGCTCGTGAAGTCATAGAGCCCCCTAGCAGCCTCGCTATGCCACCATGGTGTGAGAACGACTGAGCTCACGGCTAGCGAGAGTGCCACCATGAGATGAAGAGGGATCAGCCATGCCCCTTCGCCCGAACCCGCGTACACCCGACGCACCATGAACCAGAGAGAGGAGAGGAAGAAGTGGATGTGGCCCACCGTGGACCATGCTCGTGGTCCATGGACCCGCATGCCACCGTCCACCATGGACCAGCCCCCGTGGACCAAGCCTAGTAGCGGCCCACATGAGCCACGTGGCCTCTCGAGTGCCTGACACGTGTCCGGGCCGGCCCGGCCCATACCGGCCCAACCAGGCCCAATAAGCCCAGTCGAGGACCAGTCAATGTTGACCGTTGACCAGTCAATGTTGACCATTGACCTAGCCCCACCTGTTAGTGACCGTACCCCCTCGCCCAATCAGAAGCTGCCACGTGTCAGCATAGTATTTTTTCTTTTTCTTTTTCTTTCTCAAAAAATAATTTAAACTTAGAAAATTCATACGACCTTAGAAAAATATGAAACCAGTGTCTAATGTTTTCTAAAAATAAGCTCTATGTCATAGGCTTGTGTTTGAGTGCATTTGGATCTTTTGAATTTCTATTGCTTCTTTGTGACATCTATAGGAGTAGCTTATCGTGGCTATATGTCTCGTTTGACAAACTAGGAGGAGCCACAGACTGAGGAGTATGACCCCGGCTACACTAAATAGCTTGGAGACTAACTGCCAGGTGCCACGTCCATCCAACCTCATAGAATCCTATTATAGACATGCTACAATGTAGATGCTAGTGATTTACTTTTATGCAAATGATCTGTGATAGGTTGCATGGTAGAATTGCTTGTGAGCCATTATCTTGTCGCAACCTATACCCCTACACACCCGCTGTTAGGTTAGATGCTCGCTTATTTACTTACTACTACTTCTTCGCATTATATCTGTGATGTGATGCTTGGTGGAGGATTGTATGTGAGTGACAAGGCACTAGGTGCTGATAATGTGGTAACTACTGAGGAGATCCTTGCGTGTGTTTTGGGTGTGTGGTGAGGGTTGAGTCGATTGGGCAGGATCTTATGACAAGTCATTAGATGAGTCTTGCTAGGGGGTGTGACCTAGGCATCCCCTACAAGAGGTACCTTTGGCGAGTACATGTGAGATGAGGAGATCCTGGGGTGGAGTGTCTTTGTGGGATGAAGCCCTAAGATGGAGGTGCCGTCGAGGCATGGGTGTTGGTTATCCCTTGTTGAGAAGATGTCCTGTCTGGTCCCCCTAAGGACTGGTATGTCAAGAGAACCGTATCATAGGACCCTACGTACACACCACTCGCTCCTAAATGGGCGGGGGATGGTTACCCGACCAACTAGGATGATGCCACTACTGCTAGGTTGGAAGTGGACAGTGTAGGGAGGTATGGGCATATGGCCCACACCCTCCTAAGACAACATAGTGACCTTTGGGGCCTAGTACTATATCTCATAGTCTCAGCGTGTCAGTGGACTCCGGGGTGGCCTAGGGCTGAGTGGTACGGTGGCACCATACTGGTTAGGAGGCAGTCGGTATCAGCCTAGGTGGAGCACCACCGATGATGGTGATCTTATGGTTCCAGGTGTACATGCTCTGTAGAGTTGATCAATCTATATGTATAGCCACGTCCTTGGATATGGACTTTCCTATGACCTATGCTTCCCTTGATTATTGAGTGGAGTCCTTTCTTCTCTCCCCCTGGGTTCCCATGTTGGTTTCTGGCTTGGGGCGATGAGCCAAGGTACAAGTGGGAGTCATCCTTGTCACCTAGAGAGTGTGAGTGTGGTGAGATGTGTGCGGTGAGATGGGAGAACGTGTGGATGAGATGGGTTAAAACTTGATGAACTATTAGAAAACTTGACATACTCGAATAGGAAACTACAACCACAAATAGGTCTTTTGCTTGTCGCAGAACCGACCAATTTATAAGAATACAAGTACAATGGCAACCCGCAAGCGGTCGCACTGTCATACTTGAACCCATATAAACCCGGTAGTCCGTCGAGTACCACGACGGGTCTCGATAAACGATTTACAACAACCAAGATCGTACAGGATTCAACATACATGCCACATATTACATAAAGTTCACAGATACTTTTCATCATCAGAGTACGAATAAAAGTTATTACAAACCGAGTTTGATAAATAAAGCGGAAGCAAATAAGTTCGAAGATAAAGTTTCCAACATAGTTTGATACAGTGCCAAGCTAGATCACGGTCCACAAAAGCAAGGATAGGAATTACTAAAGAAGCCTGCCCAAGGCTTACTCCTCATCCACAGCGGGATAGAAGCAACTCTTGCAATAACCATGATACACAGTGCCATCTGCAACAATGGGAAAATAAACCCTGAGTACGAGAAGGTACTCAGCTAGACTTACCCGTCATGAACCAGAAATAAAATGACTCCAAGGAGTATGCAAGGCTGTATAAGTGGACGTAACTTGACAACATTTTGCGAAAGAGGCAATTGATCCGTTGTACAATTATGATTCCTTTACCAAGTTAATTATAACTATCCATTTCTAGATTAGCAACTATCCTGTGCCAAACATGTGGTATCATTTAGAAGCATACAATAGTAACCATAGCAGGTATTGAAATTCCATTTTCATCCGAACCATCATGTTCCATAATACAGTTACTACGATGTTGGAGCTAGCCAAGTTTCTCACTATCCGGGAGAGACGGCGATTCGAATCGATTTCAACCAGCTGGGAATTTATTCCTAACACAAACCCAGGCAGACCAGATCAACGGTCACCTTAGGTCACCTTTGGTACAACTCCGGTACACATTTACATTAGGTCCGTCTTGCGCCGCTACATAACTGGAACACCGGATGCCGGGATGCTCGAAGCCAAGCACGCCCTTGGGCTCGATCGATCGTTCCCCGGAAAGGCGCAATGAAACGATTCCCGGCCGAGTTGAATTACTCGGCCAGCGGTCGGAGCAATTATCCGGCCAGCTAAGTGAGAGGCATGCGTTCAATCTTGTCGGAAGTTCCAACAAGCAGTACGGTCCTTGATCGACTACAGACGGGATAGATCCACACCCAAGACCTCCATGCCTTGTTGCTTTTCTATCGACATCCCGCCCGGTCTCCATTTACATTAACCATGGTTCTTTTCCACGATAGCAATTATAACCAACCGTGCTCGGTACCCACCTATATCTCGCGGTGACAGAAATCACCCGACTTCTACCGGTCTAAGCATGGCTAAGCATATATTCGATCTGGACCTATATACCGGTTAAAGGTGTAATATCTCGGACAAGGAATGTACATGCATCAAGTGGTTTCATTCAACTCTTATAACCTAATGCAGCAATCATAAGTACTTAAATAAACATTTATAAATTACTAGGAGACTTATAATGCTCAAGGGCTTGCCTCATGAGAAAGGAAGTAGAGGCGATGGTCGTGGCACTCCGGAAGCTCTTCGTGGTTCTGCGCCCACGCCCCGGGGGCTGCGGCTTATGGATCCTCCTGCGGGTTCCTTCCTCTGCTTCTTGAATTCCAACAACGTGATCTCTTCCTCCGATCCTAGATGCATGAGTATGGTATAAGTATTACGAATGCATATATGTTAACAAGTGCATCACGTTGTTTGAGTAGGTGCATATCTCTTCTCGATTATTACTTAACTACTTCTATAATAATGCATCGACTATGCCACAAATCTGTAGCTACTTGTTTCACTCATAACCGGAGTTCTACAATTCCAAATCTAGTGATCTAGGACTTTCTGGAAAGCTTATCCAATTCTCTACAACTTTGTTATTAACCATTTTTACAGTACACATCAGTTTCAACATGCAAATCCTCACATTCTAGAATCAGTCCGGAAATGACTTGACATGCAACATAAAGTAAGAATACTTCTACTTCCGGTAATCATTCAAAATTTGACAACCTAGAACCTACCAATAGTTTAAGCATACCAAATACAGTTAAGATGATATAATGGTAAAGCCCAAACTATTTATTAAATTGCCTTTATTATTTTATTTAGATATCTAGGTTAAATAATAAATATATATCAGATGTGCTTAATAAATTCTCAAAAATTTACAGAGCTTTACTAATGCTATCAAGAGACTACTGTAAAAATTTCATGTCATTTTACCAAGTAGAACATTCTATACAAAAATGACAAGGCAGCAAGGCTTGAAATAGCATAAATGGAAAATCCTATTGAAAAGTGTCAAGCAACAGATTTCATATTTTTCTTAGCATCCATATGGTACTAGGATTACCTCCAACAAATTTCATGAATTTTGGACTCATACTTAATTTATGAAAATTCATGCAAGGATTAACTAGTCATAAAAGAAAAATCTATAACTTTAAATCTACCCATGCACTGGTCCTCAAATTTTTACCAGAGTTCACACATGCTAAGATTAGTTCACCACAAAAATTTCATAATTTTTGGAGCACAGGAACTCTAGATATAAAATAAACAAATTTGAATGTATTCAAAAGCACATTTCAAATCCTATTTAAATCTCCAGAAAATTCTACTGTTGAACCCAAGAACATATTTTTCTTAAAAACTACATTTCCTAAGGAACACAACCATATTTATTTCACAATTTTGGAGCTACCAAACTGAAGATACGAATTTCACAAAACAAATCAAAAGCTGGATTCAAAATGAGTTAGCCTACACTACTTACATCGGCTGTGAGGTGGGACCCGCTGGTCGGGGACCCCCCAGCGTCGATGACACGGAGCAGGGCAGCGGCGCTGCTGCAGCTTTGCGCTGTGCGAGCTTCGCCGACGGCGAACTCGCGCCAGCGGTGACATCATCACACGATGATCTACTCGACTTCAGCGCATCGATTGAGCTACTTGGGTGGCTTTCTCGCCGGAGCTAGCGGCTCAATGGCTGCCATGGCGGGGTGGAGGTGCGGGTCGTGTGAAAACGCCGGTGTGGGCTACGGTGGTTCAAATCAACGCGTGGACAAGCATCTATGAACGCTGGGGACCTAGCGCGCTAGCTACCGGGCGGGAGAATCTTGTGGCGGCGTGGCCACGGCAGACAGGGCTCACTGGCGGAACTCCGGCGAGCCTACACTGCACTGCGGTGGCTTACCGGGCTTTGTCGGTGGCACGGGGAGAAACAATGGGGTGCTGGGAGACGGTGGAGCTATCACGGTGGTGCTTGGGAGTGGCGAGCCGAGCTGCTTGTGGCTGCTATGGCGGCGGCGGGCGGTGGGCGCTTCGTCGGCTTCTTTGTGAGGAAGAGAAAGCGTGGGGAGCGAAATGGGGAGCGCGAGGATGGCTCGGTAGTATTGGCGGCGTTAAAGCGGCCTTCGGGCGTAGCGGCGTGGCCTGCTGCTGGTCAGGCGCGGCAGCGGCGCCGCTGACCGTCGCCGGGGGACGTTGGCGTGAACTCTGCCGTCGATCGGCCCTTTGAACGCGTCGTTCGGTTTCGTCGAAAGCACGATGGCGAGCTGACGGTAGCGTTTTCAACTTGATTTACCGGCTAATCGGTGGCTCCTTCGTGCAAACTTACTAAATAGAATTTGTAGACCCATGTATCAGCTTCAAATGTTGTTCAAGGATCGCATTCTAATTCTCACCCGAACTCAAGTTATAATGCCACGAAGGTCAGACTGTTGTCAGCATCGGGGTTTCACGACTTAGCAAATTTCGTTAAGTGTTGAAATCAGGATTTTGATGATTCTTGTGATCCAATTTCAAACATGTTAGGAGCTGAACCATGTGATGACCCAAAAATAAAAGTTGTTCCTTATGTCAAACACTACAACTTTGCTTTAGTGAACTCCTCCATGCAAGGTCTCTAACACCTAGTTCAACTTTAGTCAAACATGTCACTTTGAAATCATGATACATACACAAACCATGGCTAAATGACCAAACTAGCCTTAGCACTAAATACCAAAGTTGTTCCTAATGATATCCTAAGCATGTTTAAACAATTTGCAAGGTCATTTAAGCATTTCATGTAGTAGTCACTCCTATAGCTATTCAGGTCAACACACGAAATATCACTTAAGTGCTTGATCATGAAATGTGGCCTTCATGAACAATGTTTCTTTTGTTAACCTAAGTGTAGCTAAAGTGTTATAGTGACCAACATTACACACTAGCATTTATTTGCACATGATCATATGCATATGTTCCAAGAAATACGAGATAACAAGCAATGTTTCATATGTTTGATCGAATGTTTCAATTGTAAATGATGATTTATGAATGCTTGATGCTCATGCTTATGTTATGCAAGTCAAGTTATGCAAGGCTAACACCCGAGGTGTTACAGCCCCTCCCCCTTATAAAAATCTCGTCCCGAGATTTGCAAGACCTACCATTCTTGGAAAAAGGCGGGATAAGCTTCTCGTAGATAATCTTCTCTTTCCCACGTAGCATCTTGTTCACTATGATTGTTCCACACCACCTTATAGAACTTGATAATCTTACTCCTTGTCACTCTCTCCATCTCTTCTAATACCCGAATTGGTTTTTCTTCATAGGTCAAATCCGATTGAAGCTGCACGTTGGTGGGTGCAATAGCTTCTTCTGGTACTCGAAGACATTTCTTTATGAGAAACATGGAACACATCAAAGATTGCACTCATCTACGGAGGAAGTTGTAACTTATATGCAACCTTCCTTTTCGTTCCAAAATTTTGTATGGCCCTACATATCTTGGTGAAAGCTTCTTTTTCATCCCAAATCTTTTCACGCCTTTCATGGGTGATACTCTCAAGTATACATAATCACCCACTTCAAAAGTTAGTGGTCTTCTTCTTCGCATCGGCATAACTTTTTTACTGTCTTGATTGAGCTGCCTTCATGTGGTGTTGGATGATACGTACTTGCTCTTGGCTTCATTTACAAAATCAATACCAAAGTATCTCCTTTCACCGGGCTCAATCCAGTTCAAAGGAGTTCGCACTCTCGCCATACAAGGCTTCAAATGGAGCCATTTTGATACTCGCTTGATAAGCTTTGTTGTTATAGGAGAATTCAGCTAAAGGTAACCATTTTTCCCATGAACCTTTTGAAGATATAACACAAGCTCTAAGTAAATCTTCTAGGATTTGGTTCACTCGCTCTGTCATCACGAAGTTTGCGGATGATAAGTGAACTTGATTAGCTTGGTTCCCAAAGCACGGTGTAAGTGCTCCCGAAACGAGCTATGAGCTGTGGTCCTCGATCCGAGATTATAGTCCAAGGGTATTCCATGCAATCTCACGATCTGAAACATATAACTCTGAGTATTTCCCCACGTGATATGTGTTGTGAATGGTACAAAATGTGCTGATTTGGTGAGACGATCAATAATAACCCATATTGAATCATGACCTTGTGGTGTCGTTGGAAGGCTGTGATAAAGTCCATGCTGATTTCCTCCCATTTCCATCTGGAATAGGCAATGGTGAAGTAATCCATAGTTTTCATATGGAATGACTTTTACTCTCTGCAGGTTATCACACCTAGCAACGTAGGCTGCGATCTCTTTCTTCATCTTAGTCCACCAAAAACGGGTTCTTAAATCTTGATACATTTTACTACTACCCGGATGGATAGACAATTTGGACGAGTGAGCTTCTTCTAAAATTTGAGTCCTTAGCTCACGGTCTTTTGGCACCACTAGTCGGTCCTCGAACCATAATACACCTCTTTCGTCCAATCTAAAATGTTTGGTTTCTTGCTCTTGCATTTTCTCTTGATGTGACTTATTCCCATATCTCATCTGCTTTGTAGCTCTATGATTTTGCCCTCAAGTGAACAAATGATTGTGATATTGTGTAGTACAATGAGGATGTAACAAGTTGAATCCATCTTCCGGCAATGCTTCTACTGATTGTTGCAATGGGATTTCCGACTAAGTGCATCGGCTACTACATTTGCTTTACCGGATGGTAATGCACTTCTAAATTGTAGTCCTTAATCAATTCTAACCATCTTCGTTGTCTCATGTTCAGCTCTGGTGGGTAAAGATATACTTGAGACTTTTGTGGTCGGTAAAGATATGACATACATTGCCCAACAAGTAATGTCTCCATATCTTTAGTGCATGGACAAACGGTGCAAGTTCCAAATCATGTGTAGGGTAGTTGACTTCATGTTTTCTCAATTGCCGTGAGGCATATGCAATTACTCTCCTTCTTGCATAAGCACACATCCCAAACCTATTCACGATGCATCACAAAATACATCAAAAGGCTTTTCAATGTTTGGTTGTGCTAACACAGTCTTTGTAGTCAACAAAGTTCGAGGGTGTGAAAAGGCTGTTTCACATTACGGTGTCCATTTGTACTTCTCATCTTTACGAAGTAGTCCGGTCATAGGCTTAGCTATCTTTGAAAAATCTGGAATAAACCGGACGATAGTATCCTCGCTAACCCTAGAAAACTCCGAACTTCATGAACCGAAGTTGGGGCTTTCCAATTCATGACCTCTTGTACTTTGGATGGGTCTCTTTGAGATTCCATCTCTTGATAAAATGTGACCTAAGAAAGGTACTTTGCTCATCCAAAATTCACATTTGCTAAACTTGGCATATAGCTTATGCTCCCTCGATCTGGATAGGACAATCCTCAAATGCTCTTCGTGATCGACTCACTTTACGAATAAATCAATATGTCATCGATAAACACGACCACGAACTTGTCAAGTTCGGGCATAAATACCGAGTTCATCGGTACATGAAATAGGTGGAGCATTTGTTAGTCCGAAAGACATAACCAAATACTCGTATAAGCCATACCTCGAGAGAAAGCGATTTTAGGTATATCCTCCGGTCTAATCTTTATCGATGATAACTGATCTCAAATCAATTTTGGAGAATACCTTTGCCTTCGCTAAGCGATCGAACAAGATGTCGATGCGGGGCAATGGATATTTGTTTTGATAGTCACTGACATTGAGTGGTCCGTAATCTACACACATTCTCGTTGACTTATCCTTCTTTTTCACAAACAAATTTGGACATCCCCACGGAGATGAGCTAGGTTGGATAAGACCCTTGTCCAATAGATCTTGTAATTGAACCTTGAGTTCGCTAACTCATTGGGTGGCATTCTATAGGGCCTTACGGATATGGGTGCGATACACGGCACTAATTCAATCTTAAATTCCACGTCCCTATCCGGTGGTAGACTGATAATTCCTCTGGAAATACATCAGGAAACTCACAAACCACTGGGATATCACATATTGTGGTGGTTTGGATAGCACAGGCTAAATGTTGGGGTTTGAAATCGCGGGAGAGTGGGACTAGAAAAGCATTCCCTCCCGTGGGTTCTCTCAACATAATAGTGCGGGTGCTAGTGTCAATAAGAGCACCATGATACTTCATCCAATTCATGCCTAAGATTACACTTATTGACAACCCGGCAATATTATCAAATCTGTGGTGTACTCCTCCCTTGTATCACGATGAGTACATTTTTGACTATCTTTTGGTAATAAATGGTTCCCCCGAACTGAACTTATGTTAAAACCCCCTTTGTTTACTTCAATTATTTCTTGACCATGTCTAGATGCAAATGCTTGACTCATAAATGAATGAGAAGCTCCTGAATCAAATAAAACAACAGCGGGATGCTTGTTGACAAGAAACATACCGGTAGTGACAACTTCTCCGTGGGCACTTCCTCCACACAATGCGTGTAATGCACTTGTCCTTGGCGTGCCACGGCATTCACACCTCGATTGTTCGATTTGGGTTGCCATTCCTCTTGGGGTGGGGGCATTCCTTGGACCAATGACCCAGATTGGTTGCAGTTGAAACATGGTTGATTACTTGAATCTGTGGAGCTGTCACGATTACCATTTCCTTTTGGTAAGGCAATAGTGACGCATATACGGAACGGTTTCGTGGCTGTTATTACGAGCTTTTCGGTGGTGGAGGCCTAAACTTGGGTGCAGTGTGGGCGGAATTGTGGCCTAGCTGCGATAGGCGCTTTTATTTGGAAAGATCCGGATGCACCGGCCTCATAGGCCCTCTTGCGACCTTTAGCACTGCATGCATGTTGTTGTGGTTTTCTTGGGTCAAGGCATCACTAATAAACTCGTTATGCGTGGTACATCGAGAATTTGCCATAGTCTTCATCGGTTTGGTACCCAACCCTCGCTTGAAACTCTCTATCTTTTTCTCTTGGTATCCACAAAATCGGGAGCATATCTTGACAAGTTGTTGATTTGCGTGCATATACTCTGTGAGTGACTTTGTTCCCTGAGTGAGCCTCATAAATTGGTTGCTTTCATACGCATCGGGCCAGGGGAATATGATGTCCCTAAAAGCCAGCTTGAATTGATCCGAGTCACTCTCGCATTAGCGAGAGACGGCAGGAAGTGCGTCCCATGATTCTGCTGGTCCTTGCAATTGATGGGAAGCATACTACTGCTTTCGGATGCTCCGTGACCCTCAATGAGACGGAATTTCGCTCAATGGTATTCAGCCACTCATCGGCTGCGGTGGTTCCTGCCACCTTGAAGATTGGAGGCTTCGTGTCCGAAACTCCTTGAATGTACTATGCTGATTTGGCTCGCCCCTGGTTTTTGTGGGTGGCCACGGCGGTGTTTTGCGCGATTAGGTGCAAAGCTTCTTCCATTGTCCTTTGGCTTCCCAAGAATCGAGCAAAGAACTCACGAAGCGGGGCGGCGGCGGTGGTGGTGGTAAGTCATCACCATTGCCATCGTGGATCGCTACCGACTCCAAAGACGGTGGCGTCATCTGTGAAGTTGCAACAATAAGCGATTATTGGTTGATGTCAAGAGATTGCGAGATGAATCATAATCATGCCAGACTGAAATTACTGGAGAAATTCTCAAATTCACAATAAAAACAGAGGCATAACAATTCATTCTCGCAACATGGCATCCCCAATTTGACCACTTATCGCGCTCATAATGTATGCAAAGTTAAATCGTGATCACCAACAAGGAACGGAATTGCATTGGCGTTCATCCAAACATGCGATTGACATTACATGATAGTCTGGTTACTAAGGCCAAATTCGAGCTACAGGTCCATTACATGAATACAGGTGATACATTAGTCCTTCCACTAAATGCTAAGCGATCTAATCCTCATCATGATCACTATCAAGGTCAGACGCAAGATCATCTCCTTCCTCAGGTTCTACTTCTTCTTCAGGCTCCACTTCTTCTCTTCCTCGTACCCTTCTAGATCCATTTTCTCGGCTCTGTGGAACATAAGGGTGGAGCTGATTGTTCGGAAGATGAACCTCTTCATGTAGATTATCGTTGTACTCTTCCGCATTAATAAGCTGCTGTCCTAGCTCAAAGCTGCCGAGCTCTTAGGACATTTTCCCTTGTCCAAGCTGCATTTCACCGATGAGTTAACCGAGTCATCTCTTGATGAGCCTTTCAATCTCGGCGTCGTGCTCCCTCTGAAGGTGCGACGTCGGTCCTCATGAGCATGACCAAGAGCACCGAGACACACGTCCGAGGCTACCTTCAACTCCATCCAACACTCTCATTATTGCGAACATGGCGCTCATGGAAGGGTTATCACTTTGTTTTGCCTTCTTCTGCCGCACCAATCTCCAAAGATTTTCCTCTTGCTCTTTGCCATGAGTCGGTGGAGGGTTACCTCTTGGAAAGACTCAACCAAAGCGGCTGCCGGCTCACGAGGAAAGCGATCCATGATGTCCTCGGGATCCCAAAGGCTGCCTGCGCCGCTTCTTCAATGATCCCCGCCGGTTGACTCATAACACCAGCTGTCCACTCAGAATCGTCACCTCGGGACGCGAACAAGCAGCCTCCACGGTAACTAAGAGACCTTCCCCAAGCGCTCATTCGCTTGTAAGTAGCGAGGTTCCATTCCATCGGGATAGCCTACATAATCGAGCACTCTCCACAAGAGTGTAGGCATCCCAAACTCTCAAGGGCGTGTGGCGTTGGCCAGTGCGTGGAGCAAGGCGACGGCGGGGAGCTACGCCTCCCGGTGGACTTGCGAGCGATGCGCTTTGTGCGTGCCATCTGCACCATTAACATGTACCCCTTGGTGAGACAATGCCATAATGGATAAGAGTTACATAACCGAGTAAGAATTTTATAAGGGGAGGAACAATGTAATTATGTGAATGGTAATTATCATGATGCATGCTCGTTAAAGACGTCCTCACAAACTTAGGAAAAATTTGTTTCTAGCGGTGAACACGGTGGCATACATACGTTTTCTCATAAATAGCGTAACTAGTCGAGCTACACGTTTATTTGTTAGTGCACACTGCATAAGATCTCATTTCAGCCCCAAACCCATAATGAATATGCGAGAATGTAATCGTAAATACTTCCATATATGTATACCCATACATATACTTCCGTACCAATCTACCCGACAATAATTTAACCCACAATTAAATACGTACCATATACACATGCAAGCATGCATACATAGCCGTACTAAAGCTACTCTTCCCGACCGCATGCTCACATCTTGCGGTCCTACACTCATCTTACCTTGGCGTAGAGGCATTTGATCCATACATTACCATTCAAGTGAATGGCATCCATACAATAGCACACGTATGGACTGACTTAAGTAAAAACCCCATGTTAGTACTTAAATAGCCACCTAATAGTCCTTAATTTGGGCGTAAGGAAAGTGATCATTGGCACACTTTAGATTTCAAATACCTACTATATAACTATTAGTTGCTAGAGAAGGGTTTTCGGAAAACAAAACTTTTGTTTTAAATACACTTGTGACAATTAACGTTGAATCTTGCTCGATGCCGGTGTCGCAGAACCGACCAATTTATAAGAATACAAGTACAATGGCAACCCATAGCGGTCGTGACATCATACTTGAACCCATATAAACCCGGTAGTCCGTCGAGTACCCACGACAGGTCTCGATAAACGATTTACAACAACCAAGATCGTACGAGATTCAACATACATGCCACATATTACATAAAGTTCACAGATACTTTTCATCATCAGTCTGAATAAAAGTTATTACAAACCGAGTTTGATAAATAAAGCGGAAGCAAATAAGTTCGAAGATAAAGTTTCCAACATAGTTTGATACGATTGCCAAGCTAGATCACGGTCCACAAAAGCAAGGATAGGAATTACTAAAGAAGCTGCCCAAGGCTTACTCCTCATCCACAATGGGATAGAAGCAACTCTTGCAATAACCATGATACAAGTGCCATACGCAACAATGGGAAAATAAACCACGAGTACGAGAAGGTACTCACTAGACTTACCGTCATGAACCGAAATAAAATGACTCCAAGGAGTATGCAAATTTGTATAAGTGGACGTAACTTGACAACATTTTGCGAAAGAGGCAATTGATCCGTTGTACAATTATGATTCCTTTACCAAGTTAATTATAACTATCCATTTCTAGATTAGCAACTATCCTGTGCCAAACATGTGGTATCATTTAGAAGCATACAATAGTAACCATAGCAGGTATTGAAATTCCATTTTCATCCGAACCATCATGTTCCATAATACGATTACTACGATGTTGGAGCTAGCCAAGTTTCTCACTATCCGGAGAGGCGGCGATTGAATCGATTTCAACCAGTTTGAATTTATTCCTAACACAAACCCAGTGAGACCGGATCAACGGTCACCTTAGGTCACCTTTGGTACAACTCCGGTACACATTTCGTGGGTCCGATTTGCGCCCGCTGTCTGGAACACCGGATGCCGGGATGCTCGAGCCAAGCACGCCCTTGGGCTCGATCGATCGTTCCGGAAGAAGCGCTGTAAAACGATTCCGGCCTGAGTTGAATTACTCGGCCAGCGGTCGGAGCGAATTATCCGGCCAGCTAAGTGAGAGGCATGCGTTCAATCTTGTCGAAGTTCCAACAAGCAGTACGGTCCTTGATCGACCACGAGACGGGATAGATCCACACCCAAGACCTCCATGCCTTGTTGCTTTTCTATCGACATCCCGCCCGGTCTCCATTTACATTAACCATGGTTCTTTTCCACGATAGCAATTATAACCAACCGTGCTCGGTACCCACCTATATCTCGCGGTGACGAAATCACCCGACTTCTACCGGTCTAAGCATGGCTAAGCATATATTCGATCTGGACCTATACCGGTTAAAGGTGTAATATCTGGACAAGGAATGTACATGCATCAAGTGGTTTCATTCAACTCTTATAACCTAATGCAGCAATCATAAGTACTTAAATAAACATTTATAAATTCTTTGGGAGACTTATAATGCTCGGGGCTTGCCTCGCAGAAGAAAGGAAGTAGGGCGATGGTCGGGCACTCGGAAGCTCTTGAGGGTTCTGCTCCACGCCGGGAGGCTGCGGCTTATGGATCCTCCTGCGGGTTCCTTCCTCTGCTTCTTGAATTCCAACAACGTGATCTCTTCCTCCGATCCTAGATGCATGAGTATGGTATAAGTATTACGAATGCATATATGTTAACAAGTGCATCACGTTGTTTGAGTAGGTGCATATCTCTTCTCGATTATTACTTAACTACTTCTATAATGCATCGACTATGCCACAAAGCTGTAGCTACTTGTTTCACTCATAACCGGAGTTCTACAATTCCAAATCTAGTGATCTAGGACTTTCTGGAAAGCTTATCCAATTCTCTACAACTTTGTTATTAACCATTTTTACAGTACACATCAGTTTCAACATGCAAATCCTCACATTCTAGAATCAGTCCGGAAATGACTTGACATGCAACATAAAGTAAGAATACTTCTACTCCGGTAATCATTCAAAATTTGACAACCTAGAACCTACCAATAGTTTAAGCATACCAAATACAGTTAAGATGATATAATGGTAAAGCCCAAACTATTTATTAAATTGCCTTTATTATTTTATTTAGATATCTAGGTTAAATAATAAATATATATCAGATGTGCTTAATAAATTCTCAAAAATTTACAGAGCTTTACTAATGCTATCAAGAGACTACTGTAAAAATTTCATGTCATTTTACCAAGTAGAACATTCTATACAAAATGACAAGGCAGCAAGGCTTGAAATAGCATAAATGGAAAATCCTATTGAAAAGTGTCAAGCAACAGATTTCATATTTTTCTTAGCATCCATATGGTACTAGGATTACCTCCAACAAATTTCATGAATTTTGGACTCATACTTAATTTATGAAAATTCATGCAAGGATTAACTAGTCATAAAAGAAAAATCTATAACTTTAAATCTACCCATGCACTGGTCCTCAAATTTTTACCAGAGTTCACACATGCTAAGATTAGTTCACCACAAAAATTTCATAATTTTTGGAGCACAGGAACTCTAGATATAAAATAAACAAATTTGAATGTATTCAAAAGCACATTTCAAATCCCTATTTAAATCTCCAGAAAATTCTACTGTTGAACCCAAGAACATATTTTTCTTAAAAACTACATTTCTAAGGAACACAACCATATTTATTTCACAATTTTGGAGCTACCAAACTGAAGATACGAATTTCACAAAACAAATCAAAAGCTGGATTCAAAATGAGTTAGCCTACACTACATACTGTCGGTGACAGTGTGGGACCCGCTGGTCGGGGGACCCCACGCGCGTCAGTGACACGGAGCAGAGCAGCGGTCTTTCATGTGCAGTCTTTGGCGCGCGGCCGAGCTTCGCCGACGGCGAACTCGCCGGCGGTGACATCATCACACGATGATCTACTCGACTTGGCGCATCGATTGAGCTACTTGGGTGGCTTTTCTCGCCGGAGCTAAGCGGCCACTGGCTGGCGGCCATGGCGGGGTGGAGGTGCGGGTCGACGGTGAAACGCCGGTGTGGGCTACGGTGGTTCAAATCAACACGTGGACAAGCATCTATGAACGCTGGGGACCCTAGCGCGCTAGCTACCAGAGCAGGAGAGTATGCGTGGCGGCGTGGCCACGACGACAGGGCTCACTGCATGAACTCCCGGCGAGCCTACACGCTGGCTGCGGTGGCTTACCGGGCTTTGTCGGCCAGCACGGGAGAAACAATGGGGTGCTGGGGAGATGGTGGAGCTATCACGGTGGTGCGGGGAGTGGCAGGTGACAGCTGCGCTGCTATGGCGACGGCGGAGCGGTGGACGCTTCATGTTCTTCTTTTGTGAAGAAGAGAAAGGCGCCGGAGCGAAATGGGAGCGCGAGGATGGCTCGGCGAAGGCCTGGCGGCGTTAAAGCGCTTCCGGGCGCGGCGTGGCCTGTGCGGTCAGGGCGCTGGCGACTTGCGCGTCGCCGCGGGGACACGCGGCCTTGCGAACTCTGCCGTCGATTCGGCCATCCATCGAACGTCGTTCGATTTCATCGAAACACGATGGCCGAGCTGACGGTAGCGTTTTCAACTTGATTTACCGGCTAATCGGTGGCTCCTTCGTGCAAACTTACTTTGAATAGAATTTGTAGACCCATGTATCAGCTTCAAATGTTGTTCAAGGATCGCATTCTAATTCTCACCCGAACTCAAGTTATAATGCCACGAAGGTCAGCATCGGTCGCTGTCGTGGGGTTTCACGACTTAGCAAATTTCGTTAAGTGTTGAAATCGAGATTTTGATGATTCTTGTGATCCAATTTCAAACATGTTAGGAGCTGAACCATGTGATGACCCAAAAATAAAAGTTGTTCCTTATGTCAAACACTACAACTTTGCTTTAGTGAACTCCTCCATGCAAGGTCTCTAACACCTAGTTCAACTTTAGTCAAACATGTCACTTTGAAATCATGATACATACACAAACCATGGCTAAATGACCAAACTAGCCTTAGCACTAAATACCAAAGTTGTTCCTAATGATATCCTAAGCATGTTTAAACAATTTGCAAGGTCATTTAAGCATTTCATGTAGTAGTCACTCCTATAGCTATTCAGGTCAACACACGAAATATCACTTAAGTGCTTGATCATGAAATGTGGCCTTCATGAACAATGTTTCTTTTGTTAACCTAAGTGTAGCTAAAGTGTTATAGTGACCAACATTACACACTAGCATTTATTTGCACATGATCATATGCATATGTTCCAAGAAATACGAGATAACAAGCAATGTTTCATATGTTTCGATCGAATGTTTCAATTGTAAATGATGATTTATGAATGCTTGATGCTCATGCTTATGTTATGCAAGTCAAGTTATGCAAGGCTAACACCCCGAGGTGTTACATTGCTCTACCCTTGCATTCCACTACAACAAAGCAAATGCAAAGCATAGGGTGGGAGCCAGTGGCTAGTACAAATCATACTGATAATTGTTTAACAAGTTCTGAGCTCGAGTACGACTACCTGGGAGATGATTGGGGGGGATTAGAGGTCTCATACCTGCGCTCAAGTCTGGTTGAGAAGATGGAGTTGACGTCCGTTGCCTTTCTACTTGATGTTGTTCTGGATGCTGCATGATCTAAGTGATTCTGCCAAGTGGCAATGTAATAATGAGTAAACCTTGCTATTTGTACTCTATTTAAGACATGCATTTGATGTATGACTATGATATCGACTGATATTTGATAATGTGATGGAATGAACATCTGGGACTATCACGTTATACTTCGAATCTGTGGATTTCCCTTCGAGGAAATTAGCATCATTTCAGGTGCCAACGTAGATATTCTTAATTTTGATAGGTATAACTTGTTGCTAAAATACATAACAGATCATGATACGTATAACTTTAGCTTTTATGCAAAATGTTGTCAAGCCAGCTCTACCGTTCATAGCCTTGCATGATCCTTGGTGTCTATTATTTTGGTTTATGACTAGAAAGTGTAGCTGAGTACCTTCTCATACTTAGGGTTTATTTCCCCTCATTGTAGATGGTACAGTGTATCATGGGTATTGTAAGCATTGCTTCTCTCCAGCCGTGGACGAGGAGTGAGGCCGCGGGCATGGCCCTTCTGTGTTGTCTTACCTCTGATGCTTTTGTTGGACTTGATCATGAACAGGCATGTATTTCAAATGTGTGTGTGTTGCAATATTTATATTTGAACTCCGATGTATGATGAACTATTTGTGAACTTTATGTAACATGTGATGTGTATGTTTGAATCATGTACAATCTTGGTTGTATGTTGGTGATTATTCGAGATCCTTCACGATACTCGATGGACTACCGGGTTTATTTGGGCTCAAGTACAACAGTGCTCTCGCTCTGGTGATTGCCCTTGTACTTGTGCTCTTATAAATTGGTCGGTTCGGCTACAGCTAGCATCGGAGCAAGATTCAACATTACTTGTCATATGTGTGATTAAAACAAAGGTTTTTGTTTTACAAAATCAATTTTAACAACTGATAGCTATATATATAGGTGGTCAAATCTGAAATTTGAATCTAAAGTGTGCCAGTGGTCATTTCCTTTATGCCCAGTTAAGGATTTTCAGGTGGCTTAGTAAGTACTAACTTTGGGGGTTTACTTTCTTGCAATTTTTATTTTGTCTTCCATATGGCATGCTATTGTATGGGTGCCATTCACTTGAATGGTAATATATGGATCAATATACCTCTACACCCAAGTATGATGGTGAGTGGCATGACCACAAGATGTGAGCGTGCGGTCTAAGGGTAGAGGTAGCTTTGATACTAAAGTATATATAGGTCTCATATATATACGGAGGTATTTAATTGTGGGTTAATTTTGATACGACCGTATATGCATATTATATGTGTGTATGGACATATTTACATATGGGTAGCTTTGGTACAGAAGTATATATATTGGGTATATATATGGAAGTATTTAGCTTGCAACTAGAGACCAGATTTTCATTTCTACATATATAAATTTGTGGGGTTGGACTGAAATGGAATTCTTCTGTAGGTACACTAACAGCGAAACGTGTAGCCTGACTAGTTACGCTTATATTATGAGAGAACGTATGTATGCCACCGTGTATATCGCAAGAACCTTAATGTTTTCCTAAGTTTGTGAGGATGTTTGGAACGTGCATGCATCATGATGACTCATTCATTTATATTTTTGCATTGTTCCTCCCCTTATAAGTTTCTTATCCCATTAAATAGGTCTTTCCTAACATAAGACTTGTTCTCACAAGAGTTGCACCATTTAGGTACAGATGGCAGCACTAGGATCACTGGCTAGGAACGATACATTCTTGGGTTTTTTTGGCCCCCCGCTTTGCTTTGGTGGGTGTTGCACTTCGTGGGATACACAGAGCCGCCTCGCTACTTTTGGACCTAGGAGTACATGGAGGGGTAGCCATGGTACGAGGTGCAGGTGACCATTCCCGCTCGTGCACAGCCACCACAGTGGTAGGAATGGACGGCTAAGTCTGAAGGGAAGTCCCCTTGGGAAGGTGCACAAGTAGCAGCTTTTGAGATATTGAGCAAGATCTGCCAGCAACATGGCGATGACCTCATCGGTAGTGCCACTAGGAGCTTTCCTCAGGTGGATCTATCAGTTATAGCTTGGTTACAGTATAATTGAAATGCTTTGGTGTGAGACCAAGATGAGTGGGCATAGAGTTCGAGTCCTGCTCTGAGTGCCATGTTTGTAGTGATGCAGATGTTCTATGCATGATAGGACACCCGAGATTTCTAGCAGGAGTCTTATACCCTCTATGTGGACAAGCTCATGAGAGTTGAGGCCGCATAGCAGAAGCTGAGGAAGCATGTGCGTTAGCACCAGAGGACCGCTAGAGAGGCTCTTTGGGGCACAGATGACACTCAGGAAGCAATGGGGGCCATCCAGGCTCAGATGGCATAGGCAGGCTAGCAGAGGGATGAAGCCAACTGCCGCACAGAGGCTTTAGAGGAAGCCAGGACCAGGACTATGGTGCTAGCTGGTCATTAGGTGATAGAGTTTGGTTAGAGGGAGGAGGAGTACCTATGTCGACTTTAGCAGGCCTAGGACACCATTGCAGAACTTCAGCACGACATCCACTGCGTCAACAATATCATTAACCCCATTCCTCCCCCAAATGCAGAGGAGGATGACCCAAATATGTTGATTGAGGATGATGGTTGGGAAGAGGTTGAGGTCCATCTAGAGGAGGATGTCGAGCCCACAGAGGACAACAATGATGATCCTAAGTCCAACATCGATAGCGACCACTCGGACGAGAAGAGTAGCTGTAGTGACCAGCTAGTGGCGCTAGATGCCTCTTTTGCAATCTTAAGTAATGAGCATGTAATCCAAGTCTCGGTTTAATTAATGCGACTTCGATGTAACTTTGGAACCCTATATGGTTGATCCATGTTGTGGCCTAAACACTAAGAAAAGCCTAGTTCTGTTTTGTTGGCACAATTGAGCTAGTACCTGGTACAACACCTATTTCTAGAAGGCCTTATAGGATGCCATCAAATGAGTTAGCCGAACTCAAAATTTAGTTACAAGAGCTGTTAGAAAGGGGACTTATTCGACCTAGTTCTTCTCCATGGGGTTGTCCGGCTTTATTTGTAAAGACAAAGGACAAGTCATTACGGATGTGTGTGGATTATAGGCCACTCAATGTTGTGACGATTAAAAACAAGTACCCTTTACCACGTATCGATATCTTGTTCAATCAGTTGGCAAGGGCAAAGGTATTCTCCAAGATTGATTTGAGATCAGTCAATCATCAGATTAAAATTAGGCTAGAGGATATACCTAAAACCGCTTTCTCAACCAGATACGGCTTGTATGAGTATCTTGTCATGTCTTTTGTTCTAACAAATGCTCCTGCATACTTCATGTATTTGATGAATTCGGTATTCATGCCCGAACTTGACAAGTTTGTGGTTGTCTTTATTGATGACATCTTAGTTTACTCTGACAACAAGGAAGATCATGCAAAGCATCTAAGGATTGTCCTAACCAGACTGAAAGAACACAAGTTGTATGCCAAGTTTAACAAATGGGAATTTTGGTTACGAAAAGTGCCCTTTCTAGGTCATGTGCTATCAGAAGATGGAATCTCTGTAGATCCAAGTAAGGTACAGGAAGTCATGGATTGGAAAGCCCCAACCTCAATTACTGAAGTTTGGAGTTTTCTTGGTTTAGCAGGTTACTATCACCGTTTAATTCCAAATTTTTCTAAGATAGCTAAGCCAATGATGAGGTTGCTTCAGAAGGATGAGAAATTTGTTTGGACACCGAAGTGTGAAGCCGCTTTTGACACTCTACGAACCCTGTTGACCACCGCTCCTATCTTAGCACAACCCGATATAGAGAAACCTTTTGATGTGTTTTGTGTTGCATCTGGTACAGGCTTGGGATGTGTTCTTATGTAGGAAGGCCAAGTCATTGCTTATGCCTCGCGTCAACTGAGAAAGCACGAGGTAAATTATCCGACCC
This sequence comes from Miscanthus lutarioriparius, assembly GCA_904845875.1. Taxonomy (NCBI): domain Eukaryota; kingdom Viridiplantae; phylum Streptophyta; class Magnoliopsida; order Poales; family Poaceae; genus Miscanthus; species Miscanthus lutarioriparius. The sequence continues at coordinate 64,269,688 of CAJGYO010000004.1, read as the reverse complement.
ATGACTTGGAGTTAGCAGCAGTTGTTCATGCACTGAAGATCTAGAGGCACTATTTGCTTGGAAATGTATGCCATATATATATAGATAATAAGAGTCTCAAATATATCATCACTCAGGCTGAGTCAAACATGAGACAGAGAAGATGGTTAGAGTTGATCAAGGATTATAACTTAGAGGTGCATTACCATCCTGGCAAGGCAAATGTTGTTGCAGATGCCTTAAGCCACAAATCTCATTATAATTCCTTGGGGGCAGTATTGGAAGATGGATTTAATCTATTGCATCCGGCTATTTTACACAATATCACTGTCAGTTGCTCACTTGAGAGCAAGATCATCAAAATTTAGAAGACCGATGTAGGTGTGTTTCACATCAAGAGAAAGATGGAAGAGAAGGAAACCAAGCATTTTAGACTAGATGAGAGAGGTGTGCTATGGTTTAAGGACTAACTTGTGGTACCAAAGGATCGTGAACTTAGAAACCAAATCTTGGATGAAGCTCACTCTTATAAGTTTTCTATCCATCCTGGTAGTAGCAAAATGTATCAAGACTTGAAAACACGTTTCTGGTGGACTAAGATGAAGAAAGAAATCACAGCCTATGTTGCTAGGTGTGATACCTATAGCAAGGTCAAGGTAGATCACCTAAAACCTGCTGGACTACTTCAACCTTTGTCTATTCCAAGTTGGAAGTGGGAGGAAATTAGAATGGATTTTGTTGTTGGGCTCCCACATACTGAGAAAGGTTTTGACTCCATATGGGTAATTGTGGACCGTTTGATGAAGTTGGCACATTTCATTCTGGTTAGCACCCATTACCGACCACATCAATATGCAGAGTTATATGTCACCCATATAGTGCATTTACATGGTGTACCAAGAACAATCGTGTCAGATAGGAGATCTCAGTTTACTGCTCGTTTTTGGGAGCACTTGAACAAATAGATAGGTACCAACTTAGTCCGAAGTTCTACCTATCACCCTCAGACATCTAGACAAACTGAGCGAGTGAATCAGATATTAGAAGACATGCTGAGAGCGTGTGTAATCTCTTCAAAAGGTTCATGGGAAAAGTGGCTACCTTTAGCTGAGTTTTCTTATAACAACAATTACCAAGAGAGTGTTAAGATGGCTCCTTTCGAAGCTTTGTATGGTCGAAAATGTTTAACTCCCTTGAACTAGGTTGAACCCGAGGAGAGGAGGTATTATGGAATTGATTTTGTCAAGGAAGCCGAAGAGCAAGTCCGTATTATCCAATGACACATTGAAGCCACTCAATCAAGGTAAAAGAGCTATGCTGACAAAAGAAGAAGACCTATTGAGTTTGAGGTAGGTGACTATGTATACCTAAAGGTATCGCCTATGAAGGGATTACAATGGTTTGGTGTGAAAAGGAAGCTTGCACCTAGGTATGTAGGTCCCTACAAGATTCTTGAGAAAAGTGGGAGACTAGCCTACAAACTACAGTTACCTCCAGAGATGAGTGCAATTTTCAATGTCTTTCACGTCTCTCAATTGAGAAAATGCTTACGTGTTCCAAAAGAAAGAGTTGAGATTAATGATATTAGAATAGAATCAGACCTAGCTTATGAAGAGAAGCCAGTACAACTATTGGATAGTAAAGAGAGAGTAACACGAAACCAAGTGATTAAGTTCCACAAAGTAATGTGGAGTAATCATAGTGAACGGGATGCAACCTGAGAAAGAGACGAATATCTACGTGAAGTTTACCCCATGTTTTATAAAAAATGGTAGGTACTTCAATCTCGGGACAAGATTTCTATAAGGGGGGATGGGCTGTAACACCCTAGTGTTAAGCTTGCAATTTGCACTTGCATTGCATGAGCATAATAATCATCCATTCATTCATGAGTATAAGCATATGAATAGCATTTATTCACTTTATGTTTATCTTCATGAAATGCTTAATTATACATGTATATGCCATATGGTCATGGTTGGCCAATGCAAGTGGGTGTTGTTTGGTCACCAAAACAACTTAGACATACTTAGGATGAAAAATGGAACCAAGTTTGTATTCATGAGTTGGTCCAAAAATGCCTCTAAGTGATAGTATTACTAGAATTGCCTGTATTAAGTTGATTGTTTCACCTATCTTGACCAATTGCTTAGAGAGCTAGCATGGCAGTGGGACCTAAATAAAAGTTATAGTTTAGGTCATGTAGAACAAACTTTGTTTAAGGGTCAAGAGCTGGATTAGTGCCTAAGTTGGTCAAATAGGGCTTCCAAAAATTAACTTGATGTTGTTTTGAAACTTGAAAATATTTCAAAGTCCTAGGCTGACTTAAAGTTTTCAAGTAGCTGACTTTGGCGAATTTTAGTTTGCAAACCATTTCGAATTTGACCAAACTTCTTTAAGCAACTTTGTTGTACTCATGTAGCTCTACGAAATGGTGAAATTGGTTTGGCAAATTAGTGCACAGATTAGGAGTAATAAGGGGTAGAAAATTGAGCTTCGGTCATTGTTCGCCCTAACTGAATCGGCCCTGGCCGAATTCAAACGCCGCAGCAGTGGCTGACCGGACATAGGCCACGCACACCACATGGCGGTCGTACACCTACGCTGGCCCACGCTGCCGAGCCGAAAGGGCAGGGGCATGGCCATCCACTCGACCACGTGCTCACTCTCGCTCTCGCCCTCTCTCTCGATCGTGTGTAGCTCTAGAGCGGAGCCCAAGCAGTAGCTGCGCCACCATCATGCCTTCATCGGTAGCACCCACAGCACACATCGCACTACCACTTGATTCATCTCGCCCATAGCTTCGCCCCGTTGCACCCTACATCATTGACCCGCCAGCAACGTCTCTTGAGCTGAGGTGAGGCCCCATTGCGCCATCACCGCGGTCGCCTTGGCTGTAGTGCGCCGCCAATCCTGAGCTTGCCATGGCCAGGCCACCTCGCATGTGCACTGCTCTTTCTCTCTACCATCCCGTAGTCACTAGACATTTTGGAAGCTATAGTCACTGGCCTTTTTGCCAATGCAAGCCTCGCTAGGGGAAGAATATGTGTCCACCTCCATGAGACGACTGTGCCGCCACCATGCGTGCCACCATGGCCGTGCTCACCTCATCTTCTTCCTCCCTTGCTTTTAGGTGCTAGAGTGTAGTAGAACCATCCAATTTATAAGAGCACAAGTACAATGGCAGCCCGCGAGGTGGTCGCACTTTCATACGTGAGCCCATATAAACCCGATAGTCCGTCGAGTATCACGAATGGTCTTGATTCATCGCCAACATACAACCAAGATCATACATGATTCAACATACATGCCACATGGTACATAGAGTTTACAAATACATTACCATACATCGGAGTACAATTAAAGTTATTACAAACCAAGTTCAAACAAAGTAGTAGAGGAAGCAAGGATAGTTTTTTAAACTAACATCTCACACCATTGTTCAAATACTTGCTAGTTTATGATCACATCCCACAAAAGCATCATAGATTAGATATATAGAAGCGCCTTGCCCATGGCCTACTCCTCGTCCATGGCGGGAGAGAAGCAGTTCTTATATTATCCATGATAGACTATGTTATCTGCAATAAATGGGAAATAAACCCTGAGTACAAGAAGGTACTCAGCTAGACTTACCCGTCATAAACCAAAAATAAAGAGACTCCAAGGATCATGCAAGGCTTTATAAGTGGACTAGGCTTGACAACATTTTGCGTAAAAGTGGAAGTAATATATATATTTTGATCGGATCAGTTATTCGAGTAGCACATTATATCTATTAAAAATTGAGGCATGTCTAGGTTGGCACCTATACTAGAGCAATCACTTGATTTAAGATGAAGCAAACAATAAAAACCATATCCAGTATAATATTTGAACGTTCCTCATAACCATCACATTCCATCAAGTTACTACGATGAAGGGGCTCCGCCAAGTTTCTCACTATCTGGGAGAGACGGTGATTCGAATCGATTGGAACCAGCTGGGTAGTTATTCCTAACACAAACCCAGACATACCTGCGCCAAGGTAGCCTTAGGTCACCTTTGGTACAACTCAGGTACACATTTCGTGAGTTCGATCAGCGCCACATAATCAAGGACTCTATCAGTTCCTAGGACAATCAGGACTACCCTACCCTTGGGCTCACATCTGGCTCCCCACACATCCTTACTACCTCTAGCGTGTGCACTTTAACAAAACGAGGCCTGGCCTGAGTTGAGCTACTCGGCTTTGTGGTCGGAATGAGTTATCCGGCTAGCTAAGTCAGAGGCATGCGTTCAAAATGACAAGAGGGCCACCAACGATGCTGTCCTTAATTGGCACAAACAGAATCACATGAGTCAACCTACACATAGATTCCTTCCAATCTCCAGTTACATTATCCCATGGTTGTTTCCCATGATAGCAAATATAGCCAACCATGCTCTGGTATCCACCTATATCTCGCAGGTGATAGGAAATCACCCGACTTCTACCAGACTAAGCATTGCTAAGCATATGTTTGATCCTAGACCTACACAGGGTATAAGGTATATTTCTGGACAAGGTAGTCTATGCATCAAGGGTTTCCTAACAACTCTTATAACCTAATGCATCAAACATAAAGGACGCAAGTGATATTTGTAAAAACATAGGAGGCATGGAATGCTTCAGGGCTTGCCTTTCAGGAAAGAGGTAGGCCTATGATCAGGGCACTCTAGTAGTTCTTCTAGAGCCTAATCCTCACTTTTAGGAGCTACCTACTATGGTGCCTCCTGATTCAACTCCTCTTTGGCCTCAAACTCCAAGAGGGTGATTCCTTCGGGCAATCCAGTATGCATGAGCATGAAATAAGATATCATGGATGCCTAGGTAATGACATGGTTGATATGATATGATGAAATGCATAATCATAAATGTCTTTAACAGCAAGGCATTTGGGTGATAACAAGATTAACTTTCTTTTACTGAGTAGGTGCATATCTCCTATTTAGTAATTAAATAAACTTCCATTAAAGCATTTTCTGGACTGCAAGATAGCAGTCACTTGTTTTGACCACAACTTGAGTTTTACCAAACCAAACAATATGATTATAGACTTTTTGGAAAGCTTATGAAATTGTCTAAAAATTTATTATAATCGTCTTAAGGTGATTCAATAGTTAGCTAGATCAAACAATTCATTCTTTCATATCTGTCTATAGGACAAGTAGATCTGATAGCAGACTTCCAAAAGCTATAACTCTCAAACCATTAGGCCTATGGCCATGAAATTTTAGGACAAGCTAGATTAGTAAGTTATCTACAACTTTGTTATTAAGGTTTACAGAAAAGATCATTCTCATCACGAGATTGTCACCACAACAGAAACTACACCTGCAGCCATTCTATTGAATTATAGAGCCCTAATTAACTAGTTGCCTATAACCAATTAATTCTAAGCACAACAACTAATATCAATAGATCATATGCATCATAGGCATCATAGAAAACCTCATGGTTAAGCCCAAATAATTCATTTATATTCATTTATTAATTCCCTTATATAATAGGGTGATTTAGAGGATAAATATTTCCAATGCCCAATAAATCCTAAGAAATTTACAGTAGCCTACATATGACCTCAATAGTCTACTGCACAAATTTCATGCCATTTGGACAAGTGTAGCAACCTCTACAAAAATGGCAAGTTGCATAGGCTTATTTTAGTAAAAATAGTTTAGCCTAGTGAAAAGTGTCAAACAATAGATTTCATATTTTTCCAACTTTCATCCTAGCACAAGAACATTGTGTGAAAATTTGCATGATCATAAGTTATGTATATTTAACCCTAATTAATTTCACCAGAAACTAGCAATTAATCAAGGTTAAATAGAAAGACCATATTTCAAGTATGCTTACTATAGGTTTAGTATTTTTCCTAGCTAGAGCATGTCAACACAAGACCAAAAAAATTTTGGAATCACAATTTTTGCATCTCTCTAGCTCAATTTATGCATTTTACAAGGTAAAAGCTAATTTAAAAGCACTTAACAAACTTAATTTAATTTCCCTAGAAAACTACCCCAAACAGTAAGTTTTATATTTTTATCAAATAGTACATTTCATGATGAATCCAACAAAATTTGGATCACCATATTTGGACACACCTGACTCTAGATATGAATTTTTGAAGTTTGTATTCCAATTTGTGAAAACAAATAAAGAAAAACATTCAAAAACCCAAAATCAACTACATGCACCCGGTCTAGTGCACCCACTGCGAATGACAGTTGGTCCCCACGGGTCAATGCACCCACTTGATAGGCACACAGAGCAGGGCATGGCGGTTGGCCAGCGATAACTCATCGACGGTGAGGCCACCGGCGATGAGGTCTTCACCATCGTGTTCCCCATCCTAGTGCGCATCTACTTGTGCCCTTGGTTGACTCGGCGGATCGCAGGAGCTCCCTCGTCGGCAACCATGGTGGCTCGACGGGGGTGCTCAATGGCGGACTCGTCATCTCCGGTGATGACATGCCCATGTAAGCACAACTATGGCTTCCATAGATTCTAGCGGAGCTCTAGGGCTAGGTCCACGCTACGGTGGAGCGGTGGTGTGATATGGCCACGTGCATGGTGGCACGGCAGCACAAGCGCAGCGATGGTGAGGTCACCATTCCGATGAGACAGCTACCCATGGTGAGTATCCATCTTCAAGGAAGGTGCTATGGGCCACGGCAGTGTGGAAACAAGCACTAGCGGGAGAAAAGTGAGGCCGGCTAGGGCTGGCCGCGGCTAGCTTGAGCTCACAGCCATGGCGGACGTGCACGATGCGATTGCACGTTCACACACGGTTGCGGCGGTAGCGATTAAATGGGCAGAGGTTGTAGTATCTACGACCTACGGTGACGATGGACTGAAGTGGAGGGAGGTCGGAGGAGCAATGGTGGTGGCTAGCCACGGGCCATGGCGGTGACCGCAATGGTCCGAGGGCCCTCACCTGGGCTCAGGTTGTGACGCTAGCGGGCCGAGGAGGTTGAGCAAGTCATGGAGAAGCTATGTGCAGGATGGATTGGGTGGAGGTGCGATGGTGGTGGCGTGCGAGCATGGTGGAGGTAGGCGGAGGTGGCTTGCTCAGCGAGCGCGAGCGAGAGGGAGAGACTAAGGGTGAGAGTGAGAACAAGTGTGGACGCATGGTGCTTTCTTCAGCGCGTGCCCGACCACAATACGGCCTAGCCCCAACGTACGGGCACCACGCGGCGGCCGACCACGATGGCTGCTGCCCTAGCCGGTTTCAGGCCTGCATCAAGTGACTGGCAGAGCGTTTCAAACCATTGCTACTCCTAATCCGTGGCGATTCAGCAAAAACTCCATTACTAAGAATTGTAGAGCTATAGGACATATATAGCTTTGCTTTAGAAAGTTTAGCCAAATTCCCAACAGTTTTCAAATTACAAGGCTTCAAAGTAGGCTACATTGCAACCGTTATGCAGTTTATGACAACAAATTTTCTAAGTTACTAAACAGCATTAAGTTGAAACTTGTGAGCTCTATTTGACTAAGCTAGGCACTGAATTAGCTCATGACCCCTAAATAAAGTTTGTTACGCATGTCAGGAACTACAACTTTTATTAAGGGTGCAATGTCATGCGAACACTCTAGACTATAGTTCAACTCTAGTCAAAGTAGTATCATGAAAAAGGAGATTTTGAGTGAACTATGACTGAGAAGCAAATTTGGCCCATGTCATGAATACAAACATTGTTACATTTTCCATCCTAGATGTGTCTAAGGTGTTTTTGTGACCTCACAACAATCTCTTGCATTGGTCACACATGATCACAAGCATATGCATATATATAATCAACATCACATGTGATAAAGATAAGGTGGATGAAATGAAACTTCATATGCTCATGGTCATGAATGCTTGGATGATGCTTGTGCTCATGAAATGCAAGTGACAAATGCAGTGCTTAACACTAGGGTGTTACATAGAGCATCGCCTAGGGTAGGTGAAGCTTCTAGGGTTAATGGATGCCCAAAGTCGTTAACCGACACGCCGTAACGCCATAGCGCCACCGTCGCGCTTGCACCGCTATGTCGCCGTGCACGGGGCCATGCTTCGCCAGCACCTCCTAGGGCCCAAACCCTAACCCTAATTCTCTGCTAGGTGACCCTAAGGCCGTAGCCAAGCTCGCCCAAGCTTGCCATGGTCGGAGATGGCCGAAGCACCACCCATAGCGCCGCTGTCCGCCATGAGCACCGCTGCCCTAGCTAGAAGCCGTAACCGGTTCAACCGTCTAGCCTATCCAATGTCCAATGTCAAGGGGAGCTTGTTAGTGCTGACCCCGTCGCTGGAGACCTCACCATCAGCGAGCTTCTCATAGGTCAAACCGCGCCCCTGTTCTATGTGTATGATGCGTGGGGTCACACAGACCGCAGGGCACCGAGCGTTAGTGACTGTGGGGTGTGCCAAGCTCGGATGCACCTAGCATTTAACTGGTTTTTGATAATTTCTTTAAATGTTTTCTACATTTTGGTACAAATTCGTAAAATTCATAACTAATTCTAGGAGTGTCCAAATTGAGTGAACCAAATTTTGTTAGATTCATCTTGATGAGTACTATCTGCTAAAAATATGAAACTTGGGATGTGCTGTAGTTTGGGAGAGGCTAAAATGTGATTCCAATGTTGCTAGTCTTGTTTTGACATGCTGGAGCTAGGAAAAATATTAAACCTATAGCTGGCATGCTTGGAATATGACTTATTATTTTGGTTTAATTAAATGCTATTTTCTTGTGAAATTAATAATGGTAGATTTATGTAACATATGGGCATGAAATAAATTCTACAGTATTCTAGTATTATGAGGAACATAGGAAAAATAGTAAATCTGTTGCTTGACACTTTTCACTATGCTAAACATATTTAAGTGGTAGTAAGCCTAGTAACTTGTCATTTGTTTGGAGGTTGCTAAGCTACTCCAAATGGCATGAAATTTTAAATGTAGTCTTCTGGGCGTACGTGTAGGCTGCTGTATTTTTTCCACAATTTACTGAGCATTGGAAGTAGCAGTTCCAATTTGCATCTTAATTAATTAATAAATGAATAGAGGCCTATATAAAATTGGTTTAGGTCCAACCATTATACTTTTTAACATGTTGGGAATATATATAACCTGATGGTGCAATTGGTTGTGCCTAGTTTTAATTTGTTATATACACCTAGTTATTTATTGCTCTATAATTCACTTGCATCTAGTTTCTTGACTTGGTTGCCTTGTATAGACTTGATGCTTGTTGTTTTGTTGCTTAGGCTAATTAAGATAAGTTGTTAGCTGTAGGATTTTGGTCTCTTACTGATGATGAACAACTTTACCTTAGGTTGTTAGAAAGTGGTGAGTGTATGTTCCTTATACTAAAGAAGAGATATACACCTACTCAGTAAGATTTAGTTAACCATAGTATTACCTAGTTATCAAATTGGTTAAGAATGTATATATATATGCATTGCACCATATCATTCGTACCATCCCTTGTGCATTCCCTATATTTATCCATATCTTCATGCATATAGGATCACCGGAGGGGATCACACTTCTAGAGTTCGAGACCGTGGGAGAAGAGGACCGGCAGGAGACCTAGCAGCAAGAAGTTCCAGAAGGTGAAGAACAGGTCTAGGAAGAGTTTCCTGTGTGCCTCGACCACTGACCCTCAGCTTTTCTGAAAGGCAAGCCCTAGAGCATTCTAAGCCTCCAATGTTTTACAAATACTAATTTGAGTCCTTTATGCTTGATGCATTAAGTTGTAGGAGTTGTTTGGAAACACTTGATGCATATGATCTCCTTGTCTAGAATTATATACCTTGAACCCTGTGTAGGTCTAGGATCGAATATATGCTTAGCCACAATTAGCTCAATAGAAGTTAGGTGATTTCCTGTCACCTGCGAGATGTAGGTGGATATCTGGTCATGGTTGGCTATATTTGCTATCGAGGAAAAGAACCATGTGATAATGTAAATGGAGGCCGAGCAGAGTCTAGGTTGTAGGTTGACACTTGTTATTCCATCTGAGCCGCTTAAGGACCATAGCATTGGAGGCCCTCTTGTCATTTTGAACGCAGCCTCTGACTTAACTGGCCGGATAACTCGTTCCAACCGCGAAGCTAAGTAGCTCAACTTAGGCCGGGCCTCGTTCTGTACGAGTGCGCACACTGGAGGTAGTAATGATGTGCGGGGAGCTGGATGTGAGCCCAACAGAAGCCCGGGCCTAACCGTCCGAGTAGCTGGTCAATCCTTGAGTGTGGGGCGCTGATCGAACACGTGACATACGTCCTAAGTTATACCAAAGGTGACCTAAGACTACCTTGGTGCAGGTATGTCTGGGTTTGTGTTAGGATTTTTTCCTAGTTGGTTGCAATCAATTCGAATTGTTGTCTCTCCTGGATAGAGAGAAACTTGACTGAGCCCCTTCATCATAGTAACTCGATGGAATGTGATGGTTCTGATGAATATGATAATACTACACCAGATATGGTTACTATTGTTTGCTTTAGCTTAATCAAGTGATTGCTCTAGTACAGGTGCCAACCTAGATATTCTTAATTTTGATAGGTATAACTTGTTGCTAAAATACTTAACAGATCAAGATATGTAAAACTTCATCTTTTATGCAAAACATTGTCAAGCCAGCTCTACCTTTCACAACCTTGCATGATCCTTTATGTCTATTATTTTGGTTAATGATGGGTTAGTCTAGCTGAGTACCTTCTCGTACTCAAGGTTTATTTCCCCTTGTTGTAGATGGTACAGTGTATCATGGGTATTGTAAGCATTGCTTCTCTCTAGCCATGGATGAGAAGTGAGGCCACTGGCATGGCCCTTCTGTGTTGTTTTACCTCTGATGTTTTTGTTGGACTTGATCATGAACCGGCATGTATTTAAAATGAGTGTGTGATGATGGTTTCAAAACTATATTGCTTCTGCTACTGCATTTGAACTTAGTTTGGTAGTATTTATATTTGAACTCCGATGTATGATGAACTATTTGCAAACTTTATGTAACATGTGATGTGTATGTTTGAATCATGTACGATCTTAGTTGTATGTTGGCGATTATTCAAGATCCTTCATGATACTCAATGGAAATACTAGGTTTATATGGGCTCAAGTATGACGATGTTCTCGCTCTGGTGATTGCCCTTATACTTGTGCTCTTATAAATTGGTCGATTCTACTACACCTAGGATGTGATGGTGACCCAGCGACATACCTGCTCCCAACCAATCGCTTTCTAATAGACTTCCGAAGGCCACCATATGAATCGCTCATTCCATCAATGAAGTTGTCACCTTCCAAAGACCTAAGTGGTGCATGATCCATGTGATGATGTGTCATCGGGAGTTTGACTCACCCTATCTTCAAAACTTTTATGTAATGTTGTAAGACTTGATAGTGCGCTTTTGTAAGAACTAAAAACAATGTGTGCTTCGATCGCTTGTTCCTAGTGCGCGTAGAAGCATATGCAAGTGCACTAATGTCATATGTCCTTGTGGTCTATGTGTAAGTCGAGACTTGGATGGTAATAATTATGGCCTATGTCATTCCTTGTCATGATGCATTATGTGTGCAATATGATGATCAATTTAAGCATGTTGATATTATGTTCCACTATGAATGCATTATTCCTATCCAACTCTTTTTGTCTCATCTTGTCTAAAACATATCTAACGATGTGTCTTGGGCAGGATGGTTGACACCCGAGGTTCCACATCTCGGATGGCAGCTAAAGGTGGAGACAACTAGCACAATCCACCACCATTGCTAGGAGGGCAAGTACCATCATAGGTAGATATACTTTAGAGGGACGAAGCCCATAGTCAGGCAACTCAGCAAGTGATGGGAAGGATGGCACAACTCATGGAGAACATGCAAGCCAATCAGCATAGAGCCTAGCCACCACTGCTTTGTGGGTATCATGGTTTTGTGGGGACCAACCCACCCATCTTCTCTGGAGGTAGATATCTAATGGCAGCTGACCATTGGTGGAAGACCATGGAGCAGAAGTTCACTCTTATCTAGTGTGATGATAATGAGAAGATCCACTTTGCAGCGCACCAGCTTCAGGAAGCCACTAGCAATTGGTGGCATGACTACTGAGCTCATTTGCAGCCAAACACGCAGCTTACTTGGTAGGAGTTCAAGGATGCATTTTGTGGGTTCTTCATACTTGAGGGAGCCATGCTCATCAAGGCTGCCGAGTTTCGCAACCTAGTTCTAGGAGAGATGTTGGTTGTGGAGTACACTCATAAGTTCGACAAACTAGCCCAATATGCTCCAAATGAGGTTGCTACCGATGAAACTAAGAAAGTGAGGTATGAGCACAGTCTTAGCCAGTGATGCAGACAAGATATGCAATGTATCAACCCCCACTTTTAATGAGATGGTGAAAGCTGCTATCAAGGTAGAGACAAAGAAGAAAGTGGTAGGCCATGACGATTGCAAAAGAGGACCGTACACCACCAGCTATCGACAGGGTTCATCCACTAGGCAGAAGACCGGCTGAACCCTGCCAAGAACTCATGAGGGTATTGCCCGTATAATAAGTTTTTAACTATGGAGTTTGAGAGGGGATTTTGGATTAGTTCCCCTTGGATGTTGCATGAGTCTAACCAAATAGTTAGCCGAGCTCGGATTGAAATAGTAGGTTTGGAGTTCTTAACCACGACGGGTCTCGATAAATGATCCACATACAACCAAGATCGTACATGATTCAACATACATGTCACATGTTACATAAAGTTCACAAATACAGTTCATTCATCAGAGTACAAAATAGAGTTATTACAAAGCAAGTTCGATAGATAGTAGCGGAAGCAAATTAAAGTTCGAATGTAGCATTTGCCAACATAGTTCAAATACAGTGCCAACACATGATCACCATCCACAAAAGCATATAGAAGGATTATTAAAGATGCCTGCCCAAGGCTCACTCCTCATCCACGGCAGGATAGAAGCAATTCTTGCAATAGCCGTGATAGACGGTACCATGTGCAACAATGGGAATAACACCCTGAGTATGAGAAGGTATTCAGCTAGACTTACCTATCATAAACAAGAAATAAATTAACTCTAAGGATTATGCAAGGCTTTATAAGTGGAGGTAGCATGACAACATTTTGCATAAAAAGCGATTAACTCAATTATACAATTATACTTTGGTCATCAAGTTAATTATAGCTATTCATACCTAGATTAGCAACTATCCTGTGCTAAACATGTGGTATATCATTTAAGAGCATACAATAGTAACCATAGCCGGTGTAGTAATCCATGATTAACCGAACCATCACATTCCATAATATAATTACTACAATGTTGGGACGAGCCAACTTTCTCACTATCCAGGAGAGACGGTGATTCGAATCGATTTCAACCAGCTGGGAATTTATTCCTAACACAAACCTAGGCAGACTAGATCAACGGTCACCTTAGGTCACCTTTGATACAACTCAAGTACACATTTCACGGGTTCGCCCAGCGCCGCACAATCAGGGATAGCCAGCTGCCCGGACGATCAGGACTACCCTGCCCTTGGACTCAAGGCTGGCTCCTAGCACATCCTTACTACCATCCAGAATGCGCACTCTAATAGAGCGGGGTCAGCTATGTGATAGACATGTGTTCAATCTTGTTAGAAGCACCAACAATGGTATGGTCCTTAATCGGCACAGACGGAATCACATGAGTCAACCCACACATAGACTCCGCCCAACCTCCATTTACATTACCCCATGGTTCTTTTCCACGATAGCAAATATAGCCAACCGTGCTTCGGTATCCACCTATATCTCGCAAGTAACAGGAAATCACCCGACTTCTACTGGTCTAAGCATGGCTAAGCATATACTCGATCCTAGACCTACACAGGGTTAAAGGTGTATATATCTAGACAAGGTAGTTCTATGCATCAAGTGTTTCCAATCAACTCTTATAACCTAATGCATCAAACATAAAGGACTCAAGTAGTATTTGTAAAACACTAGGAGACTTAGAATGCTCCGAGGCTTGCCTTTGAGAAAAGAGGTGGGGCGGTGATCTAGGCACTCGGGGAGCTTTTCTAGAGTCTGGTCCTCTTCTCCTAGAGCTATGGCTTGAGGAGTCTCCTACTGATCCCCTTCCTCTTCTTCGTTGAATTCCAGCAACGTTATCTCCTCGGTCGATCCTATATGCATGAATATGGCATAAGATATCGCGAATGCATGTATGATGACACGTATAATATGATAAAACGTGATGAATGCATCCTCGTAAGTATTTTCAATAGTATGGTATTAAAGTAATACAAGTGCATCCTATTCTAATGAGTAGGTGCATATCTCTTCTCTATTACTTAAGCAAACACTTCTGCAATTTATTTACCGAACTACAAAACAGCATCTATTTGTTTTAACCATAACTGGAGTTATATACATTGAAATCATATGGTTGTGGACATTATGGAAATCTTATAAAATTGTCTATAACTTTCTTTTAATACTCTTAAGGTGATTCAATAGTTATCTAGGTCAAACAATTCGGTCAAATAAATCTGTCCAGAAAGTAAATAATTAGGACAGCAAACTTCTAATAGCCAAAACTCTTAAACCCTAAGGACTATGACCATGAAAATTTAATACAAGGTAGACTAGTAAGTTATCTACAACTTTGTTATTAACAAGTTTTATAGGAAAGGCCATTATCAACATGAAATCATCCACACAACCGAAACTATACTTGCAACCATCTATTTGAATTATAAAGCAACAATTAATTAGTTACATACAACCAATTGCTCCTGAGCCTTACTATTGACATCAACAGCTACTATGCATCACAAGAACCATAGAAAACATCATGGTCAAGCACAATTTATTTATTTAAATGCATTTATTAATTTAATTAGATAATTAGGGAAAATAATAAACATATACCAAATGTGCACAAGAAATTCTCATAAAATTTCAGTAGTTTCCTCATGCTCACAATAGATTATTGTGAAAATTTCATACCATTTGCACATGTATAACATCCTATGCAAAAATGACAAGCTAGCAGGGTCTATTTTATTGAAAATAGTTAACCCTATAGAAAAGTGTCAAACAAAAGATTATATATTTTTCCAAGCTTCATATTAGTTCCATACTACTGTACAAAAATTTACATAGCAATATGTTACATATTATTATCCCTATAATTTTCCTCAGAAAATGCCATTTATTAATAGATAAATAGAAAGATCATATTTCAATCAAGTTTACTGCAAGCTTAATATTTTTCATAGCTAGAGCATGTCAATACAAGACAAGAAAAATTGGAATCAAAATTTTATCACATTCCTAGCTCAAGTTACACATTTTACAAAATTGTAAGCATTCAAAAAGCACTTATCTTGACATATTTTATTTACCAATAAAAATATTAGAAACTATAGATATCATATTTTTATAAAATACTACACTTCATAAGGAACACAACAAATTTTGGTTCACCAAAAATGGACATCTACAACTCAACTTATGATTTTTCAAAGTTGGTACATAAATCTATGAAAGAAATAATAGAAACCCTAAATAGCAATCGCTGACAGAGGGGACCCACGGGTCAGCAGGGTCCACCCATCAGTGAGCCGAAGCAGAGTACGGTGGTCAGCCGGCGTTATCTCGCCAACGGCGAGCACTCCGGCGAAACTGACACACCAACATGACCTACTCACTAAGACGCATCGATTGACCCAGGTGGTGGTGGCGTGGACGCACAGGAGCCACCTCATCGTCGGCCATGGCGGCACGGTGGCGCTGCGCTGCGGTGTGCCGGCCATTATAGGCCACGGTGAGGCCAAGCAAGGAGCGAATGAGCTCCGCAGTGATGAAGCGGATCTAACGAGGCGACCTAGGCTAGGCGGGATGCTCCGATGAGGCTCATCCGCGTGCGCGGTGGCGTGGCGATGAGAGCGCGATGGCGCTACATGTCGTGTTTCGTGCCGACGAGACATTCATTCATGGTAAGGTCATGCCACTAGCTAGCCTATACCATTACCAAGCTTTAACCCTGGGAACCGAAAGTAATGCACATGCGAGCCAAGCAGCGGCGAGCTCGCCGTGGAGACGACCATGGAAGCCGAGCTCTCCAGCGAGGATGGGAACAGCGATTGCGCCCTCACCATAGCTCGTCTGGTGCTGCAACCACGTTGAGGAGGTAGAGGGGAATGCGGCGAAGCTAGCTGCGAGATGGAGGCGGCAATGGCATGGTGGAGCGGGCGCTAGGCGATGGTGGAGCTGCTTGGTTGCTCGGTGGCGCTCGGCTCTCCACGGTGGGAGCGAGAGGGAGCAGTGGAGAGGGAGAGAGTGAGCGTGAGTGAGTGGAACTGAAGCGGGTGGCTTTGCAGATAACGTGCTCTAGCGTGCTGTAGCGAGGGCTCGTCACTAGCCAGCGGGGGCCACACGGCAGCCTATCTCTGTCTGTAGTCGGCCACCTCGGCACGCGACGTGGCGTTCAGCAGAGCCTAAATCAGTGACTGACAGAGCATTTTGAAGGCGCTAAATCTCTCGATCCACGACGAATTAGTGCATAGTGTTAAAACCAAATTTGCATAGCTACATACCAGCTAGAAATTTTCGTAAGAAACCAAAGTCCAATTCTCAATGGTTAGGAAGATATATCAGCACAAATTCGAGCATGTCACACTGTAAACTCCAAATGACTTAGCAAATTTTCTAAGTGTGGAAAATTGGGTTTTGCTGATTTTTGTGAGACAAATTGAAGCATGTTAGGAGCTGAACTAGCCTATGAACCAAAAATAAAAGTTGTTGCTATCATCAAACACTACAACTGTGCTTTAGTGCACACATCCATGCAAAGGCTCTATGACATGGTTCAAACTAAGTCAAACATGCCACTTTCAAATGATGACTTACACTAGAACTATGACTTAGAGACCAAACTAGCCCTAGTCATGAATACCAAAGTTGTTCATAATGACATTCTAAACATGGTTAAGGTATTCCTTTGGTCACACAAGCATTTCATACATTGGTTACAAATAATACTTCCTAGGTCAAAAAGCATATCATCACTTAGGAGCTTAATTACATAAAGTGATCTACATGAACATTGTTTCATTAGTCATCCTAAGTGTAGCTAAGGTGCTTTAGTGACCAACATCAACCATTTACACTTATTCACACATGATCATAAGCATACACCTATAGAAACATAAAATAACAAGACATGTTTCACATGTTTTAGTTGTATGTTTCATATGTAAAAGCTTATATGTGAATGCTTGATGATTATGCTCATGCAATGCAAGTCAAATTATGCAAGCCTAACACCTAGGGTGTTACATAATTGTCCTCAAGCTAGGGAATGATGTGGATGTAATCTTGGGAATGAAGTGGATGGTTAAGCATCAGTGTGTCATTAGGTGTATACCTAGATCCATAGAGATTCACCGTCCTTCAGGAAAATCAGTTACCCTTTACACTTCTTAGAGTCAGCAAGTTGCTTTGAATAGTTTGAGAACCAAGCCTAATACATCGAAAGGTGTTGAGCTAGTACTAGTTGTGTGTGTGTTTTCCGATGTGTTTCCATAAGAGTTAACGAGAATGCCCCTAAAGAGAGATGTGGAGTTCCTAATCCAATTAAAACTTGGAACCACACATGTGTCTTAACCTCCATACAAAATGGCACCCTCTGAGTTGGAAGAGATGAAGAAATAATTAACAAGTTTGTTGGAGAAGGGTTACATTAGACCTAGTTCTTCTCTGTGGGGATGTCCAGCCTTGTTTGTAACCAAGAAGGACCACTGCCTAAGAATGGTGATAGACTACTGACCGCTCAATGCGAGAACCATTAAGAACAAGTACCCACTCCCGAGGATTTACATTTTATTAGACCAACTCAATGTAGCCAAGTTCTTCTCCAAGATCAATTTGAGGTTGGGGTACAATCAAATTTGAATCCGAGAAAGAGATATACCTAAGACTGCATTTTCTACGTGGTATGGTTCCTACGAGTATATAGTCATGTCCTTTGGATTGACAAATGCTCTAGTATACTTCATGTATCTCATGAAATCCATCTTCTTTGAAGAATTGGATGTGTTCGTGATTATCGTCATCGATGATATCCTAGTATATTCAAAGACTAAAGAGGATCATGTGAAACACTTGAGAGTCGTGTTCCAAAACTAACAGAGCATAAGTTATATGCTAAGTTTAACAAGTGTGAGTTTTGGCTCACCGAGGTTTCCTTTTTGGGACATATCTTGTCTCATAACAGAATCTCCATGGACTCAAATAAAATCAAGGATGTAGTGGAATGGGTTACTCCCACTATGGTGAAGAAAGTTTGAGGCTTTCTTGGATTGGCGGGTTATTACTGTCAATTCATGCTAGACTTCTCCAAGATTGCAAAGCCATTGACTAAACTCACTAATAATGATGAATCGTATGTTTGGACGGAAGAAAGAGAAGAAGCTTTCCGAACTCTGAAGCAAAAGCTAGTTACACCTCCCATGCTAGTCCAACCCGACATCACTAAACCTTTGGAAGTATATTGTGATGTATCCAATGTTGGATTGGGTTGTGTGCCTATGCTAGAAGGACATGTCATAGCTTATGCGTCTAGACAATTGAAGCCTTCAGAAATGAACTATCCTAAGATGAATATATCCCAAATAGCTAAAGGTTCCTTGTCCATGTTGCAAGCGACTTCTCACTTGTTGCAGGATATTAAGGAGGGGCAACAACTTGATGAAGATCTCGTTGCCATTAAAGAGAGAATAGGCAATCCAAAGTATAAGAGTTTTAGGTTGGATCACTCAAATACCTAGTGGTTTGGGAAAAGACTTGTAGTACCTAACCAAGAGAAGCTGAAGAAGCAGATCCTAAACAAAGCTCATGAGTCACTTTTCTCTATCCACCCTACAAGCAACAAGATGTATAGAGATTTGAGGTGTAAAACCCTGGGTGTTAGTCACGAGTTAAGCAGCGGATTTGGACTTAAGTAGAATATGTCAAGCAATGATCATGATCTCTAGTTCACAATCTTGAAAGTGGTGATGGAACTGCTGAGGTCAAATCTATGAAATTGAGTCCCAACTTGAACTTGGACAACACACCTTTGCTTACATGTGGACCCTTGTTAAGATTATGCATGATTAATGTTAAACATGCTTATTTCATGTACATTACATCAACATGCATCCATAGTATACTTTGGAAAAGTTTCATGAAGTTTGGAATCAAGAAGTCACATCAAATGATGAATTATATCCTTGCTTGAATCGCTTTATTAAGTGAATGATAACATGTGAGGTCAACCAAACCTTGCCACCTTGCTCAAACAACTCCAAATTGGTTCTACAACAAAAGTCATGAAGGGTTCATGTTTATCAAGTGCCAAGAAAATGCCTCAATCAGTCTAAAACTCTAATTTAGGGTTTATCGTGATCCTGCTTTGACCTAGGTAAAACAATAGAATCTATACCCATGGTCAAGTTTGACCTTAAATGAAAATTGTAGTTTAAGTGGAGTTCTACAAACTTTGTTTTTAGACCAAGAGCCAAATCAGCTTCCAAGCAGCTTAAACAGTGGATTCAAGATAGGAAGTGATGCTGTTTTGTCAGGCTCAAAATATTTCTAAGTCCTCAATTAACAGCAGGATTGCGCCAAGTTTATGACATTTTATCTTCCAAATTCATAAGGCATCTTAATTGGATTGCTTAATATGAGTTGAAGTAACCTTTGTGAAGGAAACAACAAAGCAAGTCGCATCAGTTTTGGAGCACGTTTGGACTTTAAAAATTTATTGCAAAAATAGCAAAATGTTTTGGAAATCAGACCTTAACTGAATTTAGTTTTCAGTTTCGTGTCCCCCATTCTAGAGCCTTGTATCTTTCAAACCAAGCCTAACCAATCTTATATGCTTTAAGAAAAGTTGTAGTATAGTTTAAGTAGAACAACTTATGTTTAAGTATGAAGCCCTAGTTTAGCCTCTAACCTAGCCAATTAGGGACCACAAGATCGAATCTAGTGCTGTTTTTAGGGTCCAAAAATCAGCCAAGTCAGAGACTGAACTTTTTTAGTTTGCAGTTTGCAAGTGCCCTACTTTGGGAATTTATATCTCACAAACCATTTTGATTTGGACCAAACTCCTTTAATCAAAGTGGTAGTACTCATGTAGCACTACAACAAGGAGCAATTGGTTGATCAAATCATCCACCGGTTAGAGAATTAGAGGGGGAAAATGGAATTTCAGATGTATTTTTGCGGTCTTTTGAATCTGACTGAATGGAGCTGAAGTCGTCGTGGCTGACCAGGCTCGGGTCGCGCGCACCGCGTGGCCTCGTGCTCGCACGCATGCATGCCATGGCGCCCCGCTTGCTCATTTTGGACGCCCGAGCACCCTACCTTCTCTCTCACTCTCTCATTCTTTTTCTCTCGGTCTCACCCTATGAGATACAGCCGAGCAGAGCACCATCCCTCCTCGCTCTACCGTACCGCTCCATTCTCCATCCTCTCCAGGCTCCCCCACCCCTCGCTAGCACCACCAGCAGCCCCACCTCATCATTCTCCATCTGCACTACCTCCTTCCCAGCACCATCGTTCGCCGTTGCCGCCCTACAGCCATGCTGCTCCATCCTGGGCAGCGGTGCTCGTGACCATGGAGCTATAGACCACCTCAAGTAGGGCTACACCTAGTTGCAAGTGCATGAGCATGCCTTGGTGCTATACCACCACCTCTCGTCGCCAGAGGACTACCGTCCTAGCCGGAATTGGTCGTGCCGAGCTCGTCCTCTGCTCTGTTCTGTGTCGAGAGAAAGAAGAAGGGTGAAAGTGGAAATAGAAACTCTTCTTTGGGTCCTGATGCAAAACGCCTAGAGACAAAGGATTTACAATTGTGGGCTTAGATGATTTGTGAGATCTACAAGGTTCCCGATGCAAATGTGTTTTTCTTTTATCTTTTCCTTTATTGCAATTAATGGGCTGAAACTTTGGAAAATCATAGTAAATCGTAGAAAAATCATAAAATAGCAAATGAAGATGTTTTGGAATCTTTGTGAGTAGATCTATGCAGTAGAGTCATAATATGATATGTGTTAGTAGAAAGTTTCTGATATTTTTATTTATTTTTGTAAATTAGGGTTTTCTAGGGTGCTCCAATTGCTGTTAAATTATTATGGTAGGCTACTGATGACATATGTGTGTTGTGGTAAAAATTTTAGGTTTATTGGTGCATGCGTGACTGAGTTATTGATTTAACTTGCTAAGTGCTTAATAAATGGTTTTAAATAAGTTATAATTTTTATGAAGGTGTAAAAATAGAAAATGTTGTTCCTCTACCTTCGTATGATGTTGTTCTACCATAATAACATATAATATGGCCATGCGTTTGTAGAAAAATATTGAGTTTCATATTTATCTTGTTCTTACATCAACAACAACAACAACAACAACAAAGCCTTTAAGTCCCAAATAAGTTGGGGTAGGCTAGAGTTGAAACCCAGCAGAAGGAATCAAGGTTCAGGCACATGAATAGTTGTCTTTCAAGCATAGGATCTAAGGCTAAGTCTTTGGGTGTATTCCATCCTTTCAAGTCTCCTTTTATTGCCTCTACCCAAGTCAACTTCGGTCTTCCTCTGCCTCTCTTCACGTTACTATCCTGGCTTAGGATTTCACTATGCACCGGTGCCTCTAGAGGTCTTCGTTGGACATGTCCAAACCATCTCAACCGGTGTTGGACAAGCTTTTCTTCAATTGGTGCTACCCCTAATCTATCACATATATCATCGTTCCGAACTCGATCCCTTCTTGTATGATCGTAAATCCAACGCAACATACGCATTTCCGCGACACTTATCTTGTTCTTACATGTTCATTGATAATTAAGATTTGTCTTTTTCATAGTAATTAAATTATCAAACCTGAGCATGTGAAATTTGTGCAGTAGCCATGTTTTGATAACATCTACCACTCATAAAAGTCTGATCCCCAAACTAGTTGTTCTTGTATAGCACTAAAAATAATATATATTGCATTATATAAGTAGAGGATTAAAGTTTGTTAATAGATGCATGTGTTTGTGCCATGTAATATTTCTAATAGTTGGTGCTAAGTAATGCGATTGCTTGGTTATGAATAGAATCTGCCTATATAGGAACAAAATGTTAGTTGTTAATAACATAAAATGATAAATGTATATAGTTGTATCTCTAATGTTGTAGCTGCTAAAGCAGTTAGCAGTGTGGTGATGATTTTGTGGCCTAAACGATATTTCCTGTGGATATATTGAATACTAAAGTTGTAGATAATTTAATTATCTTGCTTATCCTAAAATTTCACGATTTAGGGCCTGATGGTTTAGGAGTTATAGATTTTAGAAGTTTGCAGTCAGGTTTTGCATGTCCTCTGAATAGATCTAAATGATTATATTGTTTGTCTTATTTAAACATGGAATCATATATTGGTGATAATATAAGAGTTGTAGTGCTTTTGTTAAGATTTCCAAAACGTCTAAGAACACCCTTTTTGGTGGTCTAAAACTCCGGTTATAGCTGTTCAAAATGGAATGGCAGGTTCTGTCCAAATCTTGACAGAGATACCTTTTTGGTGTTGTTTAACCTTGTTAGATGTATAACCTTCTTAATATGATAATAAAAAAGTTATAGATAATTTAATAATATTTCCATAAAGTTAAGAATCATGTTTGTTGGATGACTAAACCTCCAGTTATGCATTTCTAAAGTTCATGTCAGTTTTCTGTCCTAGTTTGTGAAGATGTGCTTATTAGTGTTTTTCAACCTTGTTAACCTTTGAATCAGCTCTAGGTGTAAATAACAAACTTGTATACAATTTTCTAAGCTTTCCGTAAAGTGTAGGATCACCTTTGTTTGATGCCTATAACTCTAGTTATGGTTGAAATAAGTGACTTCTATGCTGCTGTCCAGATTTTGTGCATGTACTATGTTGATTGCATTAGCTTGCTCTTGTTTTGGCTAAACATGTCAGTTAGTTCTTGATTGATAAATGCTTGATGTAACTGAACTTGATTTGATTAGCATGACATGCTTGATGTGCTTGCTATCTCTATGTGAGACTTGATGTAAATAACTTGCTCTCTAGGTGCTCATGTCATGTGGTGTAACCTTGTGCTTGTTTTAAATGCTATTACATGATACATCTCATGTTACCATTCTTCGCATTCATGCACTTGCATCTCATTTAGGTATGCTAGATGTGCTGCGCATTTAGATGAAGCACGGGATGTTGGAGGTGAACTAGAAGACGGTGTTGGTGGACGGATCCAGTAGATGGAAAGACCCCGAGAGTACATGCCTGAACAGGAGATGCTCGCAAGCGAGTGTTATCTAACAAGCACTGACCTAGAGTTGGATCCTAGGCAAGCCCAGAGCATTCTAAGTCTCCTACCCTCTTTTTTTACAAATGCACATAAGTATAATTTTTGTATGCTGCATTAGGTGATAGGAGTTGAATGAAACCGTTGGTGCATAATCCCCACCTTGTCCACTATATATAAATACCTAAACCCTTACTAGTATGAGTAGGACGTTCTATGCTTAGCCAAGCTTAGACTGGTAGAAGTGGATGATTTCCTATCACTTGCAATATATGTGGATACCTGGTCATGGTTGGCTGTATTTGCTATTATGGAAAATAACCATGTGCTGATGAATAAATGGAGACCAGATGGGATCTAGTGATTGAGAAGCAGCAGGACATGGAGGTCTTGTGTGTATATTTATCCCATCTATGTCGGTTAAGAACCGCATCGTTGTGGGCCCTCATGTCATTTTGAATGCAACCTCTTACTTAGCTGGTCGGATAACTCGTTCCAACCACGAAGCCGAGTAACTCAACTCTGGGAGGGAGTCATTCTGTCTAAGTGTGCACACTGGAGGTAGTAAGGATGTGCGTGGAGCTGGATATGAGACCAAGGGCAGGCAAGGCTAGAACGTCCTGGCAGCTAGTCAGTCCCTGAGGGTGCGGTGCTGATCGACCCATGAAGTTGAGTCCTGAGTTGTACCAAAGTGACCCGATGGGGGATGTGTGGGTTTTTGATAGGATTTCTGCCCAGCTGGTTGCAATCGATTTGAATCACCATCTCTCCCGAATGGTGAGAAACTTGACTGAGCCCCCTCATCGTAGTAACACTGGATGGAACATGATGGTTATGTTAATTATATGATAAACCGGATATGGTTACTATTGTGATGCTTATTAATGAAGTGATTGCTCTAGAATAGGTGCAAAGTTAGCCATAATAAGCTTCACTAAACTTGATGCTAAGATATTGACTAAAATATTGAAAGTAAGGACTTATGGTAGTAATGCTCTTTTTCCAAAGTTATGCTATCCAACCAGCTCCACTAAATAAGCCTTGTATATCCTTGAGTCTTTTTATGTCTCTCCTATCAGGTAAGTCTAGCTAAGTACATTCGAGTACTCAGGGTTTATCCCACCATGTTGCAGGTAAAGTTCTCGGCCTGTTAAAAATGGTGGCTAACCACCGGTGGGCTCAGTGACTCTATACTTGTTTCTCGTCTATATGCTATTGTTGGAGGATGTTACTTATGCTAGCAATGTATTTAGAACTTAGGTTATTGTAATTATTACAAAGCTATGTTGTTTTCTCTAAATAACATTTGAACTTGATGTTCTATTATTTATTTGTGAACTCTATTGTAATATCATTTCCGTTGCAAACTCTGTGTATGTGATGAGTATTTGCTTAATCTATTATGGTCTTGGTTGTGATGTGGATTTACCGAGGTCCTTTGTGACACTTGGCGGGCTACCGGGTTTATATAAGTGAAAGTATGTGTGCCTCAACATGTTAAACGGGGATAGCCGTACTTGACCTTGTATAAATTGGGTGATTCTTTCACATGAGGAAGAGGTTTTGGTGGATAGGTTTGAAACAAGACATTGAAAGATTTTGTAGCCGAGTGTGATGTTTGTTGTAGAGTAAAGGCAGAACATCTTAAACCGGCCCGAACTCTCCAACCTTTGCCCATACCAGCCTAGAAATGGGAAGACATCACCTTGCATTTTATCTCTGGCGTACCAAGGACATCGAGTGGATATGATTCCATTTGGGTAATTGTTGATCGACTCACAAAATCAGCACACTTTTTGCCAGTCAAGGTCACTTATCCAGTTTCCAAGTATGCAGAATTGTATCTCGCTCAGATTGTTTGTTTGCATGGAGTTCCCAAAACAATAGTTTCAGATAGAGGTCCACAATTCACATCTCAATTTTGGGATGAATTGTATAAGGCAATGGGAACAACATTGTTGTTTAGTACAGCATATCATCCACAGACGGGAGGCCAAACGGAGAGAGTTAACAGAATTCTGGAGGATATGTTGAGAGCCTGTGTTCTAATATATAGCTCTAGTTGGGACACCTGTCTACCGTTTGCCCAGTTTTCCCACAACAATAGTTATCAGGCTAGCATCAACATGGGTCCATACATAGCCCTATACGGCAGAGATTGTAAAACACCACTCAATTGGTCTAAAGTTGGAGAAAGAAGATTATGTGGAAATAAGAAAGTTGATGAAGCTGAAGAAAAAGTTAAGCAAGTCAAGATCACTTTAGACGCCTCACAAGATAGGTACAAAGCTTACTCCGATGACCATAGAAGACATGTGGAATATAAATTTGGTGAATATCAATATTTGAGGGTCACACCCTTTAAGGGCACCCAAAGGTTTCAAGAGAAAGGAAAACTTGCCCCAAGGTATATTGGCCACTTGGGAAGGTTGCTTATGCACTAGCCTTGCCTGACTCACTTTTGGGAGTGTACAATGTCTTCCATGTATCTCAATTGAAAAGATGTTTGAAGGCACCCAAGGAAGAGGTCAATTTGCAAGATATTGATATCAACAAGGATTTGAGCTATAAAGAATATCCAATTGCTATCCTTGACTTTTCGGAGAGAAAGACTAGAACCAAAACCATCAAGATGGTGAAAGTGCAATGGAGTCGCCATTCAACTGAAGAAACCACTTGGGAGGTTGAAGACAAGATGAGGATAGAGTACCCTCACTTATTTGGGCTGAGGTATTAGTTTTCAATGAGTTTCAGTTTGGGTATGAGTCGCAAATTCTTAGTGTTGTCAAAGGGAATTAAAACATATTTCTTTTGAATTTTCTCACTTGATTGCATAAAACCTATTTTTGGAGAATCTCGGGACGCTATTCTTCTAATGGGGGAGAGCTGTCATGACCTGGTCCTGACACCCTTGTGAGCATCAGCATCATGAGCATCTTTGCATTCAAAATCAAATAATTAGAAACTGAACTCTGCATTCAAACGGCTCACTATTGGATCGACGGAGAGTCCGCCAGCACCATCGGATCATCTGTCTATCCATTTGCACGCACTGACAAGTTCAGACTCTATCAGTTAGCAACCAACACCATCGGATAGTCCGCCACCACGACGAACTATCTGATAGGATTGTCCCATGCAAAAATGTGAGGTGTCATTTTGAGAGTCACTTGGTCCCACACATCACCATAGCTGTCCATTTCGTCGAAGCACCAAGGCAGAGCAATCATCAGTTCACTCACTCACTCTCACATTCTCACTCTCTCTCTAGTTCATCTCTCTCTACTCTCTTCCACACTCAAGCAAGGAAGAGGAGAAGGAAAGGAAGAGAAAGGAAAAGGGATTGGAGCTTGGAGGAAGCAAGAGATGGCCGTGGAGATCACCTAGAGGCCATCATCCATAAGAGGTAGGGGTTGGAAGGGTGAGGAGCCCTCTCACCCTTGTCATAAGGAGCTAGGAGGAGGAGTCAAGAAGAAGAGGATTTTGAGTCACCAAGGAGGAGATCCAGCTGCTCCTTCACCTTGGAGAGCTTGATATCTCGTTTTTATAGCACTTGGTAAGGATCTAACCAAGCCAAACATAGGATTGCATCTTTAGGAGCCAAAAACCTAGAGAATATCAATTTGTGGCCTAGACTTAGTTTACACCCAATGTAGCTAGAACCAACCAGCTAGATATACTACATAGAATCCTAGTAGCCCACCTTGAAGATGGTTTACACATGCAAGCGCCATAGGTGAAGATTTAGATTTCGAGTTGCTATGAAGTGTTCACTGTCAGTACTGACGAACAGTCTGACATCACCGGCGGAGTGTCTGATAGTACTAAATGTCTCACTACTCACCTACACAGAACACGTCTGTAACCCAACGGAGCGTCCGTCACTACACCGGAGCGCCCGATAAGTTATATATCAGATATAGAGGAATGTCCAGAGAACTTAGATCATAGTTTTGGAACAGCATAGTGTCCATTGATATTTCGGAGCATCTACTGATATATAAACTAGAAACCTAAGAACAGCCAGTTCGTACAAGGATGATCCATCACTCACATGGAGTATCTGATGGAGCTTGAACACTTAGCAGCCCACAACACCCTATAGTCCTGACCTGACGGACGGTCCACCATAGTTGATGGAACCTTCTGATAGGATTATAATTTACATAGAGAGGTTCCTAAAAACACAAATTCATACTAGAGGGTCCGACCCTAGTTTGGAGAATCTGATGGTCCCAGAGAGCTAATTTCCCACTAAGTCCCAGTAACCTCCGGACCGTCCGACATCCACGCTGGACTATCCGATAGTCACCAGTCAGCAAACCACTAGTGTATAACTACACACTCACTCTTGTGTCACTAAAGCATAATCAACTAAGAATCATCACATAGCATGAGCATGTACTTTATGCAGTTCACTCATCAACCATCATGCATGTATAGGTGACTAGATTCCTGAAGAACCCTTTGAGGAGGAGCCTCAGGAGGAAGAAGCCATCGAGCCTAGCAATGACCCCCAAGGTAGGCCCCTATGCATCCCTATGCTTTACAAGTGCATAATGAACTATGGTTATCTATTGCATCGCTATGTTGCTATATGACTAGTGAACTGGGAGGGAATCACCTATGTCAAGCCTTATCCATATACTTCCTCACCAATCAACCATACATGTCTTGTTTAATAATCATGCTTAGTATGCTTAGGTTTTAGAAGTTGAGCTAATGATGGGTTTCTCATTACTCACGCGATGATAGGTTGATAATCCACTAAGCAACACCTTAGGAAGGGATCAACACTTGTTCTACTTGGTTATGGTATGAGTTTTGATTGGCAAGGGGTATGGTCATGGCAAGATGGGGATTCTTGGATGGCATAGCTTGCTTACTAGTTAAGGACCGAGCATCCATGCTAGTGAGTATGAACATAAAACTGTACAGACCACTTGTCGCCAATGGGGGAGACAAGCCAAGTAACTAATCGTGACCGTCTTATCCATGAAACTAGCAAGGCGGATGGCATCGGTCTAGAATGTCTGGGACATTGACTGGGCATCCAGTTGAACTTTTTGTTAGACATCTTGGCTGGGTTGGGGAAAGATTGAAGCATCGAGATATCCCTTCTGTACCAACAGGTCTTACAGGCGATATCCCTTGTCTTCGAGTGGGGTTAACTTGTACCCCTCTGCAGAGTATAAAAGATTGAAAGCAATAAGTTCTACTTCTAGATACAGACTAGTGTTGGGATTGGATATCAGGACTCGTGGAAGATCGAGTTCCCTTTGCTAATGCTTAACTTGATTACCTATGCTATGCTTAATTCTGCTACATCATAGATCACCTTTATTTTATTGTATAAATGCTTTTATGCAAAGTTACGCAATCCTTGCTACTACCCAAATGCATAATCCTTGTTTACTATACTAGGTAAGTCTTGCGGAGTACAATTGAGTACTC
This sequence comes from Miscanthus lutarioriparius, assembly GCA_904845875.1. NCBI lineage: Eukaryota > Viridiplantae > Streptophyta > Magnoliopsida > Poales > Poaceae > Miscanthus > Miscanthus lutarioriparius. Next base: position 64,240,892 of record CAJGYO010000004.1, on the reverse strand, counting down.
ACCCTGTGTGATCTTAAGTTTTGCAGGTACCATAGCCCCATTGCATGGATTCTTCTATGCTCTAGAACCTTAGTCGGATAAGGAGTATGTCAATGTTTGATGACCGGCAACCCATCACGGGGGTACCCGGGATGGTGTTCAATACGCTTCGACAAACTCAGGAACTCGACGATAACGCAAGAGACGGCAATTTATACTGGCTCGGGCCCTCATGATCGAGTAATAGCCTTTACGTCCAATCGGCGTGTTGCCTTTTGCGTTGGATTGCTTTGTATGATTGTGTGTACATGGCCTCCCGATCTAGGGAGCCCTACCCTCCTTTATATATCCTAGGAGGCAAGTCTCCTAGTCGGTTATAATGTAAGGGTCCTAGTAGGATAGCAATGTTACCAGGATTACATGTGTGGAATCCTAGTCGAACTAGATCTTCTCCCTTCCTTGCAAGGTACCCTAAGGCTCTGCACCGACAAGCCCCCGAGCACTGTGTGGTTGAACTTCGAAGCCTTCTTGTTCCTCTAGGTCTTGCCGAGTAGAAACAAGCGTCGTTCGAGTGCTTTCTTAAGAGAAACCATGTAGGGCTTCTTCAGATCTTCGAGTTGTGTGCACTTTCTAGAAAAGTGCACTCACTGAGTGTAGCCCCCGAGCCTCTTGCTGTTTTGAACAAAGAGCTAGAGGGTCTTTTCTGCAATTTCTTATTGAAGAAATTTGAATGCATCATTTGAGGATATGTATCATGCAATCCTCAAGCCTATGTCCGAGTACTTGTAGTCAGCTCTAGGATCTGTAAAGAATATACTCAGGGATGCAGGAGTAATTGTCCGACTACTTGTCAGAAAGTAGGTTGAACAATTAATGTAGACAAAACTGGTTAAGGGCTTGTAAATTTGATCTTCCATCCTTGAATCTAAACCCTCGAGCATAGTCGAAGTGTCGTCGACTAAGCTGGTACATAGCCGAGCCCCTAAGCTTATTACCCGAGTAGATAGAGATGTGTCGTCCTCATGTTGGAGTCTAATCCTGAAATCTTATTCTCCACGTGGTACAGCTCTGAAAGTCATGCATCTTCTTTTATTTGCTTCCAGGAAGGTCACTGCTAGCTTAATTGCTCTACATGTGGTCCATCACCGTGACCTTGCTTACTTGGGATTCATGACGCAACCAAGATGAGTGCGAGCGCGGCGAGGAGGTTGTTTTTTAGAACATCGAGGCTGTTGGTGGCAAAGTCCTCTGATTTCTTAAGATTAGTCTAGTTGCGTCATCTTCCAAAATGTAGATAAGCAAGCAAAGAGCATATTTGCCTCATATGTAGATGAATGTGCACATGCAAGTTCCCATGGCTTGCAGGAGCTCCCTTCAACAGACTCTTTATTTTCCTACTGGTTGGTGGAAATGTCAAGCAAATCTGTTTTTTTGTCTAAAGTTATTGTACTGCATGACTGGAGCATATCGATCTTTTTTGTGTTCAAGCACTTGTGTTCAAGGGACCTTGATGACTGTCTTTTGTGTGGCTCACGTGCTAGAAGGAGAATTCAGTCAACTCACTTCCGGAGGAATCCATTCTAGGATGACATGTGTTAGAGCAGGGCTAGATGTCGTGGGTGCGATAGAATACTTAGTCGCAGAGATGTGAGCCAACTGAATAGTCGGCGTATCCCTGTTAGGTGACTTTATAAGTCAGAGATGTATACCAGCATGGGTAGCCAGTGTATCTCATGAAAGGGGTGACATTTAAGTCAGAGATGTATACTAGCACGTGTAGCCGGCGTATCTCGTGGAAGGGCAGCATGACTACCCGGGTAAGGTGTGAACAATCATTAGGTTGTGTACCTTGTAAAATAGATGTGACATTAGTCGCAAAGATGTGAGCCATCAGAGTAGTCGGCGTATCTCGTATTTAGAAAGTAGCTATGATAGAACCACCCAATTTATACAAGATCAAGTACGGCTGTCCCCGTTAAACACGTTGACACGCGCATACTCTCACTTATATAAACCCAATAGTCCACCGAGTGTCACGAAGGACCTCGGTAAATCAACTTCACAACCAAGATCGCGTGATTAAGCAAATAAACATCACATACATAGAGTTGCAGCGGAAATAATATTACAAATGGGTTCACAAATAATAGTACAAGTTTGGGTTTCAAAACCGGTTAAGGAAAACAACATAGCTTTCAATGATTACATTAATATAAGTTCCAAATAAATTGCTAGCATAAGTGATATCCTCTGATAAAAGCATATAGATGAGAAATAAATATAGAGTCACCGAGCCCACCGGCGGTTAGCCACCATCTTTAGCAGGCCAAAACTTTACTTGCAACATGGTGGGATAAACCTTGAGTACTCGAATGAACTCAGCTAGACTTACCCGTCATAAACCAAAAATAAAGTGACACCAAGGATCATGCAAGGCGTTATAAGTGGAGCTAGCCTGACAACATTTTGTATAAAAAGCCACTAATTCAGCTATACATTTTATAGTTTGGTCATCAAGTAAATTATAGCTATTCATCCCTAGATTAGCATCTAACCTGTGCCAAACATGTGGTATATCATTTAGTAGCATACCAATAGTAACCATAGCCGGTGTAATAATTCCATGTTCATCATAACTATCATATTCCATAATCCAGTTACTATGATGTTTGGTCTAGCCAAGTTTTTCACTATCCAGGAGAGACGGCGATTTGAATCGATTTCAACTAGCTAGGAATTTATTGCTAACACAAACCCAGGTCTACCAGCCATGGTAGCCTTAGGTCACCTTTGGTATAACTCAGGTCCACATTTCACGGGTTCAACTAGCGCCACACAATCAGGGATGACCAACTACTAGGACGATCAGGACTACCCTACCCTTGGGCTCATGTCTCGCTCCCCACACATCCTTACTGCCATCCCGAGTTCACACTCTAATAGAATGGGCCTGGCCTGAGTTGAGCTACTCGCCTTTGTGGTCAGAATGAGTTATCCGGCCAGCTAAGTGAGAGGCATGTGTTCAATCTCGACAAAAGTGCCAACAATGGTATGGTCCTTAATCAGCGCAGACGGAATCACATGAGTCAACCTACGCATAGACTCCGCCTGGCCTCCAGTTACATTATCCCATGGTTCTTTTCCACGATAGCAAATATAGGCAACTGTGCTCCGGTATCCACCTATATCTCACAGGTGACAGAAAATCACCCGACTTCTACCGGTCTAAGCATATATTTGATCCTAGACCTACACAGGGTTAAAGGTTCATGTATCTAGACAATGTAGTTCTATGCATCAAATGTTTCAAATCAACTCTTATAACCTAATGCATCAAACATAAAGGACTCAAGTGATATTTTGTAAAGCATGGGAGGCTTAAAATGCTCCGGGGCTTGCCTAGGATCCAACACTTGGTCAGTGTTTGTTAGATGACACTCATTTGGTGAGCATCTCCCATCTCAGCACTTGCTTAGTCCTTCTGTCTTCTGGATGGATCCACCAAACTCCATCCTTGGGTTTGGCTCCAACATCACGTCCTTCACGTGGTGCATCTAGCGTACCTAGATGAGATGCAACAATGCAAATGTATGAATGCATGTAAGTGCCACAGACGATGCATTACAAAAAAGCAATCAAGACAAGCGCAAGGTCAATATAGCATGGCACACAGGTTTAACTTATGTAAAGCTATTGTAGGTATGCAAGTAATATCAAGGTTAAGCAATCAATTCAAAGTACATGCACAAAATCTGGACAGCAGCATAGAAGGCAATTGTTTTAGTCATAAACAGAGATCCCAACATCCAATACAGATGATCCTAGATTTTATAGAAATCTAAAGAAATTGTCTACCACTTTGGTATTTACACTTAGATCTGATTTAAAGGTTAACAAGGTTGAAAAATACTAATAAGCAGATCTACACAAACTAGGATAGAAATCTGACAATAATTTCATAAATGTATATCTGAAGTTCTAGACATCTAGAAAACATGATTCTTAGCTTTATGGAAATCTTATTAAGTTATCTCTAACTTTCTTATTATCATCTTAAGATGATTCTACAGCTAACAAGGTTAAACAACATCAAGAAGGCATCTCTGTCCAGATTTTGACAGAATCTGTCATTCTACTTTGAATAGCAATAACTAGAATTCTAGACCACCAAAAGCAGTGATATTAGACATTTTAGAAAGCTTAGGAAAAGCACTACAACTATCCTAATATCACCAATAAATGATTCCATGTTTAAATAAGCCAAACAATACAATCATTCAGATCTATCCAGAGGACATGCAAAACCTGACAGCAAATTTGTAAAATCTATAACTCTTAAACCACAGGCCTAAAATCATGAAATTCTAGCAAAAGCAAGATAAGGAATTTATCTACCACTTTGGTATTCAACACATTCATAGAAAACATCATTTGCATCACCAAAGTAATTGCTTAACCAAAACTATACATGCGGCCCAAACAGCAGAGGCATACTGCATTCATCTTTCATTGAGTTGGTACAAAATAACATATTCTTGACATATATGCTACCCCAACATCTTGGAATCATATTTGAACAATCATAGCATATAGGAATAGCTACTAGAACCATCACATGACAATAAATACATGTATATGCTCACAACATTCATCCTCTACTTTAATAATGCAACATATGTAGTATTTTTAGTTCTATATGAGAACAACTAGTTTGGGGCTGAGATTTTTATGAGTGGTATATGTTATCAAAGCATGACTACTACACAAATTACACATGCTCAGGTTTTATAATTTAATTACTACAAAAAAGACAAATTGCTATTGCAAGAAAACATGTAAAAGCAAGATAAATCTAAAGATCATCATTTTCTATAAACATATAGCCATATTATGGTTTCTCAGGTCACAATATCACCATGCAAGGGCAAAGCAACCACATTTCACATTTTTGCATTTATAAATTATTTATAAACCATTTATCAAGCATTAATCAAGTTAAATTCATAACTCAACCATACTACATCCAATGACCATGAAATTTTTACCACAGCACACACATAGCATCAGTAGCCTAGCACAAAAATTTCATAGCAATTGGAGCACCATAACTTTAGATATGAAGTTATCCCTGGAAAACCCTAATTAACATAGATAAATAAAAACAGCAAAACCCTTCTACTGACACATGTCATATTATGCCTCCACTACATAGATATACTCTAAAGGATTCTAAAAAGTCTTCATTTGCTATTTTACAATTTTTCTACGATTTATTATGATTTTCCAAAGTTTCAGCCAAATAAATGCAATAATGGAAAACAAATTGCATCGAGGCCCCTGAACCTCAACGAAAATAATTTCCAACAAACAGGTCCTTCTCTGTACCATTCCCTGAGTCATGGTTGTTCACTTCACCCCCTATCTTTTCTTCTATTGTTGCGCGAGGTCCTTCGCCTTCTCTTCTTCACGGGAATGGAGCAGAGCACTGCTTTGGGCTGGCTGGCCTTGGCCAGCGGGAGCCGACAGTGGCGAGGAAGGGCAGCATGATCACCAATGTGCTCGCCCGCACCTGTGGGTGGCCGTGGAGCAGCGGGAGGCGGCCGATAGCATCCCGGGCATGGCAGCCGAGCGCGGTAGCAGGTGCTGCTTCAGCGGCATGGCGAGCCGACGACGAAGGGAGGCGCGATGCACGCTTGAGGGGCTAGGAGAAGGTAGTGAACGTGGAGCTGCCCTTGGTTTGACACAAGGTGGCGTGAAGGTGAGGGAGATGTGGGTGACTTGGTGCTTTGCTCCGGCGTCCATGGCATCTGCGCGCTTTGGGCGCTTGCGTGCGGCACCGAGGGCAAGGGAGAGCGTTGAGGGAGTGGAGAGAGTGAGGGAGGGACTGAGAGGGAGCATGGGCACATCCAAATCGAAGTGGCAGCACCAATAGAGGAAGTGGGATGTGCGTTAGCAAGGTGGGGCGCTACTGTCCTACATGGTGGCCACACGCCCATTTCAACGAACAGGTCAGGCGACGATGTGGGCAAGGTGGGAGCCGAATTGGGCTGGCTACGAGCTGATTTGGACCTTGGGCCCAAAAGCAAAGTTGCAGCCCACCTGATGATCTACAAAACCCATTATGGGTGCCTAGCCATTAGAGCTCTCTATTAGCAGCTAATTAAGCTCCAAGTTGACAATGTCAACGACTTAACAAAGGTTAAGCCTTGCTCTGCTTGAGCTTGAAGTACTTGGTCAAAACATGGACAAATTTGATCCAACTTTTTGTATGTCCTTCTCCAAGATATAAACTCCAACTTTTATATTTGTCTCAACTTGAGTTGTTTACCAAAAATCCGAGAATGCAAGATGCCAATCATCATCAACATTGTAATCTTAGACAGCCAAAATTTTGATATCCCAAAACAGTACTAGGTTCAGTTTTGAGGCCTCATCTTGCTCTACAACTTTGGTTAAGGGATCATGGACTGTTTTGGGATATCAAAACCGAGATTTCGTTTTGTGGGGTACTAGATATCAAAACAGTTTTGAGGCCTCAGTTGTGCACATCTTGCTCTACAACTTTGGTTAAGGGATCATGGACTGGTTCAGCTTGGTTAGGAAGATACAATTCTCCGAAGTGGGGTACATGAAACTGAAACCGAGATTTCGTTAACTCCTGAAAACAGTTAGTGTTTGCTAATTTTGAAACTAACTTCAAAGATCCAAATGAACTCCAAACTTGATGACACTTGCTTCATTGTTTCTAGCACAAAGTGTACTTCAACTCATATTAAGGAATCTAGTTGAGTTACCATATGAATTTGGAAGATAAAAATGTCACAACTTGTCAATCAGGGACGTAGAAATATTTTAGAGGGGCCAAAACAACACTGCATTCAAACTTGAGGCCACTATTTGAGCCACTTAGCAGTTGAATCAGGGCTTGGTCCAAAAATAAAGTTTGTTGTACTCCATTCAAACTTCAACTTTTATTTAAGGTCCAACTCCATGCAAGCACTCCAAACAGTTGGTCAACCTAGGTCATAACCACATCATGAAAAGACAATTTTAGCTATTCAATGCAGATGGAAATGGATGTGAGGCAAATGAAAGGGGCATCTTCATCATTATTTCTAGATTATGAACTAGAGATAACAATCATTGCTTGACATATCCTACTTAAGTCCAATTTCGCTACTTAACCCGTGACTAACACTCGGGGTGTTACAGCCCTCCCCCCTTATGGGAATCTCGCCCCGAGATTCGGTGCGAAAGACTTTTAAGGGAAGAGATGCATGTCATCCATTTTCTAATAGTAGTGATAGCATTAGGCTACTTAACTTCGAAGCATTACAGAGGCTAATTTGGTTAAGACAATTTCTAAAACTTGCTTTTCATAGTACGTTTTGTCTGAAGAGTTTCTTTCATTGACTTCCATGAAGCATTATTACTTTGGGAGGAATCCAAGATAGCACACTACTTTGTTCTCGGGATACGGAGAGTACTATGGAGCATAAACTAACTACCCACAATATCTATTTCCCTAGTGAATATAGCATGGACCATGTGAACTTTGCCCTAGACTGTAAGCTTCTGAAAGCTACTCATTACAATGGTTCCTTGTTCGTTCACAAAGTTCAAAAAGCAATCCTCTTCCAAAGTAGCTTGAGTACAACCTTTCCATAACGGATGAGATCATAGACAGGGTAAACATCCTCTGAGGTTGTGAGAAACTGAGTAACCAACAGACAATGTCTATGCCGATCATAATTCTTCAATCACTTAGATGCCAATCGATGGTGTTGGTGCAGAATGTGACCAGCTGGTAAATATTTGTAATTTTGCCGTACGTTGTGATCGGAGGTGGCCTAGCACTCAATGACACAGGGTTTATACTGGTTTAGGCAATGTGCCCTACGTCTAGTTTGAGTTGGTCGGTGGCTTTATTCCTGAGCCTAGGTGCTCGAAGTCTAGTGGGGTTACAAACGAGAAGGAGAAGGATGGGGTGTACAAGAGGTTTGGTCGGCTCCGGTCGAAAGGGCCGAGAGCGACAGGAGCTCCACTATGAGCTAAGTGTTCAAGCGTGTGCTTGGAGCATGAACCTGGCGGTTCTGTGGTTGTGAGTGAGTGAACTTGATCAATGTTGGTTCTCTAAAAAGGACTAAAAAGGCTCTGAGAAAAGGCCCCCTTCGTTTGAGGGAGCGCATCCCCTTTTATAGATAAAAGGGATGGCTTTACAAGTGAGAGGGTGAGGGTGCGTATGCTGCTGGGCTCTGTTGCCCATGCCGGCGGGTACAAGATAATGGTAGGCGCCTACAACACTGTTGATTGTCACTATAGGATGTCAGATGCACATGGGAGGTCGCATTGCCTTCTTCTAAAATGGCAGAAGTCGGTACCTGCAAATACTGTTGATGCCTAGAGGCATGTGAGGAATTTCACCATGTTCACCTGGTATGGTAAATCCCGGCACCCACAACACTATCGATGCCTAGAGGCATGTGGGGGGCCTTACCGTATGGGAGTTAACGGCGCCTACAATACTGTAGAGGGAAATGTCAGCGCCTACAACAATGTTTGTGTCAGGGCAGTTGAAGAGTATTGTTCCTGTAGGTGTATAGGGTATGGTCCCTGGTATCGTGGTTTGACTTGTGCGCCCTGGCTTGCTTTCTCCGTTCGTCCCCAGGTTCCTTCCGAGCGGGTCTCCCCGGTCGGATGGCCCCAGTCAGCCCTGGTCGCTCCAGTTAGAGAAGAGCGATGAGTAGGGTTTCTGCGAACCCTAGTCGAAGACGCGGGGTTAGAGTTAGGAGTAGCGTTTTGGGCCAGGGCTTCCGATCAGAGAGGCCATCCGGAGGTGGCTGGAGTCCAAAGCGAGCGCTCCAATCAGAGAGGTGGGCCGAAGTAGTCAATGAGCGGGCGCCGTTCGTCTTTGGCCAGACCTTCCGATCGGTGACTGGTCCGCCCTTTTGTCCTATCGTTCTAGACCCTTGGGCCGTCCCATGAGTTGTGTGCTGTCTGCTTGGGCCAAGCCTTGCCGCGGAATCCGGTCCCCGAGGGACCTCGGGTTTATGAACCAAATAGATGGAAAACTACATAATGTTACATGCGTGCAGTTCAGTTTCTCAAATGATGACACTGTATTATCTGAGTCCATTGAGTGAGCGGTGAATGTGATAGCTAACTCTGTTGACTCAGTGTTTTCGACGATCATTATTTGAGGGAATCCTCGCATCCAAGCGGCAACAGTTATCTCGGTTGAATCTGATGCAACCTATTGGGTAAAAACACATGGAAGGTACCAAAGGACAAGTCCGCCTTGGAAATCATTGCTGAAGAAGGATGATGATGAGTTCTGGAGGACAACAAAGTTTGCAAGTATTCACTAACTAGAGAAACAGTACAGCACCAAGATTGAGTACAATTTTCCTTCATGGCGCTATTGCACAGTAAGTTGGGTTGGCTTGCACTGTAGCAAAATTAGCCTTGTTAGACTACTTTTGACATTGAGGCTTCTTTCTAATTGTCAATCAACAACTCAAAATCATAAACTAAAACCTGTTGTTTGACACTTTTCAAATTGTTTTCGACTCGCAATGGCACAATTTCACTTGTAGAATACCTTGATTGCTCAAACTTTGTTGATATGAGAGGGCACAAGCAAGGCACAAAGGGGTGCAAGGATCCTTCTCTAGGGCATCTAAAGTATTATCTAACGGCAAAACATTGACCATGTCACTAATCTTATCATCAATTACAAACACAACGTTTCTAATGTGAGGGATGATAGCAGTCAACAGAGAAATCATAGATTTTGTACACCTTGGTTTTCAATTCATATCTCACAAATTGTGCACAAATTTTGGTAGGCATTTATATCCGAGTGTCCTCTAACTACTGACCAAAACCAGCTCAAATGGACACCGTTTGACTACCCAAATAAACCATCTACCAAAACTGCTCGGTTCTGAAATTTTAGTGACCTGGATTGACAAAACATCTCTCAAATTCAATGATTTACTCAACCAATCCTCAAACCAACTTAAGACATTGAAGTATCCTAAGCGAGGAATGAGCTTGTCAAGTTTTGTGACAATCCAACCATGTTTGGTCCACTAATCACTGGCTTGAAGATAACCGGTTGAGTGCCATGAAATTTTGACAGATTTCCTGCTCTTCTTTCCTTTGCTTCACATATTGTGGAGTGTGTTCTGCACTCTCTAACTCTTTTTATGACAGCGGTAGCTTTCTCACTGAGGATGGAGGCTAGGGTTTTCCTCATATGCTTCCCAGGGAACAACTTCAACCGTTGATTTAGACACCAACTTGACGATGCACAAGCATTGGACTTGTGGGCTGTTTTTGCAGGGCACAATGCATACTCCGCATGGAGGGGCGGTCCTACAAGATAAGCGACCATTGCTAACTACCCTTCTGTGCTTCATCCAAAAGTGTCCTGATCACATCCTTTGATAGCACCATATACATAATGACGCTGACCGAACTAGGGACGTATTTTCTTTAGCTCTTTACTTAGCTGATACAACATATTGTACTATCTGTGTGATTGTCCAAGATGGAATTGACTTGATAGCATAGGGTTTGATGAAGAAAAAAGCGCTTGCATTGTTGACTGGCTTTGCTATTTCTTCGCTTAACATTGTTCTATGAAACATAGCCTTCGGAGCTACCAATGAGTTATTACCTAGTTGTAACTTAACTTTCCTATTGTTAACTAATTAGTTGTCTCTCAACATTTAAAAGTTCCAAAACTTCCTTTTTGATGGCAACAATTGTAGTGGATGCGCAAATGGACAGTCAACATCAAAGTCAGCAGAAAAGGGTCACACCAAAGAGGTCGGTTGATTATCTTGCAGATAAGGAAAAGGCTATGATAGAAAGCTCATAAGCACCAGGTGACATATTATAGGACATAATATCCTGGTCCATTTATCATCCGACTGATAACTTGTCCAACTTTAAATATTGTGTAGCCTTCTGATCCAACTGGGATGACATAGGTTGCTCACTAGATGACCGACGTCATTACAGGGACAGTCAAGTAGAGTCACTTGTCTACCACCTCTTGTAGTTTGTTAATGTTTATTACAGTGATCTGTTCTTCAATGGTTATCCTTTGGATGACTTTAGAAGGAAGTCCTATTGCATCTGGTTCAACATACAGATCTTCTGACATGATAAGGAGAGACAACCAAGGAAGAGCTCACATGAAAATAACACATCGGTGCAGTTCTACAATGGATCATGACTAGGAACCTCGATACCAGCATGTGCCGAGCAGCACAACCTTGTGTGCGTGCCCACAAGAGGCTCTCGGTTTTGTCGCGGTACCATAGTTGCTACTCATAACACCATTATTGATCACACACCCAAGGTGGTGCGGAGGTGAGGGAGACACAGGCGGCTTGGAGGTTTCCTCTAGCGTCCATGGCGTCCACGAGCTCGGCGCGCTTGTGCATGGCACCGTGACCGTGGGTGAGGGAGAGCGCATAGGGAGTGGAGAGGGTGAGGGAGACACTAAGAGGGAGCACGGGCACATCCAAATCAAAGCGGCAGTGCCGGTAGAGGAGGTGGGATGCATGTCGGCAAGGTGGGGCGCTGCTGTACTACATGGTGGCCACGCACCCATTTCAACGAATAGGTGGTGGGCGACGATGTGGACAAGGTGGGAGTTGAATTGGACTGGCTACGGGCCGATTTGGACCTTGGGTCCAAAAGCAAAGTTGCAGCCCACCCGATGATCTACAAAACTCATTAAGGGTGCCGGACCATTAGAGCTCTCTATTAGTGGCGAATTAAGCTCCAAGTTGATAGGGTCAACGACTTAATGAAGGTTAAGCCTTGCTTTGCTTGAGCTTGAATTACTTGGTCAAAACATGGACAAATTTGATCCAACTTTTTGTATGTCCTTCTCCAAGATGTAAACTCCAACTTTTATATTTGTCTCAACTTGAGTTGTTTAACAAAAATCTGAGAATGCGAGATGCCAATCATCATCAAAATTGTAATCTCAGACAGCCAAAATTTTGATATCCCAAAATAGTACTGGGTTTAGTTTTGAGGCCTCAGTTTGACAAAGTTAGGGACCAAACCAGCTCATGACCCTTAAACAAAGTTTGTTGTGCACATCTTGCTCTGCAACTTTGGTTAAAGGATCATGGACTGGTTCAGCTTGGTTAGGAAGATACAATTATCCAAAGTGGGGTACACAAAACTGAAACCAAGATTCCGTTAAGTCCTAGAAACAGTTAGCCTTTGCTGATTTTTAAACTAACTTCAAAGATCCAAATGAACTCCAAACTTGATGAGACTTGCTTAATTGTTTCCAGCACAAAGTGTACTTCAACTCATATTAAGGAATCTAGTTGAGTTACCATATGAATTTGGAAGATAAAAATGTCACAACATGCCAACTCGCTGTTGTCAACCAGGGATAGAAATATTTCAGAGGGGCCAAAATAGCACTGCATTCAAACTTGAGGCCACTGTTTGAGCCACTTAGGAGTTGAATTAGGGCTTGGTCCAAAAATAAAGTTTGTTGTACTCCAGTCAAACTTCAACTTTTATTTAAGGTCCAACTCCATGCAAGCACTCCAAATAGTTGGTCAACAAGGGTCCAAACTAATGGAGATGGGGATCCCGATCTTCTGTCAGGTGGTGGTAACTATCGTTGTGGCGGAGAATGACACACCGATCCAGCTTCAGATCGAAAGATTGAACCCTGCAATCTTAGCACCACAACTCCTCTAGTTATCAACCGAGTCATGGACCAGGTTGACCTCGACAAGAAGGCTAATCCCTACCTGCGCAATGAAGAACACAAGCAAGAACAAGAAAGAACACAACCAAATTGCAGATGAATGATTAATCTCTCAAAGTTGGGGTCTCACAAACCGATGAATGGCCAAACTGTTCTTGACAGAATAATCTAAGCAAAGCCCAAACCCTAATAGAGGGGCAGCGGCTATTTATGAAGACTCTAGGGTTGTGCAAGACCCCTGGACACGCCCCTAATAGGCCCAAACACGATACATGGTCCAACGGACCAAAAGACGATGTCGCAGCACCCTGGCAGATTCTGGATGCTGACTTGTGACCATGATTCCCGTTTATTCCGAACAGCTTTTGATGTGAGACCACTTGGATTGGCTTCCTTATCAAATTAGCTTTCCATCCATATGTGGGTCGTAAAAAACGGAGTCCGGATGCGTCCTAGGTGACCAGTTTAAGGCAGACTGGTCTTGGAGGCCGAGGCAGACTCGAAATCATGTTGGATCGGGCCTCTGGTTTCTGTTGGACGTCCTTGCTGGTCATCCTTGTGTCCACCACGTCCTCTAAGTCCCTCATGACCGTCTCCAATGTTCCTAAGCAAGATAAAATTATTAGGTAGTAGTCTATTCTCAAAAGTATCAAAAGGATCGCTTAAGAACAAGCTCACCTCTAAATTGAGTTGTCGCATTCAAGACCGGGTCATTGGACCTTGCATGACGGTTGGAGGATCAGTGGGTGCCTCTGAAGAAGTGATGTCCTCATCACAAACCACATCATGAAAAGACAATTTTAGCTATTCCCACACTTAGAAGCATTTTCTTGACATTTGCTCAACACGAACCCTTCATGACTTTTGTTCATGAGTTGAATTAGAGTTGTTTGAGAAAGCTTGCAAGGTTTGGTCGACATCCCATGTCTCCATTTGCTAAATGAATCAATTTAAGAAAAAATGTAACGTATCATTTCATGTGACTTTTTGGCTCCATACTTCATGAAACTTTTCCAATAGTCAATGCAGATGGAAATGGATGTGAGGCACATGAAAGGGGCACCTTCATCATTATTTCTAGATTATGAACTAGAGATCACAATCATTGCTTGACATATCCTACTTAAGTCCAATTTCGCTGCTTAACTCGTGACTAACACCCGGGATGTTACAACCCTCCCCCCTTATGGGAATCTCGCCCTGAGATTCAGTGCGAAAGACTTTTAAGGGAAGAGAAGCATGTCATCCATTTTCCAACAGTAGTGATAGCATTAGGCTACTGAACTTTGGAGCATCAGAGAGGCTAATTTGGTTAAGACATTTTTTGATACTTGCTTTTCATAGTAAGTTTTGTCTAAAGAATTTTTTTCATTGACTTCCAGGAAGCATTGTTACTTTGGGAGGAATCCAAGATAGCACACCACTTTGTTCTTGGGATACACAGAGTACTATAACACCCCAGCTGTTTGGCTTCCACATTTGCACTTGCATTTCACAAACATGAGCATCATTCATCCATTCATGAGCTTATATTGCATGAAACATGCTTGTGAAACATTGCAACATATTGTCATATTTCATGTGTGTTTGTTTTATGAAATGAATAGTGTTCAACAATCAAGTGCAACATATGCAACACACTTTAGTGAAACAAAGTTAGTTAGTACCATGCAACAAGATCATGAAACATGTGAAACATGACTATGAAACAAGTGTAACATTTCATGTGTTTTTCATTGCTTCAGTACATACCATGCTTGATTCTTGTGTGACCAATGTGGGGTGTGGCTAATTATTCTCCTAAGAACCTTAGTTATACTTAGAATGTCATTAGGAACAATGTTCATGTTGATCATTTTGCCTAATTAGGTTCCCAAGTCATGGTTTGACCATTATGGACCCCTAGAGCTCTTGTGTTTGACTGTTTAAAAAGTACAGCTTAGGATGTTTGCATGTCTGAGCAACCTAAAACAAAGTTGTAGCAAATTTTATAAGGAACAAACTTTGTTTAGAAGCCAAGTCATGAAAATGTGCACAACTTATTCAAAAAGGGCCCACAAGTCAGTTTGAGGTCTATTTGGAAACTCAGGAAAATTTCTAAGTCTGTGAACCGATTTTTAGTTTCATGTACCCAACTTATGCACCTTGTAGCTCCCAAACAAAGCCAAACCAGCTCGAGCTCCAATTGTAAAAGTTGTAGTTCACATGTAGATGTTCAACTTTGTCAATTACACCTTGAGCTATATGATCACGGTTTAGGAGTGAATCGGTGTCAAAATTTGCCTGTCAGTCGGGATCGATGAACTCTAAAACCGTGAGGTTCAAACCGGTCATGGCCGACCGGCGTCAGGATTCAAACGCCGTGTGCCACCGTGCGTCGCCATTGCGCTGCCCGCTCAGGCCATGTCGGGCCTCGGTTCTCCACATCACGCCCGCGCTCACCCTGGCTGCGACCCTGCTCCATTCGCTCCACCCGCGCGCGCCTGAGCCGCTGAGAAGCCACCGCCGTCGCCTGTTGCTCCGTCGAGCTCGCGCGCGCTCGCCGCCGCGTCTCGCCCAGCACCGTCCCGCCCAAAGCTCCGCTAGCACCCCACGAACCTAGTCGTCACTCTCGCTGAACCAGACGAGCACTAGGTAAGCGGCATTGCCGACTCTACGCACCGCCGCGCCATGGCCGCCATGGCCATGCCGGTGACCTCACGTGGCCGCACAAAACCACTTCACCGCATCCCGTAGCAGTAGCGTAGGGAGGTTCTCCTTGGTCCCAGGAAGCTTATGCGCACCTTGTCCGGGTACCTAATGCCGGGGTTCGCCGAAGCACCGCTGTGTGCCATGGCCGAGCCGCCGAGCTCCGTGGCCGGGGTACTTAGGGGCCGCTAGAGCTTAGGGTTAGTAGGTCAATCGACGCGGGGTAACTTGGGGAGCACGCCGATGCTGTCAGTTTCACCGAAGGAGCCGCCGTCGGCGAGCTTCGCCGTGTGCCGCACCGTCGTCGCTGCCTCCCCTGTTTCCTCTCGCTGACCTGTGGGGTCGTCTGACCCGAGGGCCCCGCTTGTCAGTGACTGAGTTTGAGAAGCTAGTTCAAATAATTCCAGTTTTAGTGCTGTTTTGTAAATTTTGTAACTACAAATGTGTAGATCCAAATACTGTGATTCAAATTTTGTTAGACTCACAGTGAGGTCTAGTATTTAACAAAAATATGTCTTGAGCACATTATGTAGAAATTTTGGATGAATTAAATAGGAACTTGAAAAGTGTTTTTGAATGCATGCAAACTTGTTTAAATCATATCTTGAGTTTATCTGATCCAAAAATTGTGAAATTTTGTGGGTAAGCTAGTATTGCTTAGTAGAAGCTCTGGTTAAAATTTGAGAGTCATTGCATGTGTAGTTTTTGAGTTATAGATTTTCCTTTTATCATTGGTGGATACTTGTGTGAATTTTTGTAAATTATCTAGGAATCCTATGACCATGAAACTTGGTAGGTAGTATCTTAGTACCTTAAGGATGCTAGGAAAAATATAAAATCTGTTGCTTGACACATTCCACTAAGGTTTCCTAATTATGCCACTTTAGGCCATTAGGCCTTATCATTTTTGTGTAGGTTGTTATACTTACTCAAATGGTGTGAAATTTTTATGGTAGTCTACTTAGGGGATGTAGTGTCTACTGTAATTTTTGTAGATTTAATGGTGTAGTTTTCATATATGTTTACTATTTCCTCTAATTAATTAAATAAATTAAGAAAGGTATTAAAAGAAATGTTTTGGGGATGAACACCCTACTTTATGGTGTTCTTGTGATATGAGTGATATGTGAGTAGAGTTAGTTTTGTCCAATTATGTGTTTACATCATAAGTTATTAATTATTTCGTTTGCATTATGTCCCTCTGGACAGATCTGGGGACTTTGGAATGTTCCCCATGATATTTTGATTTGCTGTGAATGTGATGAATACAAGAGTTGTAGATAATTTATGTATCTAGCTCCTATCAAAAATTAAGGGCATTTGGCCCAGTAGTTTAGAAACTACAGCTGTTTAAAGTTAGGTTCTAGTTTTGCTTACTCTCTACCTTGTGAGGACAGAGTTCTGTTGATTTATGAATTCGACTTGGTAAAGTGTTGAATCATGCTTTGAGGTCTGAAAATGAATTGTAGACAATTTCATAAGCTTTCCAGATTGTCTTGTTGCATGCCATTTGGATTTATAAATCTCCAGTTATGGCTAGTTTACTGCACCGCTACATAGTCTTCATTTTGCTGAAATACAAATGCTTGAGTGTATGCTTGATGCAATGTTTCCGTTGATTATTAGGGGTTAGCCTAACTTTAGAATATGCTTAGGTGCAGGTGCTAGGTCATTAACTGAAGATGAGCAATTATACATTAGGTTGTATAAACTTGGTAAGTAAAGTGATTTGAATAGGGCTTAAGTTGGAATATGCAAACTACAACGAACATGCGCATTCCCCGAGCATCCCTGACATTTGTTCATGTGCATCCATGATATTTATCTTGCACATTCATGCAATAGGTGTGCCGGAGGGAGTAACATTGCTGGAGTTTGAGGGAGCCAACCAGGAGGAGGAGCCCGAGGTGCAGGCAACCGAAGAAGCAGCCGCCGAGGAGGAGTTGCCCGAGTGCCCTAACCACCAGCCTTCCTCGTTCCTGAAAGGCAAGCCCCGGAGCATATTAAGACTCCCATGTTTTTACAAATACATTTAGTACCTTTTATTGTTGATGATGCATTAAGTACAGGAATTGGTTGGAACCAATTGCTGCATTATTTATATCCTTACTTGTCCAGATATCGCACTGGAATCCTATTTAAGTTCAGGAACGGGTTAAATGCTTAGCCATGCTTAGTGCGGTAGAAGTCAGGTGATTTCCTGTCACCTACGAGCTTTAAGATGAGGTGGATCACGGTTGGCTATATTTGCTATCATGGAAAAGAACCATGTGAATAATGAATTAAGACCGGGCGGGGTCTTGTGTAGGTTTGAACATAGTGACTCCGTCTGAGTCATTTAAGGACTGATACGTTGTACGTCCTCATGTCATGTTGAACGCAACCTAACACTAAGCTGGCCGGATAAGTCGTTCTGACCGCAAAGCCTAGTAGCTCGACTCAGGCCGGGGACGCGAGTAGTGGCGTGCATTCTAGAGGTAGTAAGGATGTGCGGAGAGCCATTAGCATAAGTCCAAGGTGGGTTAGAGTCCCAAACAACCTTGGTAGAGTGGTTCTCTGAGAATGTCGATCTGTTCGGACTCGTGACTCCTAAATCGTACCAAAGGTGACTTGTTTGCGACCCTGACGAGGGAAGCAGGGTTTGTGTTTAGGAATACCCCTCTAGCTGGATAGGAATCGATTCGAATCGTCGTCTCTCCCGGATAGTGAGAACTTGACTGAGCAGCGGCAACGTAGATTCAATTACGATATGGTTAAATGGATGATGATGATAAGATTGCCACAATGAATACCTGATATGGTTATTAATGTTTGCACCCTAATAAAATGATTGCTTAGTATAGGTGCTAATATAGATGACAGGTTAATGGCTAAAAAGTCACTGCTAGTCAGGCTAAGAGTTGATCATTATTACTTATGCTTTTCTGCAAAAAGAAAGTGTCAGCCAGATCCACTACATTAAGCTATGCATAATCCTTGGTGTCATTTATTTTGATTTTCGATGGGTAAGTCTAGCTGAGTACATTCCCGTACTCAGGGTTTATTCCCTCTTGTTGGAGATGACCTTCTATATCAGGGATTCTGTAAGTATTGTCTCCACCCGGCGGGTGATGAAGACTAGATCATGGGCATGATCTCTGTTTTCTTATCTGAATGCTTTTGCGGGCTGTGATCAGCAAACCAGTATGTGTATTTGAACTCGGGTGTGTAAGTTAAACTATTTGCTTCCGCATGTTTTACAAGACTGGTTTTGTAATAACGATGACTCTGTGATGATGTAATCTATTTGCGGATGTCTGCGAAATGTTGTAACGTACGATATGATATGTTGAATTACTGTGATCTTGGTTGTATGCAAGTTGGTTTGAAATCCTTCGAGATTTCAGTTGACTACCGGGTTTATATGGGCTCAAGTTCGAGAATTTGATCATTCCGGCGATTGTTTTTGTACTTATGCTCTTATAAATTGGTCGGTTCTGTGACAAGTACTATGGATCATAAACTAACTACCGACAATATCTATTTCCCTAGTGAATATAGCATGGACCATGTGCACTTTGCACTAGACTGCAAGCTTCTGAAAGCTACTCATTATAATGGTTCCATGTTCGTTCATAAAGTTCAAAAAGTAGTCCTCTTCCAAAGTAGCTTGAGTACATCCTTTCCATAAGGGATGAGACCATAGACGGGGTAAACATCCTCTGAGGTTGTGAGAAACCGAGTAACCAATAGACAATGTCTATGCCGGTCATAACTGTTCAATCACTCAGATGCCAACCAATGGAAAACTACATAATGTTCTATGTGTGCAGTTCTCTTTCTCTAATGATAACACTGTATTATCTAAGTCCGTTGAATGAGCGGTGAATGTGATAGCTGACTTTGTTGACTCAACGTTTTCGACGATCATTATTTGAGGGAATCCTCGCATCCAAGCGGCAACAGTTATCTGGGTTGAATCTGATGCAACCTCTTGGGTAAAAACACAAGGAAGGTACCAAAGGACAAGTCCGCCTTGGAAATGATTGCTAAAGAAGGATGATGACGAGGTCTAGAGGATAATAAAGGTTGCAAGTATTCACTAACTGGAGAAACAGTACAGCACCAAGATTGAGTACAATTTTCCTTCATGGTGTTGTTGCAAAATAAGTTGGGTTGACTTGCACTGTAGGTAAATTAGCTTGGTTGGACTACTTTTGACATTGAGGCTTCTTTCTAATTGTCAATCAACAACTCAAAATCATAAACTGAAACCAGTTGTTTGACACTTTTCAAATTGTTTTCGACTCGCAATGGCACAATTTGACTTGAAGAATACCTTGATTGCTCAAACATTGTTGATATGAGAGGGCACAAGGAAGGCACAAAGGGGTGCAAGGAGTCTTCTCTAGGGCATCTAAAGTATTATCTAACGGCAAAACATTGACCATGTTGCTAATCTTGGCATCAATTACAAACACAACGTTTCTAATGTGAGGGTTGATAGCAGTCAACAGAGAAATCATAGATTTTGTACACCTTGGTTTTTAGTTCATATCTCACAAATTGTGCAAAAATTTTGGTAGGCATTTTTATGCGAGAGTCCTCTAACTACTGACCAAAATTTAGCTCAAACAGACACCGTTTGACTATCCAAATATATCATCTACCAAAACTGATCGGTTCTGAAATTTTAGTGACCTGGACTGACAAAACATCTCTTAAATCCAATGCTTTACTCAACCAATCCTCAAACCAACTTAAGACATTGAAGTATCCTAAGTGAGGAATGAGCTTGTCAAGTTTTGTGACAATCCAGCCATGTTTGATCCTCTAATCATTGGCTTAAAGATAACCGGTTGAGTGCCATGAAATCTCAACAGATTTCCCACTCTTCTTTTCCTTTGCTTCACACGTTGTGGAGTGTGTTCTGCACTCTCTAACTCTTTTTATGATAGCGGTAGATATATCACTGAGGATGGAGGCTACGGTTTTCCTCATATGCTTCTTAGGGAACAACTTCAACCGTTGATTTAGAAACCAACTTGACGATGCATAGGCATTGGACTTGTGGGCTATTTTTGCAGGGCATAATGCATACTCCACGTGGAGGGATGGTCCTATAAGATAAGGGACCGTTGCTAACTACCCTTCTATGCTTCATCCAATAGAGTCCTGATCACATCCTTTGATAGCACCATATACATAATGACACTGACCAAACTAGGGACGTGTTTTCTTTAGCTCTTTACTTAGCTGATACAACATATTGTACTATCTGTGTGATTGTCTAAGATGGAATTGACTTGATAGCATAGGGTTTGAAGAAGAAAGCAGCGCTTGCATTGCTGACTGGCTTTGTTGTTTCTTTGCTTAACATTGTTCTGTGAAACATAGCCTTCGGAGCTACCAAACAGTTATTACGTAGCTATAACTTAACTTTCCTATTGGTAACTAAGTAATTGTCTCTCAACATTTAAAAGCTCCAAACTTCCTTTTTGACGGCAACAATTGTAGTGGATGCACAAACGGACAGTCAATATCAAAGTCAGCAGAAAAGGGTCACACCAAAGAGGTTGGTTGATTATCTTGCACATAAGGTCAAGGCTGAGGTAGAAAGCTCATAAGCACTAGGTGACCTATGATAGGACATAATATCCCTGGTCCATTTATCATCCGACTGATAACTTGTCCAACTTTAAATATTGTGTAGCCTTCTAATCCAACTGGGATGACATAAGTTGCTCACTAGATGACCGACATCATTACAGGGATAGTCAAGTAGAGTCACTTGTCTACCACCTCTTGCAGTCTGTTAATGTTTATGTCAGTGACCTGTTTTTCAAAGGTTATCCTTTGGATGACTTCAAAAGGAAGTGCTATTGCATCTGGATTGACATACAGATCTTCTAACAAGATAAGGAGAGACAACCATGGAAGAGCTCATGTGAAAATAACACATCGGTGCAGTTCTGTAATGTATCATGACTAGGAGCCTCGATACCAGCACGTGCCGAGCAGCACAATCTTTGTGCGTGCCCACAAGAGGCTCTCGGTTTCATCATGGCACCGTAGTTGCTACTAACACCATTACTGATCACACACCCAAGGTGAAATTTCAAGTTGCATAGATTGGGTCGTATGAACAAGCACTATGCAAAGGAGGTGTAGCAAGCAAAGGTAGTCACAAGGTCAGGAGCCAACGAGGATGTGATTCGAAGATTAAAATTCATCGCAAGAGAACATAGCTTAATTGTCAAAGACAACTGAGCAGGGGACTCTTGCTTAATTTCCATATACGCCTTGTGTCCACCAAGGTGATTACCAGGTAAATATTAATATGAGATTTGGTCTTGACGAGAAGCAACATGAGATCAAGACTGATAAACATCTAGAGACTTGAAAGAGTTGGAGACAAAACAAATGAGATTCGAGGGACAGAGCCAATGCACTGACTAGAGATTCAGTTGATAAAGCAACGACATGATCTGTGAGGAAAAATTTCCAAAGCTAGGGTAGATAGTGATTAGCGTTGCACCAGATCATCTATAGGAGAAAGAGCAATGAGGTCTGACAAGGATTTTTGAGCAGGGTCCTCCCACACAGGAGTGAGACAACCACGACACATGCAAGCATTCAAGGGAACTAAGCCTGGGCTTAAGGTCAAGCAAAGGCATGGATATAGGTCTTCATAGTGCAATGTGCAAGGGCTAGCAACCACGTGTACAGGCTTAGGCTCCTAAGAGAGAACTTAATTGGTGACGACAACCATGAGATTATCAAAACTTAGACACTGTTATAGGATAGCGGTCTTCAACACTCGTATGCTTATCGAGGACAAAAGGGGTGACAGCTATGGCACTACCTAGATAACGAGCATCCACACATACATCATGGTCTTAAGTAAGCATTTCAAAACACTCAATCCAATTAGCTTAAGCGACTATTACTAAGCACAAAGCTCGCACATAACAAGCAGTCACCTACAGCAACAGCACTACACATATCATGCAAAACATGGTGGTAAGGTACTATTATCTTTTATTTCCTTTTTACTGAGTAGGTGGATAACTCTTTAAAACAAGTTTTACTTACATTTAGCAAATTAGTTTTCGGTCATGCACAACATGACCATATGGTTACCACAAGTTATCCATTAATAGAACAAGGGTGAGAGGAGCAAGTTTATGCACAAGCAACAATCATGATGCATGCTCGTACTATTCGTCCTCATGAAATTGCCATCCTAATGCGGCAATCACGTTCTATGTCGGTGGCATAACACATACTCTCTTGATATATAGCTAGTTGTCAGCTACATTCAATCTATGCATTCATGGTTAGCGTACCTATAGAAGGATTTCATTTTAGCCCAACCCCACAATTATATATGCAGAAATGAAAGTCTAGGGTCTAGGTTGCAAGCTAAATACTTCCATATATATATATATATACTTCCGTATCAAAGCTACCCGAAAGTACATATGTCTATACATATATAGCTGTACCAAAGCTAACCCACAATTAAATACTTCCGTATATATATGAGATATATATACTTAAGTATCAAAACTACCACTCCCCTTTGAATGCACGCTCACATCTTGCGGTCATGCCACTCACCATCTTACTTGGGCGTAGAGGTATATTGATCCATACATTACCATTCAAATGAATGGCATCCACACAATAGCACGCCGTATGGACGACAAAATAAAAAATGCAAGAAAGTAGACCCCCCATAGTTAGTGTTAGTTTACTTATTGCCACCTAAAGGTCCTTAATTGGACTTAACTAGAGGTTGTCGCTAGCATAGTTTTGCAAAGAAGTTTTGACAAATTTGCCTATAGGTAAAGTTTTAGTCAAAATAGGCTTTTTAAAACCAAAACTTGGCTTTTAAAACTATGTAAATGACAGTATTATGCTTAATATCACTCTGATACCAGCTATGATAGAACCACCCAATTTATACAAGATCAAGTATGGCTATCCCCGTTAAACACGTTGACACGTGCATACTCTCACTTATATAAACCCGGTAGTCCGCCGAGTGTCACGAAGGACCTCGGTAAATCAACTTCACAACCAAGATCGGTGATTAAGCAAATACACATCACATACACAGAGTTGCAGCCGAAATAATATTACAAATGGGTTCACAAATAATAGTACAAGTTTGGGTTTCAAATCCGGTTAAGGAAAACAATATAGCTTTCAATGATTACATTAATATAACTTTCAAATACATTGCTAGCATAAGTGACATCCTCTGATAAAAGCATATAGATGAGAAATAAATATATAGTCATTGAGCCCACTGGTGGTTAGCCACCATCTTCAGCAGGCCGAAACATCACTTGCAACATGGTGGGATAAACCCTGAGTACTCGAATGTACTCAGCTAGACTTACCCATCATAAACCAAAAATAAAGTGACACCAAGGAACATGGAAGGCTTTATAAGTGGAGCTAGCTTAACAACATTTTGCATAAAAAGCCACTAATTCAGCTATACATTTTATAATTCGGTCATCAAGTTAATTATAGCTATTCATCTCTAGATTAGCAACTAACCTGTGCCAAACATGTGGTATATCATTTAGTAGCATACTAATAGTAACCATAGCTGGTGTAATAATTCCATGTTCATCGTAACCATCATATTCCATAATCCAGTTACTACGATGTTGGGGCTAGCCAAGTTTCTTACTATCCGGGAGAGATGACGATTCGAATCGATTTCAACCAGCTAGGAATTTATTGCTAACCCAAACCCAGGTCTTCCAGCCATGGTAGCCTTAGGTCATCTTTGGTACAACTCAGGTCCACATTTCGTGGGTTCGACCAGCGCCGCACAATCAGGGACGACCAGCTACTAGGACGATCAGGACTACCCTGCCCTTAGGCTCACATCTAGCTCCCGCACATCCTTACTACCATCTAGAGTGTGCCCTCTAATAGAATGGGGCCTGGCCTGAGTTGAGCTACTCGGCTTCACAGTCAGAATGAGTTATCCGGCCACCTAAGTGAGAGGCATGCGTTCAATCTCGACAAAAGTGCCAACAAGGGTATGGTCCTTAATCGGCACAGATGGAATCACATGAGTCATCCTATGCATATACTCCACCTAGCCTCCAGTTGCATTATCCCATGGTTCTTTTCCATGATAGCAACTATAGCCAACCGTGCTCCGATATCTACTTATATCACGCAGGTGACAGGAAATCACTCGACTTCTGCTGGTCTAAGCATGGCTAAGCATATATTCGATCCTAGACCTACACAGGGTTAAAGGTACATGTATCTAGACAAGGTAGTTCTATGCATCAAGTGTTTCCAATCAACTCTTATAACCTAATGCATCAAACATAAAGGACTCAAGTGATATTTTGTAAAGCATGGGAGGCTTAAAATGCTTCGGGGCTTGCCTAGGATCCAACACTAGGTCAGTGTTTGCTAGATGACACTCGCTTGGCGAGCATCTCCCATCTTGGCACTTGCTTAGTCCTTTCATCTTCGGGATGGATTCACCAAACTCCGTCCTCGGGTTTGGCTCCAACATCACGTCCTTCACGTGGTGCATCTAGCGTACCTAGATGAGATGCAACAATGCAAATGTATGAATGCATAGAAGTGCCATAGACGATGCATTACAAGAAAGCAAGCAAGACAAGTGCAAGGTCAAGATAGCATGGCACACAGGTTTAACTTAAGTCAAGCTATTGTAGGTATGCAAGTAATATCAAGGTTAAGCAATCAATTCAAAGTAAATGCACAAAATCTGGACAGCAGCATAGAAGGCAATTGTTTGTCATAAACAGAGATCCCAACATCCAATATAGGTGATACTATACTTTCTAGAAAGCTAAAGAAATTTTCTACAACTTTTTTATTTACACTTAGAGCTGATTTAAAGGTTAACAAGGTTGAAAAATACTAAAAAGTAGATCTGCACAAACTAGGACAGAAATCTAACAATAACCTCATAAATGTATATCTAAAGTTCTAGACATCCAGTAAACATGATTCTTAACTTTCTGGAAATATTATTAAGTTATCTACAACTTTCTTATTATTATCTTAAGATGATTCTACAGAGAACAAGATTAAACAACATCCAGAAGGCATCTCTATCCAGATTTGGACAGAATCTGTCATTCCACTTTGAATAGCAATAACTAGAATTCTAGACCACCAAAAGCAGTGATATTAGACATTTTAGAAATCTTAGGAAAAGCACTACAACTCTCCTAATATCACCAATACATGATTCCATGTTTAAATAAGCCAAACAATACCATCATTTAGATCTGTCCAAAGGACATGCAAAACCTGACAGCAAATGTGTAAAGTCTATAACTCTTAAACAATCTGGCCTAAACTCATGAAATTCTAGGAAAAGGAAGATAAGGAATTTATCTACAACTTTGGTATTCAACACATTCACAGAAAACATCATTTGCATCACAAAATTAATTGCTTAACCAAAATTGTACATGCAGCCCAAACAGCAGAGGCATACTGCGTTCATCTATCATTTAGTTGCTACAAAATAACATATTCTTGACATATATGCTACCCCAACATCTTGGCATCTTGGAATCATATTCAAACAATCATAGCATGTAGGAATAGCTACTAGAAGCATCACATGACAATAAATACATGTATATGCTCACAACATTCATCCTCTACTTTAATAATGCAACATATGTAGTATTTTTATTACTATATGAGAACAACTAGTTTGGGGCTTAGATTTTTATGAGTGGTATATGTTATCAAAGCATGGCTATTGCACAAATTCTCTATGCTAAGGTTTTATAATTTAATTACTACAAAAAAGATAAATTGCTATTGCAAGAAAACATGTAAAAGCAAGATAACTCTAAAGATCATCATTTTCTATAAACATATATCCATATTATGGTTTCTCAAGTCACAATATCACCATGCAAGGGCAAAGGAACCACATTTCATATTTTTGCATTTATAAATTATTTATAAACCATTTATCAATCATTAATAAAGTTAAATTAATAACTCAACCATACTACATCCAATGACCATGAAATTTTTACACAGCACACACATAGCATCGTTAGCCTACCATAAAAATTTCACAGAAATTGGAGCACCATAACTTTATATATGAATTTATCCCTAGAAAACCCTAATTAATATAGATAAATAAAAAAGTAAAAACCTTCTACTGACACATGTCTTATTATGACTCCACTGCATAGATCTACTCTCAAGGATTCCAAAAAGTCTTCATTTGAAAAAACCTTCTATGATTTATTATGATTTTTCAATTTTTCAGCCAAATAAATGCAATAAAGGAAAACACAATTGCATCAAGGCCCCTGAACTTCCACGAAAATAAATTCCAATAAATAGGTCCTTCTCTATACAATTCCCCTAAGTCACGGCTGTTCACTTCGCCCCCTGTCTTTTCTTGTATTGTTGTGTGAGGTCCTTCGCCTTCTCTTCTTCATGGGAACGGAGCAGAGCACGGCTTGGGCCCGGCCGGCCTTGGCCAGCGGGAGCCGGTAGCGGCGGGGAGGGGCAGCGTGAGCACCAACGTGCTCGCCCGCACCCGTGGGTGGCCACAGAGCAGCAGGAGCTGGACGGTAGCGTCACGGCCATGGCAGCCGAGCGCAGCAGCGGGAGCTGCTCCGACGGCATTGCGAGCCGGCAGTGGAGGGAGGCATGACGCGTGCTTGAGGGGCTAGGAGAAGGCAGTGAACATGGAGCTGCTCTTGGTTGGACACAAGGTGGCACAGAGGCGAGGGAGACGTGGGTGGCTTGGAGCTTTGCTCGGGTGTCCATGGCGTCCGCATGCTCTACGCACTCGCGTGTCGCACCGAGGGAGAGGTAGAGCATGGAGGGAGTGGAGAGAGTGAGGGAGAGACTGAGAGGGAGCACGGGCGTGTCCAAATCAAAGTGGCAGCGCCGACAGAGTTGGTTGGACGTGAGTCGGCAAGGTGGGGCGCTGCTGTCCTGCATGGTGGCCACACACCCATTTCAATGAACAGGTGGCGGGCGACGATGTGGGCAAGGTGGGAGCCAAATTGGGCCGGCTATAGGCTGATTTGGACCTTGGGCCCAAAAGCAAAGTTGTAGCCCACCTGATGATCTACAAAACTCATTAAGGGTGCCGGACCATTAGAGCTCTCTATTAGTGTCTAATTAAGCTCCAAGTTGACAGGGTCAACGACTTAATGAAGGTTAAGCCTTGCTTTGCTTGAGCTTGAATTACTTGGTCAAAACAAGGACAAATTTGATCCAAATTTTTGTATCTCCTTCTCCAAGATGTAAACTCCAACTTTTATATTTGTCCCAACTTGAGTTGTTTAACAAAAATCCAAGAACGCGAGATGCCAATCATCATCAACTTTGTAATTTCAGACTTGGCCAAAATTTTGATAACCCAAAATAGTACAAGGTTCAGTTTTGAGGCCTCAGTTTGACAAAATTTGGGACCAAACCAGCTCATGACCCTTAAACAAAGTTTGTTGTGCACATCTTGCTCTACAACTTTGGTTAAAGGATCATGGACTAGTTCAGCTTGGTTAGGACGATACAATTCTCCAAAGTGGGGTACACGAAACTGAAACCGAAATTCCGTACTCCTGGAAATAGTTAGTCTTTGCTGATTTTGAAACTAACTTCGAAGATCCAAATGAATTCCAAACTTGATGAGACTTGCTTCATTGTTTCCAGCACAAAGTGTACTTCAACTCATATTAAGGAATCTAGTTGAGTTACCATATGAATTTGGAAGATAAAAATGTCACAACATGTCAACTCGCTGTTGTCAATCAGGGACATTTCCGAGGGTCCAAAACAGCACTGCATTCAAACTTGAGGCCACTGTTCGAGGCACTTAGGAGTTGAATCAGGGCTTGGTCCAAAAATAAAGTTTGTTCTACTCCATTCAAGCTTCAACTTTTATTTAAGGTCCAACTCCATGCAAGCACTCTAAATAGTTGGTCAACCCAGGTCTAAACCATATCATGAAAAGGCAATTTTAGCTATTCCCACACTTAGAAGCATTTTCTTGACATTTGCTCAACACGAACCCTTCATAAGTTTTGTTCATGAGTTGAATTAGAGTTGTTTGATCAAGGTTGCAAGGTTTGGTCGACATCCCATGTTTCCATTTGCTAAATGAAGCAATTTAAGCAAAAATGTAACATATCATTTCATGTGACTTTTTGGCTCCATACCTCATGAAACTTTTCCAATAGTCAATGCGGATGGAAATGGCTATGAGGCACATGAATGGGGCACATTCATCATTATTTTCAGATTATGAACTAGAGATCACAATCATTGCTTGACATATCCTACTTAAGTCCAATTTTGCCGCTTAACTCGTGACTAACACCTGGGGTGTTACAGTAGCAGCATGGCGTCTTGTCGAAGGCATGAACAACTCTTGGTTGTCTGCCCGATTATTAGTCACAGAGATGTGTGGCAACATGGTAGCCAGCCTATCACTACCCGTCCAAGGCATAAAATACACTCGGTTGTGTACGTTGTAGTAGGAAGGAATGGCTAGAGCCATTGTCGATGAGGGCCGGAGCCATTGCATGTTGATGGTGCTGACCGCCATGTATGCTGATGATAAAGGCTAGAGCCATTGCATTTTGACGGTGATGACCACCCGTATATGCTAATGATGAAGGCCAAAGCCATTGCATTTTGACAGTGATGACTGCCCTATATGCTGATGATGAAGTCTAGAGAAGTCGGAGTTGGACAAGGTCGGGTGGACACGGCTGTGCCCGCTCCTGTGCATCATCGGCTGCTTCTGGAGGTGATCCTTATGCCCGTTCGAGACTGCTAGTGCTTGTTTTTGCCAATGTTTGTTCTCGAGGTTGTCTGGTGATGTGTCCTCCACCTTAGGGGATACAGAGCCGCTCGGTGTTGCTGTCGGGGCGTGATTCACAGCCAAGTTGGTGCGTTGTGCATCCGAGTAGATGAATAAGCTGTAGAAGCAGTGAAGCCCCTTGCCGCGGTGAGACCGGCAAGTCGACAGGGAGATGGTCAGAGTGGAGATGCAAACCCCAGCCGATAGTAAGGTTCTGGCGAGTCGGCGAGGCATAGAGGCATAGTCATCTTGCATGGCTTTGTATGCGTGATACACACGTATGCATGCAAAGCTCTCTCGTGGCTATTTTTGGTCGTAGCTTGCATGTCTTATATGGTGCTGTAGTTAATCCTGTATATCTTCTCGGATTATTGGCATGTACGATCAAGTCTTGACATGAGCCATATATTCCATGATGTACGACATTGAAACACCTTTTTGAATCCGATTGTTGTGCTGGAATAGACAACGTTAGCTTGAAAGGCCCTGGAGATTGATCCTCCTTGGGGCTCCTTAGCTTGGAGTTTTGAGTTTTACATTGGTCTACTGCACGTGGTCGATGTGAACTCGATTGGATGGAAACTTGAAGGTTGGGTGCTGCTACGTGTGATGGCCAGTCTGAACGATCTTGCATGTCCAATCAAATTTTGTCGTGCTTCAACGGACTCCGGTATCGTAGTTTGTGGCTATAGCGCCCGATGGGGCAGTGCTCCGGGCAGACGAAGAAGGCCCTCATGGTGGCTAGGATGTAGTCAGCATGGACAATCCAGATGATGTCGGTTGTGCCTAGATAAGAGGACGCATGGCTTGCATTGTTTTCATCTGTGAATGGTGAACTGTAGAGCCGGACTGATCGGGCCTGTGTAGATGGA
Organism: Miscanthus lutarioriparius; assembly: GCA_904845875.1. NCBI lineage: Eukaryota > Viridiplantae > Streptophyta > Magnoliopsida > Poales > Poaceae > Miscanthus > Miscanthus lutarioriparius. Next base: position 64,210,735 of record CAJGYO010000004.1, on the reverse strand, counting down.
TGTGCAGCTGGCCGTGTCGATCTCGAGTTGATGTCAACTTGAGGTAGTCGATGAGTTGACCATGTAGGACAATGGGGATTAGCGTGGAGAAGCCGAGCTACCGCGAGACAGTGCTGAAGATGCCTAGCGATCCCGCTGGGAACACGGTGATGATGAGGTCCACCAAAATCTCGATTGCGTATTCATAAAAAGCCCCTACCTAGTACGCCAGCTGTCTGTGTTTGATGACTGGCAACCCATCATAGAGGTACCTAGGATGGTGTTCGATGAGCTTCGATGAACTTAGGAACTCAACGGTAACGCAAGAGATGGCGATTTATACTAGTTCGGGCCCTCATGACAAAGTAATAGCCCTTACATCTAGTCGGCGTGTTGCCTTTTGCGTTGGATTGCTTTGTATGGTTGTGTGTACATGGCCCCCCGATCTAGGGAGCCCTACCCTCTTTTATATATCCTAGGAGGCAAGTCTCCTAGTCGGTTATAATGTAAGAGTCCTAGTAGGATTATAGGATAGCAATATTAATAGGATTACACATGGGGAATCCTAGTCACACTAGATATTCTCCCTTCCTTGCGAGGTACCCCTAGGGACCTACATCGACAGAGTGGTGATGGATCCCATGTCCAATAGATACATGGATGTGGCACACCCATGTATCCATTATCATCTATGTTATGTTGAATGACTTTTGCTAGACTTCGATGTAGATTGTAATGTGTGACCGTGTGATGAACTAAGTGTGTGAACCAAGACTTATAAACTTTAATGCCCTAAACTTGTAATATGATCTAAGCACTATTGTGATGTATTCTCTCTCTAGAACTAATCCTGAAGAGGAGTTGCTACGTGTGCTCCTGGGGCCCTCGAAGTTGTTAATTCAACCCCCGTCGGCTTCGATGGCAGTCCCTGATAGGAAGGGCATCGGGGTGTGACACATCCCATCAAAGCATTCCATCTCCAACATCAGCAAAGCTCTCCTCCCTAGTTTCAATGGCGGATAGAGAGATTGTCCCCTTTGGATTTGATCTAAACAAGAAGCCTGGCGTGCTTGTGCTAAGCGTTGTTCCTTCAAAAGAGATAGCTCCCGTTCATCAAAGCCAATCCTATTTCGCTGAAGTTGTCTGTCGTCCGGTGATTGCTCCGCCGCCACCACATCTACTTCTTGAAGGCATTCCATGTTAGCAAGGGCCTCAGCTAGATGTCCTGAAATTGATCAAGGTGATGAAGGAAATCAACCTTCTTCCTCCAAAGGGACATGAGGTACTGACTGGAGTGAAGACCAATAAGTTTGGGGATGTTACATGCACAAAGTATAAATCGGTCACCCCACGTACAACCATTGATGGAGTCCGGGCTATACCAGAGCAGATCAAGGTTGTTCCTCCTAAGGAGAAGAATAAGAGGGTGCCATAAGCTGTTCTAGAGAATGAGGAGAAGCACCCATGGATGACCATGGTACTCCTGCAGAAGAAGATTGATGATCTTACTGATTTTGTTCATATCGTAGAATAGAGGATTGACGAAGAACACATTCATTGCGAGAGCCTACAACATGATGTAAACGTTTTAAATCATTATGTTACCAAGCCTAGGAAGTAGGAGTGAGATAGGTTATGATAAGGCACACATGGTTAGGTCAAGTGTTTAAGATCATATGTTGAGGTTAATCGTTTAGCTCAGTTGCTAGAGTGGTTGAAGTTTCTATTAGCTAGTCGAAAGTTTGTGCTTAGTTTTGATTGTGTAATAAAGTGCCTTATGATATCAATGGAATCTTGTTATTACTTGGTCTCTATTTCTTTTTAGCTATGTGTTTTTCTCCACATGTTGTCCATAAAGGTAAATAGGAAACAAGTGTGGGGGAAGCACACTATGACAATGAAACGAAATCTGATCGTGAAAATCATGAAATTTAAGAAGTAATGGACCATAGACCACGCTCGCCATAGTTGGACCCAACCGGGCCTTGAAGCAGGCCGCCTGGCCTCCTGCATGGGCCGGCCGCCCCAGTCTAGCTTTGTGGCCCATATGTTCTATTTTCACATGTTATACTTTCTGTTTCGAACCGAATTGAAAATTCTTTGATAAAACAACTTTAAAACATGAGGAAAGATTATTTCAGTCATGACTAAAGGATAGACTCACATAATACTTTTATTGGAAGTCTTGCTACTATTGGGAACTTATTATTAGGGACCCCATGTTACTAAAGTTGTTGTGGAATGAGATATAGTAGAATAATGAGAACTTGATTCTTGATGTCTTGTTATTGGAGCATTTTATTTAAAAAAGTAAAAAGAATAGCTACATCTCTTCTTTGTGGTAAGTAATATCCCACTAGAGCCAAATATGATAGACTAGAGAAACCTTCTACATATATTACTTATAATTGTGTTGAGTTTGGTCAAACCTTGTGACTGTTGGTATTCCTTAACGCATACAGAAATAATCCGCAAGCGCATGGAATTACCGTTGTATCATTTCACCTGGAAGTATTCAGGGTATCATATTTCCATGAGGAACAGAGGTGTAAGAGTCTCTTAAGCTAGTTCACCTAATGATAACTGGAAGAAGGATTGTCTGGGTAGTGAGGTTATCTAGGGATAGAGATCCTAAGCTAAGATAGCTTTGCCACTATAGACTTGCTTTGGGCACCGGATAACACTTGGTCTGCCAAGCGTTGCCGACCTATGGCTCTATGCCATAATCAAACATGGGGGATTATGAGGGATGGACAGGGCTATCACCACTTGCCACCTACCCCTCAATCATGGAGTATGAGGCAAACGAAGGTAGTCTCTAGCCTTGAGACCCATGGGGCCCAATTGCTGACGGGATGGTCCCTTACCGTGGCTGGCAGCAATCTTTGCATGCCCCTAGGGAGGGTTTGTTTGCTGTCACTATCTTGTGACCTACTCGCCATGCTCCTTCACGCAGCTGACCTTCGGGCGTGCCCCCTGAACACACAGATGAAATAAACCGATCAAGGGCACCCTCATTGCGAAGGTGGTACCTAGGATGAGGGTGGGCTAGTTGAGCCAGTGCCAGGTCAAGGGCTAGGGGAGGAGCGGTGCTGGGGGTACCTCCCCCCAACAACTGCCCCTCGAGGGTCGAGCCTAGCGTGATGGGTTAGAGCAACATTAAAACCTAGGGAGGGAGGCACGCGTGGGTAAATAGCTTGTGGCCCTGGTCTAGTGATGCCCCTATCTTGCTCGCCCGGAGCTGGGCCTTTGATTGATTTGAGTGAATGGGCCCAGTGTGGAGTTGGATGGGACGTGGGATTGTTGGGTGTTTTCTGTTTGCATTTTTCTTGGGGAGTGGTTCACGAATCTTCAGGATGTGCGTCAGCTTCTTTTCTTAGGTTGGGGTGCTTGGTGCCTATAAATAGTTGCGGTAGGTTAGGGTTTTTCATTGTTGTGTCTTCTTTGTGCTAGTTGGTTGCTGCTGCTAAACTTGTTGAGCGAGGGTTTGATTGTTGCGAGGGTTGTCTTTTTTGAGGGTTTGTGCTTTTGCTGGCTTCCTCGTCGCCATGCTCATTGAGGTACTTTCTAGTTGTTTGCGTTTTGATTTCTTTTGTTGCTTTAGTTGTACTGATGAGTCTATTGTTTGCTTTGATTTGTAGATCAATGGCTCATGTGAAGAAGATGGCGAGGCCTATTGAAGGATCTAATGTTGCTGACTCTGGCTTAGATGTCATGCTAAGCTTTGAGTTTGTTCTCTCGGGGGTCACGTCGAGTGATTTCGATGACCATGCAAAGGCTACTTAGTTCACTCGTCACTCTATGAGGCTGTCTAGGGGTGAGACCATTCCTGACCCTGAAGATGATGAGGTTGTCATTTTCAAGGAGTTTTTCGAGGCTAGGTTGAGGTTTTCGCCACATCCGCTTGTCATTGGCGTTTTGATAATCTGAAGTTCCACCAGTTGAACCCATCCAGTTTTGTGAAGCTAAGTATCTTTGTTTGGGGATGCAAGTCATAGGGTGTTGAGCTAGATCTGGAGATTTTCATTCGACTTCACCAAGTTCATCCTAGCCTCAGAAGTCAATGGTGGAGGGCAAGACTATATTAGGGTAGTTTGGCGTGTATACCTTCGTTTATCGACACAGTGCAGAGGTTCATGTTCAAGCTTAGAAGAATGAGTGGGCTTCTCCGCGGACGGAGAACTAGTTCTATGTGAAATTGAAGGGCAAGCCCGATCTTTATCGTAAGTTATCGAAGCTTGAGAGTGTGACTTCTGAGGGTGTCATGACCGACGCCTGTGTCGCTGTTGTGGATGCGCTCAGGATTCTGTCGCGCCATCATTGTGCACAGGACTTTGTCGAGGAGTTTGTTTGTGTGAAGGTCGTGCCTTTGAGGGCTAACCAGGCTTGGTTTGTGGTTAAGGACGATGAACGATATCTGGAGCGAGGGTTGAAGGGGCTTGGCATCAATGTTAAGTAGGCTTGGTCGAAGGTTTTCTAGAAGAGCAATAGCTCTGCGGCCGGTGTAAAGACTGTGTATAAGATGGTTGCCGAGGTCGTTGAAGGTCTCATTCGGGCTCTTGGTACTCAGGAGAACAAGGCAATTAAGGTTGCCTTGGCTGATCATCAACGTGTTAACCGGTGCTTCGACTTGCTGGGATTGACTTACCCAGACTGGCCTTCTGTTTAGTTGAAAGATGCCGAGGGTAGCATGAAGAGGAAGAGGACTGAGGCGGGAGAAAAGCTTGAAAGTATGTCCAAGCGAGGTGGTTGTGGTAGCATAGGGGGATTTAAGGTTGGTCGTGCAGCCATGGCGAAGGTTGCTGCTTCATTAGCTTCTTCGCCTGTGGTTGCGACGAAGCCAGAGTCTGTGGTTTTGCTGGGACCTTAGCCAAGTGTGTTTGGTGGGCCTCTGCCTGGCCACAAAATGCCAAGCATTTCTAGACTACTTATGTTATAGATAATCTCGTATGATTAGGGTGATGATGAAGACGGGAGAGAGCTGAGCCAGGGTTCTAAGGAGGTTAAGATTGATGGTTCTAGTTCCTCTAATAGCAGTAGTGAATCTGGCACGAGTGGTGATGAAGGTGATGCCGATGATGATGAGCATGATGAGTTGGGTGACCCTTGGCCATTAGGTCTATTGAGCTCAGGTTTCAGGGTCATGGATCTGATGAGGAGAGGGAAACTGAGTCTCGCCCGACTGGGGCTGGGTCAAAGCTGATCCTACTGCATTTTTTGCGTGGCTTCAGGCGGAGCTATGCCAATTTTCTCAACTATTGGATAGTGTTGCTGATTTTGGGGCTTATGGGGCTGCCCTCACCGTTGGCTAGGTGTGATCATTTGAAGAGGCATGGGAGGGTTAACCATAGCTTTCCTAGTTTGGAGGATGTGCAAGGTGCTGCTTATGACCGCCTTTGCAAGAATGTTGTGGCGCGCTTCTTGATGAAGTTTTGGATAGAAGGTGATGGTCAGGCTTGTGCTTTTGATGAGGCGGTGGCTAGTACTCATGAGGTACGTTGTGGCTTTAGTCTTGTTGGTTTTTCTTCCCTTTTTTCTCTTTTTATGTTGCTTATGATTTTGTTTATTTTGTTAGTTGACGTAGCCCTGGAACGCTCTGGCTTCTGTTGCTGGGACTAGCGAGGTCGGGACCTCTTCGACAAGCATGTGGGTCATGGTGTCTGCTGCTGGTGAGGTGTTCGCTAGCGAGGTTGCTACCGGGGTTAGTCGTGAAGGTGCTGAAGCAGGCCTTGCGACTGAGAAAGGATGAGCTAATGGAGCGCCGGCCATAGAAGCCATTGATGTCGATGCTACAGGGCAGGTTTGACGCGTGTGTGCATTTTAGTGAGGATGGCCATTGCTTTTTAGAAAATAGTTGGAGTGCCCCTTGCGGGGGTCTACTTTTGGTTGGTGATTAACTGTTGCCTTTCTTGCGCAGGTTAATGCGACACATGTGCGTGAAGTGTTGGATGTTTTGCCCCTGATGTTTAATCGTTAGGATACATTTATTTCTGGCGCATCATGGGTGTGTGCTAAGTCTAAGTTTCCTTCATTGTCATTCAATCGTTTTTCGGCGAAGCTTGGTTTATATGATAAGAAGAATCAGGAGACGAGTAGGTTTTAGCAGACTGTGGATCTTACGAATCGTTAGTCCGAGCGCTTGCTTTTTGGTTTGGGGTCTACATCGGGGGTGTTGGATGATGTTGATGATGAGGATGCTATAGACTTTATTTTTGGGCGAGGGCGCCTGAGTCTAGATGCAAAGGGGAAGTTAAAGGTGCCGAAGCTAGAGCCATTGGATCATGACGAGCGAGACCATTGGCGTATGTATCGCGCAAGGGTTTTGGAAGGTGATTTGCCTTTGGTTCCTGTGGCACCCGTTCTTTGGGGCCAATTGTAAAGGTTGAGGGGTTAGGCGTGGGTAATGGTTTGCATGTGGTTGTGGATGATGTAGCTGAGTTTGTGGAGAGTGTAGCAGATGAACTGGTTGAGTGTGCTTGAGAATATAGTTATGGAGATGGCAAGGGAGGTGGCATGTGTGGTGTGCTTTGAAGAGAATGCTCCTGATGTCTAGGAGTTCCAGCGCCAAGGGTCAACTTGAAGTGTTTTTTATCGATGTAACAATTGTTGTTGTGCTTGTTGTAATTTTGACATGTTATTGGGAGCCCCGTCGAGGGTTCCGGTTGTTGTAAACATTATTTGTTGCTGTTTAACTGACGTGTCAGGATACGGTGTGATTTTGTTGTCAGGATACGCCTCCTTTTCTTTTTTTTGGCGAGGCTCGCTGCTTTTTGTTTACTGAAACTTGACGCGCAGCGACACCCCCTTTTCTATTAGGTGAGGCTCGCTGTTTTTCATTTTCTAAAACTTGGCGCGTAGCGACGCCCCCTTTTCTTTTAGGTGAGGCTCACTATTTTTTGTTTTCTAAAACTTGACGTGCAGCGACGCCCCCTTTTCTTTTAGGCGAGGCTCGCTGTTTTTTGTTTTCTAAAACTTGACGCGCAGTGATGCCCCCTTTTCTTTTAGGCGAGGCTCCCTGTTTTTAGTTTTCTAAAACTTGACATGCAGCGATTCCCCCTTTTCTTTTAGGCAAGGCTCGCTGTTTTTTGTTTTCTAAAACTTGACATGCAACGACGCCCCCTTTTCTTTTAGGCGATTCCCCCTTTTTGTTTTTTGAAACTTGACGTGCTTTGGGTTAAAATAGAATGAGAATAGGATGCTGAGTTTGACTTTATTTTATTTGACAGGGGTTACATAGCAGTGCTAGTTTTAAATATATCAAGGGTTTGCCATGGTGAACTTTTTCGATTGTCGTCTTTGTGGAAGATGATGCGATAGTTTTGGTGCTACTCTCTGATTGATGATGAACCTTGGTGAGCCTTCAGTGATTTGTTGTCGCCTTGGTGATGAATGTATCGGTTGATGTTGTCTTGGTTGGCCGTGGGGGTCACATGTTCCTTCTTGTGGAGCTTGGACCCTGCGAGCCTCCGTGCCACTCTGAGCACGAGTTTCTCGTAGAGCGCCTTCATGTTCTTCTTCTTAGCGAAGCTTCTTTGGCATGCAGCTGATTGCCCACTTGTTTGAGGGTGGGATTGAAACCCCTCGTCTTGAATTACTGGTGGACGGTGCCATAGCCCTTGTCGACTTTGCTTCCGCTGAACCTTCACCCGAGGGTTGTTAGATACATGCGGTCCTCGGGGCCCGCATAGTTGTTTGGAGGTGTCGGCTGGCGTGCACTAGCTTCTAGTAGGAGGTGTTGGTGATCCCTTCGCTCCGGGGCTTGAGATTGGCGGCGACGGAGCGCTCGGGGGGATGTTACGTTTTTTCTTATGGTATCCCTCAAGTGCTGTTGGCTTTGGGACTGTGTTGATTGGGCTCGCGGATGAGATTGTTCCAGCTGTCCCTAGCGTTACATTTGTTCTTGTGGTACCCTCATTTGGATTGTCGAGGGTGGGGTCTGGTGGTTTTTTAGGTGGGGCTTTTCTCTTGCGAGGGTTTGGAGGTTTGAGAGGCATTTTTGAGTGTGGGTAGGTTGAGGATTGTGGCTGTCGCTATGGTTGTTGATAGACCCATTATGTGAATTAGGGTGGTATTTATAGGGTGAACTGGCTGTTGTATTTTGGTGTGGTAGTTTGTTTTTAATGTTGATTGGGTGGGTGGTTTGTTTATGGAGCATTTAATCTTAGTCAATTCGTTTCTCGATGTGGTGGTGAATGTGGCTGGTTTATGAGAGATTGATGTTTTGTTGGTGAGGTTGGTGTGTGGAGTGGATGCATCATTTGAGGTGATTGGTCTTGTTTTTTAATTTTGACGATTGATTTAGTATTCTTGTGGGCCCTCTTTTGTTTATGCGTTATTGGATTTTGAGTCAGCGGTACGAGGATGCCCTTCGGTTATAGTTGTTTTGCTTTATGATGGTGTTCACATGCTTTGACCCTCGTTTTCATCCTTTTGTTTTGAGGATGGGTGGCACTGTGTCCATCTTTATGTCTTGGGGATGTGGGGGTTTACGTTGTGAGCCCCTGGCATTTTGTGTGGGTGCGTACTTGTGTTTGACCTCTGCTTTTGTGAGCCCCTAGCGTTTTGCGAGGGTGCGTACTTGTTTTGACCTTTGCTTTTGTGAGCCCTGGCATTTTGTGAGGATATTGAATTGTTTTGACCTATGTGTCCATCCTTATCTTAAGGGCAGGTGGGGTTTGTTTTTTGTGAGCCCCTGGCACTTTGCGAGGGTGCTCACTTGTTTTGACCTCCATGTCCGTCCTTATCTTAAGGGCGGGTGGGGTTTGCTTTTGGGAGCCCCTGGCGCTTTGGGAGGGTGCTCACTTGTTTTGACCTCCGCATCCGTCCTTATCTTAAAGGTGGGTGGGGTTTGCTTTTATGAGCCCCTGGCGCTTTGTGAGGGTGATCGCTTATTTTGACCTCTGCGTCCATCCTTATCTTAAGGGCAGGTGGGGTTTGCTTTTGTGAGCCCCTGGCGCTTTGCGAGGGTGCTCAATTGTTTTGACCTCCGTGACCGTCCTTATCTTAAGGGCGGGTGGGGTTTGCTTTCTGTGAGGTTTGGAGGAATGTTTTGTACTGAGCAGGGTTTTGGAGGTTGGAGACCCTGCTTGGTATAAATCTTTTCCGGTGCTTTTTTGTCAATGAGGGTGGGTTGGCCGTGACCCACCCATTTCGATAGAGGTTAGAGTTTTGGGGAATAAAAATTAAATTAGAGGGTAGAACAACTGCCTCATTAAAAAACCTGCTCAGTAAGGAAAAAGAGTGCAGCGCTGAGTTTTTACATTGTTGAATGAAAAAAGGAAAATTACATTGTGTGAGCGCACGCTAAGGCGCCACTAGGGATAGTATTTTCGAAGGTCGTCTATGTTCCAAGTATGAGGTAGTTGGTTACCCTCGCTATCTTGGAGATTGTATGCTCTAGGTCTGCTTGTTTGGGTAACCAAGTATGGCCCTACCCATTTTGGTTGGAGCTTTCTTGCCATCTTCGCGTTTTGTTTTCTGATTAGCACCATATCTCCTATGTTAATTTGGCGGGGGGTCACTTTTTTGTCTCACCACCGCACAATTTCAACTTGATATAAGCAAAGGTTGTTGACTCTTGGCATCTGAGTTCTTCTGTGAGGTCTTTTATTAACTGTTCTTCGTTGAGGGTGCTTGTTCCATCTTTTGTGAAGGTCACTCTTGGTGATTTGTGAGTGAGTTCCTCTGGGATGAGGGCTTCTTCTCCGAAGAGGAGTTTGAAGGGGGTGAATTTTGTTGCCATCGACTCGAAGGTATTGTGTGACCATATGACTGAGGTGAGTTCATCTACCCATTTTCCCTTGGGTCTACCGTGTAATCTTGTGGAAATGCCTTGTAGGATTATACCGTTCGCTCTTTCGACGAGGCCATTGGACTGAGGGTGTCTTACAGTGGCGAAGCACAGCTTTGTTCCTATCTGCATATAGAACTCCTTGAATACTTCACTGTCAAATTGGGTTCCGTTGTCTACTGTGAGTTGTCTTAGCACTCCAAAGCGGCATATGATTTGTTGCCAGAAGAATCTTTTTTACAGTCTGTGAGTATATTATACCCAGTGGCTTTGCTTCTATCCATTTGGTGAAGTACTGACAGTGACCATCGCGTAGCGGAGGTTTCCTGGAGCTATTTGCAATGGTCCAACTAGATCCATTGCCCATTGCTAGAGAGGCCATATTGGGCAGATTATGGTGGTTTGAGCCCCTGGTCTATTTGAGTGTGTTGCTGAGAGTTGGCAACCTTCGCAATGCTACACTAGCGAGACTACGTCGTTGATTGCTATTGGCTAGTAAAACACTTGTCTGAACGCTTTGCCTACTAGAGCCCTGGGTCTGTTGTGGGAACCACATGAACCCTCATGTATCTCCTTTAACAGTTGTTTTCCCTCACTGGATGCGACACATTTGAGCTATGATGCTGTTATGCTAGCCTTGTATACTTCATCATTAATGATTTTGTACCCCCGTGTCCTCTACTACATCCTTTTTTCTTCCTCTTTGGTTTCTAGTTCATGATATCCTTTGAGATAAGCCATTATGGGTGCTCTCTAGTCTTCACTATGTATTGCATTGATGAGCTTTGGTGCTTTTATGTTTAGTTCTATCGAGGGTTGATCGATGACCTCATAGAAATATCCAAGGGTAGAGTGATGCCTTGAGCTGTGGCTTTTGCTAGTTTGTTAGCCTCGTTGTTTTCTGATCTCGGGATTGGTTTGGTAGTGATTCCTAGGAAGAAACCCTCGATCTTGTGAACTGTGGGTAGGTACTTTTGTAATTCGGTATCTTTGGCTTTGAAGCTTTTCTCAATGTGGCTGGAGGTGACTTGGGAGTCAGTTTTGATGATTGCTCGCCTTACTGAGAGTGCTCGGAGCTTTGATAAAGCTAGTATGATTGCTTTGTATTCTGCGCTATTATTTGTGCATTGGAATTCTAGCCTGGCTGCATATCTTAGTTTGATACCAGACGGCAAGGTTAAGATTGCTGCTATTCCGGCTCCCGCTGATCCCCATGTTCCATTTGTGTGCACTGTCCATATTAGTTCTGTGACTTCTGCTATATTGTGAGAGTCGGGGGCCCAATCTACCAAGAAATCTACGAGGGCCTGAGATTTGATCGCATTTCTTCCGACGAACTCTATTGCGAAGTCATTGATATCGGTGGCCCATTTTCCAATTCGACCTATGGCTTCTGGGTTCTTGAAGATGTTGTCAAGCGGGAAACTCGAGGGTATTATGATCTTGTGCACTTGGAAATAGTGCTTCAGTTTTCTACAGGCCATTACGATAGCGTATGCTACCTTCTCCATTTCTATGTGGAACTTTTTTGCTCCATTGAGGGTTTTGGATATGTAATACACTGGTAGCTGCTTCTTCTGATGCTCTTCTAGATTTTCTTTTACTAGTATTGCACTGACGGCATGTGGCAAGGCTATGACATATAGGAGGAGCGGTTCACCGGGTTGGGGGCTGGCAAGGGTTGTTAGGTTATGCAAATAGACCTTCAAATCCTTGAAGAACTATATGGATCTATGTTTTTAGTACTTCAAAGAAGGGGAGCCCCCACTCCACGGACCATGAAATGAATTTGCTTAGTGCCACCAGTCTTCGTACAAGCCTCTGTGCTAGCTTTCTTGAGGTCGGGGGTTCCATATTGAGGATTGCATCGATTTTCTCTGGGTTGACCTTGATTCCTCTTGCTAAGATGAGGCAACCGAGCAGCTTTGCCTTGCTTACGCCAAATATGCCTTTCTTTGGATTCAATTTGAGCCCTGCGTTGCGGAGGTTGTTGAAGGCTCTGCGGAGGTCCTTCGATGTGTTCTTGTTTGAGCTTGCTTTGTACAATGATGTCATTGACATAAGCTGAGATTGCTTTGTCCCCTTTGAATACTTTTGCTATCATGCGGGCAAAGGTTGACCCTTCATTGCGTAACCCCTCTGCCATTCTTCTGAAGCAGTACATTCCAAAAGGAGTGATGAAGCTTGTTTTTTTCCTCATCTTCTTGGTTCATCCAAATTTGATGGTAACCTAAAAAACAGTCAGGAGTGACAAGAGGTCGCAGCTCGCTACTGAATCGATGACGCACATTCTCCACTTGCCATTTTTCATTTTGACTAGTACGACATTTGATAGCCAAGTTGGGTATTTAACTAGTCGGATGACCCCCATGTCAAGCAATCTTTGGACCTCCGCCTTGGCTATCTGCTTTCTTTCTTCAAACATTTTGCGAAGCTTTTGCTTGATCGGAGGGTGATTTTTGTCAATGTCAAGGATGTGCTCAATGATGGACCTGTCTACCCCTCGGAGGTCCTCTACGGACCATGTGAAGATGTCGTTGTTGTCGTGCAAGAAATGGACGAGGTCAGCCTTGGTTTTGCCATCTAGCATAGCGGAGATGATGACCTACTTGTTGGTGTTACCTTCAAATAGTGGTACTTTCTTGGTTTCTTCTACTGGCTTCGCCCTGACTTGTTGTTCTGGTTCATTTGACGAGGGTATCTTGACTTTTGGCTTTTCTTTGCCCATGTTGTGTACATTTTTCTACCCTAGGGTGGCTGTTTTTTCTGCTATTCTAGCGAGGTCTTGGTTGCCGTATACGGCAATGACGCCTCTGGTGGAGGGCAGTTTCATACAGAGATAGCCGGGTGGAGGATTGCACTGAAAATGTTTGTGACCCCTCGGCTAAAAATTGCATTGTAGTTGTATAGCATGTCAACCACATCGAAGGTTATGTGCTCTGTCCTGCTGTTGCTTTGGTCACCGAAGGTTACTGGGAGTGTGATTTTGCCTATGGCTTTCACTTGTTTGCCCCTGAATCCGTATAGCGGACGTCCAGCTGCCTAGAGAAGATTTCTGTCTAATTTCATGTTGTCAAAGGTTGAAGTGAATAGGATGTTGGTAGAGCTATCAGTGTCAACCAGGATCCTTGTTGCTGCCCAACCAGTCAGATTTGTCTCAATGACCATGGCATTGGTGTGAGGGTAGTCTTTTAGTTTGAGATCTGTGCTATCGAAGGTTATTGGGATGTGAGACCATTGTGGTGTCTAGGTGGCATACCCGTCTCATATGCTCTTTGCGCTCTCTTATTGCCATGATCGTTGTTGGATACTTCGGTGATTGCGAGTATTACACCAAAGGTTGTAGCTGGGTTGTTGATTGTTGTTTGAATGGGTTGGCTCACGGGTTCTAGTTTTACTTGCTGTTGTTGCGATTGGGTTGGTGGTGGCGTGGGTGGTGGTAAGGCTGGGTGCTGGCTTTGTATTTGTGGTGGGGTGGTTGGGTGAGTAACCATGTATGGTTGGCTGTTGGAGCGATTGCTATAGCCATATGGTGGTTGGGGGTTGTCGTAGGTGTTGTAATGGTGATAGGAGGGATTGTAGCCAGCAAAGGTTGGGTATTGCTAAGGATGTTGTTGTGAGGGTGTAACACCTCACGTGTTTGTCACCAGTTAAGTAGTGGGTTTGAGCTCCAACATGACAAGTTAAGTGGTAATCAAGAGCTCTAGTTCAAACTAGTAAGTGGTGACAAAGGTGTTGAGATCAACTCTCTACGAATGAGCCCCAACTTGAACTTAGACAACACACCTTTACTTCTATGTTGACCCCTTTTTAAAAGGTATGCTTGAGTAATGTTGAAAGTGCTCCTTTCATGTGCCTCACATCTACTTCCATCTACATTAACTATTGGAAAAGTTTCATGAAGTTTGGAACCAAGAAGTCATATGAAATGATAGGTTATAACCTTGCTTGAATTGCTTTATTAAGTGAATGGAACCATGGGATGTCGAGCAAACCTTGCAACCTTTGCCCAAAGGACTCTAATTGAAATCTACAACAAAAGTCATTATGGGTTCATGTTGAGCAAATGTCTAGAAAATGCTTCAATGGACCAGAAAGCATAATTTAAAGCTTTGTCGTGATGCTGCTTTGACCAAAATGGAACTTCAGTTTCTGTGTAGTTCTGAGATTTTACCTTAAATGAAAGTTGTAGTTTAGCTTATGTAGAACAAACTTTTCTTAAGGGTCAAGAGGTAGTTTGGTCCCTAACTTAGTCAAATAGGGCTCTTAATGATCAACTCAGTGTTGTTTTGAAACTCCAAAAATTGGCTGTGTTGGAGCTGAAGCTTTCTATTTTTAGTTTTCATGTAGCCCTCTTTGGGGAATTTTAGTTTGCAAACCATTTCAAATTTGGCCAAACTCCTTTAATAAAAGTTGTAGTACTCATGTAGCCCTACAACAATGAGCAATTGGTTGATTGAATCATTGAACCGTTTGAAAGATACAGAAGGGCGAAGATGTATGTTTTAGTCTGTTTCGGGGCATTTTTAGATTTGCATTGGCATGTCACGTTCTCATATTTTCATTAAGCAACTTGACTTGATCCCAAAGTAAAAGTTGGACAATATGTTTTTGAGAAGCGCTTGTAAAATTTTTGCATGAGTTTGACTTGGCTTTGATCATCAAGCTGAGTTTGATTAATGGGCCGTCAATGTGTTGACACTACCATTCTGGAGGCTAATTAACCGCTGATATAGAGCCCCAATGATTCTGACCCCTTAAGCAAAGTTATAGAGCATTAGGAGTATAGCAAACTTCTTTTAAGGCCCATTCGCCAAATCAGCCTGTAGCTGGCCCAAAAACGACGCCCACCTTACCCACATCGCTGCCCGCCACATGCTCGGTAAAATGCCCAAATGGGCGACGTGTGTCCGGGACATGTCCTCCATGCATGAGCATGCCCCCACCATTGTTGCCACGTGCCCTTGCCCTTCCTATGCCAATGGGGAGAGGTCGAGACGCCTGAGCGCCCCCTGCCTCGCTCTCCCTCACTCCCCACACCTCCCTAGCCCTTCCTCGCGCTCCCTCTCGCTCTCGCCTTACCGGCATGGCCAACAGCCATGGATGGGTCGAGCTCCTACTGCCGCTGCTCCTTGCCATCTCTGACTGGCCATCCTCGCATCCCTCTACGCCTGCCTCGCCGACCGCCTACTCTCGTGGCCAGCTGCTGAACGCAGCTGCGCGGGCGCGAACCGTGGCCACGCGTGGCCAAGCACCGACATGGGCGAGCCACCGTGGGCCGCATGCTGCAGCAGCTATGCTGGGTCGGGGCTCCAATGTAGCCACGGCCAGCCATCCCTCCGCCACGACCGGACGTTCCTCGCCGCAGCCGACCATCTGCCGGCCAAACCTGAGCTGTCCCCGTCTCCTCTATTCAGTTTTGTCGAGAGAAAGGAGGGGAAAAACATTGATAGAAACTCTTTGCTGGGTCCCGTTGCTTAATGCCTAGATACCTACATTTAGATTTGCGGGCTTGGTAGATTTCTAGAAAGTTTAGGGATCTGGATGAAAATGTGTTTCTCTTTTTTGTTTTCCCTTTTACGCATTTAAATTGGCTGAACTTTGGAAAATCGTAGTAAATTGTAGAAAAATCAAATAGTAGCAAATGAAGATGTTTTGGAATCCCTGTGAGTAGATATACGTAGTAGAGTCATAATATGATATGTGTTAGTAGAAAGTTTCTACTTTTTTTATTTATTCTTGTAAAGTGCTTTTAAAAATGCTTTTAAGTTGGATAGATACATATCTTGAGTTATAGATGTCCAAAAATGGTAATTCTGATTGTGTTAATCTTCTAATGACATTATGTAGCTAATAAAAATATTAAACATGCTAGTTGTGTACTATTTTTATAATGTTTTGACTTAATCTTCTTAAATAGGCAATTTTAGCTTGTTTTGATTGTTATTCTCATATCTGAAGTTGTAGTGCTCCAAATAGTATGCAATTTTAATTATAGGATATCTATGTGATGTATGAGCTCTGGATAAAATTTCATGATTTTTTGTGCAAGTATTACTGAGTTATTAATTTATCTTGCTAGCTGCTTGATAAGTAGTTGTAAATGCTTGATAAATATAATAAAGGTGTAAAAAATGGAAAATGTTGTTCCATTGCCTTTGCATGGTGTGGTGGTAACCTAAGCAAACCTAATTTGGTCATGTGTTTTCAAAAAATGTGGAGGTTTAGATTTGTCTTGCTCTCACATGCTTATTTGCAATTAAAACTTGTTTTGCATGTAATAATTAATTTATAAAACTTGAGCATGTAAAATTTGTATAGTATCCATGCTTTGTTATCATATCTCTCTATAAAAACCTACATTCCAAATTAGAATGTTTGCAACATCACCTTTTTATTAGTTGCATGTAAATTAAACTTTGAAGGAGCATGTGCTTTTCTTATTAGATGTTTATACATGGTTCTTGTGATGCTAATGTCATGTGTTGGTTTGAGATGAGGTTGTATGGGTTCCTCATGATGGATTAGAGCTATGTGTTGGATGTGCTTTTATGTCACCTTGTTATAGAATCAAGTGAAAATCCATCTTGCCTATGTGCTATTTTGGCTGCATGCGTAGTCCTGTTGTGTTGATATTTTCCTGATGTTAATCATGTTTTCAGTAAGTGTGTTGAATACAAAATGTGGTAGATAGCTCCATTACCTTGCTTGTCCTAAAATTTCAGGATTTTAGGCCTGATGGTTTAGGAGCTATAGATTTTACAATTTCCCTATCAGGTTTTGCATGCTCTCTGTGTAGATGTGAATGATTGTGTTGTTTGGCTTAGCTAAGTTCTGAATCACCATCTAGTGATGTTATAAGAGTTGTAGTGATTCTCATAAGCTTTCTAAAATGTCTAAGATCACTGCTTTTGGTGGTTTAGAACTCTAGTTATTGTTGTTCAAAATAGAATGACAGATTATGTCCAAATCTAGATAGAGATGCCTTCTTTGTGTTGTTTAACCCTTTTTACTGTGAAATCACCCAGAGATGATAATAACAAAGTTGTATCTAACTTAATAATCTTTCTAAAAAGTTAAGAACCACATTTGTTGGACGGATAGAACTCTGGATATGCATCTCTAAAGTTCATATCAGTTTTTCTATCCATTGTTTGTGCAGACCTGCTCCTTGGTGTATTTTGACTTGGTTAGCTTCAGAATCAGCTCTGAGTGTAAATAAAAGAGTTGTAGATAATTTCATTAGCTTTCCAGAAAGTCAAGATCACCTTTATTAAATGTTTGTAACTCTAGTTATAGTTGAAACAAGTGACTGCTATGCTGCTGTCCAGATTTTTGTACATGTGCTAGGTGATTGCTTTAGCTTGCTCTTGTTTTGGCTAAACATGTTTGGTTAGTTCTTGATCGATGCATGTGTGCAATATCTAAACTTAAGTTCACTTGTGTGCCATGCCTAATATGCTTGCTATCCCTCTATAATAGGTTATGTGATGTTTAGTTAAATAACTCTAGGTGCCTATATCTTGCATAATCTTGTGCTTGTCTTGAACACTCTTATGTAGCTGATGACTAGCTATATATCAAGAGAGTACGTATTATGCCACCGACATAGAATGTGATTGCCACCTTAGGCTACAATTTTGTGAGGATGAATAGGACAGTCATGTATCATGATTGTGCATGTGCATATATATGCTTCCCTCACCTTTGTTCCAATAATAAGTAACTTATTGCAACTTGTAATCAAGGTGATTTGCTAGCTTCCTTGTAAGAAATTAGAGAAATATCCACCCACTCAGTAAAAGGAAAAAATATAATAACACAATGCTAGCATGTTTCACATGTTTATGTGTAGTGGTGTTGCTGTTGATGACTGCTTGTTATGTGTGAGCTTTGTGCTTAGTATTAGTTGCTTAAGCTAATTTGATTGAGTTTCTCAAATGTTTGTTTAAGAGCATGATGTGTGTGGGTTTGTTGTACCTAGGTGGTATCATAGTGGTTACCTCTTTTGCCTATTGTGAGCATACGAGTGTGAAGAGCCTTATCCTAGAATGGCACTCAGGTTATGTTAATCTCATGGTTGTCTCTGCTTGACTATCACTGTAATGATGTTGGCCATCTAGTGAACAACTTATGCCACCACTGTTGGGTCAAAAGGGCATACAACACTTAATGTTGGACAAGTTATCAGTCGGATAAGGATCGATCGTCACATTGTGCTTATGACTTGGCTATCCACGTCTTAATCTCTATGTGCAAGATGATCACACAGTTGAAATCAACCATTTAGTTGATGATGCTTTCTGATGTTACATGAGCATCGGTTATTTTGATTCATATCATTATCATTTAATATTAACCGATAATCCTTGATTTAAAGACCTTCATTTCATGAATACACCGGATATCAACTATTTAATCGATAGCCTTATTAAATCGGCAATCTAGCCTTACATTTGGAACTGTCTGGTGCAACACCAATATGTTCCACTTTAAATTACTGATAAGATTTTCTCTCCTTGTCAATTGCAGATCAAATTGACTAGCACATCATTAGGTTTTTAGAATCGGCTGGTTCAGTGTTGAAGCCAAGTAAATCTCTAGTCTTGTTCCACTCAGATCATCCGCCTTGCTGTGTGTTGATCATATCGCCACATTTTTGTGTCAACACACTTTTTGGCACACTTGGTGGGACCACAATCGTCATGGCAGTTCACAACAACAAGGATATTCTTATGGTACCTTATGAAGACTTATCTGATGAGGATAAAGATGTCATTGATAAGGCTATAGAGGAGTTTTAGAACAAGTATTTGTTGTCATACACCAAAACACATGACAATAGAGTTGTTCAGAAATATCCACTACCGAGAGTTTTGATGCATGGACAGTCAGATACATACGAAGCTGATGATAGGCATTTCTTTATAGAAGTTGTCAACAAATCTGTTCATGATGCAATGTTGAATCATAATATAGGTTTCTTGAATACATTCCACAATACCATGAAGGACTTGTTTCATGGATTTCCACTTGATCAGGTTGGACAGGCTTATTACAATATTCTGCATCCGTTGACTCAAGGGACTAATCAAGCTGATACTAGACATCAAGAAGCAACACTAGCTAAGAGTGATGATGCCTAGGCAATTCAGAATTCATCTGAGCAAATTCAGGGTGCTACTACTAATCAAATGCAACATAATCCTGGATAATCAGTGCAGCATGTGCAACAGCCAACAGGGCAAGTTTAGAATCAGATGGTTAATTTTGGTACATTAGGCCAAATACAACCATCGGCTCAAAAAATAGCACCATCGGTTCAAAGGATTCATTGAGATACAGATCCTAATGTTTTTAATCAGAGACTTCAAATAGCAAATCAGCAAGGGGCCCGACAGATAGATATTCCACAAGGATATCATTATGGTTTAGTTTATAATACCCTCAATATGATTCCAAATCTAGGATATCAAGGCACTCAGAATTTCAATCTGTAGATGGGTCAACAATTGCCAAGAAATCCAAACTCAAATGCTAATGAATTGTTGTTTAGAGTAACTGAAATGATGAAAAATCAGTTTGTTTTAAAACCAAAAGGGCAGACCTTTTTGTACAAACGTTCATATCTAGAGTGGTATGATTTGGTGGCCCTTCCTATGAACTACATGCTTCTAGAATTTGCTAAGTTCACTGGTCAAGATAGCACAAGTACAATAGAACATGTCAGTCGATATCTTACTCAGTTGGGTGAAGCCTCTATTGAAGAAGCGCATCGAGTTTGTTTCTTCTCTTTGTCCCTTTTAGGACCAGCTTTCACTTGGTTTTCATCACTAGCGGTTAATTCTATTGCCAATTGGAGTGATCTTAAAAAGAAATTTCATACATATTTCTATACTAGGACAGGGGAAAGAAAGATCATAGATTTGACAACTATAAAGCAAAGAGCTAATGAATCAGGTGCTGAATTCCTTCTGAGGTTCTGAGAAACAAGAAACTTATGCTTTTTGTTGAATTTGACTGATGATCAGCTAGCTGCATTGGCCATTCAAGGAATGTTGCCAACATGGAGAGAAAAGCTACTTGGGCAAGAATTTGACAATTTAGGTCAATTGGCTCAATGGGTGGCAGCACTTAATAGCCAGTTCTAGAAAATGCGCAAAGATAACTAATTCTAGAAGAATGCTGCAATCGCTGAAGCTTATAATCCATATTTAGTCGATGGTGATGATGAAGAAGAGGAAATTGCCATACCTGAATGGAATTGGGGTAAAAAGATAGTAATGGTTCCAAATCCTTGGGGAAAAGAAGCTGAAGAAAGTTATGATTTTGATGTTACAAAAGCAGACAAACTTTTTGATTTCTTGCTTGAGAAGGGACAAATTAAACTACCTACCAATCATGTTATATTACCTCCCGATCAGTTGAAGAATAAGAAGTTCTGCAATTACCATAACACTACTCATACTACTAATAATTGCAGGATTTTTTGGTAGCATATTCAGAGGGCTATTCAACAAGGGAAGCTTAAATTTGATACAACTCGAAAAATGAAAGTTGATGATAATCGTTTCCCAAAGGATCAAAACATGGTTGATGCTAAGTTGTTCAAAGGGAAAACTAAAATTTTGACATCAGCTAGGGCAAGAGAAACTGGAACAGTTTATGCAGAGAATGGCGCTAGGAAGATGTGTCGGACTCTACAAATAAGGAAATTAGGGTCCAAGTTATTATTAAGTTAGGAAGTTTTTTTTATTCCAAGAATTGTAATGAGTCGTATTTGAGTATGATTCATATTTAGGTTCCGGCTATAAATATTAGACCCTGATTATTGTAAAAAAATGAACACTCAATCAATACAATCTTTCTGGCTTTCGCCATCGCATTAGGAGTAGGAGTACTGTAGATCTCGGTGAGTTCTTTAGCAAACAGGGCTGCATGGACTAATCGACCTCCAGCTTGCTTGTGAGTACCGTCATGACTTGTATTGTGCTTGTAAAGCTGCATCAGCTAATTGATCTTTTATGAGCCATAATATAAGTTAGTTATTGATCTGTATCGTAGTTTGTAAGGCTGCATCAGCTGATTGATCTCCCACGAATCATAATATAGATCAAAGTTATCAATCTTGTGTTAAATAACTTGTTTAATACAATATCACCAGTTATCAGATCTGCCAAGATTAGTAAGATTTTCCTTGCTATTTTGGGTTGATTCACCAGTTATCGATCTTGTTATAATTAATGTTTTATTAATTATAATAAAATCACCTGATTGAGATAGAGATAGATTGACATCATATTATCTTAATTGGTCATCCTTTGATCTGGTCACGCTTTAAATCTTATAATTGATAGCTTAATTCCGCTAGATCGGCTGCTTTATTTCTATTCCAATCAAACATAGTATGCATCCAAAGACATGTTTCAATCATGAATAAACTCACTAGTTAATGAGATCTAATCTAATGACACTACCATAGCTGCATCGATCCGGTCGAACCTCATGATAAGACTTTAGATTAGAAATTATCGATTAGTGGTCTTGTTCATGATCAAGATATGTACTCTGTTTGTTTGTTATGACAACATCGGCTATTTTAGCCGATTTGTCTATACTCTCACGCATATAGAATGTTTTCATGAATCTGTCAACATATAGATGGTTTTATAGATTCTTTGGCTTTAGTTTGTTATCATTATCATAGCTGCATCGATCCAATCAAACCTCACAGTTGATGATAATAGATTAGATTCAAACTATTTATAGATTCATTTATATTAGACAGTCAATTTGTTTGCATCATTTAGCCGATGATGCTTTCTGATGTTCCATGAGCATCGGTTATTTTCATCAAACTTATTGGCTCGACGCTTTATATCGAACATGTTCCATTTAGCCGATGATGCTTTCTGATGTTCCATGAGCATCGGTTATTTTGATTCATATCATTATCATTTAATATTAACCGATAATCCTTGATTTAAAGACCTTCATTTCATGGATACGCCACATATCGACTATTTAGTCCATAGCCTTATTGAATCGACTATCTAGTCGTACATTTGGAACTATCTGGTGCAACACCAACATGTTCCACTTTAAATTACTGATAAGATTTTCTCTCCTTGTCAATTGCAGGTCAAATTGATTGGCACATCATTGGGGTTTCAGAATCGGCTGGTTCTATGTTGAAGCCAAGCAGATCTCTGGTCTCATTCCACTCAGATCATTCGGTTTGCTGTGTGTTGATCACGTCGCCACATTTTTGTGTCAACAGTGGACTCTATGGTATTCACATTGATTGGTTCATTGCGAGGGTACTGGTTACGCTGTGGTGGCCATAGAGGCAAGCGCGTTTGAGGTTTGAAAGCCTTAGTCTTTGAACATAATGCAGTGTCTGATCCGATGTACATATCCTTGGCCTCGTGCAACTCTGCGATGGTTTTTGGTGGATTCTGCATGAGCATTGAGGAACATGGCCCTAGTCTTACCCCATTGATTGCTTCTAGGATCACTGCATCATCTATTATGTTTGGTGTCCTTGCTCTGAGCTGAACGAATTTTCGCCAGAAGTCTCAGAGGGGTTCTCTTTGGCTTGAGTGTAGGTGAATAATTCCATGGGATTGGTTGCCGAAGGGCTGATACCTTTGAAATTGTTGCACAATTTTTTGTGAAGGCTCCCCTAGGAATCTATCGAGCCTAGCGGGAGGTTGTTGTACCAGTTTTGGGTAGTGTCCCTTGCTATAATCATGAAGGACTTCGCCATGGTATACTCATCCCTGCCTGCTGCTGCCACTACAACTTTGTAGCTCATTACAAATTGGTGAGGGTCTATGCTTCCATCGTACCTTGGTAGATTTTGTGGTTTGTACTCGAGTGGCCAGTTTTTGGTTTGGAGTATCTGGGTCAATGGGGATTTTGGGTCATACGGCATTGGTAGAGGTTGGTTTTTGTGGTGTTGTTGTACGGCTAGGGGAATATATTCTAGGTAGATATGGTGAAAATGAGGTGGTGGTGGGGGCAGGGGGTTCGGGTGGAGCGAAGGTGGATTTGGGTGGAGCAGAGGTGGATTTGGGTGGAGCAAAGGTGGATTTGGGTGGGGTAGATTGTTTGGGTTAGCTTCGATCGAAACTAGGTACTCATCCATTTGCCTAAGTTGTTCCCTGCCTTCATCTGCCTTTTGCCTTATCACTTGTAGGCGTGCCTGCCTCTGGTGGGCTTCGACTCAATGTCTTTTCTTCTAGAGCTCCTCATGCATTTGCTTTAGGGCCTTGAGGCCTCTCACCTCTGCACCTTTGTTGTCGTCTTCCGGTACATAGCCGGTTTCTTCCGTCCTAGACGGTTCAGGTTGGGGGTTGGCTCCAACCTTGGCTACCTCGGCCCCATCCGACTCGAGCTATGTTCTCATTAGTGCAGCAGTGGGCTAGAGTACTGGAGTCCCACCGGCTTCACTTGTGGAGGTTCTCGCCACCAGGTCCGACACTCGTGGCGGGGGTAGGTCCGTTTGGTTGTTTCTTCTTGTTGTTGCCATTATTTTCGGGGCGTGGTGGACTATGGTCCCCAGGGACGACGCCAACTGTGGGGTCACCCCTATCCTCTCGCCCTCGCTGAGGGACATGGGGGGAGAGGCCGAGGGTTTCCCACAGGTGAATGACTAAACTATCGTGAAGGGATGAGCGAGGATACCGAAAAGCGAGGAGATGGAAAAGTGCGGATGAAATGCCCATTAATTTGTCTGGGAAAAAAGTTTGACCTGTTTCTTACACGATCGCTCTAGGCATCTATAGACCATACCTGGAGACGCGGTGGAATTACATTAGGGTTAGACCCTAGCAGGTAAACACTATATAGCGATAATCTCCTTTCCTTAGCTAACCACTCCCGGGCCCAATTGCTGACAGGATGGTCCCTTCACATGGCTGGCAGCAACCTTCGCACACCCCCAGTGAGGGTTTGTTCACTATCACTGTCTTGCGACCTTCTTGCCATGCTCCTCTAGCGTAGTTGACCTTCGGGCTTGCCACCTGAACACATAGATGAAATAAACCGATCAAGGGCATCCTCATCACGGGTGTGGTACCTAGGATGAGGGCAGGCAAGTTGAGCCAACACTAGGCCGAGGGTTAGGGGAGGAGCGGCACCGGGGTACCTCCCCCAATATCTACGCTATCGAGTACTACTCTAGCATCGATCAAGGTTATCCATCTTTATTAGGGCCCTTTACTAGAGTATTTGTCACAAGGACGAATGACGAACCCACAAGTAAATAATGAACAAGACTAACAAAAAGTAGAACTCACCACCGAAGATAAACATGAATCTTATACTATAAGTAGTATTCAGTTCATAGAGGTACAAGTGGAGAGGAGCCAATGATTCTCGACATTCCTTCTGCTAAGTGTACAAGGGGCCCTGAGTACACAAGAGGAGGTAGCTGAGAACTCTGGTACAAGGGGCCCTGAGTACTCAATCACTCCCTATACTAGAACTAGCTAAAGAGCTAAGTTATAAATGGAGCTCTTCTCTTCTTGTCACATTGTGTCTCTCTTGTGTTGTGTGTTCTTGTAGAGAGGGGGTTGCCCCACTATTTATACAAGGAGCAAGGGCGGTGTTGTGGCTATTCTTGGCATGAGGACCGAGCTGCACTGCCTCTACATGGAGCCATGCCATCGCCAGTCAAAGGTGTGGTAGAGAGGCGCCGGCTGGGGGTCACCCGCCCCTAGGGGTCAGCCGCCCCCTGACCAAGCCTCCTCACCACCGCCTTCGCTTGGCGGATTGTGGGCTGGTCCTGGGTTGCTCCTCGGGTGGTACTTTAGCCGGATGACGTGAATTGGTGGGCGTTTCTATTATTCCTTTGCGTGAATCAGCGTCGAAAAGTGCCTTTCAGTGAATGTTTCCATGCATTTGTGTTTATGTCCTGCAAAACAATATTCTCCAAATACATGTGGAACTAGGTCAATAGTTAATTTCTTCTCTTTTTGTGTCTTAATTGGTGGTTGGGTTTGATTCTTAAGGACCACCAACAAGCTACCCCACACTTAGTCCTTTGCTCGTCCTTGAGTACGAGCAAAGTTCTAAGGACTAAGCTTGTTCATCTCCTTGATTTAAAATATGCATACAAGTTATTCGAAACCTTACCTAGACCAATGAACATTCTGAGTGTCTACCATAAAATCTTGAGTGATTGGATAATGGAACAGTAAGGATTCAAATCTTCCTGCTCTACTCTTACTTAGAAACTTGGGTTTTGTCTGATTTTGAAAATGTAAGTGTTAGCTTTGCTCGTCAAAATGATTCAATTGGGTCACTCATATGTGTTATTTTTGTTCCTCACTTAGGCAAAAGTTGTTGCCTTTACTTCTTATCTCTAGAAAGGCTTATGTGGAGTTCTTAGGTAGGGTAAAGTGTGACATACTTACCTTGCATATGTTACGTATTCAAAATCCGGATCTAAGGAGATATAAGTCATACAATCTGATCAAGAGGTGCAAGTGTGTGGTATTTTGTGGAAGAAATACTCCTTTACTATTTTTGATCTTTCTTTCTTCGCCATAGGTATCTTTTCTAGAGGTCATGGCAATCTTTTTCTTTCTATCTTTTTTTCTTGGACTTTTTGAGTCCATTTTCTTTGGACCTCTTTGAGTCCTTTTTATTTTGGACTTTCCTTTCTCCAATTTTTTTCTTTTCTCACTTTTTTTATTGCCATGCCTCTCTTTTTTTATGAAACCATGGTGAAGCAAGATCAAGAATTTTCATGGAGCTTTCTTTTTGTGGGTGGATGCATGGAACTTTTGTGCTAGCTTCTAGTGTAGAAGCTTAGCTTTATTTTGTGGGTGGCGTGTATGTGCTCTTGACTCAAGAAAGCATGAAATATTTCTTCACAAAGTATCACAACATTTTGACAAAGCCCAGTACATGAATAAGTAGCATATTTGACAAGGTTTTGAAAGGAATTCATCTTTTGGCCTTGGTAGGTATTTAAATATCATTTGAGGAGCATGCTAATTGAGTTTTTTACATTGTAAAATAAATCCCTAGTACTTTGCAAAAGTGAGCAAGTTTCATTTCCATCCTACTATATCCCATATTCCAATTACTTAGATAAAATGGGTTCCCTATGATAAGTTGTTCACAAGTGTAGGAATATTGGTATTGAATAAACAATATGGAAACTTTTAATCATAGGATGACATGGAGATGGAGCATTTGTTTGATTTGTAAGATTTTAATTTCTTCACTTTTAACTTTTATTTAGATGTAGGGAGTGAGGATGCACAAATTGAGTTTGGAACTGTTGATCTTTTGTGCATCATTTCGGAGGAGGTTTTGGCCTTGTGTGGATCTCCTCCCCCACACTTGTTTCTGTGCATACATTTATTTTCTAGAAAAAAACAAAGACAAAAACAACAAGGGTTCTACCAGTTGAGAACTAGGGAGCCTAAATCTTAATTTTATTATCATTATTATGATTATTTTATTTTATTTATTTCTTGATTTATTTTATTTTATTATTATTAAAAACTTGTTCACCCAACTTTTTTTTTTTTTTTTTTAGTTTAACTCAAGCAAGGCTAAAGTAAGGTTGCAATGTACTCCTAGCCTTGGTTTATCTCCATATTAGAGTACTTCTATTGTTTATGAAAATAATACTCTAAAGTTCATTAACCCAATTTTAACACCATGTCAAATTTTGATTAAAGAAGGCTGTTTTGACCAAAGCACCATGCTTAATTCAAAAGGCCTATGGGTATATCTATATAAAATACACCCAAACTAGAGCATATGACATAAACAAGCAAAGCATGAATGAGCAAGTCTATATTTTCATGGAGACAAACATGAGTAATGATGTTGGTGAACATTGAAGTACCTTTACATACGTGGGTATATTTACCAGCACCATATGTAGATGAAGATTTGAGTCTGCTGCATGGTGGCTTGATTGCATATAGTCCTACTCAGGCGATCAACAAGGCTAGGCTACACACACAAATAGTGTATATAGACCATGGGCCTTGGTGAATAGCAACAAAGGTATAGAAGGCGAGCACCCTTCTTACGGCTCCTTTTTTCTTTTCCTCATTTTCTTTTTTTATATATCATTTTTTTCACTTTTTCATGTACATTTTTTCTCTTTCTTTTTTTGCAAGGCGGAGCTGACATCATTTTTTTCTTTTTAACCAAGATGGCCTTTGGTGTGTATGGGACCAGTGAGACTTTCACCATCCTCCCCCACACTTGGACTTTTGTGTAAAAGTCAAGTGCAGACTCAGGGTCTCCTCTTGAGTGTGTTCCATCACCAAAGGCATCGAGGTGTATGGTTGATGCAGCTCCCATGTTCTCTAGCATGGTACGCACCCTTGTTCTTCTTGGTCTTATCCTAAAATGGTTAGCAACCAAGAATACCCGAAGGTGCATACTAACTTGACAACATGTTCTTCATTTATTGAAAAGGAAATATTGTGTTTTTATAGATATTATCTTATATATACATATATTTTTTATGATAATCCGGGGTATCTCTTGGTAGTGCTTAGTTTACGGTCATAAGCTTGACCGTGGGAACTTCATCTTGCAGCTATCAATGGTGGTCTAGTTCCTAGCTTGACCACCAAACATTTAGCATTAATGTTCAAGCTGCAAGGTTAGTGCCATAGTGCTTCTATGGGCTTTGCAAAATTTGTGGAAAACAAAAGCATCCACAACTATCCTATTTAAAAGTTAAAAGATGATGGTCAAGAGGTGGTTGTGATCCACATAGAAGCAAGCGGCATTAAGCGAGACGAACTCTGGAAACTTCAAAAGCGAGCATGAAATGTGAGGGGTCTTGAAAGAGAAGCTCTCATGCTCAATGGCGAAAACCTTCTCCACGGTCTCCAGAGTTGGAGCTTTGGGATTATGCTTTGCCATAGGGTTTTCTGGGTGAGTTATAAACGTGGCAAAAGCAGTTTTCCCAACCTCTTCATCAAGGGTACCAAATTTTTTTTAGCCTATTAGAAGATCAAAATCAAGACTAGCAAGGATGTGGAAATTAGAATGAACCTTAGTTTTGCACATTGATTTGAGCTATTTTCAAAATCGTCGAAAAGTTCATCCTCAAAAAATGGAAAGTCCAAAGGCTGGAAACCTTCCTCTAGAATTTCTGGTTTGGGTGAGGGTCTCTGGATGGGAGGTATTAGCTCGGCCTCAGCCAAAGAAATTTCCTCATGGATTGATTTAGGTCTACATGAAGGGATTCGATGGAAAGGGAGTTTTCTAGGATATGATCTAGAAGTGCTTTCTCCTTCCATTATGGTTCTGTGGTCAAGGGACCCTCCGGTGATGATATCAAGCTATAGGATAGATTCCTTGCTAAGACATGACTAGAAGTGCTATAACAACACATGGTCTGGTATAGATAAGGCTGGGATATTGTGTGTTAAGATTGAAAATCTAACCCATGCTGTACCAATGGTTTCCTTCTCATGTTGGCGAGAGCTGAGAATCTCTTATTGAAGGGAAGCAATTTGAGATATAGGGAAGAATGTGGAACAAAATTTGTCCCTCAATTCTTCCCAATCTCTGTTTACCTTCCATACGTTGTGGGTGGAGGTTGTTTCGCCTTCTCAAAAGAAGGGAAACAACTTCTACCAAAGCTTTTCTTGTGCGATGCCTGAGATTGTCAAGCACGCACAGAGGTGCTCGAAATTCCCATAGCTGATGGTAAGAGTTTTTGTAAACTTAACCTAAGAAGGTTTGTTCCCGAACCATGGCTATAAAGCCAGGATGGAGTTCACAGCCAGAAGCTATGATTGGCTTCGATGGTGGTGGCTCTGAGAACTCATCCTGAAGAGCATAAAGATTTTGAGCTAAAGGGCTTCATGATGAAAAATATAAAAGAAATACTTTTTGTGAAAGGTGAAACACAAGGATACATAGGTGAATTAGATTCAGAGATAATACAACAACCATTCCCCAGCAATGGTGCCAGAAATGTTTGTTGGTATTTCTTAACGCATATAGAAATAATGTGGAAGCGCACGGAATTACCATTGTAGCATTTCACCTAGAAATCATATTTCCACGAGGAACGGAGGTGTAACAGTCTCTTAAGCTAGTTCACCTAATGATAACTTGAAGAAGGATAGCCTGGATAGTGTGGTTATCTAGGGATAGGGATCCTAAGCTAAGATAGCTTTGCCACTATAGACTTGCTTTGGGCACCGGATAACACTTGGTCTGCCAAGCATTGCCGGCCTATGGCTCTACACCATACCCGGACGTGGGGGATTACGAGGGATAGATAGGGCTATCACCACCTACCGCCTACCCCTCAACCGTGGAGTATGTGGCAAACAAAGGTAGCCTCAAGCCTAGACACCATGTCTACGCTATCGACTACTACTCTAGTATCGATCAGGGTTATTCATCTTTATCAATGCCCTTTACTAGAGTATTCATCACAAGGACTAATGACAAACCCACAAGTAAATAATGAACAAGACTAACTTAAAGTAGAACTCACCACCGAAGACAAACATGAACCTTATACTCCAAGTAGTATTCGGTTTGTAGAGGTACAAGTGGAGAGGAGCCGATGATTTCTGACATTCCTTCTGCTAAGTGTACACGGGGATCGAATACACAAGAGGAGGTAGCCGACAACTCTGGTACTTCTCCACTCTTACTCACTTAGTCCCTATACTATAACTAGCTAGAGAGCTAAGATATAAATGGAGCTCTTCTCTTCTTGTCACATTGTGTCTCTCTTGTGTTGTGTGTTCTTGTAGAGAGGGGGGTTGCCCCTCTATTTATATAAGGAGCAAGGATAGTGTTGTGGCTATTCCTAGCATGAGGACCGAGCAGCACTGCCTCTGCATGGAGCCATGCCACCGCCTGTCGAATGGGTGGTAGATAGGCACCGATAGGGGGTCGCCCGCCCCTAGGGATCGGCCGCCCCCTGACCAAGCCTCCTCGCCACCGCCTTCGTGTGGCGGGCTGTGGGCTAGTCCTGGGTCACTCCTCGGGTGGTACTTCACCCAGATGACATGAATTGATGGGTGTTTCTATTATTCCTTTACGTGAATCAACGTCGGAAAGTGCCTTTCGGTGAAAGTTTCCATGCATTTGTGTTTATGTCCTACAAAATAATATTCTCCAAATACATGTGGAACTAGGTCAATAGTAAATGTATATGTGTTTAAGATTGCTAATTTCTCATCTTTTTGTGTCTTAATTGGTGGTCGGATTTGATCATTAAGGATCACCAACAAGCTCCCCCACACTTAGTCCTTTGCTCGTCCCCGAGTAATTTTCTAAGGACTAAGCTGGTTCATCTCCTTGATTTGAAATCTGCATATAAGTTATTCCAAACCTCACCTGGACCTTTGAACATTCTGAGTGTCTACCATAAAATCTTGAGTGATTAGATAATGGAACAGTAAGAATTCAAATCTTCCTACTCTACTCTTGCTTAGAAACTTGGGTTTTATCTGATTTTGAAAATGTAAGTGTTAGCTTTGCTCCTCAAAATGATTCACTTGGGTCACTCATAGGTGTTATTTTTGTTCCTTACTTAGGCAAAAGATGTTGCCTTTACTTCCTACCTCTAGAAAGGCTTATGTGGAGTTCTTAGGTCGGGTAAAGTGTGACATACTTACCATGCATATGTTGCGAAGTCAAAATCTAGATCTAAGGAGAAATAAGTCATACAATCTGATCAAGAGGTGCAGGTGTATGGTATTTTGTGGTTTTTGTGGAAGAAATACTCCTTTACTATTTTCGATCTTTCTTTCTTCACCATAGGTTTCTTTTTTCCAGAGGTCATGGCAATCTTTTGATTCTATCTTTTTTTTCTTTCTCTTTTTTTTCTTAGACTTTTTGAGTCTATTTTCTTTGGACTTCTCTGAGTCCTTTTTATTTTGAACTTTCCTTTCTCCATTTTTTTTCTTTTCTCTCTTTTTTTTCATTGCCATGCCTCTCTTTTTTATGAAACCTTGGTGAAGCGAGATCGAGAATTTTCATGGAGCTTTCTTTTTGTGGGTCGATGGATGGAATTTTTTGTGCTAGCTTCTAGTGTAGAAGCATAGCTTTATTTTGTGGGTGGTGTGTATGTGCTCTTGAGTCAAGAAATCATGAAATATTTCTTCACAAAGTATCACAACATTTTGACAAAACTTAGTACAAGAATAAGTAGCATATTTGACAAGGTTTTGAAAGCAATTCATCTTTTGGCCTTGGTAGGTATTTAAATATCATTTGAGGAGCATGCTAATTGAGTTTTTACATTGTAAAATAAATCCCTAGTACTTTGCAAAAGTGAGCAAGTTTCATTTGCATCCTACTATATCTCATATTCCAATTACTTAGATAAAATTGGTTCCCTATGATAAGTTGTTCACAAGTGTAGGAATATTGGTATTGAATAAATAGTATGCAAACTTTTAATCATAGGATGATATGGAGATGGAGCATTTGTTTGATTTGTAAGATTTTAATTTGTTCACTTTTAACTTTTATTTAGATGTAGGCAGTGAGGATGCACAAATTGAGTTTGGAAATGTTGATCTTTTGTTCATCATTTTTGGGGAGGTTTTGAATGCCTTGTGTTGATCTCCTCCTCCACATTTGTTTCTGTACCTACATTTATTTTCTAGAAAAAAACAAAGACTAAAACAACAAGGGCTCTACTAGTTGAGAACTATGGAGCCTCAATCTTAATATTATTATCATTATTATTATTATTATTATTTTATTTATTTCTCTATTTATTTTATTTTATTATTATTAAAACTTGTTCACCCAACTTTTTTTTTTTATTATTTTTTAGTTTAACTCAAGGAAGGCTAAAGTAAGGTTGCAATGTATTCCTAGCCTTGGTTTATCTCCATATTAGAGGACTTCCATTGTTTATGAAAATAATACTCTAAAGTTCATTAACCTAATTTTAACACCATGTCAATTTTGATTAAAGAAGGCTATTTTGACCAAAGCACCATGCTTAATTCAAAAGGCCTATGTGTATACCTATATAAAATACACCCAAACAAGAGCATATGACATAAACAAGCAAAGCATGAATGAGCAAGTTTATGTTTTCATGGAGACAAACATGAGTAACGATGTTGGTGAACATTGAATTACCTTTGCATACCTGAGTATATTTACCGGCAGCACATGTAGATGAAGCTTTGAATCTGTTGCATGGTGGCTTGATTGCATATAGTCCTACTCAGGCGATCAACAAGGCTAGGCTAGACACACAAATAGAGTATATAGACCATGGGCCTTGGTGAATAGCAGCAAAGGTATAAAAGGGGGGCACCCTTCTTACGGCTCCTATTCTCTTTTCCTCTTTTTTCTTTTTTTGTCTCCCCTTTTTTATATACCATTTTTTCTCTTTTCCAAGTATATTTTCTCTCTCTTTTTTAGCTCTCCCTTTTTTTAGCACGGCAGAGCGGACATCATTTTTTCATTTTAACCAAGATGGCTTTGGTGTGTATGGGGACTTGGTGAGACTTTCACCATCCTCCCACACACTTGGACTTTTGTGTAAATGTCAAGTGCAGAGTCAGGGGCTCCTCTTGAGTGTGTTCCACCACCAAAGGGCATCGAGGTGTATGGTTGATGCAGCTCCCATGTTCTCTACCATGGTACGCACCCTTGTTCTTCTTGGTCTTATCCTAAAATGGTTAGCAACCAAGAATACCCGAAGGTGCATACTAACTTGACAACATGTTCTTCATTTATTGAAAAGGAAATATTATATTTTTTATAGATATTATCTTATATATATATTTTTATGATAATCCGAGGTATCTCCCGGCAATGCTTTGTTTACGGTCATAAGCTTGACCATAGGAATTTCATCTTGCAGCTATCAATGGTGGTCTAGTTCCCAGCTTCACCACCAAACATTTAGCACTAATGTTCAAGCTACAAGGTTAGTGCCACAGTGCTTCTACAAGATTTGCAAAATTTGTGGACAACAAAAGCATCCACAACTATCCTCTTTAAAAGTTAAAAGATAAAGGTCAAGAGGTGGTTGTGATCCACATAGAAGCAAGCGGCACTAAGTGAGACGAACTCTAGAGACTTCAAAGGCGACCATGAAACGTGAGGGGTCTCGAAAGAGAAACTCTCATGCTCAACGGCGAAAACCTTCTCCACGGTCTCTAGAGTTGGTGCTTTGGGATTATGCTTCACCATATGGTTTTCTAGGTGAGTTATAAATGTGGCGACAGCCCCAACCTCTTCATCAAGGCTCCCAAAAAAAAATTTAGGTAGCCTATGAGAAGATCAAAATCGAGGCTAGCAAGGATGTGGAAATCAGAATGAACCTCGGTTTTGCTTATTGATTTTAGGTATTATCAAAATCATCGAAAAGTTCGTCCTCAAAAATGGAAAGACCGAAGGTTGGAAACATTCCTCCGGAGTTTCTAGTTCAGGTGAGGGTCTTCGGATGGGAGGTATTGGCTCGGCCTCAGCCAAAGAGATTTCCTTGTAACACCCAGGTGTTAGCCACTTGCTAAGTAGTGGGTTTGAGCTCAAACATGACATGTTAAGTGGTAATCAGGAGCTTTAGTTCCTTATCTCCGAAGTGGTGATGAAGGTGTCAAGGTCAAATCTATGAAAATGAGCCCCACTTGAACTTTTGGGAATAAACACAACACCTTTGTGTTTAATGGTAAACCCTTTTTTAGATATATACCTAAGTAATGTTGAAGGTGCCCCTTTTTCATGTGCCTCACATCAATTTCCACCCACATTGATGATTGGAAAAGTTTCATGAAGTTTGGAATCAAGAAGTCACATGAAATGACAAGTTATGCCCTTGCTTGAATTGCTTTACTAAGTGAATGAGAAAATATGTCATCAACCTAACCTTCCAACCTTGCCTGAATGACACTAATTGAACTCTACAACAAAAGTCATGAAGGGTTCATGTTGAGGAAATGTCAAGAAAATGCTTCAATGGATCACAAAGCATAATTTAAAGCTTTATTGTGATCCTATTTTTACCAAAGTAGAACTATAAGTTTTGTACTTGTTTTGGTGTTTGACCTTTAATAAAAGTTGTAATTTAGTTTGTGTGCTACAAACTTTGTTTTTGGATCAAGAGACAAATCAGCTTGGAAATAAGTCAAACAGAAGCTCAATAATTGAATCAGCCACTGTTTTCAGCCCTGGAAAATATTCTAGGTCTGAGATTAGTGGCAAGGATAGTTGGCATGTCGCGTTCTCGTGTTTTCGTCAAGCAACTTGACTTGATCCAAAAATAAAAGTTGGAGTTTGCATCATGGAGAAGGACATACAAAAGGTTGGGATCAGTTTGACCATGTTTGGACCAAGTAATTGGAGCTCAAACTCAGCAAAGTTTAATTCAGGTTAAGTCGTGGATAGTGCCATTTTTTGAGCTAATTATCTCCTAACCCGCTAACCTACTGTCCGTGTACCTTTAATAGAAGTTGAAGAGCATTAGGAGTACAACAAATTTCAAATCGGCCTGTAGCTAGCCCAAACTCGGAGCCCACCAAACCTACACTGTCAGCCGCCACGTGTTCGACGGAATGCCCACGCGTCCTCCATGTGCAAGAGCACGCCCCACAATTTCTGCCACATGCTCCTGCACTACTCTCTCTCCCTCTCATGCGTGGGATGATAGCAAGCATTCCCAGCTCCCTCACTCGCTCTCGCTCTGCCGCTCTCACTGACTCGCTCCTCCTCACTCGCCCTCTACGCCGCATGCGCGAGCTAGTGCACGCCCGCCATGGTTGACTCCTGAGCTGAGATCGCTGCCGCTGCTTCGCACCGCCTCTGCAATAGCCAGCCTCATCGTCCCCTTCCTTATGTCATGTTGCCTCTGTCGTTCCGCTCGTAGGTCAGGTCGTGTCGTTACCTACAGCCCCGACCAACGGAGCCGTTTCCGTCGCCGCCGTCTGCTATCGTGGTCCCACCGCCATGAGCCATCATCGGCCGCGCTGAGACCTTCTGTGGGTGCACCCTGTCACCGCACTATCGCAGCACCCCTTTTGCCGGCCGCATTCATCATCGTGGTCGCCACCATTGAGCTGCCTCCGCCGCGGTCTCCTATGCTCATAGCCAAGACACCACGGCCCACCTCGCGGCCATCCTTGGGCATCCACCGGTGCGCTTGGGCCCCCGAGGCTTCTCCTCCTCCACTCCACCACGTGCCGACGAGCCTCCTCCCATTGGCATTGGCGAGCTCCGCGCCTCCTCTGCTCTGATTCACGGCAGGGACATCACGCAACAATAAAATGAAAGGGAAGGGCCTATCTACAAAGTTTGGGGCTCATGTGAATAGTTCCTAGAAGGACCGTTTCGTTGGAATCTATTTTCATGAAAGTTTAGGGTCCTTAGTGCAAATGTGTTTTTCTTTTATGGCTAAAACTTTGGAAAATCATAGTAAATCATAGAAAAATCGTAAAATAGAAAATTAAGATGTTTTGGAATCCTTGTGAGTAGATCTATGCAGTAGAGTCATAATATGATATGTGTTAGTAGAAAGTTTCTGCTGTTTTTATTTATTCTTGTAAAGTGCTTTTAGAAATCCTTTTAAGTTTGTTAGATGCATATCTTGAGGTAGGAATGTCCTAAAAATGTGATTACAGTTTTGGGGGTCTTGTTATGGATGTGATGGCTAAGAAAAATATTAAACATGTTGTTTGTACAATGTTTTATGATGTTATGATTTAATCATGATTAATGGTTAATTCTAGCTTGATCTGCTTGCTATCATCATCATATCTACTATTATACCGCTCCAAATGGCCTAAAATTTTATTCTAGTATAATTATGGCATGTGTGAGCTTTGGTTAAAATTACATAAATTTTGGATGCAATATATTTGAGTTATTGATTTAACTTGCTTAATGCTTGATAAATAGTTTTAAATGGCTTATAAATAATTTATATATGCAAAAATGTGCAATGTGGTTCCTTTACCCTTGCATGGTGATATTATGGCCTAAGAAACCCTAATATGGCTATATGTTTGTAGAAAATGTTGAGTTTTAGATTTATCTTGCTCTTACATGTTTTCTTGTAATAGCAATTTGTCTTTTTCTTAGTAATTAAATTATAAAACCTGAGCATGCGAAATTTATGCAGTAGCCATGTTTTGTCATCATATTTCTCCCATAAAAATCTGAGCTCCAAACTATATGTCTGACACATCACTTAAAAATTAATATATAGGTTTATATAATTATAAAGGAAGAATGGAAGCTTGCTTGTAAACAAGCATAAGTATGCTTGTGATGTTTGTGATGCTTCTAGTAGTTATTACTAGATGCTCTGATGGTTTGAATATGATTCTAAGCTATTGAAGTGGCATATATGTCAAGAATATGTTAGTTTGTAGCAAACTAAATGATAGATGAATGTAGTTATGCCTATGATGGTTGGGTTGCATGTGCAGTTTTGGTTATGCAATTGTTTCGTGATGCAAATGTTGTTTTCTGTGAATGTAGTGAATACAAAAGTTGTAGGTAACTTCTTTATCTTGCTTGTGTTAAAACTTCATTGTTTTAGGCCAGATAGTTTAAGAGTGATAGATTTTAGAAGTTTGCTGTCAAGTTTTGCATATCCTCTGGACAGATCTGAATGATTGTATTATTTGACTTATGTACACCTGGAATCACATCTTGGTGATAATAGAAGAGTTGTAGTGTTTGTGTTCAGATTTCTAAAATGTCTAGGAGCACTACTTTTCTTGTCTAGAACTCCGGTCATAGCTGTTCAAAGTGGAGTGATGATTCTGTCCCAAGTCTAGACAGAGATGTCTTCTTTGTGTTGTTTGACCTTGATAGCTATAGAATCATCTTAATATGATAATAAGAAAGTTATAAATAACTTAATAAGATTTCCATAAAGTTAAGGATCATGTTTGTTGGATGATAGAACTCTAGTTATGCATTTCTAAAGTTCATGTTAGTTTTCTATCCTAGTTTGTGTAGATCTTGTTGTTAGTGTTTTTTTGACCTTGTTAACCTTTGAATCAGCTCTAGGTGTAAATAACAAAGTTGTAGACAATTTCCTAGGCTTTCTAGAAAGTCTAGGATCACCTTTATTTGATACATATAACCCAAGTTGTGGCTAGAACAAGTGACTGCTGTGTTGCTGCCCAGACTCTGTGTATGCACTTAAGTTGATTGCCCATTCTTGATGTTGCTTGTGCATGCTCTAAATGGTGTGGCCCTAGTTAATTAGTTGGATAGCTATATGGGTGTTGTTCACACAGCAGCCGTAGCTCTTATATGGTGCACTGCTTAAATTAGTTCTTGATTGATAAATGGTTACAATAGCTTGACTTAAGTTAACTTGTGTGCCATGCTACCTTGAACTTGTACTTGTCTTGCTTGCTTTCTTGTGATGCATCGTCTATGGCACTTCCATGAATTCATACATCTACATTTTGCATCTCATCTAGGTATGCTAGATGCACCACATGAAGGACGTGATGTTGGAGCTGAACCCAAAGGCGTTGTATGGTGAACCTATCCCGAAGATGGAAGGACTAAGCAAGTGCTAGGACCGGAGATGTCACCAAGATGATGCAAGCTAACTGAACTGACTTTGTGTCTGATCCTAGGCAAGCACCAGAGCATTCTAAGCCTCCTACGTTTTATAAAATATCACTTGAGTCTTTTATGTTTGATGCATTCGGTTGTAAGAGTTGATTGGAAACACTTGATGCATAGAACTACCTTGTCCAGAAATATACCTTGAATCCTATGTAGGTCCAGGATCGAATAACTGTTTAGCAATGCTTAGCTCGATAAAAGTCGAGTGATTTCCTGTCACCTATGAGATAGAGGTGGACACTGAACCATGGTTGGCTATATTTGCTATCGTGTAAAAGAACCATGGGATGTTGTAAATCGAGGCCGGACGGAGTCTATGTTGTAGGTTGACTCATGTGATTCTGTCTGCGCCGATTAAGGACCGCATCGTTGTTGGTTCTCGGTCATTTTGAATGCATGCCTCTCACTTAGCTAGCTAGATAACTCATTCCGACCATGAAGTCAAGTACCTCAGCTCAGGCTGGGCCTTGATCTATTAGAGTGAGCACACTAGAGGTAGTAAGGATGTGTGGGGAGCCGGTGTGAGGCCAAGGGCAGGTTAGAGTCCTGGTTGACCTGGCATTGGTAGTGTCCCTGAGGGTGTGGCACTGATCGAACTTGTGAAATGTGTACCTGAGTTGTACCAAATGTGACCTAAGGCTACTGAGTTTGTGTTAGGAATACTGTGCAACTAGTTGCAATCTATTCAAATCGCCGTCTCTCCTGGATAGTGAGAAACTTGACTGAGGTTCATTCTATCGTAGTGATAATGGCAAGTGGAATGGTTCTAAGATTGATATAATAAATCGCTATGGTTACTATTGTTCTATCACTACTCATATACCACATGTTTGGCATATGTTAGATGCTAATCTATAGATGAATAGCTATAATTAACTAACTTGATGACCAAATTATAAAATGTATAGATCAACTAGTAGCTTTTACATAAAATGTTGTCAAGCTAGCGCCACTTATAAAGCCTTGCATGATCCTTGGAGTCACTTTATTTTTGGTTTATGATGGGTAAGTCTAGCTGAGTACCTTCTTATACTTAGGGTTTATTTCCCACTTGTTGCAGATAACATTGTTTATCGTGGGTATTGTAAGAACTTCTTCTTGCCCGTAGTGGAAGAGGAGTAAGCCAGGGCAAGGCACTTCTTTTTATATATCTAATCTATGATGCTTTTGTGGGTTGTCATCATACACTGGGAAGTATTTGAACAATGGTGTGAGATCTTGGTTTAAAAACAACTTTGCTTCCTCTACTACTTTATTTGAACTTGGTTTGTAATAACTTTAATCGCACTCTGATGTATGGCAATGTATTTGTGAACTCTATGTAACATGTGGCATGTATGTTGAATCATGTACAATCTTGGTTGTACGTTGGCGACGAATCGAGACCCTTCGTGGTACTCGACGGACTATCAGGTTTATATGGGCTCAAGTATGAAAGTGCGACCGCTCCGCGGCTGCCATTATACTTATACTCTTATAAATTGGATGGTTCTATTACATTCCTCATGGCTTGATTTAGGTCTACACAGAGAGATTTAATGGAAAGAGAGTTTTCTAGGATATGATCTAGAAGCGCTTTCTACTTTTGTTATGGTTCTGTGGTCAAGGGACCCTCCGATGATAATATCAAGCTATAGGGGCAGATTCCTTGCTAAGACTTGACCAGAAGTGCTATAACAACACATTGTTTCGTATAGACAAGGCTAGGATATAGTGTGTTAAGATTGAAAATCTAGCCCAGGCTGCACCTATGGTTTCCTTCTCCTATTGATAGGAGCTGAGAATCTCTTGTTGTAGGGAAGCAATTTGAGATATAGGGAAGAATGCGGAACAAAATCTATCCCTTAATTCTTCCCTATCTCTATTTACCTTCCCTATGTTGTGGATGGAGGTTGTTTCACCGTCTCAAAAGAAGGGAAACAACTTCTACTGAAGGTTTTCTTGTGCGATGCCTGAGATTGTCAAGCACGCACAGAGGTGCTCAAAATTCTAGTAGATGATGGTAAGAGTTTTTGTAAACTTAACCTGAGAAGGTTTGTTCCCGAACCATGGCTATAAAGCTAGGACAGAGTTCATAGCCAGTAGCTGTGACTGGCTTTGATGGTGGTGGCTCTAAGAACTCATCCTTAAGAGCAAAAAGATTTTGAGTTGAAGGGCTTCATGATGAAAAAATATAAAAGAAATATTTTTTTGTGAATGGTAAAACACAAGGATACACAGGTGAACTAGATTTGGAGATAATACAGCAACCGTTCCCCAGCAACAGCGCCATAAATGCTTGTTGGTATTTCTTAATGCATACAGAAATAATCCGCAAGTGCACGGAATTACTGTTGTAGCATTTCACCTGGAAGGATTCAGGGTATCGTATTTCCATGAGGAATGGAGATTAAGACTCTCTTAAGCTAGTTCACCTAATGATAACAGGAAGAAGGATAGCCTGGGTAGTGTGGTTATCTAGGGATAGATATCCTAAGCTAAGATAGCTTTGCCACTATGGACTTGCTTCGGGAACCGGATAACACTTGGTCTACCAAGCATTGCCGTCCTATGGCTCTATGCCATACCCAGACGTGGGGGATTACAACAGACAGATAGGGCTATCACCACCTACCCCTACCCCTCAACCATGGAGTATGAGGCAAATGAAGGTAGCCTTTACCCTAGACACCACGTCTATGCTATCAACTAGTAGTCTAGCATCGATCAGGGTTATCCATCTTTATCACGGCCCTTTACTAGAGTATTCGTCACAAGGACAAACGATGAACCCGCAAAAAAATAATTAACAAGACTAGCTTAAAGTAGAACTCAACACTGAAGATAAACATGAACCTTATACTCCAAGTAGTATTTGGTTCATAGAGGTACAAGTGGAGAGGAGCCGATGATTTATGGCATTCCTTTTGTTAAGTGTACAAGGGGCCCTACGTACACAAGAGGAGGTAGCTGACAACTCTGGTTCTTCTCCAGTCTTACTCACTCACTCCCTATACTAGATTTAGTTAGAGAGCTAAGATATAAATGGTGCTCTTCTCTTCTTGTCACATTGTGTCTCTCTTGTGTTGTGTGTTCTTGTAGAGAGGGGGTTGCCCCTCTATTTATACAAGGAGCATGGGCAGTGCTATGGCTATTCCTAGCGCGGGGACCGAGCTGCACCACCTCTACATGGAGCCATGCCACCGCCTATCGAATGGGTGGAAGAGAGGCACCGGTAGGGTGTCGCCTGCCCCTAGGGGTCGCCCGCCCCCTAACAAAGCCTTCTCACTACCGCCTTCGCGTGGTGGGCTGTGGGCTACTCCTGGGTCGCTCCTCGGGTGGTACTGTACCCGAATGACGTGAATTGATGGGCGTTTCTATTATTCCTTTGCACGAATCAGCGTTGGAAAGTGCCTTTCGGTGAAAGTTTCTATGCATTTGTGTTTATGCCCTGTAAAACAATATTCTCCAAATACATGTGGAACTAGGTCAATAGTAAATGTATATGTGTTTAAGATTGCTAATTTCTCCTCTTTTTGTGTCTTAATTGGAACTAGGGGTTTGATCGTTAAGAACCACCAACAGTGACACTTGTTAAGAAATTTATCATGCTCTCAAGATCAAGATCACGTACACTCCACATATATCTGCTACTCCTACACTAGAAGTACGCAAAAACATGTTTTCCATCCACCCAAAAATGTTCTACTCCTACATTCGGATTAGACACAAAAATAAGTTTATTAGGATAAATGCTCCAAGTTCTTATGAATATCTCTCTTGAAAAAATTCAATTGCAAAAAAAGAGGCATGGGCTATGCAAAAGTTGTTCATAAAAGAAAGAAAAGAAAGAAAAAGTATTGAAAAAATGGACAAGTGTCCGAGAAATTAAAAACAATGGGTACTCAGATGCCCGGATGAAAAAAAGAAGAAGAAAGAAATGAATAAGATAGCTCATGTTTTCATGCAAAAGTTTTACATGTTTCAAACAAGAGAGATATGTTTCAAGGAGCATAGTAGAATTAGGTTAGCCACCATATACATATCCACACACATGCACATCTTGATCTAAGAGTATGACATTTTTCTCCTTAGATCCTTGTTTTGACATTACAATATATGCAATGCAAGTATGTTCTCATATTTATCCCTACCTGAGCTCCACATAAGCTATTAGAGGTAGGCAAAAAGAAGGCAAAGTCATTAATGCCTTGGTGAGGATCCAAAAATACTACATATACAGAGTGATTTGAGAGTGCCACAAAAGGAGAAGGTAAGCTATGTTTTGTTTTCAAAAATCTTAAAATGTTCCTCCAATTGACTTGACTGAAGGAAGATGGTGATCTGTTTCAAGCTATTTCATTCTTCAACCGCCCAAAGTTTCATGATAGACACTTTGAATCCTGCAGAGCATGTATGACTAGGAATGGTTTTATGTTGATGTCTTGTCCAAAAGTTATGTCTTGAGCAATCCATCCTTTTATCGAGGACGAGTAAAAGCCTAAGTGTGGGGGAGTTTGTCGACGGTAGTTAATATTCATCATAAACCGTCAATATAACTTTCATAAATGATTAAAATGGATCACCAACATAGACTTTGGGGTTTGAACTGACAAATTCCATGAGTTTTGGTGAATATGTGTTTCCAGTAGGATTTAATCAGAAAACCGCCAAGGACCTATTCGTCAAAGGAAATCGCGTCATTTTGTAGGATAAACAACGTGGAAAGAATCTAGAAGACTCTAGGAGGCTCTCCACCAAAGTGGAGCCTGAGCCACTGATATGTGGGGCTGGCCGGTCCCACATACAGGCTGGCCAGTCCCTAGGCACACCAGTCAGCCTCTAGCTTCCTATGTCGGTTCTCCACTGCCTCCTAGATTGCACTATGCCATTTATTCAAGTCAGTTTGATCTGAGGGCTCAAAATTGATGCTCCGGCCTATATATACCTGCTTGTACCCCCCTCTAGAGCATGCCATGCATTTGATCCTAAGAGCCTGAGGGCCAGAAACCCTAATTTATATTTCCACTAGGATCAGAGCTAGCAATCAAGAGAAGATTAGTCCTCAATAGGATCTAGTCTTGTAATAAAGATAGAGAGATAGAGTGAGAGGGAAGAGTTTCAGAGGAGTTCTGTCCTATCGGTGCTCTCTCTACAGCTTGTACCCTGGTGAAATCATGTTCTTTTTGAGCTTGCTTTTGAGATTTCTCTGGTAATCAACTTCTAATTCAAGTAAGCATCTTTTTCAGATTGTTCTTCAGGTTTGGGACTCTCTTTTGAGTACTTTAAGCCTTGTAGCTCCTAGGTTAAAGTAGTATTCATAGTGTAAGCGTGGTGCTTAGACTTAGTTACTCATGGATGTACCCTACTTTCTAGATCGGTGGTAGCTCGTGATGGTGACTCTTATAACCTCCTTGAATCCTTTGTAGTCCACCTCCCATTAGTAGGCGTAGCAGGACATTGTTGCTATAGGAAACATACTCTGCCTATGTTTTCTCTAGTAATATCCCTAGAACTAAACAATAAAAGACAAACCCTACTGAAGTTAGAACTAGAAGACCTTTGTGATCTCCTCTATGCTCCTATTATCTAGCCTTGATTGTGAAGTTAGGTTAAGTTAGATTTGGTTATTCTCACACACATTTCCTCAAGTTCGATATAAAACTAGGTACTCCCAGTGAAGTACTACATCGATATAATATCCATGTGCTTGTGGATTATTCTATGTGCGTTAATATATACCAACAGCTGCTCGAGCTCACGTCGCCGGACTAGAGTCCCCGTACCCGAGAGAAGGTTGTTCGCTTGTAGGCTCTGTAGGTGTATCTGGAGGCCGCCGAGGTAGATCTCGAGAGCCAAAGGTAGGACTTTGCATGGCAACAAGCTGCAAAGCCTCTCAACAATGATGACAATGCCCGCATGAGGGCTCCCAACACCTTGCACTTCCCCTGAGCGGCCTACAACATGGAGGCTACTGCCTACTAGCTGGAGGACATCTCTGACAAGCCGGACCCATGGACCAATGAGTGGTTGCACAAGGGGACACGACTTCTTTGCATCGCCCTCAAGGAGTAGGACAAGAGTTCTACTTCCCGACATCATGCTAGACTATCCTAGCTGATGACTACCAGCAATGGAGACTGCTTCGACGTGCATGCCCTATTGATGGGTGGAAGCGGCGGTGACTCCTTAGGCAGCAGCTTTGGCCATTCACGGACTAGGGGCGCCATGCCCCGTTAGGAGCAAAGGTGTGAG
Organism: Miscanthus lutarioriparius; assembly: GCA_904845875.1. Classification (NCBI taxonomy): domain Eukaryota; kingdom Viridiplantae; phylum Streptophyta; class Magnoliopsida; order Poales; family Poaceae; genus Miscanthus; species Miscanthus lutarioriparius. Next base: position 64,167,144 of record CAJGYO010000004.1, on the reverse strand, counting down.
CTTTCCCATGGCGACCCCACGCGCACCACCGGGTCGGCATCGGCTATGACGTCTACGACACCATTGAGGCCAGGCACCACACTCAGGAATAGTCCCATACTCTAGAGCAAGGGGCAGGGGATGGCACCCCAGATCACTTTGCCCCCAAGTGTTTAGGGTGGCAATCTAGGCGATCCCTACCCCAAAGCGGTTTCGCCACCGACACACATCTCCAAGTATGACAAAGTGAGACCAACCTGCACCATTGGCTCAAGGACTACCGCCTCGCCATGAAGGTTGGGGGTCGGATGACGACTTCACCATCTAGTACCATCCCCTGTTTCTGTTGAGCTCGAGCAGCTCGAGCCCGACAACATCTACTATTGGGGCGACCTCCGCTCTGTCTTCGTCGATCACTTCTAAGGTACATACACTTGGCCTAGGAACTCATGGGTCCTCTGCAGCTATAGGCAGAGGGCCAACAAGACCCTCGAGGAGTACAACCAGTGCTTCTCCAAAAAGTGCAATGAGCTCCCCAACATCACCAACGCCGATGTGATCAACGCCTTCATCTGTGGCAAGACCTACGAGGTGCTCATCCACATGCTCGGCTGCAAGACCCCATGCATGACGTAGGAGCTCCTAGACATCACCATCCAATATGCCACCAGCAAGGAGGCCATTTAGGCCAAGGCTGTCGGCCACCTCAGTGGTGGGGATGGTGGCGATGACCCTGCTTCGTCCCAGCATCGCTGCAACAAGAGGAACAAGGACCGGAAGTGCTGTGGGGAGGAGATGGTGGCCGTGGCCGACTATGCTGCTCGGCCTCAGCACCACAGCCATGCCATGTGCCCCGAGCACTTTGAGAAGGCGCTTGAAGCCCCCTGCCCATTCCATGAGGGGCAAGCATAGCACCTCCTCAAAGACTGTGCCACCATCAGGGGCTACATCTGTGGCACCCTCAGCCATTAGGGCAAGGCCCAGAAGCTAGCCCTAAGGGTCGATGAGCCAGTAGACGCCGCCCTGAAGGATGACAACAAGTTCCCTGAGGGCGATCACTGCCTCATGATCTTCGGGGGCTCCTAGGCATACGAATCCTGTCTGCAACACTGCATCACTGAGTAGGAGGTGAACGTCGTCCACACCCTTGCCGCTCCAATGCGGCTCCAATGGTTCTTGGCAGCCATCACCTTTGACAAGGGGGATCACCCTGATCACGTTCCTCACCCGGGGCACTACCCGCTCGTGGTCAACCCAATCGTGGGCACCACGCGCCTCACCAAGGTACTGATGGATGGGGACAGCGACCTCAACATACTCCATGCCAGCACTTTGGACAGGATGGGCATCCCATGGAGGAGCCTATGCCCTAGCAAGGTATCGTTCTACAGGATCATCATGGGGAAGGAAGTGGTGCCCATTGGGTGCATCTGGCTCAGCGTCACCTTTGGCCAGCTGGACAACTTCCGTAAGGAGCCGCTCACCTTTGAGGTGGTCAACTTCCTCAGCATCTACCGTGCCCTTCTGGGTCGGCCTTGCTTCACCAAGTTTATGGCCATCCCCAACTATACCTACCTAAACCTAAAGATGCCCGTCCCCAAGGGGGTCATCACCATCGAGGGAAGCTTCGAGCAAGCCTACTCTGCCATCAAGACTATGTTGCCCAAGTGGTCACACTGATTGCCCCCTATGCGCCCGATGTCCCCTGTCAGGACATAGGAAGGGTGCTAGCGAAGGAAGCAGCCAAGGCAGCGGTAGTGCTTGACCAACCGAGCATTAGCAAGACGGCCAAGGTCCCTGGCGACAGTGATGACTCAGATGGCCCTTCCATCTAGGTGCTTAGCCCCCTAGAAGGGGTTGAACCGATCGAGGTAAGTTCCAACCTTTCCCCATGAGGGAAGGCCACTACTGAGCAATCCGCCCAGAAGTGCCATCTCCGAGCTAGTACCCGCCTACCAACTTCCTTCGCCGGCCGGCCGCTCTAACAACAAAAACCAAGATAAGTCCTGTTCTCCCGACCTTCTTGTTTCATTTGTCCTTGCTGCTATCTCCTCTATCACGAGCGACTCCTATAGTCACTTGGCTGAGCTAAAGGGTTGACTAAGCTAACCACCTATTGCCCTCTTTCATGGAGAACTATAGCAGAAGACCCCTTGGGTGATGCAAGAACGGGACGGACATAACAGGAAAATTGGGCAAGAGATCAGCAAAAGCACTAATAGAATGGCCCCGACCACCGCATTACCAGCTATGTCCTCTCTCCCTTCTCTTGTGTCCATTTCATTCTTTTGTAGCTATCTCCATGTTTCTCAATCCTTCATCGGATCAGGTCTAACATCCACATGATGGTATGGGGCCCCCTAGGATGGGCATTGCTGATGGTTCTATGGCTGGCCCATCGGGCTTCAAGGTGACCCAAAGCATCTAAAGGTGTGAGGGACATAGCCAGATGCTCAGCAGCAAAACTAGCCAATCTTCGAACAATGTCCGAGTACCGACCTCGAGCTGCTTGTGGTGACCCAACGAGGGAGGCAGCGAGCCCTCAAGTACTGACAAACGGGCTCAAGAACTATATGAGTGGTTTGGTCGGGAAGATGAGGATCTCCCCTCTGGGGGACATGACTAGGGCATGGAATGACTGTAAACTTGGGGTTCTCACAGACTCACCCGATAGCACCAAGGGCGCAGAAATCTTGGCCACCGAGGCCATTGTCGTAACAGCCCATCCCAATAAGGGACCTAAGTCTCCAAGCATGACTCGTGAGCAATGAGATTACAAATGAAAGTAATTCCATTTCATTAATTGGGAACAACCTAATTACAATATACGGTGGCAAAGACCACAAGGTATGCCTGACCTCTAGGTCAAGGCATTCCAGCGCGTGTGGCTTAGGCCAACGGGCTGACCTAGGGGCTCCTCCTCGAGGCCCAAGGCCGGGTGACATTGACCATCGCCCTGCTAATAGGACCGAGCCCCCGCCTTCATAGGGATGGAGGGGCAATGATCGATGCACCGCTGTTCCCCTTCCCTGATAGTGGGCAGAAGGATTCAAGCGATGTCGCTGAAATTCTTCCTCCTTCCGCTTTCAATGCAAGGGGAATGTGATAGATGCATCTAGCATTGTGTCATCGCCCCTCCTTTGCTAGAGTCCTTCCACCCTCATGGGAGCGATCGCCCTGGTGGAGGAGGCTAGGCTCACTTGGAGGGAGGTGTCGCACTTCATCATTGCCATGGCTGCTAGGAGATAGATCTAAGAGGAAGAAGAGAAGGAGCCAGAGCAGGGATAGAAGACACCGCGTCCCCTAGATTCCCCTTTTATAGCCCCAGTCGATGTGCAACGAGCAGCTCTGGGCTCTCCTATCATCCATCAACTGATAGAAGAGGCCCCAAGGAACCGGCCAGGCATCCCTTCAATCCCTGTGACATTCTGAAGGGTGGTTGCATGATAAAGGCAGCACAGTAAAGGCAGAACCAGGCGGACATGGACAATGAGTCAAGTCCACGCTCCATTTTTCCACCACGCGTGTCGCCCACTCTGCGCAAGCCTCCTCATGGGACTTGAGGGGATTCGACTCCCCTAGGGCCCATCGGCCGCCATCAATGGCTTGGATCTATGCACGCCAAGTGTCGTGGCTTCTCCTTCACCATATTCGCTCCATGTGGCCCGATGTCCCATCTCCTAGACAAAGTGGGACGACGCGGGAGTGCACGCCATAACTCCTCCACTAGGTGTGGTACCCTAGGTGCCATCAACCACCTACATAGAGCATTAGCTAATAGGACGTGCCTAGAAGCCACCACGCCTATTGACAAGGAGGCCCCATGATGGCCTCGGGGGCTATACTGGCTCCCCAAATGGAGCAACCCAACCCCCCGGTCGATGGGCGCTCGGGTAGCACACCCCCAAAACCAACCGACCCTCTATAGTTGGTCAAGAGCCACTGAGTAGTGGGCCCAATGAGTGTACCTCACATGAGCTCGGCGCGCTCCCCGTGCCCCAATCTATGGCCACAGAAGGTCAGCCCAAGAAGGCTAGCCCAAGAGGATCGGGGCCTACTACCGAAGCTCCCAGAAGGGCATGGCGCACTAGGTGATTAGGTTTCCCTAAGCTAGAGCCTAGATGCTCTCAATCACCTAACCCATAGCAGGCTCCGATCAAAAAGAAGGGTGCCCCCAGACCTAAAGTTGGTAACTCCTAGATGAGTTCATCAAACCGTCGCTCAAACCACGCAGACCACACGACATAGGATCAAAAAGGGTCGGCACCATTGTCGCTGGCCTCGACGGCCGGGCACCCCTATCATGCTAGGGAAAGGGCCCCACGTAGGGCGTCACAACATCATCAACGAAAGCCATCCCCACCAAGGAAAGTTTAGTCACCTAAAGATCGAATTCAGCCTTTGTCGCCATCACGAACAAGTGAGGCCACGAAGGGCTCGGGAGCTCCTGACGAGATCCTAACATATGGGTATGTCAAGCCATAGGATCTATGGTTCTTGACCAAAGAGACCCCCCGTCCAATCCCCCTAGGATCTCCTGAGGGCTCAGGGGCTATACACATAGGGTACGCTCGCATGCACCCTCAAACTAAGGAACTTGACAGAGCCTAATCATGCCAAGGCCTCTACTTTGGGCTTGGGGGCTTGCCCGAGCTTCAGTGTCAGATATATGGGTCAGGGGTACCTAGACCACATGTATATATGACCACCCCCAAGCTATTAGCCTAGCAGCTATCAAGAAGGTGGCCTACAAGGACTAACGCAATCAACCGACGTGGAGATCAAGGCAAACCAAGGCGGGCATATTTAGATGATTGGTAGGATCAATTTGTTGCGCATATCGTGTAACAAACTAGGAACTCAATCTCTTAACCTGATCGCCCCTCTATAATCCTACCTCTCCTGCCTATATAAATGAGGGTAGGGACCTCGAACATGGGATCCATTTTCCACCTATTCCATCTACCTTGTAGCTGGGAGCAACAGCCCCTGTAATTGAGCATATGAATACAAGAGCATCTGCACCACTAGAGTAGGGATTAGTGCACACCACGTCCTAAACTAGTATAAATCCTTGTCTTGTGTGCTACCATCTGATTCCATCCACGCAATCACATTGCTGAATATTGCCGGAGCAAAACAATCCTACAGTTGGCACGCCAGGTTGGGGCCTTTTGTGTCTAGATTTGTTTTTGTGTTTCAGATGGGAATCATCTTCGACTTCGGTGATGAACTAGAAAAGATGCAGCCAGTCACAAGGATCATCTTTAGCAAGCTCAACTTCATCGCTGATCGGTTTGGGGACCTGTGCCTGCGGGAGCTCGAGCCAACCGAACAAGAGGAGGAGTAGTCACTCTAGATCTGAGCTTTCACCATGGGGCTAGAGGAGGCTATTGATGGAGGACCGCTCGCCATCACCCATCATCTAACCCACCACGATCAACTTTTCATCGAACCCGGCCAAGAGCCTAGACTCAACGCCACTCTTTTCCTTCGCAAGATCGGGGATCCAGTCCTAACAACGGATATGGTACCTGATCTGATCCATTCTCGACCCTTGGCAATACCAACACACGCGTCGTTGACTCACCCAATCCAGCTTCTTCAGGCTATCTATTGGCGGTCCTTAACTCACACTTTTAACTACCAACATTTATATAAAATCCATCCAAATGAACACCAAACTTAGAAATAGGGCTCATAACTAACAAAGTTCCAAGAGTTTTGGTAATTCATCAATTGTAGGAGGACATGTCAGGATAACACAAGAAACAAGACAGAAGTACACAAAGAACAAGGTGTAACATCACCTGACATGAGCCCAAGGGGAGAAGGCCCACTTACCAGAAAAATCAGGGCCTAGTTAGGTGGAGAAAAAAGGCCAAAACCCATATCAAATCAACTGCAAATGGCGCAAAACCTTGCTAGACCCACCTAGAGGCCCAAAAGAAGCATCCCACCATAGATGGGGCCATTTGGGCCCAGTTGAGGTATGGCTGCACCCCTAGTGTGCCCGCACCACCACTAAGGCCTCTCGGGCCCATCTTTCGTGTGTTGCTAGGTACCGCCTTACCCATGTCGGTTCATAGGGTGTTGTCTAGGTTCAGTGTACCTAGATGGCGGTTTGGAGGTCAGTTTGGTGCTTTCCATGAGGGGCTGAAGCATTTTTCAAGGAACCCCACCACTCTATGTATAAAAGGAGGCTCCCTCCTAATTAGGCAACAAAACATGAGAGAGCAGAATGTGACAAGAAGAGAAGAGCTCCACTCCTATTTTAGCTCTTTAGCTAGTACTAGTGTAGGAAGTGAGTGAGTAAGAGTGGAGAATGTAATAGAACCGTCCAATTTATAAGAGCACAAGTACAATGGCAGCCCACAAGCAGTCACACTATCATACTTGAGCCCATATAAACCCTGTAGTCCGTCGAGAACTATGAAGGGTCTCGATTCATCACCAACAAACAACCAAGATCGTACATGATTCAACATACATGCCACATGTTACATAGAGTTCACAAATACATTGCCATACTATCAGAGTGTGATTAAAGTTATTACAAACCAAGTTCAAATAAAGTAGTAGCAGAAGAAGAGTAGTTTTTAAACCAACATCTCTCACCATTGTTCAAATACTTGCCAGTCTGTGATCACAACCCACAAAAGCATCATAGATTAGATATATAAATAGAAGCGCCTTGCCTGGTGCCTACTCCTCGTCCATAGCGGGACATAAGCAATTCTTACAATAGCCAAAAAAGACTGTGTTACCTGCAACAAGTGGGAAATAAACTGTGAGTACAAGAAGGTACTCGGCTAGACTTACCCATCATAAACCAAAAATAAAGTGACTCTAAGGATCATGCAAGGCTTTATAAGTGCAGCTAGCTTGACAACATTTTTCATAAAAGCTACTAATTAAGCTATAAATTTTATAATTCGGTCATCAAGTTAGTTAATTATAGCTATTCATCTATAGATTAGCAACTAACCTATGCCAAACACATGATATATTAGTATTGATGAACAATAGTAACCATAGCAATTTATTATATCATTCTCGAACCATTCCACTTGCCATTATCACTATGATAGAAGGAAGCTCAGTCAAGTTTCTCACTATCCAGAGAGATGGCAATTGAATCGATTGCAACCAATTTGAAATTTATTCCAAACACAAACCTAGGTCTACCAGCCATGGTAGCCTTAGGTCACCTTTGGTACAACTCAGGTACACATTTCGTGGGTCCGAACAGCGCCGCACAATCAGGGACTCTACCGATTGCCAGGACGATCAGGACTACCCTACCCTTGGGCTCATGTTTGGCTCCCCACACATCCTTACTACCTCTAGTGTGCACACTTTGATAGAATGAGGCCTGACCTGAGTTGAGCTACTTTGCTTCACGGTCAGAATGAGTTATCCGGCCAACTAAGTGAGAGGCATGCATTCAAAATGACCAAGGACCAACAATGATGCGGTCCTTAATCGGCGCAGATGGAATCGCATGAGTCAACTTACAACATAGACTTCGTCCGGCCTTGATTTACAACATCCCATGGTTCTTTTACACGATAGCAAATATAGCGAACCATGGTTCGGTGTCCACCTATATCTCGTAGGTGACAGAAAATCACCCGACTTGTACCGAGCTAAGCATTGCTAAGCAGTTATTTGATCCTGGACCTACATAGGATTCAAGGTATATTTCTAGACAAGGTAGTTCTATGCATCAAGTGTTTCTAATCAACTCTTATAACCTAATGCATCAAACATAAAGGACTCAAGTGATATTTTATAAAACATAGGAGGCTTATAATGCTCCGGGGCTTGCCTTTCAGGAAAGAAGTAGGTTGGTGATCAGGGCACTCTAGTAGTTCTTCTAGAGCCTGCTCCTCGCCTTCAGGAGCTATGGGCTATGGTGTCTCCTAATTCTCCTCTACCTCCTCTTCAAGTTCCAGTAGGGTTACTCCTTCGGGCGATCCTATATGTATGAGCATGAAATAAGATATCATGGTTGCATAGATAATGACATGGATGATATGATATCATAAAATGCATACTCATAAGTGTCCTTAATAGTAATGTATTAAAGTGATAACCAAATAAATTTTCTTTTACTGAGTAGGTGCATATCTCTTCTCTAGTAATTAAACAAATGTCCATTTAAGCATTTTCTAGACTACGAGACAGCAGCCACTTGTTTTGACTATAACTAGAGTTATACACATCCAAACAATATGGTTGTGTACTTTATGGAAAGCTTATGAAATTTCCTACAACTTTCTTTTAATCATCTTAAGGTGATTCAATAGCTATCTAGGTCAAACAATTCAATCTTTCAGATCTATCCAGAGGACAAGCAAATCTGATAGTAGACTTCTAACAGCTATAACTCTTGAACCATTAGGCCTATAACCATGAAATTTTAGGACAAGAAATATAAGTAAGTTATCTACAGCTTTGTTATTAACAAGTTTTATAGGAAAGGTCACTATCATCATGAATTTGTCAACACAAGAGAAACTACTCATGCAGCCATTTAGTTGAATTATAAGGCAATAATTAACTAGCTGCCTATAACCAATTACTTCTAAGCCCAACTAATAACATCAACAGATCATATGCATCACAAGCACCACAGAAAACATCATAGTTAAGCCCAAATAATTTACTTATGTGCATTTATTAATTTTCTTATATAATATGGTGATTTAGAGGATAATTGTTTCCAATTATCAATAAATTCAGAGAAAATTATAGTAGGTTGCATATGACCCAGATGAGGCCACTGTACAAATTTTATACCATTTGGATAAGTATAGCTACCTCTACAAAAATAAAAAGTTGAATAGGCTTATTTTAACAAAAATAGTTTAGCCTAGTGAAAAGTGTCAAACAACATATTTCATATTTTTCTTACTTTCATCCTAGCACCATAACTTTGTGTAGAAATTTGCATGATTATAAGTTATGTATTTTTACCCCATTTATTTTCACTAGCAATTAATCAAGGTTAAATAGGAAGACCATATTTCAATTATGCCTACTATAGGTTTAGTATTTTTCCTCACTAGAGCATGGCAGCATAAGATCAGAAAAATTGGAATCACAATTTTACCACTTCCCTAGCTCAAGTTATGCATTTTACAAGATAGAAACTAATTTAAAAGCACTTTACTAGCTTAATTTAATTCCCTAGAAAAAAACCCCAACCAGTAGGTTTCTTATTTTTATCAAATAGTATACTTCATGATGAATCCAATAAAATTCACCTCATCTGGATACTCCTAGCTTAAGATATGATTTTTGCAAGATTGCAGTCAAATCTGAAAAACAAATAAAACTAAAACACTAAAACCCTATTAAACGCTATGTAACACCCTAGGTGTTAGGCTTGCATAATTGCACTTGCATTGCATGAGCATAAGCATCATTCATTCATGCATAAGCATTTCCATATGAAACATTGCTATGAATCATGTGAAACATACTATTGTTCTTTTATGTTTCATTGTATGTATGCTTTATGATCATATGTGATTGAGTGCTTGTGGTGGATGTTGGTCACTAAAATCCCTTAGCTACACTTAGGATACTTAATGGAACAATGTTCATGTAGATCATTTCACCTAATCAAGCCCCTAAGTCATGACGTGTTTAGTTTGACCTAGGGAACCAATTTGTTTGACCTTTTATGACCTGCAAGTTAGAAGCTTTGCATGGCTGAGCAACCTAAAGCAAAGTTGTAGCAAATTATATATGGAACAAACTTTGTTTAGAGGCCAAGTCATGATAATGTGTGGAACAGTCCCAAACTTCGCCCACAAGTCAGTTTGGGTGCTCATTCAGCACTTAGAAAATTTTCTAAGTCCTAGGTGCCACACAGTTCCATGTACCTATGTTTGGGGCTCTATAATTTGAATTCTAGGCCAAACCAAAGAGAGTGCATGTTGACAAAGTTGGAGAACTTGCATAGCTCTATCACATAGTTCATTTGGTTGGACAAATGGCTGAACGGATTAGGCGAATATGAGCAGCAAAGATCGAGCTTCAGTCAACATTGGGAGGATGTTTCAGAAACTTCAGAGCCGAGCAGAGCCGACCATCATTAGGCCGGGCGCACCAAGTGGCAGCCGTATGCTAGCACAGGGCCCACTCATTAGGTATCGACAGCCAACAAGGCTCTAGCGACGCGTCCAAGCCACCACAGCATTGGCCATTCCCTCTCACTCATGTCCTCGCTCTCAGCTGCTCACCGCGCTCACCATCGCCATCATAGTAGCTCCACCGAGCTCATGCACGCTCATCGCCGCCCCATTCTCAAATCCACTGCACTCACAGCTTTGCCTCGCTCAGCTTTACCATTCCCATCTAGCCGTGCTCACAGTCGTGCCCTTGGTAAGACGCATTTCTTGTTGCGCCACCACGAGTGCGTCCCTGCCGGAGTTTCGCCATGGCCACCGCCATGGCAACGTTTCCTCGCTGCACCTCTTGCTTCTCTCTTCCCTATCCTAGAACTGTCTCTAAGCCATAATACTCAAGTATAGCGCCAATCCCATGCTACCGTTCGGTTCCGCTGGAACACGCCACCGGTGCCACCGTGGTTGCCATGCTCACCGTGGCATGCGAGTTTGCCGCAGCGTAGCTTCTCCACCCTCTCGTCCTCCTTTCAACCACACCGAATAGAGCTACCCAAGGTCTAGTTGTTGGCAAGACGGAGACCCTTGAGTCACCGCCATTTAGTCAGAACGGCGACCGCGCCGTTGAGCTCTGTGCGCCGCCGTGCAGCGGTGCATGTGGCCGAGCTCACACGTTGCTTCCACAGATTTCTTACTTGTTTTGGGAAATTCATATTTGAGGCTCTAGGACTCCAATTGAGGTCACCCAAATTTTGTTGCGATGCTTATGAAGTGTAGAATGTGGTAAAATTATAAAGTTGACATGCTCTGTGAATTTAATTTGAGAATTAAATAAATGTACAAAGGTTCTCTTTATATGTGTAGGAACTTGTGAATTTCATAGCTGGAGTTCTAGTGCTCCATTAATTGTGAAATTTTTATAGTGGACTGTTCTTGATATGCTTAAGCTATGATACACATTCCAAGTCCAGTGCATGCTTAATAATTTAGCTACAAATTTCTTTAGAAGCAACCCTATATCATTATGCTATTTTCAGGGTAAAAATATATATCCTTTGAGCATGAAACTTTTTGTGCACTGTTCTTGTGTTATGATGAAGCTAAGAAAAATAGGAATTCTGTTGTTTGACACTTTTCAAAAGGGTTTCCTATTTATGCTATTTTAAGCCCTGCTGACTTGTCATTTTTGTGTAAGATGTTATACTTGTTCAAATGATGTGAAATTTATACAGTAGTGTATTGGGGACATGTATAAGCTACTGTAATTTTTGTGGAATTTTCTGTATACTTTGGCTATGTGTTTATTATTTAATCTAATTGTCTAAATAAATTAATAAAGGCATGAAAAGAATTTATTTAGGAATGGCCACTATGTTTTCTAGTGTTCATTTGATGTATGTTAACTGTTGGTAACATTGGTAGTGCTCAAAGTACTATTCTTGTATGTAGTAAAATATTATTTTCACTATAATTCACTTATAGCGAATTTCTGGACAGATTTTAGAGTTAAGCAAATTAAATGGTGAATATGATGTTTTGTTTGAATCTTGTCTATAATAAAGTTGTAGATAACTCACTTAACTAGCTTGTGTTAAATTTTCATGGCATTTGGCCAAATAGTTTATCAGTTGTGCCTGTTCAAAGTTGGTCTTCAGAAATTGTAGCTCTCTGGAATTTTTGGACCAGATTTGATAAATGTGCCAGTTTGACCTTGTTAACTTGGGAATCATGCTGAGATGTTTAAATATGAATTGTAGAAAATTTCATAAGCTTTCCAGATTGTCTTATTGCATGTCTTTTGGATTTGTACAACTCCAGTTATGAGTTAAACTAGCAGATGTTGTCTGCAGCCTTGAATCTGTGAATGCAGTGAATGACTTGTTTGCTTTATATGAGTTGATGTGATGATTTAGAAGCTTAGGCTAATTAAGATAAATTGTTAGTTGCAGGTGCTAGACCCTCTTACTAAAGATGAACAACTTTATCTTACGTTGTTAGAGCTTGGTGAGTGTGTAGTTCTTGTTTTCTAAAAGAGATATGCACCTACTCAGTAAAATAGATGTTAATCTTGTATCATCGTGTCATTCATGTGTCCATCTATACATGGCTGTCCATTTCATCATCACCTTCCATCTCTTGTGCATGCATGACTCTTATGCTATGCATATGCATGCAATAGGTGTTCCAGAGGAAGTCACGCTTCTGGAATTCGAGCAAGGACTTCCGGAGGAGCAGCAGCAGCAAGCTCGGGGAGACGGAGGTGCAGGCCCTAGAAGAAGGAGCCAACGAAGAAGAAGTTATTGAGTGTCCCGATCACCAACCATCCTCTTTTACGAAAGGCATGCCCCGGATCATTCTAAGTCTCCTATGTTTTGAAAATGATTACTTTGAGTATCTTTATATGTTTGATGCATTAAGTGATAGGAACTAGATGCAAACACTTGTTGCATATATATCTATTCCTTGTCCAGTAAACGTACCCTGAATCCTATTTAGGTTTAGGAGTGAATCAAAGCTTAGCATTGCTTAGACTGGTAAAGTCGGTGATTTCCTGTCACCTGCAAGTTAGGGTGATGTCTGGTCACGGTTGGCTATATTTGCTATCGTGGAAAATAACCATGTGTTAATAATGAATTGAGACCAAGGCGGTATGTCGATAGAGAAGCAACAAGACAAGGAGGTCTTCGGTGTGGATCTATCTCCGTCTGTGTCGGTTAAGGACTAATTCGTTGTACGTCCTCATGTTATGTTGAACGCATGCCTATCACTTAGTTGGCCGGATAACTCGTTCCGACCATGGCGAGTAGTAGCTCAACTCAGGCGGAGGGTCGGGAAGTGAAAGTACGCACTCTGGCGGTAGTAAGGATGTGCGGGGAGCAATTGACATAAGTCCAAAGGTGAGATTGACCACCTGGCAGAGTGGATTCCCTAAGAGTGCGGCGCTGCTCGGAACCACGAATTTATTCCTAAGTTGTACCAAAGCGTGACCTGAGGCAACCACTGATCAGGTTGATTGGGTTTGTGTTAGGAATAATTCCCCAGTTGGGTAGGAATCGATTCGAATCACCGTCTCTCCCAGATAGTGAGAACTTGACTGAGCAGCGACAACGTAGATACACTTAATTGAACTTGATGGTTATAATGATGATGATGATGTTACAACATTATACCGGATATGGTTACTAATGTTTGGAGTTAATCAATTGCTTGCTCTAGTATAGGTGCTAATCTAGTTGACAGGCTTAATATTGATAACTTGCTGCTTAACTAATAATTCAAGTTATATACCCTTGTATCATTAAAGCTTTTATGCAAAATGGTTGTCAAGCAAGATCCACTGATAAAGCCTTGCATACTCCTTGGTGTCATTTATTTTGGTTTACGACAGGTAAGTCTAGCTAAGTACATTATCATACTCAGGGTTTATTCCCTCTTGTTGTAGATGACGGGCTTTATAACGGCTCCTGCAAGTATTATCTCCACCCTGCGGGGGATGAAGACTAGATCATGGGCATGATCTTCTATGCTATCTTATCCTATTGCTTTTGCTGGATATGACTATGGAACTGGTTGTATTGAACTATGTGTGTGTGATGGTCTCAAACTACTTTACTTCCGCTACTTGAGAACTCGTATTGTAATAACTATGTTAACTCTGATGTATGAGGTACTTGTGAACTACTTGTGAAATAGATGTAACATGTGGCTTGTTATGTTGAATCACTATGATCTTGGTTGTATGCAAGTTGGTTTGAAATCCTTCGTGGTTTCAGTTGACTTCTGGGTTATATGGGTTCAAGTGTGACATTTTGATCACTCCGTTGATTGCTTTCGTACTTGTGCTCTTATAAATTGGTCGGTTATGTCACAGCTTGTATTGGAGCTAGATTCAACATTAAACATGTCATATGTGTATTTAAAACAAAGGTTTTTGTTTGCAAAAATCAGTTTTGACAACTTATAGCTACTTATATATAGGTGTGTTCAAATCTAAAATTTTATCTAAGTGTGCCAGTGGTCATATACTCTGCCCAAATAAGGACTTTTATGTGGCTTATTTAATTAATGAATTTGGGGGGTAATTGCTTGCATTTTATTTTGTCCTCCATACGGCGTGCTATTGTAGGGATGCCATCCGCTTGGGTGGTAATGTATGGATCAATTGCCTCTATGCCCAGGTAAGTGTGAGTTGTGAGAGCATGACCGTCCAACTGTCGGTCTAGGGGAGAGTTAGCTGTGGTTACTAGAATATTTACATGTTACACACATGTATATATGAAGGTACCTCTAAGGACTAAGCTGGTTCATCTCCTTGATTTGAAATCTGCATATAAGTTATTCCAAACCTCACCTGGACCTTTGAACATTCTGAGTGTCTACCATAAAATCTTGAGTGATTAGATAATGGAACAGTAAGAATTCAAATCTTCCTACTCTACTCTTGCTTAGAAACTTGGGTTTTATCTGATTTTGAAAATGTAAGTGTTAGCTTTGCTCCTCAAAATGATTCACTTGGGTCACTCATAGGTGTTATTTTTGTTCCTTACTTAGGCAAAAGATGTTGCCTTTACTTCCTACCTCTAGAAAGGCTTATGTGGAGTTCTTAGGTCGGGTAAAGTGTGACATACTTACCATGCATATGTTGCGAAGTCAAAATCTAGATCTAAGGAGAAATAAGTCATACAATCTGATCAAGAGGTGCAGGTGTATGGTATTTTGTGGTTTTTGTGGAAGAAATACTCCTTTACTATTTTCGATCTTTCTTTCTTCACCATAGGTTTCTTTTTTCCAGAGGTCATGGCAATCTTTTGATTCTATCTTTTTTTTCTTTCTCTTTTTTTTCTTAGACTTTTTGAGTCTATTTTCTTTGGACTTCTCTGAGTCCTTTTTATTTTGAACTTTCCTTTCTCCATTTTTTTTCTTTTCTCTCTTTTTTTTCATTGCCATGCCTCTCTTTTTTATGAAACCTTGGTGAAGCGAGATCGAGAATTTTCATGGAGCTTTCTTTTTGTGGGTCGATGGATGGAATTTTTTGTGCTAGCTTCTAGTGTAGAAGCATAGCTTTATTTTGTGGGTGGTGTGTATGTGCTCTTGAGTCAAGAAATCATGAAATATTTCTTCATAAAGTATCACAACATTTTGACAAAACTTAGTACAAGAATAAGTAGCATATTTGACAAGGTTTTGAAAGCAATTCATCTTTTGGCCTTGGTAGGTATTTAAATATCATTTGAGGAGCATGCTAATTGAGTTTTTGACATTGTAAAATAAATCCCTAGTACTTTGCAAAAGTGAGCAAGTTTCATTTGCATCCTACTATATCTCATATTCCAATTACTTAGATAAAATTGGTTCCCTATGATAAGTTGTTCACTAGTGTAGGAATATTGGTATTGAATAAATAGTATGCAAACTTTTAATCATAGGATGATATGGAGATGGAGCATTTGTTTGATTTGTAAGATTTTAATTTGTTCACTTTTAACTTTTATTTAGATGTAGGCAGTGAGGATGCACAAATTGAGTTTGGAAATGTTGATCTTTTGTTCATCATTTTTGGGGAGGTTTTGAATGCCTTGTGTTGATCTCCTCCTCCACACTTGTTTCTGTACCTACATTTATTTTCTAGAAAAAAACAAAGACTAAAACAACAAGGGCTCTACTAGTTGAGAACTATGGAGCCTCAATCTTAATATTATTATCATTATTATTATTATTATTATTTTATTTATTTCTCTATTTATTTTATTTTATTATTATTAAAAACTTGTTCACCCAACTTTTCTTTTTATTATTTTTTTAGTTTAACTCAAGGAAGGCTAAAGTAAGGTTGCAATGTATTCCTAGCCTTGGTTTATCTCCATATTAGAGGACTTCCATTGTTTATGAAAATAATACTCTAAAGTTCATTAACCTAATTTTAACACCATGTCAATTTTGATTAAAGAAGGCTATTTTGACCAAAGCACCATGCTTAATTCAAAAGGCCTATGTGTATACCTATATAAAATACACCCAAACAAGAGCATATGACATAAACAAGCAAAGCATGAATGAGCAAGTTTATGTTTTCATGGAGACAAACATGAGTAACGATGTTGGTGAACATTGAATTACCTTTGCATACCTGAGTATACTTACCGGTAGCACATGTAGATGAAGCTTTGAATCTGTTGCATGGTGGCTTGATTGCATATAGTCCTACTCAGGCGATCAACAAGGCTAGGCTAGACACACAAATAGAGTATATAGACCATGGGCCTTGGTGAATAGCAGCAAAGGTATAAAAGGGGGGCACCCTTCTTACGGCTCCTATTCTCTTTTCCTCTTTTTTCTTTTTTTGTCTCCCCTTTTTTATATACCATTTTTTCTCTTTTCCAAGTATATTTTCTCTCTCTCTTTTAGCTCTCCCTTTTTTTAGCACGGCAGAGCGGACATCATTTTTTCATTTTAACCAAGATGGCTTTGGTGTGTATGGGGACTTGGTGAGACTTTCACCATCCTCCCACACACTTGGACTTTTGTGTAAATGTCAAGTGCAGAGTCAGGGGCTCCTCTTGAGTGTGTTCCACCACCAAAGGGCATCGAGGTGTATGGTTGATGCAGCTCCCATGTTCTCTACCATGGTACGCACCCTTGTTCTTCTTGGTCTTATCCTGAAATGGTTAGCAACCAAGAATACCCGAAGGTGCATACTAACTTGACAACATGTTCTTCATTTATTGAAAAGGAAATATTATATTTTTTATAGATATTATCTTATATATATATTTTTATGATAATCCGAGGTATCTCCCGGCAATGCTTTGTTTACGGTCATAAGCTTGACCATAGGAATTTCATCTTGCAGCTATCAATGGTGGTCTAGTTCCCAGCTTCACCACCAAACATTTAGCACTAATGTTCAAGCTACAAGGTTAGTGCCACAGTGCTTCTACAAGATTTGCAAAATTTGTGGACAACAAAAGCATCCACAACTATCCTCTTTAAAAGTTAAAAGATAAAGGTCAAGAGGTGGTTGTGATCCACATAGAAGCAAGCGGCACTAAGTGAGACGAACTCTAGAGACTTCAAAGGCGACCATGAAACGTGAGGGGTCTCGAAAGAGAAACTCTCATGCTCAATGGCGAAAACCTTCTCCACGGTCTCTAGAGTTGGTGCTTTGGGATTATGCTTCACCATATGGTTTTCTAGGTGAGTTATAAATGTGGCGACATTAACCTCTTCATCAAGGCTCCCAAAAAAAAATTTAGGTAGCCTATGAGAAGATCAAAATCGAGGCTAGCAAGGATGTGGAAATCAGAATGAACCTCGGTTTTGCTTATTGATTTTAGGTATTATCAAAATCATCGAAAAGTTCGTCCTCAAAATGGAAAGACCGAAGGTTGGAAACATTCCTCCGGAGTTTCTAGTTCAGGTGAGGGTCTTCGGATGGGAGGTATTGGCTCGGCCTCAGCCAAAGAGATTTCCTTGTAACACCCAGGTGTTAGCCACTTGCTAAGTAGTGGGTTTGAGCTCAAACATGACATGTTAAGTGGTAATCGGGAGCTTTAGTTCCTTATCTCCGAAGTGGTGATGAAGGTGTCAAGGTCAAATCTATGAAAATGAGCCCCACTTGAACTTTTGGGAATAAACACAACACCTTTGTGTTTAATGGTAAACCCTTTTTTAGATATATACCTAAGTAATGTTGAAGGTGCCCCTTTTTCATGTGCCTCACATCAATTTCCACCCACATTGATGATTGGAAAAGTTTCATGAAGTTTGGAATCAAGAAGTCACATGAAATGACAAGTTATGCCCTTGCTTGAATTGCTTTACTAAGTGAATGAGAAAATATGTCATCAACCTAACCTTCCAACCTTGCCTGAATGACACTAATTGAACTCTACAACAAAAGTCATGAAGGGTTCATGTTGAGGAAATGTCAAGAAAATGCTTCAATGGATCACAAAGCATAATTTAAAGCTTTATTGTGATCCTATTTTTACCAAAGTAGAACTATAAGTTTTGTACTTGTTTTGGTGTTTGACCTTTAATAAAAGTTGTAATTTAGTTTGTGTGCTACAAACTTTGTTTTTGGATCAAGAGCCAAATCAGCTTGGAAATAAGTCAAACAGAAGCTCAATAATTGAATCAGCCACTG
The DNA here is from genome assembly GCA_904845875.1 of Miscanthus lutarioriparius. Lineage (NCBI taxonomy): Eukaryota > Viridiplantae > Streptophyta > Magnoliopsida > Poales > Poaceae > Miscanthus > Miscanthus lutarioriparius. The sequence continues at coordinate 64,148,880 of CAJGYO010000004.1, read as the reverse complement.
TTTTCAGCCCTGGAAAATATTCTAGGTCTGAGATTAGTGGCAAGGATAGTTGGCATGTCGCGTTCTCGTGTTTTCGTCAAGCAACTTGACTTGATCCAAAAATAAAAGTTGGAGTTTGCATCATGGAGAAGGACATACAAAAGGTTGGGATCAGTTTGACCATGTTTGGACCAAGTAATTGGAGCTCAAACTCAGCAAAGTTTAATTCAGGTTAAGTCGTGGATAGTGCCATTTTTTGAGCTAATTATCTCCTAACCCGCTAACCTACTGTCCGTGTACCTTTAATAGAAGTTGAAGAGCATTAGGAGTACAACAAATTTCAAATCGGCCTGTAGCTAGCCCAAACTCGGAGCCCACCAAACCTACACTGTCAGCCGCCACGTGTTCGACGGAATGCCCACGCGTCCTCCATGTGCAAGAGCACGCCCCACAATTTCTGCCACATGCTCCTGCACTACTCTCTCTCCCTCTCATGCGTGGGATGATAGCAAGCATTCCCAGCTCCCTCACTCGCTCTCGCTCTGCCGCTCTCACTGACTCGCTCCTCCTCACTCGCCCTCTACGCCGCATGCGCGCGCTAGTGCACGCCCGCCATGGTTGACTCCTGAGCTGAGATCGCTGCCGCTGCTTCGCACCGCCTCTGCAATAGCCAGCCTCATCGTCCCCTTCCTTATGTCATGTTGCCTCTGTCGTTCCGCTTCGTAGGTCGTGTCGTTACCTACAGCCCCGACCAACGGAGCCGTTTCCGTCGCCGCCGTCTGCTATCGTGGTCCCACCGCCATGAGCCATCATCGGCCGCGCTGAGACCTTCTGTGGGTGCACCCTGTCACCGCACTATCGCAGCACCCCTTTTGCCGGCCGCATTCATCATCGTGGTCGCCACCATTGGAGCTGCCTCCGCCGCGGTCTCCTATGCTCATAGCCAAGACACCACGGCCCACCTCGCGGCCATCCTTGGGCATCCACCGGTGCGCGCGGGCCCCCTGAGGCTTCTCCTCTACTCCACCACCGTCGACGAGCCTCCTCCGGTCGGCATTGGCGAGCTCCCGCGCCTCCTCTGCTCTGATTCACGGCAGGGACATCACGCAACAATAAAATGAAAGGGAAGGGCCTATCTACAAAGTTTGGGGCTCATGTGAATAGTTCCTAGAAGGACCGTTTCGCTGGAATCTATTTTCATGAAAGTTTAGGGTCCTTAGTGCAAATGTGTTTTTCTTTTATGGCTAAAACTTTGGAAAATCATAGTAAATCATAGAAAAATCATAAAATAGAAAATTAAGATGTTTTGGAATCCTTGTGAGTAGATCTATGCAGTAGAGTCATAATATGATATGTGTTAGTAGAAAGTTTTTGCTGTTTTTATTTATTCTTGTAAAGTGCTTTTAGAAATCCTTTTAAGTTTGTTAGATGCATATCTTGAGGTAGGAATGTCCTAAAAATGTGATTACAGTTTTGGGGGTCTTGTTATGGATGTGATGGCTAAGAAAAATATTAAACATGTTGTTTGTACAATGTTTTATGATGTTATGATTTAATCATGATTAATGGTTAATTCTAGCTTGATCTGCTTGCTATCATCATATCTACTATTATACCGCTCCAAATGGCCTAAAAATTTTATTCTAGTATAATTATGGCATGTGTGAGCTTTGGTTAAAATTACATAAATTTTGGATGCAATATGGCTGAGTTATTGATTTAACTTGCTTAATGCTTGATAAATAGTTTTAAATGGCTTATAAATAATTTATATATGCAAAAATGTGCAATGTGGTTCCTTTACCCTTGCATGGTGATATTATGGCCTAAGAAACCCTAATATGGCTATATGTTTGTAGAAAATGTTGAGTTTTAGATTTATCTTGCTCTTACATGTTTTCTTGTAATAGCAATTTGTCTTTTTCTTAGTAATTAAATTATAAAACCTGAGCATGCGAAATTTATGCAGTAGCCATGTTTTGTCATCATATTTCTCCCATAAAAATCTGAGCTCCAAACTATATGTCTGACACATCACTTAAAAATTAATATATAGGTTTATATAATTATAAAGGAAGAATGGAAGCTTGCTTGTAAACAAGCATAAGTATGCTTGTGATGTTTGTGATGCTTCTAGTAGTTATTACTAGATGCTCTGATGGTTTGAATATGATTCTAAGCTGTTGAAGTGGCATATATGTCAAGAATATGTTAGTTTGTAGCAAACTAAATGATAGATGAATGTAGTTATGCCTATGATGGTTGGGTTGCATGTGCAGTTTTGGTTATGCAATTGTTTCGTGATGCAAATGCTGTTTTTTGTGAATGTAGTGAATACAAAAGTTGTAGGTAACTTCTTTATCTTGCTTGTGTTAAAACTTCATTGTTTTAGGCCAGATAGTTTAAGAGTGATAGATTTTAGAAGTTTGCTGTCAAGTTTTGCATATCCTCTGGACAGATCTGAATGATTGTATTATTTGACTTATGTACACCTGGAATCACATCTTGGTGATAATAGAAGAGTTGTAGTGTTTGTGTTCAGATTTCTAAAATGTCTAGGAGCACTACTTTTTCTTGTCTAGAACTCCGGTCATAGCTGTTCAAAGTGGAGTGACAGATTCTGTCCCAAGTCTAGACAGAGATGTCTTCTTTGTGTTGTTTGACCTTGATAGCTATAGAATCATCTTAATATGATAATAAGAAAGTTATAAATAACTTAATAAGATTTCCATAAAGTTAAGGATCATGTTTGTTGGATGATAGAACTCTAGTTATGCATTTCTAAAGTTCATGTTAGTTTTCTATCCTAGTTTGTGTAGATCTTGTTGTTAGTGTTTTTTGACCTTGTTAACCTTTGAATCAGCTCTAGGTGTAAATAACAAAGTTGTAGACAATTTCCTAGGCTTTCTAGAAAGTCTAGGATCACCTTTATTTGATACATATAACCCAAGTTGTGGCTAGAACAAGTGACTGCTGTGTTGCTGCCCAGACTCTGTGTATGCACTTAAGTTGATTGCCCATTCTTGATGTTGCTTGTGCATGCTCTAAATGGTGTGGCCCTAGTTAATTAGTTGGATAGCTATATGGGTGTTGTTCACACAGCAGCCGTAGCTCTTATATGGTGCACTGCTTAAATTAGTTCTTGATTGATAAATGGTTACAATAGCTTGACTTAAGTTAACTTGTGTGCCATGCTACCTTGAACTTGTACTTGTCTTGCTTGCTTTCTTGTGATGCATCGTCTATGGCACTTCCATGAATTCATACATCTGCATTTTGCATCTCATCTAGGTATGCTAGATGCACCACATGAAGGACGTGATGTTGGAGCTGAACCCAAAGGCGTTGTATGGTGAACCTATCCCGAAGATGGAAGGACTAAGCAAGTGCTAGGACCGGAGATGTCACCAAGATGATGCAAGCTAACTGAACTGACTTTGTGTCTGATCCTAGGCAAGCACCAGAGCATTCTAAGCCTCCTACGTTTTATAAAATATCACTTGAGTCTTTTATGTTTGATGCATTCGGTTGTAAGAGTTGATTGGAAACACTTGATGCATAGAACTACCTTGTCCAGAAATATACCTTGAATCCTATGTAGGTCCAGGATCGAATAACTGTTTAGCAATGCTTAGCTCGATAAAAGTCGAGTGATTTCCTGTCACCTGTGAGATAGAGGTGGACACTGAACCATGGTTGGCTATATTTGCTATCGTGTAAAAGAACCATGGGATGTTGTAAATCGAGGCCGGACGGAGTCTATGTTGTAGGTTGACTCATGTGATTCTGTCTGCGCCGATTAAGGACCGCATCGTTGTTGGTTCTCGGTCATTTTGAATGCATGCCTCTCACTTAGCTAGCTAGATAACTCATTCCGACCATGAAGTCAAGTACCTCAGCTCAGGCTGGGCCTTGATCTATTAGAGTGAGCACACTAGAGGTAGTAAGGATGTGTGGGGAGCCGGTGTGAGGCCAAGGGCAGGTTAGAGTCCTGGTTGACCTGGCATTGGTAGTGTCCCTGAGGGTGTGGCACTGATCGAACTTGTGAAATGTGTACCTGAGTTGTACCAAATGTGACCTAAGGCTACTGAGTTTGTGTTAGGAATACTGTGCAACTAGTTGCAATCTATTCGAATCGCCGTCTCTCCTGGATAGTGAGAAACTTGACTGAGGTTCATTCTATCGTAGTGATAATGGCAAGTGGAATGGTTCTGAGATTGATATAATAAATCGCTATGGTTACTATTGTTCTATCACTACTCATATACCACATGTTTGGCATATGTTAGATGCTAATCTATAGATGAATAGCTATAATTAACTAACTTGATGACCAAATTATAAAATGTATAGATCAACTAGTAGCTTTTACGCAAAATGTTGTCAAGCTAGCGCCACTTATAAAGCCTTGCATGATCCTTGGAGTCACTTTATTTTTGGTTTATGATGGGTAAGTCTAGCTGAGTACCTTCTTATACTTAGGGTTTATTTCCCACTTGTTGCAGATAACATTGTTTATCGTGGGTATTGTAAGAACTTCTTCTTGCCCGTAGTGGAAGAGGAGTAAGCCAGGGCAAGGCACTTCTTTTTATATATCTAATCTATGATGCTTTTGTGGGTTGTCATCATACACTGGGAAGTATTTGAACAATGGTGTGAGATCTTGGTTTAAAAACAACTTTGCTTCCTCTACTACTTTATTTGAACTTGGTTTGTAATAACTTTAATCGCACTCTGATGTATGGCAATGTATTTGTGAACTCTATGTAACATGTGGCATGTATGTTGAATCATGTACAATCTTGGTTGTACGTTGGCGACGAATCGAGACCCTTCGTGGTACTCGACGGACTATCAGGTTTATATGGGCTCAAGTATGAAAGTGCGACCGCTCCGCGGCTGCCATTATACTTATACTCTTATAAATTGGATGGTTCTATTACATTCCTCATGGCTTGATTTAGGTCTACACAGAGAGATTTAATGGAAAGAGAGTTTTCTAGGATATGATCTAGAAGCGCTTTCTACTTTTGTTATGGTTCTGTGGTCAAGGGACCCTCCGATGATAATATCAAGCTATAGGGGTAGATTCCTTGCTAAGACTTGACCAGAAGTGCTATAACAACACATTGTTTCGTATAGACAAGGCTAGGATATAGTGTGTTAAGATTGAAAATCTAGCCCAGGCTGCACCTATGGTTTCCTTCTCCTATTGATAGGAGCTGAGAATCTCTTGTTGTAGGGAAGCAATTTGAGATATAGGGAAGAATGCGGAACAAAATCTATCCCTTAATTCTTCCCTATCTCTATTTACCTTCCCTATGTTGTGGATGGAGGTTGTTTCACCGTCTCAAAAGAAGGGAAACAACTTCTATGAAAAGGTTTTCTTGTGCGATGCCCGAGATTGTCAAGCACGCATGAGAGGTGCTCAAAATTCTAGTAGATGATGGTAAGAGTTTTTGTAAACTTAACTTGAGAAGGTTTGTTCCCGAACCATGGCTATAAAGCTAGGGACGGAGTTCATAGCCGATGGTGGATTGGCTTTGATGGTGGTGGCTCTAAGAACTCATCCTTAAGAGCAAAAAAGATTTTGAGTTGAAGGGCTTCATGATGAAAAAATATAAAAGAAATATTTTTTGTGAATGGTAAAACACAAGGATACAGGTGAACTAGATTTGGAGATAATATAAAGAACGTTCCCCTGACAGCAGCGCCATAAATGCTTGTTGGTATTTCTTAATGCATCTGAAATAATCCGCAAGTGCACGGAATTCTTGTTGTAGCATTTCACTGGAAGGATTCAGGTATCGTATTTCCATGAGGAATGGAGATTAAGACTCTCTTAAGCTAGTTCACCTAATGATAACAGGAAGAAGGATAGCTTTGGGTAGTGTGGTTATCTAGGGATAGATATCCTAAGCTAAGATAGCTTTGCCACTATGGACTTGCTTGGGAACCGGATAACACTTGGTCTACCAAGCATTGCCGTCCTATGGCTCTATGCCATACCTGGACGTGGGGATTACAAGCATGCAGATAGGGCTATCACCACCTACCCTACCCTCAACCGTGGAGTATGAGGCAAATGAAGGTAGCCTTTACCCTAGACACCACGTCTATGCTATCAACTAGTAGTCTAGCATCGATCGGGGTTATCCATCTTTATCACGGCCCTTTACTAGAGTATTCGTCACAAGGACAAACGATGAACCCGCAAAAAAATAATTAACAAGACTAGCTTAAAGTAGAACTCAACACTGAAGATAAACATGAACCTTATACTCCAAGTAGTATTTGGTTCATAGAGGTACAAGTGGAGAGGAGCCGATGATTTATGGCATTCCTTTTGTTAAGTGTACAAGGGGCCCTACGTACACAAGAGGAGGTAGCTGACAACTCTGGTTCTTCTCCAGTCTTACTCACTCACTCCCTATACTAGATTTAGTTAGAGAGCTAAGATATAAATGGTGCTCTTCTCTTCTTGTCACATTGTGTCTCTCTTGTGTTGTGTGTTCTTGTAGAGAGGGGGTTGCCCCTCTATTTATACAAGGAGCATGGGCAGTGCTATGGCTATTCCTAGCGCGGGGACCGAGCTGCACCACCTCTACATGGAGCCATGCCACCGCCTATCGAATGGGTGGAAGAGAGGCACCGGTAGGGTGTCGCCTGCCCCTAGGGGTCGCCCGCCCCCTAACAAAGCCTTCTCACTACCGCCTTCGCGTGGTGGGCTGTGGGCTACTCCTGGGTCGCTCCTCGGGTGGTACTGTACCCGAATGACGTGAATTGATGGGCGTTTCTATTATTCCTTTGCGCGAATCAGCGTTGGAAAGTGCCTTTCGGTGAAAGTTTCTATGCATTTGTGTTTATGCCCTGTAAAACAATATTCTCCAAATACATGTGGAACTAGGTCAATAGTAAATGTATATGTGTTTAAGATTGCTAATTTCTCCTCTTTTTGTGTCTTAATTGGAACTAGGGGTTTGATCGTTAAGAACCACCAACAGTGACACTTGTTAGGAAATTTATCATGCTCTCAAGATCAAGATCACGTACACTCCACATATATCTGCTACTCCTACACTAGAAGTACGCAAAAACATGTTTTCCATCCACCCAAAAATGTTCTACTCCTACATTCGGATTAGACACAAAAATAAGTTTATTAGGATAAATGCTCCAAGTTCTTATGAATATCTCTCTTGAAAAAATTCAATTGCAAAAAAAGAGGCATGGGCTATGCAAAAGTTGTTCATAAAAGAAAGAAAAGAAAGAAAAAGTATTGAAAAAATGGACAAGTGTCCGAGAAATTAAAAACAATGGGTACTCAGATGCCCGCCTGAAAAAAAGAAGAAGAAAGAAATGAATAAGATAGCTCATGTTTTCATGCAAAAGTTTTACATGTTTCAAACAAGAGAGATATGTTTCAAGGAGCATAGTAGAATTAGGTTAGCCACCATATACATATCCACACACATGCACATCTTGATCTAAGAGTATGACATTTTTCTCCTTAGATCCTTGTTTTGACATTACAATATATGCAATGCAAGTATGTTCTCATATTTATCCCTACCTGAGCTCCACATAAGCTATTAGAGGTAGGCAAAAAGAAGGCAAAGTCATTAATGCCTTGGTGAGGATCCAAAAATACTACATATACAGAGTGATTTGAGAGTGCCACAAAAGGAGAAGGTAAGCTATGTTTTGTTTTCAAAAATCTTAAAATGTTCCTCCAATTGACTTGACTGAAGGAAGATGGTGATCTGTTTCAAGCTATTTCATTCTTCAACCGCCCAAAGTTTCATGATAGACACTTTGAATCCTGCAGAGCATGTATGACTAGGAATGGTTTTATGTTGATGTCTTGTCCAAAAGTTATGTCTTGAGCAATCCATCCTTTTATCGAGGACGAGTAAAAGCCTAAGTGTGGGGGAGTTTGTTGACGGTAGTTAATATTCATCATAAACCGTCAATATAACTTTCATAAATGATTAAAATGGATCACCAACATAGACTTTGGGGTTTGAACTGACAAATTCCATGAGTTTTGGTGAATATGTGTTTCCAGTAGGATTTAATCAGAAAACCGCCAAGGACCTATTCGTCAAAGGAAATCGCGTCATTTTGTAGGATAAACAACGTGGAAAGAATCTAGAAGACTCTAGGAGGCTCTCCACCGAAGTGGAGCCTGAGCCACTGATATGTGGGGCTGGCCGGTCCCACATACTGGTGGCAGATCCCTAGGCACACCAGTCAGCCTCTAGCTTCCTATGTCGGTTCTCCACTGCCTCCTAGATTGCACTATGCCATTTATTCAAGTCAGTTTGATCTGAGGGCTCAAAATTGATGCTCAAGCCTATATATACTGCTTGTACCCCCTCTAGAGCATGCCATGCATTTGATCCTAAGAGCACGAGGGCGAAAACCTAATTTATATTTCCACTAGGATCGAGAGCTAGCAATCAAGAGAAGATTAGTCCTCAATAGGATCTAGTCTTGTAATAAAGATAGAGAGATAGAGTGAGAGGAAGAGTTTGGAGGAGTTCTGTCCTATCGGTGCTCTCTCTACTGACTTGTACCTACTGGTGAAATCATGTTCTTTTTGAGCTTGCTTTTGAGATTTCTCTGGTAATCAACTTCTAATTCAAGTAAGCATCTTTTTGATTGTTCTTGGGTTTGGGACTCTCTTTGAGTACTTTAAGCCTTGTAGCTCCTAGGTTAAAGTAGTATTCATAGTGTAAGCGTGGTGCTTAGACTTAGTTACTCATGGATGTACCCTACTTTCTAGATCGGTGGTAGCTCGTGATGGTGACTCTTATAACCTCCTTGAATCCTTTGTAGTCCACCTCCCATTAGTAGGCGTAGCGAGGACATTGTTGCTATAGGAAACATACTCTGCCTATGTTTTCTCTAGTAATATCCCTAGAACTAAACAATAAAAGACAAACCCTACTGAAGTTAGAACTAGAAGACCTTTGTGATCTCCTCTATGCTCCTATTATCTAGCCTTGATTGTGAAGTTAGGTTAAGTTAGATTTGGTTATTCTCACACACATTTCCTCAAGTTCGATATAAAACTAGGTACTCCCAGTGAAGTACTACATCGATATAATATCCATGTGCTTGTGGATTATTCTATGTGCGTTAATATATACCAACAGCTGCTCGAGCTCACGTCGCCGGACTAGAGTCCCCGTACCCGAGAGAAGGTTGTTCGCTTGTAGGCTCTGTAGGTGTATCTGGAGGCCGCCGAGGTAGATCTCGAGAGCCAAAGGTAGGACTTTGCATGGCAACAAGCTGCAAAGCCTCTCAACAATGATGACAATGCCCGCATGAGGGCTCCCAACACCTTGCACTTCCCCTGAGCGGCCTACAACATGGAGGCTACTGCCTACTAGCTGGAGGACATCTCTGACAAGCCGGACCCATGGACCAATGAGTGGTTGCACAAGGGGACACGACTTCTTTGCATCGCCCTCAAGGAGTAGGACAAGAGTTCTACTTCCCGACATCATGCTAGACTATCCTAGCTGATGACTACCAGCAATGGAGACTGCTTCGACGTGCATGCCCTATTGATGGGTGGAAGCGGCGGTGACTCCTTAGGCAGCAGCTTTGGCCATTCACGGACCAGGGGCGCCATGCCCCGTTAGGAGCAAAGGTGCGAGCTTTCCCATGGCGACCCCACGCGCACCACCGGGTCGGCACCGGCTATGACGTCTACGACACCATTGAGGCCAGGCACCACACTCAGGAATAGTCCCATACTCTAGAGCAAGGGGCAGGGGATGGCACCCCAGATCACTTTGCCCCCAAGTGTTTAGGGTGGCAATCTAGGCGATCCCTACCCCAGGCGGTTTCAGCCACCGACACACATCTCCAAGTATGACAGTGAGACCAACCCAGACCATTGGCTCAAGGACTACCGCCTCACCATGAAGGTTGGGGGTCGGATGACGACTTCACCATCTAGTACCATCCCCTGTTTCTGTTGAGCTCGAGCAGCTCGAGCCCGACAACATCTACTATTGGGGCGACCTCCGCTCTGTCTTCGTCGATCACTTCTAGGGTACATACACTTGGCCTAGGAACTCATGGGTCCTCTGCAGCTATAGGCAGAGGGCCAACAAGACCCTCGAGGAGTACAACCAGTGCTTCTCCAAAAAGTGCAATGAGCTCCCCAACATCACCAACGCCGATGTGATCAACGCCTTCATCTGCGGCAAGACCTACGAGGTGCTCATCCACGTGCTCGGCTGCAAGACCCCATGCATGACATAGGAGCTCCTAGACATCACCATCCAATATGCCACCAGCAAGGAGGCCATTTAGGCCAAGGCTGTCGGCCACCTCAGTGGTGGGGATGGTGGCGATGACCCTGCTTCGTCCCAGCATCGCTGCAACAAGAGGAACAAGGACCGGAAGTGCCGTGGGGAGGAGATGGTGGCCGTGGCCGACTATGCTGCTCGGCCTCAGCACCACAGCCATGCCATGTGCCCCGAGCACTTTGAGAAGGCGCTTGAAGCCCCCTGCCCATTCCATGAGGGGCAAGCATAGCACCTCCTCAAAGACTGTGCCACCATCAGGGGCTACATCTGTGGCACCCTCAGCCATTAGGGCAAGGCCCAGAAGCTAGCCCTAAGGGTCGATGAGCCAGTAGACGCTGCCCTGAAGGATGACAACAAGTTCCCTGAGGGCGATCACTGCCTCATGATCTTCGGGGGCTCCTAGGCATACGAATCCTGTCTGCAACACTGCATCACTGAGTAGGAGGTGAACGTCGTCCACACCCTTGCCGCTCCAATGCGGCTCCAATGGTTCTCAGCAGCCATCACCTTTGACAAGGGGGATCACCCTGATCACGTTCCTCACCCGGGGCACTACCCGCTCGTGGTCAACCCAATCGTGGGCACCACGCGCCTCACCAAGGTACTGATGGATGGGGACAGCGGCCTCAACATACTCCATGCCAGCACTCTGGACAGGATGGGCATCCCATGGAGGAGCCTATGCCCTAGCAAGGTATCGTTCTACAGGATCATCATGGGGAAGGAAGTGGTGCCCATTGGGTGCATCTGGCTCAGCGTCACCTTTGGCCAGCTGGACAACTTCCGTAAGGAGCCACTCACCTTTGAGGTGGTCAACTTCCTCAGCATCTACCGTGCCCTTCTGGGTCGGCCTTGCTTCACCAAGTTTATGGCCATCCCCAACTATACCTACCTAAACCTAAAGATGCCCGTCCCCAAGGGGGTCATCACCATCGAGGGAAGCTTCGAGCAAGCCTACTCTGCCATCAAGACTATGTTGCCCAAGTGGTCACACTGATTGCCCCCTATGCGCCCGATGTCCCCTGTCAGGACATAGGAAGGGTGCTAGCGAAGGAAGCAGCCAAGGCAGCGGTAGTGCTTGACCAACCGAGCATTAGCAAGACGGCCAAGGTCCCTGGCGACAGTGATGACTCAGATGGCCCTTCCATCTAGGTGCTTATCCCCCTAGAAGGGGTTGAACCGATCGAGGTAAGTTCCAACCTTTCCCCATGAGGGAAGGCCACTACTGAGCAATCCGCCCAGAAGTGCCATCTCCGAGCTAGTACCCGCCTACCAACTTCCTTCGCCGGCCGGCCGCTCTAACAACAAAAACCAAGATAAGTCCTGTTCTCCCGACCTTCTTGTTTCATTTGTCCTTGCTGCTATCTCCTCTATCACGAGCGACTCCTATAGTCACTTGGCTGAGCTAAAGGGTTGACTAAGCTAACCACCTATTGCCCTCTTTCATGGAGAACTATAGCAGAAGACCCCTTGGGTGATGCAAGAACGGGACGGACATAACAGGAAAATTGGGCAAGAGATCAGCAAAAGCACTAATAGAATGGCCCCGACCACCGCATTACCAGCTATGTCCTCTCTCCCTTCTCTTGTGTCCATTTCATTCTTTTGTAGCTATCTCCATGTTTCTCGATCCTTCATCGGATCAGGTCTAACATCCACATGATGGTATGGGGCCCCCTAGGATGGGCATTGCTGATGGTTCTATGGCTGGCCCATCGGGCTTCAAGGTGACCCAAAGCATCTAAAGGTGTGAGGGACATAGCCAGATGCTCAGCAGCAAAACTAGCCAATCTTCGAACAATGTCCGAGTACCGACCTCGAGCTGCTTGTGGTGACCCAACGAGGGAGGCAGCGAGCCCTCGAGTACTAACAAACGGGCTCGAGAACTATATGAGTGGTTTGGTCGGGAAGATGAGGATCTCCCCTCTGGGGGACATGACCAGGGCATGGAATGACTGTAAACTTGGGGTTCTCACAGACTCACCCGATAGCACCAAGGGCGCAGAAATCTTGGCCACCGAGGCCATTGTTGTAACAGCCCATCCCAATAAGGGACCTAAGTCTCCAAGCATGACTCGTGAGCAATGAGATTACAAATGAAAGTAATTCCATTTCATTAATTGGGAACAACCTAATTACAATATACGGTGGCAAAGACCACAAGGTATGCCTGACCTCTAGGTCAAGGCATTCCAGCGCGTGTGGCTTAGGCCGACGGGCTGACCTAGGGGCTCCTCCTCGAGGCCCGAGGCCGGGTGACATTGACCATCGCCCTGCTAATAGGACCGAGCCCCCGCCTTCATAGGGATGGAGGGGCAATGATCGATGCACCGCTGTTCCCCTTCCCTGATAGTGGGCAGAAGGATTCAAGCGATGTCGCTGAAATTCTTCCTCCTTCCGCTTTCAATGCAAGGGGAATGTGATAGATGCATCTAGCATTGTGTCATCGCCCCTCCTTTGCTAGAGTCCTTCCACCCTCATGGGAGCGATCGCCCTGGTGGAGGAGGCTAGGCTCACTTGGAGGGAGGTGTCGCACTTCATCATTGCCATGGCTGCTAGGAGATAGATCTAAGAGGAAGAAGAGAAGGAGCCAGAGCAGGGATAGAAGACACCGCGTCCCCTAGATTCCCCTTTTATAGCCCCAGTCGATGTGCAACGAGCAGCTCTGGGCTCTCCTATCATCCATCAACTGATAGAAGAGGCCCCAAGGAACCGGCCAGGCATCCCTTCAATCCCTGTGACATTCTGAAGGGTGGTTGCATGATAAAGGCAGCACAGTAAAGGCAGAACCAGGCGGACATGGACAATGAGTCAAGTCCACGCTCCATTTTTCCACCACGCGTGTCGCCCACTCTACGCAAGCCTCCTCATGGGACTTGAGGGGATTCGACTCCCCTAGGGCCCATTGGCCGCCATCAATGGCTTGGATCTATGCACGCTAAGTGTCGCGGCTTCTCCTTCACCATATTCGCTCCATGTGGCCCGATGTCCCATCTCCTAGACAAAGTGGGACGACGCGGGAGTGCACGCCATAACTCCTCCACTAGGTGTGGTACCCTAGGTGCCATCAACCACCTACATAGAGCATTAGCTAATAGGACGTGCCTAGAAGCCACCACGCCTATTGACAAGGAGGCCCCATGATGGCCTCGGGGGCTATACTGGCTCCCCAAATGGAGCAACCCAACCCCCGGTCGATGGGCGCTCGGGTAGCACACCCCCAAAACCAACCGACCCTCTATAGTTGGTCAAGAGCCACTGAGTAGTGGGCCCAATGAGTGTACCTCACATGAGCTCGGCGCGCTCCCCGTGCCCCAATCTATGGCCACAGAAGGTCAGCCCAAGAAGGCTAGCCCAAGAGGATCGGGGCCTACTACCGAAGCTCCCAGAAGGGCATGGCGCACTAGGTGATTAGGTTTCCCTAAGCTAGAGCCTAGATGCTCTCAATCACCTAACCCATAGCAGGCTCCGATCAAAAAGAAGGTTGCCCCCAGACCTAAAGTTGGTAACTCCTAGATGAGTTCATCAAACCGTCGCTCAAACCATAGACCTACACGACATAGGATCAAAACAGGGGTCGGCACCATTGTCGCTTGGCCTCGACGGCCGGGCACCCCTATCATGCCAGGGAAAGGGCCCCACGTAGGGTGTCACAAAATCATCAACGAAAGCCATCCCCACCAAGGAAAGTTTAGTCACCTAAAGATCGAATTCAGCCTTTGTCGCCATCACGAACAAGTGAGGCCACGAAGGGCTCGGGAGCTCCTGACGAGATCCTAACATATGGGTATGTCAAGCCATAGGATCTATGGTTCTTGACCAAAGAGACCCCCCGTCCAATCCCCCTAGGATCTCCTGAGGGCTCAGGGGCTATACACATAGGGTACGCTCGCATGCACCCTCAAACTAAGGAACTTGACAGAGCCTAATCATGCCAAGGCCTCTACTTTGGGCTTGGGGGCTTGCCCGAGCTTCAGTGTCAGATATATGGGTCAGGGGTACCTAGACCACATGTATATATGACCACCCCCAAGCTATTAGCCTAGCAGCTATCAAGAAGGTGGCCTACAAGGGTGATTTAATCAACCGACGTGGAGATCAAGGCAAACCAAGGCGGGCATATTTAGATGATTGGTAGGATCAATTTGTTGCGCATATCGTGTAACAAACTAGGAACTCAATCTCTTAACCTGATCGCCCCTCTATAATCCTACCTCTCCTGCCTATATAAATGAGGGTAGGGACCTCGAACATGGGATCCATTTTCCACCTATTCCATCTACCTTGTAGCTGGGAGCAACAGCCCCTGTAATTGAGCATATGAATACAAGAGCATCTGCACCACTAGAGTAGGGATTAGTGCACACCACGTCCTAAACTAGTATAAATCCTTGTCTTGTGTGCTACCATCTGATTCCATCCACGCAATCACATTGCTGAATATTGCCGGAGCAAAACAATCCTACAGTTGGCACGCCAGGTTGGGGCCTTTTGTGTCTAGATTTGTTTTTGTGTTTTAGATGGGAATCATCTTCGACTTCAGTGATGAACTAGAAAAGATGCAGCCAGTCACAAGGATCATCTTTAGCAAGCTCAACTTCATCGCTGATTGGTTTGGGGACCTGTGCCTGCGGGAGCTCGAGCCAACCGAACAAGAGGAGGAGTAGTCACTCTAGATCTGAGCTTTCACCATGGGGCTAGAGGAGGCTATTGATGGAGGACCGCTCGCCATCACCCATCATCTAACCCACCACGATCAACTTTTCATCGAACCCGGCCAAGAGCCTAGACTCAACGCCACTCTTTTCCTTCGCAAGATCGGGGATCCAGTCCTAACAACGGATATGGTACCTGATCTGATCCATTCTCGACCCTTGGCAATACCAACACACGCATCGTTGACTCACCCAATCCAGCTTCTTCAGGCTATCTATTGGCGGTCCTTAACTCACACTTTTAACTACCAACATTTATATAAAATCCATCCAAATGAACACCAAACTTAGAAATAGGGCTCATAACTAACAAAGTTCCAAGAGTTTTGGTAATTCATCAATTGTAGGAGGACATGTCAGGATAACACAAGAAACAAGACAGAAGTACACAAAGAACAAGGTGTAACATCACCTGACATGAGCCCAAGGGGAGAAGGCCCACTTACCAGAAAAATCAGGGCCTAGTTAGGTGGAGAAAAAAGGCCAAAACCCATATCAAATCAACTGCAAATGGCGCAAAACCTTGCTAGACCCACCTAGAGGCCCAAAAGAAGCATCCCACCATAGATGGGGCCATTTGGGCCCAGTTGAGGTATGGCTGCACCCCTAGTGTGCCCGCACCACCACTAAGGCCTCTCGGGCCCATCTTTCGTGTGTTGCTAGATACCGCCTTACCCATGTCGGTTCATAGGGTGTTGTCTAGGTTCAGTGTACCTAGATGGCGGTTTGGAGGTCAGTTTGGTGCTTTCCATGAGGGGCTGAAGCATTTTTCAAGGAACCCCACCACTCTATGTATAAAAGGAGGCTCCCTCCTAATTAGGCAACAAAACATGAGAGAGCAGAATGTGACAAGAAGAGAAGAGCTCCACTCCTATTTTAGCTCTTTAGCTAGTACTAGTGTAGGAAGTGAGTGAGTAAGAGTGGAGAATGTAATAGAACCGTCCAATTTATAAGAGCACAAGTACAATGGCAGCCCACAAGCAGTCACACTATCATACTTGAGCCCATATAAACCCTGTAGTCCGTCGAGAACCATGAAGGGTCTCGATTCATCACCAACAAACAACCAAGATCGTACATGATTCAACATACATGCCACATGTTACATAGAGTTCACAAATACATTGCCATACTATCAGAGTGTGATTAAAGTTATTACAAACCAAGTTCAAATAAAGTAGTAGCAGAAGAAGAGTAGTTTTTAAACCAACATCTCTCACCATTGTTCAAATACTTGCCAGTCTGTGATCACAACCCACAAAAGCATCATAGATTAGATATATAAATAGAAGCGCCTTGCCTGGTGCCTACTCCTCGTCCATAGCGGGACATAAGCAATTCTTACAATAGCCAAAAAAGACTGTGTTACCTGCAACAAGTGGGAAATAAACTGTGAGTACAAGAAGGTACTCGGCTAGACTTACCCGTCATAAACCAAAAATAAAGTGACTCTAAGGATCATGCAAGGCTTTATAAGTGCAGCTAGCTTGACAACATTTTTCATAAAAGCTACTAATTAAGCTATAAATTTTATAATTCGGTCATCAAGTTAGTTAATTATAGCTATTCATCTATAGATTAGCAACTAACCTATGCCAAACACATGATATATTAGTATTGACAGAACAATAGTAACCATAGCAATTTATTATATCATTCTCAGAACCATTCCACTTGCCATTATCACTATGATAGAAGGAAGCTCAGTCAAGTTTCTCACTATCCAGGAGAGATGGCAATTCGAATCGATTGCAACCAGCTGGAAATTTATTCCAAACACAAACCTAGGTCTACCAGCCATGGTAGCCTTAGGTCACCTTTGGTACAACTCAGGTACACATTTCGTGGGTTCGATCAGCGCCACACAATCAGGGACTCTACCGATTGCCAGGACGATCAGGACTACCCTACCCTTGGGCTCATGTTTGGCTCCCCACACATCCTTACTACCTCTAGTGTGCACACTTTGATAGAATGAGGCCTGACCTGAGTTGAGCTACTTGGCTTCACGGTCAGAATGAGTTATCCGGCCAACTAAGTGAGAGGCATGCATTCAAAATGACCAAGGACCAACAATGATGCGGTCCTTAATCGGCGCAGATGGAATCGCATGAGTCAACTTACAACATAGACTTCGTCCGGCCTTGATTTACAACATCCCATGGTTCTTTTACACGATAGCAAATATAGCAAACCATGGTTCGGTGTCCACCTATATCTCGTAGGTGACAGAAAATCACCCGACTTGTACCGAGCTAAGCATTGCTAAGCAGTTATTTGATCCTGGACCTACATAGGATTCAAGGTATATTTCTAGACAAGGTAGTTCTATGCATCAAGTGTTTCTAATCAACTCTTATAACCTAATGCATCAAACATAAAGGACTCAAGTGATATTTTATAAAACATAGGAGGCTTATAATGCTCCGGGGCTTGCCTTTCAGGAAAGAAGTAGGTTGGTGATCAGGGCACTCTAGTAGTTCTTCTAGAGCCTGCTCCTCGCCTTCAGGAGCTATGGGCTATGGTGTCTCCTAATTCTCCTCTACCTCCTCTTCAAGTTCCAAAGAGGGTTACTCCTTCGGGCGATCCTATATGTATGAGCATGAAATAAGATATCATGGTTGCATAGATAATGACATGGATGATATGATATCATAAAATGCATACTCATAAGTGTCCTTAATAGTAATGTATTAAAGTGATAACCAAATAAATTTTCTTTTACTGAGTAGGTGCATATCTCTTCTCTAGTAATTAAACAAATGTCCATTTAAGCATTTTCTAGACTACGAGACAGCAGCCACTTGTTTTGACTATAACTAGAGTTATACACATCCAAACAATATGGTTGTGTACTTTATGGAAAGCTTATGAAATTTCCTACAACTTTCTTTTAATCATCTTAAGGTGATTCAATAGCTATCTAGGTCAAACAATTCAATCTTTCAGATCTATCCAGAGGACAAGCAAATCTGATAGTAGACTTCTAACAGCTATAACTCTTGAACCATTAGGCCTATAACCATGAAATTTTAGGACAAGAAATATAAGTAAGTTATCTACAGCTTTGTTATTAACAAGTTTTATAGGAAAGGTCACTATCATCATGAATTTGTCAACACAACAGAAACTACTCATGCAGCCATTTAGTTGAATTATAAGGCAATAATTAACTAGCTGCCTATAACCAATTACTTCTAAGCCCAACTAATAACATCAACAGATCATATGCATCACAAGCACCACAGAAAACATCATAGTTAAGCCCAAATAATTTACTTATGTGCATTTATTAATTTTCTTATATAATATGGTGATTTAGAGGATAATTGTTTCCAATTATCAATAAATTCAGAGAAAATTATAGTAGGTTGCATATGACCCCAGTAGTCCACTGTACAAATTTTATACCATTTGGATAAGTATAGCTACCTCTACAAAAATAAAAAGTTGAATAGGCTTATTTTAACAAAAATAGTTTAGCCTAGTGAAAAGTGTCAAACAACATATTTCATATTTTTCTTACTTTCATCCTAGCACCATAACACTGTGTAGAAATTTGCATGATTATAAGTTATGTATTTTTACCCCATTTATTTTCACTAGCAATTAATCAAGGTTAAATAGGAAGACCATATTTCAATTATGCCTACTATAGGTTTAGTATTTTTCCTCACTAGAGCATGGCAGCATAAGATCAGAAAAATTGGAATCACAATTTTACCACTTCCCTAGCTCAAGTTATGCATTTTACAAGATAGAAACTAATTTAAAAGCACTTTACTAGCTTAATTTAATTCCCTAGAAAAAAACCCCAACCAGTAGGTTTCTTATTTTTATCAAATAGTACACTTCATGATGAATCCAATAAAATTCACCTCATCTGGATACTCCTAGCTTAAGATATGATTTTTGCAAGATTGCAGTCAAATCTGAAAAACAAATAAAACTAAAACACTAAAACCCTATTAAACGCTATGTAACACCCTAGGTGTTAGGCTTGCATAATTGCACTTGCATTGCATGAGCATAAGCATCATTCATTCATGCATAAGCATTTCCATATGAAACATTGCTATGAATCATGTGAAACATACTATTGTTCTTTTATGTTTCATTGTATGTATGCTTTATGATCATATGTGATTGAGTGCTTGTGGTGGATGTTGGTCACTAAAATCCCTTAGCTACACTTAGGATACTTAATGGAACAATGTTCATGTAGATCATTTCACCTAATCAAGCCCCTAAGTCATGACGTGTTTAGTTTGACCTAGGGAACCAATTTGTTTGACCTTTTATGACCTGCAAGTTAGAAGCTTTGCATGGCTGAGCAACCTAAAGCAAAGTTGTAGCAAATTATATATGGAACAAACTTTGTTTAGAGTCCAAGTCATGATAATGTGTGGAACAGTCCCAAACTTCGCCCACAAGTCAGTTTGGGTGCTCATTCAGCACTTAGAAAATTTTCTAAGTCCTAGGTGCCACACAGTTCCATGTACCTATGTTTGGGGCTCTATAATTTGAATTCTAGGCCAAACCAAAGAGAGTGCATGTTGACAAAGTTGGAGAACTTGCATAGCTCTATCACATAGTTCATTTGGTTGGACAAATGGCTGAACGGATTAGGCGAATATGAGCAGCAAAGATCAAGCTTCAGTCAACATTGGGAGGATGTTTTAGAAACTTCAGAGCCGAGCAGAGCCGACCATCATTAGGCCGGGCATGCCAAGTGGTAGCCGTATGCTAGCACAGGGCCCACTCATTAGGTATCGACAGCCAACAAGGCTCTAGCGACGCATCCAAGCCACCACAGCATTGGCCATTCCCTCTCACTCATGTCCTCGCTCTCAGCTGCTCACCGCGCTCACCATCGCCATCATAGTAGCTCCACCGAGCTCATGCACGCTCATCGCCGCCCCATTCTCAAATCCACTGCACTCACAGCTTTGCCTCGCTCAGCTTTACCATTCCCATCTAGCCGTGCTCACAGTCGTGCCCTTGGTAAGACGCATTTCTTGTTGCGCCACCACGAGTGCGTCCCTGCCGGAGTTTCGCCATGGCCACCGCCATGGCAACATTTCCTCGCTGCACCTCTTGCTTCTCTCTTCCCTATCCTAGAACTGTCTCTAAGCCATAATACTCAAGTATAGCGCCAATCCCATGCTACCGTTCGGTTCCGCTGGAACACGCCACCGGTGCCACCGTGGTTGCCATGCTCACCGTGGCATGCGAGTTTGCCGCAGCGTAGCTTCTCCACCCTCTCGTCCTCCTTTCAAGCACACCGAATAGAGCTACCCAAGGTCTAGTTGTTGGCAAGACGGAGACCCTTGAGTCACCGCCATTTAGTCAGAACGGCGACCGCGCCATTGAGCTCTGTGCGCCGCCGTGCAGCGGTGCATGTGGCCGAGCTCACACGTTGCTTCCACAGATTTCTTACTTGTTTTGGGAAATTCATATTTGAGGCTCTAGGACTCCAATTGAGGTCACCCAAATTTTGTTGCGATGCTTATGAAGTGTAGAATGTGGTAAAATTATAAAGTTGACATGCTCTGTGAATTTAATTTGAGAATTAAATAAATGTACAAAGGTTCTCTTTATATGTGTAGGAACTTGTGAATTTCATAGCTGGAGTTCTAGTGCTCCATTAATTGTGAAATTTTTTTATAGTGGACTGTTCTTGATATGCTTAAGCTATGATACACATTCCAAGTCCAGTGCATGCTTAATAATTTAGCTACAAATTTCTTTAGAAGCAACCCTATATCATTATGCTATTTTCAGGGTAAAAATATATATCCTTTGAGCATGAAACTTTTTGTGCACTGTTCTTGTGTTATGATGAAGCTAAGAAAAATAGGAATTCTGTTGTTTGACACTTTTCAAAAGGGTTTCCTATTTATGCTATTTTAAGCCCTGCTGACTTGTCATTTTTGTGTAGGATGTTATACTTGTTCAAATGATGTGAAATTTATACAGTAGTGTATTGGGGACATGTATAAGCTACTGTAATTTTTGTGGAATTTTCTGTATACTTTGGCTATGTGTTTATTATTTAATCTAATTGTCTAAATAAATTAATAAAGGCATGAAAAGAATTTATTTAGGAATGGCCACTATGTTTTCTAGTGTTCATTTGATGTATGTTAACTGTTGGTAACATTGGTAGTGCTCAAAGTACTATTCTTGTATGTAGTAAAATATTATTTTCACTATAATTCACTTATAGCGAATTTCTGGACAGATTTTAGAGTTAAGCAAATTAAATGGTGAAGATGATGTTTTGTTTGAATCTTGTCTATAATAAAGTTGTAGATAACTCACTTAACTAGCTTGTGTTAAATTTTCATGGCATTTGGCCAAATAGTTTATCAGTTGTGCCTGTTCAAAGTTGGTCTTCAGAAATTGTAGCTCTCTGGAATTTCTGGACCAGATTTGATAAATGTGCCAGTTTGACCTTGTTAACTTGGGCATCATGCTGAGATGTTTAAATATGAATTGTAGAAAATTTCATAAGCTTTCCAGATTGTCTTATTGCATGTCTTTTGGATTTGTACAACTCCAGTTATGAGTTAAACTAGCAGATGTTGTCTGCAGCCTTGAATCTGTGAATGCAGTGAATGACTTGTTTGCTTTATATGAGTTGATGTGATGATTTAGAAGCTTAGGCTAATTAAGATAAATTGTTAGTTGCAGGTGCTAGACCCTCTTACTAAAGATGAACAACTTTATCTTACGTTGTTAGAGCTTGGTGAGTGTGTAGTTCTTGTTTTCTAAAAGAGATATGCACCTACTCAGTAAAATAGATGTTAATCTTGTATCATCGTGTCATTCATGTGTCCATCTATACATGGCTGTCCATTTCATCATCACCTTCCATCTCTTGTGCATGCATGACTCTTATGCTATGCATATGCATGCAATAGGTGTTCCAGAGGAAGTCACGCTTCTGGAATTCGAGCAAGGACTTCCGGAGGAGCAGCAGCAAGCTCAGGAGACGGAGGTGCAGGCCCTAGAAGAAGGAGCCAACGAAGAAGAAGTTATTGAGTGTCCCGATCACCAACCATCCTCTTTTCTGAAAGGCATGCCCCAGATCATTCTAAGTCTCCTATGTTTTGAAAATGATTACTTTGAGTATCTTTATATGTTTGATGCATTAAGTGATAGGAACTAGATGCAAACACTTGTTGCATATATATCTATTCCTTGTCCAGTAAACGTACCCTGAATCCTATTTAGGTTTAGGAGTGAATCAAAGCTTAGCCTTGCTTAGACTGGTAAAGTCAGGTGATTTCCTATCACCTGCAAGTTAGGGTGATGTCTGGTCACGGTTGGCTATATTTGCTATCGTGGAAAATAACCATGTGTTAATAATGAATTGAGACCGGGCGGTATGTCGATAGAGAAGCAACAAGACAAGGAGGTCTTCGGTGTGGATCTATCTTCGTCTGTGTCGGTTAAGGACTAATTCGTTGTACGTCCTCATGTTATGTTGAACGCATGCCTATCACTTAGTTGGCCGGATAACTCGTTCCGACCGCGAAGCCGAGTAGCTCAACTCAGGCCGGAGGGTCGGGAAGTGAAAGTACGCACTCTGGCGGTAGTAAGGATGTGCGGGGAGCAATTGACATAAGTCCAAAGGTGAGATTGACCACCTGGCAGAGTGGATTCCCTAAGAGTGCGGCGCTGCTCAGAACCACGAATTTATTCCTAAGTTGTACCAAACGTGACCCGAGGCAACCACTGATCAGGTTGATTGGGTTTGTGTTAGGAATAATTCCCCAGTTGGGTAGGAATCGATTCGAATCACCGTCTCTCCCAGATAGTGAGAACTTGACTGAGCAGCGACAACGTAGATACACTTAATTGAACTTGATAGTTATAATGATGATGATGATGTTACAACATTATACCGGATATGGTTACTAATGTTTGGAGTTAATCAATTGCTTGCTCTAGTATAGGTGCTAATCTAGTTGACAGGCTTAATATTGATAACTTGCTGCTTAACTAATAATTCAAGTTATATACCCTTGTATCATTAAAGCTTTTATGCAAAATGGTTGTCAAGCAAGATCCACTGATAAAGCCTTGCATACTCCTTGGTGTCATTTATTTTGGTTTACGACAGGTAAGTCTAGCTAAGTACATTGTCATACTCAGGGTTTATTCCCTCTTGTTGTAGATGACGGGCTTTATAACGGCTCCTGCAAGTATTGTCTCCACCCTGCGGGGGATGAAGACTAGATCATGGGCATGATCTTCTATGCTATCTTATCCTATTGCTTTTGCTAGATATGACTATGGAACTGGTTGTATTGAACTATGTGTGTGTGATGGTCTCAAACTACTTTACTTCCGCTACTTGAGAACTCGTATTGTAATAACTATGTTAACTCTGATGTATGAGGTACTTGTGAACTACTTGTGAAATAGATGTAACATGTGGCTTGTTATGTTGAATCACTATGATCTTGGTTGTATGCAAGTTGGTTTGAAATCCTTCGTGGTTTCAGTTGACTTCTGGGTTATATGGGTTCAAGTGTGACATTTTGATCACTCCGTTGATTGCTTTCGTACTTGTGCTCTTATAAATTGGTCGGTTCTGTCACAGCTTGTATTGGAGCTAGATTCAACATTAAACATGTCATATGTGTATTTAAAACAAAGGTTTTTGTTTGCAAAAATCAGTTTTGACAACTTATAGCTACTTATATATAGGTGTGTTCAAATCTAAAATTTTATCTAAGTGTGCCAGTGGTCATATACTCTGCCCAAATAAGGACTTTTATGTGGCTTATTTAATTAATGAATTTGGGGGGTAATTGCTTGCATTTTATTTTGTCCTCCATACGGCGTGCTATTGTAGGGATGCCATCCGCTTGGGTGGTAATGTATGGATCAATTGCCTCTATGCCCAGGTAAGTGTGAGTTGTGAGAGCATGACCGTCCAACTGTCGGTCTAGGGGAGAGTTAGCTGTGGTTACTAGAATATTTACATGTTACACACATGTATATATGAAGGTACTTAATTGTGGGTATATCTATCGGATAGCTCTGGATACCAAAGTATGTACATCTGGGATATATATATGGAGAGTATCTTAGTTTACTGCTTTCATTGTATGCGTATTTATCTCCTATGGGGATGGACTGCAATGAATTTGTCTGCAGGTACACTAACAACGCAACATGTAGCTCGACTAGATACGTATATGAGAGAATGTATGTATGCCACCGTGTATGTCGCTAGAATTTTAATTTTTCCTAAGATTCATGAGGACGTACGGAACATGCATGCATCATGTTCACTCATGCCATTATATTTTTGCTTCACTCCCTCCCTTATCTTTAATTATTCTATTATATATTTCTCATCCTATAAGATAATCCTCTCACACCCAAATTGCAATGTTGCTATAGATGGCCGCACCAGCACTACCGCCTAGGAGCAACACATTCCTGCACGTGTTTGGCATTCCAACCCTGTTGTGGAGGGTGCTGCATTCAGTGGGATATGCTGAGCCACCTCGTTATACTTGGAAGCAAGTGGAGGTTGAAGGAACGTTGTTGTGGTATGATGTTGAGGTGGTTGTCCCACCTCACGCAAATAGACCCCAGTGCCTTGGTTAGAGTGTCGAAGCTGATGGACAAACCCCTTGGGAAGGTGCACAAGTTGTAGCCTAGGAAGTGCTAGTTGATATTTGTTAAGAGTTTGGTGATGAGTTGATCAACAGACTAGCTGAGTCCATTCCTCGAGTAGCCCCATCTGAGGTAGTCTGGCTGAACTTTGAGGATGATCCATTGGTTATGACTGAGGCAGAATGGGCACAGAGTTCTGGACCAGCCATGAGTGCCATGATGGCTGTTCTGAAGATGTTCTATGATCATCAGCGCACTTATGTTAGTGTTTTGATAGCCCTTCAGTAGGCACAGAATGAACGACACAAGTGGAAGAAACATGCGCACAAGTATGGTAATAAGCTTAGGGCAGCCCAAAACGAGATAGGTGGTTTTATGAATGCTTTGGAAACTCGTAGGCAGCAATTTGTACGTGCTGTCAGGGAAAGAGATGCTAACCATGATCAGATCATGCAGTTGACTCGTGAGCGAGATGACACAATCGTCTGGCACAAACTAGGAACAATGCTAGGGTCATGGCAGAAATTCGAGCTGAAGTCAGAGAGAATGAACTCCTCTACCAATTTGAAGAACCACAGATTGACGTTCACCGTCTCAATAATCAGATCAATCAGATTCCTAACCCTATTCCAGTGTACCCCGTGGTGGGAGGACCACTGGTGATCTTCGCTGATGATGATGGCATGGAATTAGATGCCAATGTCGTCCCAGTGCCTGAAGTTGAAGAAGATGAAGAAGAGGAGGAACTCGATCCTATCGAGGATGAGGATGGTGAAGGAGTGATCGATGCTGACATCGATGAAGATGTGTAGTTTAGCTGTAGCACTAAGCTAGATGCACTAGTTCATATCTTTTACTTTCTTCTAGAAGAACATGTAACTTAACTTCAGTTAGTGACTTTGATGTAATCTCAGAGACTTGCATGTGGCTCCATGTGGATGTGAGCATTAATAAAAGTCCAGCTTTGATGTTGGCAAAATTGGGTATGCAAGCATATGCATCGCGAGAATGTGCAGAGTAAAATATTGGTGATGTTATGAGGATGAATTATTGTGCCTCTGTTTATTGTATAAAATTATTCTCTCCAATAAGTTCAGTTTGGCATAATTCTACAATTCATCTATAATGTTTTTGACATCATCCATCATTACTCACTATTGCACTTCTGCAAATGTCACGCAATCTACGCTCGGGCAGAGTTGGGGTAGTGGTGATGATGATCTTCCATCACCACCACCTCCCACACCATCTGATCTGTTGGCCATGCTTGTGGAAGGTCAACGTGCTTTGGGGGACGCCATGCGTACCCTAGCACTGCATCAAGCACAGGGTCACAATCAACGTCAGGGACCAGAATCGAAATAGTATAGTGATTTTAAAGAGTTCTAAGACACCAAGCCACTAATTTTCAAAGAAGCTGTAGAGCCGCTCCAGGCAGAAGAGTGGCTGAACACGCTTGAGCACAAGTTTTGTTTGCTCAGGTTGACGGAATAGATGAAGGCAGAGTATGCTTCGCATCAGCTGCAAGGACCAGCAGGTATATGGTGGTGTCATTATAGGTCCACCTTACCTAAGAATGCCTAGATCACTTGGAATCAGTTCCAGGAGGCTTTCAAGAGTCATTATATTCCTCCTTGTTTGATGGTCATAAAGCACAATGGGTTCATGAACCTGGTACAAGGCACCAAGACTCTTACTAAATATCTTCATGCATTCAATCATCTCGCAAGGTATGCCCTAGAGTTTGTCGATTCAGAAGCAAAGAGAATTGCTAGCTTCAAGAGAGGGCTTAGTCCCAAACTGATGAAGTCCATGGGGAACAACAAGAGTGTTGTTTTCAATGAGTTCGTAAGTGATGCTCTTACTCAAGAGAACAACAATAATGTTTATGCAGCTTCCAAGAATCGCAAGAGGGCCTTTGAGGCAAGTGCATCTCAAGCTGAAGCTCCAGTGGCTAAGACTCAGTTTCGCCCACCGGCTGCAGCCATTAGGTATCGTCCGCCTCAAAAGAAGAATTAGGCAAAGATTGTCTTCAAGAAGGCCTTTACTGTTCCTCTTCCAAAGGGCACCCTAGGACCAAGGAATTCTTTTGTTTCACCAGCTAACAGGCCCTGCTGGAATTGTGGCAGGACAGGTCATTGGTCCAAGAATTGTCCTTATCCTCAGAAGAATAATCAGAAGCAGGGGAATTCTAGTGCTCATCAAGGTCATGTTAACTACATAACTTGATAGAGATACCCTCAGGAGAGGTGGTCACCGCGGGTAAGTTTCTTGTGAATCAACATCCTGCAGTTGTACTATTTGATTTTGGTGCTTCGCATTCATTCATGAGTCTAGCTTTTGCATCAAAGTACAATCAGAAGGTACTTACACTATCTGTAACACCTCGGGTGTTTAAAATACTAAAACCTGACATGTCATCATATGCATTGCAAAGCATTTGGCATCTGGTGAAAACTTTGAGATGCATACACTAAAACAAGTTTATATTCATGTGGTATGTGTTGAATTGTATTGTTTGATTTAAATTCAAAGTTTGTTTGGATTTTGAATTTTTGAGAAAACCTCGCTTTTCAGCATTTAAATCCTACCCTGAAAATCCATTTCAAAATCTAGACCAAATTAGGAGATGGTTATAGAAGCAAAGTAGTAGAACTTTCGATTTTGAACAACTTTTGTTTTTGGAGATTTTTGAGTTGTTATGAAAAAATTGAGAGTAAATTGTGAATTTTGGCGTATGGCAATTTTGTAATTTCTATGAACAGTGTTCACCGCCTAAGCTACATTGCCGTCGGACCTTCTTGGCGTTCGGTAGCGTCGTGGCCGTCCTTGGTGTCTGGCCAGCACGAAGCGGGGTTCGTCGTGGCTTCCTTGAGCTTCTGCGTGGCGCTTATAAGTACCAAGACGTCGTCATCGTCGTTTTTCTTCCTTTGTTTTCACCACCACCGTTGTCATCGCTCCAACAAGCTCGCATCGTCTTCCCAGCGCTGTTGCCATCTCGGTAAAGGCCGTCCTAGTTCCGTATTTTTCTTATGAATCCAGCCAGCTAGCATTTGTCGCCTGCAATTGCCAAGAACTCGCTGTCCACGTTTTTCTTCCTCGAGGTCAGCAACTTCACCGCTACGGGCGTGTCATCGTGGCCAGAGTCTTTCGGTGAGCCGTTGTCTATAATCAGTGTACTTATAGTTTCATTTCAATACTGTAGTCCTTAGTCAGTTGTTGTTTACTCATTTTGATCACTGCAGTCGCCGGTTCTCCCTCACCGACGATCTTTGCTCCGCATAGTTTACCATAGTGGTCGGATAGTTTACCGTAGTGGTCGGATAGTTTACCATAGTGGTTGGATAGTTTACCGTAGTGGTCGGATAGTTTACCATAGTGGTCGGATAGTTTACCATAGTGGTCGGATAGTTTACCGTAGTGGTCGGATAGTTTACCATAGTGGTCGGATAGTTTACCGTAGTGGTCGGATAGTTTACCATAGTGGTCGGATAGTTTACCATAGTGGTCGGATAGTTCACCGTAGTGGTCGGATAGTTCACCATAGTGGTCGGAGAGTTCACCAAAGTTATCGGTGCTGGTGTGGTCACATCAGTTACGAATATGGTTTGGTTAGTTTGGTTTGTAACTGTATTGCGAAGGAAAATTGTATCCAATTTATTAATTTTTGCATCCATCATTGAGCATCATGTTTCATATTCCGCATCATGTTAAACATGGCAATGTTACTACGTGTAGTAAACGAAGGTGAACACGTGGTAGTTAATCAAGTTGCGGAGGAGGTTGATCTGTCTGTTGAGGTCGGATCGAAGACTTGTGAAGCGTCGCAAGAGCCGGACTTTTCCGTCAACGAAGGCAAGCCCCGGATGCATACAACCCTACCTTGTGTTTTACAAATTAATTTTGCTTTTGCTTTCCGTTACTGCATTAAGTGATTAAGAGTTAAGTAAGAGCCTAATTGGTGCATTACCATCCTTGTTATTCCATATTTACCATATTACCAGTTTTGAACTCGTATATGCCTAGTTTTGCTTAGCTATGCGTAGAACGATGAAAGTCGGGTGACTACCTGCCACCTGCAAGTTTTAAATGGAACATTGGTTAATTATGTTAGCATGTGATATGGGAATGTGGAGTAATAAATCTAGACCGGGCGGACTCGGTGTGTGTGAGCCACAAGACATGGAGGTCTTGTGAGCGGGATCTTTCCTACTTTGTGTCGATTAAGGCACGTCCGTTGTTGAATTGCATGAGGTGAGAATTTGTAGTACTAACCACATACTCGGTAAGCTTTGATCTTGGCAATTCTATTACGAGAATGGCTACTCGCGCAACTTTGGGGAGTGGAGAGATGGCGGGAATAGCGTGTACCCACGTGGCAATGGGCTGGAATGGTGGAGTCTTCAGATTCGGGTGGCATGGACCCGTTCTTGTTTTAGAGGATCCGAGAATAGGTTGGTATATGTAGGTCGAGGGACCCGCATATGTCGTGTGGTCTGGAATCCCATTTGGGTTTACAATCGGGTTGAATCATCGTTGCTCCTCGGTTATGGAGACTCAACTCCTTTGTTCATCATCGTAGTAATTAATAACTGGAACTTGAGAATGGTTGATGAAGGTGTTGGATATGAAGTTTCATGATCTCATTACGGATCGTGTCATCTTTGTATATGAGTTTATGAAGTTTAAAGTGTTGAAATAAAGGATTTTGTCAAAAAGCTTTTACGCAAAATAACTTTGATTATTGCTAAAACCATACCTTGAATCCCTGAGCCTGCATTCCTGAGTTATCAGTTCTTATTTCGGTTAAGTCTTGTTGAGTACTTTTGTACTCAGGGTTCGTTGACCCTTGTTGCAGGTGAGCCTCATGAGCAGATCTGTTTTGGATCGTGCTGCATGATAGTTGTACCTTGTGATGGCGTTGAGAAGTTATTGTGTGGCCCTTGGGCAGGGCAGCCTCATTGTGTGTTTTGTATTATATTATAATGCCGCTCTACTACTTTGGTTTGTATTAATATCGAACTTAGTTGTATGGTTTGAAACAAATGGTTTGTAAACTATGTTATTGTAAGTCTTCCGCTACTTTTACTCTGATGTATTTATTTGTATAAACTGTTGTAATACTGCAATGACTCTGTAATGTGATCCTGCTCAGAAATCGTGGATGATTCGGGGTTCCTCGAGGACACCCGACAGACTTCTTAAGTTACCAGAAACATATGCATTGTTGTCAAAGGTCTTTGGACAGTGACAAATGTATGTGGGTCCTATAATTTAGGAGGTTCTGCCATAGAATGGTATCGGAGCAATCGTTACAAAGTTTTTTGTGGTATTGGTTTACGAAAACTTCAAAATGATTTGGGATGACTAAATTTAGCTTAATTAATTTGGTCCAAATTGCTTCTGACTTGTCTTATTTCTTTCTCACCATTCCTTATTTGATAAAAAGGGTCTTTTGTGGTGGAGTAGTAATCTTACTATGCCCTATATAAAAAAATAAATGTTGTTTTTGTGCATTATAAACTTTGATGTTTTTGTTCGTAAGAACGATTCATGCATCATGAATAATTCACTCGTTACTTCCTTCACCTCTTAGTCTGGAGTTGAGTAGTGAGTCTGGTTTGAGGAAGGTAATCCATCATAGCTGCTCTTTAGACTTTGATCAAGTGGTCTTACTTGGATTAAATTGGTTTCCTACAGTATGGCTCGTGCCAAGATGACGCCCCGTAAGTCCACTGGACCCAAAGGAGTTCCTCGTCACGAACTTGCCCCTAGAAACGATGGTGCTAGCGATAGTGAGTTCTAGGCCCCGATCCCAAGCAGAGATACAAAGAATTTCTATAGAATTAGCACAAGCTACTAGAGATAGGGCTTTGGATGCTATACAGGTAGGAGAGTTACAGGATCAATTGAGGTGTCTCACCACCGCACATAGGAACTGCAAAAGTATATTAGTTCATACGGTGGAGGGACGAAATGAAGCTTGGCAGAGGGAAAATGTAGCTAGAGCTAGAACTCATGAGCTAGAGTTCTATGTAGAAGATTTAGAAGAACATAGTACCTATCTACATGAGGAAGTTCATAGGCTTAGCAATCTACTAAACCCGAATCATGAGCCTCAAGCTGATGCCATGGACCCAGGTGTCATCCTTGCCAATGATAGCGAATCGAAAGAGGAAGAAGAAGAAGATCCTAAAGAATTAGTAATGATCAATGAAAGTGATGATGAAGGCGGTAATAATTCCGGAATGGATACCGAGCCTGAAGTTTGAAGTAATCACAGAAAAGAGTAGAGTTGTATAATAGTTAATTATGGTTAGGCTATGTATCTTGTTTTGGTACTTGTAGGGTCTGGTGTTTATAGTAGTAGACCCTATGTAATGTGTCTGGAGTAAGCTTTTGTGCGATCCAATAAAGGCTTGTGAATAAAGTTTGGTTTGTTATGAGCAGATCGCGTCTGTGAGGATCGCATATTCTGGTACTTCACAAGATGATGATGATATCCCCAACCCGCCACCAATGCCGAATAATCTGGTGATGCTATCATTTGCATTAGTCAATGTGACTGTGGAAAATTCTCGTTTGCTTCATGAGATGGCTCAAAGTAATCAGAATCAGATGCATGGAAACCGTGGCCACAATCATAACATGCATGAGGCTACCTATGTGGATTTCACGGATACAAAACCCCGGTGTTTACCAAGGCGAGATGAACCCATGGAGGTCGATGGTGGCTTAGGACCATGGAGCGTAAATTTGATCTTATTCATCGCACGAGTTTCGAGAAACCGTGTTTTGCTGCCTTGACAACTTAGAGGTGCAATTGGTGCTTGGTATGCAAATCGATGACCATGCAACCCGCAGCGTTCCGTTAAACGGACAGAATTTTGCACCGCTTTGAGCCCATTATATCCCGGAAGGAGTGATGGCTATGAAGCTGGATGAATTCCTTGCTTTGAGGCAAGGGGATCAAACGGTTATGCAGTATGTGGGAAGATTCAATCATCTATCGCAGTATGCATCTGAACATGTCAATATGGATGCCAAGAAAAAGTAATGGTTCATGAGAGGTCGAATACCAAGCTGCAGAGACAATGATGACAAACTGTACCAATATCACTTATCATGAGGCAATAAATATTGCAATTGCTTCAGAGAGGCAAATTATCGGGCAGCATAAGGAGCTCAAGAAGAAAAAGAATGTGTTGTCTGGACCTTTTGGTGGAAACCAAAAGAGGTAGAGAGTGATTTATCATCCGATAAACCATTATCATCCTCCTTATCGTCATGCTTGAGTTCCAAGCCGAACAGCAGATCAAATGTCCGTCTCTGCTATAACCTATCCGAACTCACGGTCAACCAATGCTCCCTGGTGGTAATGCTCCAACATCACGAGGTCACAACTATCCGTGTTATACTTGTGGAAGGATCGGTCATTTCTCCGTGGAATGTCCATACCCTAAGCGAGGCTAATCAAAATTATCGAAGGCCCCGCCAATCAACAATGTGGTCGAGACACCAAACAAGAACCACAATCGAGAATGCTCGGAAGGGCAAAGATGAGAGGAAGACAGGACGGGTGTTCTATATTCAAGTGGAGAAAATTCGGAGGGGGAGCCCAGTGACGATGGGTATGTTTCCTGTTGCCAATCACCCTGTAGTTATACTTTTTGATTCTGGCGCATCGCATTCATTCATCAATAGAACATTTGTCGTGAAGCATGAAATTTCAATTGGGGCAACAAAGGAAAGTTTCTTTATACAGTCGCCGGGGGACGTCTGTGTACTAAGGAAATGGTATACCAGGTACCCGTAAACCTAGGTGGGCATATTTTTCCCACTACCATGATTATCCTTAAGGATCGGGGATATAGATGTAATCTTGGGAATGAATTGGATGTATCAAAGATAAAATTTGTTATAGATGCTTTGAATAGGACTTTAAGAGTAAGTTTACGATAGTAATTCTCAACTTCTCATCCAACTTCCAACCTTAAGAAGATCGATTGGGCGAGTTTGTGTAAGCGCCGTCAAAGAGATTAGAGATATCCCGGTAGTACGTGAATTTCCGATGTGTTTTCGAAGATTTACCCGGTCTACCACCGATAGGGATGTACTGATTTAACATAGAGTTACAACACGAACAGCTCGATTTCTCGGAGAGCCTATAGAATGCCACCTAAGGAATTGGTCGAGTTGAAGGCTCGATTACAAGAATTAATTGAGAAGGGGTTTATCCAACCTAGTTCCTCACCTTGGGGATGTCCGCAATTTTGTGAAAAAGAAAGATGAGACCCTAAGGTTATGTGTTGACTATCGTCCAGTTGAATGAAGTGACCATCAAGAATAAGTATCCATTACCTCGGATAGATTTGCTTTTTTGATGGGTTGGCCGGAGCCAAAGTTTTCTCCAAGATAGATTTGAGATCAGGGTATCATCAAATCAAGATAAAGCCTGAAGATATTCCCAAAATGGCATTTACCACGAGATACGGATTATATGAATACTTGGTGATGTCTTTTGGTTTGACCAATGCTCCAGCTCATTTCATGTATTTGATGAACTCAGTATTCATGCCTGAGCTAGACAAGTTTGTAGTGGTATTTATAGATGATATACTAGTATATTCCAAGAATAAGAAAGAACATGCGGAACACCTCAGAATTGTTCTGACTCGTTTGAGAGAACATCAATTGTATGCTAAGTTCAACAAGTGTGATTTTTGGCTTAAGGAAGTGCAATTTCTTGGACATGTCTTGTCAGCTGAAGGAGTTGCAGTTGATCCCAGCAAAGTGAAGGATGTGCTTGATTGGAAATCACCAACCACAGTTCAACAAGTTCGGATTTTTCTGGGATTGGCGGGGTATTACCGTCGGTTTATTCCAGATTTCTCTAAAGTATCAAAGTCCATAACTGAATTGTTGAAGAACCAAGTCAAGTTTGTCTGGTCATCAGATTGTGAAGAGGCTTTCCAGACTTTAAAAAGGCTGTTGACTACTGCACCAGTGTTAGCTCAACCTGATATCGAGAAGCCATTTGATGTTTACTATGATGCTTCAGGTATTGGTATTGGATGTGTGTTGATGCAAGAAGGCCGAGTCATTGCCTATGCGTCCAGGCAACTTAAGCAACATGAAGAACACTATCCTACTTATGATTTGGAGTTAGCAGCTGTGGTTCATGCTCTAAAGATTTGGCGGCATTACCTGCTTGGTAATACGTGCCATATGTATACAGACCACAAGAGCTTAAAGTATATCTTTACTCAGTCAGAGTTGAACATGTGACAAAGAAGATGGTTAGAATTGATTAAGGATTATGATTTGGAAGTACATTATCACCCTGGTAAAGCAAATGTAGTTGCAGATGCTCTCATTCGCAAAAGTTATTGTAATTGTCTGATAGTAAGAACAATGGGTTTGACTTTATGTCAAGAAATGGAAAAGTTGAATATAGAAGTAATTCAACAAGGAAGTTTGACCAACATAATTGTAGAAGCCACTATTCAAGATCAAGTTATTGCTGCTCAGAAGGAAAACAAGGGTATAGCCCATATCAAGGAAAGAGTTCGGAATGGAAAGGCGGAATGCTTCAGCATAGATGATAAAGATGTGTTGTGGTTCAAGGATCGCCTGGTGGTACCAAAGGTTCCTGAGTTGCGACAATCAATTCTAGAGGAGGCACATGCTACTAGGTTATCTATCCATCCGGGAAGTAACAAGATGTACCATGTCTTGAAGCAAAGATTCTGGTGGACTAAAATGAAAATAGAGATTGCTAGATATATAGCAAAGTGTGATACTTGTCAAAATGTGAAAGCTATACATTTGAGGTCTGTTGGTGAATTACAACCATTGCCTATTCCATCTTGGAAGTGGGAGGACATAAGTATGGATTTTATTGTTGGTCTACCCAAGACATCAAAGGGATTTGACTCAATATGGGTTATTGTAGATCGACTCACTAAGTCAGCACATTTTCTTCCTGTCAAGACTATATATCCCACTGTCCAATATGCCAAGATATATTTAGCAAGAATTATGAGTCTCTATGGAATACCAAAGACCATAGTGTCCGATCGGGGTACACAGTTTGTCTCCAGTTTTTGGAAACATTTACATGCTTCATTGGGTACTAAACTTCTGTATAGTACAGCTTATCATCCGTAGACTGATGGACAGACTGAAAGAGCCAATCAAGTGCTTGAAGATATGTTAAGGTGTTGTGTCCTAAATTATTCCAACAAGTGGGATGAATGCTTACCTTTGGCCGAGTTCTCATATAACAATAGTTATCAGGAAAGCATTAGAATGGCTCCATTTGAAGCACTCTATGGCCGTAGATGTAGAACATCGCTGAGTTGGTCGGAGCCCGGAGAAAGAAGATTCTTTGGAGTTGACCTTGTGAAAGAAATGGAAGACAAGGTTAGACAAATACAAAGTAATTTGAAAATAGCTCAGTCCCGCCAAAAGAGTTATGTGGATAGACGACGGAGACCATTGGTATTCAACAAAGGAGATTTTGTATATCTGAAAGTATCACCAATGAAGGGAGTTAACCGTTTTGGTGTTAAAGGAAAGTTGGCACCTCGATACATTGGACCATATCAAATTTTGGAGAGGTTTGGAAAAGTGGCATATCGCTTGAAATTACCAGAACATTTATCAGCTGTACATGATGTGTTCCATGTGTCTCAGTTAAAGAAGTGTCTCCGAGTGCCTGAGCGGAATGTTGAAGTTGAAGGAGTGGAACTTGAACCAGATCTGACTTATTCAGAATATCCTATCCGAGTGTTGGATCAGAAAGATCGTGTTACTCGGAGGAGAACAATAAAGTTCTACAAGATACAATGGAATCAACATTCAGAAGAGGAAGCTACCTGGGAATCAGAAGATTACTTGTTAGAAAAGTTTCCAGAGTTTCTAGCGTCAATATAGAATAGAATAATGTTAGTTGAGCTCGGTTACTACAAATTGTGTTTTGTAAAAGAACCTCAGTTGTTTTATGGAAAAGTTCTGGATGTTTTTGGATTGACACATTTCCTTTTCCATTACTTACTCTATGGCTTTGAATCTCGGGGCGAGATTTCTTTTAGGGGGAAGGATTGTAACACCTCGGGTGTTTAAAATACTAAAACCTGACATGTCATCATATGCATTGCAAAGCATTTGGCATCTGGAGAAAACTTTGAGATGCATACACTAAAACAAGTTTATATTCATGTGGTATGTGTTGAATTGTATTGTTTGATTTAAATTCAAAGTTTGTTTGGATTTTGAATTTTTCGAGAAAACCCCGCTTTTCAGCATTTAAATCCTACCCTGAAAATCCATTTCAAAATCTAGACTGAATTAGGAGATGGTTATAGAAGCAAAGTAGTAGAACTTTCAATTTTGAATAACTTTTGTTTTTGGAGATTTTTGAGTTGTTATGAAAAATTTGAGAGTAAATTGTGAATTTTGGCGTATGGCAATTTTGTAATTTCTGTGAACAGTGTTCACCGCCTAAGCTACATTGCCGTCGGACCTTCTTCGGTGTTCCAGGCGCATCGTGGCCGTCCTTGGTGTTGCCCTGGCATGGAAACGGCTCCGTCGTGGCTTCCTTGAGCTTCTGCGCCGCGCTATAAGTACCAAGACGTCGTCATCGTCGTTTTTCTTCCTTTGTTTTCACCACCGCCGTTGTCATCGCTCCAACAAGCTCGCATCATCTTCCCAGCGCTGTTGCCATCTCGGTAAAGGCCGTCCTAGTTTCGTCTTTTCCTTGCGAATCCAGCCAGCTAGCATTTGTCGCCTGCAATTGCTAAGAACTCGCTGTCCACGTTTTTCTTCCTCGAGGTCAGCAACTTCACCGCTGCGGGCGTGTCATCGTGGCCAGAGTCTTTCGGTGAGCCATTGTCTGTAATCAATGTACTTACGGTTTTGTTTCGATGCTGTAGTCCTTAGTCAGTTGTTGTTTACTCATTTTGATCACTGCAGTCGCCGGTTCTCCCTCACCGATGATCTTTGCTCCGCATAGTTTACCATAGTGGTCGGATAGTTTACCGTAGTGGTTGGATAGTTTACCATAGTGGTCGGATAGTTTACCATAGTGGTTGGATAGTTTACCATAGTGGTCGGATAGTTTACCGTAGTGGTCGGATAGTTTACCATAGTGGTCGGATAGTTTACCGTAGTGGTCGGATAGTTTACCATAGTGGTCGGATAGTTTACCATAGTGGTCGGATAGTTCACCATAGTGGTCGGATAGTTCACCATAGTGGTCGGAGAGTTCACCAAAGTGATCGGTGCTGGTGTGGTCACATCAGTTACGAATATGGTTTGGTTAGTTTGGTTTGTAACTGTACTGCGAAGGAAAATTGTATCCAATTTATTAATTTTTGCATCCATTATCGAGCATCATGTTTCATAATCCGCATCATGTTAAACATGGCAATGTTACTACATGTAGTAAATGAAGGTGAACACGTGGTAGTTAATCAAGTTGCGGAGGAGGTTGATCTGTCTGTTGAGGTCGGATCGAAGACTTGTGAAGCGTCACAAGAGCCGGACTTTTCTGTCAACGAAGGCAAGCCCCGGATGCATACAACCCTACCTTGTGTTTTACAAATTAATTTCGCTTTTGCTTTCCGTTACTGCATTAAGTGATTAAGAGTTAAGTAAGAGCCTAATTGGTGCATTACCACCCTTGTTATTCCATATTTACCATATTACCAGTTTTGAACTCGTATATGCCTACTTTTGCTTAGCTATGCGTAGAACGATGAAAGTCGGGTGACTACCTGCCACCTGCAAGTTTTAAATGGAACATTGGTTAATTATGTTAGCATGTGATATGGGAATGTGGAGTAATAAATCTAGACCGGGCGGACTCGGTGTGTGTGAGCCACAAGACATGGAGGTCTTGTGAGCGGGATCTTTCCGCCTGTGTCGATTAAGGCACGTCCGTTGTTGAATTGCATGAGGTGAGAATTTGTAGTACTAACCACATACTCCGGTAAGCCTGATCTTGGCAATTCTATTACGAGAATGGCTACTCGCGCACTGGGAGTGGAGAGATGGCGGGAATAGCGTGTACCCACGTGGCAATGGGCTGGAATGGTGGAGTACTGTATTCTCGGGTGGCGCGGACCCGTTCTTGTTTTAGAGGATTCGAGAATAGGTTGGTATATGTAGGTCAGGGACCTGCATATGTCGTGTGGTCTGGAATCCCCAGCTGGGTTTACAATCGGTTCGAATCGTCGTTGCTCCTCGGTTATGGAGACTCAACTGACTGTTCATCATCGTAGTAATTAATAACTGGAACTTGAGAATGGTTGATGAAGGTGTTGGATATGAAGTTTCATGATCTCATTACGGATCGTGTCATCTTTGTATATGAGTTTATGAAGTTTAAAGTGTTGAAATAAAGGATTTTGTCAAAAAGCTTTTACGCAAAATAACTTTGATTATTGCTAAAACCATACCTTAAATCCCTGAGCCTGCATTCCTGAGTTATCAGTTCTTATTTCGGTTAAGTCTTGTTGAGTACTTTTGTACTCAGGGTTCATTGACCCTTGTTGCAGGTGAGCCTCATGAGCAGATCTGTTTTGGATCGTGCTGCATGACAGTTGTACCTTGTGATGGCGTTGAGAAGTAATTGTGTGGCCCTTGGGCAGGGCAGCCTCAATGTGTGTTTTGTATTATATTATAATGCCGCTCCACTACTTTGGTTTGTATTAATATCGAACTTAGTTGTATGGTTTGAAACAAATGGTTTGTAAACTATGTTATTGTAAGTCTTCTGCTACTTTTACTCTGATGTATTTATTTGTATAAACTGTTGTAATACTGCAATGACTCTGTAATGTGATCCTGCTCAGAAATCGTGGATGATTCGGGGTTCCCCGAGGACACCCGACAGACTTCTTAAGTTACCAGGAACATATGCATTGTTGTCAAAGGTCTTTGGACAGTGACAAATGTATGTGGGTCCTATAATTTAGGAGGTTCTGCCACACTATCTATGGGTAGTTATTGCATTAGTGCAGCTGGAAGTAATATTTCTACCAATCAAATAGTGCTGGCTGTGAGTATCGAAATAGAGGGACGAGTGTATACAACCGATCTAGTAGTTTTGCCAGGATTAGGTATAGATGTAATCTTGGGGATGAAGTGGATGAGTGGTCATGGAGTGCTCATTGATACTTCCACTAGGGTTGTTATGTTGAGGGATCCTATCAGCAATGAGGCTTTCCTAGTGCCACTTCCCAAAGACTTGGACCTCCATCACACCGCCAATGCTATCCAAACCCCGAGAATTGAGGATGTTCCGGTAGTTTGTGAATTTCTAGATGTATTTCCCGATGATCTACCTCGTTTACCGTCGGATCAAGATATCGAATTCAAGATCGAGTTAGTGCGGGTACTGCACCTATTTCTAGAAGGTCTTATAGGATGCCACCCAATGAGTTAGCAGAGCTTAAAGTTCAGTTACAAGATGTGTTAGAAAAGCGTCTTATCTGACCTAGTGCTTCTCCCTAGAGTTGTCCTGCTATATTTGTGAAGAAGAAGGACAAGTCATTGCGCTTGTGTGTGGATTATCGTCCACTCCATGCCGTGACAGTCAAGAACAAGTACCCATTGCCCCGCATTGATATTTTATTTGATCAGTTGTCTAAGGCAAAGGTATTCTCCAAAATTGATTTGAGATCTGGTTATTATCAAATAAAAATTAGACCAGAGGATGTGCCTAAGACCATTTTTTTCCACCAGATACAGGTTGTATGAGTATCTTGTTATGTCCTTTGGTTTGACCAACGCTCCTGCATACTTTGTATATCTGATGAATTCTGTATTTATGGAGGAACTGGACAAGTTTGTAGTTGTCTTAACTGAAGACATTTTGATTTTTTCCGCGAATGCTGAAGAGCATGCAGAGCATCTGAGAATTGTTTTATCCAAACTATGAGAACATAAGCTTTACGCCAAGTTCAGTAAATGTGAGTTTTGGCTAAAGAAAGTACCTTTCTTGGGTCATGTGTTGTCTGATGAAGGGATTTCGGTTGATCCGACTAAGGTGCAAGAAGTCTTGAATTGGAAAGCACCAACTTCAGTGCATGAGGTCAAGAGTTTCCTTGATTTGGATGGCTATTATCATCGCTTCATCCCGGATTTCTCTAAGATCGCCAAGCCCATGACCAGGTTGCTTCAAAAAGATGTGAAGTTTGTTTGGACTCCGGAGTGTGAGACTACTTTTTGCACTTTGCGCACTTTGTTGACCTCATCTCCTGTTTTGGCAGAACCTGATATCGAGAAACCTTTTGATGTGTTTTGTGATGCATTAGGTACCAGTTTAGGATGTGTTCTTATGCAGGAAGGCTAGGTTATTGCTTATGCCTCACTTCATCCAAGGAAGCATGAAGCCAATTATCCAACTCATGATCTAGAGTTAGTTGTTGTTGTTCATGCCTTGAAGATTTGGAGGCATTACCTTCTCGGTAACGTGTGTCATATCTATACCAATCATAAAAGTCTCAAGTATATCTTCACTCAACCAGAACTGAACATGAGGTAGAGAAGATGGCTAGAGTTGATAAAAGATTATAACTTAGAAGTACATTATCATTCGGGTAAAGCAAATGTTGTTGCCAATGCTTTGACTAGAAAATCTCATTGCAATTCTCTCTTTGAAGAAGATTATCATTTGGCACATCTGTTACATCCTGCTGTGTTGCACAATATTACTCGTAGTTGCTCTCTAGAAAGTAAAATCATCGAGCTTCAGAAATCCGATGTGGGTGTGTTCCACATAAAAAGGAAGATGAAAGAGCATGAAACAAAACACTTCCGAGTAGATGAGAAGGGTGTCCTATGGTTTAAGGATAGACTTGTAGTACCAAAGGACAAAGAGCTTAGAAACCAAATCTTAGAAGAAGCTCACTCATCCAAGTTATTTATTCACCCGAGAAGTAGCAAAATGTATCAAGATTTGAAACCTCACTTTTGGTGGACCAAGATGAAGAAAGAAATCGTAGCTTATGTTGCAAGGTGTGACAACTGTTGTAGAGTCAAAGCAATTCACTTGAAGCCTGCCGGACTTCTTCAGCCATTGTCTATTCTAGGGTGGAAATGGGAAGAGATTAGTATGAATTTCATTGTTGGACTTCTGCCTACCCAAAAGAATTTTAATTCTATATGGGTAATAGTGGATTGTTTAACCAAGTCTGCTCATTACATACCAGTTAGAATTGACTATCGACCAAGTGACTATGCTGAGTTATATTTTAATCAGATAGTATGTCTCCATGGTGTTCCTAGAACCATTGTATCTAATAGAGGACCTCAGTTCACCGCTCGTTTTTGGGAACATTTGCACAAGATGTTAGGCACCAACTTCGTCAGAAGTTCTGCTTATCATCCACAGACCTCTGGACAGACAGAGCTGGTGAATCAAATATTGGAAGACATGTTAAGAGCTTGTGTCATATCTTCCAAAGGTTCATGGTATAAGTGGTTACCCTTGGCTAAATTTTCCTATAATAGTAGTTATCAAGAAAGTATCAAGATGGCTCCGTTCGAAGCGTTGTATGACCGTAAGTGTAGAACTCCTTTGAACTAGGATGAATCTAGAGAAAGGAGATACTACAACATTGATTTTGTCGAAGAGGCTGAACAACAAGTTCGTACTATCTAGAAGCTTATGGAAGCCGCTCAGGCTAGGCAGAAAAGGTATGCGGATAAAAGAAGGAAGCCCATTGAGTTTGAAGTGGGTGATCATGTTTATTTGAAGGTATCACCGATGAAAGGTGTGCAACGATTCAGAGTAAAGAGGAAGCTTGCACCTAGATATGTAGGTCCATATCCAATCATAGAGAAGAGTGGTAGAGTAGCCTACAAGATAGAGTTACCTTATGAGATGAGAGCTATCTTCAATGTTTTCATGTATCTCAATTGAAGAAATGTCTCCGCATTCCCAAAGAAAGAGTTTCACTTAGAAATATCAAGTTGAAATCAGATCTATCCTAAGAAGAAAGGCCGGTACGGGTTATTGATACAAGAGAGAGAGTAACCCGGAACCGTGTGGTCAAGTTTTACAAGGTTATGTGGAGTAATCGGGGTGGGAACGGGAAGATGCAATGTGGGAACGGGAAGATTATTTGAAGGATGTATACCCTACCTTTTATTCAAAATGGTACACTTTTTAAATCTCGGGGCAAGATTTTTATAATGGGGGAGGGCTATAACACCCTAGGTGTTAGGCTTGTATAATTGCACTTGCATTGCATGAGCATAAGCATCATTCATTCATGCATAAGCATTTCTATATGAAACATTGCTATGAAACATGTGAAACATACTATTGTTCTTTTATGTTTCATTGTATCTATGCTTTATGATCATGTGTGATTGAGTGCTAGTGGTGGATGTTGGTCACTAAAATCCCTTAGCTACACTTAGGATACTTAATGGAACAATGTTCATGTAGATCATTTCACCTAATCAAGCCCCTAAGTCATGACGTGTTTAGTTTGACCTAGGGAACCAATTTGTTTGACCTTTTATGAACTGCAAGTTAGAAGCTTTGCATGGCTGAGCAACCTAAAGCAAAGTTGTAGAAAATTATATATGGAACAAACTTTGTTTAGAGGCCAAGTCATGATAATGTGTGGAACAGTCCCAAACTTGGTCCACAAGTCAGATTTGGGTGCTCATTTGGCACTTAGAAAATTTTCTAAGTCCTAGGTGCCACACAGTTTCCATGTACCTATGTTTGGGGCTCTGTAATTTGAATTCTAGGCCAAACCAAAGCGAGTGCATGTTGACAAAGTTGGAGAACTTGCATAGCTCTATCACGTAGTGCATTTGGTTGGACAAATGGCTGAATGGATTAGGAGAATATGAGCAACAAAGATCGAGATTCAGTCAGCATTGGGAGGATGATTCAGAAACTTCAGAGCCGAGCAGAGCCGACTGGCGTCAGGCCGGGCGCACCAAGTGGTAGCCGTATGCTGGCACAGGGCCCGCTCGTCAGGTAGCGATAGCCAGCAAGGCTCCAGCGACGCGTCCAAGCCACCACAGCGCTGGTCATTCCCTCTCGCTCGCCTCCTCGCTCTTAGCAGATCACTGCACTCACCATCACCATCACAGTACCTCCACCAAGCTCGTGCGTGCTCACCGCCGCCCCATTCTCAAATGCACTACACTCACAGCTTTGCCTCGCTTAGCTTTACCATTCCCACCTAGCCACGCTAATAGTCGTGCCATTGGTAAGCCGCATTTCTTGTTGCGCCACCGCAGATGCGTCCCCGTCGGAGTTCCGCCATGGCCACCGCCGTGGCCACGTTTCCTCACTGCACCTCTTGCTTCTCTCTTCCCTATCCTAGAACTGCCTCTAAGCCATAATACTCAAGTACAGTGCTGATCCCATGCTACCATTCGGTTCCGCTGGAACATGCCACCGACACCGCCGAGGTCGCCATGCCTGCCGTGGCATGCGAGTTTGCTGCAGTGTAGCTTCTCCACCCTCTCATCCTCCTTTCGAGCGCACAAAATAGAGCAACCATAGGTCTAGTTGTTGGCAAGACAGAGACCCTTGAGTCACCGCCATTTAGTCGGAACGGCGAGCTCGCCGTTGAGCTCTATGTGTCGCCGTGCAGCGGTGCATGTGCCCGAGCTCACTCATAGCTTCCACCGAGTCCTAGATACCTCCACAAGCTCCGTTGGACCTCCCCGAAGCCTAGGAAGCCATCGCATTGCCAAGCCCTGGCCGAAATTGGCTGGCGTACCACCGCGCCATCGTCGCTGTCCGCCATGGTCGTCGGTGAGGAGTTCCCATGCTTCTTTCAGCCATGCAAGACCATCACTGGGTGCGAACGGAAGAGTAGATCACATTAGTGTAGACACTACCACCGGTGAGCTCACCGTCGGTGAGAAACCGTCTGCCAGACCTCTCCCCTGTCTCTGTCTCTCTGGCCTATGGTGTCAGCTGACCCACGGGTCCCACCTCTCAGCCTGGTTTTTGTTGTGTGTTTCCATAGATTTCTCACTTGTTTTGGAAAATTCATATTTGAGGCTCTAGGACTCCAATTGAGGTCACCCAAATTTTGTTGGGATGCTTATGAAGTGTAGAATGTGGTAAAATTAT
Source organism: Miscanthus lutarioriparius (assembly GCA_904845875.1). NCBI lineage: Eukaryota > Viridiplantae > Streptophyta > Magnoliopsida > Poales > Poaceae > Miscanthus > Miscanthus lutarioriparius. Next base: position 64,105,093 of record CAJGYO010000004.1, on the reverse strand, counting down.
AAAGTGAACAAGCTTTGTGAATTTAATTTGAGAATTAAATAAATCTACAAAGGTGCTCTTTATATGTGTAGGAACTTGTGAATTTCATAGCTGGAGTTCTAGTGCTCCATTAATTGTGAAATTTTTATAGTGGACTGTTCTTGATATGCTTAAGCTATGATAAACATTCCAAGTCCAGTGCATGCTTAATAATTTAGCTACAGATTTCTTTAGAAGCAACCCTATATCATTGTGCTATTTTTCATGGTAAAAATATGTATCCTTTGAGCATGAAACTTTTTGTGGAGTGTTCTTGTGTTATCATGAAGCTAAGAAAAATAGGAATTCTGTTGTTTGACACTTTTCAATAGGGTTTCCTATTTATGCTATTTTAAGCCCTGCTAACTTGTCATTTTTGTGTAGGATGTTATACTTGTTCAAATGATGTGAAATTTATACAGTAGTGTATTAGGGATATGTATAAGCTACTGTAATTTTTGTAGAATTTTCTATACATTTAGCTATGTGTTTATTATTTAACCTAGTTGTCTAAATAAATTAATAAAGGCATGAAAAGAATTTATTTAGGAATGGCCACTATGTTTTCTAGTGTTCATTTGATATATGTTAACTTTTGGTAACATTGGTAGTGCTCAAAGTACTATTCTTGTATGTAGTAAAATATTATTTTCACTATAATTCACTTATAGCGAATTTCTAGACAGATTTTAGAGTTAAGCAAATTAACTGGTGAAGATGATGTTTTGTTTGATTCTTGTCTATAACAAAGTTGTAGATAACTCACTTAACTAGCTTGTGTTAAATGTTCATGGCATTTGGCCAAATAGTTTATGAGTTATGCATGTTCAAAGTTGGTCTTCAGAAATTGTAGCTCTCTGGAATTTCTGGATCAGATTTGATAAATGTGCCAGTTTGACCATGTTAACTTGGGAATAATGCTGAGATGTTTAAATATGAATTGTAGAAAATTTCATAATATTTCCAGATTATCTTATTGCATGTATTTTGGATTAGTACAACTCTAGTTATGAGTTAAAATAGCAGCTATTGTCTGCAGCCTTGAATCTGTGAATGCAATGAATGACTTGTTTGCTTTATATGAGTTGATGTGATGATTTAGATGCTTAGGCTAATTAAGATAAATTGTTAGTTGCAGGTGCTAGACCTCTTACTGAAGATGAACAACTTTATCTTGGGTTGTTAGAGCTTGGTGAGTGTGTAGTTTTTGTTTTCTAAAAGAGATATGCACCTACTCAGTAAAATAGATGTTAATCTTGTATCATCGTGTCATTCATGTGTCCATCAATACATGGCTGTTCATTTCATCATCACCTTCCATCTCTTGTGAATGCATGACTCTTATGCTATGCATATGCATGCAATAGGTGTTCCGGAGGGAGTCACGCTCCTAGAATTTGAGCAAGGACTTCCGGAGGAGGAACAACAAGCTCAGGAGAAGGAGGTGTAGGCCCCAGAAGAAGAAGCCAACGAAGAAGTTCTTGAGTGTCCCGATCACCAACCATCCTCTTTTTTGAAAGGCAAGCCCCAGAGCATTCTAAGTCTCCTATGTTTTGAAAATGATTACTTTGAGTATCTTTATATGTTTGATGCATTAAGTGATAGGAACTGGATGCAAACACTTGGTGCATATATATCTATTCCTTGTCCAGTAAATGTACCCTTAATCCTATTTAGGTCCAGGAGCGAATCAAAGCTTAGCCTTGCTTAGACTGATAAAGTCAGGTGATTTCCTATCACCTGCAAGTTAGGGTGATGTCTTGTCACAGTTGGCTATATTTGCTATCGTGGAAAATAACCATGTGTTAATAATGAATTGAGACTGGGCGGTATGTCGATAGAGAAGCAACAAGGCAAGGAGGTCTTGGGCGTGGATCTATCCTCGTCTGTGTCGATTAAGGACCGATTCGCTGTACATCCTCATGTCATGTTGAACGCATGCCTATCACTTAGTTGGCCGGATAACACGTTCTGACCGTGAAGCCGAGTAGCTCAACTCAGGCCAGAGGGCCAGAAAGTGAAAGTGCGCACTCTAGCAGTAGTAAGGATGTGCGGGGAGCCATTGGCATAAGTCTAAAGGTGAGATTGACCACCTGGCAGAGTGGATTTCCTGAGAGTGCGGCGCTGCTCGGAACCACGAATTTATTCCTGAGTTGTACCAAAAGTGACCCGAGGCAACCACTGATCATGTTGATTTGGTTTGTGTTAGGAATAATTCCCCCGCTGGGTAGGAATTGATTCGAATCGCCATCTCTCCCGGATAGTGAGAACTTGATTGAGCAGCGGCAACGTAGATACACTTAATTGAACTTGATGGTTATAATGATGATGGTGATGTTACAGCATTATACCAGATATGGTTACTAATGTTTGGAGTTAATCAATTGCTTGCTCTAGTATAGGTGCTAATCTAGTTGACAGGCTTAATATTGATAACTTGCTGCTTAACTAATAATTCAAGTTATATACCCTTGTATCATTAAAGCTTTTATGCAAAATGGTTGTCAAGCAAGATCCACTGATAAAGCCCTACATACTCCTTGGTGTCATTTATTTTGGTTTACGACGGGTAAGTCTAGCTGAGTACATTCTCGTACTCAGGGTTTATTCCCTCTTGTTCCAGATGATGGGCTTTATAACGGCTACTGCAAGTATTGTCTCCACCCTACGGGGGATGAAGACTAGATCATGGGCATGATCTTCTATGCTATCTTATCCTATTGCTTTTGCTAGATATGACTATGGAACTGGTTGTATTCAACTAAGTGTGTGTGATGGTCTCAAACTACTTTGCTGCCGCTACTTGTGAACTCGTGTTGTAATAACTATGTTAACTCCGATGTATGAGGTACTTGTGAACTACTTGTGGAATGGATGTAACATGTGGCTTGTTATATTGAATCACTACGATCTTGGTTGTATGCAAGTTGGCTTGAAATCCTTCGTGGTTTCAGTTGACTACCAGGTTTATATTGGTTCAAGTGTGATAGTTTGATCACTCCGGTGATTGCTTTCGTACTTGTGCTCTTATAAATTGGTTGGTTCTATCACATGCTACGTGCACCCGGTCCAGTGCACCATAGAGGTGCCGATAGCTGGGCCCCATGGTTAATGGACCCCACACATCAGCGACACAGGAGCAGGGCACAGCGTTTGACCGGCCATATCTCACCGGCGGCGAGGTCACCAGCGGTGAGGTCACCACCGACGTGCTCCCCTCGACACCCCATGTCGACTGGTACCCGTGATTAACTCCGTGCATCACTAGAGCGACCTCACAGTGAGCATGGTGGCTTGGCGGCGGCGCACAGTGGTGGACTCACCATCTCTTGAGACGACACGGCCAGGTGAGCGTGGCTCCAGCGTCAGGATGTCCTCACGGAGCTCTAGGACTAGGTTATGGCCATGGCGAAGCAGCGGTGAGCTCCGACCACATGCATGGTGGCATGGCGGTGTGCGAGTGCGGCGATGGCGAGGTCACTATTTAGAAGAGATGGTGGTCGGTGGCAGGTCTCCATCTTCAGGGATGGTGCTAGCATTCATGGCATTGCGGAAACACATGCTATAGGGGGACGATGGGGTCTAGCTAGGGTCAGGCACGGCGAGTTTGAGCTCACGGCCATGGCGGGCGCGCTCGGCGCGGTGGTGGTGGTAGCGTTTAAACCGGCTATGGCATGAGCTTCTATGACCTAAGGCAATGACGAACCATGGGAGAAGTAGGTAGGAGGAGCAGTAGAGAGGGCTTGCCATGGTGAACTCAGAGCTCAGTGGTGCTCCATGGCCACGACAGCAATGGTGACGTGCAATGCGGCTTTTACCTTGGCTCGAATGGTGATAATGGCAGGTCGGGGAGGTAGAGCGGATCACGGCGAAGCTATGCATGTGATGGATTGGATGGATGTGCGGCAATAGTGGCGCACGAGCACAGTGGTGGTGTGGTGGTGGCGATGGCGGCGTGTCTCGGCAATGGCGGGGGCAAGAGCGAGAGAGGCAGGGCGAGAGAGTGGGAATGGGAGAGAGCAGCAGCTGTGCCTCCCTTTACTCCCTGTGCTGGCCAGATCAGCCAGGCCAATGTCGGCGAGCATCTGCCACGAGGCGCGTGCGGCTTGGCAGCGGTCAGCCACGGCGCACTCGGTCGGCCGATTCAAATCGGTCGTAAGGCCGACTGACAGTGCCACTTTGCACCTTTATATCTCCTAATCTAGTTTGAGTTAGCAAAAAGTCCATTAATAGAAATTGTAGATCTATAAGAGATCTACAACTTTGCTTTAGAAAGTTTTATCTAATCCATGATGGTTTTCAAACTATAGAGCTCTAAAGTGGTATACTTTGAAACTATAAGTCATTAAAGACTTAGAAAATTTCATAAGTCCCTAAAACAGCATTTGATTGATTCTTGTGGGCCCTATTGACCATGTTAGGCACTGAATTAGCTCATAACCCTTAAAAAAAGTTTGTTCCGCATAAGATAAGCTACAACTTTTATTAAGGGTGCACTGCCATGCAAACAATCTATGCTATAGTTCAACTTTGGTCAAAGTAGGATCATGAAAAATGACATTATGAGTAAAGTAGGACTTAGAAGCAAAATTGGTTTATGTCATGAATACAAACATTGTTCCATTTACCATCCTAGATATGTCTAAGGTGTTTTGTGACCTCACAACCATTTCTTGCATTGGTCACATATGATCACAAGCATATGCATGTATATAAGCAACATCACATGTGATAAAGATAGAGTGAATGAGCTGAAACTTCATATGCTCATGCTCTTGAATGTTTGGATGATGCTTGTGCTCATGAAATGCAAGTGCCAATTGTATGGTTAACACTGGGGTGTTACAGAGAAGTACCAGAGTTGTCGACTACCTCCTCTTATGTACTCGGGGCCCCTTGTACACTTAGCGAAAGGAATGTCGAGAATCATCGGCACCTCTCCACTTGTACCTCTATGATCTGAATACTACTTGGAGTATAAGGTTTGTGTTTATCTTCGGTGGTGAGTCCAACTTTAAGTTAGTCTTGTTCATTATTAACTTACAGGATCGTCATTCATCCTTGCGATGAATACTCTAGTAAAGGGTCATCATAAAGACGGATAACCCTGATCGATGGTATAGTAGTTGTCGATAGTGTAGACATGGTGTCTAGGCTAGAGGCTACCTTTGTTTGCCTCGTTCCCCACGGTTGAGGGGTAGGCGGTAGGTTGTGATAGCCTCGTCCATCCCTCATAGTCCCCCATGTTCAGGTTCAACGTACAGCTAGAAGCCAGAGGTACTTGGCAGACCAAGTATAAGTCGGTGCCCGAAGTAAGTATATAGTGGCAAAGCTATCTTAACTTAGGATATATATCCCTAGAAAGCCTCACTACCCAAGCTATCCTTCTTCTTGTTGTCATTAGGTGAACTAGCTTAAGAGACTCTTACACCTCCGTTTCTCATGGAAATATGATACCCTGAATACTTCTAGGTGAAATGCTACAACGGTAATTCTGTGCGCTTGTGGATTATTTCTGTATGCGTTAAGAAATACCAACAAGCATTTCTAGCATCGTTGCCATGGAACGGTTGTTGTAGTATCTCCAACCATAGTTCACCCATGTATCCTTGTGTTTTACCTTTCAGAAAAAATCCTTTTTCTTTTATCATGAAGCCCTTCAACTAAAAATCATTCTGCTCCTAAGGATGAGTTCTTAGAGCCACCACCATCGAAGCCAATCTTAGCTTCTGGCTATGAACTCTGTTCTAGCAGTACAACCATGGTTCGGGAACAAATGTTCTTAGGTTAAGTTATGAAAACTCTTTCCATCACCTACGGGAATTTTGAGCAGCTCTGTGCGTGCTTGACAATCTCAGGCATGGCACAAGAAAAACCTTTGGTAGAAGTTGTTTCCCTTCTTTTCAGAGGGCAAAACAACCTCCACCCACAACGTAGGGAAGGTAAACAGAGATTGGGAAGAATTGAGGAACATATTCTGTTTCGCATTCTTCGCTATATCTCAGATCATTTCCCTATGACAAGAGATTCTCTGCTCTTGCCAACATGAGAAGGAAACCATAGGTGCAGCCTGGGCTAGATTTTCAATCTTATCACACTCTAGCCCAGCCTTGTCTATATCAGACCATGTGTTGTAACAACACTTTTGGTCAAGTCATTGCAAGGAATCTGCCCTATAGGTTGATATCATTACTGGAGGGTCCTATGACTACAAAACCTTAGTGGAAGGAGAAGCACTTCTAGATCACATCCTAGAAAACACTCTTTCCATTGAATCCCTATGTGAAGACCTGAATCAAGCAATGAGAAAGTCTCTTCGGCTGAGGCCAAGCCAATAGCTTCCATCCAAATACCCTCATCTGAACCGGAAACTATGGCGGAAGGTGTCCAACCTTCGGACCATCCATTTTTTTAGGACGAACTTTTCCAAATATCTAGGAAATACATCAAATTAATGAACAAAACCGAGGTTCATTCTGACTTCCACATCCTTGCTAGCCTCAATTTTGATCTTCTCATAGGCTACCCTAAAAACCCCCTACAATGTGAACCTTGATGAAGAGGTTAGGAAAACTACTTTTGCCATATTTATAACTTGTCCACAAAACCCTATGGCAAAGCACAGACCGAAAGCACCAACTCTGGAGACCATGTTGAAGGTTTTGTTCATTGAGCATGAGAGTTTCTCTTTGGAGACCCCTCATGTTTCTTGCTCACTTTTGAAGGCTCCAACACTACTACATATTGATATATCACTATGGCCACTTTCACTACCGAAGCGATATAAGCGACTGTGTTATACTTTCACCGTCGGTTGGACCAATAGCGAGGCCTCCCAAGGAATGAAACCGGTAGTTGAGACTTCTACCACCGACGGTTTAACAATAGATGCGATAGTGGTATTTTCATAGTCGTATGAAAAGCTGAGCGAACTGGGTTACGTGTTATGGCTGTCGGCCCCCCATGACTATTTGGTCTATCGGCGGTGAAGTCAGCGTGAGTTATTTCCCAACTACCCACAACACAGTTGCATCACCATTACTTGCACTTCTCCATCTTTAAGGTTGGCCTATTTAACCAGGATTTGGATGCACCTCTTGGGCTCAATCCACACACTCGTGAGCGCTACTGTATCTTTCTTCATCGCCAAGAAGTGCTTTGTCTTCATCCTTGCACCTCTTAGGGCCTCCTCCTTGATGTGAGAGGTGCAAGATGGAGATAAAGCACCTCACCAAGTGTTTGGAGAAGGCCTTCAAGATTGGGTGCTTTACATTCCATAACCTTGCTGCCCTTAGCATAGAGATGCAGATCTGCATCCCTCGATGCTAAGAGGTAGCAAGATTATGGAATATAAAGAACCTCACTAAGATGCAGGTGCAAGTTTTGCAAGGTGCTCATTCTCCATCCTTGGCGAGGTGCAGCCCTTGAATAGGAGCTTGACCTTGATGATTGTAGATCTTCTTGCAGATCTTGTGTTAATAGAAGATCTATAATCATCCGGTTCTCTCCTGTTTAAGGGCTCCATACTCGATTGGGGGTGCTCCAAGTCTGCGAGGTGCTCATTCTTCAAGATTGGGTGCTTTATATTCCATCATGTAGCTCTCATGGTCAAGAAGCAGATCACATCCCTTGACTATGAGGGTTGCAAGATGGAAGGTAGAGACCTCACTCAGGGTGATGTTTTGCGATGTGCTATGTCGTTCATTAGATTCCATAATCTTTATACCTCAGAGGTTCTATTGCTTTGTATGTGCTAAATGCCATATGGCATGGATCTATTATCGTGTAGACCTCAATGGAAAATACATAAAGAAGTACTACCAAAGTATTTAATTTGGGTCAATGCTTGATAGCCGAGTCTCATCGGCTCAAAATAGCTGACACCTAGAGTATCGCCTTTAGAACAAAAAATAACAACAAAAGACATAGGATCAAAAGTGACATTCAAATAGTAGATTGTTTACTTATAACTTATAAGACCCTAGATATAATCTATGGTCCTAAGAAAACATTATTTACAACATCTTGTGCATGGATGGTCACTGCGATAGCCTCAACAGCATTAGTGAAGTCTCCATTTAGGTCATCTTGATCCTCCAACTAATTAGTGTCCGAAAAATCAGGTTCCAGGTGATGGAGCTCGTGCCCTAAATGTAGTTGCACTACAGCAAGAGCAGCACTGGCACCATAGCGGATTCCATGAGTTGCCACTTCTCTAGCACGAACCGGGATATCCTATACTCAATCTTCAAGAGAAACACCCCTGGCGTTAATTGTTGTAACTACGCCAAGTGTTGCACATTGGAGGTATAAGGAAAATGGACCCTAGGCCCATTTACTTTGGATTTTGTTGTTTGATGACCAACACAACCAAATTGGACTAATGAATTTGCAAGTGATTGTTTTGTAGTTCAATAGGAAGCAAGACGTGACTTGGACGAAGGCGACATGATGATCCGATGATCAACAACATAAGCAAGACCCTAGGAACACAAGAGAAGACCCAAGATATCAAGCAAAGTCCAAGCACGAAGATAGGAACCAAGCTGTATGCAAGATCGTAAAGAAACGAGCTCACAGAGGTGACCGAACGCTGGAGGAAAGTGACCGGACGCTCCGATCAAGAGGCTCGGCAACAGGCATGATTGGACGCTGGACCAGACGCTGGCTGTAGATCGACCGGATGCAGGACAGTAGAGTCCGATAGAGTACAAAGAGGTTCCAGAGCGGTGAAAATGCGACCGAACGCTGGCAGCGTCCGATCAGTGGATCACAGCTCCAATGCTCGGGACGACCGGACGCGTTCGGTTAGGACGTGATCAGCGTCCGGTCAGTAGTAGAAAAGCGGGATTTCGTCCCCAACGGCTACTTTCTCAGTGGGGCTTATAAATACAACCCCCAACCGGCCTTTTGGAGTGTGTGGAGCTGAGGAAACATATCTAGGGTGTTGATACACCATTTTAGTGATCTCCACTTGTATAGTGCTTAGTGATTCATTAGGTGATTAGCGTAGGTGCTTTGCGAAGTGCTTAAGTTGATTAGACCACCGCTTATGTGCTTGCTCTAGGTTTAGGCCTAGTGTTTAGTGAGGTTTGCATACCTCTTACCACTCGGTGCTTGCGTGCACCATTGTTGTACTTCGGAGGGGCTTGTGGTCTTGTGAGATCACACGAACCGCGTTTGTGGTGTGGCCGCCACCGTGTACCGGAGGGAACAAGGCCCGCGGCGTTTTCGGCCAAAGCTTGATAGTGAAGATAGTGGGGAGCATCTGGGAGAGGCTTGCCGGAAGGCACGTCGGAGACCCACTTGCGTGTGGGGAAGGCCCGAGGCTATCCACGGAGTTACCCGACCGGGAGCTTGGCCCTTGTGAGATATTCCTTGTGAGGGGGTCCAACGAGGACTAGGGAGAAGCTTCCGTGCTTCTCGATACCTCGGTAAAAATACCAGAGTCATCGATGGGAGTTTGCATATCTCTACCTTGCTCTTTAGCTTTCTCATTTACATTGATTGTTTACTCCTTTTGCGGTAGAGATAGCAACACACTAGCAAAACCGTAGTTGCACATTTAGATAATTTATCTTTTGCATAGGTTTTGCTAAGGTTAGAAAAAGAGGCCATAGTTTAGAGTTGAATTTTAAGTTGCCTAATTCACCCCCCCCCTCTAAGGTGTCACGGTCCCCTTCAATTGGTATCAGAGCCGGTTGGCTCAATTTGGACCTTTGGCTTAACCGTCGTTGAGCCGACGCTATTTAGAGTGGTTGGGATGGACACCTCTAGGCCTCCGCACTTTGACAGCACTAACTTCCCCTATTATAAAGCTAGAATGGCTTGCTACTTTGAGGCGGTTGATTTAGGAGTTTGGAGAGTCACTCGTGACGAGATGAAACCCATTAAGAATCCCGATAAACCCACAAAGAGTGAAGAAAAGGAAATTCATTTCAATGCTAGAGCTAAGAATTGCTTGTTTGAATCTTTTAGCATGGATGTGTTTAACCAAGTGTTCACTTTAAATACAGCACATGAAATTTGGTTAAAACTCCAAGAGCTCCATGATGGCACATCTAATTTCCATGAGCAAAAACATTGTCTAGCTAAACAAAATTATGATTCTTTTACAATGAATGATGATGAGCTTATTCGTGATATGTATTCTCGGCTGAATCTAATTATTAATGAGCTCCATTCAATAGGATTAACAAAGCTAGATGATGCGGACATCGTGAGGAAGATCATCTCCGTGCTACCACAAAAGAAATATGCAAGCATCATCACCATCCTTCACAACATGGATAACTTGAGCACCATGACCCCAGGCATAGTCATCGACAAGATAGTGGCATTTGAAATGTCACGTAAGATGGGTCAAGACGAAGCCTCTTCATCGAGCAAAGGCAAAGCTCTTGCATGTAGCGACAAAAAGAAGATGAAGGGCAAGCAAGTTGAGACAAGCTCAAGCTCAAGCTCCTCAAGTGAAGATGAAGAAGAAGACAAGGATGATGATGATGATGATGATGAAGATTCAAATGAAGATGATCAATCTTCCTCCTCCACCTCCGACCTTGATGAAGAATCAATCAAACTAATCAACAAGGTGGAGAAGATGATCCAAATGCTCAATGTCAAGGGTGTGCCCATCCAAATCCAAGATCTCATTTTCACCAATCAAAGAAATGAGCAAAGAAAGAGAGGATGCTATGGTTGCGGCGAGTTGGGGCACTTTGTGGAAGTTTGTCCAAACAAGCCCATACCCAAGACAAAGAAGAAGGCATGCAAGAACCAAGCCCTCACATCAATAAGGTCATGGGATAATTCTTCAAGTGAAGAAGAACACCATCACAAGAGGAGAGGCGCAAGCACTCATCATCAAGCTCTTCTCATATGTGCCTTATGGCACAAGGTAATGAAAGCTCATCCTCTAGTGGAGTGATAGTGATGATGAAATGCCTTCTTATGATGAAATTGTGCAACAAAATCTAAATTATGCTAAAGTTTGCACTAGTCAACAAAAGAAGCTCGAAAAATTAAAAGAAAAGCTAGGTAGTTCATAAGGAGCATACAAAACTTTGCTTGAACAATGTGAGAACTTTGCTAATCTCAATGGTGAACTATCTACTAAAATTGAGCAACTTAAGGCTAGTGCAACAACAAATGTATGCACAAACAATGGTGAGCAACTTGTAAAGAAAAATGAAAAATTAAAAGAAAAATTAACTAGCTCACAAGATGCTTATAAAAGTTTGCTTACTAAAATGGAAACCATGTGCAAACATTGTGATGAGCTAACTAATAAAGTTGCTAATTTTGAAGCCGTTAGTACAACCTCCACCAAGGCATCTAAAAAGAAAAGTTCTATCTTTAACATGTCTAAAAAAGATGCCTCTATCTCTTGCAATGATTTATGTTTAGACTCATCTTTGTGCAACCAAGTTTGTGTTGAGAAAATTGTTGTAGATACATGTACACAAGAGGTTGCAAAGGAGAATGAGCAACTTAAGCAATAAGTAGATCGCCTCACCAAGGACTTGACTCAAGTGAAAGGAAAGGCAAAGCAAGCCCAACTTCATCAAGATAACACCATCAAGGGAGTGAAGAAGCTTGATGAAGGACAAACCATGGTTTGCTACGTGTGCCACAAGGAAGGTCACAAGTCCTATGAGTGCAAGGTGAAGAATGGGGGAGGAGCAAAGAAGAAAGAGAAGAAGCAAACAAGCAAGCTCTCCAACACCGACACCAACGAGGTGGACAAGAAGGCCTCCACACCGTACCTGTTAAAGAAGAAGAAAAATGACAAGGTGGTGGCCATCAAGGTGAACAAGCAAGCCAACAATGGGGTCAAACGCTTTTGGGTGCCAAAGGAGATCATTTCCAACATGAAGAGCACCAAGAAGGTTTGGATCCCGAAAGGGAAGTGAGAAGTCCGATGGACTTCGGGGAATTTGGAGACTTGGCAAAGTATGGGTGCATTTCATGGGGCGCATCATGATGGACAAGATCATTGCCAAGTGGGTTAGTAAATACTATGGACCCAAATTCCCCTTCCCATGTTAGGTAACTAGATTCAATCTCCTTCAAGTAGTATCAATTTGCATTTCCTACAAGTGGTATTTCTTACAAATTGGTATCTTTAAGCATCTAGTTACTTTTCATGCCTATGTTTGCATTTGCATGCTTATATCTTTTGTCATGCATACACTAGGTATATCTTATGGTAGGCTTGCTCGGTTTCATTCTTAATCCTTGGAGCAAACCTACATGGTTTAAAATTGTTTAGGAGCACGGCACATAGCTTATCTTTTGATTGTTCATCTAATATGTGCCATAGTCCAAATTGTAGATAATTTCTCCCGAATATCGCCTTCAAAAATGACTCACATTCATGAGATGTCATCTTTAGTGGTATTATTGATTCTAAAATCAATGTGCATGACTTCTACAAGTATCCCACACTTGTGTGCACAAATTTAGGGGGAGGTTACTCTGCAAGTTGGATGCTTTGAGACTAACACCTTTTCAAGCTTATCATGTGTGTAGTAGTCTCATTGCAAGGAAAATGAAGTCCCCAGAGTTAAGGATCATACTTCAAATATCCACCACCTATTGCAAGTGGTAGAAATCAAATTGGTTTCCACATGTGGTATTTCTAAACCGATATCATCATGTTGATTTCATTTTGATATTTATATGCTTTCTCCATGCATTATATAGATTAAATTCCCTTGAGCAATAATTTGCCAAATATGCATATGCCTTGCTTTCTACCATATGTATGCATATAGTTAGAGGGAGCTTAATCTATATAATGTGATAGTCAAATTTTGTGACCTATTCCACTCTACACACAAAGGATCACAAACTTTGACCCTCCCTTGTGCTACTAATGTCTTCCTTTTTGGTGTTTGATTCCAAAGGGGGAGAATTTAGAGGACCAAAAGCAAGCACTAATTTGTAGGACCAAAAGCTAGATCATAATAATTTACAAGTGGTAATGGTCTACAAGTGGTGTCTACTAGTGATAATTGTTCGAGAAAGGGAGGATAGTGGATTATGGATTAGCCTATGTAATGGGGAGAATTTGTGGCTTAAATCCATAATACCACATGGGGATTTTTGCAAGGGCAAGATAAGTGTTCAAGTGGTATCTTCTAGTCTTACAAGTAGTATCTTTTAGCATCATATAACCTTGCCCCTTGCATTGCATCCTAGCAAGTAGATAGTTTTTTAAATTCCAAATTTTTATTATTTGCTTGCTTTGGTCGTGTTGTCATCAATCACCAAAAAGGGAGAGATTGTAAGGAAAATGGACCCTAGGCCCATTTACTTTGGATTTTGGTGTTCAATGACCAACACAACCAAATTGGACTAATGAATTTGCAAGTGATTGTTTTGTAGTTCAATAGGATGCAAGACGTGACTTGGACGAAGGCGACGTGATGATATGATGATCAACACCATAAGCAACACCCTAGGAGCACAAGAGAAGACCCAAGATATCAAGCAAAGTCCAAGCACAAAGATAGGAACCAAGCCGTACGCAAGATCACGAAGAAACAAGCTCATAGAGGTGACCGGACGCTGGAGGAAAGTGACTGGACGCTCTGATCAAGAGGCTTGGCAACAGGCGTGACCAGACGCTGGACCAGACGCTAGTGGCAGATCGACTAGATGTAGGATAGCAGAGTCCGGTCGAGTATAGAGAGATTCTAGAGCGATGAAAATGCGACCGGACGCGTCCGGTGGCATGTAACCGGACGTTGGCAGCGTCCGATCAGTGGATCGCGGCTCCAACGGTCGAGACGACTGAACGTGTCTAGTCAGGACGTGATCAGCATCCGATCAGTAGCAGAAAAGCAGGATTTTGTCCCCAATGGCTACTTTCTCAGTGGGGCTTATAAATACAACCCCCAACCGGCCTTTTGGAGTGTGTGGAGCTGAGGAAACATATCTAGGGTGTTGATACACCATTTTAGTGATCTCCACTTGCATAGTGCTTAGTGATTCATTAGGTGTTTAGCGTAGGTGCTTTGCGAAGTGCTTAGGTTGATTAGACCTCCGCTTATGCCCTTGCTCTAGGTTTAGGCCTAGTGTTTAGTGAGGTTTGCATACCACTTACTACTTGGTGCTTGCGCGCACCATTGTTGTACATCAGAGGAACTTGTAGTCTTATGAGATCACACCAACCGTGTTTGTGGTGTGGCCGCCACCATGTAACGGAGGGAACAAGGCCCGCGGCATTTTGGATGGAAGCTTGACAGTGAAGACAGCGGGGAGCATCAGGGAGAGGCTTGCCAAAAGGCACGTCGGAGACCCACTTGTGTGTGGGGAATGGCCGATGCTATCCACGGAGTTACCCGACCGGGAGCTTGGCCCTTGCGAGGGATTCCTTGCGAGGGGCTCCAACAAGGACTAGGGGGAAGCTTGCATATCTCTACCTTGCTCTTTAGCTTCCGCATTTACATTGATTGTATTACTCCTTTTGTGGTACAGATAGCAACACACTAGCAAAACCATAGTTGCACATTTAGATAGTTTATCTTTTGCATAGGTTTTGCTAAGGTTAGGAAAAGAGGCCATAGTTTAGAGTTGAATTTTAAGTTGCCTAATTCACCCCCCTCTTAGTCATCACGGTCCCCTTCAGGAGGGTCTAGTGGCGATTCTCCAGGTCGATCTCTCGACGACGAGTCTCTTTGATCCCGCAATGAGAAGCAGCCAATTGTTCCTCAAGATCTAATGAAAATGAAGGGTTACCGGATAAAGTCATGAATATAAAACAAAGACTCTTCAAAGAAATTTTACCTGCTACCCTAGCATGAGCTTCATCAGCCCTCATTTGAGCAACATTGTTCTCTTCTTCAGATGTAGAGAGGGCAATTTTAATGGCATTGAGACATTGCTCAAGTCGACCTTCCTCAAGCATGCCTTCAGAATATAGGTTTTTGGCCTCCCTCCTTCCGTGAATAAGATTCTGGATATCCAACTCAGAGGATGAAGATGAAGATGAAGATACCATGGACCAAGCAAGATGTACAATCCATTGTTATCCAACCTTCACTAGAGTTGGCCAATGTACCATAGCATGAGAAGTAGCCTTGCATATTCAAAGGATTAATGCAAGGCAATCATAGAGATAAGAAATCATTCCCTCTCACCCTTGGTGACAAAGAGGGACACGAAGGCGCAGAGGCAGATCCACAGTTTCTAGAGTTTCCTCCCTTGGACGCTTGCCATGAGCCATTGTTTAGAAGAAGACTAGAAGGAGAAAACAAAGAAGAAAAGATATGTGTCACAGCACAACAAATGAACACAAGCAGTATTCCTTCTACTCCACCTTGCCTCCAAATTTATAGGCCTAGGGGACAGTGGGTTCATCAAAAATTTGGGGGCTTGTGTTCACACTAAAATTTATTCCAAAATTTGGGGGCATGTGTTGACACCAAAATCTAGGAAGATGCACAGGAAGCCCAAAACTCAGGGAAGCATGAGTGAGTGTTGAATGTCGTCCCAATTTTCAACACCATCCCCATCACTTCGAGAACCGTTGTATACCTCGTCTTCTCTGATGTGTGCTCCCTAGATCATGCATCTTAACTGCACTGAGTCTGGGTGCATCTTCAAGGTTGGATTACAGTAAGTGCATGAGTGTTGAATGTCATCCCAACTTCCAACACCGTCCCCACCACTTATTACACCAGGAACCATCATATACCTCGTCTTCCCTGATGCGTGCTCCTTAGATCACGCATCTTAACTACACTGAGTATGGGTGCATCTTCAAGGCTGGCCTATTTAAGCTGGGTCTAGGTGCACTGAGTCCCTCACCCCTCCCCTCCTGTCCCCTCCCCTCCCTCCAAATCCCTTAGCATTAAACTGAGTGAGACGACAACTCCTTTCGTCCACCATGGTTCATGGCATACTTTGGTGGCTCTGCCATTACTAGGAGAAGTCTTTCAAGATAGGGTTCTACAGTGGCCTGCTGCTGGCCATTCGTCTTGGGTGTTAGAGGAAGTTTTGTGAAGAGATGGGGAAGAACAATACCATCTTCGGTGGCCCGGGTCACCGATGACATGGTGGCTAGGCTCGTTGAGGTCGGCGTGCGGGAGACTTCTAGGTCAGAATATCTGTAGGAAATCTTAGAGGGTAGAGAGTGCCTTACTATTGCCAGGAAACCTTTTGAGCCCAAAGATCTTGACCTAGGATCTCTCGATGCCGTGGCATGCGTTCCTCCCCAACGTTGATGAAGACGGCGTGGGCAAGGCTCCTCATTCTCTAGGATGTTAGAGGGAGTTCCGCCAGGTGGTTCTTCCCCAGGCTTCTTCCAGCCATCATCCCTGCTCATGGCGAAGATTCGAAGGCACGTTGAAGGTTAGTTACACCTTCATCCAACTTCTATGCTTCATGATATGTCCATCACTCAGTGCAGGGATAAACCTACGATCATCGCTAAAATTTGGCTTATGCCGATGCTTAACCTGATTTATTGTGAGAAACATACTGTTCATTCACTAAAAAGTACTAGTAAAGTAGTGCTGAAGAATAGGGCCAAGGTTTTTGACATCATACTATTGTTGCTAATATATCCTTGTTATTGTATGCCTATTGAATGAAAAGTGTAACAGAGTTAATCGAAAAAGAATATCTTTTGTTGATTTTGAACACTGTTACCTCACTGTGATGCTCATGGGGTGTTGCTTTGTATATGAAAATCACCATATGGTATGGCTTTGTAATCGCGTCCATTGTTATTGTAGAGATCAGTACCTTTATTATGCAACATTAGCTGATGAACTTTGTCATGTTAGTGTCCATTGTTATTGTAAAAAGTACATTATGTGTTCAGTATGCTACTAAGGCCCAGTTGAATTAGTATCAGCATTGTACAATTCTTTCACCATCGGATATAAGCGTTGTTGAAAAAATTGTATCACCGCCGGTAGCCTTCACCGCCGATATTGTCAAAATTTGCAAGCCAGCGTGAGACTCCCGCGTGTTTTTAGAATTTTTGGCGTGTTTGTGGTTAGCTTACAAAGACTGCAACCCACCCAGCTGCCACCCCTGTCCGTCTCCTTCTCAAAGTGCGGCTATCGGTATGCAAGCCACCACTCACCGCCGACAAGCTAGTGCTCTACGCTGGTACGCCCCACTAGCATGCTCACACAAATCCATCAGTGACCAGTCTAGTACTCATCACCGCCGTGGCCACTCAAGCTCACTACCGCAAGATCTAAAGGCAAGGGTAATGCCTTCTTGCACTTCCCTTATCTATGTTTCTTGGCTTTTTATTCATATTCCCCTCTTATCTCATCTGAGTATGAATCAAGCTTCCATCTGATCATTAAGGAGGTCGTGAGCACATCCCCGCAAGTGATCCTACTCTGATTTAGGCGATAGTGCTGCCGCTTGCATTGCTGGCCCCACTCTACCACATCCTAGTCAAGATGGAGGAGGAGTCTACCAACAAGAGGAACGAAGTAGACATCCTCATAGATGATGTCTTGGTCCTTATCCTCTGCTGCCTCATCGCCCACACCTTGTGCAACTACAAGTGTGTGTCGCTCCTAGTACCGCCTCATCTCTAAATTCAAGCACCGTAAGGAGCTGCCCCAGTTTGTCACCGGATTCATGTATGGCAACTAGAAAGGCAAACGCCTATTCACCAGCTTCACCGGTGAATACCCCTCCTTTTCCTTCTTGCCCTTCCCCATTCAGGATTTAGTCATCTCAGATTGCTATAGAGGCCTCTTCCTCTGCTGGTGTGTTGGGCTTTGCTATGTTGTCTGCAAACCGGTGACTAGAAAATCAATGGTACTACTACATAACAACCTTTGTTATGGTTCAACTCGCTTGGGGTTCGATCCCACAATCTCCTCGCACTTCCATGTGGTAAAACTATGGGTAAGGTCGCCTAGGATGTTAGTTATCAGCATCTACTCATCCAAAACTGGAGCATAGAAGTGTAAAGAATCTAAATGGGGAGAGGATATTCTAGTATGCAAATTTTTAGGAACTGTGTTTCTGAATGGTTTTATGCACATGCTGGAGGTGTCCCACATAGTTGCTGTTGATATGGAGGGGAAGATATAGAGGAAAATTCTTAGGCCACCAGGTCCTGCAATGTCCTAGATACCGACGGTGATGGCTATGAGTATCACTGCCGATAGCTTACTACCGAGGCCAAAATTGGACTACGATGTGGGTTACGACGCGGCTGTAAAAGGTGCGAGCATAGTAGTGAGAGTTCATCTCGCTTAGTGCCGCTTGCTTCTATGTGGATTGCAACCACCTCTTGACCTTCTTCTTTAACTTTTAAAAAGGATGGTTGTGGATGCTTTTGTTTTCCACAAATTTTGCAAATCCTATAGAAGCACTGTGGCACTAACCTTGCAGCTTGAACAATAAAGCTAAGTGTTTGGAGGTGAAGCTGGGAACTATACCACCATTGATAGCTGCAAGATGAAGTTCCCAAGGTCGAGTTTGTGACCATAAACAAAGCATTGTCGGCAGATACCCTGAATTATCATGAGATATATATATATATATAATCATAAAAAAAGATTACCATAAAAAACAACTTTCTTATTAACAAAAGCAATAACATGTTTTCAAGTAGGTATGCACCTTCGGGTATTCTTGGTCGCTAACCATTTCTTGTTAAGATTAAGAAGAACAAGGGGCATATGATGCAAGAGAACATGAGAGCTACATCAACTAAACATTGTGATGCCTTTGGTAATGGAACACAGTCCAAAGGAGACCCCGATATTGCACACCTGACTTTCACATAAAAGTCCAAGTGTGGGGGCGAGAATTTCATCACAAGATTCCATACACAACAAAGGTCATAAAAAATGATGTCAGCTCTGCCTTGCTAAAAAAAGAGAATTAAAAAAAGTCATATAAAAAGAGAGAAAAAATGATATATATATATTTATAAAAAAAGAGGAAAGATAAGGAGCCGTAAGATGGGCGCTCCTATTCTAGACCTTTGCTCTTACCACCAAGGCCCATAGTCCATACACACTAGTTGTGTGTGTGGCCTAGCCTTGGTGTTTGCCTGAGTTGGACCATACGTGATCATGCAACCGCTACAGCAACTTCAAAGCTTCATCCACTTATGCTGCCAGTAAGTACACTCAGGTATGTAAAGGTAAATAAAAGTTCACGAAACTCTTTTACTCATACTTGTCTCCATGAGATCATACAAGTTCATGATGTCTTTGTTCATGTCATATGCTTTGGTTTGGGTGTATTCTCACAAGTTACATCCACAGGCTTTTTAAATTGAGCATGGTGCTTAGGTTTAAATACCCTTCTTTAATCAAATTTTGACAAGGTGTTGAAATTTTGATTAATGAACTTGAGTTAATTTCATAAACGATGGAAGTAGTTTTATGATGGAGATGAATCAAGGCTATGTTGATTTTTATAATTCTACCTTAGCCTTGTTTGAGTTATGCTAAAATATAAAGAGTTGGGAGAACAAATAAAAAAAATATAATTATCATAATAAAAAAATAATTAAAATAAAAAATATAATAATAATAATAATAAGATCTAGGCTCTCAAGTTTTCAACTGGTAGAGCCCTTGTTGTTTCTGTCTTTGTTTTTTGTAGAAAATAAATGCAGGTACAAGAAACAAGTGTGGGGGAGGCGATCAACTCAAGCATTTCTTGCCAAAATGCACAAAAGATCAAACCTTTTTCAAATTCGATTTGTGCATCCTCACTCCCTTGTTTTGAATAAAAAGTAAAATTGATCAAATTAAAATATGATTTTACGACAACGCACCAACTCCATGCTACCTTTTGATTAAAGTTTGCATACTCTTTATTCCTCGCCAATATTCCTACAACTTGCGAACAATTATCATAGGGAGCCCATTTTATCTAAGTGATTGAATATGAGATATAGTAGGATGGAAATGAAACTTGCTCGCTTTTTGCAAAGTACTTGGGATTTATTTTACAAAGTCAAAAACTCAATTAACATGCTTCTCAAATGATATTTAATTACCTACCAAGGCCAAAAGATGAATTCCTTTCAAAACCTTGTCAAATATGCTACTTATTCTTATACTGAGCTTTGTCAAAATATTGTGATACTTTGTGAAGAAAATTTTCATGTTTCTTGACTCAAGAGCACGTACATGCCACCCACAAATAGAAGACTAGCACAAAAATTCCATCCATCCACCCACAAAAAGAAAGCTCCATGAAAATTGATCTCGCTTCACCATGGTTTCATAAAAAAGAGAGGCATGGCAATGAAAAATAGAGAGAAAAAATGGACAAAGGAAAATCCAAAATAAAAAGGACTCAAAGAAGTCCAAAGAAAATGGACTAAAAAATTCCAAAAAAAAGAAAGAAAAAAGATAGAATCAAAAGATTGCCATGGCCTCTAGAAAAGAAACCTATGGTGAAGGAGTTAAGATAAAAAAACAATAAAGGAGTATTTCTTCCACAAAATCCATGAAATACCACACACTTGCACCTCTTGATCAGATTGTATGACTTATTTCTCTTTAGATCTGGATTTTGACTTCGCAACATGTGCAAGGTAAGTATGCCACACACTACCCTACCTAAGAAATCCACAAAGCCTTTCTAGAGGTAGGAAGTAAAGGTAACATATTTTGCCTAAGTGAGGAACCAAAAATAACAGATATGAGTGACCCAAGAGAATCATTTTGAGGAGCAAGGCTAACATTTACATTTTCAAAATCAAACAAAACCCAAGTTGCTATGCAACAATAGAGTAGGAAGATTTGAATCCTTACTGTTCCATTATCCAATCACTTAAGATTCTATGGTAGACACTCAGAAGTTCACAGGTTTAGGAGAGGTTTGCAATAACTTGTATGCAGATTTCAATTGAGGAGATGAACAAGCTTAGTCCTTAGAACTTTACTCAAGGATGAGCAAAGGACTAAGTGTGGGGGAGCATGTTGGCGGTCCTTAACTCACTTTTTACCATCAACACTTATATAAAATCCATCCAAATGAACACCACACTTAGAAATAGGGCTCATAACTAATAAAGTTCCATGAGTTTTGTTGATTCATCAATTGCAGGAGGACATGTCAAGATAACATAAGAAACATGTCAAAAGTACACAAAGAATGAGGCATAACATCAGCTGACATGAGCCCAAGGGGAGAAGGCCCACTTACCAAGCAAATCAGGGCCTAGTCGGGTTGAGAAAAAGGCCAAAACCCATATCAAATCAACTTCAAATAGCGCAAAACTTTGCAAGACCCGCCTAGAGGCCCAAAAGAAGCATCCCACCGAAGATGGGGCCATTTGGGCCTAGTTGGGATGCAGCCACACCCCTAGTGTGCTTGCACCACCACTGGGGCCTCTTGAGCCCATCTTTCATTTGTTGTCAGATACCGCCTTACCCACATCAGTTCCCAGGGTGTCATCTAGGTTCAGTGCACCTAGATGGCAGTTTGGAGGTCGGTTTGGTGCTTTCCATGAGGAGCTGAAGCATTTTTCAAGGAACCACTCCACTCCAGCTCTAAAAGGAGGCTCCCTCCTCCTCATCAAGCAATAAAACACAAGAGAGCACAATGTGACAAGAAGAAAAGAGCTCCATTCCTATTTTAGCTCTTTAGCTAGTACTAATGTAGGGAGTGAGTGAGTAAGAGTGGAGAAGTACCAGAGTTGTAGGCTACCTCCTCTTGTGTACTTGGGGCCCCTTGTACACTTAGCAGAAGGAATGCTAGGAATCATTAGCTCCTCTCCACTTGTACCTCTATGATCCAAATACTACTTGGAGTATAAGGTTCGTGTTTATCTTTGGTGGTGAGTTCTACTTTAAGTTAGTTTTGTTCATTATTTACTTGTAGGTTCATTGTTAGTCCTTATGAAGAATACTCTAGTAAAGGGACCTGATAAAGATGGATAACCCTAATCGATGCTAGAGTACTAGTCGATAGCATAGACGTGGTGTCTACGCTAGAGGCTACCTTCATTTGCCTCATTCCCCATGGTTAAGGGGTAGGCAGCAGGTGGTGATAGCCCTATCTATCCCTGGTAATCCCCCATGTTTGGGTATGGCGTAGTGCTGGAAGCTAGAGGTACTTGACAGACCAAGTATAAGCTGGTGCTCGAAGTAAGTCTATAGTGGCAAAGCTATCTTAACTTAGGATCTCCTTCCCTAGAAAACCTCACTACCCGAGCTATCCTTCTTCTTATTATCATTAGGTGAACTAGCTTAAGAGACTCTTACACCTCCGTTCCTCGTGGAAATATGGTACCCTAAATACTTCCAGGTGATATGCTACAACGGTAATTCCATGCGCTTGCGGATTATTTCTATATGCGTTAAGAAATACCAACACTATCGCATCACCTTTTGGATCTCCTACCGAGAGCCCAAAAAACCCATGTCATACTAATTGGGATCATAGTGATGATGGTTTCCACTCAAACCTAGTCGGGGTCACCATCCACAATCTCAGCTAGGGCAGCACCATCTGGAACAATCGGACAATTCCAATGAGTGCGATCAGCGCCATGACCTTGGAGCCACTGAACTCATTAACACAGCGGCTTCACGCCTTTCTCTCTATGACCACTACCAGCCACATGGAGTTAACCACATGGATGTTGATGATGATGACATCATCTTGCATACACGCAATTGTTATCTCAGTGCGAATGATTATGAGGGGAACGGGTACATTACCCCCGAACATTCTCCCCATGATCATTTAGATTTTGATTATGCAGTACCTTATGAGACCAGCCAACAGGCCCAGGATCATCTGCATAATCACAATGACATGTTAGTAGATGAAAATTAGAAACTTTGACATCTGCTCCAACAACAGAACGCACCTCGGGGCTGTCAGGCCCACAACGTCATTCTGTGAGCAACTCTGGTGTTTTCTAACACTGAGCAAAACTTGGTCGAGGCCATGAGGAAAGCGGCAGTGATGCCATAGCCATCCATAGAAGAGGGCTGATAGGATTTCCAAAGGATTCAAGAGCTAATAGCGGCCACTGCCGACTGCATACCAGCACCCAGCGATTAGTCTACCACGCATAGTCGCGCACCTCGAAGCTCAGGGGCTCGACCACCACACCAATCTAATAGATCCCCATGCCACAATTTCATATGCCACCAAAGTCCCACCCTACAACTGGGCAACATTGGTGGTGGACACGGAAGTGGTGGGCGAGGAGGTGGTGAAGGACCAAAAACAACGACCAGAGGGAGAGGTGAATGGGAGCCTCAAATTTCTTTCAAAATATTCAGCTGCTGTCCCAACTTCACTGCCAAACACGCAATCAAAGCACCGTGATGTCCATGGTCCAACTAGTGGGTGGATGTTCCTTAGGAACATAGTGGGCCACCACAAATGAGCAAGAGATGCTTCTCTAACCGAAGGATGAAAATGAGATACCCAACTCCTATTGAGGAGAAGTGAGTTCCTGAATCTAAAATACCCAAGCCAACTAGTGACAACAGTACCTAGATAGGTTCCTTGGATCAAGAAAAAATTGACTCAAAAAGCAAAACTCAAATCGGATCATGAACGCGCAAGAAACGAAACAAACAGCGCTAAAACTGTTGATACCAAACTTGTCCGGGAGCTACACCGAACATGTCTGGTAGCACCATAGAGGACCAGCTCAAAACTCAAAATCACATATCCTACCAAACATGTTCTGTGTGCCTACCGGACATGTTCGATATGACTTGATAGCACAGAGTGATCTTGGGAGAAAAATTGAAAAGCCTACCAAACGATGTCCAAGTAACGTGAAATTTTAACCACAGCCTCTAGACACCTTGAGTAGGTCTCTACCAAATTTCAGCTCGAAACTCAAAAGTTTGTCTACCAGACATGTCTCATATGCCCACCGGACATGTTTGGTATGCACGAGCAGACTTTGGGAAAAATTGATTTCAAGACCAAAACTCAACAAAACCAACTTAGACCGACATGAAACTTTGTACAAGGATTCACCAGGGAGTAAGTAGGCTATAAAGGATCATGGTCTGAGACAAATCAAAACTCCATGAATCGACAAAAATCAGTGCAAGAGCAAGTTTTCTCCCCAAAACAAAATTGACCCCGATCTATGAGCTTGTGTGGAATCTGAGGATTTCCTTTAGTGAAGAACTTCAACACACATCCTTGCCCATCTAGAAACAACCGGGACAACTCGAAACTCACCAAAATCGATGAATTGAAGCAAAATAGGGGAGGGGTGAAACAAGAACACGAAGAACACAAAACAAAAATCATAAGACACTACTCATGATCTGCATCTCGGAGGACAAGGTGAGGTAAAGGCCTCACTTCCCACTTAGGTTTGGAGTACATAGATTCGATCAGTTCATCGATGGATCACAACAGTCTAGAGGGAGGAACCCTAGCAAGGAAGAAAGAAAATGCTGACAGAAGTGATGGGGTAGAGTGGAGGCAGCCCCGTCTTATTTATAGGCCTATTACATAATTCCACTAATGCCATTAGATATTTTGAGCCAAACCACTTGACCCGAGGGCGTTATGGTCCAACTCTTTTTTTTATCAATTGGACGGCCATGATTCCTACACATATTTGCTTCGCCTCGATGCAACCTCTGTGATTTTACCACGTGCATCACTGTTCCTCCTCGGAACCTCCACCCAGGTTTTGAGGCCCAAACCTGAAAATCGTCCACCGGTGGTTTTGAGGCTCAACCTACCAAACCATCCACACCTAGTTTTGAAGCCCAAACTAGCAAACCATCCTCCGATGGTTTTGAGGCTGAAACCACCAAACCGTCCATGAGTAGCATACTCCATACGCATCCCCCACAACTCGACGCATGTCACCTCCATCCTCGACTGCCCGGGCGCCAAGTCTTCCAGAGCCTCCTCTCAACTTGCATGTCCGCCGTGTTGATTCGGTCAACACGGTCACTCCTCCATGTAGACTTGCGCTTGTTAATGTCCCAAGTGTCAACCACAGTGGATGGTCACCCGACCTCTTGGTCCCTTAGTCCAAGCCACATGTCCATCCTTCACCGCTCCTGCTCCATCGGCACGGCATGTCCCTACTTGACCTTCACCTCACCGTCGACCATCACCTCTGAGCTCTACACCTGTGCACCACAAGACAAGAGACATGTTGCACAACCCAACTCATGCCATGGTTAGTTCACAAACTCAACCCAAGATGTGAATCATGTTGACAATCACTCATCACAAATCTAAACCAAAAGGGCACATACCAACCTTGTGTTCATAGGTGGCGGTGGAGGGCACTCTACCAATGGAGTGAGTCACAAAGACGACAGGGCTAACGATGATTTGGGGAGTAGCTATTACTCTAACGGTGAAGGTGATACCCACCATGATCAGAGAAATCCCAGGAACCTACCCGAGCTAGCACCACGTGCCGCCGAGGGCGATCCCTATGACTTGGTTGGACCCCCTAAGTTCGGATACCAAATTTGGTCGGCTCCAATGCCTCGTAGGTTATGTGCTCTGAACATTGAGAAATATGATGGTGAGTGTCATAGAACTGCCCAAATTATATGGCCCACATACACCTATCATTGTCCTAATGACCTCTGACTACGACACATGAGAGCCAGATAACTACGGTAGTCTATCGGGTGTCCTCGGGGAACCCTGAATCATCCACATTTTACAACTCATATAGGATCAACATGGAGTTACCACAACATTACAATAGTTGGTCCAAAAATATCATACATCAAAGTGCTGAAGATTTACGTAATTAAATTACAAAGCATGTTCAAGTTAAAACTTAACTTATGTTCAAATGGTGAGTAGAATTGCGGAAGTGACTTATATAAAGCATCAAAAGTAGAAGTGATGTCCAGATCATGTCGAGCCCACTAACGTTATGTCAACTAGCAGCACGAGTCAGATCTAGCAACAGGGGCTCACAAACCCTGAGTACTAGAGGGTACTCAACAATTCTTACCCGACTAAAACAAAAGGCTCCAAGGGCATGCAAACTTAAAGGAAAGTTTGAATCAAGAATAACTTTTATAGAAAAGCTTACTACAATTGAATCCTTACTTTCAATGCTTTAGCTAGGTATTAAGTCACTAGTGGTATCCAGTTTGCACCTGATCTAGCTCAATCACTTCTTTAAGCATCTGATCTCAACCCATCTTATCTCACAACCTTAAGTAACCATGTTTCATTGATTAACTACGTTGAGTGGTCAGAGGGTCGAGTCTCCATAACTGAGGAGCACAACGATTCAAATCGATTTGGCCCAACCAGGGTTTCCTTACCACATGACATATGTAGGTCCTAGACCTACATATACCAACCTTCACTCGGATCCTCCAAAACATGAATGGGTTCGCGCCACCCGAGAATACAGTACTCCTCCTCCCTATGTCGACCCAACGGTTTCAAAGGATGGGTACACACTGCTCTCGCCATCTCTCCACTCCATATGCGTGGTTGTCCATTCCCATAATGGAATGGCATAGGTATTAGGCTTACCAGAGTATGTGGCCAGTACTGTAAAGTCTTGACCACATGGTGGCCTACAATGGTACGATCCTTAATCGACACATGCAGAGGCACTACATTGAGACTCCATTCTCGATGCAAGCCACTCACCCGGTCTCAATTTCATATTATCATAACCAAGGTATATCACAACCCATAACTAGGGTTGAGAAGAGCGAGGTAAACCTATTCACTCGAACAATGAAGCCATCATTTGACTTCTATCAAAGACTAAGCATAACTAAGCATCAGAGATATTGACCTATTCATACAAGTAGGGTAGAACTAAGGATACCTGAATATCATGGTAATCATGCAGCAACGGTATTCCACCAACTCCTAATTACTTAATGCACATCACACAAGACTTAAAGTGTATTAAAGATTTGTAAATACTAAGAGAAGGGTTTATGCTCTGGGGCTCGCCTGCGTTGCAGAGAAGGTTAGATTCCACAGAGAGATCCAAAACTTAGACTTGGCACCAACACCATTGGTGGATGGACCTTCTCTAAAACTTGATCAACATGAGTCTTCTCACTCTCATACACTACACGTAATAAATGATGCTTTGTTTAATATGATGGACTCCATGCCATGATGCATGATCAGAGATGCACAAGTGCACAACAGAAATTAAACAAAATTAAGAAAGTTGAGTACAACTTTCCTTCACCAAGAAACTAGGGTTATTATCATAAAAGCATTTTAGTTAACTAACTATCAAGTTAATTGGTTGTCTATCATGAAAGTAATTATACTAACATGAACCCGCAAGATTAGCATGACAAGCATCTACATGGCTTAATCACTTATTTTGCTTATAGAACTAATCAAGACTTTCATACATGCATCCATGGGTTTGATATATAATTAAGCCATTTTAATTAGTAATCAAAAGTTGATTATGGGCACATCAAGAAAATAGTTAAGTTGCCAAGGAACAGCAGAGGTTTGCTGTTTGAAGGTCCATAATCAATCCCAAAATCACATCAAAGACATTTAAGGATTTATAGAAATCATTTTAGCATTTATTAATTAAAGAAAAGGCATTTAAACATAGTTAAATTAATTCAACAAGTTACATTTATCAAAACAGTACTAAACTTTTTGTGAAGGAAGGGACAAGCATATAAAGCATACACAAAAAGTTTCTGCATCACAGGATTAATATTTTTATTTATAAAAATCATACAAGGTTCATTTTATAATTAAAAGAGGTAATTTTTAAGGATACAAAAACTACTAAAAATGACAAATTCATATTTTCCATGGTAGAGAATCTCATGACAAAGCTACACAACAAATTTCAAAATTTTATCAAACTCGTATAATTTATTATGAAATAAACAAGAAACTGCACATAAAAACATTTTCTAAAAAGAAGAAATCATTTTCTGTGCCAAAATTCTTTTCTCACCCACCTCACCCCTCCCCACCGCCACTGATGCATGGGGCTAGGGTCAAACCAATCCTGTCCACCCTTGACCGAGCTGAGGACGGCGGGTAAGCCGCGCTGTTCGCTAATGGCGAGGTTGCTAGCGCTGAGAATGGTACCTATAGACTCCCCTCGACCTCACGCATGCGTCGATTCTATTAAATGAATGGATTAGGGCTCGGCTCATGCGCTGTCATGGCCATGGTATACCAGCAGTGCATTGCCGTGGTGGAGATAGCCATCGGTGGGGTTACCGATGATGGAAACGGCACCAAGGACTTCCTCACAACCACGCGCACACATCTACGGTGTTAGTTGATCAAGCTTGGGTTCCTACTGAGCTCGACCACAACCATGGCAGCATGGCGGTGCATGGCATGGTAGCATAGTGGCAAAATTGCCACTCTAACAAGAAATATCCAAGATAGTGCTCGCTTAGCACAAGGGAGCTCACCACAACAAGCTAGGCTTGACGGTTGAAGCGGAGGTGGCGTGGATGCGGCTGTCGATGTTGATGGCAGGTTCGGTGGCATGCATCGATGGTGAGCTGGCGTTCAAGCATGACCTAAATAGGAACCACTCAATGGTCAAGAAGATGAGCATCACCAGTGCACATGTGAACTAGAACAACAAATGACATGGCATATGGAGCTCTAGAATGGCCTGGCCATGGTAAGGTGCTCGCGGTGGCCATGGCGGCGCTATCGTGATGGGAACGGCACGTGCGGCTGATTTCGATGATGATAGGCAGCATAAGCAAGTCAGCGGTGTTCACGAGGAGTAGACAGAGTTGGTGGTGCGAGCAATTGAGCTTGGAGCGAGTGGTGGCGGTGAATTTTGGACGACACGTCAATGTGAATGGCGATGAGCAATAATGGAAGAAAAGGGAAGACGCTGGCGATGCTGTGCTAAAGATGGTGAGGGTGAGACATAAGAGAACAATAGCAGCTGTGTCCCAAGTGCCAAAACAACAAGAACAAAGGTAGTGGACGGCCATCAACGATGAGCAGGTGAAGCTAGCAGCTCATCGAGATTACT
This sequence comes from Miscanthus lutarioriparius, assembly GCA_904845875.1. NCBI lineage: Eukaryota > Viridiplantae > Streptophyta > Magnoliopsida > Poales > Poaceae > Miscanthus > Miscanthus lutarioriparius. Next base: position 64,076,109 of record CAJGYO010000004.1, on the reverse strand, counting down.
GTTCACGCTGATAGGTCATCTTCTCGTCCCTTTTTCTCTAGATTTCACAAAACGACTTGATGATAAACCTTAACCAATGTTGTTCATCTATGTGAGATCTCCAACAATGCTTCAAGGTTCATCATCCAAAACTTGCTAGTTTAACAGATTTTGAATTTCGAAGATGAGTACTTTGAAACTGAGAAACTAGTTTCGGTTAGGGTTTTTATAAACAGTTTTGGTTAGCAGACTTTGGACAATTAATTAGTGAACAAACAGCTATCAGTCATATCAACCAATTACATGGTAACATAGCTCAAACATAGCACTAAGCAATGAAACAAAGTTTGAACAAATTTTATTCATGAAAATCCATTTTATAAATCTCCAAAGATTGAACTTATTAACTGGTTTTCAGGGAATTAGCCATAAAAATGACTAAGTGCGTAGTCAGCATTAATTCAATTTTCGGAGCTCAACTTTAGCATGTTTGATTCAAAAACCTTATCAAACTTTTATTTCACATGAAAACACATACTTTGTACTATAAAGTTTATTTTAGCAAAATTTTATTTGTGTAAGCAATTTCACATATATAATTTCACCAAGTTCTTTAATTAGAATTAATGATAACATTTCATGCAACATAAGAAACACCATATATGCAATATATGAATGCAACAATTAAAACTTAAATGCACAAATGACATGATTGTTGACGATCGATAACAAACATTATAAACCATCAATATAACATGTATAAGGGTATGAAAATAATCACCAACAAAGGTTTAGGGTTTTAAACTAAAAAATTCCACAAGTTTTGGTGAATCTATGTTTTCAGTAGGGTTTATCCAGAAAACCCTCAAGGTGGACGTAGATGTCAGAAGTAATCACGCTTATCCGCGGCATAGATAATACTAGAAGACACCAGAGGACACCACACCACGGCAGAGGTCGAGAGGTCGCTAGGTGGGACTAGCCGGTCCCACCTACAGACCAGCCAGCTTGTGGGGCCACCTGTCAGCCTTCGCCTTGCTATGTCGGCTCTCCACCACCTCTTAGGTTGCATCTACACCATCCATTCAAGTTGATTTGATCCGAGGGCTCACGATTGATGCTCTAGCCTATATATACCAGCCCCTGCCACCCCCCGGAGGCATCAAACCCTGATCAAGTCAGTTGAGAAGACAGAAACCCTAATCATCCTTAGAGCTCCACAATATTCTAGGGCAAAGCTAGCTAGGCTAGGTCTAGAAGAGGGCAAGCTTCGCTTGGATTCCTAATCTTGTCAAGAAGTGTGGCTTGGTATAGCCCCATGTATCCTTTTTTGTATCTTTCATTATTCATATGTTTGCTATAGTTGATTTGACATTCTCCTTCATATTATTCATGTTCCTAATTATAATGTTCATCATCTACTTTGATTATATACTTAGTATAGCTAGATTGTTTTTATGGTCAAGCATAACTTCATATAGTGCTCGCTCTGGTGTACACGGGGTGAGTGGTCGACATTGTGTAAGCGTGGTGCTTATACGTTGTTCACCAGGGGATGCACCATATTCCAGGCCATGTGGTAGATCGCGGATGTGACACTCCCGTTGAGTCCTTTGTAGTCCACTCCCCGAATATAGGACAAGTAGGATCTAGTTACGAAGGAAGACAAGCTTTGTTCTTAATCTTCCTTAGTAATATCCCTTATGTATAGATATAAAGTTGATCTTAGCCATGACTACTAGGTGTAATTGCACTAATCAATGTATGCTTTGACTTGTATTTAAGAGTGACTTAGGAATTATTCCTCTAATATTCTACTTAGCGATGCTAACGCCATATAAAGGAGTACTCTGAGTGATTAATTATCATTTATCATTACTTATCATATACATTTATCTCTTGACTTACCCCTATTGTGAGTAGAAGTTGGTTATGGTTTATCTCTCCATCTTGCATATAAGTTATCAATATATTCAAACTGCCCATCCTTCCCTATGCTAAAAATATAAATAACAATACCTAGAATACTCCTGGGTGAAGTGCTACAATGGTATATTATCTATGCACCTATGCGCTTGAAGATCAATATCATTCATACATTTATTCTTTCAAGTCACAAGTAAATACCAATAAGCATTTCTAGCATTATTGCTAGAGATTAAATTTAAAACCTTGATCTTAGTAGTGATGTTCAGAAATGTCAACAAGTATTTCTGGCGCCATTGCTGGGGAAGGTAGGTAGACAAAGGAAATATTGATAAACTTGTACTTATTGATGAGATCGAGATAACCATATAACTCTGCTCAAACAGGCTTACCCTTGTTCTATCTACTTTTATATCTTATGCAGGGTAATGTATGATTGGTTTTGACTTTCCAACAAACTACATTGAAGATCCAAAAGCTTTAATCAGGAGAACTAGGGCCAAACTCAAGAAAGTCTTAGCTTTAGAACCGAAAGACAACCAGATAAGGCAGAGCGTAACACCAGATTTTGAAGCCATGACTGACAAGACTCTTCGTGAATTCTCTGCTCCAACTACGGCCAACATCCGTACTGGACCAACACTCAATGTGGGAGACAATGGATTTGAGCTCAAGCTAGCTCTCATAAATATGGTGCAAGTTAGCTTGTTTTGTGGAAAGGCACATGAAGATGCGAGTGCTCATCTCTAACACTTCCTGGAGATCTGTAGCACTTTCACCATTAAGGGAGTTTCCAAAGACGCCATACTACTTTGCCTCTTCCCATTCTCACTCTTGGGGAAGGCGAAGCAATGGTTCAACACCAATAAAGATAGGAATACTACATGGGATAACTGCTCCACTGCCTTCCTAGCAAAGTTCTTTCCCATAGGCAAGACCAATGCTCTACGTGGGAGAATTTCAAGCTTCCAATAGCAACATGATGAATCGGTCCCTGAGGCATGGGAACGCTTTCAAGATGACATATCAGAATGTCCTCATCATGGAATGGAGAATTGGCTACTCATGCAGATGTTCTACCATGAGTTGACTAACAGTACCCATGAGAACATGGATGTTGCTGCTAGAGGTGCTTTCTTATCACTCATAATCCTAGGTGCAACAACTCTCATAGAGAAGATGGCCTCCAACCAAGGCTAGAATGAAGAACGTCTTCAAACCCGCAAGAGAGGTGGAGGAATGCATCAACTCAAGGAGGTAGACATGTTGTATGCCAAGATGGATATACTCATGAAGAAGCTCAAAGACTGAGCCAATGAGAAGCAAGAAGTCATGCACATTCATGATTCCCGCATGACATGTGAATAATGTGAAAACACTGTGCATTCAGGGAGCAACTATCCTGAAACCCATGCGGATGTGAACTTCATCAACAACAACTACTTTCGTCCTCAGCAAAATCAAGGATGGAATCAGCAACAAAGGCTGAACTACCAAGGTAATTACCAAGATAACTATCAAGCTAATAATTCAATAATTTTAACAACCAACCACCATTGAGAGAATTAATTTCTAGCCAAGCTAAAATAATGGAGGTCTTATCTAGAAAACTAGATTCCAATGATAGAATCTTAGAAAACATAAATAATAGAATAGATAGCTTCTCCTCTACCATTAAAAACTAGCATAGCTTTAATAAAATCATAGAATCACAAATAGTTCAACTGGTGGCCGCTATTCCTCCAACTGACAAAGGTAAGATTCTAGGGCAACTAGAACATCTAGAAACAGCAAATCTTGTCGATATTCACAATGCAACATACTACTGTATACAACCATCGATGGGAAGGTGGATAGACTATTCCTTGCCTCAAAAGAAAGGTGATCCAAGAAAACCTATCATCCCCATAGCCATTGGAACTCAAATTTTCCAAGAAGCTATCTATGACTTTGGAGTAAGTGTCAACATTATGCCTAAGGTAATCTATGATAAAAATTAATAGAGATACTTTGTTGTACACAAATATGCATTTACAGCTTGCAAATTAGTCCCTCTGCTACCCTAAGGGAATTCTTGAAGACATTTGTGTATCAGTGGGACAATCATACGTACCCATAGATTTTGTGTATTTGGAAATAGGTGGAGATGTAAGGGCACCCATTATCCTAGGCCGACCCTTCCTAAGCACCGTGAAAGCCATCATCTAAGCAGACAGTTCAAAGATCTGCTTCACAATCAAGCATAAGGAGAAATTCACTTTCAAGAATCATATCTTACAATCTCCAGGTCATCCACAAACACTATACTTGCCCAGAGACACAACAATGAGCAAGAAGAACAATCAGAGAAGAAGGAAGAACAAGGCAAGGCAGCCATAAGAAGAGTTAGTCAATATGATCAACACACTCCGATCAGAGTACGACCACTTCCTCGCTCCACCATACCTTGCCAAGAAGGACGATCCAGGCGTACTCACAATCATGTGTACAATAGGACAAATAATATTCCATAAGATCTTCTGTGACATTGGGTTGGGTGTCAACATAATGTCCAAGATGGCGGAACAATCAATCTGATTTTCGGAGGGAGTAGCGAAAGATATCATGGTAAGAATACATGATCACTATGTCCCTATCGACTTCATGGTCCTTGATATGGGAGAAGAAGAAGACATGCTCGTCATCCTTGGTAGTCCATTCCTCAATACTACCAATGCGATCATCTATGTCTGATCTAGACAAGTCCACTTCTAATTCCCTAGAGAAAAGGTATGCTGCTATTTCAATAGTTATACCAATTATGAATAGCCAAAGAAGACCTACTTCAAGAGGAGACATCGATCATCCCGATGCCAAAGGAATCAACCCCCAAAGAATGAATGGGAGGAAGATGAAGAAGTTGTGAAAGATGAACCTACTCCACCAAAGTCAAGTCCACAAACCAAGCAGGTGTGGAAGGAAAAGGTGACATCATCCGAGTCACCATCACTAGAGGTGCAACCATCAAGGTCTTCATCCCTAGGACCGATAGATGCACCTAGAGAATAAATGACTTTCTCTAGTCAAGTCCTGTCTGGAGGACCTAAAAATCTGAACCCTCGCCATGAGGTAAAATTGGTAGTTATCTATATTTACTTTTTAGCATTGCACGAATTATTTTTACTTTAGCATATATACTTTTCTACATTAGCATTGAATTTAGAAAAAAATCTCATTATTGCATTATAAAAATACTAAAGCCCCATGTGAATAAACATTCACTGTGGTAGCAAAAAATTAAAAATACCATGCATACAATTATATAAGAAAATACAAAAATGTTAGATGAGCGTCCTTCTAAAATTCTACCAAAACAAAAATCTTTCTAAATCCCAAGAATAACTAATCTCTAGACGGCTGACCGCTAACCTATTGTCCTAATTCATTCCATGAGTTTTGGTGATCTTATTAGTATTTTACAGGATGATACACATGATCAAGAGAAAGTTCACTTAGCTATCTTCATCTCGCTCACCCATGGACGTGGAAGACAACTGCTGGTAAGACTGCTCTGAGAAGGATCACTCAACTTCAATATTCGACCACGACAACATTCAGCTTGGGGGAAGAGCATCCCCCATGTATCTAGCTAAGTATTTCTTTCCTTTTGTTATTCTTAAGTTTGCTTTACATTTCCTAGTTAAAAAATGTATAACTAAAAACAAAATAAAAATTGTCTTTACCTAATATATATATATTAGTAATGTGTGATCTAAAAAATGAAACCAAATAAAAGGTATGTGTCTCAGTTTAATTTTTAAGAGCTAAATAAATAAATGGACTCTAAAGAAAATCTCTTGAAATAAAAATGATGAATAGTTGCCATGTTGTAATTCCTTTCAAGTACCTAGTTTTTAGGATTGAATTCTCCTGAGTTTTGGATAAGACTGTTTTGATATGAGAATTTACTCTGAGCATGAAACTCGTGGGTAGCATATGCTGACGGATATGATATGAGAAAGGGTAGCTACTGTTTATCTTGTTCCAAGTCATACTAAAGTTCTGGAGATTTATCTTTTGGAAAACATAAATGCTACATGATGTGTTCCTGTATGACAAAGCTTGAATTCCTACCAAAGCCATACATGCTATTTAGGCTAAGGAAACTTCTACTTATATGCTGCTTGTTTTGCATTGAGTTTAGTCAAGCTTTGTTGAACCTTATGAGTGGTTTGTCATGCTCTTAAAATCAAGATCACTTACACACCACCCACATATGCACTACTCCTACACTAGGGGTAGGCGCAAAAACATGTCATTCCATTTATATCCACCCAAAAATATTTTACTCTTACACTAGGAGTAAACACCAAAAATATGATTGATAGGATATTCACCAAATAAATGCTCCAAGTTCTTGTTTCTATCTCTCAAAAGTTTTGTTGCTGAAAAGAAGCTTCGGCTATGCAAAACTTATTCATGAAAAAAAAGTGTTGAGAAAAAAATGGACAAGTGTCCGAGATATCTAAAACAATGGGTACTCAGATACCCGCCTAAAAAAGAAGAGAGATGAATAAGATAGCCCTTGTTCTCTTGCAAAGTTGTTTCAAGTTTCAAAAGAGAGATAAGTTTTCAAGGAGCATAGTAGAATTAGGTTAGCCACCATATATATCCACCATACTTCCACACACTTGCACATCTTGATTTGATAGTATAATTCAACTCTCTTTGGATCCGAGGTTTGACTTTACAATATATGTATTGCAAGTATGCTCTTTTGTGCTTTCTCCACTCCTATGAGCTCCACATAAGCCTTAGTTATAGGAAGAGAAAGGCATAACATCATTATTGCCTTCATGAGGATCCACAAATACCACATATATTGAGAGACTTGAGAATGTCATATAATAGAAGCTCTGAGTTTTATTTTGAAAATCTATAAAAACTCTGGAATAATGGTTGAGCAAAGAACTTGAGACATAGTGCTTGATTTGATTGTTCTATCTTTCAATTGCTCAAGACCCAAGTGAAGGCTATGAAGCCCCATGGTTGAAGGTAATATGGGTAAGTTTGGAAGTTAGATTAGTTTATTCCAATCTAGATGAGAATTCTTGTTTGAACGCATGTGTACTTTTGAGGAGTGAAAACATTGATGCAACTCCTGATCCATTTGTTGAGTTTAGCTTTGCTCTAGGACGAGCAAAGGTTAAGCTTGGGGGAGTTTGTTGATGGTAGATAACAAATATTATATAACATGTATAATGGTATGAAAATAATCACCAACAAAGTTTAGGGGTATAAACTAACAAATTCCATGAGTTTTGGTGAATCTGTGTTTTCAGCAGGGTTTATCTAGAAAAATGTCAAGGTGGACCTAGATGTCAGAAGTAATCACGCTTATCCGTGGCATAAATAACACTAGAAGGATCTAGAAGACACTAGAGGACACCACACCACGGCGAAGGGCGAGAGGCCACTAGGTGGGACCTACCAGTCTCACCTATAGACTGGTCGGCCTGTGGGGCCACATGTCAGCCTCTGTCTTGCTACGTCGGTTCTCAACCGCCTCTTAGGTTGCATCTACACCATCCATTCAACTTGGATTGATCCGAGGGCTCAGGATTGATGCTTTGGCCTATATATACCAGCCCCTGCCAACACCCCTGAGGCATCAAACCCTGATCAAGTCAGTTTAGAAGACAGAAACCCTAATCATCCTTAGAGCTCCACCATATTCTAGGGCAAAGCCAGCTAGGCTAGGTCTAGAGCAAGGCAATCTTCGCTTGGATTCCAAATCTTGTCCAGAAGCGTGGCTTGGTATAGCCCCTTGTATCCTCTTTTGTATCTTGCATTATTCACATGTTTGCTCCAATTGATTTGGCATTCTCCTTCATATTATTCATGTTCCAAGTTATAATGTTCATCGTCTACTTTGATTATATACTTAGTATAGCTAGATTGTCTTTATGTTCAAGCATAAGTTTGTATAGCGCTCGCTTTGTTGTACACGGGGTGAGTGGTCGACATTGTGTAAGCATGGTGCTTATACATTCTTTACTTGCGGATGCACCATATTTCGAGCCATGTGGTAGATCATGGATGTGACACTACCATTGAGTCCATTGTAGTCCACTCCCCGAATATAGGACAAGTAGGATCTAGTTACGAAGGAAGACAAGCTCTATTGTTAATCTTCCTTAGTAATATCCCTTATGTGTAAATATGAAGTTGTCTTAGCCATGACTACTAGGTGTAATTGCACTAATCAATGTATGCTTTGACTTGTAATTAAGAATGACTTAGGAATTATTCCTCTAATATTCTACTTGGCCATGCTAATGCCATAGAAAGGACTACTCTGACTGATTAATTATCATTTATCATTACTTATCATATACATTTATCTCTTGACTTACCCCTGTTGTGAGTAGAAGTTGGTTATGGTTTTCCTTTCCATCTTGCATATAAGTTATCAATATATTCCAACTGCTCGTCCTTTCCTATGGTAAAAATATAAATAACGATACCTAGAATACTCCTAGGAGAAGTGCTATAATGGTATATTATTTGTGCGCTTGCAGATCCCTATCATTCATACATTTATTCTTTCAAGTCACAAGTAAATACCAATAAGCATTTCTAGCGTTGTTGTTAGATATTAAATTCAAAACCTTGACCTTAGCAGTGACGTTTAGAAATGTCAACAATGACACTTAGTGATTTTGCTTGATGACGCTCATGATCAAAGTTTTAACTGCTTTTAGGATGTTACAATCACCCCCTTAAAGAAATCTCATCCCGAGATTATGGAGTGTCAAAAGGCTTGAGTTAAGTAATGGAAAAGGAAATGTGTCAAGCACATTAACTTGTAAGAAGTTCATAAAACAATAATGGTTGGTTTGGAGATTACAACCGAGATCGAACGAAGGTTGCAATTAGACGAAAACATAGATGTGAATTCCAAAAGAGGTTCCAAGGAGAGAGAAAGCACATTAATTGTGGGATATAATGGATCATGACCACATACCTCGATATCAGTGAGCGCCCAGCAGCAATTCCTGATGGTTGCGACCCACAGGAGACCCTAGGTTTCAAAGCTGCATCATGGTCATGGATCATGGTACCACCATAGAGCACAATTACAGTAGCTTTCAACCAACACATGTCGGTTATCAAATTCAATAGAATAACATGTGTTAGGATAGAAGAAACCATGACACGACACATGCTTAGGTTGGGAAGCCAAGGATCAGTTCTAGGTTTCTGTATTAAGTTAGCGGGGTAATTTAAGTGCATCCAAAAGTTCCCTAAGGATTAGGAATTGATGGAATGAAGATCATCAATGGTGATTAATTGGTAAAAACTTGGTACATGACGAGATTCATTGGAATAGAACAGCTATAAGGCAAAAATGGTTGTTCCCAGAATGAAAGGAGGAAATCTCAACATCCTCACATTTTAACCTTATGTGGATGATATGATGCATGCTCGTCCTATACGTCTTCCCAACGTTAGCAGGACACTACTTACTTATATAGGGCAGTACTTATACACTATCTTCACTGTAGCAGACAAGATGTCGAATAGCACTCGGCAGAGCATTGTAGGAGAAGTTCACTTGACTTGCTGAACAAGAGTTGAAATCCTTTCAGCGCCTTCTACTTGAGTCACCAAAAAGTCCTCACAGGCATTACAACAAACATAGGGGAGATTAGAAAAACATTTTTAGTTTGTTACCTTCAAAAAAATTTAAATTGCAAAATCATTTTGAAGTTTTTAAAGGTAATGTTGTAGCAGATCCATGTATGAGCTCTGATACCAGCTGTGGCAGACCCACCCAAATTATATGGCCCAAGTGCACCTGTCATTCTCCTAAAGACCTCTGACTGCTGCACATGAGAGCCAGATAACTCTGGTAGTCTGTCGGGTGTCCTCAGGGAACCTTGAATCATCCACATTTTACAATTCATAGAATCAACATGGAGTTACCACAACATTACAACAATTGGTACAAAAATATCATACATCAGAGTGCAGAATATTTACATAATTAGATTACAAAGCATGTTCAAGTCAAAACTTAACTTAAGTTCAAATGGTGAGTAGAATTGCAGAAGTGACATAGGTAAAGCATCTAAGGTAGAAGGGATGTCTAGATCATGTCGAGCCCACTGACATGACCTCAACTACCAGCACGAGTCAGATCCTACAACAGGGGTTAACAAACCCTAAGTACTTGAGGGTACTCAACAAGTCTTACCTGACTAAAAGAAAAGACTCCAAGGGCATGCAGGCTTAAAGGAAAGTTTGAAGCATGAATAAATTTTGTAGAAAAGCTTACTACAATTGAATCCTTACTTTCAATGTTTTAGCTAGGTATTCAGTCATTAGTGGTGTCTAGTTTGCACCTAATTTGGCTCAATCACTTATTTAAGCATCTCATCTCAACCCATCTTATCTCATAACCTTAAGTAACCATGTTTCATTGATTAACTATGTTGAGTGGTCAGAGGGTCGAGTCTCCATAACCGAGGAGCATGACAATTTGACTTGATTTGGCCTAGCTGGGGTTTCCTTACCACATGACATATGCAGGTCCTAGACCTACATATATGAACCTTGACTCGAATCCTCCAAAACATGAACGGGTTCACACCACCCAAGAATACAATACTCCACCTCCCTGCGCTGACCCAGTGGTTTCACAGGATCGGTACATGCTACTCATGCCATCTCTCCACTCCTAGTGCACACTTGTCCTCTCCCATAATGGAATAGCTGAGTTATTCAGCTTACCAAAGTATGTGGTCAGTACTACAAAGTCTCAACTACACGGTGGCCTTCAATGGTATGGTCCTCAATCGACATAGGCACAGGCACTACATTGAGACTCCATTCTCAATGCAAGCCACCCGCCTGGTCTCAATTTCATATTATCGTAACCCAGGTATATCACAACCCATAACTAGAGTTGAGAAGATCAAGGTAAACCTGTCACTCGAACGTTAAAACCATCATTTGACTTCTATCGAAGTTTAAGCATAACTAAGCATCAGAGATATTGACCTATTCATACTAGTAGGGTAGAACTAAGGATACCTGAATATCATGGTAATCATGCAGCAATAGTATTCGACCAACTCCTAATTACTTAATGCACATCACACAAGACTTAAAGTGTATTAAAGATTTGTAAATACTAAGAGAAGGGTTTATGCTCTAGGGCTTGCCTGTGTTGCAGAGAAGGTTAGATTCCATAGAGAGATCCAATAGTTAGACTTGGCACCCACACCACTGGTGGATGGACCTTCTCTGAAACTTGATCAACATGAGTCTTCTCACTCTCAGACACTACACATAATAAATGATGTTTTGCTTAACATGATGGACTACATGCCATGATGCATGATGAGAGATGCACAAGTGCAAAAAAGATATTAAACAAAGTTAAGAAAGTTGAGTACAACTTTCCTTCACCAAGAAACTAGGGTTATTATCATAAAAGCATTTTAGTTAATTAACTATCAGGATAATTGGTTGTCTATCATGAAAGTAATTATACTAACATGAATTAGCAAGATTTGCATGAAAAGCATCTACAAGGCTTAATCACTTACTTTGCTTACAGAAGTAATCAAGACTTTCAAACATGCATCCATGGGTTTGATATATAATTATGCCATTTTGATTAGTAATCAAAAGTTGATTATGGGCACATCAAGAAAATAGTTAAGTTGCCAAGGAACAACAGAGGTTTGGTGTTCCAAGGTCCATAATTAATCCCAAAATCACATCAAAGTCATTTAAGGATTTATAGAAATCATTTTATCATTTATTAATTAAAAAAAGGCATTTAAACATACTTAAATTAATTAACCAAGTTACATTTATCAAAACAGTACCAAACTTTTTGTGACGTCAGATATAAGCATATAAAGCATACAAAAAAAGTTTTAGCATCATAGGATTAATATTTTTATTTATAAAAATCATACAAAGTTCATTTTGTAATTAAAAGAGGTAAGTTTTAAGGATACAAAAACTACCAACATTGACTAATACATATTTTTCTATGGTAGATCATCCCATGGCAAAGCTACACAACAAATTTCATAATTTTATCAGACTCCTACAATTTATTATGAAATAAACAAGAAACTACACATAAAAACATTTTCTGAAAAGAATAAATCATTTTCTACGCCAAAATTCTTTTCTCACCCACCTCACCCGTACCCACCGCCACTGACTTGCGGGGCTAGGGTCAAACCAACCATGTTCGCCCTTGACCGAGCAGAGCCCAGCGGGTAAGCCGCGCTGCTCGCCGACAACGAGGTCGCCGACAATGAGACCGGTACCAATGGACTCCCCTCGACCTTGTGCACGCATCAATGCTATTAGTTGAACATATTAGGGCTCAGCTTGTGCAAAAACAATGGCAGAGTGGCAGCGCACCGACGCGGTGGAGACGACCATCGGTCGGGTTACCGATGATAGAAACAGCACCAAGGCCTTCCTCACAACCACGTGCGCACATCTACGGTGTTAGTTGATCAAGCTAGGGTTCCTACTAAGCTCGGTCATAGCCATGGAGGCATGGTGGCGCACGGCATGGTGGCATGGCGGCAAAATCACTGTTCCATCAAGCAATTGGCCAAGATAGGGCACGCTTAGCACAAGGGAGCTCACCACAACAAGCTAGGCTTGACGGTTGAAGCGAAGGTGGCGTGGATGTGACTGCCGACATTGATGGTGGGTTCGATGGTGAGCTAGAATTCTAGCATGACCTGAAGGGGAATGACTCAATGTTCAAGAAGATGAGCATCACTGTTGGTGGTCTATAACGATCAAATTTAGCCACCAATTTAGACATAAAAAGAGGAGAAATTAGCAATCTTAAACACATATGCATTTACTACTAACCTAGTTCCACATGTATTTAGAGGATATTGTTTTTGCAGGACCTAAACTCAAATGGATGGAAAATATCACCGAAAGGCGCTTTCCGACGCTGATTTGCGAAAAGGAACAATAAACACGCCTAGCAACTCAACTCATCCAGGCAAAATACCTACCGAGGAGTAGCCCAGGACCAACCCACAGCTCACATGAAGGTGATGGTGAGGGGGTTAGGTTTAGGGGTGGCCGACCCCTAGGGGCGACCAACCCTCCACTGGCGCCTCTCGGCCATCCCTTCGACATGCGATGGCATGGGAGCAAGCTGAGGCAGTGTAACCTGATACTTCATGCCACGAATAGCCATAGCACTGCCCTTGCTCCTTGTATAAATAGAGGGGCAACCCCCCTCTACAACACACACCATTTGAGCATCCTCACACTCCACTTAGCAACACCTCACTCTCCTCTTTAGTTTTTACCTTTTAGTAGCTTTAGAGCAAGGCAAATACACCTTGGAGGGCTTGGCTCCTTGGAAGAAGAGACCTTTAGGTATGAATAGAAATATGAGTTCTTCCAAAGTCATGACTTCACTTTATATTTATAGTCATACTTATGAACTAGACTATAATTGTTATGTTATAATCTTGATATATGAAATAGTCTATAGTTTGTGTGTCATGAGAATAGCATACATGACTTTATGCTTAACTACTTGTATAACATATAATCGGAATTAGAGCTAAGTTGAGGTGGCGGTTCATCGTGCTTTCGGCTATGCCCAAGTCCTTTACCTATTGATCCATAGAGTCAGGAACCCAGGGGGATTTAGGTAGTTTTGGTATATGCAAGCGTGGTGCTTGGGTATGGAAAGACAGGTGAATGCAATGTCCCTCTCCATGGTTGAGGGGTTGGCGGCAGGTGGTGACAGCCATGTCCATCCCTTCTAATCCTCCACATTCATTTGGGTGTAGGAGTCTAAATTGTCACATGAGGTTGCTAGCAGACCAGTACTCGGTGCCCTCCTGACCTGCTTCACACTTAGCCCTAAAACTAATTATGTAATTTGTATGATCATTAACTAATATTTGTATGACTATACTAGACCAATGCTTGCTCGACTTAGTATTATTCTTTTATTCATTCTTTTCGATTTTATCCTTTGAGGAATGCCAAGTGTGTGTCCACTATCTTGAAATCACCGTTCTTACCCCTGCTATAAACATTGGTGTACTTGCAAGCATTATTATTCAAGTTCATATCCATACTAGACTCTTAATCAAATTCATTCCTTTGGGAAAATATAAATAATGATACCCTAAATACTTCTGGGTGAAATGCTATAATGATAGCTCCATGCGCTTGTGGATAAATATCCAAAATTGTTAAGGAACTATCAAGGCTATTTCTTAGTAGCATTGCTACATACTAGTAATGTTGCTAAGAAATACCAACAAGCACTTCTAGCACCGTTGCTAGGGATACAAACCTAGTTGCTATGCTAAGAAGTGCCAACAAGCATTTCTGGTGCCGTTGTTGGGGATATAAACCTAGTAGCTGCAATAAGAAGTGTCAATAAACATTTTTGGCGCTATTGACGGGGAAAGCATAATTGATTAAAGAATCTAGTAGGACATGTTCATGATAATATACATGTAAGGTAGCCATTGTTTATATAGGCTAACTTTGCTTGTTTTCTCCTGGTGTGGATGAAAACATGATATGTATGACTGGTTACGATCTGCCAAACAACTACATCGAAAATCCGGAGGCACTACTAAGGAAGAAATGGTCCCATGCCGCTTCTTCTTCTACCACTCCACCGATAGATGAACTAGTCACCCCTGCACCATCTGTTGCTCCAATCATATCCAAGACGCTCCATGACTACTCCATCCTCGCATTGCCAACATGCCCGTTGGGCCGGCTATCAACACTAGGAACAAGAACTTTGAACTTCGCACCGGCCTCATCACGATGGTGCAAGCAAACTAGTTCATCAGGTTTGTCAAGTGAGGATGCGAACGTCAATCTCCAACACTTCCTCGAGTTGTGCGACACTATCATCATCAAGGATGTTGCACCAGAGAGCATCAGGCTTTGCTTGTTTCCCTTCTCCCTCTCGGGGAGGGTGAAACAGTGGTTCTACAAGGAACAAGAAGCTGTCATCTCATGGGACAAGTGTTCCATGGCGTTCCTCACCAAATTCTTCCCCATGGGTAAAACCAATACCCTGAGGGGATGAATCTCCAACTTCCACTAGAACGCCATAGAATCCATTCCTAGGGCGTGGGAAAGGCTGCAAGACTACATCCAAGCATGCCCGCACCATGGGATCGAAAACTGGTTAGTGCTTCAAAAGTTTTATGATGGGTTAACATTCATGTCTAGGGGGCACATAGATGCAGTGGCTAGAGGTGCTTTTCTTTCCCTCACCATTGATGGAGCCATGGCTCTCATCAATAAAATGGTGTCTAATCAAAGCTAGGGGGAAGAAAGAAAATCACAAAAAGGTATGCATACCATGAAGGAGACAGATATGCTTGCCACAGAAATAGACCTTTTGATGAAAAGACTAGAGGAATGGGCCCAAGACAAAGAAGCAATGTAGGTCACCATCTAGGCCTTGGACTCACACATGACTTGTGAGGTATGTGGCGATGTTGTCCATTCGAGGAATGACTGCCCCGAAACCCACGAAGAAGCCGCTTATATCAACAACGGGTTTCACCAACCACAAGGTGATAACGGGTGGAATAACTAATCCCGCCCGCAAGGTAATTCAAACTTCAATTCCAACTACAATTCAAATCAACCTTCTTTGAAAGACTTGGTACTAGGCCAAGCAAAAATAAATGAGAGTTTGAATAACAAGCTTATAACTAATGATAAAATTCTTGAAAACATAAACTCTTAAATTGAAGGTTTAACATTTGCTGTTAAGAATCCAATGAGCTTCAATAAAATGGTTGAAACACAACTAGCTGAAATAGCCACTGCTATCCCTGTTGATAGTAATGGAAAAATTTCGCTAAACCTGAAAAGTCTCTCGAGAAAATAAATGCGGTGACCACGAGGGGTGGTAAGTCCACTCGTGATCCACCAAATCCTAACCAATCTTCAGGAAAAGCAAAAGGGCGCTAGGAGGCTGAAGTTTCAACAACACAAAAAGAAAAAGAAAAAAGAACTAGAAGAGGAGACAGCACCAAAAGACTTCATCGACACCAACTACCTACCATTTCCCACAAGGAACCGCAAGTAGGCCGTGGATGTGCAATTCGCTCATTTTGTTAAGATGATCGAGAAGATACATGTAAGCATTCTGTTATTGGATGTCTTACATGTACCTTCCTATGCCAAGTACATCAAGGACATCATCAACAACAAGCGACCACTACCATCCATGGAGGTCATCAAGTTGACGGAAGAGTGTAGCGCGGCTATCCTCAAATGTCTCCCTGAGAAGAAGAACGATCCTGGGTGCCCCACAATTGCAAGCTCCATCAGGATCCAATACATCGAGCATGCCTTGTGCGACCTTGGGGCTAGCATAAGCGTTATGCCCAAGGCCGTCTTCAACAAGCTAAACCTCATGGAACCAGCACCAACACCGATGATGCTCCGGTTGGCCGACTCAACGGTCTGCAACCCGTTAGGGATAGCCGAAGATATTCCGGTGAAAATTCGGGGTTTCTTCGTCCCTATCGACTTTGTGGTGCTCGACATAGAGGTAGCAAAAGAAGCACCCCTTATCCTTGGATGACCTTTCTTGAGCACTGTAGGAGCTCAAATTGATGTTGGAGCTAGAGAAATCTGCTTCAATATTGATGGTAATGAAGAGAAGTTCACCTTCAGGCCCAGGAAGGAACAATGCTCCATGATTTGGATCAAGTATGGGCCAAACCCACAAGGCCTAATAGAGGTTCATATCCAACCTCAATTGGTGGACAACCTTGTGAAAAAGAACAAATAAATCTAAAAGAAGCTGGAGCAAAAGAAGGTTAAATAAATAACAAAAGAAAAGACCTCTAAAGCCGTTCTCACACCACCAAAGAAGAAGAAACTAGTGTAGAAACCAAAAGAAGTAGCTCCAAAGTCCACCTCTACACCACCAAGAACAAATAAGATGGTGTGGCGAGTGAAGATGCTAGCAACCGCATCCACTTCTCTAGGATCAGGTGCTCCATCAACAAACAAGAAATAAATGGAGAACGGTCCTACTCATTGGACCATAAAAGGGTGAGTCCTTGACAAAGGTAAATTGGTAGTTATCTTTTATTATTACGCAAAAACTTAGAATTCCTAGTTAATGCATTAATAAGATCAAAAACTTATAAAGGTTTGCCTTTATAGTACATCTGTTGTTGAAGCATAATTATCTTACCATGCTTACATGAAGCATGTTTTGGTTTGGAGTATGATTAGCATTCGATCATACTTTCATAGGCTTTTTAAATTAAGCATGGTGCTTAGGTTAATTAACCTACCTTGATCAGATATTTAATTTGATCATTGTACCAAAACTGCTATGTATAGACATTGGTTGAATTTAAATAAACAGAGGCATAAAATTATTTACCATAACATAAATATAATAATTTACCTCGAAACCATCACCAAGCTATATCACAAACCGTAGGCAACGAGCTAGCTTGGGGGAGGACCCCGCAGAGATAAGTAGTATCCTTTATTTTTCTGCATTTTAGTTCTTCATTACTTTCTCCATTTATTTAATTATCAGCATTTAAAAAATCCAAATATATAAAATCCAAAAAAATGAAATATGATAAAAAGAACAAAAATATTTATTCCACTCTGATATGCAATTTAAGAATGTTTAGTTTCTCCTATGTTAAAATGATGAATAGTTGCTCTGTTTATAATTCATCTGTGCCTAGGCTGTAACTTAGTATTCTCCAAGATTAAAGTTTATTGGCTAAAATGTCTCATCCTAAAAACTTGAAACTTGTGGGTTGCAAAAGCATGATCCTTTTCTAAGTTGTTGCAAGTTATGATATGGTAAAATAGAATATACAATGACTTTATTCTAAGAGAAACTTAACATCCGGAGTTTTTATTTTTAAAATGCTAAAATCAAAAGTTTCTCAATGATTATGAATTCCTACCACAGCCATATGACACATTCAAATTCAAAACGTTAGTCATATGCTATTTATATTCACATTGAGTTTTGTCAAATTATTGTGACCCTTGTAGTGATTCTAGTCATGCACCAATGATCAATATTCACATACACTAACAAATACAATGCTAACTCTTACAATGAGAGTTACGCAAAAACATGCTTTTTCTATCCATCAAATAAAATACTCCATGCATTTATCATGAGACTTTCTCCAATGTTTTCATATGCCAAAAAGAAGTATGGGGCTATGCTAAAAAAGAGAGATGTAACAGAACCAACCAATTTATAAGAGAAAAAGTACAATGGTAGCCCGCAAGCGGTCGCACTGTCATATTTGAGCCCAAATAAACCCGGTAGACCGTCGAGTACAGCGAAGGGTCTCGATTCAACCAACATACAACCAAGATCGTACATGATTCAACATACATGTCACATGTTACATAAAGTTCACAAATACAATTCATCCATCAGAGTATGAATTATAGTTATTACAAACCACGTTCAGGTAACATAGTAGCGGAAGCAAATTAAAAGTTTGAAACCAACATCTGGAACATTATTTAAATATACTGCCAACTCACGATCACACTTCCATAAAAGCATAAGAGAGGGATTAATAAGAGATGCCTGCCTAGGGCTTACTCCTCATCCACGGCAGGACAGAAGCAGTTCTTGCAATAGCCATGATAAATTGTATCATCTGCAATAATGGGAATAAAATATTGAGTACGAGAAGGTACTCAGCTAGACTTACCCATCATAAACCAAAAATAAAATGACTCCAAGGATTATGCAAGGCTGTATAAGTGGAGCTAGCTTGACAACATTTTGCATAAAAAGCTTACCAATTCAAGTATACATTTATAATTTGGTCATCAAGTTAATTATAGCTATTCATCTCTAGATTAGCAACTAACCTATGCCAAACATGTGGTATATCATTTAGTATCATACAGTAGTAAGCATAGCCGGTATAATAATTCCATGTTCATCTGAACCATCATATTTCATAACACAGTTACTATGATGTTAGTGTGAGTTAGAGTTTCTCACTATCCGGGAGATACGGCGATTCGAATCGATTTCAACCAGCTAGGATTTTATTCCTAACACAAACCCAGACATACCTATGTCAAGGTAGTCTTAGGTTACCTTTGGTACAACTCAGGTCCATGTGTCATGGGTTTGCCCAGCGCCGCACAATCTAGGACAACCAGCTACCAGGACGTTCAGGCCCGGCCTGCCCTTAGGCTCACGTCTGGCTCCCTGCACATCCTTACTACCATCTAGAGTGTGCACTTTTACAAAATGGGGCCTGGCTTGAGTTGGGCGCCTCGGCTTCGCGGTCTGAATGAGTTATCTGGCCAGCTAAGTGAGAGGCATGCGTTCAATCTTGATAGAGTCACCAACAATGGTACGGTCCTTAAGCGGCACAGACGAAATCACTTGAGTCAACCCACACATAGACTTCGTCCGGCCTCTAGTTACATTACCCCATGGTTCTGTTCCACGATAGCAAAAATATATCCAACCGTGCTTTGGTATCCACCTATATCTCACAGGTGACAGGAAATCACAAGACTTCTATTGGTCTAAGCATGGCTAAGCCTACATTCGATCCTGGACCTACACAGGGTTAAAGGTGTATATATCTAGACAAGGTAGTTCTATGCATTGAGTGGTTTCAATTCAACTCTTATCACCTAATGCATCAAACATAAAAGGACTCAAGTGAAGTTTTATAAAATATAGGAGAATTAGAATGCTTCGGGGCTTGCCTTTGATGAAAGAGGTTGGCCTATGATCCGGGCACTCAGGGAGGTCCTCAAGAGTTTGCTCCTCTCCTTTTGGAGCTATGGCCTGAGGTGTCTCCTGCTGTTCCTCCTCTTCTTCTTCATTGAACTGCAAAAGATTTATCCCCTCGGACGATCCTATATGCATGATCATGGAATAAGATATCGTGGATGCATATATAACAACATGTACAATATGATATTATGTAATGAATGCATCCTCATAAGTGTTTTCAATAGCATTGTGTTAAGGTGATAACAAGTTATGTTTTATTTTACTGAGTAGGTGCATATCTCTTCTCTAGTAACTAAACAAATTCTTATCTAAGCAAATTTTCTGGACTACAAGACAGCAGCCACTTGTATTGACAATAACTAGAGTTATACACCTCAAAATAATATGGTTGTGGACATTCTAGAAATATTATGAAATTTCATACAACTTTGTTTTAGTGATCTTAATGTGATTCAGTAGTTATCTAGGTCAAACAATTCAATTATTCAGATCTGTCCAGAGAGCAAGCATTTCTGCAGCAAAATTCAAACAACTATAATTCTTAGACCATAAGGCCTATGGTTATGAAAATTTAATACAAGGTATATAAGTAAGTTATATACAACATTGTTATTAACAAGTTTCACAGAAAAGGTCATTATCATCATGAAATTATTGCCACAACAGAGACTACACATGCAGTCATCTAGTTGAATTATAAAGCAATAATTAACTAGTTGCCTATAAACAATTACTTCTAAGCCTCACTAACATTATCAATAGATTATATGCATCACACACACCACAGAAAACATCATGGTTAAGCCTAACTAATTTATTTATATTAATTTATTAATTTCCTTAGATAATAAGGTGATTTACAGAGTAAATATTTCCATTGCTCAAAAAATTTCAAGAAAATTACAGTAGGCTACACATGATCCTAGTAGTCTACTGTAAAAGCTTCATGCCATTTGGATAAGTATAGCCATCTCTACAAAAATGACAAGTTACATATGCTTATTTTAGCGAAAATAGTTTAGCATAGTGAAAAGTGTCAATCAGCAGATTTAATATTTTTATCACTTTTCCCCTAGCATTAGAATACTATGTAAAAATTTTCATGATCATATGTTATGTATTTTTACCCCAGTTAATTTCACTAGAATCTAGTAATTAATTAAGATTCAATAGGAAAACCATATTACAAATATGTTTACTGCAGGTTTAATATTTTTCCTAGCTAGAGCATGTCAACACAAGACCAGAAAAATTGGAATCACAATTTTATCACGTTCGTAGCTCAAGTTACGCAATTTACAAGATAGAAATTATTTTAAAAGCACTTATATTGCTCAATTTAATTCTCCTAGAATAATACCTTAAATAGTAGATTTCATATTTTTATCAAATAGTACACTTCAAGATGAATCTAACAAAATTTGGTTTACCCCATTTGGACACTCCTAGCTCTAGATATGAATTTTTGAAGTTTGTATTCCAATGTGTGAAATTAAATCAAAACCCAACTAAACCCTAAATGCTATGTACACCGAGTCTACTACACCCACGGTGGCTAACATGCGGGTCCCACAGTCAACCCGGCCCCATTCGTCAGTGGAACCAGAGCAAAGCACCGGCTTTGACCGGTGAGAACTCACCGTCGGCGAGGTCACTGGCGATGAGGTCACCACCGTTGTGTTCCCCACAACCTTACGCACCCGTTGGTACCCTAGGTTGGCCCGGCGGATCACCGGAGCAACCTCACCGGTGAGCATGGTGGGTTGGTGGCGGCACACGGTGGTGGACTCATCATCACCGATGATGTCATGTCTAGGCCAGCGCGGCTACAACATCAGCAGGTCCTAGCGGAGCTCTATGGTTAGGTATGGGTGACTGTGGAGTGAAGGTGAAGCTTGGCCGCGTGCATGGTGGCATGGCAGTGGCACGGTGATGTTCTGGTGGGAAAGGTGACGCAAGAGTGCATCCATATTGCCTACGAGCTTCGCCGTCCTAAGGCTAAACCCTAATGCTTACCTGCGAGAGAGAACGGCGACTGGATAGGCGTGACCACGGTGGCGTGCATGGCGGCGACACTCTTGGCTCACGGTGGTGCAGCTCGCATTCCAGCACCGGCGACATGGTAGCGGCTCAATGAGCTATGGCTATAGCTTCTAGGACCTACGACAAAAATGAATCAAGAGAGAGAGATAGGGCTGGCCACGGTGAGCTAAGAGCTCAGCGGCGCTCCATGACCATGACAACAATGGCGACAGAAAATGTTGCATTACCTGGGCTCTAATGGTGGCAATGGCAGGTCGGCAAGGTGGAGCATGGCATGGTGGAGCTATGGGTGTGAGGGATTGAGCAGCGGGGTGCGGGCGAGAGAGGAAGCAAGAGCGAGAGTGAGCATGTGGGTATGTGGAGAGCCAGGTGCTCTCCCTTTTAGCATAGTAGGGCAGGCCACCACGCGGCGCACGCGACCTGCGTCGATCGGCCACGACGCGCGATGATTTGAATCGGCTAAGTGCTGATCCAGTTGACTGACAGCGCTACTTCGTGCCTCTATATCTCCTGATCTAGTTTGAGTTAGCAAAAACTTCTTTAATATAAATTGTAGGGCTACATGAGTACTATGACTTTGCTTTAATGATCCTAGTCTAATTCGAAATGGTTTTCAAACTACATTGCTCCAAAGTGGGGTACATTGAAACTGAAATTCAGTTAAAGACAACGAAATTTCTAGTTTTGAAAACAACATTTTGTTGATACTTGTGAGCTCTATTTGATCATGTTAGGCACCAAATTAGCTCATGACCTGAAATAAAGTTTGTTACCCATGATGTGAACTACAACTTTTATTTAGGTCACACAGCCATGCAAACAATCTAAGCTACTATTCAACTTTAGTCAAACTAGCATTCATCAAAATGGCATTTCAAATGAAACCAACACTTAGAAGCAAATTTGGTCTATGTCATGAATACAAAAGTTGTTCCATTCACCATTCTAGATGTGTCTAAGGTGTTTTCATGACCTCACAACCATTTCATACCTTGGTCATACATGATTACAAGCATAAGCATATATATAAAATCAACATTTCGTGTGACAATGTATAAGAATGAGATGAAATTTCATATGCTCTTGTTCAAGAATGCTTGGATGATGCTTGTGCTCATGAAATGCAAGTACCAAATGCAAAGCTTAACACTAGGGTGTTACAGCCCCTCCCCTTATAGAAATCTCGTCCCGAGATTTGCAAGACTTACCATTCTTCATAAAAAGTGGGATAAACCTCACGTAAATAATCCTCCCGTTCCCACATGGCATCTTGTTCATTGTGATTATTCCACACCACCATGTAGAACTTAATGACCTTGCTAAGGGTTACTCTTTCCATTTCTTCTAGCACTCGGATTGGTTTCTTTTGATAAGTCAAATCCGATTGGAGCTTAATGTTGGTAGGTGCAATAGCTTCATAAGGTATGCGGAGACATCTTTTTAACTGAGAAACATGGAAGACATTGAATATGGTACTCATCTCTAGAGGAAGTTGTAACTTGTAGGCGACATTTCCCTTCCGTTCAATAATCTAGTATGGGCCTACATATCTAGGCGCAAGCTTCCTTTTTACTCCAAATCTCTGCACTCCTTTCATGGGTGACACTTTTAAGTACATAGTCTCCCACTTCAAAAGTTAGTGGTCTTCTCCTTTTATCAGCATAACTCTTTTGTCTTGACTGAGTTGCTTTCTTGTGCTGCTTGATAACACGTACTTGTTTTTCCGCTTCGGTGACAAAGTCAATGCCAAAATATCTTCTTTCTCTGGGTTCAATCCAATTCAAGGGAGTTCTACATTTCTGGCTGTAAAAGGCTTCAAAAGGAGCCATCTTGATACTCTCTTGATAACTGTTGTTATAGGAAAACTCGGCTAAAGGTAGCCATATTTACCATGAACCCTTGGAAGATATAACACAAGCTCTCAACATGTCTTCTAAAATTTGATTCACTCACTCAGTCTATCTAGAAGTTTGTGGATGATATGCTGAACTTCTAATTAGTTTAGTTCCCAAAGCCTGGTGCAAGTGTTCCCAAAAACAAGCTATAAACTATGGGCCCTGATATGAGATTATGGTCCTTGTTACTCCATGTGGCCTCACGATTTGAGAAACATACAACTCAGCGTACCTCCCATCTTGATACTTCATTTTAACCGGTACAAAATGTGCTGACTTGGTGAGGCGATCTACAATGACCCATATGGAATTGTGACCTTGTTGTGTTAGCGGGGGGCCTGTAATGAAGTCCATACTTATTTCCTCCCATTTCCAGCCTGGGATAGATAATGGTTGCAGTAATCCAGCAGATTTCAAATGAATGGCCTTGACTCACTGCAATTATCACACCTAGCAACATAGGCGGCGATCTCTTTCTTCATCTTGGTCCACCAAAAATGTGTTTTCAAATCTTGATACATTTTGCTACTACCCGGATGGATAGACAACTTGGATGAATGAACTTCATCTAAAATTTGATTTATAAGTTCTCGATCTTTCCATACCACAAGTCGGTTCTCAAACCATAGCACACCTCTTTCATCCAACCTAACATGCTTGGTTTCCTGTTCTTTCATCTTTCTCTTAATGTGAAATGCACCTACATCTATCTTTTGCAGTTCTATGATTTTGCACTCAAGTGAGCAACTGACAGTGATATTGTGCAGCACAATAGGATGTAATAAATTAAATTCATCTTCCAACAAGGCTTCCAAGGTGTTACAATAAGATTTCTGACTAAGTGCATATGCTACAATATTGGCTTTTCCTAGATGGTAGTGCACTTCCAAATTATAGTCCTTGATTAGCTCTAACCATCTACGTTGTCTCGTGTTTAGCTCAGGTTAAGTGAAGATGCATTTAAGACTTTTGTGGTCAGTGGATATGTGACATATGTTTCCTAACAAGTAATGTCTCCATATCTTCAAGGCGTGAACAACTACTGCTAGCTCTAAATCATGTGTAGGATAACTAACTTCATGCTTTCTCAATTGTTGAGAAGCATAGGCAATATCTCTTCCTTCTTGCATGAGCACACAACCCAAACCTATACCTAATGCATCACAAAACACATCAAAAGGCTTCTCAATGTTGGGTTGTGCTAAAATAGGAGCTGTAGTTAGCAAGGTTCTTAAGGTGTGAAAAGCAGCTTCACACTCTAGCGTCCAATTGAACTTTTCATCCTTCTAGAGTAGTCTGGTCATGGGCTTAGCTATCTTGGAGAAATCAGGAATGCAACGATGATAGTAGCCTACCAACCCTAGAAAACTCTAAACTTCATCAACCAAAGTCAGGGCTTTCCAATCCATGACTTCCTATACTTTAGAGGGGTCTACATATATTCCTTCTTCAGATAAGATATGACCCAAGAAGGGTACTTTGCTCAACTAGAATTCTCACTTGCTAAATTTGGCATATAACTTATGTTCCCTCAATCTGGACAAAACAACTCTCAGATGCTCTGCATGGTCTGCCTCATTCTCAAAGTAAATCAAGATATCATCGATAAACAAAACCATGAACTTGTTGAGCTTGAGCATGAATACAGAATTCATCAAGTACATGAAGTAGACAGGAGCATTCGTTAGTCCAAAAGATATGACAAAATACTCATATAGGCCGTACCTAGTGGAGAAAGCTATTTTAGGTACATCCTCTGGCCTGATCTTAATCTGATGATAGCCTAACCTCAAGAGAATACCTTTGCTTTTGCTAGTTGATCAAACCAGATATTGATGCGAGGCAAAGGATACTTATTCTTAATGGTCACAGCATTAAGCGGCCTATAATCCACACACATTCTCAAGGATTTGTCCTTCTTTACAAATAAAGCTGGACATCCCCATGGAGACGAACTAGGTCGAATGAGACCTTTGTCAAGTTCTTGTAACTGAATTTTAAGTTCAGCTAACTCATTTGGTGGCATCTGATAGGGTCTTCTTGTGATAGGTGCCATACCTGGCACTAACTTGATCTTAAATTCCACATCCCTATCAGGCGGTAGACCCAACAACTCATCTGGAAATACATTAGCAAACTCACAAACCACTAGAATATCACAAAGGGTAGTGGCTTGGATAGCACAAGACAAGTTTTGGAGATCAAAACTTTGGGGAAGTGGTACTAGAAAAGCATTACCTCCCTTTGGTTCTCTCAATATAATTGTTCTAGTGCTAGTGTCAATGAGAACCCCATGATCGCTCATCCATTTCATGCCTAAGATCACATCTATGGCTAATCTAAGCAATAATATCAGATCCACTATGTACTCCCTCTCTTGTATAGAGATGAGCACATCTCTCACTATTTGATTTGTAGAGATAGTAGCCCCAGTGGAACTTATACTATAATCACCCTTGTTTACCTCAATTATTTTCTAATCATACTTAGATGCAAATGCTTGGCTCATAATGAATGAGAAGATCCAGAATCAAACAAAACAATGGTGGGATGTTTACTAACAAGAAACATACCGCGCGGTGACAACTTCTCCTGTAGGAACTTCTTCAATAGTTGTGTATTGCATGTATCCAGGATGTGCCTTTGGATTTGTCTGTTTCTAATTACCCTAGTTTTGATTGCCATTCTTCTTGGGATGGGGGCACTCCTTGGCCCAATGACCCAGCTGATTGCAATTGAAGCATGGCTGGTTGCTCCTTGGCCCTACTAAGCTTCCTTGCCCTCCATTTCCCTTGGGTAGGGCAATGGTGAACACCCTATGGAATGTCTTTAGGGGGTGATTGGCCTAAGCTTTTGGCGGAGGAGGCCAAAACTTAGGCGTTGGTGGATGAAACTATGGCCTAGTCGCCACTAGGGCTGTGGACTAGGAAGATCCTGAGGTGCCTGCCTTAGCTGCTCTTTTGTGGCCCTTCGCTGCTGCGTGCCAATTGTTCTAGTTTTCCTAGATCAAGGCATCACTAACAAACTCATTGTATGTGGTACACCTTGAGTTGGCCATGGTCTTCATTAGCTTGGTACCAAGGCCTCTTTTGAAGCTTTCTATCTTCTTTTCCTCCGTATCGACGAACCCTGGGGCATATTAGGACAAATTGTTGAAGGCATACATGTACTCGGTAAGGCTCTTGGTCCCTTGAGTAAGCCTCATGAACTCGGCGGCTTTCATGTGCATTAGCCTTGGGGGAATGTGATGTCCCCTAAAGGCTAAGTTGAAATGCTCCCATGTGACCTGTGAGTGGGTAGGTAGAGAGGATAGGAAATGGGTCCACCATATCCCTGCCGGTCCTTGTAATTGATGGAATGCATATTCTGCCTTCTGATACTTAGTAACCCTCAACAAACAAAACTTTTGCTTGATCGTGTTTAGCCATTCATCCACCTGGAGCAGTTCTTCGGCCACTTTAAAGACAAGAGGCTTGGTGTCTCAGAAATCCTTGAAAGAGCTGTATTGATTTGGCTTAGGCCCTTGATGGTGCTGATGGGTGTGAGCGGTGTTCTACGCAATGAGGCGCATTGTATCCTCCATGGCTCTCTGATTACCCATGAAATGTGCAAAGAATTCATTCACAGACTGTGACGGTGGTGGTGGTAAGTCACCATCGTTGGCACCTTGGCTAGTGCCTACTCCAGCGCGGGTGCAAGTCATCTGCAAAGTTGCAACAATAAGTGATTATTGGATGATGTCAGGAGATTGCAGATGAATTGTGTAATCATGACAGACTAAAATTACTGGAGAGAATCTTCAATTCATACAATAAATAGAGGCATAATAATTCAGTCTCGCAACTTGACATCACCAATTAGATCACTTATCTTGCTCACAATGCGTTAACATGCATGTCATATTTCACTAGTAAAACAAAACTGGAATTTCATTAAAGTTCAACCCATAGTGAAACGACATGCAAAGTGCCAATATTACACCGAAGTCAAATCACGAATACCGAACTTCAAGCTATAAGTCCATTACATGAATAACAGGGATACATCTAGCACTTTAACTAGTCACTAGGCGACTCTAATCTTTAGTGTGCTCACTATCGAAGTCGGAGATAGCATCGTCCTCATCCTCTAGATCCACTTCTTCGTCCTCCCAACCGTCATCTTCGACCATCATTTCTGGATCTTCTTCCTCATCAAGGATCAGGTGCAGTTGGTTGTTCAGAAATGCACCTCATGCTGAAAATCAACCACCATGTTCTATGTCTGTGCAAGCAGCTGGTGCAAGTCCCTCTCAACACGGTCCTGCTGCACGGTTAGGGCTTCGGCTCTATTTTGTGCTGCTTCTGCCAGGGCTACATGGTTGTTTGCTTGGAACAGCTGGCGCGTAGCTGTGAGTGCCTCGACACGAGCGGCCTCTAGCTGCTCCCATAGTCTTGCTAGCACTACCTGTTCATTAGCTCTTGCCTCTTGGGTGATAGCTCTCTGCTGATCATCTTGGTCCATCTGAGTGTGGATATTTCCCAATGCTACATATGCCTGATCAATTTCCCATCGAGCCTCACTTGTTGCCTTTTTGTGCTTGTGCACATGCTTCCTCAGCTTACACTATGTAGCTTTGGCCCTCATGAGCCTATCCATAGAAGTGGTATAGGACTCCTGCCAAAAGTCCCTGGTGTCCTGACAAGTATAGAACATCTTCAT
Organism: Miscanthus lutarioriparius; assembly: GCA_904845875.1. Classification (NCBI taxonomy): domain Eukaryota; kingdom Viridiplantae; phylum Streptophyta; class Magnoliopsida; order Poales; family Poaceae; genus Miscanthus; species Miscanthus lutarioriparius. The sequence continues at coordinate 64,047,735 of CAJGYO010000004.1, read as the reverse complement.
CACGGCGAACATTGCACTCATAGCGGGACTAGAACTGTCTGCCCGCTCAACCCTGTCTCAGATCAATGCATTGTTGTTGCGCTGTGCCCATACTGTTGTGGATGGATCCACCGAGGAAAAGTACAAGCAGCACTGCCGGTAAGCTCATCGTCGTGTTGCTGACATATCTAGCTCAGCACCTCAAAAGCCACTACTTGGGCAGCTTCCCAAGGAGTTCTTCCTTCAGATTCTGCCCTCCATTCCTGCCACAAGGGTGGTTGGTTACTGGCTGGTATGGTCAGCTGTACCTCATACCATGGTTGTCTCTCTAGGTATACTTCATTCTAATAATAGAGGGACGGTTCGTAATACCCCGCATAATGCAAGACTCTCCAAAGTAGGGCAGGGGTACCAAACATCAATATAAAATTCTCACTTCCAGCTGGTGCTGCCATCTGTACCAACAACATGGTGCAACTCTCATGAGACAATGTCATACTAGAAAAGTGTTACTTAATCGAATAAGTGACTTATAACAGGAGGAAAAATACAAGTGTGTAATGAATGATTGATCATGATGCATGCACGTTTCGTACGTCCTCACAAACTTAGGAAAATTAAACTTCTAAGGACATACATGGTGGCATACATGCGTTCTCTCATATATAATGTAGCTAATTGGGCTACACGTTTCGCTGTTAGTGTACCTGCACAAGAATTTTATTTTAGCCCAACCCCACAATTATATATGCAGAATGTAGATCTGGGCTCTAGGTTGTAAGCTAAATACTACCATATATATATACCCATATAAATACATCCGTATCAAAGCTACCCGAGAGTAAATATGTCCTATATATACATATAAATATGCATATATAGCCGTATCAAAGCTAACCCACAATTAAATACTTCCGTATATATATGAGGCATATATACACATCAGTATCAAAGCTAACTCTCCCCATAAACTGCATGCTCACATCTTGCGGTCATGCCACGATGATGATGAGTGGCATCCAACCTTGGGCGTACAGGAATTCGATCCATACATTACCACTCAAGTGAATGGCATCCATACAATAGCACGCCGTATGGACGACGAAATTGAAAACCCCCAAGTTAGTACTTAATTAGCCACCTGAAATCCTTAACTCGGCATAAAGGAAAGTGATCACTGGCACACTCTAGATTCAAATTTTATTTTTAACACCTATATATATAGCTATAAGTTGCTAAAAACTAGTTTTGGAAAACAAAAACCTTTGTTTTAAATACACATGTGGCAATTAATGTTGAATCTTGCTCTGATACCAGCTGTAGCAGAACCGATCAATTTATAAGAGCACAAGTACAATTGCAGCCCGCAAGCGGTCGCACTGTCATACTTGAGACCAAATAAACCCGGTAGTCCATCGAGTACTACAAAGGGTCTCGATTCAACCAACATACAACCAAGATCGTACATGATTCAACACACATATCACATATTACATAAAGCTCACAAATACATTTCATCCATCAGAGTACGAATTATAGTTATTACAAACCACATTTTGGTAAGATAGTAGCGGAAGCAAATTAAAAGTTTAAAACCAACATCTGCAACATTGTTTAAATATATTGCTAGCTCATGATCACACTTCCACAAAAGCAAAAGAGAGGGATTATTAAGAGATGCCTGCCTAGGGCTTACTCCTCGTCCATGGCGGAACAGAAGCAGTTCTTGCAATAGCCATGATAAATTGTACCATCTATAACAATGGGAATAAATCCTTGAGTATGAGAAGGTACTTAGCTAGACTTACCCATCATAAACCAAAAATAAAATGACTCCAATGATTATGCAAGGCTGTATAAATAGAGCTAGCTTGAAAACATTTTGCATAAAAAGCTTACCAATTCTAGTATACAGTTATAATTCGATCATCAAGTTAATTATAGCTATTCATCTCTAGATTATCAACTAACCTGTGTGAAACATGTGGTATATCATTTAGTATCATACAGTAGTAACCATAGCCGATATAATAATTCCATGTTCATCCGAACCATCATATTCCATAACACAGTTACTATGATATTGGTGTGAGTCAGAGTTTCTCACTATCTGGGAGAGACGGTGATTCAAATCGATTTCAACCAGCTGGGAATTTATTCCTAACACAAACCTAGACATACCTGTGCCAAGGTAGTCTTAGGTCTCCTTTGGTACAACTCAGGTCCACATTTTGCGGGTTCGCCCAGTGCCGCACAATTAGGGACAACCAGCTGCCAGGACATTCAGGCATGGCCTACCCTTGGGCTCATGTCTGGCTCCCCTCATATCCTTACTACCATCTAGAGTGTGCACTTTTATAGAACGGGGCACGGCCTGAGTTGAGCTACTCGGCTTCACGGTCGGAATGAGTTATTAGGCTAGCTAAGTGAGACACATGCGTTCAATCTCAATAGAGTCACCAACAACGGTACAGTCCTTAAGCAGCATAGACAGAATCACATGAGTCAACCCACACGTGGACTTTGCCCAACCTCTAGTTACATTACCCCATGCTTCTGTTCCACGATAGCAAAAATATAGCCAACCGTGCTTCGGTATCCACCTGTATCTCGCAGGTGACAGGAAATCACCTGACTTTTACCGGTCTAAGCATGGCTAAGCATACATTCGATCCTGGACCTACCTAGGGTTAAAGGTGTATATATCTGGACAAGGTAGTTCTATGCATCAAGTGTTTTCAATTCAACTCTTATCACCTAATGCATCAAACATAAAAGGACTCAAGTGAAGTTTTATAAAACATAGGAGACTTAGAATGCTCCGGGGCTTGCCTTTGATGAAAGAGGTTGGCCTATGATCCGGGCACTCAGGGAGGTCCTCAAGAGTTTGCTCCTCTACTTCTAGAGCTATGGCCTTAGGTGTCTCCTGTTGTTCCTCCTCTACAAAAATGACAAGTTACATATGCTTGTTTTAGTGAAAATAGTTTAGCATAGTGAAAAGTGTCAAGCAGCAGATTTAATATTTTTCTCACTTTTCCCCTAGCATGAGAATACTATGTAAAAATTTGCATGATCATATGTTATGTATTTTTACCCCAATTAATTTCACTAGAATCTAGTAGTTAATTAAGATTAAATATGAAGATCATATTACAAGTATGTTTACTGTAGGTTTAATATTTTTCCTAGCTAGAGCATGTCAACACATGACCAACAAAATTAGAATCACAATTTTATCACCTTCCTAGCTCAAGTTATGCAATTTACAATATAGAAACTATTTTAAAAACACTTATCTTGATCAATTTAAGTCTCCTAGAAAAATACCTTAAACAATAGATTTCATATTTTTTATCAAATATTACACTTCAAGATGAATCTAACAAAATTTGGTTCACCCCATTTGGACACTTCTAGCTCTAGATATGAATTTTTGAAGTTTGTATTCAAATCTGTGAAATTAATTCAAAAACCAACTAAACCATAAATGCTATGTACACCCGGTCTACTACACCCACGATGGCTGACACGTGGGTCCCGTAGCCAACCCAGCCCCACTCGTCAGTGGAACCAGAGTAGAGCACCGGCTTTGACCGGCGAGAACTCACCGTCGGCGAGGTCACCAGCAACGAGGTCACCACCGTTGTGTTCCCCACACCCTTGCGCACCCGTTGGTACCCTAGGTTGGCCCGGTGGAACACTAGAGCAACCTCACCGGTGAGCATGGCAGCTCGACGGTGACGCATGGTGGTGGACTCATCATCTTCGATGATGGCATGTCCAGGCGAGCGCAACTACAACATCAGCAGGTCCTTCGCCATCCTAAGGCTAAACCCTAGCGCCTAACCATGTGACAGAATGGCGACTAAACAGGCGCGCCAACAGTGACGTGCATGGCAGCAGTGCTCTCGGCTCATGGCGGTGCGGCTCGTGTTCTGGCATCGGCGATGCGGTAGTGGCTCAATGAGCTATGGCTATAGCTTCTAGGACCTACGATGAAGATGAATCAAGAGAGAGAGAGATTCGAGGAGCGATGGGTAGGGCTGGCCACGGCGAGTTCGGAGCTTGGCAGTGCTCTGTGACCATGGCAGCAATGGTGACGTAACATGTCACATTACCTGGGCTCTAACAGTGGCAATGGTGGGTCGGTGAGGTGGAGCAAGGCACGGTAGAGCTATGGGTACGAGGGATTGAGCAGTGGGGCTACATGGATGGCGAGCGCTACTGGCGGAGGTGCGACAACAATGCTGCTGCTGTGTTGCTCCGCTCTAGAGCGGCGCACAGGTGAGAGAGGAAGCGAGAGCGAGAGTGAGGCGTGGGTGCGTGGAGAGGCAGGTGCTCTCCCTTTTGGCATGGCAGGGCGGGCCGACACCGACGGACAGCTGCCACGTGGTGTGCACGGCCTGCGTCGGTCGGCCACGACGCGCGGTGATTTGAAATGGCTAAGTGCTAATCTAGTTGAGTGACAACGCTACTTCATGCCTCTATATCTCCTAATCCAGTTCGACTTAGCAAAAACTTCTTTAATAGAAATTGTAGAGCTACATGAGTACTACAACTTTGCTTTAATGATCTTGGTATAATTCAAACTAGTTTTCAAACTACATTGCTCCAAAGTGGGGTACATTGAAACTGAAATTCAGTGAAAGACTGAAATTTCTAGTTTTAAAAACAACATTTTGTTGATACTTGTGAGCTATATTTGACCATGTTAGGCACTGAATTATCTCATGACCCTTAAATAAAGTTTGTTACCCATGATGTGAACTACAACTTTTATTTAGGTCACATAGCCATGCAAACACTCAAAGCTACTGTTCAACTTTAGTCAAACAAACTTCATGAAAATGGCATTTCAAATGAAACCAACACTTAGAAGCAAATTTGGTCTATGTCATGAATACAAAAGTTGTTCCATTCACCATTCTAGATGTGTCCAAGGTGTCATGAATACAACCATTTCATACCTTGGTCATACATGATTACAAGCATAAGCATATATATAAAATCAACATTTCATGTGACAATGTATAAGAATGAGATGAAATTTCATATGCTCTTGTTCATGAATGCTTGGATGATGGTTGTGCTCATGAAATGGAAGTACCAAATACAAAGCTTAACACTAGGGTATTATAAGAGACACATGAAGCTCTCAAAATAGCAAAATAAAAGAAGAAAAAAATGGAACACATGAAGGTTCCAAGGTGATAAAAATAAAGATAGCCCATACTTCCAAGGCAATTATCAAAAGAGAGAGAGTCATGATCAAAGGAGTACCAAAAATATTAGGATTAGGAAATACTCCACACACTTGCACTTCTTGATCAAAGTGTATAACTTGCATCTCCTTGGATCCGGTTTTTGACTTAGCAATATATGTGATGTAAGTATGCCTCTCATACCTACCTAAAACTCCACTCAAAGCTTTTTAGAGATAGGATGAAAAGATGGCAAAACAATCAAGTGCCTTGGTGAGGATCATACACATTGAGTGATTGAGTGAATCATTTGAGGAACTTACATTTTGTTTTGCAAAACTCATAAAAACTCGGGATAGAAGGTTGATCAAAGAATGAATGATTGGTAATTCTATTAAAACTATTCTATCTTGCAACCATCCAAGACATGGAAAAGAAATAAGCCCCATAGGGATTAAGTTAAAAGGGTGGATAGAATGCCAAACTTATTTAAATTGTGGAAGAATACTTTGTTATAGGCATGGCACTTGTGAATTATATTCGGCACAATAGCAACTCCTAATCAACAACCAATAACTTAGCTATTTGCTCAGGATGAGCAAAGGTTAAGCTTGGGGGATTTTGTTGGCAGTCCTTAATGATGAAATCTGGCCACCAATTAAGACATAAAAAGAGGAGAAATTGGCAATCTTAAACACATATGCATTTACTACTAATCTAGTTCCACATGTATTTGGAGGATATTATTTTGCAGGACCTAAACCCAAATGAAGGAAAATTTTAGCAAAAGGCGTGTTTCAATGCTAATTTGCTCAAAGGAACAATAAAGACACTCAGTAACTCAACTCATCTAGGCAAAATACCCACCGAGGAGCAGCCCAGGACTAGCCCATAGCTCACCATGCGAAGGCGGTGGCGAGGGGGCTTGGTCAGGGGTGGCTGACCCCTAGGGGTAGCCAACCCTCCGTTGGCGCCTCTCGGCCATCCCTTTGACAGGCGGTGGCCTGGGAGCATGCTGAAATGGTGCAACCTGATACCTCATGCCAAGAATATCCACAACATCACCCTTGCTCCTTATATGAATAAAGGGGCAACCCCCCTCTACAACACACACCGTTTGAGCTTCCTCACACTCCACTTAGCAACACCTCACTCTCCTCTTTAGTTTTTACCATTTAGTAGCTTTAGAGCAAGGCAAAGCCACCTTGGAGGGCTTGGCTCCTTGGAAGAAGAGACCTTTGGGTATGAATAGAAATATGAGTTCTTCCAAAGTCATGCCTTCACTTTATATTTATAGTCATACTTATGAACAACAGTGTAGTTGTTATGTTATAATCTTGATATACGAACTAGTCTATAGTTTATGTGTCATGAGAATAGCATACATGACTTAATGCTTAACTACTCATATAACTTATATAATCGAAATTAGAGCTAAGTTGAGATGGTAGTTTGTTGTGCTTTTGGGTGTGCGCAAATCCTTTACCTATGGATCCGTAGGGTTGAGGACCCATGAGGATTTGGGTAGTTTCTGTATACGCAAGTGTGGTGCTTGGGTATGGAGTGATAGGTGAATGCATTGTCTCTCTCCATGGTTGAGGGGTAGGCGGAAGGTGGTGACAACCCTGTCCGTCCCTTATAATCCACCATGTTCATTTGGGCTGTAAGAGTCTAAATTGTCACATGAGGTTGCTGGCAGACTAGTACTCACTAGCCTCCCAACCTACTTCACACTTAGCCCTAAAACTAATTATGTAATTTGTATGATCATTAACTAATATTTGTATGACTATACTAGAGCAATGCCTGCTCGACTTAGGAGTATTCTTTTATTCTTTCTTTTCCATTTTATCCTTTGAGGAATACCAAGTGTGTGTCCATTATATTGAAATAACCATTCTTACCCCTCCTATAAACATTGGTGTACTTGCAAGTATTATTATTCAAGTTCATATCCATACTAGACTCTTAATTAAATGCCTTCCTTTGGGAAAATATAAATAATGATACCCTGAATATTTATGGGTGAAATGCTACAATGATAGCTTCATGTGCTTATGGATAAATATCTAAAATTGTTAAGGAACTATTAAGGCAATTTCTTGGTAGCATTGCTACATACTTGTGATGTTGCTAAGAAATACCAACAAGCGCTTCTAGTGTCGTTGCTAGGGATACAAACCTAGTAGCTATGCTAAGAAGTGCCATCAATCACCAGTGCACAAGGGAACTACAACAACAAACCACGTGGCATATGGAGCTCTAGAATAGCCTAGCCATGGTAAGGTGCTCGCGGCAGCCATGGTGGTGCTGCCGCGACGGGAACGGCACACGTGGCTGATTCTAGGGATGATAGGCGGCCCAAGCTGGTCACCAGGGTTTGTGAGGAGTAGACGGGGTTGGAGGCACAAGGAATTGAGCTTGGAGCAAGTGGTGGCGGTGAATTTTGTCCAGCGTGTCAATGTGAACGGTGACGAGCAGGAAGTGAAGAAAAGGGAAGACACCGACGATGCTGTGCTAAAGTAGGCAAGGGTGAGGCACAAGTGAACGATAGCAGCTGCTTACGCAGCCACTACAAAGTAGCTGCCTGCCAAGCACTGAAACGACGCGAGCAAAGGCGGCGGACGGCCACCGACGATGAGCAGGTGAAGCAGGTAGCTCACCAAGATTACTGTTCATGCTGACAGGTCATCGTCTTGTCAAATTTTCTCTAGATTTCACAAAACGACTTGATGAGAAACCTTAACCAAAGTTGTTCATCTACGTGTGGTCTCCAACAATGCTTCAAGGTTCATCATCCAAAACATGCTAGTTTAAAAGATTTTGAATTTTGAAGATGAGTACTTGGAAACTGAGAAACTGGTTTCAATTAGGGTTTTCAGAAATTGTTTTGGTTAGCAAACTTTGGATAATTAATTAGTGAACAAACAGCTATCAATCATATCAACCAATTACATGGTAACATAGCTCAAACATAGCACTAAGCAATGAAACAAAGTTTGAACAAATTTTATTCATGAAAATCCATATTATAAATCTCCAAAGATTGAACTTATTTACTGGTTTTCAAGGACTTATCCATAAAAATGACTAAGCATGCAGTCAGCACTAATTCAATTTTTGGAATTCAATTTTAACATGTGTGATTCAAAAACCTTATCAAACTTTTATTTCATATGAAAACACACACTTTGTACAATAAAGTTTATTTTAGCAAAATTTTATTTGTTTAAGCAATTTCACATATATAAATTCACGAAGTTCTTTAATTAGCATTAATTATAACATTTCATGCAACTTAAGAAACACCATATATGCAACATATGAATGCAAGAATTGAAACTTAAAATGCACAAATGACATGACACTTAGTGATTATGCTTGATGATGCTCATAATCAAAGTTTTAACTGCCTTTTAACAATTGGGATGTTACAGTGAGACAAACCCAAAGATTTGGCTGGTAAACTACCAACTCGCCATGAAAACGGCATCTGCACCGGACACGTTTTTCATGACTCAATATCTTCCGATCTACCTCACTGATTCTGCCAGAAACTGGTTAAAAATCTTCGGGAAGGCATGATCAAGCGATGGGCTAACCTCGAAAAGGCATTCTGTAATCACTTTGAGGGGGCTTACACTAAGCTAGGCACCTCATGGAACCTCCAGGGATGCAAACACAAGACCGGTGAGAGTCTTCATGATTACATAAAGCACCCTACATAGCTCAAGAATAAACTTGAGGACGTCCCCAACGCGCATCGTCACCGCCTTTACTACTGGCGTCGATAGCGAACCCCTTATTTGGGACATTGGGCAAAGGAAGAACATTAGTCTCCACGACATGTTCACTTTAGCCCACCAACACACCGACGATGAAGACTGCTTTAACGCCAGTAATGGCAAATATAAGTCACGACTCGCCGATGACGTGGACTAATCCCCACTAACAAAGAAGGATGGTAAGCATAGAGGCAAGCTCGTAGCCAACACCAAGAAACAAGAAGGCAATAAATCCAAACAAAGCCTGGAGGCCATGCAAAATTCGATGAGATCATGAACCAGACATGTCAAAACCATGGCTTCCCAGTGAATCACTTGGCAAGGGACTGTCATACTTACAAGCGTGAGATCATTGAAGCTGGCAAGAACAAGGCGAAGGGCGGCCACCCAAAGAAGGGGAAGGATGGCGCCAATGAGGATGACAAAGGCAGCTACCCCAACATCGAGGGCATCATGATCATCTTTGGGGCCCATATGCCTACAAGGACCATCATCGTGAAAAGGTAACCCGATGTCTCATCTTTGCCACTATACCTATAGTTCCTATTTATTTAAGATGGTCAAAGCGCCCGATCACCTTCAATAGGGACGACCACCCCAATCATGTCATCGAGGCTGGACATTTGCCTTTGGTGGTCAGCGCAGTCGTGGGAGGCGTAAAAATGACGAAAGTCCTTATGGATGGAGGAAGTGGCATAAACATCCTTTACAAGGGTGCATTTGAGAAGCTAAACATCAAGGCAAGCAAACTGCGTCCCTCACATTCTTCGTTCCATGGGGTCATCCCCGGATGATGGGTTATGCCCCTCGGCACGATCACTCTGTCTATCACGTTCGGTGACAAGGTACACTACCAAAAGGAGACACTCTCCTTTGAAGTCATAGACTTTGAGGGTCCTTACAATGCCATCCTCAGGAGACCCTACTACATCAAATTCATGGCAATCCCTAGTTATGCCTACCTCAAGCTCAAAACGGCAGGCCCCTATGGCATCATCACCATCATGGATAGCTTTCAAGATGCATACGAGTGTGAGAGGCTAGATGTAGAACATGCCCAATATGATCTAATTCTGGATGAGCCAAAACACGCTTACAAGGACAAATAGGAGGCAGGCTCGGGAACACCCCGATGCTCACCTAGATCCCTAGAGCACCGGCTCATGCCAAAAACTTTGGCTGGCATTTTACCTCTTGATTCTATGGTTTCTGCTTCGCCGGCTACACTAGTGCCACCAGAAGCACCCAACTTGCCCAAAGAAGCAAAGCCAGAAGAGGAGAAAGACGGGGACTAGAGCACCAACGGTGCTTGCTGCAATAAACCTTAGGCCAACCCCAAGTAGAGGAGGGACAAAGGCAATAGGGCAAACTCTACCAATGCTGCTAATACGCACTAATCGTTGTCTTCCCCCGTCTAAAAAACAAAAAATATTGTTGCTATCCACGAAAGGGTTTTACGCCTCTGACAGCTAAGGAAATAGTTTCCTAAAGAATGGCTCGAGGGCTATGTCCTAAATGCTATGCAACGTCACCTCCTTGATAACGGTATACTGGCCAGTTGACACTCAGTCTTATATGCTCGAGGGCTTGGTACTGACATGGCAACAGCAAGGGAGTTGTGGTGATATGTGTGGTCTCAACACTCAGACATGTTATACTCATTTGCCCAAGTGCTCTAGGGCAACTGCTACAATCACACAACTACTAGTCGGCAAAGTGAAAATTTATTCAGATAACATTTTACACAAAAGCAAACCAGTATGACCTAACCTCAATGAGGGGTGTCCTTGATGAGTTGCTCTACATTTACAACCACGGCAATAGCATTAGCGGCAACGCCAAAGTTGGCTATCAGCCACCCAATGTCAATGCCCTTGAGCACCTCTGCCCTCGGTGGGAACCCAAGCTCCATTGTATGTAGATCCACCTCTGGCTGAAGATGAAGCTGGGTGGTGGCAAGGGTCACTACAACCCCATGGAAAACGCCATGCACCGTCACTACCCTAATTTGTGCTAGGAGGACGAGAGCTTGCTCATAGTGGCTTGACCCCATCAGCTAGACCAGATCGATGGTGGCCCTCATCGCCCCTTCCAACACCATGTAGCGGTTGCTATTGATTTGTGCCATGGCAGCACCACCACATGCATAGTCGGCTGACTCATCACATAGACGAGTCACCTCTTGCAATCTGCTAGCCAGCTCCTCGTTGTCTTGGCAAAGATCCACCGCTTCAGCTTGGACAGTGCTTAAGCTTAGATTCAAAGTCAAGGCGAGAAAAATTCTACAAAGGAAACAAAGAAGCTCAAATCACTAGCAAGCTTAGCACGGGTCACCATGATGGCAACCCTAGTGTTGGTTGCCTCTCTGTGCATGGCACCAAGCATGGTCTTGGCCGCCGCAAGGCACTCCTTCAGCCGTTCCACCTCCCGACACCAATCCCAGAGGGATTGCCTGGCCACGGCCAGCTCCTCCCTCACAGTATGGATATCATGCTCACCTTCTTTGGCCCCCTCATTGTTAGAGGAGGAAGGCATGCCTGTTGGCAGCATGGCCTGCGTTGCTAGGGGACATGATGGTCACAAGGCCTCCTGAATGGTGGTCGGCCATGGCATTGAGCGTGTTAACAAGAAACCACTATATCAAGAAACGCATAAGGTCCCTTCCAACGAAGTCAAAAATAGATCTATCCTTACCCGAACCCCATCAAGCCTAGGTGGAAGGCCCGAGCGAAGGGAGGCATGCCTCTCTTTGCAGATCCTTCCTCAGGCTCCTCCTGTTGACGCTTCTCTCTGGCCATGGATGGAAGGCAAGATCTGACGACAATAGGAGATGCGATGAAGCAAAGGAAGGTGAGCGTGCAAAAGCTACTATGTAGATGTACTAACTCCCCTCTTCTGTTCCTCTATTTTATAGGTAGGGATGTGCAAGGTCGATGGAATCCTAGCAGTATCCATGGGTGAAAGCGAGAGTGAAGGCCCGGCTATGCCCCCACGATCTCTAAGAGGCACAACTTCTGAGATAGATGCATGGGGATACGAGCTGCCAAAACTAACGCCTCAGCTTCATGGAGAAGGAACCCATCTATGTAACCGATGCACCGTCACTGGAGCCGATGCAGGCAAGTGATCTAACATTTAGATCGAGTACTCGGCCCAGCTCACCCCTGTAGCATGTGTAAGCGGTAGTGACTTGTTCACTATCGACCTTGCCCCTACAAGAGTCAGGGTTTTGGGGGGTTGCCATTACGATCCTAAAACCTCTAGCACTTAGTGTCATGTAAATCCCTTAATACCCAGATGACCTCATAGTACCTTATTTAGCAGATGTGTGCCCCTTTGTGGGAAATCAAAAAACTGGTTGTCCCATGGATGTAACCAAAGTACGAGCTCCTAGATAAGATAATTTGGAGCATCTAAAAATTAAATTATGCTCACAGACAAGTAGGAACAAGTTCTAGAAAAAGTTAGAAAAATTCCCGAGAAGTTTATAGAGATTGATTGACGAACGAGGAACTGAAAGGAGTGATTTGCGTTACAAAGAAAAGATTTTAGGTAGCTCCCAATGAAAACTTAAACCGAGAAACAAAGAATTTGATTGTAGAAAAAGATAAAGTCATGTCGGAGAAGGAAAAATGACCTACTAATGCAGTTTAAAGACTTTGCTCACTCTCAACACACAAAGGTTCATCATCTATTCCGTAAGGGTTCCAAGGCCGCTCGTGACCGTGAGCATGGTGATATACCAGTTTAGACTCTGTAGAGGTTGTACACTTTCACTATAAGTTGTGATTTACCCTTTCGCCCGAGGTGATCAGCCTCTTGACCCACTACCAAGGAAGGTCGGCAGGGTTCACTATGTAGCCTTTCAAAGGTTCGTCTAACAAGTTAGTGCCTTTAGATTAACTCGGCAAACAGATGTAGGAACCCCCCTTCCCGATGGCACAATGACACGCTGCCTATACACAAGGGGATAGAGGTTGACCTATACCCGATTTGGCAAGCCATTCTTATGCCAATAAAGGTAACCTCTAACTAGCTAGAAAAGGTCCTCATACTGAGCTAAAGCTAGAGCCAAGTAGCCCTCATAGTTGTACTGTAAGTCCTAGAAGATCACTTACAGATAAGTCCTTAGGGAGAGGAATCTAGAGCACCATAAAAATAGCCCAATGGTCTAGCCCCCTTGTTCCATGTTGCTAAAAAACATCTTTTAGTGTTTATTGCATAGACCATTAGTCAAGTTACAAGATCATGGTCTTTAATTAAGCGCTAGCACCATACTACCCAATGCAATAACTCATAGGAATCAAGGAATCAAGGATATCAAACAGCTAGGAAAATTACTATGGTTGCCTAGGTGGACACATGCATATGATTAAAATAATATTAAGGTGAATAGGACAACATGGAAGATCCCATGCTATACTTGTCTTTTACTCTTGCTCAGATTTTCCTCACACTTTGCTTCTGGTCATCACCACCTTCTGATCTTCAGTGCTCACAAACGGTTCTCGTTCTACTCATATCAAGCACCACACATAGGCAAACATACAAGCAACAAATAAAAGCAACTAAAAATAGTACACAACTCAAGATAAAACAATGAAATAAAAGAGAGCTAATTCTTTGGTCACAAGATCACAAGAAATGCCGATAACAAAACTATCGTTAAAAAGTAACGACTATCGGGAGTTTTATATTATAAAAGAAACAACTACAAGCTTGATTTATTTTAGTTAAACAAAATCATAGAGAAGTTTAATTTAGAATAAAGTAAACATAAACATAACTATTCAAAATGAGGAACTAGCATACGGATTATTCCAAAACATTCCTCCTACTTATGGGATATGTGGAGTGGCTGATATATTTTCTTGAGCGGTTGAGAAGTGGAATGGCTTTGAAACAAAGTCATCTCTTCCCATTTTTGCATCTTAGTAACTTGGAGTTTTTGTAAACCTTTTTTGGAATAAAAGCATAGTTCACACTCCTCAATTGGTACTATTGGATCGCTCAATGGTGTTTGATTTCTCACCAAGGAACATCATAGTAATGCCTTTTTTTCCTTCCCATTTCTAGAAAGCTTATTTGGAGCTCAGGTAGGAATAGTATGTAGGCATACTTACCTTGCATATTTTGCTAAGTCAAACAATGGGTCCGAGGAGAAAGATTTCATACAATCAAATCAAGATGTGCAGGTGTGTGGTTATATGGAGGATAGATGGATAAACAAATTTTATTTATGCTCCTTGAAACATATCTCTCTCTCATCTGGACTTGGAAACTTTTGTGGGATGGGGCTATCGTTATTCTCATCTTTCTTCTTCTTCATTTTTTTCTTTTCTTTTCTTTTTTTCCCTTTTTTTGATAACCCCATGTCTCTCTTTGCACAAGACTATGGAGAGAAATAACTAACAAGGATTTAGAGCATTTATTTTGATGGAACCTAATAAACATGTTTTTGTCCGCTCCTAGTGTAGGAGTAGAACATTTTTTAGGTGGATCTAAATGGAAGGCATGTTCTTGTGCCTACTCCCAGTGTAGGAGTAGTGCATATTGGTGGTGTGTGCGTGATCATGATTTTAAAAGCGTGACAACTTTGTCAACATGGGTCAACAAAGTTTGACAAAGCTGAACACAAAAGCAAGTAGCATATGTGGAAGGTTTTCAACATGTATCATGATATTTGGCCTTGGTAGGACATCTTACCATTGAGGAGTATGTGAAGCTATGGATTTTGACATTTCATCAAAATGAAAAACCTCCAAGTACTTTGAATAGAAAAGGTTGGATTTCCATGTCAATGCCATATCTTACTTCACAACAACTTAGTCAATATGTTTTTTCCTTCATGATATTTTTCCCATAAGCATCAAGGATATGCAAGGAACAAAGATTATGCAGTCCAATCTCAAAAAGCTATACTCATATTCATTTTCAAAGTTTTAACTCTAAGTGTGGATAGTTCTTTTTGAATTTACAGGTTTAAACAAGTGCTCAACAGAGAGGAACAAACTGAGTTCTAGATTTCTGTTCAGGCTTCTACAACAGTTCATGATGTGTCTTGACATATTTGTGCACATTGGGGGTTGGCACACCCCCACACTTCTCTAAAATTGTACCTAGATTTTTTTATTTCATAGACAAAAAATGGTGAAAACAAAGGGGACTCTTCTAGTGAGGGGCACCAGAGAGTAAACAATTATTGAACTATAGGATTAAACTAAAAAGACATGGAACAAGATTGAGTTTTTAATTTTTTTTTAAATTCTATTTTGATGGAAAGGTTACATTTTTATTGTGAAGATAAAACGAGCTCTAATGTATGATTTTTATGAACTCAATTACATCGAACTCCTCGATCATGTTGATTTGTGGCTCAAGATAAACTTTCAAGCATTGGACATTTACCTTAAATGTGTAACCTATATAATCTTGGATGGTGATGACCTCAAAAGGTCCATCCCACTTGCTTCGTAGTTTATAATGTCCAAAGAGTTTTACTCTTGAATTGAACAGTAGAACCTTATCGCTAGATTTGAACTCTTTGTGCTTGATTCTCTTATCATGCCATCTCTTTGTTCTTTCTTTGTAGATTTTGGTGTTATGATATGCTTTTCTCTCCACTCTTCAAGCTCGGCTAGTTAAATTCGATGATTCTTGCCAGCTATGTGGAGGTCCATGTTCCATTTCTTGATTGCCCAATGGGCCCTGAATTCTAATTCAACAGACAAATGGCATATTTTTCCATATACAAGTTGATAGGGTGACATGCCTATGGGAGTTTTGTATGTATTTTAGTAGGCCCAGAGTGCATCAGGGAGTTTGTCCTTCCATCCCTTGCCCATTTCATCCACAATATTTTGTAGAATATTCTTGATTTGCTTGTTAGATATTTTTGCCTGACCACTAGTCTGGAGATGGTACAGTGTTGCTATGTTGTCATGAACTCCATGTTCCGCTAGGTACTCCTGGAAGGCCTTATCTATGAAGTGGGATTCTCCATCGCTTATGACCATCCAGGGTGTACCAAAGTGAGGAAAAATAATTTCATGGAACATTCTCTTGGCATGTTTTTGAATCGGTAGCTCCACATGGTATTGCTTCTACCCATTTGGACACATAGTCCACGGCCACCAAGATGTACTCATAGTTCTTGGACTTAGGGAATGGCAACATGAAATCAATCCCCCGCACATCAAAGAATTCAACTTGGAGATTGTTCATGAGAGGCATTCCATCTCGTGAATTGATGTTCCCATGTTTCTGACATCGCTGGCATCTCCTGACAAACTCTTTTGTATCTTGATACATCGTTGGCCCGTAAAAGACACTTTCAAAGATCTTCACATGTGTCTAAAATGCTCCATAATGTCCTCTGTATGGTGAGGCATGACATCTCTCCATAATCTTGGTAGCCTCAACCATAGGAACACATCTTCTCAACAATCCATCAGTGCAAACTCGGTATAAGTATGGCTCGTCCCACAGGTGAGAACGACTTTCATGGATCAACTTTCTTTTGTTCTCACTAGGTGGGACATAGCCTGCCACCATAAAGTTCACAATTTTTGCATACCATGGATCAGAGTCTATTATCCTGAGCAAGGTGTCATCCCTTAGGTTGTCATTGAGGGGTAGCTCATGTGTTTCCTTGAACTGAAGCCTAGACAAGTGATTGGCCACATAAATTTTCTACTCCTTTTTTATGTCTAATTTCTATGTCAAACTCTTAGAGTAGAAGGATCCATCGAATTAGCCGAGGCTTAGCATCTTTCTTAGTGAGGAGGTACTTGAGAGCAGCATGATCCATGTAAACAATTACTTTTGCCCCCACTAAGTAAGATCTAAACTTGTCTATAGCAAAGACAATAGCCAACAACTCTTTTTCTATTGTAGCATAGTTGAGCTGTGGTTCGGCAAAGGTTTTGCTAGTGTAGGATGTGGCATAGTGCTTCTTATCCTTGGTTTGGCCTAAAATAGCTCCAACCGCAAAGTCGCTAGTATCACACATGATCTCAAAAGGGAGATTCCAATCAGGTGGTTGGATGATTGGAGCTAAAATGAGTGCCTTCTTGATGATATGAAAGGCTTCATGACACTCATTGCCAAAGGTGAAAGGTGCATCTTTAGCGAGGAGACTCGGCAAGGGTCTAGCGATTTGAGAGAAGTCTTTAATAAAGCGCCTACAGAACCCCGCGTGTCCTAGGAAGCTGCTATTGACATTTCTTAATGTCACTACGAAGTTTGTATTGTTAGCAACGGCGTCAGAAATGCTTGTTAGTATTTATTAATGACAGTTGTAAATGAGGAAAGATTATATATATAATAAGGAATCCGTATGCGCACAGATAATATACCATTGTAGTATTTCACCCAAGAGTATTCCAGGTATCGTTATTTATATTTTTACCTCAGGAAAGGACTGGCATAGGAAATATATTGATAACTTATACTTATGATGGAGAAACCAACCATCCACTCAAAACAGGGGTAAGTCAAGAGATAGTATATGCGATAAATGATAATTAATCAATGAATAATGAATACTCAGATTTCTCCTTATCATAGCATTAGCATGACTAAGTAGATATAATAGAGAAACTAATTCCTAAGTCATTCTTAATTACAAGTCAAAGCATACATTGATTAGTGCAATTACACTTAATATTCATGGCTAGGTTATCTTTATATCTACACATAAGGGACATTACTAAGGAAGATCAAGAACAAAGCTTGACTCCCTTCGCAACCGGGTCCTACTTGTCCTATATTCGGGGAGTGGACTACAAAGGACTCAACTAGAGTCACACTCGCAATCTACCACATGGCCCAGAATGGGTGCATCCATAGGTAAACAACGTATAAGCACTATGCTTCCACAATATCAACCACTCACCCCCACATGTATGAGAGTAAGCGCTTTGCGAACATATGCATAAACATAACGATATAATTCTAGCTACTCAGCACATAATCAAAGTAGATGATGAACATGATAACTAGGAACCTGAATAATATTAAGAACAATGTCATATCAATTGTAGCAAACATATGAATAATGAAAGATACAAGAGAGGATTCAAAAGGCTTTAACAAGCCATGCTCTTGACATGATCAGGAATCCAAGCAGATGTCTTGCCTCTCTCTAGATCTACTTAGCTAGCTATGCCCTAGAATATTTGTGGAGCTTCTGAGGTTCTTCTTCTTATGAGGAAGATCTCTCTTGATTGTTTGATTCAATATGCCTCAGGGGGGAAGATGGCCGATATATATAGGGGGTAGCATCAATTCTAGACCCTCGGATCAAACCGACCTAAAGCAACGGCGTAGATTTCATCTATAAGGCGGTGGAGAACCATCATTTAAAGGATGGGATGACTCATGGGCCCAGGGGGCCGGCCAGCCTATAGGTGGGGCTAGCTAGTAGCGTAATGCCCTCTGCCATGGTGGTTCGCCTTCTAGAGTGTTCTAGAGTCCTCTAGAGTTTGTTTCATCATGGATAAACATGATTAATTCTGATGTTTAGGTCCACCTTGACGGTTTTCAAGATAAACTCTGCTGAAAACATAGATTCACCAAAACTCATGGAATTTGTCAGTTTAAATCACTAAACTTATGTTGGTGATTATTTTCATGCATTTATACAAGTTATATTGACGGTTTATGATTAGTGTTAACTACCGTCAATAAGATGGCGGACCAACCAATCTGATTTCTAGAGGGAAAAGCGAAAGGCATCATGGTTAAAATTCAAGATCACTATGTCCGACCGATTTCATGGTTCTAGACATGGGACAAGAAGAAGAAGAAGAAGATGTACCTATCATTCTTGGAAGACCATTCCTCAACACTACCAATGCAATAATCTACATCGGATCAGGACAAATCCACTTCCAATTGTCTAGACAAAAGGTATGATGCTATTTCAATAGTTATACAACTTATGAACAGCCAAAGAAGACCGTTTCCAAGAGGAGATGTCGATCAACCCAACGTCGAAAGAATCAACTCCCAAAGAATGAAGATGAAGAAGCTATAAAGGATGAACCTAGTACACCAAAGTCAAGTCCACAACCTAAATAGGTGTGGAAGGAAAAGGTGGCATCATCATCAGAGTCACCATCACAAGAGGTACAACCATCAAGGTCTCCACCTACGGAGCTGACTGGTGCATCCAAAGAATAAACATGACTTCTCCAGTCCTAATCGGAGGACTCAAAACACCGAACCCTTGCCATAAGGTAAAATCGGTACTTATCCATATTTACTTTCTCACATTGCATAATTTATATTTACTTTAGCATATTTACTTTTCTACTCTTCATTTGAATTTAGAGAAAGAATATAAAAAGTTTCATTACTGCATTATAAAAATCTTAAGCCCCATGTGAATATATTTTATGGCGTGTAAAAACCCGCAAGAATGTTCACTGTGGTGGCATAAAAATACCATGCATACATCTATAAATATTTCGTTGCATCATAAAATACTTTCTGCACATATAAGAAAATCCAAAAAATCGGATAGGCATCCTGCTAAAATTCTACCAATAAAAATATGTTTGACTCTAAGGACGACTAACCCCTGGACGGCTGATCACTAACCCTCTTATTCTAATCCGTTCCATGAGTTTTGTTGTTCTTGTTGACATTTTGTAGGATGATGCATAGGATCAAGAGCAAGTTTAACCGATCGTCTTCCTCCTATTTCACCAAAAGTACATTCTCCAACACAAGAAAAACCCAACTTTCTGATGGACGAGAAGAACATTCGATGGCAAAACCATTCTGAGAAGGATTCCACAACTTTGAACATTCAAACCATGGCAACAACCAGCTTTGGGGAAGGGCATCCCCTATGTATCTAGATAAAAATTTCTTTTCCTTTGTTTTATTAATTTTGCTTTATAGTTGATAAAAAAATGCATAACTAAAATAAAATAAAAATTTATATTTGTGTTAGATATATATAGTGGTAATGTGTGATCTAAAAAAAATGAAAACAAAATATAAAGTGTGTGTCTAGTCTTCTTTAAAAGTTTGATTTTTAAGAGCTGAATAAAATAAAAGGACTCTAAAGGTAAACTCTTGAATGAAAATGATAAATAGTTGCTCTGTTGTAATTCCTTTCAAATACCTAGTTTTTAGCCTTGAATTCTCCTGAGTTTTGGATAAGATTATTTTGATATAAGGATTTACTTTGAACTTAAAAGTCGTGGGTAGCATACGCTTGATCTAAGTCTAGGTAATTGACATATATGATATGAGAAGGTCTGAGCTATTGTTTATCTTGTTCCGAGTGATAATAAAGTTCTAGAGATTTATCTTTTGAAAAACACAAAAATGCTACATGATGAGTTTCTGTATGACCAAGCTTGAATTCCTACCAGAGCCATACATGTTATTTAGACTAGGAAAACTTCCACTCATATATGCTACTTGTTTTGCATTGAGTTTTGTCAAGGTTTGGGAGGCTTGCCATGCTCTTAAAATCAAGATCACGTACACACTACACACATATGCACTACTCCTACATTAGGCGTAGGCGCAAAAACATGCCATTCCATTTAGATCCACCCAAAAATGTTTTACTCCTACACTAGGAGCGAACACAAAAAAATATGCTTTATTGGTTTATCCACCAAATAAATGCTCCAAAGTTCTTGTTGCTATCTCTCAAAAGTTTTATTGTAGAGAAAAAACATTGGGCAATGCAAAAGTTATACATAAAAAAAGGTTGAGAAAAAAATTGGACAAGTGTCTGGGATATTTAAAATAATGGGTACTCAGATGTCTGCCTAAAAAAAGAAGAGATGAATAAGATAGCCCATGTTCTCTAGCAAATGTTTCCAAGTTTCAAAAAGAGAGATATGTTTTCAAGGAGCATAGTAGAATTAGGTTAGCCACCATATATATATCCACACAATGCACATATTGATTTGACTGTATGACTTAACTCTCTTTGGATCCAAGGTTTGACTTTATAATATATGCATTACAAGTATGCTTTTTTATGCTTTCTCCCCTCCTATGAGCTCCACATAAGCCTTAGTTGTAGGAAGAGGAAAGCCATAACATCACTTTTGCCTTAGTGAGGATCCACAAATACCACATATATTGAGAGACTTGAGAGTGTCATACAATGGAATCTCTGAGTTTTATTTTGAAAATTTACAAAAACTCCAGAATAATGGTTGAGCAAAGAACTTAAGATACAATGCCTGACTTAATTGTTCTGTCTTTTAAATACTCAAGACCTAAGTGAAATCTAAGAAGCGCCATGGTTAAAGGTAACATGGGCAGGTTTGAAAGTTAGATTAGTTTATTCTAATCTAGAGGAGAATTCATGTTTGAACGCATGTGTGCTTTTGAGGAGTGAAAACATTGTACCAACTCCTGATTCATTGCTGAGTTTAGGATTGCTCAGAGACGAGCAAAGGTTAAGCTTGGGGGAGTTTGTTGACGATAGTTAACACTTATCATAAACCATCAATATAACCTATATAAATACATGAAAATAATCACCAACATAAGTTTATGGGTTTAAACTGACAAATTCCACGAGTTTTGATGAATCTGTGTTTTCAACATGATTTATCTAGAAAATAGTCAAGGTGGACCAAAACGTCAGAATTAATCACGCTTATCCATGATGAAACAAACTCCAAAGGACTCTAGAACACTCCAGAAGGAGAACCACTATGGCAGAGGGCAGGACGATGCCAGGTGGGGCCAGCTGACCCCACCTACAGGCCGGCCGGCCCCTTGTGCCCACATGTCATCCCCTCCTTCAAATGATAGTTCTCCACCGCCTTAAAGATCAAATCTACGCCATTGCTTTAGGTTAGTTTGATCCAAGGTCTAGAATTGATGCTACCCCCTATATACATCGGCCATATTGCCACCCTAAGGCATATTGAATCTACAATCAAGAGAGATCATCCTCAAAAGAAGAAGAACCTCAGAAGCTCCACAAATATTCTTGTGCATAGCTAGCTAAGTAGATCTAGAGAGAGGCTAGCCATCTGCTTGGATTCCTGATCATGTTAAGAGCTTGGCTTGGTGAAGCCTTTTGTGTCCTCTCTTGTATCTTTCATTATTCATATGTTTGCTACAATTGATATGACATTGTTCTTAATATTATTCATGTTCCTAGTTATCATGTTCATCATCTACTTTGATTATATGCTTAGTATAGCTAAAATTATAGTTATGTTTATGCATATGTTCGCAAAGTGCTTACTCTCGTACATGTGGGGCTGAGTGGTTGACATTCTGTAAGTGTGGTGCTTATACATTGTTTACCTATGGATGCTCCATATATTATGGGCCATGTGGTAGATCACGAGTGTGACACTCTGGTTGAGTCCTTTGTAGGCTACTCCCCGAATATAGGAAAAGTAGGACCCGGTTGCGAAGGGAGTCAAGCTTTGTTCTTGATCTTCCTTAGTAATGTCCCTTATGTGTAGATATAAAGATAACCTAGCCATGAGTATTAAGTGTAATTACACTAATCAATGTTTGCTTTGACTTGTAATTAAGAATGACTTAGGAATTAGTTTCTCTATTGTATTTGCTTAGTCATGCTAATGCTATCATATGGAGAAATTAGAGTATTCATTATTCATTGATCAATTATCATTTATCATATATATTATCTCTTGACTTACAACTGTTTTGAGTGGATGGTTGGTTTCTCCATCATAAGTATAAGTTATCAATATATTTCCTATGCTAGTCCTTCCCTAAGGTAAAAATATAAAAAATGATACCTAGAATACTCCTGGGTGAAATACTATAATGGTATATTATCTGTGCGCTTGTGGATTCTTTATTATATATATAATCTTTCCTCATTTACAAGTGTCATAAATAAATACCAACAAGCATTTTCTAGCGCTGTTGCTAAGAATATAAACTTAGTAGCGATGTTATGAAACATCAACAACAGCTTCCTAGGACATGCGGAGTTCTATAGGTGCTTTATCAAAGACCTCGCAAATCACTAGACCCCTGATGAGTCTCCTCGCTAAAGATGCACCTTTCACCTTTGGCGACTAGTGTCATGAAGCCTTTCAAATCATCAAGAAGGCACTCATTTTTGCTTCAATCATCCAACCACCTGATTGGAATCTCCCTTTTGAGATCATGTGTGATGCTAGTGACTTTGCGGTTGGAGCTATTTTAGGCCAAACCAAGGATAAGAAGCACTATGCCATAACCTACGCTAGCAAAACCTTGGCCGGACCACAGCTCACCTATGCTACAACTGAAAAAGAGTTGTTGGCTGTTGTCTTTGCTATAGACAAGTTTAGATCTTACTTAGTGGGGGCAAAGGTAATTATTTACATGGATCCTGCTGCTCTCATGTACCTCCTCACTAAGAAAGATGTTAAGCCTCAGCTAATTTGATGGATCCTTCTATTCCAAGAGTTTGACATAGAAATTAGAGATAAAGGAGTAGAAAATTCGATGGCCAACCCCTTGTCTAGGCTTTAGTTCAAGGAAACACATGAGCTACCCATCAATGACTATCTAACTGATGACACCTTGCTCAAGATAATAGACTTTGATCCATGGTATGCAAACAACGTGAACTTTATAGTGGTAGGCTATGTCCCACTTAGTGAGAACAAAAGAAAGTTGATCCATGAAAGTCGTTCTGACCTATGTGACAAGCCATACCTATACCGAGCTTGCATCGATGGATTGTTGAGAAGATGTGTTCCTATGGTTGAGGCTACCAAGATTATGGAGAGATGTCCTGCCTCACCATACGAAGGACATTATGGAGCATTTTGGACACATGCCAAGATCTAGCAAAGTGGCTTTTACTAGCAACTGATGTATCAAGATACAAAATAGTTTGTGAGATGATGCCACCGATCTTATAAACATGGGAACATCAATTCATGAGATGCAATGCCTCTCATGAACAATCTCCAAGTTGAACTCTTTGATGTGTGGGGGATTGATTTCATGGTGTCGTTCCCTAAGTACAAGAACTATGAGTACATCTTGGTGGCCGTGGACTATGTGTCCAAATGGGTAGAAGCAATACCATGTTGAGCTATCGATTCAAAACATGCCAATAGAATGTTCCATGAAATCATTTTTCCTTTCTTTGGTACAACCCGAATGGTAATAAGCAATGGAGGATCCCACTTCATAGATAAGGCCTTTTGGGAGTACCTAGCGGAACATGGAGTTCATCACAACATAGCAACACCTGTTGGCCGTGCTTAACTCACATATTTAACCGCCAACACTTGCATGAAATCCTAGCATACAGGCACTAAACTTAGAAATAGGTCTTTAGAACTAACAATCTCTACAAGTTTTGGTGTTTGACAATTTGCAAGAGGGTATTTATGGAATACATGGAAATCATATTCAAGGTGCGCAAAGAAACAAAGCGTGGCACCATATTGCACAAAGCAAAAGAGCCCAAGAGGGGAAGGCCTACTACCAGGCCAAATTAGGGCCAAGCATATGGAGAAAAAGGGCCCAAACCCAAACCAAACGATCTCCAAATGGTGTGAAACTTTATAGGCATGGCCCACACATCCATAGAGGCCCACCAAACAAAACTTGGGCTAGGACGGCGTCTCCTTGGGGTGGACGCCCACCTACAAACTCGCCTCAGGCCCAACCTTGACAAGGTGCTTCTTACCTCCTCTCCAACGTTGACCAGGAGCATCCGATAAATTATATATAGAGTAACCCAATAACCCAAGAGTGCCCAAAACCAATTGGAGAGTCCGTGTATACCACGGAGAATCCGCCAGAGCCTGAACAGGCCCAACTAGAAATGACTCACCTTGGCACTCGGCACAGTGAAGTGTCCATTACTCGGAACGGAGTATCCGACAGTCACAGAGAGTGTGAGTTTAATTAACAAGTTTACCCAAACAAGTCAATAATACTAGTTAGTATCCCAAGCCAACAACATAATAGTAGACCCACCGTTAGATGTCACATTCTAGGAACCAATGGTGATCTAACCATATTCCTTATCATCATTCCGAATCACCGGTGAATCTCTCTAATTGGATCTCTCTCGCTCTTTTCAGGAATCGTCTCGATGAGAAGAGCGTATAGGATGTCATCATCAGCTTCTAGATGTCTGAATGGCAACACCATCAGGCAGGCACTCCACTATTATGAACCCTACTTTGGATACTTATCAAGTCACATTATGAATTATGCATTGTGTTTAGAGTTGGATAATGATCTCTTTCTCAAAACACTTAGAGTTACCCTTTAATCTGTTAGAAGCCTCTCATCTTAACAATGGGAATGGGAACGAGAACGCTTAATGCTTATTGTTTAGTTTCTTGGTCAATGGTAGAAGTCGAGCATGAGAAGGGAACTCATACTCGGGCATGTAGGATGCTACACCTAGACAATTAACTACTAAAACCAGTGAGGGTACAACTTGACTCATCTTACTAATCTAGCTAATGAATAATATCCCTAATGTGATAATCTTAATGATAACTTGGATATCCTACTCATGTGAGGGGTAGGTCGTCATGAGCATGGGATCTCAGACGACATAGCTCGTGGAGTAGTAAGGATCGTGTATTGGGATATGTAAGTCCGAGTAACCAACCATACAGACGACATGCCGCAGATGGGTTGATAAGCCAAATAACTAGTTGCGACCTGTTTATCCATGAAACTGGCAAGGGGGTGGCGTCAGTCGGGAATGTCTGGGACATTGACCGGGAACCTAGTCGAACCTTTCATTTGACACTTGGGTCAGATTAGGGAAAGGTTGGAGAACATGTGGCAACCCTTACTACCAGACCCGGTGTATGGTGGTTAGTCCCGTTTTCCATGTGGGTACAGTTGTACACCTCTGAAGAGTCTTGAAAGCCTAGAGTCCTTTGAAACAGAACTAATCAGTTGTTCTTTCTTTCCATACCCATGGTAGAATGGATTATGGACTATGAGCACTTCTATTATAATGATACATACTATAATTATAATGTTGAGCATAGCATGTCATACTCTTAATGAATATCATTGCTTTCCACAACCATACAAGTGCTTGATAATTACTCTATGCATCCACCAAATCTTATATGTTGGAATTATGTCCTATGAGTACGCATTGTACTCACGGTGCAGCTGTTAAGATGTTTTGCAAGTAATCAGGGCCTTTCATCGAGACTTGCCCCAGTGAATACAAAGGTTAGTATACCTTGGAACAGGCGTTCTCCATGATGAGCTACGTGTAACTCCACAAGTAGATGAGCGACAAGGGTGGCAACCCAGTCCAAGGATAGAGTTGATTAGAGCATTAGACATAGCAGTAACCCTATTCTCTTAAATCCTATTTTGTTATCAACAATGTTTCAGGAACAAGCGTGAGACTGGAGCGTGTATGTGATTGAGTTGCCTAGTATGCATTGTATTGGGTATGTGTGTGTAACTCAGCGCAAAGATCCTAAAGAGGAGTCGCTACTTGCGCTCCTGGGGACCTCGTGATGTTGATTTGCTTAAATTGAGGGTTAAGTAGTCGACACTAGATTTAGGAGAGCTAACGTGATAGGTACCCCATAAGGATGGTGAGAGTCCAAAGTTCCATACATGTCAAAGACCATCCTGCTTAAAAAATAGAGATGATGTTAGCTCTACCTTGCTATATAAAAAAAATTATGATAAAAAAATGATGAGATAAAAAAAGGAAAAAATATAGATGATAAAATGAGAGAGAAAAGATAATGATATAAAAAGAAAAAAACTAAATGTTCACCAATTCATTTAATCATTTTTGTCTCCATATGAATTGTGCTCGTCCAAGTTCATGATTCCCTTATTTAGTTGTAATGCTCTAGTTTGGATGTATTCTCCGGTAATATATCCATAGGTCTTTTTAAATTAAGCATGGTGATTAGGTTAAAATGGCCTCCTTTAATCAAAATTAGAAATGGTGTTTAATCTTGATTAATGAACTTTGAGTCAATATTTTCATAAACAATGGAAGTAATCTAAAATGCAAATAAACCAAGGCCTGATTTACACAGCATCCTTACCGTATGCCTTGTTTGAGTTACTCTAAAAGATAAAAAGTTTGGTGAACTAATAAATAAATAACTGAATAAAAAGTAACAAATGCATAATCTAAAAATTAAATATATAAAAAACATATTAAAAATAAACAGTTATGATAAAATGATTTAGGCTCCTCGGTGTTCAAACTGGTAGAGCCCTTGTTGTTTCCACATTTGTTTCTTTTTGTTTGAATAAAACAAGTACAAAATAAGTGTGGGGGAGATCTCTCAAAAGCGACATGCACACATTCGAGACCTCCCATCAATACGTTGCACAACCATCAGATGATCCATCATGCAAGAAGGACAGGACAGAAAGATTCATAGAGGATTGACTGAATCTCCGGTTAAGCCAAACCACCTCTGATCCCCTCAGCTCCTTCCTCTTCAAACGTTGGTTTGTGCAACATTACCCTCAGCTCCCTACAATTTTGATTCTGAACACACATAAATCTTGATCACTAAAATTAAACACAACTTGACTCTGCTATCTCCTCCTAATGAACAATGCCCCTATGCACCATACTTCATTTAAATTTTTTGAAAAGTAACATGTTCATAACATCTTTAAGATATAAGATTGCATAAAGTTTGTTCCATATACATACACTTATGCTTGTGGGAAAATATTCTAAGGACAATCGTGTTGACTAAGTTGTTGTGAGGTGTGATATAGTTCTGACTTAGAAATCCTACCATTTCTATTTGAAGTACTTAGAGAATTTGTTTTGATAAAAATGCTATAAAACCATAGTGTCACATACTCCTCAATTGGTGAGCAATTCCTACCAAAGCCAGATATAACATCTTGCAAGTTTCAAGCCTTCACATACGCTGCTTGTTATTGTATTGAGTTTGGTCAAGTCTTGTTAACCCTTGTTGAGAAATTTATAATGCTCACAAGATCAAGATCACATACACCCACATACACATGCTACTCCTACACTGGGAGTACGTACAAACATGCTTTTATTTAAATCCACCAAAAATTCTGCTCCGACACTAGGAGTAGATAAAAATATGTTTGTTAAGCAAATACTGCATGTTCTAAGAAAATAATGATCTCTCTAAATATGTGGTTTAGAAGAGACAAGGGCTAGCTTAAAAAATGTGGACACATGAAGGTCCAAGTACAAAAAAATGATGAGCACATGAAGGCTCATGTATTGAAAAAAAGAGAAAGAAGAAAGATAGCCATGTTTCAAAAGAATAAGTTATAGATAGAGATCATATCTACAAAAGGAGTATAGTTCTAGTTTAAACTTTTTCCACACTCATGCACATCTTGATCTAAGAGTATGACACTTCTCTCCTTGAATCCTCGATTTGACTTTACAACATATGCAATACAAGTATGCCGTATTGTTTATCCCTACCTAAAGCTCCACATAAACCTTTTTAGAAGTAGGAGAAAATGAAAGAAGGCAAAACATTGCTATGCCTTGGTAAGGATTTATATACCATTGAGTGATATGACTGTGCCACTTGAGGAGTATAAAGTGAACTATGCTTTTTCTTGACTAAAAAACTTCAAAAACTCCTAGTTGCTAAGATGTTCGATTGGGAAGATAACTTTGTTTCGAGAACTACTCCACTTTTCAACAACCCAAGGAAACTTGTTAGCTAATGCCACAAATCCCACTTGCGTAAAGAATGTGTTGGAATAACTTTTATGTAAGCCATATATCTTAGGATGTTAGGCTCATGATTACTTTTATCTCTAAGCTTTGCTCGAGGACAAGCAAAGGGGTAAGTGTGGGGGAATTTGTTGGCGGTGCTTAACTCACATATTTAACCCCAACACTTGCATGAAATCATAGCATACATGCACTAAACTTAGACATAGGCCTTTAGAGCTAACAATCTCCACAAGTTTTGGTGTTTGACCATTTATGGAATACATGGAAAACACATTCAAAGTACGCAAAGGAACAAAGCGTGACCCCATATTGCACAAAGCAAAAAAGCCCAAGGGGGAAGGCCTACTACCAAGCCAAATTAGGGCCAAGCATATGGAGAAAAAGGGCATGGCCTACGGTTGATGGTCCTTACCTCACATTTTTAACCACCAACATTTGTATAAAATTTACTCAAATAAAAACCAAACCTAGACATAGGGCTTTAGAACTAACAGTTTCCATAAGTTTTGGTGAATTATGCATTTATAGGATACACACTTGGAATACATGGAAAAAGAGTCAAAGTGTGCAACCAGGAAAACGTAAACGCAGACTCTACACAACCAAATAGAAGGAAGGCCCACTTACCTTGCAAACTTGGGCAGAACACCCATGTGGCTACGCTCTAGGGCCAGTCCACAGCCCACCATGCAAAGGCGGTGGCGAGAGGGCCAGGTCAGGGGGTGGCCGACCCTAGGGCTCGGGCCACCCCCACCAGTGCCTCTCTGCCGCTCCTTCATCCAGCGATGGCATGGGAGCATGCAGAGGTGGTGGAGACCGATGCTCGCGCCAAATATAGCCTCCAGCATTGCCTCAAGCCTAGTATAAATAGAGGGGCAACCCCCCTCTCAATATACAACACAACAAAAAGGAGACACAATGTAGCAAGAAGAGAGAAGAGCTCCATTCATATATTAGTTTTGTAGTTAGTTCTAGTGTAGGGAGTGAGTGAGTGAGTAAGAGTGGAGAAGTACTAGAGTTGTTGGCTACCTCCTCTTGTGTACTCGGGGCCCCTTGTACACTTAGCGGATGGAATGCCGGGAAACGCCGGCACCTCTCCACTTGTACCTCTACGATCCGAATACTACTTAGAGTATAAGGTTCATGTTTATCTTTGGTGGTGAGTTCTACTTTAAGTTAGTCTTGTTCCTTATTTACTTGTGGGTTCATCATCCATTCTTATAGCGGATACTCTAGTAGAGAGCCCTGATAAAGATGGATAATCCTAATCGCGTAGAGTAGTAGTCGATAGCGTATACATGGTGTATAGGCTAGAGCCTACCTTTGTTTGCCTCGTACTCCATAGTTGAGGGGTAGCTAGTAGGTGGTGATATCCTTGTCCGTGCCTTGTAATCCCCCACATCCAGGTACGACGTAGAGTCATAGGCTGGCAATGCTTGGTAGACCAAGTGTTATCCGGTGCCCGAAGCAAGTCTATAGTGGCAAAACAATCTTGACTTAGGATCTCTATCCTTAGAAAACCTCACTACCTGAGTTATCCTTCTTCTTGTCATCCTAGGTGAACTATTTAAGGGACTTCTACACTACTATTCCCTATGGAAATATGATACCCAGAATACTTTCGGGTGAAATGCTACAATGGTAATTCCGTGCGCTTGCGGATTATTTCTGTATGCGTTAAGAAATACAAACACCCACACATCCCTAGAGGCCACCTAGACAAAACTTGGGATAGGACAAGGTCTCTAGGGGGTGACTAACCCATGGGGTGGCCACCCCCCTACAAGCTCACCTCAGGCCCAACCTTGACAGGTGCTTCTTACCGCCTCTCCAACATTGGTGGCATGTGCATTTCGGAAGAATTGTAAGGAGGAATGGTAGTTTGCTCAAGATAGGAAGGAATGCAAGGAAGCACAACTCCACTCCATCTCCATCGTTCATCTTATGATGGTTTGATCCAAGGACTGAGGCAGAGAGGCACAAGGATCGCTGACATGGCGCATTGAGAGGCCTCCATTCGTCCTCTCAACCTATAAATACCCCCTCACTCCCTCTCATTCATAGCAACAAACAAGGATCAAGAGCAACACCATAATTGAGAATAAGAGCTTCACTCCATGGGCTTAGGCCCTAGCTAGCTTGTAGAGTTAATAGGGAGAGATGTGACGAAGAGTACAGGGAAGCACTGGGCTTGTCGGTGTCTGCCCAATCTTGTACCTCGGTGAACACTTGTGCCTCAATGGAGCTTTCTGCTAAGTGTGTTCGTGTTTTCTATGGTATAAAGTCTTTTGATTAGTTAAGCTTTATTTATACTTGTTTGCGGGTTCATCATTCGTCCTCATGATGAGTACTCTAGTAGAGGGCCCTGATAAAGACAGATAACCCTACGCAACGCTAGAGTAGTAGTTGATAGCGTAGACGTGGTGTCTAGGCTAGAGGCTACCTTCGTTTGCCTTATACTACATGGTTGAGGGGTAGACAGCAGGTAGTGATAGCCCTATCGATCCCTCGTAATCCCCCACATCTGGGTATGGCATAGAGCTACAAGCCGGTATCGCCTGGCAAACCAAGTGCGCTCCAGTGCCGGAAGTAAAAAAGTAAAGGTAGAGTTTACCCTTCCTTAGACTCAAGAGCCATAGGAATCCTTCTCTACCCTTTCTAACTTTACCCTTGTGTTGTCCTTTGATGAACTAGCTAGAAGAAGTACCTTCATTCCCTAAGGATATACGATACCCAGAATACTTCCGGGTGAAAGCTACAACGGTAATTCCGTGTGCTTGCGGCATCTCTCTGTTTGCGTCAAGAAATACCAACAACACTATACCATCCCCAAACTAGTGGTTAGGTGGAAACATCTAAAAAGCAAATCAAGAATATTCTACAAAAGACTTTGGATGAAATGGGTAAGGGATGGAAGGACAAACTCCCTAATGCACTTTGGGCCTATCGAACTGCATACAAAACACCCATAGGCATGTCACCATATCAACTTGTATATGAAAAAACATGCCATTTGCCTGTTGAATTAGAATTCAGGGCCCATTCGACAATCAAGAAATGGAACATGGACCTCCACCTAGCTAGCAAGAATCATCAAATACAACTAGCCAAGCTTGAAGAGTGGAGAGAAAAAGTGTATCATAACTCCAAAATCTACAAAGAAAGAATAAAGAGATGGCATGACAAGAGAATCAAGCACAAAGAGTTCAAACCTGGCGACAAGGTTCTACTATTTCATTCAAGAGTAAAAGTCTTTGGCCATCATAAACTATGAAGCAACTAGGATGGACCTTTCAAGGTCATCGACACTTTAACTCATGGAGCCATCACCATCCAAGATTATAAAGGTAACACATTTAAGGTAAATGGCCAATGCTTGAAAGTTTATCTAGAGCCGTGAATCAACATGATCGAGGGGCTCAATGTAATTGAGTTCATAGAAATCATACATTAGAGCTTGTTTTATCTTCACAATGAAAATGTAACCTTTCCATCGGAATAAATTTTTTAAAAAAATTTAAAAACTCAATCTTGTTCCATGTCTTTTTAGTTTAATCCTATAGTTTAATAAATTTTGACTCTTTGGTGCCCCTCACCAGAAGAGTCCCCTTTGTTTTCACCATTTTTTGTCTATGAAATAAAAAAAGCTAGTTATAGTTTTGGAGAAGTGTGGGGGTGCGCCAACCCCCATTGTGCACAAATATATCAAGACACATCATGAACTGGTGCAGGAGCCTGAACGCAATTCTAGAACTCGGTTTGATCCTCTCTCACTTGTTCATATACTTACTCCCTTTTGAGCACTTGTTTAAACCTGCAAATTCAAAAAGAACTAAATTCCACACTTAGAGTTAAAACATTGAAAGTGAATATGAGTATAGCTTTTTGAGATTGGATTGCATAATCTTTGTTCCTTACATATCCTTGATGCTTGTGGGAAAAATATCATGTAGGAAAAAACATATTGACTAAGTTGTTGTGAAGTGAGATATGGCATTGACATGGAAATCCAACCTTTTCTATTCAAAGTACTTGGAGATTTTTCATTTTGATGAAATGTCAAAATCCATAGCTCCACATACTCCTCAATGGTAAGATGTCCTACCAAGGCCAAATATCATGATGTTGAAAACCTTCCACACATGCTACTTGCTTTTATGTTGAACTTTGTCAAACTTTGTTGACCCATGTTGAGAAAGTTGTCATGCTTTTAAAATCAAGATCATGCACACATGACCAATATGCATTACTCCTACACTAGGAGTAGGCAAAAAACATGCCTTCCATTTAGATCCACCTAAAAATGTTCTACTCCTACACTAGGAGCGGACAAAAACATGTTTATTAGGTTCCATCAAAATAAATGCTCTAAATCCTTGTTAATTATTTCTCTCAAAAGTCTTGTGCAAAAAGATACATGGGTTATCGAAAAAAGGAAAAAAAAGAAAAGAAAAGAAAAAAATGAAGAAGAAGAAAGAAAAAAAAGAGAAGAAAGATGAGAATAAAGATAGCCCCATCTCACAAAAGTTTCCAAGTCCCAAATGAGATAGAGATATGTTTCAAGGAGCATAAAAAAATTTGTTTATCCATCTATCCACCATATAACCACAAACATGCACATCTTGATTTGATTGTATGACATCTGTCTCTCTCGGATCCATTGTTTGACTTAGCAAAATATGCAAGGTAAGTATGCCTACATACTTTTCCTATCTAAACTCCAAATAAGCTTTCTAGAAATAGGAAGGAAAAGAAGGCATTACTATGATGTGCCTTGGTGAGAAATCAAGCACCATTGAGCGATCTGAGAGTACCAATTGAGGAGTACTTGTGAACTATGCTTTTATTCCAAAAAAAGGGTTACAACTCCAAGTTACTAAGATGCAAAAATAGGAAGAGATGACTTCATTTCAGAGTTGTTCTACTTTTGAACTACTCAAGGAAATATGTTAGCCACTCCACATATCCCACGGGTAGGAGGAATGTTTTGGAATAATCCGTATGCTTGTTCCATATCTTGAATAGTTATGTTTATGTTTACTTTATTCTAATCTTTACTCAAGGACGAGGAAAGAGTAAGTGTGGGGCAGCTTGTTGGTGGTCCTTAACTCGCATATTTGGACCAACAAATTAATCTAAAATGACAAAATTCAATGATACATCAAAGAAAAATATTATTTTATCTAACAAGTTCTATGAGTTTTGGTTCTTTCACTTGTTTTGTAGGATATCTAATTTCCCATTGTAGAAAACTATCTCAAACGATGAATTGGAATGCACCATTGTGAAGAGCTTGTCGAGACAATCGAAACAGATATATTATTTGCTATATTTGGACCTCCAAGGAAATAGATATCAAATTCGCAAATTAAAAAGGAGTGCCAACATCATCGCTAATGTCAGCACTTCGCAATAGTACCATGCAGCCAATGGCTAGTGGCTACATGGCAGGTGTCAGCATAGCAGGGACAAGGCGGGCCTGGTAGGGCCCAGCTGCTCCCCGCTAGAGAGGTCGGTGACTAGCCCAGTGCATTAGGTGGCGACGCGTGGCGATGGTAGGAATGCACACGCGCTCGGGCGCGGGCGGCCATGATGCCGCTCGGCCGGAGACAGGAAGCAATGTGGGATTGGTGCCCCAGCTAGTTCTGCAGGAAGGAGCACGGAGATGGTGATTGGGCCGGTGGTTGGGCCGATTCAGCTGGCCAGAAAAGGTAGTTTTCAGCCAAGAACGTAGACAACGCAAACGATGACCGGTTTAGCTCTAGTTTAGGCACCTAGGGTTCGGTTCTCATCTAGTTTTCGATGCCATAACATGGGGAATTAAGTTACCGACCTATAGAGGTCGGTTGTGGCCATGTGGTGCATGGAGAATGGCTGGAGGAAACTTAAACTTGACTCTTACTCTACCTTGGCTTAACATACTCTTACTCTCCACATTTGTAAGACACACCTACACACTTGAGCCTCATTTTATTCATCATATACATAGTAGTAGTGTCCCTCTAGGTGTTTCTCACCTAGTTGTAGCATAGAAGAGAGAGAGAGGCAAGGCAAGAGCTAAGGAGGAGCTAGGTCAGTCGGATCGTCCTTGACTTTCTACCTTGGCGGTTTTAGCTTATCTTCTAGCTGCATCCGAAATATTCATCTGGTATTTCTGGCTTATCTAATTAATCGAGATTACTATTTATCTCAAGTTTATTCATCGAATCCCCGCTTGCATCAAGTGCTCTAGTCTTTGCAAAACTAGAGTAGTAATCTATAGATTAGGCGTGGTGCTTAGTGACTAGATCCTAACATATGGGTATGTTAAGCCTCGGGTCCAATGGTTCCTGAACGATTAAGACCCCCGGACCGACAACTCCATGAATGCCTGAGGGCTCAGGGGCTATACCCATCAGGTACACTCACGCGCACCCTCTGAGAAGAAACTTGGCCGAGCCTAACTCCGCCACAACCTTCGCTTGGGGCTTGGGAGCTTGCTCGAGCCCTAAGGCGCCTGATCTATGATGACACTTTAGCCTAGCCCTTGGCTCTTGCCCCACCAACAATGCCAGCTAAGGCCCCGGACATAAGAAGACAAGCCCCGAGCTACCGAGGCTCGGGAGCTCCCTGGCACTATCCCTTGGGCACGGCATTGCCAATCACTTTCCTGACAAGGTCACGCACAGGGCATGACACAAGAAGACAAAACTTCCCAGTGGCCTCTAGAGGCTTGGGGGCTCCCGGGCCCACGCGTTAGCCCCTAGAGCCGACCTCCTTCACCACCAAGAAGACTCTAGAAGGTCCACCCAGGGGAGGCGAGTCCAAGCCGACACAGTCTGACACACAGAGTGTCAGAACAGAGCAGCCCAACGATGCCCAAGGATTCTTTGGCTCCACGACACCGCCACGGTCCACAATGCATCGCTGGAAGGCCCTCCTAGACTCCAACGCATGTAGACCGTACACTAGTTCCCCCAAACTGCCATGTATCCGACCTATCTCGTTATATAAGGGATAGGGTCGAACCTAGAGGGGGAGAGAAAAAAAACTGAGATCACCAGAAGACATTCCATTCCATTCCTTAGCCTCAGCTCAGCATCGAGAGCAAGGCAACCCATGGAGGGGCATTGATAGCTCCTCCACTACATCATGTCATCTTCCTCCTCTCCGATGAGGGGAAGGCACCACTGGTGGTGAGGCAACCTTAGGATTAGCACCAAGCTAACCCCCTATCAAATCTCTCTACAACCCCGTTGTAACCCCCCGATTTTGGGTGCTTTTGAGTATAAGGATCATCATTGTGGTAGCCTAGGTGGTGACTGCCCTAATGGCCGACGTAGTCCACCTTGTTCGGGTTGGTGTTTGTAGGACCGTAGTGGGAGCTTCCTAGCCCCCTTCGCATCCCAGTCTGTGGCTAGTGTTCTGATGTCCCAAAGTGAGTAACCTTGAAATAATTAAATCCTTGATTCTTTAGATTGGCTAGGAAACCTTAGGAAATTCCTCTCTACCAACAAAAACATCTTTCTGTCTTTATCCTTGGATGACCATGATCCCTGATTAGTACACTATGCGTTCCCCATGGAAATCGATACCTTGGAATACTCCTAGGTGAAAGCTACAATGGTATCAATGCGCTTGCAGATTTATCTATTTTTGTTAACAAATACCAACAGGGAGTGAGTGAGTAAGAATGGAGAAGTACTAGAGTTGTCAGCTACCTCCTCTTGTGTACTAGGGGCCCCTTGTACACTTAGCCACAGGAATGTCGGGGATCATCGGCTCCTCTCCACTTGTACCTCTATTATCCAAATACTATTTTGAGTATAAGGTTCGTGTTTATCTTTGATGGTGAGAGTCTTGTTCATTATTTACTTGCAGGTTCGTCGTTCATCCTTGTGATGAATAATCTAGTAGAGGGCCCTGATGAAGACAGATAACCTTGATCAATGTTAGAGTAGTAGTCGATAGCGTAGACGTGGTGTCAATGCTAGAGGCTACCTTTGTTTGCCTCATACTCCACGGTTGAGGGGTAGGCGACAGGTGGTGATTGCCTTGTCCATCCCTCATAATCCTCCATGTCTGGTATGGCATAGAGCTACAGGCCAAGCTCACTTGGTAGACCAGGTGCTACCCATTGCCAGAAGCAAGTCTATAGTGGCAAAGCTATCTTAACATAGGATCTCTATCCTAAGAAAACATCGCAAACCGAGCTACCTCTCTTCTTGATATCATTAGGTGAACTAGCTTAAGAGACTCTTACACCTCCATTCCTCATGGAAATACAATACCCTGAATACTTCTGGGTGGAATGCTACAACGGTAATTCTGTGCGCTTACAGATTATTTCTATATGTGTTAAGAAATGCCAACAATAAGTTATATGAATGATTAAGCATAAAGTTCTACATGTTAAGTTCATAACATAGAAACTATATGCTAGTTCATATGTCAAGATCATAAAATGAAAAGTATACTCTAGTTCATAAGCACAACTATATTGATAAAATGAGAACAAGACTATGGAAGAATTCTTCATATTATTCATACCAAGAATCTCTTCTTTCAAGGAGCCAAGCTCTCCAAGGTAGCTTTGCTAGCTCCAAAAGACTACTAAAATGTAAAAGAGTACATGTAATAGAACCGTCCAATTTATAAGAGCACAAGTACAATGGTAGCCCACAAGCAGTCGCACTACCATAGTTAAGCCCATATAAACCTGGTAGTCCATCGAGTACCACGAAGGGTCTCGATTCATTGCCAACATACAACCAAGATCATACATGATTTAACATACATGTCACATGTTACAAATAGTTCACAAATACATTGCCATACATCAGAGTGCGATTAAAGTTATTACAAACCAAATTCAAATAAAGTAGTAGCAGAAGCAAAGTAGTTTTTAAACTACATCTCACACCGTTGTTCAAATACTTGCCAGTTTGTGATCACCACCCACAAAAGCATCACAGATAAGATATATAAGTAGAAGCGCCTTGCTCGGGGCCTACTCCTCGTCCACTGCGGGACAGAAGCAATTCTTACTGTAGCCATGATACACGGTATTATCTGCAACAAGTGGGAAATAAACCCTGAGTACAAGAAGGTACTCAGCTAGACTTACCCGTCATAAACCAAAAATAAAGTGACTCCAAGGATCATGCAAGGTTTTATAAGTGGAGCTAGCTTGACAACATTTTGCATAAAAAGCCACTAATTCAGCTATACATTTTATAATTCAGTCATCAATTTAATTATAGCTATTCATCTCTAGATTAGCAACTAACTTGTGCCAAACATGTGGTATATCATTTAGTAGCATAACAATAGTAACCATAGACGGTGTAAGATTTTCATATTCATTAGAATCATCATATTCCATAATCCAATTACTACGATGAAGAAGCTCCATCAAGTTTCTCACTATCTGAGAGAAACGGCGATTCGAATCGATTTCAACCAGCTGGGAATTTATTCCTAACACAAACCCAGGCAGACTAGATCAACGGTCATCTTAGGTCACCTTTGGTACAACTCAGGTCCAATTCGCGGGTTCGATCAGCACCGCATAATTAGGGACACAACTGGATGCCAGGTTGATCAGGACTCTAACCTACCCTTGGCCTCACACCATCTCCCCGCACATCCATACTACCTCACTCTGTGCACTCTAATAGAACAAGGCCCGGCCTAAGTTGAGCTACTCGGCTTCGTGGTCGGAACAAGTTATTCGGCCAACTACATGAGAGGCATGTGTTCAAAATGACAAGAGGGCCTCCAACGATGAGGTCCTTAATCAGCACAGATGGAATCACATGAGTCAACCTACACATAGACTCCACCCGGCCTCTAGTTACATTACTCCCTGGTTCTGTACCACGATAGCAAATATAGCCAACCGTGCTACGTTATCCACCTATATCTTGTAGGTGACAGGAAATCACCTAACTTCTACCGGTCTAAGCATTACTAAGCATATATTTGATCCTAGACCTATATAGGGTTAAAGATATATATATTTGGACAAGGTAGTTCTATGCATCAAGTATTTCCAAATCAATTTTTACAACCTAATGCATCAAACATAAAGAATTCAAGTGATATTTTGTAAAACATAGGATGCTTAAAATGCTCTGGGGCTTGCCTTTTAGGAAAGAGGTAGGCCGGTGATTAGGGCACTCAAGAAGTTTGTCAGTGGTAAGCTCCTCTCCTTCAGGAGCTGTGGTCTAGGGTGTCTCTTGATTATCCTCCTCCTCTGCTTCGAACTCCAAGAGGGTGATTCCTTCGGGCGATCCTATATGCATGAGCACGAATAAGATATCATGGATGCATAGGTAATGACATGGATGATATGATATGATGAAATGCATAATTATAAGTGTTCTTAACATCAAGGTATTAAAGTGATACAAAGATAAATTTTCTTTTACTGAGTAGGTGCATATCTCTTCTCGAGTAATGAAACAAATGTCAGTTTAAGCATTTTCTGGACTACAAGACAACAGTCACTTGTTTTGATCATAACTGGAGTTATACACATCTAAACAATATGGTTGTCAACTTTATGGAAAGCTTAAGAAATTGTATACAACTCTATTTTAATCATCTTAAGGTGACTCAGTAGCTATCTAGGCCAAACAATTCAATCTTCCAGATCTATCCAATGGACAAGCAAATCTGATAGCAAACTTCTAATAGCTATAAATCTTAAACCATTTATCCTATATCTATGAAATTTTAGTACTAGCAAGATGAGAAAGTTGCCTACAACTTTGTTATTAACAAGTTTAATAGGAAAAGTCACTATCATCATAAATTTGTCAACATAACAGAAACTACTCCTGTAGCCATCTAGTTGATTTATAAAGCAATGATTAAGTAGCTGCCTATAACCAATAAATTCTAAGCACAACTACTACTATCAATAGATCATATGCATCACAAGCACCATAGAAAACATCATGGTTAATCCCAACTAATTTATTTATATTCATTTTTTAATTTCCTTATATAATAGGGTGATTTAAAGGATAATTATTTCTATTGCTCGATAAATTCGGATAAAATTATAGTAGCCTACATATGACCCCACAAGTCTACTATACAAATCTCATACCAATTTGATAAGTATAACCACCTCTACAAAATGACAAGTTGCATAGGCTTATTTCAGCAAAAATAGTTTAGCCTAGTGAAAAGTGTCAAACAACAGATTTAATATTTTTCTTACTTTCATTCTTGGACAAGAACACTGTGTAAAAATTTGCATGATCATAAGTTATATATTTTTACCCCAATTAATGTCACTATAAACATGCAATTAATTAAGATTAAATAGAAAGACCATATTCCAAGTATGTCTACTGTAGGTTTAGT
The DNA here is from genome assembly GCA_904845875.1 of Miscanthus lutarioriparius. Classification (NCBI taxonomy): domain Eukaryota; kingdom Viridiplantae; phylum Streptophyta; class Magnoliopsida; order Poales; family Poaceae; genus Miscanthus; species Miscanthus lutarioriparius. Next base: position 64,007,710 of record CAJGYO010000004.1, on the reverse strand, counting down.
ATTTTTCCTAGCTAGAGCATGTCAATACAAGACCAGCAAAATTAGAGTCATAATTTTTGCACTTCCCTAGCTCAAGATATGCATTTTACAAGATGGAAACAAATTTAAAAGCACTTATCATGTTTAGGTTAAAAATATGAGATCAAGATAACTACTTTTAAAGTAGTTTATATCTTGTAAAATGCATAACTTGAGCTAGAAAAGTGATAAAAATGTTATTCTAATTTTGCTGGTCTTGTGTTGACATGCTCTAGCTATGAAAAATATAAACCTACAGTAAGAATACTTGTAATATGGTCTTCATATTTAATCCTAATTAATTGCTAGTTTCTAGTGAAAATAAATGGGGTAAAAATACATAACATATGATCATACATATTTTTACATAGTATTACCATGCTAGGAGGAAAGTAAGAAAAATATTAAATATGTTGCTTGACACTTTTCACTATGCTAAACTATTCTTGCTAAAATAAGCATATGTAACTTATCATTTTTGTAGAGGTATCTATGCTCATCCAAATGGCAAGAAATTTGTGCAGTAGACTACTAAGGTCATTTTTAGGCTACTACAATTTTCTCAGAATTTATTAAGCACTGGAAATATTTATCCTTTAAATCACCTTATTATATAAGGAAATTGATAAATGAACATAAATAAATTAGTTATGTTTAACCATGATGTTTTCTATGGTGCTTGTGATGCATATTTTTCTATTGATGTTATTAGTTAGGCTTAGAAGTAATTGGTTGTATGCAACTAGTTAATTATTGCTTTATAATTCAACTAGATGGCTGCATGTATAGTTTCGGTGTTGATGCCAATTTCATGATGATAGTGGTCTTTATGTAAAACTTGTTAGAAACAAAGTTGTATATAACTTAATTATCTACCTTATGTCAAATTTTCATAATCATAGGCCTTATGGTCTAAGAATTATAGCTATTAGAAGTCTGCTGTCAGAAATGCTTGCTCTCTAGATAGATCTGAATGATTGAATTGTTTGACCTAGATAACTGCTGAATCACATTAAAATGATTAAAATAAAGTTGTAGGCAATTTGATAAGCTTTCCATAAAGTGAACAACCATATTATTTTGATGTGTATAACTCCAGTTATGATCAAAACAATTGGCTATTGTCTTGTAGTCCAGAAAATGATTTACATAAGTTTTTGTTAAGTTACTAGAGAAGAGATATGCACCTACACAGTAAAAGAAAATGTAACTTGTTATCACCGTAATGCAATGCTACTGAGGACACTTATGAGGATGCTTTCATCACATCGTATCATCTTATACATGTCATTATATATGCATTCGTGATATCTTATTTCATGCTCATGCATATAGGATCGTCTAAAGGGATAACTCTTTTGGAGTTCAACGAAGAAAAGAGGAGGAACAACAGGAAACACCTTAGGCCATACCTTTAGAAGAAGAGGAGCAAACTCTTGAGGAGCTCCCCAAGTGCCTGGATCATAGGCCAACCTCTTTCCTCAAAGGCAAGCCCCGGAGCATTTTTAAGCCTCCCATGATTTACAAAATATCACTTGAGTCATTTATGTTTGATGATTAGGTTATAAGAGTTGATTGAAAACACTTGATGCATAGAACTACCTTGTCCAGATACATATACCTTTAACCCTGTGTAGGTCTAGGATCGAATATATGCTTAGTCATGCTTAGACCGGTAGAAGTCGGGTGATTTCATGTCACCTGCGAGATATAGGTGGATACCGAAGCACAGTTGCCTATATTTGCTATCGTGGAACAGAACCATGGGGTAATGTAACTAGAGGCTAGGCAGAGTCTATGTGTGGGTTGACTCATGTGATTCTGTCTGTGCCGCTTAAGGACCGTACCATTGTTGGCGACTCTGTCGAGATTGATTGCATGCCTCTCACTTAGCTGGCTAGAGAATTCATTCTGACCATGAAGTCGAGTAGCTCAACTCAGGCTAGGCCCCGTCCTATTAGAGTGCACACTCTATATGGTAGTAAGGATGTGTGGGGAGCCAGACATGAGCCCAGGAGTAGGCCAGGCCTGAACGTCCTGATAGCTGGTTGTCCCTGATTGTGCGGCACTGGGCAAACCCGCGAAATGTGGACCTGAGTTGTACCAAAGGTGACCTAAGGTGACCGTTGATCTGGCCTGTCTGGTTTGTGTGAGGAATAAATTCCCAGCTAGTTGAAAACAATTCAAATCGCCGTCTCTCTCGAATAGTGAGAAACTCTGACTCACACCAACATCGTAGTAACTGTGTTATGGAGTATGATGGTTCAGATGAACATGGAATTATTATATCGACTATGGTTACTATTGTATGCTACTAAATGATATACCACATGTTTGGCACAGGTTAGTTGCTAATCTAGAGATGAATAGCTATAATTAACCTGATGACCGAATTATAACTGTATACTTGAATTGGTAAGCTTTTTATGCAAAATGTTGTCGAGCTAGCTCCACTTATAAAGCTTTGCATAATCCTTGGAGTCACTTTATTTTTGGTTTATGATGGGCAAGTTTAGCTCAGTACCTTCTCGTACTCAGGATTTTATTCCTATTGTTGCAGATGGTATAGTTATCATGGCTGTTGCAAGAACTACTTCTGTCCCGTTATGGACGAGGAGTAAGCCCTGGGCAGGCATCTCTTATTATTCCCTCTCTTATGCTTTTGTGGAAGTGTGATCGTGAGCTAGCACTATATTTAAACAATGTTGTAGATGTTGGTTTTAAACTTTTAATTTGCTTCTGCTACTACCTTACCTAAACGTGGTTTGTAATAACCTTAATTTGTACTCTAAAGGATGAACTGTATTTGTGAACTTTATGTAACGTGTGACATATATGTTGAATCATGTACGATCTTGGTTGTATGTTGATGGTTAATCGAGACCCTTCGTGATACTTGATGGACTACCAGGTTTATATGGGCTCAAGTATGATAGTGCGACCGCTTGTGGGCTGCCATTGTACTTGTGCTCTTATAAATTGGTCGGTTCTGCTACAGCGCACCATGGCGTCACGCGTTCCCATGTGACGGTGGCACTAGCAGTTAAGCCAGCTACGGTCATAGCATCTATGATCTACGATGATGTGCAACCAAGGGTGAGGGAGGTAGGAGAGGCATTGGTGGTGGCTGGCCACCGGCATGCCCGTGCTTGGCGGTGCACCACGACCAAGGTGGCGATGGTGGCACGGCAATGTGGCCTCACCTATGCTTGTCTAGTGGCGCTAGCTGCTCAGGGATGTGGAGTAGGTCATGGTGGAGCTATGTGAGAGGTGGATTGGGTAACGGTGTGGTAGTGGTGACAAGCTTGGCCGGCGACGACGCAGCGGCAGCGGCGCTACGCTTTGCTCTGCTCTGGAGCTACACGCGAGCGAGATGGAGAGGGCGAGAGAGTGAATGAACACGTGAGAGCAATAGCGACCAAGTGCTCACCTTTGTGGCGTGGCAGGGTGGGCCAGCGCCGGTGTATGGCCACCACACGGTGCGCGCATCCTACGCTGGTCGACCACGACGCGCGCGGCAAGGTCAGTTTCAGTTCGGATGAAACCGTCTGAAACTCAATTTTCTCTCCACCGTAACTCCTAATCTGTGCATCGTTTTGGTAAACCAATTTCACCATTTTGTAGAGCTACATGAGTACTACAAGTTTGCTTAAGGAAGTTTTGTCTAATTCCCAAAGATTTGCAAACTAAAAATCACCAAAGAAAGCTACAAGGAAACTAGAAATCAGCTTAGACAAATTTTTGAGTTTCAAAATAGCATTAAGTGATACTTGTGAGCCCTATTTGACCATGCTAGGCACTGAATTAGCTCATGACCCTTAAACAAAGTTTGTTCCACATAAGATAAGCTACAACTTTTGTTAAGGGTGCACTGCCATGGAAACAATCTACGCTTTAGGTCAACTCTAGTCAAAGTAGTAACATGAAAATAGAAGTTTAGAGTAAACTAGGACTTAGAAGCACAATTGGCCCATGTTATGAATACAAACATTGTTCCATTTACCATCCTAGATGTGTTTAAGGTGTTTTTGAGACCTCACAACCATCTCTTGCATTGGTCACACATTATCACAAGCATATGCATGTATATAATCAACATCACATGTGATAATATGAAAAGAATAAAATGAAATTCCATATGCTCATGCTCATGAATGCTTGGATGATGCTTGTGCTCATGAAATGCAAGTGCCAAATGCAATGCTTAACACTAGGGTGTTATAGTACAAGTGGAGATGTGGAGGTGTGAGGCTCAAATGAGGTGTGTGTGTATTGAGGAAGGAGCTCTACCCCTCTATTTATACACGCTTGTGGTCGGTTTGGGGGAGAAAAATACGAAAACTATTTTGAACCACCTCTGCATGGCATTAATGAACCACCAGAGCAAGGTGGGGCCAGGCAGCACTGGGTGTGGTGTGGCTACACCCCTAGTAAGGCTGCAGCTGGGCCAGCCGGCCTCACCACCGCCTTGTGCAGGTGGGATCCTGGCTAGGCCTAGGCCACTTCTACATCGGTGCTTGGCCTAGATTTTTCAGTTGAATGGGTTGCTTTACAATTCTTTGGCCTGAGTCTGCTTTACACTTTGCCTGATTGCGCCTTTTGTCTTGTTTTTGACTTATATTCAAATATATGTCTTCCAAAACATTATCCTTCAAATACAAGTGGAACTATGTTAATAGTAAAGGCATAAGTGTTACAAGTTTGTTTATTTCTCCTGTTTTGAGTCTTAATTGGTGGTCGGATTTGGTCATCAAGGACCACAAACAAGGCTCTTCTTCGCTAGGAGCCACTAGAATAGGGGTTTTGGTGAGGAAGTCCTTGATATCGTCGAAGGGTTTCTGTGCTTTTGAGGTCCATCGCCAATTTGGCGTCTTGCGCAAGAGTTTGTAGAGAGGGAATCCTCTCTCGCCTAACTTGGTGATGAACTGGCTTAGGGAAGCCAGACATCCCATGAGTTTCTAGGCGTCTCTTAGCGCTCGAGGGGGCCCCATATCGAGGATTGTAACACCCTAGTGTTAAGCATGCATTTGTCATTGGCATTGCAGGAGCACAAGCATCATTGAGCATTCATGAGCATGTCAAATTATATCTTCAATATCTTGCTTATATCACATGTGATGCCTTTTCAATTTATACCTAGGCTAGGGTTTATATGTGACTAATGTGTGAAATGCTTGTGGGACCCTAGGAGTACCTTTAACATGTCTAGAATGTCACATGGAATAACTTTGGTATTCATGAATTGCACCCAATTGGCCTATAAGTCATGGTTATAGTGTAAGCTATCATTTTCAAGTTGCATGATTGACCTCAATTGAACTATACTATAGAAACTTAGCATGGCTATGTACCCTTAAGTAAAGTTGTAGAACTCAACTAGGGTAACAACTTTTATTTTTGGGTCATGGCTTGATTCAGCTCCTAACATTCTCAAAAATAGTCCACAATTAGCCTAGATATGTTGTTGCCACACTTAGAAAATTTGGCTAAGTGTTAACTATAATTTCAGTTTCAAGTGACCTACTTTGGAGCATGGCAACTAACAAACCATTGCAAATTAGGACATGATGTCAAAAGCAAGGTTGTAGCCTACATATAGTTCTACTAAATTTGTCATAGCACCTTGCACTGATTCGTCATGGTTTGAGAGTAAAATCACCCCCTAATTGTGCTGTCAGTCGGGCCATGGGGAGACTAGATTAGCTAAGCTGATTCAAATCAGTTGCGGGTCATGGCCAACTGCGTGCAGTGCGCGCCCACCACATGGTGCCCATATGCCGCCATTGGCCCCACGATGTCATGCTGAAGTTGAGGTACCAGGCAATGTGCTACTGCTGCTCCCATTCCAACTCTCGCTCTCTGCTCTCTTCTCCACGCCGAACTGAGGCGACCGCGCCCGCTATTGCCACTGCCACCGTGCTCCACCCACTCGCACGCCGTCGTCGCAGCACCACCGCCAAATCTAGCTCACCAGCAGCCGTGCCATCATCACCTCTTCCACCCCGACCCGCTAGCCCAACTTGCCAAGCTTGGGTAAGGGCGCATTTCGCATTGCCATCTCCATGAACTCGTCAAAGCACCACCGCGCGCTTGGCTCACCATGGCCACACCATTCCATTGCACCTCTTGTCCTCCTCTTCTCTAGTCTATAGTCGCTTTGTGGTCCATATGCTTAGGCAGGAACTAGGTTAGATGCTACTGTGCGGTCGAGCGGGAACACACCGCCGCTCCCGCCATGGCCGTGAGCTTGAGCTCACCGCGGCCAGCTGTCTTGGGGTCACTCCAGTCCCTGCTCTTAGTCATCTCTACATGACCTTGTGACCTAGATCTAGTAGGCTAGATGGAGACTCCCCTCTCACCATTGGCTAACTGGAATGGAGAGCCCCACCACAGCGCACTGTGCATTGCCGCATGGCCATGCATGCAGCCAAGCTTTTCCACTGCGTCACCATGGCCTAATCCTTGTCGTAGTGCTGCGCTAGATCACCAGGATGGAGTAGCTATCCTCAACGGAGCATGCCATGGTCAGAGATGGCCGGTGCGCTACCGTACAACTCCGCCATGCCGCCATCACCGCCGGCGAGCCGTCTCCGGTGAACCCTAGGTCGCGTCTTCACCACCAACCAACGTGGCTTGATGTAGGGAACCTATTGGTGTAACCGTCATCACCAGTGATCTCGCCGCCGGTGAGATAAGGCTGGCCAGAGCACCTCCCCTGCTCTGGTATTGTTGACGCATGGATCCTACTGACCAGGGGGCCCCATATGTCAGTCTGTGTATTACTAGATTTCCTTAATTGTTTTCACAGATTTGAATGCATGTTTCAAAAATTCATATCTTGAGCTTGGAGTGTCCAAATGGTGTGAACCAAATTTTGTTGGATTCATCATGGAGTGTAGTATTTTATAAAAATATGAAACCTACTATTTGGAATGTTTTTCTAGGAGAATTAAAAGGAGCTAAATAAGTGCTTTTAAATTGTTTTCAATCTTGTAAAATGCATAACTTGAACTAGGAAAGTGATAAAATAGTGATTCAAATTTTGCTGATCTTGTGTTGACTTGCTCTAGTTAGGAAAAAGGTTGAACTTGTAGTAAACTTGATTGGAGTAGGGTCTTTCTATTTATCTCTTAATAAATGATGATTTTCTGAGGAAATGCATAAGGATAAAAATAAGTAACATATTGCCATGCAAAATTTTGTACAGTGTTAATGGGTTTTAAGGAAGCTAAGAAAAATATGAAATCTATTGTTTGACACTGTTCTATAGGGTTAACAATTTTCACTAAAATCGGCCCTTATAACTTGTCATTTATGTAGAGGGTGTCATACTTGTCTATTTGGCATGAAATTTTTGCAGTAGCCTATTGGGACTGAAAGGATCAAGATGCCCAAGAGGGGGGGGGTGAATTGGGCTAATTCTAAATTTTCTTGCAATAATCAAATCCTACGGATAGCCCAATTAACCCCTTGTGCCTAGACAAAGTGTTTCTATCAAATCAACGCACAAAAGACTTGCAACCTATGTTCCAAACTTACTCTAGCATAGCAATTCTATGAATGTAAAGACGAGTATTGAATTGCTCAAAGTAAATACTTAAAGTAAATGCTCAAAGTAAATGGAGAGAGGAACGCGGCGATGTTTTGCCGAGGTATCGGAGAGTCGCCACTCTCCACTAGTCCTCGTTGGAGCACCCGCGCAAGGGTGTAGCTCCCCCTTGATCCGTGCAAGGATCAAGTGCTCTCTACGGGTTGATTCTTCGACACTCCGTCGTGGCGAATCACCCAAAACCGCTCACAACTTGAGTTGGGTCACCCACAAGCTCCGCCGGGTGATCACCAAGCTCCCAATCACCACCAAACCATCTAGGTGATGGTGATCACCAAGAGTAACAAGCATGAACTCTCACTTGACCACACGAAGCCTAATGAGAAGATGGATGCACACTTGTCTACTCTTGATTCACTAATGAGGTTTCACTCTTGGATTCTCAAATCACAAACACCTCACTAGGATCTTGCTCTTCTTGGCACTCACAAACGTGTTTCTCAGCTGTTGGAATGAGCAAAAAGTGACTCCACACTCGAGTGGAGCTTCTATTTATAAGGCAGCCTGAAAAACGAACCGTTATGAGCTTCTGTGGGATGACCGGACGCTCCGATCATATTGACCGGATGCTCCGGTTAGTTCAACCCGCGCAACAGTTTCCAAGTGATGACCGGACGCTGACAGGGTCCGGTCAGCACTGACCGGACGCGTCCGGTCGCTCTTGGATGCTTACTATAATCGACCGGACGCTGGATACTCAGGGTCCGGTCACCACTGACCGGACGCGTCCGGTCACACTTTCTCAAGTCTGGACCCTTACTGGAGTCGACCGGACGCTGGCCCCCAGCGTCCGGTCACACGACCTTCCAGCGTCCGATCACTCCTGACATGTTCTCCTCAGTCAAATGAACTGACCGGACCCTGCGGCCAGCATCCGGTCGCACCGGAGCCAGCGTCCGGTCAGTATTTGACCCTCCATTCACTTCCAACTCTCGATCATATGAGAATGAAGTTTGCTCCAAAGGATCTTAGGCATTCATAGGAGCTACCTAGAGCTAGTTTTAACAAGTGTGCACCACACCTAACTCACTAGACTCAACTAGGTCAAGCTACCCGTTCATACCCCCTTCATAGTATGGCCAAAGGAAAAACAAAGTCCTAAACTACTCTAAGTGTCTCTCTAACTTCAATTGACACTTAGAACTAGTTATCCTTAACCTTGTCGTCCATCCTTTGAAAACTGAAACGATTTCCATCGTGGGGGCATGACAACCTCAATTGCCCAATCGATCTCCATTACCATGACCTAACTTAATTGCCTCTGCAAAACACACGTTAGTCATAGTAATCTTGTATTGACATTAATCACCAAAATCCACTTAGGGGCCTAGATGCTTTCAATCTCCCCCTTTTTGGTGATTGATGACAATACCACCTCGAGTATGTTATGGAATGAGGTTTTTGACGGGCTTGGTTCATATAAGCTTTTGTCGTTAAGAACAAAAGAGTTAGGCAAGCTTATATGACCCAAGCCAACACAATGTACTCAAAGGATATGAATTAAGCATGAGTACAAGTAACAAAGCTCATTTGCTTCAAAGTATAAACGCAGAAGCAAAAGCAAATGAGCATAACACAAGTGATATGACATATAGATAATGCAAAGTAGAAATCACACATGTCAAATATCACAATCACGTAGATAGCACTATTACATATATATAATAGTATGCAGGAAAGTAAACACACGAATGCATAAGTAATAGTGTATCACATAAATAGAACTCCAAATGTATATAATAGGCTAATACTAGATAACTAGCTCCCCCTAAATGTAGCTCCCCCTAAGACTACATACTCGAACACCCTCTCCCCCTTTGGCGTCAAACACCAAAACCTAGGGGTCGGACGGCGAGGCTGCAGCGAACGAGCCGGGCGCTGAAGAACGTGGGGCAAGCTGGAACCGGGCACCATCATCATCTCGACCTTGAGCTCGAATCGACCGACCCTCTGTGGCGGGAAGTGTCAGCCAAGCGGTCTGGTCTGAGTGGAGCTGGTGCTTTGCTGTGAAGGTGCTAGTATGTCTGTCGTGAGGATCTCGACGAGAGGCATGATTTAGGGAGCTCGAGTAGTCACGGTGACTGGGCTCATCAGAGACGGACCGGCATAATGCATATGAGGCGGAGTAGGCATGCTTGGTCAACTCATTTGAAGGATGCTCCAAGACTCTGGAGACCGACGTGTCGTGCACGAATAGCGAGGAGGACTGCTGCCGGTGTGAAGCCCATCTGAAGTGGAGTGAATCATGGGGCTACCATGGGTGAGGCCAACCATCGGGACACCTATACAAGAGGTGAAGCAAATTGAGTTGGAGGCTGTCCTCGACGCCAAGGCTGCTTTGGGCTGAATAAATTTGGAGTCGTCGTGGTGGAAGAAATTTGAGCAAGCTGGGCGAAGTTCGTGGGCTGTGGGGCCCCAAGAGCTGCTACTACGTGCATGCATGAAACCCATAAGCCGCCGCTGCAAGAGTATCTCGCTATTGATGCATCTCGCCGCCGCTGCTGTTGTATGGCTCTTCGCCGCCTCTGGAACTCGTCTGTCGAGTCTAAAATCGGGCAAAAAAGTAGCAATTGTCTCTCGTGCTCGTCTATCCTATGTCATTGCATCCGCCAAGAATAGCAATGAGAGCGGGAGTGCATCTGCAGGAGGTGGAGCAGAATCGAGCTACCGGCCTCTACATCATGTGTCGTGTGGAGGCATCTAAGGAATAAGGCGATAGTCATCGCCGAGCTATCACTATACTCGCCACCTCCTGTTGTGCCTCTAGCTCCTCCTCCTCAGTGGCTGCAATCCCTCTGATGATCTCATCCTGCTGAGCTACGGACTCTGGCACATCGGGACGATGGCTAGGCTGTCTAGGTGCCTGAGGCGTGGTATGTCCGATCCTCTATGACAAAGGTTGTAAGTGGGAATTCTGTGGTGGCACCAGATACTCATCCATCATACCGGGGGGCTTATCAAGCACTATTCTATGGATAAGAAACATGATCCCGGTGAGCATAGGGAAGCTGCTGCGACCCTTGAATCCCTCACTATAGTATCCTCCATCTCTACGAAAGAAGGAGGTCCCAGATATCAAATACTGTATGCTACATCATAGCATTAAGAAGCCAGAGCTGTAAGCGAGTCAGACCCTCTCTATATCCCAACGGGAAGAAAGTGTTCTCCCGATAATGGCCTCTAGCACTCTCATTTGAGGAGTCAAGTCACTTTGGGGTTCTGCCGACCCCTCTCCAAAAGGCTCCTTGAAGCAATGTCGCACTAAATCAGAGGAGGCACCAACCCTCCATGTGGACGCCTAGGAGGCTCCGCTATCCATAACAGACCTCATGTATCTTGACAGTGCTGCTCTGTAGCCTCGAGATCTCTCGACCCTGCCACTCGTCACTCTGTAGTCTTTGCCTCTGAAAGCAAAGTGAATAAACATGTGATGTGGATCGATGAAGAGTGAAGCATAAAACTAACGAACCCAAGATGTTACATATATCCCCGTCCGTCCAATCAAATCTGTCAGTCCTGGCAAATATGACAAGTATGGCCGAATGCTCTCTCCGGCTGCTGCCACAATGGACTCTATCTGACAAACTCTCTGAGATCTGAACACTGCCCCACTGTTGAGATAAGCATTGTAGAAATCCTCCTGTAGTGGCGTGTAGAAACACTCAGCTACTCTCTCATCCCTCCTTGGAGGAAACCAAACCTCAAACTCAACAAAACGTAGCTGCTGAACCTGCCTGGCGGTAGCAGCCCTCAAGTCGAGGTGAACCACTGGAGGTGGACCCTGTGGTCTAGGTGGAGGACGTGATCCCCTCCGCTGTGTCGGCGGCCTCGGCGAGACTGGTACACGGGTCCGTCAAGAGCGGTGAAGCTAGGGTGCCGGCTCTGTCTCCTCGGCCTCCTGGGTCTACTAAGGCTCTGCTTGTGGGGGCTGCTGCTGTGCTGACGGACCCTCCTCAATGGCAACTCGTTGTCCTGCAAACGTGACAGTCCCAGCTGGACTACCGTGACGATGCTCAACCTCCTCAATCGCAGCTCTTAATGCTGGTGAAACTGGCTGATCTGCAATGACAACTCCGCTGCGGGCACCACCTCTCTCGGCACACTCTGCGGCCTCTGCAACAGCTACTGCTCTTGCTGTCTCTGCATCAGGATACTTCTGCTTCTTGGATGTCACCTGCTTGGTTGACTTGCCCTTAGATCCGGCTGGCTGGCGAGGTGGGGGCCTCCGATCATCATCACTTGGGCCACCACCAACGTTCTTGGTGCGAGCCATCTGAACTGACAAGATGGTGAACTGCTGCTGATGAAGATCAACTGTCAAACTGCTGCTTTCGAGGCTTGGCCTCGATCCTTACTCGCGAGCTTGGCTCTGAGTTGACTGCCAACTGCCACAAGAACCACAATGGAACCGACTCGCTGCACGATAGAATAGATGGATATACAAATAAATACCATATTGCTAATAGATGTGAAACCCTAACAGAGAAAGCAATGTAGATGCGAAATTGAATCGAATGGCTTTCTACCTGACGATCAGCGATCCGTGAAAAGATGAGATGTCACGCGGGGGAACCTTGGAATCGGCTAGGGTTACACGGAGCAATGATGAACTGGTGGCCTAAGTATTTGTGAAATCAGTGCATTGTATTGCAAATTGATCTACGCAATTTGAAATTGAAACAAGGGGCTAGCCTTACCGAGAGGAGATGAGGCTAGGGCACATGGCAAGAGGAGAGCAGAGGTGTGGACAGGGCGACTCCGGCGAGCTACGGCGGCGATGGCGCGGTGGCGCGCGAGCTGCGGTGGCGCGTGCTGTGCTGGTGCGGTGGTGCGCGGGAAGCCTCGGGCGTAGTGGCGCGGCGAGGCTGGAGCACGGCGGCATGGGCGCGAGGTGGCCGGCGCAGGGTCGCGGTGGCGTGGTGAGGCAAGGGCACGGCGGCGTGCGGCTGGCGACCAGAGGAGGCGCAAGAGGCGGCGACGCTGGCTAGGGTAAGGCGGGATGAGGGCGAACAAAGGTACGGCTTGACGTTAAATAGTTCCCCACACGCGATAGAAAAGGAATCGGAGAAAGGAGTCCTGAAGCCGCGCGAGATCCACTGACCGGACGCTCCGGTGGTAGCGACTGGACGCTACCACCCAGCGTCCGGTCGAGTCCAGAGAGGTCCAAATCCTCTGGAATCGAGACCGGATGCGTCCGGTGGTCCATGACCGGACGCAGGCAGGGTCCGTTTAATGCAACTTGGTCTACCTTCGATCGACCGGACGCTGAACCCTTCCTGACCGGACGCATAGACGCAGCGTCCGGTCACTCCTTCACCAGCAGTTCACCACCTGTGAACTGACCGGAAGCTAGACAACGGCGTCCGGTGCAGCGTCCGGTGCACCTTTTCCAGCAAATCTTCAAACATCCATCTCGCTGCCTGTTCCCAATCAAGTCCCAACTTGAATAAGATCCAAATAAACACCAATTGGGACTGATGTGAGTGACCTCTCTCAAACCCTCATATATATATTTTTTAAAATATTTTGCCTTAGGCTATAATTCTTTTTAAGAAAATAGGCAACAAGAGGGCAAACGGAACAAAACGACAAAACAACATTCATGCATATGCAATACTTGAGTAAATCTAGTTGCTTGTCAAATTTGATCCAAGGTTAAGCTTCTTCACACGCTTTTCGGCGGTTATCTTAACCATGTTAGACAAGCGCTATATGCATTGCCACGAATTTAAACATGTCGTATATTACAATGAATGCACGAGACAACACAAGCTCAATTTTTAGTGAAGTTACTAAAATCAAGAACATTGAGCTCATTCCGCAATCTACAAAATGTAGCCTCATCTAGCGGTTTAGTGAAGATATCCGCTAATTGATCTTCGGATCTTACACCTTCTAGTGATATATCATTTTTAGCCACATGATCTCTTTAGAAAGTGATGGCGGATATCTATATGCTTGGTGCGTAGAGTGTTGAACCGGATTATTTGCAAGTTTTACCGCACTTTCATTGTCGTATAAAAGAGGTACTTTCTCTAGAACTACTCCATAGTCTAGCAAAGTTTGTTTCATGTATAATATTTGTGCACAACAAGCACCCCATGCAATGTATTCTCGCTTTTGGCGGTGGACAAAGCCACACTATTTTGTTTCTTGGAGGACCAAGACACAAGTGATCTTCCAAGCAAATGGCACCCTCCGGATGTGCTCTTTCTATCAACTTTGCATCCAGCGTAATCCGAATCGGAATAGCCAATTAATTCAAATAAAGCTCCTTTGGGATACCAAAGACCAATGCTTGGTGTGTGCTTAAGATACCTAAGGATTCTTTTTACGGCAATTAAATGAGTTTCCTTAGGACTAGCTTGAAATCTAGCACACATACACACACTAAACATGATGACAGGCCTAGATGCGGTTAAATATAACAAGCTACCAATCATAGAACGGTAGAGAGTTTGATCAACCGGGTTACCTCCCTCATCTAGATCGAGATGTCCATTTGTAGGCATTGGTGTCTTGATTGGCTTACATTCATCCATATTGAATCTCTTGAGAAGATCTTTTGTGTATTTCTCTTGAGACATGAAGATGCCTTCTTTCATTTGCTTGACTTGAAAACTAAGAAAGAATGTAAGCACACCAATCATTGACACCTCGAACTCCTTCGACATCAATTCACCAAATTCTTTGCATGAGTCTTCATTTGATGATCCAAAGATGATATCATCAACATATACTTGACAAATGAAGATATGCCCATCAAGCTTCTTGGTGAATAGTGTGGTGTCGACCTTCCCAATGGTGAAGCCCTTCTCAATGAGGAAGTCCCGAAGGCGCTCATACCAAGCTCTTGGGGCTTTCTTAAGCCCATATAGTGCCTTGGACAACCTATAAACATGATTAGGATATCTAGGGTCTTCAAACCTGGGAGGTTGATCAACATAGACTAGTTCATTTATAAAGCCATTTAAAAAAGCACTTTTCACATCCATTTGATATAGTTTCATTTCATGATGTGATGCATATGCAAGAAGGATACAGATGGCTTCTAATCTTGCAACCGGTGCAAAGGTCTCTCCAAAATCCAAACCTTCAACTTGAGAGAACCCCTTTGCAACTAGTCTTGCCTTGTTCCTCACAACAACACCTTGATCATCTTGCTTGTTGCGGAACACCCACTTCGTTCCAATAACTCTTGCACCTTTTGGTCGCTCTTCAAGAGTCCAAACTTCATTGCGAGTGAAGTTGTTCAACTCTTCATGCATGGCATTGATCCAATCCGGATCTTTAAGAGCTTCTTCTACCTTAGTAGGCTCATAGCAAGAGACAAAAGAATGGTGAGCAATAAATGAAGTAAGTTTTTGAGATCGAGTCATCACACCCTTTGATGGACTCCCTATGATGAGATCTTGTGGATGATCTTGTAGGAGAGGTGTGTTTCTTCTATTGACCACTTTAGGAGGAGGTTGTGGAGCATCAACATCTTGTGCTTGTACCACCATTTGCTCATGGGAGATATGAGTATCTTCATTTTCTACTCTCCCATCTTTTTCACCATCATGTGGTACATTTGATGAAGATGGTTGGTCAATGACTTGTACATCATTTTCATCATCTTTTGGCTTGATGTCTCCCACCGGGATATTCTTCATAGCCTCCCTCAATGGTTCATCACCTACATCATCAAGATTCTCATGTGCTCCTTGGGAGCCGTTAGATTCATCAAATTCCACATCATATGTTTCTTCAACCAAGCCGGTGGCATGATTAAATACTCTATATGCTTTGGACTTCAATGAGTAACCAACAAGAAAACCTATATCACAACGTCTTTGAAACTTCCCTAGGTGTTGTCGCTTCTTGTAGATGTAGCACTTGCAACCAAACACCCTAAAGAAGGAGACGTCCGGCTTCTTCCCATTGAGCAACTCATACGGTGTCTTGACAAGGAATTTTTGAAGAAATAGGCGGTTGGATGCATAACATGCGGTGTTGATTGCTTCCGCCCATAGAGATTCGAGGGTGTTGTACTCATCTAGCATTGTCCTTGCAAGGGTGATCAAAGTCCGATTCTTCCTCTCAACTACACCATTTTGTTGAGGAGTATAGGTTGCGGAGACTTCATGTTTGATTCCAACTTCATCACAATAGGATTCAATATTTGTGTTGTCAAACTCTTTGCCATTGTCACTTCTTATCTTCTTGAGCTTCACATCAAATTCATTTTGAGCTCTCTTGGCGAACTTCTTGAAACAAGATGCAACTTCGGATTTGTCATGAAGGAAGAACACCCATGTATACCTTGAATAGTCATCCACAATCACAAGACAATAGAGATTTCCTCCCAAACTCTTATATGTTGTTGGTCCAAATAAATCCATGTGTAGGAGTTCTAGCACTCTTGTGGTTGACATGAAAGCTTTGGTTGGATGAGTGTTTGCAACTTGGTTGCCGGCTTGACATGCACTACAAAGCTTGTCATTCTCAAACTTCACATCCTTCAACCCTCTCACCAAATCATTCTTCATAAGCTTCTTGAGTGAGCTCATCCCAACATGAGCAAGTCTTCTATGCCATAGCCACCCAAGTGTTGTTTTGGTGAATAGGCAAGTCTTCAAGTTTGCATCTTCGGAGGTGAAGTCAACTAGATATAAGTTGTTGTATCTAAATCCATTGAATATCACTTGCTTGTCATCTACTTTGGATACAACAACCTCCTTCTCGGTGAATAAGCATTGGAAACCAAGATCACACAATTGCCCGACGGATAGCAAGTTGAAACTCAATGAGGCAACATAGAGCACATTGGAGATGGAATGATCATTTGATATTGCCACTTTGCCCAATCCTTTAACCTTGCTCTTTGAATTATCTCCAAATGTTATTTTCTCTTGTCCATCTACCTCTTCATCTAGTGAGGTGAACATACGAGGATCACCGGTCATATGTTGAGTACAACCACTATCAATAACCCAATGACTTCCACCGGTCTTGTAGTTCACCTACACACAAGAGATTCAAGCTTTAGGGATCCAAACTTGTTGAGGGCCCTTCACCTTCTCAACAAGTGACTTAGCCACCCAAATCTTCTTAGGCCTACTCTTGTTGGGGGGTCCTAAGAGCATGACTTTCATCTTTCCACTAGAATCTTTTCTAAGCATGTAGTGAGCATTGAAATCAAAGGGTCTAGCATGCTTGGGCAAGGGTTGTGGTGGTGGAGTTTGACACTCATGAGCAAAGTGGCCTTCTTGTCCACACTCAAAACATCTCTTTGGCTTTAGCTTTGGCTTTGATTGTTGGTGTTGAGCTTGAGCCTTCTTCTTCTCTACACTTGCCATATATCCAATGCCACTTCTATCCATCTTCATGACGGTATTCATGAGTAGCTCACTTTGGAGATGCTTGCCTCTAGCAAACTTGCTCAATCCCACCTTGAGATGCTCTTTCTCCATCTTGAGCTTCTTGTTCTCTTCCTTGAGAATATCATTGTTCTTCTCTTCCTTGAGTTTCTTGTTTTCTTTTTTTAGCTTCTCATTCTCAAGGATCAAATCTTTGTCATGATCAAGAGTTTCTATCACAATGGTGTTGTGACTTTTCATCTCTTCAAGATCTTTCATGAGCTTCTCATTGTCACTCTTGAGCTTGACAAACTCATCATAGTCATTGCACTCAACCACTTGCTTGCCTTTTGCTACTAGATCCATGCTCAATGCTCTCATCAATTAAATCATCACATGAGGTAGCTATATCAATCTTAACAACATGGTTAGTAGCAACATGTGGCTCATTTGGTAAGAATTCTTGTGCAATAACAAGGGTATCATAATTGATCTTTAGAGTTGTATATTCATCTTTTAGCTTGTTGTGACTAGTGATAAGCTCATTGTGCACCCACTCAAGTTTATCATGTTTATCTTTAAGCTCTTTCTTAGAAGATTTGAGCTCCTTGAGTTTGGATGATATAGAATCATTTGTTTCTTTGAGCTCATCATTAGTCTTTTCTAATGTATCACACTTAGCTAAGAATGAATCATTTTTAGCATCAAGTTTTTCATTTGTAGCTCTACTCTTTCTAATGATCTTAGTGTATTTTCTTAATATTTTGACAAGATCATCATATGTGGGTGAATCATCATCGCTATCGCTATCATCATCACTAGCTTGCTCATCATCACTACTATCATCACTTTTAGTTTCCTTACGTTCACCCTTGGCCATAAGGCATAGGTGTGTAGAGGATGATAGCGATGGTGGCGGTGAGGATGCAAGATCAATAGCAATGGCGGCCACCTTCTCATTGTCACTCTCATCATCGGATGATCCACTTGATGAATCAATGTCCGTGAGCCAATCACCGACAATATAGGCCTTGCCACTCTTCTTCTTCTTGTAGAAGTCTCTCTTTTTGCCATCTCTCTTCTTGTATGGCTTGTTCTTTTTCTTTTCATCTTCATCACTTGAATCATCTTTCTTGCCCTTGTTCTTGAACTTGTCTTTCTTGGGCTTTGTGCATTGATGAGCTAGGTGGCCAAGTTCTCCACAATTGTAGCAATCCATCTCGGAGATTGGCTTTCTTCTTGAGCTAGTGAAGAACTTCTTCTTCTTGCCGTCAAACTTGATGCCACTCTTGTTTAGCTTCTTTAGCATCTTGGCGGTCTTCTTCACCATGAGAGCAAGACTTTCTTCATCATCTTTATCACTTGAGCTCTCATACTCAAGTCTTGCCTTGCCCTTATCTTGGCTAGCTTTGAATGCTAAGTCCTTCTCTTTCTTCTTTGTAGAGGATGAGCCATCTTGTGGCGTGATGTGCATGTACATCTCATGAGCATTGATCTTTCCCAAGATTTGTGTCGGTGTAGCGGCGGAAAGATCACCTTGATGTAGCACGGTCACAATGTGCCCATATTTGTCAATGGGGAGGACACTCAAGATCTTTCTCACAATGTCGGATGGTGACATTTGAGTAAGTCCAAGCCCATTGACTTCCTCTACAAGAACATTTAAACGAGAATACATTTCATTAGCACTTTCTTTGGGAAGCATCTCAAAAGAATTTAGCTTTTTAATCACAAGATGATAGCGTTCCTCACGCTCACTCTTGGTTCCCTCATGGAGCGCACAAACGTCCGACCATAGAGCATGGACGTCTTTGTGGTTCCTTACACGATTGAACACATCTTTGCAAAGGCCTCTAAAGATGGTGTTGTGAGCCTTTGCATTCCATTTTTCATAGTTTACTTCATCGCCTTGGAGTTGTGCGGCATTCTTAGGTGTTGGGAACCCTTGAGAGGCGGCTCTAAGAATTCCAACATCTAGAGCTTCTAGGTAAGCCTCCATGCGAATTTTCCAATATGAAAAATCATCCCCCTCGAAGATAGGAGGAGGTCCATCCCCGTGAGACATCTTGCTCTAAGCGGTTAGGCTTAAAAACGTGAGCACGAGGCTCTGATACCAATTGAAAGGATCAAGATGCCCAAGAGGGGGGTGAATTGGGCTAATTCTAAATTTTCTTGCAATAATCAAATCCTACGGATAGCCCAATTAACCCCTTGTGCCTAGACAAAGTGTTTCTATCAAATCAACGCACAAAAGACTTGCAACCTATGTTCCAAACTTACTCTAGCATAGCAATTCTATGAATGTAAAGACGAGTATTGAATTGCTCAAAGTAAATACTTAAAGTAAATGCTCAAAGTAAATGGAGAGAGGAACGCGGCGATGTTTTGCCGAGGTATCGGAGAGTCGCCACTCTCCACTAGTCCTCGTTGGAGCACCCGCGCAAGGGTGTAGCTCCCCCCTTGATCCGCGCAAGGATCAAGTGCTCTCTACGGGTTGATTCTTCGACACTCCGTCGCGGCGAATCACCCAAAACCGCTCACAACTTGAGTTGGGTCACCCACAAGCTCCGCCGGGTGATCACCAAGCTCCCAATCACCACCAAGCCATCTAGGTGATGGCGATCACCAAGAGTAACAAGCACGAACTCTCACTTGACCACGCGAAGCCTAATGAGAAGATGGATGCACACTTGTCTACTCTTGATTCACTAATGAGGTTTCACTCTTGGATTCTCAAATCACAAACACCTCACTAGGACCTTGCTCTTCTTGGCACTCACAAACGTGTTTCTCAGCTGTTGGAATGAGCAAAAAGTGACTCCACACTCGAGTGGAGCTTCTATTTATAAGGCAGCCTGAAAAAAGAACCGTTATGAGCTTCTGCGAGATGACCGGACGCTCCGATCATATTGACCGGACGCTCCGGTCAGTTCAACCCGCGCAACAGTTTCCAAGTGATGACCGGACGCTGACAGGGTCCGATCAGCACTGACCGGACGTGTCCGGTCGCTCTTCGATGCTTACGGTAATCGACCAGACGCTGGATACTCAGGGTCCGGTCACCACTGATCGGACGCGTCCGGTCACACTTTCTCAAGTCTAGACCCTTACTGGAGTCGACCGGACGCTGGCCCCCAGCGTCCGGTCACATGACCTTCCAGCGTCCGGTCACTCCAGACATGTTCTCCTCAGTCAAATGAACTGACCGGACCCTGCGGCCAGCGTCCGGTCGCACCGGAGCCAGCGTCCGGTCAGTATTTGACCCTCCATTCACTTCCAACTCTCGATCATATGAGAATGAAGTTTGCTCCAAAGGATCTTAGGCATTCATAGGAGCTACCTAGAGCTAGTTTTAACAAGTGTGCACCACACCTAACTCACTAGACTCAACTAGGTCAAGCTACCCGTTCATACCCCCCTTCATAGTACGGCCAAAGGAAAAACAAAGTCCTAAACTACTCTAAGTGTCTCTCCAACTTCAATTGACACTTAGAACTAGTTATCCTTAACCTTGTCGTCCATCCTTTGAAAACCGAAACGATTTCCATCGTGGGGGCATGACAACCTCAATTGCCCAATCGATCTCCATTACCATGAGCTAACTTAATTGCCTCTGCAAAACACACATTAGTCATAGTAATCTTGTATTGACATTAATCACCAAAATCCACTTAGGGGCCTAGATGCTTTCAGGGACATATATGAACCACTGTTAGTTTCTTAGAATTTAATGTACAAATTTGATATATGTTCTTTATTTCACCTTATTATCTAATTAAATTAATAAAGGCATTTAAATAATTAAGTTAGGATTGATCATCATGTTTTCTATAGTGTATTTGATGTTCTTGAACTGTTAGTACCATTAGGATTGCCCAATTTTGATTGCTCATTTGCAGTAAAATATTATTTTTCTCTATAATTCAATTATAGAGGACATTTTGGATAGATTCTATTGCTAGGTGAATTGCATAGACAAAATGAGGTTTGTTGTAAAAATAGTTAATAACAAAGTTGTAGAGAACTTCTTTATCTAGCTTGTGTCAAAATTTCATGGCAATAGGCAAAGTGGTTTGGTAGTTATCGCTGTTAGAAGTTGGTCTCCCGATGTGCTTACTCTCTGGAATTTCTGGACAGATCTAAGAACTTGTCTTCTTTGACTAGGATAGATGTTGAATCAGCTTATGATGAGTAAATAAAAGTTGTAGGGAATTTCATAAGCTTTCCAGAAAGTCTAGGATCATAGGATTTGGATGAGTAGAACTCTAGTTATGATTAAAACAGTAGCAATTGTTTGTGGTCTAGAAATTCACTTGGTGAGAAGTCTTAGAAATTGCTAGAGAGGAGATATGCACCTACTCAGTAAATAAGAGTTTAACTTTGTTATCATCCTAATGACCTAATATGATAGTCTTCATTTAACCATGCACATTATCATGTCATGTCATCCATGACCCTTCTTATGCATTCATGATTCTCACTTTATGCATGTGCATGCAATAGGTGCGACAGAAGAAATCATCATGATGGAGTACGAGGCCGATCCCCAGGAAGAGAATTAGGAAGTGCAGCAATAGGAGGCCCTAGAAGAAGGTGAGCCCGATGGTGAACAGTTGCCTGAGTGCCCAGATCATCAGCCCTCAACCTTTGTGAAAGGCAAGCCCCAGAGCATTCTAAGCCTCCTATGTTTTCAAACTATCAACTTGAGTCCTTTTATGTTGATGCATTAAGTACTAGGAGTTGATTGGAACCATTTGCTGCATATATCTTCCTTGTTCAGATATATATATATCTTAAACCCTATGTAGGTCCAAGATTGAATATATGCTTTGCCATGCTTAGTCGATAGAAGTCGGGTGATTACCAGTGACCTGCATGATATAGGCTGTTAACTAATCATGGTTGGCTATATGTGCTAGCATGGAATTTAACCATGTGTCAATGAATAAAGTAGAACGGGCAGGATCGTGATAGAGAAGCAGCAAGGCATAGAGGTCTTGGGTGCCTATCTATCCTCGTCTGTGTCGATTAAGGACACATTCGCTGTACGTCCTCATGTCATATTGAACGCATGCCTAGCACTTAGCTGGCCGGATTCGATGATACGACGACAAAGTCGAGTAGCTCAATTTAGGTCGGGCCCCAATAAGTGAAAGTGCACACACTGGAGGTAGTAAGGATGTGCGGAGAGCCAATGGCATGAGTCCAAGGGTGGGACCAGGTCCTTATCTTCCTGGCAGATTGGTAGAATCTCTGAGGGTGCAGCGCTGATTGGACCCATGAGTTAGTCCTGAATTGTACTAAATGTGACCTGAGGCTACCTTCGTGGGGTGTGCCTCTATTTGTGTTAGGAATAAAGTCCCCTGCTGGGTAGGAATCGATTTGAATCACCGTCTCTCCCGGATAGTGAGAACTTGACTGAGCAGCGACAACAAAGAGTAGCTTAATGGAAACTTGATGGTTATGATGATGCTCAAATTATTCTTATACCGGATATGGTTACTAATGCTTGTTAGCTTAATCAAGTGATTGCTCTAGTATAGGTGCTAATCTAGAGATGCTTAAATGGATAGGTATTCAAATTGATGCTAGAGGTGCTAAATCTCCAAGTTGTATTACTTAAGTTTTTATGCAAAATGTTCTCTAGCTAACTACACCTTTAAAGCCTTGAATACTCCTTGGTGTATTATTATTTTGGTTTATGATGGGTAAGTCTAGCTGAGTACATTCTCGTACTCAGGATTTGTTCCCATTTGTTGTAGATGACGTGATGTACCATGGTTACTGCAAGCATTGCATAACTCCTGCAGCTGATGGAGAGTAAGACCAAGGGCATGGTCATTCTATATCATCTCCTCTATGTGCTTTTGTTGGAGATGATCCTAAACTGGCTATGTATTTTAACTATTGTGATGTTGTTTCAAAACTATGTTGCTTCTGCTACTTCTTAAGATGGGTTGTAATAACTTTGTGAAACTCCAATGTATGAGAACTATTTGTGAACCTGTTGTAACATGTAACTGGTTGTGTTGAATCATATACGATCTCGGTTTGTACGTTGGTTTGTTTGAGATCCTTCATGATTTCATCGGACTACCAGGTTTATATGGGTTCAATTATGCTGGTTTGATCGCTTCGGTGATTGCTACTGTACATGTGCTCTTATAAATTGGATGGTTCTGTTATAGCTGGCATCAGAGCAAGGTTCAACATTAAACTTGTCATATGTGTATTTAAAAGAAAGGTTTTAATTTATAAAAATATAGAGTATGCTAGTGGTCATCTCCTTTATGCCCAGTTTAGCATTAAACTTATCATATGCCAGCGGAAGATCATGAAGAACACCTAAGAGTTGTCTTAACAAGGTTGCGAGGACAAGCTCTATGCTAAGTTTAGCAAATGTGTATTTTGGTTAAAGAAAGTGCCTTTCCTTGGTCATATGTTATCTGAAGATGGAATTTTAGTAGATCCAGGCAAGGTGCAAGAAGTTATGGATTGGAAGGCCCCGACTTCATTTCATGAAGTTTGGAGTTTCCTTGGATTAGCAGGTTATTATCGTTGTTTCATTCTAGACTTCTCTAAGATAGTCAAGCCCATGACTAGATTACTTTAGAAAGATGAGAAATTTATGTGGACTCTGGAGTGTGAAGCTGCTTTTCACACTTTACGGACTTTGTTGACCATCGCCCTTGTTTTAGCATAGCCCAACATAGAAAACTATTTGATGTGTTTTGCGATGCATCTAGTACTAGTTTGGGGTGTGTGCTCATGCAAGAGGGCCGAGTCATTGCCTATGCCTCGTGTCAACTGAGGAAACATGAGGTTAATTAGCCAACTCATGATTTAGAGCTAGCCGCGGTTGTTCATGCTTTGAAGATTTGGAGGCACTATTTGCTTGGCAATGTGTGTCACATTTACACTAATCACAAGAGCCTCAAGTACATCTTCATGCAATGTGAGTTGAACATGAGACAAAGAAGGTGGTTGGAGCTAATCAAAGATTACAGCCTAGAGGTGCATTATCATCCAGGCAAGGCAAATATTGTTGTAGATGCTTTGAGCCAGAAGTATCATAGCAAACCATTGCTGGAAGATGGCTTTAACCTACTGCATCCTGTAGTTTTGTATAATCTCACTATCAATTGCTCTCTTGAAGCTAAGGTCCCAGAACTCCAAAAGACCGACGTGGGTATATTTCGTATCAAGAGAAAGATGGAAGAAGAAGAGACTAAACATTTTAGATTAGACGAGAGAGGTGTACTCTGGTTTAAGGATAGACTTCTTGTACCTAAAGATAGAGAACTTAGAAACCAAATCTTAGATGAAGAACACTCTTCTAAATTGTCCATCCATCCTGGCAGTAGCAAGCTGTACCAGGATTTGAAGACCCGATTTTGGTGGACAAAGATGAAGAAAGAGATTGTAGCATATGTGGCTAGATGTGATACTTGCTGCCGAGTCAAAGCCGTTCATTTGAATCCCGTAGGGCTACTCCAACCACTGCCTGTTATAGGTTGGAAAAGGGAAGAAATTAGCACGGACTTCACTGTTGGTCTTCCAACCACCTAGAAAGGTAACGATTCCATCTGGGTAATTGTGGACCATCTGACGAAGTCTACACATTTCATTCCAGTTCAGACAGTTTATCGCCCACATCAATATGTAGAGCTGTATATCACCCACATAGTGCGATTGCATGGGATACCTAGAACCATTATGTCTAATAGAGGTCCACAGTTTGTAAATCATTTTTGGGAACATTTGCATAATCAGTTGGGTACCAAATTGATCCGAAGTTCTACTTATCACCCTCAAACTGCTGGGCAAACAGAACGAGTAAATCAAATTCTTGAAGACAAGTTAAGGGCCTGTGTAATATATTTAAAGGGTTTGTGGGAGAAATGGCTACCTTTGGCTGAGTTCTCCTATAACAATAGTTATCAAGAAAGCATCAAGATGGCCCCTTTTGAGGCTTTATATGGCCACAAGTGTAGAACTCCTCTGAATTGGGTTGAGCTAGGCGAAAGAAGGTATTATGGTATTGACTTTGTCAAAGAAGCCGAAGAGCAAGTTCGGATCATTCAGCAACATATAGAAGCTGCTCAATCAAGATAGAAAAGTTATGCGGACAAAAGGAGTCCTCTTGTATTTAAAGTTGGTGATTACGTGTACTTGAAAGTATCACCGATGAAAAAGGTATAGTGATTTGGTGTGAAGCGAAAGCTAGTGCCCCAGTATGTGGGCCATACAAAATTATTGAGCAATGTGGACCAGTAGCTTATAGACTTCAACTACCATGAGAGATGAGCGTGATCTTCGATGTTTTCCACGTATCTCAATTGAAGAAATGTCTTTGTATACCTGAAGAAGCCATTGAACCCGCTAGTGTCAAGATCCAGTCTGATTTGACGTATGAAGAAAAACCTATTTGGGTCATAGAAGAAATGGAGAGAGTGACTCGAAGTAAGGTGGTTAAGTTCTATAAAGTGGTGTGGAACAACCATAGTGAGCAAGATGCTACGTGGGAAAGGGATGGTTTTCTGCGTGACGCCTACCCCACTTTTTACAGGGATTGGTAGGTCTTTCCAATCTTGGGACAAGATTTCTTTAAGGGGGGAGGGGCTGTAACACCCTGGAGTTAAGCATGCATTTAGCATTGGCATTGCACGAGCACAAGCATCATTGAGCATTCATGAGCATGAGCTTGTCAAATTATATCTTCAATATCTTGCTTATATCACATGTGATGCCTTTTAAATTTATACCTAGGCTAGGGTTTACATGTGATCAATGTGTGAAATGCTTGTGGGACCCTAGGAGTACCATTAGCATGTCTAGAATGTCACATGGAACAACTTTGGTATTCTTGAATTGGACCCAATTGGCCTCTAAGTCATGGTTATAGTGTAAGCTATCATTTTCAAGTTGCATGATTGACCTAAGTTGAACTATACACTAGAGACTTTGCATGGCTATGCACCCTTAAGTAAAGTTGCATGACTTTGCATGGCATGTGTTAACTGTAATTTCAGTTTCAAGTGACCTACTTTGGTGCATGGCAACTCACAAATCATTGCGAATTAGGACATGATGTCAAAAACAAAGTTGTAGCCTGTACAAAGTTCTACTAAATTCATCAAAGCAGCTTGCACTGATTCACCACGGTTTGAGAGTAAAATGACCCCCTAATCGCGCTATCAGTCGGGCCATGGGGAGACTGAATCAGCTGAGCTGATTCAAATCAGCCGTGGGTTGTGGCCGACCGTGTGTAGCGTGTGCCCGCCGTGTGGCGCCCGTATGCCACCGTTGGCCCCGCGATGCCATGCCAAAGTGGAGGAATCGAGCGACATGCTGTGCTGCTCCCATTCCATCTCTGGCTCTCTCCTCTCTTCTCCACGCCGAACTGAGGTGACCGCCCCCGCCGTTGCAACCGCCACTGTGCTCCACCTGCTCGTGCAATTTTGTCACTACACCATCGCCAAATCCAGCTTGCCAGCAGCTCTACCATCGTCACCTCTTCCACCCCAACCCGCTAGCCCCACTTGCTAAGCCAAGGAAAGGACATATTTCACATCACCGTCGCCATGAACTCATCAGGGTGGCACCGCGCGCTCAGCTCACCGTGGCCACACCATTCCACCGCACCTCCTGTCCTCCTCTTCTCTGGTTTGTAGCCGCTTTGTGGTCCATATGCTTAGGTAGGAACTAGGTTAGATGCTACTGCGTGGTCGAGCAGGAACACATAGCCGCTCCCACCGTTGCCGCCATGGCCGTGAGTTTGAGCTTGCCGCTCCTAGCCGTCTCGGGGTCACTCCAGTCCCCACTCTTAGTCTTCTCTACATGGCCTTATGACCTAGATCCTATAGGCTAGATGGAGACTCCCCTCTCACTATTGGCTAACCAGAATAGAGAGCCTCACCACAATGCACTGTGCGCCGCCGCATGGCCATGCACGTGCCAAGCTTTTCCACTATGCACCATGGCCTAATCCTCATCGTAGTGCTGCGCTAGGTCACCAGGATGGAGTAGTTGTCCTCATTGGCCCATGCCGTGGTTAGAGATGGCTGGTGCCCCACCGCACAGCTCCGTCGTGCTGCCATCACCGCCGGTGAGCCATATTCGGTGAACCCTAGGTCGCGTCTTCACCACCAACTGACGCGGCTTGATGTAGGGAACCTGTTGGTGTCATCATCGTCGCCGGTGATCTCACTGCCAGTGAGATAAGGCTGGCTGGAGCACCTCCCCTGCTCTAGTATCACTGACGCGTGGATCCTACTGACCAGCGGGCCCCATCTGTCAATCTGTGTATTACTTGATTTCCTTATTTATTTTCAGAGATTTGAATGCATGTTTCAAAAATTCATATCTCGAGCTAGGATAGTCCAAATGGAGTGAACAAAATTTTGTTGGATTCATCATAGAGTGTAGTATTTGATAAAAATATGAAACCTACTGTTTGGGTTGTTTTTCTAGGAGAATTAAATGGAGCTAATTAAGTGCTTTTAAATTGTTTTCAATTTTGTAAAATTCATAACTTGAGCTCAGAAAGTGATAAAATTGTGATTCCAATTTTGATGATCTTCTGTTGACTTGCTCTAGTTAGGAAAAATGTTGAACTTGCAGTAAACTTGATTCGAGTAGGGTCTTTCTTTTTATCTTTTAATAAATGGTGTTTTTTTGAGGAAATTCATAAGGATAAAAATAAGAAACATATTGCCATGCAAATTTTTGTATAGTGTTAATGGGTTTTAGGGAAGCTAGGAAAAATATGAAATCTATTGTTTTCTAGGTGTTAGGGATAACTATTTTCACTAAAATCAGCCCTTATAACTTGTCATTTTTGTAGAGGGTGTTGTACTTGTCGATTTGGCATGAAATTTTTACAGTAGCCTATTGGGATCATATATGAACCACTATAATTTTCTTAGAATTTATTGTACACAATTGATATATGTTCTTTATTTCACCTTATTATCTAATTAAATTAATAAAGGCATCTAAATAATTGAGTTAGGATTGATCATCATGTTTTCTGGAGTGTATTTGATGTCTTCGAACTGTTAGTACCATTGGTGGTGCCCAATTTTGATTGCTTGTATGCAGTGAAATATTATTTTGTTTTAAAATTCAATTATAGAGGTTGTTTTGGATAAATTCTGTTGCTAGATGAATTACATAGGCAACAAGAGGTTTGTTGTAAAAATAGTTAATAACAAAGTTGTAGTGAACTTCTTTATATAGCTTGTGTAAAAATTTCATGGCAATAGGCAAAGTGATTTGGGAGTTATGGATATTAGAATTTAGTCTCCCGATGTGCTTACTCTCTAGAATTTCTGGATAGATCTAGCAAAATTATCTTGTTTGACTAGGATAGAGGTTGTATCATCTTATGGTTAGTAAATAAAAGGTGTAGGTAATTTGATAAGCTTTCTAGAAAGTTCGGATCATAGGATTTGGATGAGTAGAACTCTAGTTATGATTAAAACATGTAGCAATTGTTTGTGGTCCAGAAATTGACATGGTTAGAAGTCTTAGAAATTGCTAGAGAGGAGATATGCACCTACTCAGTAAATAAGAATTTAACTTTGTTATCATCCTAATGACCTAATATGATAGTCATCATTTAACCATGTACATTATCATGTCATGTCATCCATGACCCTTCTTATGCATTCATGATTCTCACTTTATGCATGTGCATGCAATCGGTGCGACGGAAGAAATCACCATGTTGGAGTACGAGGCCAATCCCCAGGAAGAGAATCAGGAAGTGCAGCAATAGGAGGCCCTAGGAGAAGGTGAGCCCGATGATGAACAGTTGCCCAAGTGCCTAGATCATCAGCCCTCAACCTTTGTGGAAGGCAATCCCCGGAGCATTCTAAGCCTCGTATGTTTTCAAACTATCAACTTGAGTCCTTTTATGTTGATGCATTAAGTACCAGGAGTTGATTAGAACCATTTGCTGCATATATCTTCCTTGTTCAGCTATATATATCTTAAATCCTATATAGGTCCAGGATCGAATATATGCTTAGCCATGCTTAGTCGGTAGAAGTCAGGTGATTACCTATCACCTGTATGATATAGGCTGATAACTAATCACGGTTGGCTATATATGCTAGCGTGGAATTTAACCATGTGTCAATGAATAAAGGAGATCGAGCGGGATCATGATAGAGAAGCAACAAGGCATGGAGGTCTTGGGTGCCTATCTATCCCTGTCTATGTTGATTAAGGACCGATTTGCTGTATGTCGTCATGTCATGTTGAACGCATGCCTAGCACTTAGCTGGTCAGATCCAATGATACAACCACGAAGCCAAGTAGCTCAATTCAGGCTAGGCCCCGATAAGTGAAAGTGGGCACACTGGAGGCAGCAAGGATATGCGGACAGCTAATGGCGTGAGTCCAAGGGCGGGACCAGGTCCCGATCTTCCTGGCAGATTTATGGAATCTCTAAGGGTGTGGTGCTGATTGGACCCTTGAGTTAGTCCTGAATTATACCAAAGGTGACCTGAGGCTACCTTCATGGGGTGTGCCTCGGTTTGTGTTAGGAATAAATTCCCCAGATGGGTAGGAATCAATTCGAATCGCCATCTCTCTCGGATAGTGAGAACTCGACTGAGCAGCGGCAACGTAGAGTAACTTAATGGAAACTTGATGGTTATGATGATGCTTAAATTATTCTTATACCAGATATGGTTACTAATGCTTGTTAGCTTAATCAAGTGATTTCTCTAGTACAGGTGCTAATCTAGAGATGCTTAATTGGATAGGTATTCAAATTGATGCTAGAGGTACTAAATCTCCAAGTTATATTACTTAAGCTTTGATGCAAAATGTTGTCTAGCTAACTCCACCATTAAAGCCTTGCATATTCCTTGGTGTATTGTTATTTTGGTTTATGACGGGTAAGTCTAGCTAAGTACATTCTCGTACTCAAGGTTTGTTCCTATTTGTTGCACATGACGTTATGTACCATGGTTACTGCAAGCATTGCATAACTCCTGCATTGATGGAGGGTAAGACCAAGGGCATGGTCATTCTATATCGTCTCTTCTATGTGCTTTTGCTGGAGATGATCCTAAACTGGCTATGTATTTGAACTATCGTGATGTTGTTTCAAAACTATGTTGCTTTCGCTACTTCTAAAGATGGGTTGTAATAACTTTGTGAAACTCTGATGTATGAGAACTATTTGTGAACCTGTTATAACATGTGACTGGTTGTGTTGAATCATGTACGATCTTGGTTTGTACGTTGGTTTGTTTGAGATCCTTCATGATTTCATCGGACTACCGGGTTTATATGGGTTCAAGTATGATTGTTTGATCGCTTCGGTGATTGCTATTGTAATTGTGCTCTTATAAATTGGACGGTTCTGTTACAAGGATTGTCTTGACCTTCATTAGATTGGTCTCAGTCCTGCATGCCAATATGATATAGCCGAGCAGTTTGCCGTATGGTACCCCAAAGGTACATTTCTCTAGGTTGAGCTTGATCTTAAACCTTTGACATTTATTGAAGGTCTCCAAAAGATCTTGAATAAGGTCCCTATCTTTTGATGACTTGATGATGATGTCATGTACGTAAACCTCGGTGTTTCTACAGATCTGTTCATCGAGGTAGCGCTTCATGCAGCACTGGTAGGTAGACACCATGTTCTTCAGTCCGAATGGCATGGTGACATAGTAGTATGCTTTGATCAGGGTGATGAACAAAGTAGCTAGCTAGTCATATTCTTTCATTCGGATCTGGTGATAACCAGAGTAAGCATCGAGGAAATAGAGCAATTTTGATCCTACTATGGAGTCAATGATCTGGTCTATATGGGGCAAGGGGTAAGGATCCTTGGGACATGCCTTGTTAAGTGCCATATAGTCAACATACATTCTCCACTTGTTCTTTTTGGGCACTACGATGGGATTTGTGAACCAGTCTAGATGCAAAAACTCCCTGACGAAGCCCACACTGAGGAGTTTGGCTATCTCTTCTTCTATAGCCCATGCATCGCTTGTCATCAAACCGTCTCAAGCATTGCTTGACCGTCAGCATTGGATCAGATCCTCAGGGAGTGCCCGGTGATTTCTCTTGGGATTCTCGACATGTTTGAGCGTTTCCAGGCAAAGATGTCCTGATTGTCAATCAAGAATTTGATGAGTTCATCTTGTTGGGCTTGGTTTAGGCTCCTTCCAATGTTTGTGGTCTTGGAAAAGGTTTTTCTAATCGGACCTTCCTCGAGTCTTCTCTGAGCATGAACAAGGGGGCCACGATCGGTCCTGAGGGTGTGAATTGTGCTGGTGACATCCTTTTTTTCTTCGACGGTGGAGATGGGAGTCAAAACACGGTGGCACTCATGTTGGAACCCCCAAGTCCTGCCTTTGCATGAGGACATAGTCCAGCTCATGCTGTGCTAGATCCAAGTTTCAGACCGCATTCTCAATGGCGAGTAAATCACATTGATAGGCATTCTAAAGGTCCCCAAAGATAGTGATGATACCATTAGAACTTGGCATCTTCATCTTCAAGTACGATTAGTGAGTTATGGCCATGAACTTGACAAAACACGGTATGCCGAGCATGGCATGGTAAGTGTCTTGGAAATCGACGACCTTGAAGAAGAGTATCTCCTAGTGGTAGTTTGCCACTTCACCAAACGTGACCCTTAGATCGATAATGCCGAGGGGCATCACCAATCTCCCTGGTACTATTCTAGTAATCAGGCCCCTTGTCAGGCATAGTTTATCTATGCCAATCCTTAGTCTTTCAAAGGTGACCCAATATATGAGGTTGGAATCACTTCCTCCATACATGAAGATCTTAATGGCACGAATAGTCCTGAGGACTATGTTGATGACCAGAAGAAACCTGTCGACATCAACTGAGTGTTCGGGTTGGTCGCTTTTGTCGAAAGTGATTGGGTGCTCTGGCCAAGGCAATTGGGCCATGGTTGTGAGTGTCGCGGCTTGTGCTTCTCGAGTAGCATGTGGGTGTCCTAAATCCAACCTGGTCCTAGTATGGGCCCAGATGGTCATTACTCGTTTGAGGGTTTGCTTCAAGTGTCCCTTGCATCATCTATTGTTCCCTCGAGGGGTGCTCCATGGGGGAGATGCCATAGCGGTTGTCCCACAATAAGACTTACAACATTTATGAAGTGGATCACCGGGTATCCATAGTTTTGACATAGGAGATTCATGGCATAGCCAAGATTTGCCCGATGACCTGAGTTTTGACTTTGCTTGATGCTCAGCTAGTTAGATCCGCGATTCCTCTTTGTTATCCGAGGCTTGCTATGGTTGATCATGAGAGCTAGGAAGAGTTCCCACGCTTGTGCCATAGTAGTGCTCTTCAGCCTATCGAAGAATCTAGGTAAAATATCATCTAACAATGGCGATGGTTCGGCATCATTTGGGTGGTTTGACTCCCACTAGATTTTGCGAGCAGTGTCGAGGAGGTACTCTTGACAAAATTGAGAGAAAGTATACTCGGTGTAGTGACTTACATGACAAGCAAACTGAAGTGGTCCTGCCTCGAACATGTTCATGAGCTTAGTCAGGTAAAGTTGATCAGGCAACAGTGGTGTCGAAGCCCGCATGCGAATCTTGGGGTCGTTATGTCATCGATCACTCAATCGCATGAAGGTGGCGGCACCATGGCCATTCTTCTCCAAGCACCTCTTGATCACACCTTTACCTTTCATGTGGAGAGTAGCCATTCGAAACATAAAAACAAATCTATACGCGAAAGGCCCTAACCTAGCGCGCTAACTATCGGACTATAGCTCCGGCAATGCCTAGCAATGTGATCACGTAGATGGAATTGGATGGTAGCACATGGGACACAAGGATTTATACTAGTTGGGGGCACGGTGGTGCACTAAACTCTACTTTAGCGGTGCTACTGCTCTTGTATTTGTATGCTCAATTACAGGGTTTGTTGCTCCTAGCTACATTGTAGATTGGAAGTCTGTTGTCCTCTAGATAGATCTGAAAGATTGAATTGTTTGACCTAGATAGCTACTGAATCACCTTAATATGATTAAAGGAAAGTTGTAGGAACTTTTATAAATTTTCCTAAAAGTCCAAGATCATGTTATGTGGTTGTATAAAACTCTAGTTATGGTCAAAACAAGTAGCTGCTGTCTTGCAGCCCAAAACATGTTTAAATAGGTGTTTGTTTAATTACTAGAGAGGAGATATGAACCAACTCAGTAAAAGAAGTTAATCTTGTTATCACCCTAATACCTAGAGTTAAGAACACCAATGATTATGTATTTTATCATATCATATCATCCATGTCATTATCTATGCATCCATGATATCTTATTCGTGCTCATACATATAGGATCGCCCGAAGGAGTAACCCTACTGGAATTCGAAGAAGAGGCGGAGGACAATCAAGGGACACCCCAAACCACAGCTCCCAAAGGAGACAAGCCAGCCACTAACAATCTTCTAGGGTGCCCTGACCATCGACCCACTTCGTTCCTGAAAGGCAAGCCCCAGAGCATTTTAAGCCTCCTATGTTTTACACAATATCACTTGAGTCCTTTATGTTTGATGCATTAGGTTCTAAGAGTTGATTGGAAACACTTATTGCATAGAACTACTTTGTCCAGAAATTCACCTTGAACCCTATGTAGGTCAAGGATCCAACATATGCTTTGCCATGCTTAGACCGGTAGAAGTCGGGTGATTTCCTGTCACCTGCGAGATATAGGTGGATACCGGAGCACGGCTGGCTATATTTGCTATCCTGGAAAATAACCATTGGGTGTTATTAAGTGGAGACCAAGAGGGAACTTATTTGCATTGGTGTTGGGTTGGCTATATTGGTCCCGTCCATGTCGATTAAGGACCGTACCATTGTTGGCACTTCTATCGAGACTAAACACATGCCTCTCACTTACCTGGCAGGATAACTCATTCCGACCGTGAAGCTGAGTAGCTCAACTCAGGCCGAGCCTTGTTCTATCAAAGTGCGCACTCTGGATGGTAGTAAGGATGTGTAGGGAGCCAGACGTGAGCCCAAGGGCAGGGTAGACCTGATCATCCTGGTAGCTGGTTGTCCCTAGTTGTGCGACGCTAATCGAACCAACGAAATGTGGACCTGAGTTATACCAAAGGTGACCTAAGGCTACCATGGCTGGTAGACCTAGGTTTGTGTTAGGAATAACTACCCAACTGGTTGCAACCGATTCGAACCGCCATCTCTCCCGGATAGTGAGAAACTTGACTAGATCCAACATCGTAGTAATTGAACTATAGAATTTGATGGTTATGATGAACATGGAATTATTAGACTGGTTATGGTTACTATTGTTATGGTACTAAATGATATACCACATGTTTGGCACAAGTTACTTGCTAATCTATAGATGAATAGCTATTATTAACTTGATGACGAATTATAAAATGTATAGCTGAATTAGTGGCTTTTTATGCAAAATGTTGTCAAGCTAGCTCCACTTATAAAGCATTGCATGATCTTTGGAGTCACTTTATTTTTTGTTTATGATGGGTAAGTCTAGCTGAGTACCTTCTTGTACTTAGGGTTTATTTCCCACTTGTTGCAGGTAACACAGTCTTTCATGGCTATTGTAAGAATTGCTTCTGTCTCGCTGTGGACGAGGAGTAGGCCCAGGGCAAGGCGCTTCTATTTATATATCTAATCTATGATGCTTTTGTGGGTCGTGATCATAGACTGGGAAGTATTTGAACAATGGTGCGAAATGTTGATTTAAAAACTACTTTGCTTCCGCTACTACTTTATTTGAACTTGGTTTGTAATAACTTTATTCACACTCTGATGTATGGCAATGTATTTGTGAACTCTATGTAACATGTGGCATGTATGTTGAATCTTGTATGATCTTGGTGTATGTTGGCGATGAATCAAGACCCTTCGTGGTACTCGACGGACTACCGAGTTTATATAGGCTCAAGTATGATAGTGCGTTCGCTTGTGGGCTGCCATTGTACTTGTGCTCTTATAAATTGGATAGTTCTATTACATTGCCCTTCCCTATTTAGGATGCCATGATCTTAGATTGCTCCTAGGGCCTCATCCTCTTCTGGTACTCTAGGTTTCGCTATGTTGTCTATAATTCGTTGACTAAGAAATGGTTGCTACTGCCGGGTAGCAACCATTATTCTGGTTCAGCTCGCTTGGGGTTCGATCCGATAGTCTCCTCGCACTTCCATGTGATTGAATATGGGATCAACGATGATGACTCCTTAGGTGTCAACATCTACACATCTAAAACTAGGGTAGGGATCTTGAAAGAATCTGAATGGGGTGAGGGTATTGTAGTATCCACATATGGGAAAGGTGTGTTTGTTAATGGTTTTATGCACATGCTGGAGTTCACCCAGATAGTTGCTATTGATATGGAGGGAAAGACATGGAGGAAAATCCACAGGCCAACTAATGATGCAATCTCCATCCATGAAGCTCAGGGTCAGTTGTGTTTATGTATTGGTGATACTTTGAAGAGGTATGAGCTTTCAATCTGGATCCTTGAAGACTATGGTACTTGTAAATGGACATTGAAGCATAAGGTGACCACGCTGGAGCTATTTGGAAAGAAGAATATTGAAATTGGTATTGAGATTTCGGATGCGGCCTACAGAGTGATTGCAGTTCATCCAGAATGAAATTTGATTTTCCTTGTTGGGGAGGACAAATCATTGCTTGCATATGACATGAATCGCAGTAAAGTTCATGTCCTCCCTGCCCAGGCCATCGGCTATCCTAGAAGTACCTAGAAACTATTATGTATGAGCGGTGGACCTCACTATCTTCCTTATGTTCCCTTGTTCATGGAGTCATTAGAAGAGCAGTAAAAGTGCATATGTTCTATTTTGCTGTAACTACATCATGCCTTTGTTCAGGTAGGTAGGTAGGTAGTTGTTTTGATTGTATATATAGGCCAATTTGGGCTTCATAACTAAAGGAAAGGTGTGTTCAGTATTTTTAATTATGCTGCTTTTGTGCAGCTGGAGTCTGAGTGCTTCTAAACAATTTTCCTACATTGGCAAGGAGGAAGAAGAGGGGTTCCATGGTGCATTGCCTACCAATTTGAAGGATGCACTAATTATATTCATTTTTGCCTAGCAAGCAGGAGTGCCACATAGGAGGAGCACAGCTATGTCGTTTCATTATATAAGCCTATGGAGATTAGTACCTTTAGTTTGCAATCTATGTGTTAGTGTTTCGAATCACCGACTAGTAAATTTGTGATTTGCACGTCTAGCCCGGATGGTGTGCTCAGAGGACACAAGGACTTATATTGGTTTGGGCGGAATGTTCCTACATCTAGTCTGCTGCTACTCATGTTACCAGCACTGGTTTGTAGTATGGGTTAAAAATGGGAGAGAGAGAGCAGGTCCCAAGTCTCTAGTGAAAAGGTCAAATGGAGTTGAGTCAAATTGAGCTTGCTAAGTAGTCCCCTTCGTGGGGCGTCTTGCTTCCCCTTTTTTATAGATGAAG
Source organism: Miscanthus lutarioriparius (assembly GCA_904845875.1). Lineage (NCBI taxonomy): Eukaryota > Viridiplantae > Streptophyta > Magnoliopsida > Poales > Poaceae > Miscanthus > Miscanthus lutarioriparius. The sequence continues at coordinate 63,971,251 of CAJGYO010000004.1, read as the reverse complement.
GGGAAGGTGCAGGTTACATGAGAGAAAGAGAAAGAGAAAAGATAGGAGGAAGAAGGCCTCCGAGGTCGCGACACCCTTCATCTCATTTACATAGGTCACCCTAGTCCTATAGATGATGATAGGGATGGCTCCACATCGCAACCCTGTTCGCCCCTGGCACTATATGCGGGCATTGTCAGCCGGTCGTGGTGCCCTATTCTGTCCCGATGGGAAGCATGGTCAACAGGTACCCCTGGCGGAAGTCATTTAGGGATTAGGTAGCATAGCGCTGGCACGCCTGACACTGTTGGTGACATGAGTCCTTAGGTATGGCCCGTCATGGCAAGGGGTCACGTCAAGACGCGTCTACTCCCTTTCTGGTGTTAGAAGTTTGACCCTAGGTTCATACTCTTCGACCCGTAGTGGTTGGAGGTGGTATGGACCCCCGTCGGGTGAGGTGGAATCCCCCTTCGAGGCGTCTAGTGAGGCGAGGTCTACGCCTGAGGGGTCAGGCGAGATGAAGCCCACACCCTCAGGGTCAGGCATGACAGAGCCCGTGCCCTCAGAGTCAGGCAACACGGAGCACACGCCCTCGGGGTGGGTGAGACGAAGACCACGCCCGAGGGGTGTGGCGAGACGGAGACTGCGCCCTCGGGGTCGGTCAACACGGAGCCCGCACCCTTAGGGTAGGGTGAGACGGAGCCCGTATCTTTAGGGTTGGGTGAGACCAAAATATGTTCTTGACCATCCGGGCAAGTTAGCGTTCCTGGCCATCAGCCTCCTTCTTCCAGGTATCCCTAATATCGATACCCGATAGTAGCCCCTGAGCCTGCAAAGGAGTAGGATACTCCTCTGAAGGCCTTTTCAGATGGAAGGACACTAAGGGCCTTGGTCTCCCTTTGTGGCTAGCAGGATGTCTTGGTAGGGTTGTGATTCCTTTTTGTTGCGATCAGACTCTTCGAGAGCATGCAGCTGTAGGGTTCGGGGGTTGGAAAAGATTTGTCTTGATTCTGATATGCACTTGATATGCGACCGCGTCCTCGGTCTCCTTGCGAGTCCAACTTCCATCAAGCCCCCACGTGTAGCAGGGGTTCGGTTGAGGGGTAAGCTCATCTTGTGATCATCGTCCCTCAAGCGTTTTTTTGACAAAACAGAGGGGCTAAGCCATGCCATGTTTTCCTCAATGGATGAATCATGGTGCTTGGTGAGCTGTTAATGGGCTAGTCCAAGTGGGCCCTTGGCTTCCCATCCACGGTGGTCTAGCATGGGTTAGCTGGTGACCGACTCTAGATTCCTGACGGCCAGTCCATATAGTTCTTAGGTCAGTTTGATCAGTCCTAAGGGCTTGTTGCCTTTCTTTAAGGAAAAATCATGGTCTGTGCACCAGCCAAGACTCGAACGTGGCCCAGGATGCCCATAGCACTTGTACGCCCAGGTATTGGCCACTAGCGGGCCCATCCCTTACCATCTTTCTCTCCAAAGGTGCCCCAGAGTAGTTGTGTACACGTCAGTAGGCCAACTTTCAAACTTTTGGGCCTTAATGGGCCGTGGGAGCGTTTTTAGCTTCGTATCCCTCCTTACCGGCATCGGTTTTTGGCCCACTGAGGGGCAAACCATCATCCAGCGTGCCCTTCAAGGGAGCAGCTAGAGGTAGCATGTGCACGATTCTTAGAGAGGCAAAGTGATGGGGCATGGTAGGCGCATCGATCTAGGCAAACAGTTCACCTCTCGCTATAGCGTACCCTATAAATTGGTGCCTTTCTCTTCCCCTCTGATACGCTTAACCGCAATCTCGTCTTATCTGCTTCTCCACCACCAGCACCCGGATTTCTTGGCCTCGCTCTTCCACCACCAGCAAAGCTCTTGTTCTTCCACCCTTGCTTCCCTTGGAGTCGTGGTATCCCTTTGATGTCACCCACGCATGCATGGAGGGCCTTGTCAAGTGCGGTCTTCTCTGTGGGAGAACCGATGTGGCGGAGTGGTTCGTGCTCAGTCATGAGGAGGTGCCGACGCCGCTTGATGGCTATGGAATGTCCTTCGCACCCTTCCACGAGCATGGATTCATGATTCCTCCCCACCTATTCTTCTGGGGATTGCTGCACCATTATTAGATTGAGTTGCAGCACCTAAATCCTAACGAGATCTAGCACATTGTGGCTTTCATCGCACTGTGTGAAGGATATCAGGGGATCGAGCCCCACTTCGAGTTGTGGAGGTACTTCTTCTCCATCTCCCTGCTCAAGAAAAGGGATAGAGCTAGGGACCTACCGGTGTCGATGGGATGCACGGGCATCCACCATCGGGGGCAGCGGTCCGATGAGTACATGCCCTGCTAGCTATCAAGGTCCAACAAGGGGTGGCATGCGTAGTGGTTCTATGTGAAGAATGATGCCACCGCCCCCTTGTCAGACTTCACTGGATGCCTCATGGAAGAGGCGCCACAGGTGTGGTCGTGGTGACCTCTAGAGAAGGAAAAGAAGAGGATGCACGATATTCTTGATGCCATCATGTTTCTGAAGAGCCATGGCCTTCATGGGGCCGATGTCATTGGAGCATACCACACGAGGAGGGTGACGCCGTTGATGGCGTGCGCCCTCCCACTATTAGGGATGACGCCCGACACGTAGCTCGACAGGACGGTGCTTGCCATGGGGCCACTCCATGATAGCGAGGTCACGCAGTGCATCAAGGATGCAATAGAGGAGTCCGATGCCATATTCCAATCCTAGGACATCCCACGATGTGGCTGTACGTGGGCTTCACCGAGCTGCTAGTGGCATTGGGATTTCGGGCCTCCGTCACACCACTGCCAGAGCACGTGATCATGAGGGCGGTGAACTGCGCAACAGATGAGAAGAGTAAGAAGGAGATGGATGACAAGAAGGCAAAGCGGTGGGTGAAGGAGCGGGAGAAGCTGAACCGAGGAAGGTGGCGGCAAGGCTCGGAGGAGGAGGAGGAAGAAGAAGGAGATAGCTCTAGGTTGCTCGTCAAATGGGACGAGCTAGGAGGACGGGATGAGGACCCATCTTTGCCATAGGTGGAGCCTTTCCCATGGCATGCCCTAGGGCAGGAGGGGGAGGACGTGCCCCAGAGCTGGTGGTAACCAAACTCTCTGCTTCAACCAGACCCTCCGAGTAGAGGGAGGGCTCGAAGCGGCAACACGCCGATGAGGCGCAGCTAGGGTCGAGCGGACCGACCCCAAAACTTCATCGTCTAGTGGCATCGAGGTGAGTTAAGGGTTTCTTCGTCCTTTTGTTCTAACGAATTTTTGCCGCAAACTGACCGTCATGTCCTTTGCTTCATTGAAGGACATGGGACTTTCTTGAGGCTTGCACCGAAGAAGAGCCTCGCCCTCTGGCAGACGCACTAGGAGCTAGCTGGCATTACGCTGGAGGTGAGCAGGAGTGGCGCCAGAGCGGCCATGGCATCGACTAAGGAAGGCATCACCGATGGCTGCATCTGTGAGGGAGCAGATGGAGGAGGGCATGTCCAGGGCGCTCGTGGAGGATGTGGCATGGCTAAGTGTGGCTATGATGTTATAGGTAGAAATGGCATAGCCAGAGCCATCATCCGCGCAGGTGGCCGCGTTTGCGGTGGTGTGGACGGAAGAGGGAGCACCTGAGGCATCTTTAGCGGATGTGGCGATGGGGCAGGCCTCTGCGTCCACATCACCTACCCCTCTACCACCGGAGGGGCCACTTTGCTGCCATAAGAGGGGTCGGCAATGGTTAGGATCGGCGTGGAGCCGTCCCAGTCTCTTGTTTGGGTGGGCGGTGACCCACACATGTGGGAGAATCCTAGACCCGGTGGGTAGACCGATGGGACCCAGGGGCGATGCTTTTTGCCCTTGGCGATGCCACATAGGAGAGGGAATGGGGGAGCATCCACATGGAGGTTGGGACCACGGTTCACGCCCTAACCACCGCGCTGAGCTCGTTGTGCGATGTCATCGCCCCATTTGGGTAGGTATGATATGACTGTATTTCTGACTCTCATTTTCCCTTTCCGCGCCTCTAAGTCTTGTCCTCTCTATAGTCCCTTATGATCCATAGCCGGGAGAAGTCCCAATTCCTTCATCGTGAGAAGGGCATTTGGGACTGCCTCGCCAAAGAGACGTGATAGAATGCGGAGCTAGCCGCACATTTCACGGCCCCTCGTTAGGAGGTGGCTGAGCTTGCCCCCATCGCTCAGGAGCTGGCCGACCTCTGAGTCAAGGAGAAGGACGCTTGTGATGACACCTGTGAGGCTAGGGAGAAGCTTATGGCCCTGATCAAGAGGGAGTGCACGGACATCGCGGAGGTCAAGCAGCTACGGAAGGAGCGGGACGTTTTGCTTCGGGCCATAGAGGGGCCCTGCATGGAGTGTGACTTGGCTTGCCAGGAGCGCGCTGACTGTAACACCCTAGTGTTAAGGTTTGCATTTGGCACCTACATTTCATGACCACAAGCATCATCCAAGCATTCATGAGCATGAGCATATGAAATTTCATTTCATTCTTATACCTTATCACATGAAATGTTGATTTCATATATATGCTTATGTATGTAATCATATGTGACCAATGTATGAAATGGTTGTGAGGTCATGAAAACACCTTAGACACATCTAGAAAGATAATTGGAACAATGTTTATATTCATGACAGACCAAATTTGTTTCTAAGTGTTGGTTTCATTTGAAATGCCATTTTCATGATACTAGTTTGACCAAAGTTGAACAGTAGCTTAGAGTATTTGTATGGCTATGTGACCTAAATAAAAGTTGTATTTCACATCAAGGGTAACAAACTTTATTTAAGGGTCATGAGCTAATTTAGTGTCTTCCATGGTCAAAAAGAGCTCACAATTATCAACAAAATGCTGTTTTCAAAACTTGAAATTTCGCTAAGTCTTGAAGCTGTTTTTAGTTTCAATGTAGCCCACTTTAGAGCATTATAACTTGTAAACCAGCTCGAATTAGGACAAAATCATTTAAGAAAAGTTGTAGATCTCCGATAGACCTACAATTCGTATTAGGGAAGTTTTCGCTGAATCAAGCTCGTTTGGGAGTTACATGTACACAAACTTGCTCTGTTAGTCATCTATTGCAGGCCTGAAACCGGCCGGGACAGCATGACATCATGGCTGAACAGCCACAGGCCGCGTTCGCCATGTGGACGATGTAAGCTGGTGTTGGGCCCGTGTGTCAGGCCGGGGTGGACAGCAAAGGGAGTCGTGTCCCCGCTCGCTCTCCACGCGTGCTCACTCTCTCTATCTCACCTTGACTCGCTCGCTCGCTCAGTCACGCTCATACGCTAACCGCACCGCACCACCGTCCAATCCATCTCTCCCATAGCTCCGCTTTGACTTGCTTCACCTCACCGAATCTCTAGCACCGCCATTCGAGAAAGGGTAAGGCTGCATTGCGTGTTACCATCGCCGTCATGGCCACGGAGCGCCGCTGAGCTCCGAGCTCACCGTGGCCAGCCCTATCCACTATCCCTCCAATCTCTCTCTCTTGATTCATCTTCATCGTAGGTCCTAAAAGCTATAGCCATAGCTCATTGAGCCGCTACCGCGTCGCCATTGCCGGAACGCGAGCCACACTGCCGGGAGCCGAGAGCGCCGCCACCATGCATGTCATCGTGGCCACGCCTGTTCGGTTGTCGATCTCCCTCGCATTTAGGCATTAGGGTTTAGCCTTAGGACGGCGAAGCTCGCGGGGAATATGGATGCACGCTTGTGTTACCTTTCCTACTGGAACATCATCGTGTCGCCGCCGTGCTCACGACGCTGTGCCGCCATGCATGTGGCCAAGCTTCACCGCCGCTCCACCATCGCCCTAACCGAACCCTATAGCTCCGCTAGGACCTACTGATGTTGTAGTCGCGCTCGCTTGGACATGCCATCGCCGGAGATGACAAGTCCGCCACCATGCGCCGCCACTGAGCCACCATGTTCGCCAGTGAGCCAGATCCAGTGATCCTCCGAGAAAACCGAGGGGTACCTGTAGGTGCAGAATAGGATGGGGAACACGTTGGTGCCGACCTCATCACTTTCCTCTACATCGGCGAGCTTTTCGTCGGTCAAGCCGGTGCTCTACTCTATCTCCCTATCGCATGCGGCCGAGTTGACCATGGGGCCCAGTCGTCAGTCACAGCGGGGTGTATACACCGGGTGCACCAAGCTGTAGCGCTCGATTTGAAATTTGATTTTCTTTATTTTTTTATATATTTAGTTATATCTAGAGCTAGGAGTGTCCAAATGGGGTGAACCAAATTTTGTTAAATTCATAATGAAGTGTACTATTTGACAAAAATATAAAATCTATAGTTTAGTGTATTTTTCTAGGAGAATTAAATTGAGCAAGATAAGTGCTTTTAAAATAGTTTCTAGCTTGTAAATTGCATACTTGAGCTAGGCGGTTTCTGATTGATCAACACCCCGTAGTTGTACTATTTGATTCAGGTGCTTCGCATTCCTTTATTAGTCCAGCATTTGCATCCAAGTTTATGTAGAAAACATATACTGTTGAGGGTGATGGTTATTGTATTAGGGCTGCTAGTGGTACTATCCCATCCAAGCTCGTAGTCGGGGACGTACAACTTGAGATAGAGGGACGAAGTTATTAGGGAGATCTGGTAGTTTTACCAGGGCTAGGTATCGATGTGATATTGGGAATGAATTGGATGAGCAGTCATGGGGTGCTTATTGATACATCGACTAGGGTAGTCATGCTCAGAGATCCTAGTAATCAGGAGGGTTTTCTAGTACAGTTACCCAGGGACATCAATCTTTCTTGCATGACCAATGCGGTGCAAGCAAAGTCTCTGGCAGATATCCCTGTCGTGTGTGACTTTCCAGATGTTTTTCCTGATGATTTGCCTAGATTACCCTCGGATTGAGAAGTGGAGTTCAAGATAGAGTTGCTTCCTGGTACAGCTCCCATCTCTAGAAGGCCATATAGAATGCCTCCCAATGAACTAGCCGAACTTAAGACCTAGTTGAATGAACTTGTAAAGAAAGGCCTTATCCATCCTAGTTCATCTCTGTGGGGGTGCCCAGCTATCTTTGTGAAGAAGAAGGATCAATCTCTACGCATGTGTGTAGATTATAGACCCTTGAATGCAGTTACAATAAAAAATAAGTACCCTCTGCCACGGATATATATCTTATTTGATCAGTTGTCTAAAGCAAAAGTCTTTTCCAAGATTGATTTGAGATCTGGTTATCATCAAATCAAAATTCAGCCCGAGGATGTTCCAAAAACTGCATTCTCTACAAGATACGGTCTGTATGAGTATCTTGTTATGTCTTTTGGATTGACCAATGCCCCCGTACATTTTATGTATCTGATGAATTCGGTGTTTATGCTTGAGTTGGACAAATTTGTGGTGGTATTTATAGATGATATCTTGGTCTATTCTAAGAATGAAGAAGATCATGTTGAACATTTGCGAGTGGTTCTCACTAGATTGCGTGAACACAAGCTTTATGCAAAGTTCAGCAAGTGTGAATTCTGGCTTCGTGAGGTACCTTTTCTTGGACACGTGTTGTCCGATGGTGGAATTATGGTTGATCCCACCAAGGTGCAAGAGGTGTTGAACTGGAAGGCTCCAATCTCGGTGCATGAGGTCCGGAGTTTTCTGGGGTTGGCTGGCTATTATCGTCGCTTCATCCCAGATTTCTCTAAAATAGCCAAGCCTATGACTCGGTTGCTACAAAAAGACATGAAGTTTGTCTGGACTCCCGAGTGTGATGCGGCTTTCCATACCCTGCGAACTCTTCTAACTTCGGCTCCGGTTTTGGCACAACCGGATATCAAGAAACCTTTTGATGTGTTCTGTGATGCATCAGGTATTGCGTTAGGAGGTGTTCTTATGCAAGAGGGTAGAGTCATTGCTTATACCTCTCGCCAACTTCGGAAGCATGAAGTGAATTATCCAACGCATGACTTGGAACTCGCTGTCGTTGTTCATGCTTTGAAGGCCTGAAGACATTATTTACTTGGCAATGTGTGCAACATCTACACTGGTCATAAAAGTCTCAAGTACATCTTCACTCAACCTGAGTTGAATATGCGTCAAAGAAGATGGCTTGAGTTGATCAAGGATTATAACCTCCAAGTGCACTATCACCCTGGCAAGGCAATCATCGTAGCGGATGCCTTAAGCAGGAAGTCTCATTGCCACTCATTGATTGAGAGTGATGTCCATTTGTTAAAGCTCCTTCATCCTACAGTCCTTCACAACATCACTGTCAGTTGTACTCTACAGAGTCGAATTATCGAGCTACAGAAGACAGATGCCGGTGTGTTTCACATCAAGCGCAAGATGAAAGAGCAAGAAACCAAACATTTTCAAGTAGATGAGGAAGGCATGTTATGGTTCAAGGATAGGTTGGTGGTTCCGAAGGATAGAGAACTTAGAAATCAAATCATATCCGAAGCCCATTCCTCTAAATTATCTATTCATCCTGGCAGTAGTAAAATGTATCATGATTTGAAGCCTCGATTTTGATGGACCAAAATGAAGAAAGAGATAGCCGCTTATGTGGCTAGGTGTGACACTTGTTGTTGAGTTAAGGCTGTGCACATGAAAGCTGGATTACTTCAGCCACTCTCTATTCTAGGTTGGAAATGGGAGGAGATAAGTATGGATTTTATTGTTGGACTCCCTACTACTCAGAGGAATTTTAACTCCATTTGGGTGATTGTTGACCGGCTGACCAAGTCAGCACACTTCATTTCTGTCCGCATAGACCTTCGTCCAACCGACTATGTAGAGTTGTACTTTAATCAGATAGTCCGACTTCATGGGATCTCTCGTACTATTGTCTCGGATAGAGGACCACAGTTCACTACTCGCTTTTGGGAGCAGTTACATGGATTATTGGGAACTAAGTTAGTAAGAAGCTCTGCTTATCATCCGCAAACCAATGGGCAAACTGAGCGAGTGAATCAAATCTTAGAAGATATGTTGAGAGCATGTGTCATCTCAGCTAAGGGCTCATGGGAAAAATGGTTGCCCCTAGCTGAATTCTCGTACAATAACAGTTATCAAGAGAGTATCAAGATGGCACCGTTTGAAGCTTTGTATGGCCGAAAGTGTAGAACTCCGTTAAATTGGGTAGAAGCCGGTGAAAGGAGATATTATGGAATTGATTTTGTTCAAGAAACCGAAGAACAAGTCCGTACTATCCAAACCCACATGGCCACAGCTCAAGCTAGGTAGAAAAGTTATGCTGATCGACGTAGAAAACCTATTGAGTTCGAAGTTGGAGACTTCGTTTATCTCAAAGTCTCTCCTATGAAGAGTGTCCAACGCTTTGGTGTGAAGCGAAAGCTTGCGCCGAGATATGTTGGTCCATTTGAAATCATTGGACAAAGTGGTAAGGTGGCGTACAAGATTCAATTATCTCTAGAGATGAGTGCTATCTTCAATGTTTTTCATGTATCCCAAATGAAGAAATGTCTTCGCGTCCCTGAAGAGAGAGTTCCATTGGGGGATATCGAGTTAAAATCTGATTTGACCTTTGAAGAAAAGCCGGTCCGAGTGATTGACACTCGTGAGCGAGTGACTCGGAGTCGAGTGGTCAAGTTTTACAAAGTCATGTGGAGTAATCAGGATAGTGAACGCGATGCAACGTGGGAAAGGGAAGATTATTTGAGGGATGGTTATAAGGAATTCTATCAACAATGGTACGCTTTTCAAATCTCGGGACGAGATTTTTATAAGGGGGGAGGGCTGTAACACCCTAGGTGTTTGGCTTCCACATTTGCACTTGCATTTCATGAACATGAGCATCATTCATTCATTCACAAGCTTATATCACATGAAACAGGTTTTTGAAACATTGCAACGTATCGTTATGTTTCATGTGTGTTGTTTCCATTATGAAATGAAAAGTGTGCAACACTTAAGTGCAACATGTGCCACTCACTTTAGTGAAACAAAGTTAGTTAATACTATGCAATAAGATCATGAAACATGTGAAACATGACTATGAAACATTTGTAACATTTCATGTGTTTTTCATTGTTTCAGTACATACCTTGCTTGATTCTTGTGTGACCAATGTATGGTGTGGCTAAAAATTCTTTTAAGTAACTTAGTTACACCTAGAATGTCATTTGGAACATTGTTCATGTTGATCAGTTTGACTAATTAGGTTCCCAAGTCATGGTTTGACCAATTTTGACCCTGAAACCCTTTTGTTTGACTGTTTAAAAAGTGTAGCTTAGGATGTTTGCATGTCTGAGCAACCTAAAGCAAAGTTGTAGCAAATTTTATAAGGAACAAACTTTGTTTAGAAGCTAAGTCATGAAAATGTGCACAACAAGTTCAAAAAGGAACCACAAGTCAGTATTGAAGGCAGATTCAACACTTGAAAATATTTCTAAGTCTTAGTTGAATTTCAGTTTTCATGTACCCCAGTTTAGAGCTCTATAGTTTACAAACAAAGCCAAACCAGCTCGAGCTCCAATTATAAAAGTTGTAGTTCACATGTAGATGTCCAACTTTGTCAATTGTACCTTGAGCTATATCATCACGGATTAGGAGATAATCATCGTCAAACTTCGCCTGTCAGTCGGTACTGCTGAAGTCTAAAACGCAAAGTTCAGACCGGAACAGGGCCGACCGGCAACAGAGACCGGCCGCCGCGTGGCCGCCACGTGTCGTGGCTGGCCTGCCGTCGCTGCCCGGTGTCCTCCGCCTTGAAGCCGCGTCCGCCTGCCTGTCTGCTCACTCTTCATCATCCTCCTTCACTTCTTCCACTCACCAGAAGCGCCGTAGCGGAGCCACCGCCCCGCCATTGTCCCGCTGAGCTTGCGCGCGCTCGCCATCGCCTTCTACCTTGCTCCAGCTAGCAGGAAGCTTCGCTTTGCCTAGCTTCACCATCTCCGCTAGCTTGTTGCATCGAATCATCCTTAGGTGAGCCTTAGGTGAGGGCCTTTGGCCGTTTCCCGCCACCGCCGCCATGGGCATGACCTCGCGGAGCTGAGGCCGCCGTGGTCGGGGTAGCTAGGAGCCATCTCATCCTTCTAGTAGTTTCCCCGCATGCTGTAGGAGCTCGTACCGAGCTCGGTTGAGCCGGCCATGGTTTGCCGTTGCCGGCAGCTCGCGCCGGAGCTTTGCCGTGCCGCCATCACCGGCGACGAGCCCCCTCCGCTAGGTCTTAGGTCATGCCGCTAGCACCAATTGGTTGCCCTCATTCTGTAGAGCTCGTAGGTGGCCTTGGTGTCGTCGGAGTCCTCGCCGTCGGCGAGCTAGACCACCGCCGCGCCATCGAATGCCGCCTCCCCTGTTTCCTCTCGCTGACCTATGGGGTCATCTGACCCGAGGGCCCCGCTTGTCAGTGACTGAGTATTAGAAGCTAGTTCAAATATTTCCTATTTTGATGCTGTTTTATAAAAATTGTACTCCAGTTTTGTAGATCCAAATTGAGTACTTCCAATTTTGTTAGTATCATGGTGAGGTCTAGTATTTAAGAAAAATATGTCTTGAGCACATTATGTAGAAATTTTGGATGAATTAAATAGGAACTTGAAAAGTGTTTTTGAATGCATGTAAACTTGTTTACATAATATCTTGAGTTTCTGGGATCCCAAAATTGTGAAATTTTGTGGGTAAGTTAGTATTGCTTAGTAGAAGCTCTGGTTAAAATTTGAGAGTCATTGCATGTGTAGTTTTTGAGTTATAGATTTTCCTTTTATCATTGAATGATCCTTGTGTGAATTTTAGTAATTTATCTATGAATCCAATGACCATGAAATTTATTGGAGAATGTCCTAGTACCTTAAGGATGCTAAGAAAAATATAAAATCTATAGCTTGACACTTTTCACTAGGGTTTCCTATTTATGCTATTTTCAGCCTTTCTGCCTTGTTATTTTTGTGTAGGCTGTTATACTTTTTCAAATGGTGTCAAATTTTTATGGTAGTCTACTTAGAGCATGTAGTATCTACTGTAATTTTTGTAGATTTAATGGTGTAGTTTTAATATATGTTTACCATTTCCTCTAATTAATTAAATAAATTAAGAAAGGTATTAAAAGAAATGTTTTGGTGATGAACACCCTACTTTCTGGTGTTCATGTGATATGAGTGATATGTGAGTAGAGTTAGTTTTGTCCAATTATGTGTTTACATCATAAGTTATTAATTATTTCGTTTGCATTATGTCCCTCTGGACAGATCTGGGGACTTTAGGAAGTTCCCCATGATATTTTGGTTTTCTGTGAATGTGATGAACACAAGAGTTGTAGATAATTTATGTATCTAGCTCCTGTCAAAATTTGAGGGCATTTGGCCCAGTAGTTTAGAAACTACAGCTGTTTAAAGTTAGGTTCCAGTTTTGCTTACTCTTTGTCTTGTGTGGACAGAGTTCTGTTGATTTATGAATTCGACTTGGTAAAGTGTTGAATCATGCTTAGAGGTCTAAAAATGAATTATAGACAATTTCATAAGATTTCCAAATTGTCTTATTGCATGTCATTTGGATTTATAAATCTCCAGTTATGGCTAGTTTACTGTACCGCTACATAGTCTTCATTTTGCTGAAATACAAATGCTTGAGTGTATGTTGTTGCAATGTTCTCGTTGATTGTTTAGGGGTTAGCCTAACTTGAGAATATGCTTAGGTGCAGGTGCTAGGTCATTAACTGAAGATGAGCAATTATACATTAGGTTGTATAAACTTGGTAAGTAAAGTGATTTGAATAGTGCTTAAGTTGGAATATGCAGACTACAACGAACATGTGCATTCCCCGAGCATCCCTGACATTCGTTCATGTGCATCCATGATATTTATCTTGCGCATTCATGCAATAGGTGTGCCGGAGGGAGTGACATTGCTGGAGTTCGAGGGAGCGAGCCAGGAGGAGGAGCCCAAGGTGCAGGCAACCGAAGAAGCAGCCGCCGAGGAGGAGTTGCCCGAGTGCCCTGACCACCGTCCATCCTCTTTCCTAAAAGGCAAGCCCCGGAGCATTATAAGTCTCCCATGAATTTACAAATATATTGAGTATCTTTTATTATTGATGCTGCATTATGTATAGGAGTTCGTTGGAACCAATTGCTGCATTATATATCTATCCTTGTCCAGATATCGCACTTGAATCCTATTTAAGTTCAGGAGTGGGTTAAATGCTTAGCCATGCTTAGTGTGGTAGAAGTCGGGTGATTTCCTGTCACCTGCGAGATTTAGGATGAGGTGGATCACGGTTGGCTATATTTGCTATCGTGGAAAAGAACCATGTGAATAATGAATTAAGACCGGGCGGGGTCTTGTGTAGGTTTGAACATAGTGACTCCGTCTGCGTTGTTTAAGGACCGATACGTTGTACGTCCTCAGGTCATGTTGAACGCAACCTAACACTTAGTTGGCCGGATAAGTCGTTCCGACCGCGAAGCCTAGTAGCTCAACTCAGGCCGGGAACCGTGGGGGTTGGGGCATTCTGGAGGTAGTAAGGATGTGCGGAGAGCCATTGGCGTAAGACCAAAGGCGGGTTAAAGGCCCGATCACCCTTGGCAGAGTGGTTCTCTGAGAATGCCAGGCGGCCCAGACCCGTGACTTTTCTTTTATTTCTCCTGAGTTATGCCAAAGGTGACTTGTTTGCGACCCTGATGGGGAAGCAGGGTTTGTGTTAGGAATACCCCTCTAGCTGGATAGGAATTGATTCGAATCGCCGTCTCTCCCAGATAGTGAGAACTTGACTTGAGCAGCAGCAACGTAGATTCACTTAATTTAACGATATGGTTAAATGAAAGATGATGATGATGGATAATGTTGCCACGATTTATACCTGCTATGGTTATTAATGTTTGCATATGAATCAAGTGGTTGCTTAGTATAGGTGCTAATATAGATGATAGGTTAATGGCTTAAAGTCATTGCTAGCTCAGGTTAAAAGTTAATCATTATTACTTATGCTTTTCCGCAAAAAGGAAGTGTCAGCCTGATCCTCTAAATAAAGCTTTGCATGATCCTTGGTGTCATTTATTTTGGTTTTTGACGGGTAAGTCTAGCTGAGTACATTCCAGTACTCAGGGTTTATTCCCTCTTGTTGCAGATGACCTTCTATATCAGGGATTCTGTAAGTATTGTCTCCACCTGGCGGGTGATGAAGACTAGATCATGGGCATGATCTCTATTCTCTTATCTGAATGCTTTTGCGGGCTGTGATTAGCGAACCAGTATGTGTATTTGAACTCGGGTGTGTAAGTTAAACTATTTGCTTCCGCATGTTTTACAAGACTGGTTTTGTAATAACGATGACTCTGTGATGATGTAATCTATCTGCGAACGTCTACGAAATGTTGTAACATACAATATGTTATGTTGAATTACTGTGATCTTGGTTGTATGCAAGTTGGTTTGAAATCCTTCGAGATTTCAGTTGACTACCGGGTTTATATGGGCTCAAGTTTGAGAATTTGATCGTTTCGGCCATTGTTTTTGTACTTGTGCTCTTATAAATTGGTCGGTTCTGTGACAGCGCAGTGCCTAGTGGACGGATGCATCCCAGCCATGTCGTCCCAAAGATGTGTGCTAACTAGCATCGAGCTCGCGTTGCCAAGACAGTGAGCTTTCTGCCTGCAGCACCGCTGTGCGCTCTAGCAGCATGCGGATCTCACGGTGGGGCCGACGGTCTTCAGGTGTCGTGGGCTCCGAGAGCCCTTGGAGCAAGGCCGCCACGGTAGCTATGTTCTAGCTTGACCGGGCAAAGTGTTGGAGGCTTCTATCATCCTCGATGATCCTCCATTTTACTTTGTGGGCGATGGCACGTGCATGGCCACCGTCTCTGCAGCATTCGATCTCATGCTCGAGCTCCACACGCTCCTACTCTAGCTAGAGTCATGCATCCTCGACCTCCTTGTGCCATGCCCTCAGTTGTTCCACCCGTAGGTGAGGTAGGGCCCCTACATCTCCCTTGACGTCGTCATCAGGGTCATCTATAGGAGTAGCTCCTCCCTCGTGGATGCTATTGACGCGTCCCTTGGGGGTGCCTACCATGAAGCATTCTCACAAGTGGTGATGGCTTCCCCTGTTGGAGTCAGAGTTGAAGGTCATCTCTGAATCGCCCACGAGAAGGTCGTGGAAAGATTCTACGACATAGTCCATCATCCCCATGAATTCATCATCCATGGGGGATGGGTGCACATGTTGTGCCACGAGGTGACTAGTGGTCCTTGCGACATTGCTTAGACCAAGCGGGAATGCTGTCGGGACACTCTAGGTGAGGTATTTCGGGGAGAGCGGTTCCCCTCTAGCAAGCTACGTCATGATGTTGGTGATCGAGAAGGCAAGGCAGCGCAGGTCCTCCTAGGACGGTCGAGGTCATAGGAAGGCATTGAGTTGGTGCTCCAGCCTCCCATAATCGAGGCCAAGGAGTTGGTCACTCCTAGGGGCACGGGCCTCCAGACGCGTGTAGTTGTAGCTCTTCCAGGGACTCGATGGTTGCGTCGAGGCTGGTGGAGCAAAGAAGTTGGACAGGGCAGGAGCCCGCGCCAGCTCTCCCTCCACGGTGACGAAGAAATCTAGGCTCCCGAAGTGCACATGCGTGCCTGGGACCTAGCTGTCGCCGTGGCTAGCCATCTATGGCCTGTTGTGGCCGATGAGACACGCAAAAGGCGCCTACCTATCATGCCAACTGTCGGTGTTTCAAATCACCAACTAGTAAATTTGTGATTTGTGCGTCTAGCTCGGATGGTGTGCTCAGAGGACACAAGGACTTATACTGGTTCAGGCAGAATGTCCCTACATCTAGTCTGCTGTAGCTCATGTTACTGGCACTAATTTGTAGTAGGGGTTACAAACGGGCCAGAGAGGGAGCAGGTCCCAAGTCTCTGGTGAAAAGGTCAAATGGAGTTTAGTCTCGTTGAGCTCGTTAAGCTGTGCCCTTTGTGGGGCGTCTAGCTTCCCCTTTTATAGATGAAGGGGAAGGCACAGGTTACACGAGAGAGAGAGAGAGAGAGAGAGAGAGAGAGAGAGAGAAAAGCAAGGATGAAGAAGGCCTCTAGGATCACGGTGCCCTTCATCTCCTTTACGCAGGTCCCCTGGTAGTGTAGATGATGACGGGGATGACTCCACGTCTGGACCCTATTCGCCACTGGCGCTACATGCCGGCGTCGTTAGCTGGTCATGGCGCCCCATTCTGTCTCGGCGGGCAGCATGGTCAACAGGTACCCCTGGCGGAAGTCGTACGGGGATTAGGTAGCATAGAGCTAGCATGCCCGACACTATTAGCGAGGTGGGTCCTTAGGAATGGCCCATCATGGCTATGGGACACGTCAAGATGCGCCTACTCCCTTTCTGTTGTTAGAAGTTTGACCCTAGGTTCATACTCTTAGACCCATAGTGGTTGGAGGCTGTACGGACCCCCATTGGGCGAGCCAGAATCCCCCTTTGAGGGGTCTGGCGAGGCAACGTCTACGCCCAAGGGGTTAGGCAAGACGGAGCCCGCACCCTCAGGGTCAGGCATGACGAAGCCTATGCCCTCAGGGTCGGGCGACACGGAGCCCATGCCCTTAGGCCCGGTGAGACAAAGACCGCGCCTGAGGGGTCTAGTGAGATGGAGCCCGTGCCCTCAGGGTCGAGCAACACGGGGCCCGTGCCCTTGAGGTTGGGTGAGATGGAGCCCATACCTTTGGGGTCGGGTGATACCAAAATACGCTCTTGACCATCCGGCCGAGTTAGCATTCCCAGCCATCAGCATCCTTCCGGGTATCCCTAATATCGATGCTCGACACTATGTATCATTTTGTTAAGACATCAGTTTAGAAAGATATTATGGTAAGCATCCAATGTTATTATAAGAACATGGTTTATGGATGCAATGATTATATCTATATGCTTTGTGTTCTGTAAGCTATTAAGGGCCATTTATTGTTTTGTTATCACCACCGCCGTTGGTGGTGCAAACGGCCAACACTGCCGCTATACGTATTATTTGGCAGGGATCAAAGTGTATCACCACCGAATCATTTAGTAACCCTACACGGACTAAACAATCATCAAAGGTGGATCATGGTGCAAGGCGACGGTGACCATGACTTTGCACTGGCGGATCATATGCTGAAGTGATGGTGATGTTAATCTCTACACATGAGTCTCAGCCATCGAACCGATAGTGAACCCACACTACTGACAGTCAGGTCAAAGTACAAGGCGATGGTGCTGGTGACCACTACACAGGCGGTTGATGCACCCACATGACGGTTTTGATAGCCTTGACACAATCAGATCATTTGCCAATGTGGCGGGGTTAGTGTACATCCACAGCCAGGTCATGCTCCAATGCGACTGAAGTAAGGACCAAATTATGGATGGATCATAAGCCAATTAGCAATGTTAGTGTAGTCCGCAGTCGGTCCTAGATGCCGGCGGTGAAGGCTGTGACCATCATTGTCGACAGCTTACTGCCGAGGCCAAAATTGGACTACGATGTGGGTTACGACGTGGCTGTGAAAGGTGTAAGTGTAGTAGTGTCATGTTCTGCAAACTCCTTTAGGATATGATGATGATCGGTTCAATTTGTGAAGAGGACTTTTTGGAACATATTTTCACAAGTTGCTGCACTAAAGTGGACACTAGATCAATGATGGACACAATTATAGTGAATTGTTCACTAGCTAAACATGCTTGTGCGGCGGGTAGCGGTGATTGTAAACTCCAAAAGATATATCTATGTTGAACTTATGTGACATATATTTGGTGGAATTGTGTGCGACTACCATACACAAAGTCAGGACAAAGGGATCAGCGATTCGAGCAGTGGTTTGGTGGGGATCATGACAAGACACCAATGCACCCAGGATGTGCACAGCAGCGGACATTAGGGGATAGGATGACTAATAGCATGCCCTTATCAGCACAAATCAGCAATCCATGTTGTGGGGTCATTGTGGAATGTAAGAGGTATGTTCTTTCAAAAGGGAATGGTGTTTTGATCCTTGATAGGTTGAGGAACACTATTACAAATCAGATCATCACTGCTGCTAGACCAGCAGGGGCAGCAAGCGCGGAAACATTAATATCTCCGATGTTGCAGATTGTATGGCGATCCATATTTTTGTGGATATATGCAGAGATATTATACACATTGTGGTTGATGGGCATGACCACTGGAGTGATGAAACAATAGTAATGTGCATGCCAACCAGCAGCAGTGCGGCAATGAGGTTGTAGGAGAAGCAAGCGCGACGACATCAACAACCTTGGCATTGTGGCTCCTCTGGCCAAACCGCCTTGCAGAGACATGCGGAAGCATACGATGGATATGTTGGACGAAGGGTCTGGTGGTTTGGGCAGTGGATTAGCGGGGAACTCCAATGCCATGAATAGGGGTGCAGCAGCCAAGGCAGCAGAGCATGGAACGCGGAGACGATGATATCTTCAGAATCTGAACTCCTATATCCAAGGCATTTTACAGAGGTGTGTGCAAGGATGATATCTACACTTTGGTAAAAGGGTTTGATTATTTGGATTGTGGATTAGAGGGGAACGCGATTGCATGACTGGACTATAGGGCTGCTGGCATGGCAGGAGCAGCGAGCACGGCAACCTCAGTATCTCCAACATAGAAGATCGTATGGCCGATCCATCTTGCAAGGAGATGTTCAGCTGTGTGATACACATCATGGTCAAAGGACTTGATCACTATAGTGGCAAATCATTGGGAACGCTCATGCCAACCAGCTGCAGTGCGGCTGCGGGGAAGCAGGGACAACGAGCACAAAAAGAATGATATCTCTTTCATCTTGGATCCTATGGCCATGAAATTTCTTAGAGCCATGTGCAAGTATATAGATTATGTTCTAGCCAAAGGATACACCACAGAATTCAAAGGATCAATGGGGAACACGGATGCTGACTGGCAGCAGCACCGCTGTCCAGAAAGGACAACAACATGATTGTGGGGAAACTTCACCGGAATTGATCAAAATTGAATGAGTACATGGTTTACTGCAAGGACTCTGAAAACATCATGGAGTATATTACAAGGGCTCTTACTTCAGGTGTTTGGGATGGTCGAAGGTGTCCCAACGCTGACCAACAGCAATCGACGTTGACAGTGAGCGGCCAGACTTCCAACGGCTGATGGGGCTGTGGTTGCCAGCTTGGGAGGACGACAAGGCATGCCGAGGTGGCATCCATGCCATGCTGCAGTACTGTAGCACACCCGTGGAGTGATGGGGATGACATGATTGCAAGGAACACATGTGACAGCTCATGTACTCCTCATCCAGGAAGTAACGTCAGCAAGGAATCAATTGGGTGACATCCCATGATATATGAGGAGATCACGAGAGGGATGAGGAGCAGGATATGAAATGCACAGAGAGAGGGAAGGGGAGGATTGGCTTACTGTACAATAGAGGAGATCAGTGGCTGTTGCGGGGTCAGAACCACGGCAAGCATAGTTGTTCGAGTCGGTGTCAGAGTACGCGTCTCTGGTGGCTCGGGTGGACTCTAGAACACAAGAATCATAGAGAAGACACAACGGTTCATCCTAGTTCAAGCCAATCGATGCCCTACGTCCAGCAGCTAATGATCCTTATACTCAAGAGCACCATAAATCAGGGGTTACAATAGGGTGTAAAGAGAAGTTTGGTAGGGAGTTAGCTCGGAGCTAATCCTAAGGTTGCCTCACCGCTAGTGGAGCCTTCCCCTCGTCGGAGAGGAAGAAGTCGACATGATGCGGTGGAGGAGCTCTCAGTGCCCCTCCCTCTGGGTTCCCCTACCCTTGGAGCTGAGCAAGAGCAGATGGAATGGAATGGAATGATTTGTCTTGGATCGTCCTCCCCCTTTGGGTTTGACCTTATCCCTTATATAACGAGATAGGTCAGGTACATGGCAGTTTGGGGAGATGAGTCTATGGTCTACATGCACCAGAGTCAAGGAGGGTCTTGCTGCGGCGCTCTATGGATCGTGGCAGTGCCATGGAGCCCTTGGGCATCGTCTAGCTGCTCTATTCTAACACTCTGCATGTTAGGCAGTGTTGGCTTGGATCGGCCTCCCACAGGTGGACCTTATGGAGTCTTCTTGGTGGTGAAGGAGGTTGGCTCCAAGGGCTGACACGCGGGCCTAGGATCTGCCCAGCCCCTGGAGACCACGGGAAGCTTGTCTTCTTGTGTCACACCTCGTACGTGACCCTATTGTGGAACTAGCCGACAAGGCCATGCCCAGGGCGTGGTGTCTTGGAGCCCCTAAGCCTCGATGGTTTAGGCCTTGTCTTCTTGCGTCAAGACCTTGGATGGCATCGCAAGCCAGGCAGGAGCCAAGGCCCGAGCTCGGGCGTGTTGTCAATCAAGAGCCTAAAGCTTAGGCAAGCCCCCGGACCCTATGAGGGTGCTACGCCATGCCTAGGATTGGCCAGGTTTCTTGATTAGAGGGTGCACGCCAGCGTACCCAATGGGTATAGCCCCCGAGCACCTAGGCGATCCTGGAGGGTCGGTTGGGGGTCTCTTTGGTCGACAACCATTGATCCTGAGGCTTAACATACCCATATGTTAGGATCTCGTCAGGAGCCCATGAGCCCTTTGTGGCCTTACTTGTCCTGATTCGTGATGGCGACAAAGTGTTGAGTTTGATCTTCTGGTGACCGAACTTGCCATGGTGGAGATGGTTTCTACTGATAGGAGCATGTTTCCCTGTGTGGGGCTTTTGCCCTTCATGTGATAGGGGCACATGTCTATCGGGGCCAATGGTAGTGGTGCTGGCCCCATCTTTGTTCCTATGTTGCATAGGTTTGCATCCCGAGTGAGGGTTTGGTGAACTCATCTGGGAGCTACCAACTTTAGGCCTAGGGGCACACTTCCTTTTGGTCATGACCTGCCATGGGTTAGGTGATCGAGCGTCTAGGCTCTGGCTTGAGGCCACCTGATCAACTAAAGCACTATGCCCTTTTGGGGGCTTTGATAGCAAGCCCCGATCCTCTTGGGATGGCCTTGGGGACCGACCTTCTGTAGCCATAGGTTCAGGCACGGGGAGCACGCCGAGCTCGAGGGACCCTCGCTAGGTCCATTGCTCAGTGGTCCCTGACCCAACTCCGGGGAGTTGGTTGGTTTTGGGGGAGCGCCGCCTGAGCCTAGGGGTTAGGCTGCTCTATCTAGGGAGCCAGCATAGCCCCTAAGGCCATCGTAGGGCCTCCTTGTTAGCGGGCATGGTGGCTTCTAGGCATGTCCCATCTGCTAACGCTCCCTATAGGTGGTTTGATGGCGTTTGGGCCGTCGTGCCTGGTGGAGGAGTTAAGGCGTGCGCTCCCACGCCATCCCACCTCATATGGGAGACGGGATGTTAGGGCCATGTGGAGTAGATCAGGCAGAGGAGCCACGGCACTTGGTGTGCGTGGATCCAGGCAGTTGATTGTGACTGGTGGGCCCAGGGGGAGTCAGATCCCCTCAAGTCCGATGAGGAGGCGTGCGCGGAGTGGGCGGTGCACTTGATTGGAAGTGGAGTGAGGACTTGACTCATTGTCTGTGCCTTCCTAACTCTGGCTTTACAGCGCGGCCACCATCACGGAACTGCTCTGAGGCACATTGCGGGCATAGAAGGGATGCCTGGCCGGTACCTTAAGGCCTCTTTTAGCTGTCGATGTCTGATTGGAGGGCTTGGAGCCATCCTTAGCGCATCGACTGGTGCTATAAAGATGGGCCGTAGGGACGCAGTGCCTTCTACCCCTACTCTGCTTCCTACTCTTCTTCTTAGATCCAACTCCTGGTGGCCATGGCGATAATGAAGTGCAATGCTTCCCTCTGGGTGAGCCTGGTTTCCTCTGCTGGGCGATCGCTCCCACGAGGATGGAAGGATCCAGCGATGGTAAGTTGACAACATTGCGTGGAGGGGGATGCAGAACCATGATGCTGGGCAGAAGTCCAGCGCTTCCGGCATGACGGACAATCTAGGCGACCGTGGGTGCCCCCTCGTGTGCTGCCAGCACCGATGCTTCCCCTATGCTGGGGCCCTATGAGTCCCCATCTCGTTGTACTTCCCTAGAAGATGGGAGAATCCCAGCGACGTTGATCACCGGGGTCCCTCCATTTTATCAGCGGTGAGCTCGGTCGTGGTCCGCTAGCTCCGAGTGATGGTTGGCGGTGAAAGCCCTTGTTTGGTTTTGGATAAATGATGAAACCTATGGACTAATCCTTGTACTAAGTGTGTAGACATGAAAGGATGGTCCCATTGCAAGTGGTGGAGCAAGAGGATGATCATGATGGATGGTGATGACCAAAATCTGATCAAATGCTTCACATTTGGAAAAGAAAGAAAGAGAAAAAACAAAAACCAAAGAGATCAAGGCAAATGTATAAGATAAATTTTTGTTTTGGCACTTTAAGACACCATAGAGGGTGTAAGTGAATTTAGGATCAATAGCCGTATTATAAAGAGGGGAAATTTTTTGGCTAAGCAGTTATTAAGTGCCACTAGGTGACATTGTTCTTGCATATGCATTTAGGAACCTAGTGTGCTAAGTTTGACCCTTGTAAAATTCTTTAGAAAATGCTAACACACGTGCACACAAGTTCTACACTTTGTGGTTAGCAATTTAGAAGCAAGGGCGTAGTGGTTGCAGACTTAGAAAAAGAAAATGAGGTGAAGGTGCGCGACCGGACTTTGGTGCCAGGGTGACCGGACTCACCCCAAGCACGTCCGGTCATTTATAGCTGAAGTGTTGTAGCTAGCCGAGAGCGATAAGGAGGATCAGACATAGCGACCTAACACTAGCCGTGCATCTGATGATGCTAACCAGAGGAGGAGGAGCATGGCATGGCTTGGCTTCATGATCGGACGCTGAACAGAAGTTGTGATGGACGTGCAGGGGGCACGTCAGGTCAAGTGCTGACATACGCTAGTGTTAGCTCGTAGGCGCATGGAGAAGAGCGTTGAGTGGACTGGACATAGGGGTGCGTCAGGTCACCTTGGACCCAACACATCTGGTCTTTGATTTCCGGCTCTAGATTGTCTCTGGAAATGATCGGACCTGGTGTGGCGCTGCGTTAGTTGAGTTAGGAGCAGCGTGTCCGGTCATTGTTTGACTTGAGCGCTGACTGTTTTCAGCCATTGGTGATTGACGAATGATATTTAAAAGGGCGACATGTGGAGGCCATCCTATGATCGGACGGTAAGGCCGGTGTGTCCGGTCAATGCATAGAGCCCCCTCCTTTGACCCTAATGGCTCTATTCGTTTTGGGAGCTCTATAAAGGGGTTTGGCCAGCTTGTGGCTCACTCTCTTGGCACTTTGACATATTTGACATCCTTGTGAGCCTAGGCAAACACCTCCCACTCATCTCCATCATTGATTCATCATCATAGTGAGATTGGGAGTGATTCCAAATGTATTTGCTTGAGTGATTGCATCTAGTGGCACTTGGGGATCGTTGTGGGTACGGATTTCTTATTTCGCTTGGTGGTTGCCACCACCTAGATGGCTTGGAGCAGCAGAGGAGCTTCGGCACATGTTGGTGATTGTTCATGGCTGGCTCCGGTGATTGTGAGGGGTCTTGCACCTTCCCCCGTGAAGAGCCGCAAGGTAGCTCTAGTAAATTGCTTGTGTCATTGCGTTACCTGGCTTGTGGGTAGGTTCTTGCGGTGTCCATTTGTTGGATGAGGCTAGTGCAACACCTCTTAGCCACTAAACCACCAAGTGTTGGTCGACACAACAGGGACTAGCATGCCGGCAAGCACGTGAACCTCAGGAGAAAAATGTTGTGTCTCTTGTGTGATTGGAATTCTCCCGTTGATTGAATTGGTATTCATCTTGTCATTTGTTCACTTCTCTACTCGGCGGTATAATCATCTTACTCACTTCATTACTTTCTTGCAAACTAGTTGTAGAAAGCTCTTTAGTGTAACAAGTTTTGAGTGCTTGCTTTGTAGCTTAGTTTCATCAAGTGAATCTCTTTAGTGTAGCCTTGTTGAGAGCTCTTAGTGAGTAGTGACTTAGCCTCTTGTGTGCCTAGAGATCATAGCAACTAGAATTGTTGGGTAGGTGGCTTGCAACCCTTGTAGAGCTAGAGCAAGTTTGTTTTTCCCCATTTAGTTTACTAACAAATTGCTCTAGTGATCCTATAGAGTTTTAAATAGGCTATTCACCCCCCTCTAGCCATATTAGGACCTTTCAAGTGGCATCAGAGCCATGGTCACCATTTCATTGAAGGCTTAACAACCTCTATGTCAAAAGATGGCTCAAATCGTGTTCAACCATGTGGGGGGCAAACCACCGTTATTTGATGGTACATGCTGTGACTATTGGAAGAGAAAGATGAAGATGTATCTTGGTTCAATCAATGACCAAGTGTGGGATGTGACCTAGAGTGACTTTGTGATTCTTGATCCAATTAATCTCACCAACAATGATAAGGCCAACAAGCAATGCAATACAATGGCTATCAACAACATCTACAATGCCATTGATTCCATGGTGTTTGAGCAAATCAAGGATTGTGAGAGAGCTAGTGAGGTGTGGAAGAGATTGGAAGAGACCTATGAGGGCACACCGGTGGTGAAGAGTGTCAAGTTGTACATCCTCAACGACAAGTTGACAAGCTTCAAGATAAAGGATGATGAGAGCATTCCAGATATACTCCATCGATTGCAAGTGATTGTCAATGACTTGAAGGCATTGGGAGAGACAATGAATGATGATGATGTCTCTCATCGGTTCTTAATGTGCTTACCTCCAAGATTTGAGACATTGAGATTGATCATCATTAAAGGAGGATTGAAGCAACTCACCCCTAACCAAGTACTAGGTAATGTCATGACACAAGAGACATACCGTGTGGAAAGGGATGGGGTTGACAAGGATGAGAAGAAAGAAGATGAAGACAACAAGAAGAAAAGTGTAGCATTCAAGGCTAGCTCACCATCCAAGAACAAGGGTGTGATAGAACCGCCCAATTTATACAAGATCAAGTATGGTTGTCCCCGCTAACACATTGACACACACATACTTTTACTCATATAAACCCGGTAGTCCGCCGAGTGTCACGAAGGACCTCGGTAAATCAACATCACAACCAAGATCGCGTGATTAAGCAAATACACATGACATACACAGAGTTGCAGCGGAAATAATATTACAAATGAATTCACAAATAATATTAAAAGTTTGGGTTTCAAAACCAATTATTAAAAACAACATAGCTTTCAAATGATTACATTAATATAAGTTTTAAATACATTGCTAGCATCAGTGACATCATCCGACAAAAGCATATAGGTGAGAAGTAACTATAGAATCACCGAGCCCACCGGCGGTTAGCCACCATCTTCAACAGGTTGAGAACTTCACCTGCAACATGGTGGGATAAACCCTGAGTACTCGAATATACTCAGCTAGACTTACCCGTCATAAACCAGAAATAAAGTGACACCAAGGATTATGCAAGGCTTTATTTGGTGGAGTTGAGCTGACAACCTTTTTGCATAGAAGCTGGAGTAATCATTAGCATTATCCACCTATACTAGCAGTGACTTTTAGCCATTCCCTACAATCTATATTAGCACCTGTACTAATCAATCACTTAATTAAGTTGCAAACAATAATAACCATATCAGGTATTTCATGGCTCATAATCATAATAATCATCATCATCATCATCATTTAACCATATCTTTAAATTTAGTGAATCTACATTGTCGCTGCTCTGTCAAGTTCTCACTATCCGGGAGAGAGGCGATTCGAATCGATTCCTATCCAGCTGGAGGGGTATTCCTAACACTCACCCAATCCACCTGATCAATGGTTTCCTCGGGTCACCTTTGGTACAACTCAAGAATCGCGGCTCCGAGCAGCGCCGCACCCTCAGGGAGTCCACTCTGCCAGGTGGTCAATCTCACCTCGGACTTACGCCAATAGCTCCCCGCACATCCTTACTACCGCTAGGGTGCGCACTTTCACTTCTCGGTCTTCTGGCCTAAGTTGAGCTACTCGGCTTCGCGGTCGGAACGAGTTATCCGGCCAACTAAGTGATAGGCATGCGTTCAACATGACATGAGGACATACAGCGAATCGGTCCTTAAACGACACAGACGGGGATAGATTCACACCCAAGACCTCCATGCCTTGTTGCTGCACTACCGTCATCCCATTCGGTCTCTTTTCATTGTTAACACATGGTTCTTTTTCATTAGCAAATATAGCCAACCGTGACCAGAGCTCATCCTACATCTCACAGGTGACAGGAAATCACCCGACTTCTACCGGTCTAAGCATAGCTAAGCATCATTCGATCCTACACTTAATTAGGATTCATAGGATTTTATCTAGACAAGGTAAGGATATAATGCAACAATTGGTTCCAACCAATTCCTATACTTAATGCATCATCAACAATAAAAGATACTCAAGATATTTGTAAAAACATGGGAGACTTAGAATGCTCCAGGGCTTGCCTGGGATCCGACACAAGTCAGTTCAGTTAGCTTGCACCGTCCTGGTGACATCTCAGGTCCTAGCACTTGCTTAGTCCTTCCATCTTTAGGATAGATCCTCCATACACCATCTTCGGGTTCAGCTCCAACACCACGTCCTTCACGTGGTTCATCTAGCACACCAAGATGAGATGCAAGATGCATGTGTATGAATGTGATGAATGGTAACACAAGATGCATCACATAAGCATTCAAGACAAACATAAGATTATGCAAGACATAGGCACCAATAGCTATTTAACTAACATCACACAACCTATCATGCTAAGATGGTAAAGAAGATGACAACACCAAGCATGACACAAGTTTCCCAAGATCCCAGGTGCTCTAACTCAGTCATCATTCAAGGCATAAGTCACACTTAACAATATACAAGCAAACACTATAATTGGAATCTGCCAATTTCTAGACATGCAAACAGCAGCTACAAGATTTAGCTATAACTAGAGTTACACAAATCCAAATGACTTGCAAGAAGACATTTTGGAAATCTTATGAAATTATCTACATTTCATCTATAACCATCATAGCATGATTCACAAGTTAAATAGGTTGAAATTATACATTTATAGAAACTGGTCCACAATTGACAGAGAGCAGCCATTTCTGAAACCCAACTTTAAACAGGCATAACTCACAAACTACTTGGCCAAATGACACCAAATTTTAACAGAAGCTAGATACATCAATTATCTACAACTTTTATATAAACAAGTTTCACAACAAAGCACATTATCATGAAGAACTTTGCTAAGTTCCCAGATCTGTCCATAAACCACATTTGCAAGAAAATAAATATTAACTTATGTTGCAAACACATAATTAGGCAAAACCAACTTTACCAACATGTCACACATGACCAAAGAACACCAGAAAACCTAGTGTCCATGACCAAATAAATTCTTTTAATGCATTTCTTAATTTATTTTAGATAACAAGGTGACTTAATGAACATATACCAAAACTATACAATAAATTCTACAAAAATTACAGTGGCTCACATATCCTCTCAATAGTCTACTGTACAAATTTCACTCCATTTGAATATGTATAGCAACCTCTATGAAAAAGACAAGTTGCTAAAGCAAGAAATCATGTGAGAGCGAGATAAACCAATAACTCACTCATACTTCATCCAATACTCATGAAATTTTTACCACACATCAACTATCACATTAGTAGCATGCCACAAAAATTTCACTTCATTTGGAGCCCAAGATCTATAGTTAAGGAAAATAACAAATTCAACTAGCATTAAAACCCTAACTGCACAAATCCATTTTTACAGCTAAAACTTTAAACTAAAACATGCCATATTATAGATCTACTGCATAGACAATTTCATAAGGATTCCAAAAAGTCCTCATTTGCTATTTTACGATTTTTCTATGAATTACTATGAATTTCTAAAGTTCAGCAAATTTCCTGCAAGAAGGTCCTTAACAGCACTATTCATTTGAGTCACTGATTCTTCACTTAACCCCCTCGCTTTCTTCCAATTTGAGCGCGAAGTCCTTCGTCTTCTCTGCTTCCGACGACAGCATAGAGAGCCCGGCTGGCTCGCGGCTCCGGCGACCGTAGCCATCACCGGCGGCGGTGGAGTGGCGGGTAAGGACCAGGGGTCCCGCTCGCGCCCGTTGGTGGTCTCGGATGGCCGAGAGGCGGCCCGAGGTGGACCGGCCATGTGCACTGGTGGTCGAAGGCGATGGCGGCCGGCGACTGCGGTGCTCCCAGCATGGTTTTGGACGACGAGCACGAGCACGGCGTGCAGGAGAGGGAGGCGAAGCTGATGGCGTTGCTCGTGAGGAGCGAGGGGGGCTGAGAGGGGAAAACAGCTGCAGCACCAGCGAGCTCAGAGCTCGGCCATGGCGGTCGCGCATCACGGCGCGGAGCGGAGCGAGGAGAGGGCAGAGAAGGAGTGGGAAAGTAGCTCGGCGGTCGCTCTGGTGCTCCACTACGTCGAGTGAGGCGCGGGGCAGGCGGCAGAGAGCAGGGGCGAGCTCATGCATGGCTGCCATGCTCCCAGACGCGCGTCGCCCATAGAGGCAATTCAGTGAATAGGTGGCGTGCGCCGGAGTGGGGAAGGTGGGACGCCGTTTTGGGCCGGCTCTGGTCCGAATTGGTCCATGGGCCAAAAATGAAGTTTGGTCTACACCTGATGCTCTCCAACTTTGCTTAAGGGTTCAGGGTCATTAGGGTTATGGTTTAGCAGATAACATGCTCCTAACTTTGGTTTGTCAGCGTGACAATGGTGATTAGGAAAAACTCAGAATTAACCATCAACACGAAGCCAAACGGGTTCCAACTTTTTGCATGCTCTTCTCCATAATATAACCTTCAACTTTTATTTTTGGACCAACTCAAGTTGCTTAACGAATTTCGGAGAACGCGAGATGCCAATGCTGATGTCAATGAAAATCCAGACTTAGAATATTTCCAAGCGCTGAAAACTGCGGTAGATTCAATCTTGTGACCTTTATTTGTCAAGCTTAGATATAGATTTAGACTTGGGTCCTTAAATGAAGTTTGTAGTACACAAACTATACTACAACTCTTATTTAAGGTCAACCCTTGTATCCTGAATATAAACCATTCTTTTACTTTGGTCAAAGTAGCATCTCGTTAACCCTAGAATTAGAGTTTTCGACCAATTGAGGCATTTTCTTGACTTCTGCTCAACACGAACCCTTCATGACTTTTGTTGTAGAGTTCATCTAGAGTCATTTGGGCAAGGTTGCAAGGTTTGGTTGATGACCTACATTTCCATTCACTTAATAGTGCAGTTTAAGCACTTAGTAAAGCCATTCCAATAAGGATATAACTTATCATTTCATGTGACTTCTTGATTCCAAACTTCACGAAACTTTTCCATGGATCAATATAGATGGATATTGATGTGAGACACATGAAGATATTCTAATAACACCAGCCAAGCATCTATCTTGAAAAGACCTATATGTAAAGCAAGGGTGCAATATCCGCGTTTAGGTTGGGGCTCATTTCCATAGGTTTGACCTTGACATCTCCATCACCACTTACATGCCTTGGTTGAATTTAAACCCATTGCTTAACTAGTGACAAACACCTAGGGTGTTACAGCCCTCCCCCCTTAAAGGAATCGCGTCCTGAGATTTGGTGCGAAAGACTTTTAAGGGAAGAGAAACTTGTCATCTAGTTTCCAACATCGGTGATAGCATTAGGCTACTTAACTTCTTAGTATCAGAGAGGCTAATTTGGTCACGACACTTTCTGATACTTGCTCTTCGTCGTAAGCTATTGTCTGATGAATTTCCTTCGTTGGCGTCCATAAAGCATTGTTACATTGGAAGGAATCCAAGATAGCACTGTCCTACGTACTTCATCCTTGATGGCCGAAGAGTGATACAAGCGTAGACTAAATACATGTAACATCTACTTCCCTAGTGGATATAGCGTAGAGCTTGTGGACTTTGCACTAGATCGCAGTCGGTTGACGGATATTCCTTGCAACGGTGCTATATTTGCTCCCAAGGTTTGAAAAGCAGTTCTCTACTAAAGTGGCTTGAGCACAACTTCTCGTAAAGGATGTGATCATAGACAGGGTAAACATCTTTGAGGGTATGAGAAGCTAGTTAACCAATATCCAAACTGGTTGTAGCGGTGCAATGAGTCTTCTCAAGGTTATGGAGGGTTGTCTAACAGCAATACACCTACAAGTTGTAATTTCTTGGCATGAATTACAAACACAACCATCTAATGCAAAGGATGATCGCAGTCACAGCGAAATTGCAGATTCTGTACCCTTTTGTTTTCTATTCATATCTCACAAAATACTGCTCCAATATGCACAAATTTTGGTGGGCATGTAGATCCATGGGTCTTCTAACTACTCACCAAAATTCAACTCAACCGGACACCGTTTGACCATCCAAATAATTCATCTACCAAAACTGCTCTGTTCTGAAATGACAGCAAATCGTATTGACAAAACATCTCTCAAATCCGATGTTTCCCTCAACCAATCCTCAAACAAACTTAAGGCATCAACGTGTCCTAAGTGAGAAATGAGGTCACCAAAGTTTGAGGCCATTCCAATCAAATCGTTGGCTTGAAGATATTCGGTTTTGTACCCTAAAATCTGGACGGATTTCTCGTTCTTCTCTTTCTTTGCTTCACACGTTGTGGTGTGTGTTCTATACTCTCGATCTCTTTGTATAGCAGCAGCAGCTCTTTTCTCTAAGGATGTAGACCAAGGTTTTCCATATGTGGTTCTTAGGGAACAACTTAAATCGTTTGATTTAGACACCAACTTGACCATGCACAAGCATTGGACTTGTGACTATGTTTTTGGGACACAAAGCATACTCTACATGGCGGGACTATCCTACAAAGATAAGAAACCATTCCTGTATATCCTTCGGCGCTTCGTCCAATAGAGTCCGAACATATGTGTTAGTGGCACCTAGGGGCACAAAGATGCTGATCAAAACTAGGCACATGCTTTCTCTAGTTGTTCACTTAGCTAATACAACATCTTGCATTGCTGAATGTCCTTGCTGTTTCTTTGCTTAACATCGTTCTGTGAGACATAGTCTTCATAGCTACCAATAAGTTGCTACCTAGCTGGAGATTACCTTACTATGGGTAACTAATCAGTTGTTTCTCAACACTCAAAGTTCCAAATTCTTACTCTTGCCAACAATAGTTGTGATTGACGCATGACAGATGGTCGCCATTGGAGTCAGCAAACAAGGGGTCACACTAGAGATAGTTAATCTCGCCGGTGTGATCCGCATGCACATAATGATCAAGACTTGGATAGCCAGGTCATAATCATAATGTGATGTTCGATTCTTATCCGACAAACCATTTGTCCAACATTAAGTGTTGTATGCCTTTCTGATCCAACAATGAAGACATAAGTTGTTCACTAGGTGACGGACATTAATACTGGGACAATCAAGTGGAGTCACTTGTCTACCACCTCTTGTAGTCTGTTAATGTTTATGTCGGTGACCAGTTCCTCAAAGGTTATCCTTTTTGTGACTTCAAAAGGAAGCTCTACTACTTTCGGTCTGATATATGGATGGATTGTATCTTTGATAAGATATGGAGAGATAACCAAGGAAGAGCTCACGTGAAAATAACACATCGGTGCAGTTCGGCAATAGATCATGACTAGAAACTTTGATACCAGCGCGCACCCAGCAGCACAACCATGTGCCGGCCGGCCACAAGGAGGCCCTAGGTTCCGTCGCGGCACCATAGTTGCTACTCATAACACCATTACTGATCACACACCCAAAGTGAATTTTCAAGTTACACAGATGGGTTCATAAGAACAAGCACTACGCAAAGGAGGGATAACAAACAAAAGTAGTCACAAGGTTAGGATTCAACAAGGAGGTGATCCGAAGATCAAAGCACAGCGCAAGAGAACATAGCCTAATTGCCAAAGACAACTGAGCAGGGGACTCTTACCGAATTTCCATATACGTCTTGTGTCCACCAAGGTGATTACCAGGTAAAGATTAACATGAGATTTGGTCTTGCCGAGCAGCAACATGAGATCAAGACTGATAAACGTCCAGAGACTTGAAAGAGTTGGAGACAAAATACACGAGATTCGAGGGACAGAGCCATTGCACTGACTAGGGACTCAGTTGATAAAGCAATGACATGATCTGCGAGGAAAAGGTTCCAAAGCCAGGGCAGATAGCGATTAGCGTTGCACTACCTCATCAGTAGGAGAAAGAGCAATGAAGTCCGACAAGGATTTTTGAGCAAGGTCCTCCCACATAGGAGCGAGACAACCACGACACATGCAAGCATTCAAGGGAATTAAGCTTGGGCCTAAGGTCAAGCAAGGGCATGGATAAAGGTCTTCGTAGCACAACATTCAAGGCTAGCAACCACATGTACAGGCTTAGGTTCCTAAGAGAGAACTTAATTGGAGACGACAACCATGAGATTATCAAAACTTGGATGCTGCTCTAGGATAGCACTCTTCCACACTCATATGCTTACCAAGGACAAAAGGGTGACAACTACGGCACTACCTAGATAACGAGCATCCACGCCTACATCATGGTCTTAAGCGAGCATTTCAAAACACTCAATCTGATTAGCTTAAGCGACTATTACTAAGCACAAAGCTCGTACATAATAAGCAGTCACCTACAGTAACACCACTACACATAAACATGTGAACCTAGTGGTAAGGTACTGTTATCTTTTATTTCCTTTTTACTAAGTAGGTGGATATCTCTACAAAACAAGTTTCACTTACATTTAGCAATTTAGTTTTCAAAGGGGTGAAGTTTTTGCTAATTAATAACTTGTCCTCTATTTCCTTTGGAAGCAAACATACATGACAAAACTAATCACCCACTACCTTCAAGCATAGCTATTCAAGCAGCATGGGACAAGGCATTTTGGCTAGCTTCACATAGGGAAAATAGTGACATCACATTGATCACAAGTTACTTAGCATTAGAACAAGGTGAGGGAAGCATATTTATGCACAAGCACAATCATGATGCATGCTCGTCCTATTTGTCCTCACAAAATTGCCAGCCTAAGGTGGCAATCACGTTCTATGTCGGTGGCATAACACGTACTCTCTCGATATATAGCTAGTTGTCAGCTACATTCAATCTACGCATTCATGGTTAGCGTACCTGCAGGCAAATTCATTGCAGCCCATCCCCACAAGAGATAAATAAGCACACAATGAAAGCAGTAAACTAAGATACTCTCCATATATACATCCCCAGATATATATACTTTGGTATCCATAGCTACCCAACAGATATACCCACAATTAAGTACCTTCATATATACATGTGTGTAACATGTAAATATTCCAGTAACCACAGCTAACTCTCCCCTAGACCGACAGTTGTACGGTCATGCTCTCACAACTCACACTTACCTGGGCGTAGAGGCAATTGATCCATACATTACCATTCCAGTGAATGGCATCCATACAATAGCACGCCGTATGGACGACGAAAGTAAAAACCCCCATGTTAGTACTTAGATAGCCACCTAATAGTCCTTAACTAGGCATAAAGGAGGATGTCGCTAGCATAGTTTTGCAAATTAGTTTTGACAAATTTTCCTGTAGCTAAAGTTTTAGTCAAAATAGGATTTTTAAAACCAAAACTTTGTTTTTAAAACTATGTACATGATAGTATTATGCTTAATCTTGCTCTGATGCCAGCTATGACAAAACCGCCCAATTTATATAAGATCAAGCATGGTTGTCCCCGCTAACACGTTGACACACACATACTTTTACTCATATAAACCCGGTAGTCCGCCGAGTGTCACGAAGGACCTCGGTAAATCAACATCACAACCAAGATCGCGTGATTAAGCAAATACACATCACATACACAGAGTTGCAGCGGAAATAATATTACAAATGGATTCACAAATAATATTAAAAGTTTGGGTTTCAAAACCGATTATTGAAAACAACATAGCTTTCAAATGATTACATTAATATAAGTTTTAAATACATTGCTAGCATTAGTGACATCATCCGACAAAAGCATATAGGAGAGAAGTAACTATAGAATCACCGAGCCCACCGGCGGTTAGCCACCATCTTCAACAGACCGAGAACTTCACCTGCAACATGGTGGGATAAACCCTGAGTACTCGAATGTACTCAGCTAGACTTACCCGTCATAAACCAGAAATAAAGTGACACCAAGGATTATGCAAGGCTTTATTTGGTGGAGCTGAGCTGACAACCTTTTTGCATAAAAGCTGGAGTAATCATTAGCATTATCCACCTATACTAGTAGTGACTTTTAGCCATTCCCTACCATCTATATTAGCACCTATACTAATCAATCACTTAATTAAGTTGCAAACAATAATAACCATATCATGTATTTCGTGGCTCACAATCATAATCATCATCATCATCATCATTTAACCATATCTTTAAATTTAGTGAATCTACGTTGCCGCTGCTCAGTCAAGTTCTCACTATCCGGGAGAGATGGCGATTCGAATTAATTCCTATCAAGCTGGAGGGGTATTCCTAACACTCACCCAATCCACCTGATCAATGGTTTCCTTGGGTCACCTTTGGTACAACTCAGATATCGCGGCTCCGAGCAGCGCTGCACCCTCAGGGAGTCCACTCTGCCAGGTGGTCAATCTCACCTCGGACTTACGCCAATAGCTCCCCGCACATCCTTACTACCGCTAGGGTGCGCACTTTCACTTCTTGGTCTTCCGGCCTGAGTTGAGCTACTCGGCTTCACGGTCGGAACGAGTTATCCGGCCAACTAAGTGATAGGCATGCGTTCAACATGACATGAGGACGTACAGAGAACCGGTCCTTAAACCACACAGACGGGGATAGATTCACACCCAAGACCTCCATGCCTTGTTGCTGCACTACCGTCATCTCGTCCGGTCGCTTTTCATTATTAACACATGGTTCTTTTTCATGATATCAAATGTAACACCTCAGGTGTTTGGCTTCCACTTTTGCACTTGCATTTCATAAACATGAGCATCATTCATCCATTCATGAGCTTAGATTGTATGAAACATGCTTTTGAAACATTACAACATATGTTTATATTCCACGTGTGTTTGTTTTATGAAATGAATAGTGTGCAACACTCAAGTGCAACATGTGTAACTCACTTTAGTGAAACATGGTTAGTTAGTACTATGCAACAAATTCATGAAACATATGAAACATGGCCTTGAAACAAAAGTAGCAATTCATTTGTTCTTCCTTGTTTCAACCCATGTGATGCTTGATTTTGGTGTGACCAATGTATGGTGTGGCTAAAAATTCTTTTAAGTAACTTAGTTACACCTAGAATGTCATTTGGAACATTGTTCATGTTGATCATTTTGCCTAATTAGGTTCCCAAGTCATGGTTTGACCAATTTTGACCCCTAAACCATTTTGTTTGACTATTTAAAAAGTGTAGCTTAGGATGTTTGCATGTCTGAGCAACCTAAAACAAAGTTGTAGCAAATTTGATAAGGAACAAACTTTGTTTAGAAGCCAAGTCATGAAAATGTGCACAACAAGTTCAAAAATGGCCCACAATTCAGAATTTAAAGTTGATTCAACATCTGAAAATATTTCTAAGTGTTATAAGTGGATTTCAGTTTCATGTACCCTAGTTTAGAGCTCTGTAGTTTGCAAACAAAGACAAACCAGCTTGAGCTCCAATTGTAAAAATTGTAGCTCACATGTAGATGTTCAACTTTGTCAATTGTACCTTGAGCTATATCATCACAGATTAGGAGTTAATTACTGTTAAACTTTGCCTGTCAGTCAGTACTGTTGAAATATGAAATGCAAAGTTCAGACCGGAATAGGGCCGACCGGCAACAGAGACCGGCCGCCACGTGGCCGCCACGCGCCGTGGCTAGCTTGCCGTCGCTGCCCGGTGTCCTCCACCTTGAAGCCGCGTCCGCCTGCCTGTCTGCTCACTCTTCATCATCCTCCTTCACTTCTTCCACTCACCAGAAGCACCAAAGCGGAGCCACCGGCCCGCCATTGTCCCGCCGAGCTTGCGCGCGCTCGCCATCGCCTTCTACCTCGCTCCAGCTAGTAGGAAGCTTCACCTTGCCTAGATTCACCATCTCCGCTAGCTTGCCACATCGAATCCTCCTTAGGTGAGGGCCTCCGGCCGTTTCCACCACCGCCCGCCATGACAGAGCTTCGTCGGAGTTGGCGCTCACCATGGCCAGCACATCACAGCATCGCTCCTCCATCGCTAGCCTTTGTCTCGTCTTCTCCATCTTGTGTAGTTGCTCTGGTGAAGACACTACCAACCATGCCGGTCCGGCCATGCCGAAACACGGCCGCGCACCGCCGTGCGCCATGGGCGAGCCGCTGTGTGCCATGGCCGATGTGCTTAGGGGCCGCTTGGGTCTAGGCTTAGGGGGTCAATCGACGCGGGAGACTTTGGGTAACATGCTGGTACCACTGCCGTCGTCGGAGACATCGCCGATGGCGAGCTCCACCGGTCGCCATCGCACTTGGCAGCGTGCTCTGCTTCGCTATCGCTGACAAGCGAACCCACTGACATGTGGACCCCGCTTACCAGTGACTGTTAGTAAATAGGATAGCTCATTTATGCAGATTTTGATGCTGGTTTGTGAATTTTGTAACTCCAAATGTGTAGATCCAAATGGTGTGATTCAAATTTTGTTAGACTCACTGTGAAGTCTAGTATTTAAGAAAAATATGTCTTGAGCACATGATGTAGAAATTTTGGATGAATTAAATAGGAACTTGAAATGTGTTTTTGAATGCATGCAAACTTGTTTAAATCATATCTTGAGTTTCTTTGATCCAAAAATTATGAAATTTTGTGGGTAAGCTAGTCTTGGTTAGTAGAAGCTCTAGCCAAAATTGGAGAGTCATTGCAGGCATGGTTTTTGAGTTATAGATTTTTCTTTTATCACTGATTGATACTTGGGTGAATTTTTGTAAATTATCTAGGAATCCTATGACCATGAAACTTGGTGGGTAGTATCTTAGTGCCTAAAGGATGCTAGGAAAAATATGAAATCTGTTGCTTGACACTTTTCACTAAGGTTTCCTAATTATGCCATTTTAAGCCATTATGCTTTATCATTTTTGTGTAGGCTGTTATACTTACTCAAATGGTGTGAAATTTTTATGGTAGTCTACTTAGAGCATGTAGTATCTACTGTAATTTTTGTAGATTTAATGGTGTAGTTTTCATATATGTTTACCATTTCCTCTAATTAATTAAATAAATTAAGAAAGGTATGCAAAGAAAGGTTTGGGTGATGAACACCCTACTTTCTGGGGTTCTTGTGATATGTGTAATAAGTGAGTAGAGTTAGTTTTATCGAATTATGTGTTTATATCATAAGTTAATAATTATTTGTTTGCATTATGTCCTTCTGGACAGATCTATGGGCTTTAGAAAGCTCTCCATGATATTTTGGTTTTCTGTGAATGTGATGAATACAAAAGTTGTGGACAATTT
The DNA here is from genome assembly GCA_904845875.1 of Miscanthus lutarioriparius. Taxonomy (NCBI): domain Eukaryota; kingdom Viridiplantae; phylum Streptophyta; class Magnoliopsida; order Poales; family Poaceae; genus Miscanthus; species Miscanthus lutarioriparius. Next base: position 63,933,859 of record CAJGYO010000004.1, on the reverse strand, counting down.
ATGTATCTAGCTCATGTAAAAATTTGAGGGCATTTGGCCCATTAGTTTAGAAACTACAGCTATTTAAAGTTAGGTTCTAGTTTTGCTTACTCTCTGCCTTGTGAGGATAGAGTTCTGTTGATTAAAGAATTCGACTTGGTAAAGTGTTGAATCATGCTTAGAGGTCTAAAAATGAATTGTTGACAATTTCATAAGCTTTCCAAATTGTCTTGTTGCATGTCATTTGGATTTATAAATCTCTAGTTATGGCTAGTTTACTGTACCACTACATAGTCTTCATTTTGCTGAAATACAAATGCTTGAGTGTATGTTGTTGCAATGTTCTCGTTGATTGTTTAGGGGTTAGCCTAACTTGAGAATATGCTTAGGTTCAGGTGCTAGGTCATTAACTGAAGATGAGCAATTATACATTAGGTTGTATAAACTTGGTAAGTAAAGTGATTTGAATAGGGCTTAAGTTGGAATATGCAGACTACAGCGAACATGTGCATTCCCCGAGCATCCGTGACATTCGTTCATGTGCATCCATGATATTTATCTTGCGCATTCATGCAATAGGTGTGCCGGAGGGAGTGACGTTGCTGGAGTTCGAGGGAGCGAGCCAGGAGGAGGAGCCCGAGGTTCAGGCAATCGAAGAAGCAGCCACCGAGGAGGAGTTGCCCGAGTGCCCTGACCACCATCCATCCTCTTTCATGAAAGGCAAGCCCCGGAGCATTATAAGTCTCCCATGTCTTTACAAATATATTGAGTATCTTTTATTGTTGATGCTGCATTAAGTATAGGAATTGGTTGGAACCAATTGCTGCATTATATATCTATCCTTGTCCAGATATCGCGCTTGAATCCTATTTAAGTTCAGGAATGGGTTAAATGCTTAGCCATGCTTAGTGCGGTAGAAGTCGGGTGATTTCCTATCACCTGTGAGCTTTAGGATGAGGTGGATCACAGTTGGCTATATTTGCTATCGTGGAAAAGAACCATGTTAATAATGAATGAAGCCGGGTGGAGTCTTGTGTAGGGTTGGACATAGTGACTCCGTTTGTGTCATTTAAGGACTGATACGCTGTACGTCCTCAGGTCATGTTGAACGCAGCCTAGCACTTAGTTGGTCGGATAAGTCGTTCTGACCGTGAAGCCGAGTAGCTCAACTCAGGCCAGGAACCGTGGGGGTTGGATGCATTCTGGAGGTAGTAAGGATGTGCGGAGAGCCATTGGCATAAGTCCAAGGGGAGTCAGGGCTTAAAATCCTGCACTTCCTGGCAGAGTGGTTCTTTGAGAATGCAGGGCGCCCCGGACCCGCGTCTTTTCTTTTATTTTTCTCCTGAGTTGTACCAAAGGTGACTTGTTTGCGACCCTAACGAGGGAAGCAGGGTTTGTGTTAGGAATACCCCTCCAGCTGGATAGGAATCGATTCGAATCGCCGTCTCTCCCAGATAGTGAGAACTTGACTTGAGCAACGGCAACGTAGATTCACTTAATTTAACGATATGGTAAAATGGAAGATGATGATGATGGATAATGTTGCCACGATTTATACCTGCTATGGTTAATAATGTTTGCATATTAATCAAGTGATTGCTTAGTACAGGTGCTAATATAGATGACATGTTAATGGCTGAAAGTCACTGCTAGCTCAGGTTAAAAGTTAATCATTATTATGTATGCTTTCCGCAAAAAAGAAGTGTCAGCCTGATCCTCTAAATAAAGCTTTGCATGATCCTTGGTGTCATTTGTTTGGTTTTCGATGGGTAAGTCTAGCTGAGTACATTCCCGTACTCATGGTTTATTCCCTCTTGTTGCTGATGACCTTCTATATTAGGGCTTCTGTAAGTATTGTCTCCACCCGGTGGGTGACGAAGATTAGATCATGGGCATGATCTCTTGTTATCTCATCTGAATGCTTTTGTTGGATGTGATCGGCAAACTGGTACTGGTATTTGAACTCATGTGTGTGAGTTAAACTATTTGCTTCCGCTACTTTACAAGACTTGGTTTGTAATAACAATGACTCTGATAGGTTGTAATCTATTTGCAAACTATTTATGAAATGTTGTATCGTGTGAGATGTTATGTTGAATTACTGTGATCTTGGTTGTATGCAAGTTGGTTTGAAATCCTTCGTGGTTTCAGTTGACTACCGGGTTTATATGGGCTCAAGTGCGAGAATTTGATCGTTTCGGCGATTGTTTTTGTACTTGTGCTCTTATAAATTGGTCGGTTCTGTGACAGCTAGCATCAGAGCTAGATTCAACACTAAACATGTCATACGGGTATTTAAAAACAAAAGCTTTTGTTGCAAAAACGGGTTTTTCCAACTTATAGTTATATATAGGTGTTCAAAAATCTAAAGTTTCATATTATAGTGTGCCGATGATCACATCCCTTGTAGCCCACCTAAGGACTTTTAGGTGTCTTATATAATTACTAACTTGGGGGAAATGATTGTTTCTATTTTCGTTGTCCATGCGGCGTGCTATTGCATGGGTGCCATTCGCTTGAATGGTAATGTATGGATCAATGGCCTCTACGCCTAGGTAAGTGTGAGTTGTGAGAGCATGACCGTCCAATAGTCAGTCTAGGGAAGAGTTAGTTGTGGTTACTGGAATATTTACATGTTGCATACATGTACATATGAAGGTACTTAATTATGGGTCTATCTGTCGGGTAGTTGTGGGTACCGAAGTATATATATCCGGGGATGTATATATGGAGAGTACCTTAGTTTACTGCTTTCATTGTGTGCTTAATTCTCTTTTGTTGGGATGGGTTGCAATGAATTTGTTTGCAGGTACACTAACAACGCAACGTGTAGCTCGACTAGATACGTATATGAGAGAACGTATGTATGCCACCGTCTAGCCGTTAGAATTCTCAAATTCTACTAGGGTGAGAGAACGTACGGAACGAGCATGCATCATATTAACTCATGTCATTCATATTGTATTACTCCCTCCCTTATAAATTGCTTATCCGATTATTTATGCTTACCTTGAAGGATAATCTCTCTGGTCAATTATCAAATGGTGATGTGGGATGTACCTTTTAATTCGAACTTGGCATGAAATATACCTTAGTCCGCTCCCTTTGGGATGCTTATCTTAGTTGGTGAATTTTAAACTTGTCATGTTAGAATGCATTGCGAATGGCGCTAGTAATCTAACTGATGATGTGGTGATTGGAGAATGAATTATTGCCGCTGTTTTACTACATGAATTTTACATCCTCTCTAGTAAATTCAGTTTGGCGTAATTACATTGTTCCTCTCCAAGGTGCTAACATCACCAATAATTGATGGTTGCGCATTGTTGCAGATGCCTCGCACTCGTTCCAATGGTGCGGCTGGTGATGATGATGATCTCCCACCACCACCACCCACACCAGCGGAATTGATGGTGATTCTTGTGGAAGGACAGCGCACTATGGCTGAGGCTCTCCGCACGATTGCAAATCATGATGGTCGGGGTGCACGTCAAGGACCAGAACCAAATCAGTATAGTGACTTCAAAGATTTCCTTGATACTAAGCCACCAATTTTCAAGGAGGCTGAGGAGCCCCTCCAAGCTGATGAGTGGTTGAACACTCTTGAGCAGAAATTTCGTCTGCTTCGCTTGACTGAGGTGCTGAAGACTGAGTATGCATCTCATCAACTGCATGGGCCAGCTGGTATTTGGTGGAGTCATTATCGGTCCACTATGCCCGCTAATGCCCAAATCACTTGGGATCAGTCCAAGTTTGCTTTCAGGGGAAATTATATTCCTCCTAGTCTCATGGCAATCAAGCACACTGAATTTATGAAGCTAACACAGGGGAACAAGAGCTTGAATGAATACCTGCAGGCTTTCAATAACCTTGCAAGGTATGCTACTGAGTTTGTTGACACTGATGCCAAGAAGATCGCAAGTTTCAAGCGGGGACTCAGCCCTAAATTGATGAAGACTATGGGAAATTGTAAGTGTGCTCATTTTAATGAGTTTGTTAGTGATGCTCTATCCCAAGAGAACAACAATGCTATATATGCTGCTTCAAAGAACCACAAGAGAGCCTATGAGGTGGGTGCCTCATAGTCCAAAGCTCCAGACACACATAAGGCTCCATTCCATCCTCCGACATTAGCTGCTAAGTTCTGCCCACCACAGAAGAAGAATCCAGGGAAGACTAGATTTCGCAAGGCTTTTACAGTTGCTCTTCCAAAGGGCACTACTAGTCAAGGCAGCTCCAATGTTCCTCCAAGCAACATGCCATGCTAGAACTGCAACAAGACAGGTCACTGGGCAAGGAAGTGTCCTTACCCTAAGAAGAATTTCAACTAAGGTGGCCGTCAGGGGCAAGTGCACTACACAAATATTGCTGATGTTCCTTCAGTGGAGGCAGTCACTGTTGGTAAGTTTTTGGTTGATCAACACCCTGCTGTTGTACTATTTGATTCGGGTGCTTCACATTCTTTTAGTAGTCCCGCATTTGCATCCAAGTTTATGCAAAAAACATACACTGTTGAGGGTGAGGGTTATTGTATGAGGGCTGCCAGTGGTACTATCCCCACCAAGCTCATAGTCGGGGGCGTACAACTTGAGATAGAGGGACGAAGCTATCAAGTTGATCTGGTAGTTTTACCGGGGCTAGGGATCGATGTGATATTGGGAATGAATTGGATGAGCCACCATGGAGTGCTTATTGATACATCGACTAGGGTAGTCATGCTCAGATATCCTGGTAATCAGGAGGGTTTTCTAGTACAGTTACCCCGAGACATCAATCTTTCTTGCACGACCAATGCGGTGCAAGCAAAGTCTCTAGCAGATATCCCTGTCGTGTGTGACTTTGTGGATGTTTTTCCCGATGATTTGCCTAGATTGCCCCCGGATCGGGAGGTGGAGTTCAAGATAGAGTTGCTTCCTGGCACAGCTCCCATCTCTAGAAGGCCATATAGAATGCCTCCTAATGAACTAGCCGAACTTAAGAAACAGTTGAATGAACTCCTAAAGAAAGGCCTTATCCATCCTAGTTCATCTCCATGGGGGTGCCCAGCTATCTTTGTGAAGAAGAAGGATCAATCTCTACGCATGTGTGTAGATTATAGACCCTTGAATGCAGTTACAATCAAGAATAAGTACCCTCTGCCACGCATAGATATCTTGTTTGATCAGTTGTCTAAAGCAAAAGTCTTTTCCAAGATTGATTTGAGATCTAGGTATCATAAAATCAAAATTCGGCCTGAGGATGTCCCAAAAACCGCATTCTCTATGAGATATGGTCCATATGAGTACCTGGTTATGTCTTTTGGATTGACCAATGCCCCTGCACATTTTATGTATCTGATGAATTTAGTGTTTATGCCTGAGTTGGACAAATTTGTGGTGGTATTTATAGATGATATCTTGGTCTATTCGAGAATGAAGAAGATCATGTTGAACATTGATGGGTGGTTCTCACTAGATTGTGAGAACACCAGTTGTATGCAAAGTTCAGCAAATGTGAATTCTGGCTTTGTGAGGTACCTTTTCTTGGACACATGTTGTCTGATGGTAGAATTATGGTTGATCCCACCAAGGTGCAAGAAGTATTGAACTAGAAGGCTCCCATCTCGGTGCATGAGGTTCGGAGTTTTCTGGGGTTGGCTGGCTATTATCGTCGCTTCATCCTAGATTTCTCTAAAATAGCCAAGCCTATGACTCGGTTGCTGCAAAAAGACATGAAGTTTGTCTGGACTCCTGAGTGTGATGTGGCTTTCCATACCCTGTGAACTCTTCTAACGTCGGCTCCGGTTTTGGCACAACCGGATATCAAGAAACCTTTTGATGTGTTCTGTGATGCATCAGGTATTGGGTTAGGAGGTGTTCTTATGCAAGAGGGTAGAGTCATTGCTTATACCTCTCGCCAACTTCGGAAGCATGAAGTGAATTATCCAACGCATGACTTGGAACTCGCTGCCGTTGTTCATGCTTTGAAGGCCTAGAGACATTATTTACTTGGCAATGTGTGCAACATCTACACTGATCATAAAAGTCTCAAGTACATCTTCACTCAACCTGAGTTGAATATGCGTCAGAGAAGATGGCTCGAGTTGATCAAGGATTATAACCTCCAAGTGCACTATCACCCTGGCAAGGCAAACGTCGTAGCGGATGCCTTGAGCAGGAAATCACATTACCACTCGTTGATTGAAAGTGACTGTCATTTGTCACGGCTCCTACATCTGGCAATCCTTCACAACATCACTGTCAGTTGTACTCTACAGAGTTGAATTATTGAGCTACAGAAGACAGATCTAGGTGTGTTCCACATCAAGCGCAAGATGAAAGAGCAAGAAACCAAACATTTTCGGGTAGATGAAAATGACGTGTTATGGTTCAAGGATAGGTTAGTGGTTCCAAAGGATAGAGAGCTTAGAGATCAAATCATATCCGAAGCACATTCCTCTAAATTATCTATTCATCCTAGCAGTAGTAAAATGTATCATGATTTGAAGCCTCATTATTGGTGGACTAAGATGAAGAAGGAGATAGCCGCTTATGTGGCTAGGTGTGACACTTGCTGTCGAGTTAAAGCTGTACACATGAAGGACGGGTTACTTCAGCCACTCTCTATTCCAGGTTGGAAATGGGAGGAGATAAGTATGGATTTTATTGTTGGACTCCCTACTACTCAGAGGAACTTTAACTCTATTTGGGTGATTATAGACCATTTGACCAAGTTTGCACACTTCATTCCTGTTCACATAGATTTCCATCCAACCGACTATGCGGAGTTATACTTCAACCAGATAGTCCGACTTCATGGGATCCCTCGTACTATTGTCTCGGATAGAGGACCATAGTTCACTGCTCGCTTTTGGGAGCACTTACATGGATTATTGGGAACTAAGTTAGTAAGAAGCTCCGCCTATCATCCGCAAACCAATGGGCAAACTGAGCGAGTGAATCAAATCTTAGAAGATATGTTGAGAGCGTGTGTCATCTCGTCTAAGGGTTCTTGGGAAAAGTGGTTGCCCCTAGCTGAATTCTCTTACAATAATAGTTATCAAGAGAGTATCAAGATGGCACCGTTTGAAGCTTTGTACGGCCGAAAGTGTAGAACCCCATTGAATTGGGTTGAAGCCGGTGAAAGGAGATATTATGGTATTGATTTTGTTCAAGAAGCCGAAGAACAAGTTCGTACTATCCAAACCCATATGGCCGTAGCTCAAGCTAGGCATTAAAGTTATGCTGATCACCGTAGAAAACCTATCGAGTTCGAAGTTGGAGACTTCATTTATCTGAAAGTCTCACCTATGAAGAGTGTCCAACGCTTTGGTGTGAAGCGAAAGCTTGCGCCGAGATATGTTGGTCCATTTGAAATCATTGGACAAAGTGGTAAGGTAGCATACAAGATCCAATTACCTCCTAAGATGAGTGCTATCTTCAATGTCTTTCATGTATCCCAATTGAAGAAATGTCTTCGCGTCCCTAAAGAGAGAGTTCCATTAGGGGATATCGAGTTAAAATCAGATTTGACCTTTGAAGAAAAGCCAGTCCGAGTGATTGACACTCGTGAGCGAGTGACTCGTAGTCGGGTGGTCAAGTTTTACAAAGTCATGTCGAGTAATCAGGGTAGTGAACGCGATGCAACGTGGGAAAGGGAAGATTATTTGAGGGATGGTTATAAGGAATTCTATCAACAATGGTACGCTTATCAAATCTCGGGATGAGATTTTTATAAGGGGGGAGGGCTGTAACACCCCAGGTGTTTGGCTTCCACTTTTGCACTTGCATTTCATAAATATGAGCATCATTCATCCATTCATGAGCTTAGATTGTATGAAACATGCTTTTGAAACATTACAACATATGTTTATATTCCATGTGTGTTTGTTTTATGAAATGAATAGTGTGCAACACTCAAGTGCAACATGTGTAACTCACTTTAGTGGAACATGGTTAGTTAGTACTATGCAACAAATTCATGAAACATATGAAACATGGCCTTGAAACAAAAGTAGCAATTCATTTGTTCTTCCTTGTTTCAACCCATGTGATGCTTGATTTTGGTGTGACCATTGTATGGTGTGGCTAAAAATTCTTTTAAGTAACTTAGTTACACCTAGAATGTCATTTGGAACATTGTTCATGTTGATCATTTTGCCTAATTAGGTTCCCAAGTCATGGTTTGACCAATTTTGACTCCTAAACCCTTTTGTTTGATTGTTTAAAAAGTGTAGCTTAGGATGTTTGCATATCTGAGCAACCTAAAACAAAGTTGTAGCAAATTTGATAAGGAACAAACTTTGTTTAGGAGCCAAGTCATGAAAATGTGCACAACATGTTCAAAAATGGCCCACAAGTCAGAATTTAAAGCTGATTCAACATCTGAAAATATTTCTAAGTGTTATAACTGGATTTTAGTTTCATGTACCCTAGTTTAGAGCTCTGTAGTTTGCAAACAAAGCCAAACCAGCTCGATCTCCAATTGTAAAAATTGTAGCTCACATGTAGATGTTCAACTTTGTCAATTGTACCTTGAGCTATATCATCATGGATTAGGAGTTAATCACTGTCAAACTTTGCCTGTCAGTCGGTACTGTTGAAATCTGAAACGCAAAGTTCAGACCGGAACAGGGCCGACCGGCAACAGAGACTGGCCGCCACGTGGCCGCCACACACCGTGGCTGGCCTACCGTCGCTGCCCGGTGTCCTCTGCTATGAAGCCGCGTCCGCCTGCCTGTCTGCTCACTCTTCATCATCCTCCTTCACTTCTTCCACTCACCAGAAGCGCCGAAGCGGAGCCACCGCCCCACCATTATCCCGCCGAGCTTGCACGCGCTCGCCATTGCCTTCTACCTCGCTCCAGCTAGCAGGAAGCTTCGCTTTGCCTAGATTCACCATCTTCGCTAGCTTGCTGCATCGAATCATCATTAGGTGAGGGCCTCTGGCCGTTTCCACCACCGCCCGCCATGACAGAGCTTCGTCAGAGTTGGCGCTCACCGTGGCCAGCGCATCACCGCATCGCTCCTTCATCCCTAGCCTTGTCTTGTCTTCTCCATCTTGTCTAGTTGCTCTTGTGAACACACTACCGACCACGCCGGTCCGGCCATGCCGAAACACGGCCGCGCACCGCCGTGCGCCATGGCCGACGTGCTTAGGGGTCGCTTGGGTCTAGGCTTAGGGGGTCAATCGACGCGGGAGACTTTGGGTAACACGCTGGTACCACTGCCATCACTGGAGACGTCGCCGACGGCGAGCTCCGCCGACGCCGCCATCGCACTTGGCAGCGTGCTCTGCTTCGCTGTCGCTGACAAGCGGGCCCACTGACATGTGGACCCCGCTTACCAGTGACTGTTAGTAAATAGGATAGCTCATTTATGCAGATTTTGATGCTGGTTTGTGAATTTTGTAACTCCAAATGTGTAGATCCAAATGGTGTGATTCAAATTTTGTTAGACTCACTGTGAAGTCTAGTATTTAAGAAAAATATGTCTTGAGCACATGATGTAGAAATTTTGGATGAATTAAATAGGAACTTGAAATGTGTTTTTGAATGCATGCAAACTTGTTTAAATTATATCTTGAGTTTCTATGATCCGAAAATTATGAAATTTTGTGGGTTAGCTAGTCTTGCTTAGTAGAAGCTCTGGTTAAAATTTGAGAGTCATTGAATGTATGGTTTTTGAGTTATAGATTTTCCTTTTATCACTGATTGATACTTGGGTGAATTTTTGTAAATTATCTAGGAATCCTATGACCATGAAACTTGGTGGGTAGTATATTAGTACCTAAAGGATGCTAGGAAAAATATGAAATCTGTTGCTTGACACTTTTCACTAAGGTTTCCTAATTATGCCATTTTAAGCCATTATGATTTATCATTTTTGTGTAGGCTGTTATACTTACTCAAATGGTGTGAAATTTTTATGGTAGTCTACTTAGAGCATGTAGTATCTACTGTAATTTTTGTAGATTTAATGGTGTAGTTTTCATATATGTTTACTATTTCCTCTAATTAATTAAACAAATTAAGAAAGGTATGCAAAGAAAGGTTTGGGTGATGAACACCCTACTTTCTGGGGTTCTTTTGATATCTGTAATAAGTGAGTAGAGTTAGTTTTATCCAATTATGTGTTTATATCATAAGTTAATAATTATTTGTTTGCATTATGTCCTTCTGGATAGATCTGGGGACTTTAGAAAGCTCTCCATGATATTTTGGTTTTCTGTGAATGTGATGAATACAAAAGTTGTGGACAATTTATGTATCTAGCTCATGTCAAAATTTGAGGGCATTTGGCCCAGTAGTTTAGAAACTACAGCTGTTTAAAGTTAGGTTCCAGTTTTGCTTACTCTCTGCCTTGTGAGGACAGAGTTCTGTTGATTAAAGAATTTGACTTGGTAAAGTGTTGAATCATGCTTAGAGGTCTAAAAATGAATTGTAGACAATTTCATAAGATTTCCAAATTGTCTTGTTGCATGTCATTTGGATTTATAAATCTCCAGTTATGGCTAGTTTACTGTACCGCTACATAGTCTTCATTTTGCTGAAATACAAATGCTTGAGTGTATGTTGTTGCAATATTCTCGTTGATTGTTTAGGGGTTAGCCTAACTTGAGAATATGCTTAGGTGCAGGTGCTAGGTCATTAACTGAAGATGAGCAATTATACATTAGGTTGTATAAACTTGGTAAGTAAAGTGATATGAATAGGGCTTAAGTTGGAATATACAGACTACAACGAACATGTGCATTCCCCGAGCATCCCTGACATTTGTTCATGTGCATCCATGATATTTATCTTGCGCATTCATGCAATAGGTGTGCCGGAGGGAGTGACGTTGCTGGAGTTCGAGGGAGCGAGCCAGGAGGAGGAGCGCGAGGTTCAGGCAATCGAAGAAGCAGCCGCCGAGGAGGAGTTGCCCGAGTGCCCTGACCACCGTCCATCCTCTTTCCTGAAAGGCAAGCCCCGGAGCATTATAAGTCTCCCATGTCTTTACAAATATATTGAGTATCTTTTATTGTTGATGCTGCATTAAGTATAGGAATTGGTTGGAACCAATTGCTGCATTATATATCTATCCTTGTCCAGATATCGCGCTTGAATCCTATTTAAGTTTAGGAATGGGTTAAATGCTTAGTGCGGTAGAAGGCGGGTGATTTCCTGTCACCTGCGAGCTTTAGGATGAGGTGGATCACGGTTGGCTATATTTGCTATCGTGGAAAGAACCATGTTAATAATGAATGAAGACCAGGCGGAGTCTTGTGTAGGGTTGGACATAGTGACTCCATCTGTGTCATTTAAGGATCGATACGCTGTACGTCCTCAGGTCATGTTGAACGCAGCCTAACACTTAGTTGGCCGGATAAGTCATTCTGACCGTGAAGCCGAGTAGCTCAACTCAGGCCGGGAACCGTGGGTTGGATGCATTCTGGAGGTAGTAAGGATGTGCGGAGAGCCATTGGCATAAGTCCAAGGGGAGTCAGGGCTTAAAATCCTGCACTTCCTGGCATAGTGGTTCTCTGAGAATGCAGGGCGGCCCGGACCTGCATCTTTTCATTTATTTTTCTCCTGAGTTGTACCAAAGGTGACTTGTTTGCGACCCTGACGGGGGAAGCAGGGTTTGTGTTAGGAATACCCCTCCAGCTGGATAGGAATCGATTCGAATCGCTGTCTCTCCCGGATAGTGAGAACTTGACTTGAGCAGCGGCAACGTAGATTCACTTAATTTAACGATATGGTTAAATGGAAGATGATGATGATGGATAATGTTGCCACGATTTATACCTGCTATGGTTAATAATGTTTGCATATTAATCAAGTGATTGCTTAGTACAGGTGCTAATATAGATGACAGGTTAATGGCTGAAAGTCACTGCTAGCTCAGGTTAAAAGTTAATCATTATTACGTATACTTTTCCGCAAAAAAGAAGTGTCAGCCTGATCCTCTAAATAAAGCTTTGCATGATCCTTGGTGTCATTTGTTTGGTTTTCGATGGGTAAGTCTAGCTGAGTACATTCCTGTACCCAGGGTTTATTCCCTCTTGTTGCAGATGGCCTTCTATATCAGGGCTTCTGTAAGTATTGTCTCCACCCGGTGGGTGACGAAGACTAGATCATGGGCATGATCTCTTGTTATCTCATCTGAATGCTTTTGTTGGATGTGATTGGCAAACTGGTACTGGTAGTTGAACTCATGTGTGTGAGTTAAACTATTTTCTTTCGCTACTTTACAAGACTTGGTTAAAAATAACAATGACTCTGATGGGTTGTAATCTATCTGCAAACTGTTTATGAAATGTTGTAACGTGTGAGATGTTATGTTAAATTACTATGATCTTGGTTGTATGCAAGTTGGTTTGAAATCCTTCGTGGTTTCAGTTGACTACCGGGTTTATATGGGCTCAAGTGCGAGAATTTGATCGTTTCGGCGATTGTTTTTGTACTTGTGCTCTTATAAATTGGTCGGTTCTGTGACAGCAAATATAGCCAACCGTGACCAGAGCTCATCCTACATCTTGTAGGTGACAGGAAATCACCCGACTTCTACCAGTCTAAGCATAGCTAAGCATCATTCGATCCTACACTTAATTAGGATTCATAGGATTTTATCTGGACAAGGTAAGGATATAATGCAACAATTGGTTCCAACCAATTCCTATACTTAATGCATCATCAACAATAAAAGATACTCAAGATATTTGTAAAAACATGGGAGACTTAGAATGCTCCGGGGCTTGCCTAGGATCCGACACAAGTCAGTTCAGTTAGCTTGCACCGTCCTGGTGACATCTCAGGTCCTAGCACTTGCTTAGTCCTTCCATCTTCGGGATAGATCCTCCATACACCGTCTTCGGGTTTGGCTCCAACACCACATCCTTCACGTGGTTCATCTAGCACACCTAGATGAGATGCAAGATGCATGTGTATGAATGTGATGAATGGTAACACAAGATGCATCACATAAGCATTCAAGACAAACACAAGATTATGCAAGACATAGACACCAATAGCTATTTAACTAACATCACACAACCTATCATGCTAAGATGGTAAAGAAGACGACAACACCAAGCATGACACAAGTTTCCCAAGATCCCAGGTGCTCTAACTCAGTCATCATTCAAGGCATAAGTCACACTTAACAATATACAAGCAAACACTATAATTGGAATATGCCAATTTTCTGGACATGCAAATAGCAGCTACAAGATTTAGCTATAACTAGAGTTACACAAATCCAAATGACTTGCAAGAAGACATTTTGGAAAGCTTATGAAATTATCTACATTTCATCTATAACCATCATAGAATGATTCACAAGTTAAGTAGGTCGAAATTTTACATTTACAGAAACTGGTCCACAATTGACAGAGAGCAGCCATTTCTGAAACCCAACTTTAAACAGGCATAACTCACAAACTACTTGGCCAAATGACACCAAATTTTAACAGAAGCTAGATACATGAATTATCTACAACTTTTATATAAACAAGTTTCACAACAAAGCACATTATCATGAAGAACTTTGCTAAGTTCCCAGATCTGTCCATAAACCACATTTACAAGAAAATAAATATTAACTTATGTTGCAAACACATAATTAGGCAAAACCAACTTTACCAACATGTCACACATGACTAAAGAACTCCAGAAAACCTAGTGTCCATGACCAAATAAATTCTTTTAATGCATTTCTTAATTTCTTTTAGATAACAAGGTGACTTAATGAACATATACCAAAATTATACAATAAATTCTACAAACATTACAGTGGCTCAGATATCCTCTCAATAGTCTACTGTACAAATTTCACTCCATTTGAATATGTATAGCAACCTCTATGAAAAAGACAAGTTGCTAAAGCAAGAAATCATGTGAGAGCGAGATAAACCAATAACTCACTCATACTTCATCCAATACTCATGAAATTTTTACCACACATCAACTATCACATTAGTAGCATGCCACAAAAATTTGACTTCATTTGGAGCCCAAGATCTATAGTTAAGGAAAATAACAAATTCAACTAGCATTAAAACCCTAACTGCACAAATCCATTTTTACAGCTAAAACTTTAAACTAAAACATGCCATATTATAGATCTACTGCATAGACAATTTTATAAGGATTCCAAAAAGTCCTCATTTGCTATTTTACAATTTTTCTATGAATTACTATGAATTTCTAAAGTTCAGCGAATTTCCTTCAAGGTCCTTAACAGCACTATTCATTTGAGTCACTGATTCTTCACTTAACCCCCTCACTTTCTTCCAATTTGAGCGCGAAGTCCTTCGTCTTCTCTGCTTCCGACGGCAGCATAGAGAGCCCGGCTGGCTCGCGGCTCCGGCGACCGTAGCCATCACCGGTGGCGGTGGAGTGGCAGGGAAGGACTAGGGGTCCCGCTCGCACCCGTTGGTGGTCTCGGATGGCCGAGAGGCGGCCCGAGGTGGACCGGCCATGTGCACCGGTGGTCGGAGGCGACTGCGGTGCTCCCAGCATGGTTTTGGACGGTGAGCACGAGCACGGTGTGCAGGAGAGGGAGGCAAAGCTGATGGCGTTGCTCATGAGGAGCGAGGGGGCTGAGAGGGGAAAACAACCGCGGCACCGGCGAGCTCGGAGCTCGGCTATGGCAGTTGCGTGTCACGGCGTGGAGCGGAGCGAGGAGAGGGTAGAGAAGGAGTGGGAAAGTAGTTCAGCGGTCGCTCTGGTGCTCCACTACGCCGAGTGAGGCGTGGGGCACGTGGCAGAGAGCAGGGGTGAGCTCATGCATGGCTGCCACGCTCCCGGACGCGCGTCGCCCATAGAGGCAATTCAGTGAACAGGTGGCGTGCGCTGGAGTGGGGAAGGTGGGACGCTGTTTTGGGCCGGCTCTGGTCCGAATTGGTCCATGGGCCAAAAATGAAGTTTGGTCTACACCTAATGCTCTCCAACTTTGCTCAAGGGTTCCGGGTCATTAGGGTTATGGTTTAGCAGATAACGTGCTCCTAACTTTGGTTTGTCAGCGTGACGATGGTGATTAGGAAAAACTCAGAATTAACCATCAACACGAAGCCAAATGGGTTCCAACTTTTTGCATGCTCTTCTCCATAATATAACCTTCAACTTTTATTTTTGGACCAACTCAAGTTGCTTAACGAATTTCGGAGAACGCGAGACGCCAATGCTGATCTCAATGAAATTCCAGACTTAGAATATTTCCAAGCGCTGAAAACTGCGGTAGATTCAATCTTGTGACCTTTATTTGTCAAGCTTAGAGATAGATTTAGACTTGAGTCCTTAAATGAAGTTTGTAGTACACAAACTATACTGCAACTCTTATTTAAGGTCAAACCTTCTATCTTGAATATAAACCATTCTTTTACATTGGTCAAAGCAGCATCTCGTTAACCCTAGAATTAGAGTTTTCGACCAATTGAGGCATTTTCTTGACTTCTGCTCAACACGAACCCTTCATGACTTTTGTTGTAGAGTTCATCTAGAGTCATTTGGGCAAGGTTGCAAGGTTTGGTTGATGACCTACATTTCCATTCACTTAATAGTGCAATTCAAGCACTTAGTAAAGCCATTCCAATAAAGATATAACTTATCATTTCATGTGACTTCTTGATTCCAAACTTCATGAAACTTTTCCATGGATCAATATAGATGGATATTGATGTGAGACACATGAAGATATTCCAATAACACCAGCCAAGCATCTATCTTGAAAAGACCTATATGTAAAGCAAGGGTGCAATATCCACGTTTAGGTTGGGGCTCATTTCCATAGGTTTGACCTTGACATCTCCATCACCACTTACATGCCATGGTTGAGTTTAAACCCATTGCTTAACTAGTGACAAACACCTATGGTGTTACAAAGGGTAAGTCCAAGAAACAAGAATCAAGTGATGATGAAGATGCTAGTGAGATTGATGATGAGGCCATGGCTCTCTTTGTGCGCAAGATGGGCCAATTCATGAAGAAGAAGGGCTATGGTGCAAGAAAGAGAAGAGATCATAAGGAGTATGTGAGAAGATGCTACAAGTGCAAGAGCTCAGATCATGTTGTAGCAGATTGTCCCAACAATAGTGACAATAATGAGGATGAGAAGAAGAAGCATAAGAAGGAGAAGAAAGAAAAGAAGGAAAAGAAAGAGAAGAAGATGACCTTCCAAAAAAGAAGGTTGGAGGCCATGTGGTCACTTGGGATAGTGATAGCTCTTTGGATAGTGATGACTCTAGTGATAATGGCAAGAAATCTCTCAAGAAAGCACTAGCAAGCATCACCATCAACAACAAGCCTTCCATCTTTGACACTCCATCGACTTGCCTCATGGAAAAACCCACAAGGTAAAATTTGATGTGAGTGATGATGATTGTCAAAGTGATGATTGTAGGAGTGATGATGATGAGGAGTACACCAAGGAGGAGCTCTTGGACATGTGTGAGCAAGTACATACTTGCTTTGAGATGGAGAGAGAGGAGTGCAAAGAATTGTCAAGAAGGTCAAATGTCTTGAGAAATCCTTTGATGAGCTCAATGCCACTCATGAGAGGCTAATGGAAGCCCATGAGAAGCTTGGCAAAGCTCACTCTAACCTTGAAAAGGCTCACTCCTCTCTCCTCGAGCAAGTCAAGAAGAAGGAAGCCAAGAAGGAGCAAGTGATTGTGTCTTGTGATGTGGGAGTAACATATGATATTCTTGATGAATCTTTTTACAAGACCATTGTTGTTGCTCCCACTAACCCTTCTTGTAGCACTTTCACTTCTACTTCACCTTCGAGTGATGGTTTCACTTGTGATGCCTCACTAATGGTGAAAAATGAGACCCTCAAGAAGGAGGTGAATGAGCTCACTCGTGCCATAGGCAATGCCTATGGTGGAGATGCACGCATGCTAAAGTGCATGGGTAGCCAAAGGTTTTCTCTCAATAAAGAGGGATTAGGCTATACCCCCAAGAAAGGCAAGGTGGCCTTTTTCACTCCCAAAGCTAGCTTTGTGAAGGGCAATGGTTGGTTTTGCAATAGATGCAAGCAAGTTGGGCATATAGAGCAATATTGCAAGACTAACAAGAACAAGCAACCTGATGTATCCTCAATTAGATTTGATTCTTGTTACATGCTTGTTAAGGGTGTCAATGGTGTGAAGGCTAAGTTCATTGGTACACCAATTGTGGGCTCAAAGAAGAAATCCATTTGGGTACCAAAGACCTTAGTAACTAACCTTCAAGGACCCAAATAAGTTTGGTTACCTAAAAAAATTGATCTTCTTTTGTAGGTAAATTACAAAGCCGGGGGAAGGCATTGGGTGCTTGATACTAGGTGCCTACAACACATGACCGGTGATTCAAGAATGTTCAATTCAATCAACACAAATGAGAGCAATGGGGTTGATAGTATCACATTTGGTGACAATGGCAAAGGAAAGGTCAAATGACTTGGTAAGTTTGCAATATCCAATGACTTGAGCATTTCCAATGTGCTACTAGTAGAGAGCTTGAACTTCAACCTATTGTTAGTAGCTCAATTGTGTGATCTTGGTTTCAAGTGCATATTTGGTGTGGATGATGTAGAGATCATAAGTGTAGATGGCTCTAACTTGATGTAACACCCTAAAATTTGAATTTCTAGAAATGGACCTAAAAAGATTTAATTTGGAATTTTTGGTGTACATGAAATATAGGAAAATAAAAAATTTTCATTAAATTAAAATACAACATAAGGTAGCAACATGTTTGAGCACACATGCCATTGCATTTGATTTATTGGTTGAGTGGTTTTGATTGAAAATTCAAAATGGTTAAAATTGTTTTTGTAAATGAAATTAAAAATGGCTTTGAAATAAAAGAAAAGAAAATTATAAAATGAAAGAATTTAAAAAGTTATTCTCGAAAAACTTACCCAAAAATTTGTTCATGTTTGAATTAAAAAGTGTATTTTAAATCATATTTATACTCGATTCGGTTCATAATTGAATTTGTTTTGAATTAAGAAAAGAAAAAGGTTTTGGAAAAAATAAAACAGAAGAAAACCTCCTCTCTCTCATTTTGGCCCGAAGGCCCACGCTTCCTCTCCCCCACGGCCCGCTCCTTACCTCCTATCCGTCGACCCAGCTCATCGCCTGGCCCAGCGCGTGCCTTCCCTTCCTTCCTTTCCTCCTGCACGACCTGCTCCACAACCGGCCTGCTCGGCGGCCCTTTGCTCCACGCCCTTCCTCTACACCACGCGCGCCTGCTCATCGCGCGGTCTAGCTCAGCGCCTGGCCTACTTCGGTCAGCCCCGCGTGCCCACGCCCGCACGCACCGTCCACTCTCTCCCTTCCCTCGTTGCGATGTTGGACCCACCCGTCAGCCGGCCACGTTCTTTCCTTCTTCTCCCTTTCCTTCCTTTCCCCACTCCTTTCCTTTCTCACCGCCGATGATGGCGCTGCCATGCTCGGCAAGCCGCTGTGCCCATGCCCGTATGGCAGGCATCCAAATCGCCCGAGCACCCCGCTTCCCTTCCTCCTACCACAGCGCTGCCCGCCTACATAACCCGAGCTGACCCCCTCCTTCTCCCCTTTCCTCTGCTCACGCTCAAGCTCGCCACCGCCGCCCCGTAGCCCACTGCTCTACGCCTCAATCCTCGACGCCGACATGACCCGAGGCTCCGTCGTGTTCTCCCGCAACCGTAGGTGACTCCAATTCGATGATTTGGCCTTGTATTGCTCGGTTTCCCCTAACCCGCGCTATTGTTCTCTCTCTAGCCACCACCGTCGACGACTCACCCCCTCGGAACCCTCTCGGACACCGCAATCCATTCCTTCGACCTCTCATTGAGCTTCTCGTTCTTCCCGTGCTTTCCATTCACCAAATAACGCACTAGAACACCATATTGTAGAACACCCATCGCCGCCGGCCATGGCGTCACCGTGGAACCCACGCTCTGGCGCATTCCCCACCTCGGTTTGCATCCCCGTGTGTTCGCGAGGTCCTACGCTTCATGTACATGCATTCGGCTTCGATCGGCGAAGTCCAGAGCGCCGCACCGGCGTTCGCCGCCATGGTAGCCTCGCCGCCGACCATGGCGGGCTCGCCAGAGCCATGAGCAGCCGCCAGAATTCATCCCGAGCGTCCCATGGCGTCGGATTCATGTGAACGGCCAAGATTACATACTGGTTTGGGGGTAATCGATCCACCGTGGACCCATGGACCCGACGCACCGTGCCCGCGACAGCGCTGTGGGGGTATTAACCCCTATACCCTTATGGCTAGGCTTGGGTCGGCCCGGATCAGAGGGTCCGGTCCACTAAAAGACGACGCGTGGCCTAGCCAGCCTGTTCGTAGTTCCACACAAGGAGTCAAGACAGATTTGGTGATCAAGCAAGATCCTGGTCGGTTAGAATAGGAATCCTTATCTAGCCACCTATGGCAATTGTAACTGGCTAGGATTAGTTTCCAGATCTGTAGCCCTGTCCCTGGACTATATAAAGGCGGCGGGGATCCCTCTAAAAAACATCTCTCATTGACATACAGCAATACAATCAGACGCAGGACGTAGGTATTACGCCTTCTTGGCGGCCAAACCTGGATAAAACCTCATGTCTGACCTGCGTCACCATCTTGTTTGTGACTTGCGCATCTGTCTACCGACAATCTACTACCTTGGGCATACCCCTAGGTAGACTGCCGACCATATTTCGTCGATAGTGGCACGCCAGGTAGGGGGTGTGTGTACTGCTCTTCAAGCGAACAAGATGGTCATCATCCCCGGCTCCATGGCTACACCGAACGGCCTCATGTTCACCGTCGGTCAGATCACCTGGACCACTGGCTCCGACGACTTCATCGCCATGATCACAGAGGAGGCGCAAATTCAATCTGCGTCGACCATTGCTTCACCTGCATCGGCTATGGCTCCGACCACGGTGGATACGGCTCCGACCACGGGGATCTGGCTCCGACCACGGTGGATACGGCTCCGACCATGGGATATGGCTTCGACCATAGTGGATCTGGCTCCGACCATGTTGGATCTGGCTTCGACCATGCCCGCATCGCCTTCAGCCACACCGACAACCCATCGTCTGCTTCCTCGCTACAAAGGGAAGTAGATCGACAATGCCGACCTGCTCGACTCCATCGATCAGGTCAGCACCAAACTTGCCGAAACCCTAGCTCTAGTAAGTTCAATTCAAAGTCAACCTAATGAGTAGGTAACCGCTACCCACAACAGATGTACCCAACCAGCTCGGGCCAGTCATCCTGCACGACTCGGTACAAATCTCGTGGTCACATCTACTCCTGAAGGGCGCTCCGTTCATCACCGGCCAAACCTTGCGACGGGTCTCTGGCTCTCGAATACGAAGCCTCGATGGAGAACTACCAGGCCTAGCCCTACGGCCTGCAGAATGCTGCCTCCAACTATGCTTATAATATACAACGCTGCTCAGGTCTGCGTTCTGTACACCGTCCTCAGCCAAAGCCACGCAACTTCATCAACATGGTCCGGATTGAGGATTGTCAAGAAGGATCGGTCCACACAGTTCAAGAGGGTGGCTCGATCTCCTCGTCTGGCACCGCATCCAATGCCTCTGTTCGCACCGAGCTCCAGAATCACGACGATGAAGGCGTCGAATACGATCTGGATATCCCAGACCACGCCCCGAGATACCCGTGATTCCCATCCTTCCCACCAAGGCAGGGAGGCTTGATCAACGTTGTCAGTAATGACGAACCACCGGCAGTCAGCGAGATAGAGCAAGAAATGCTGGCATGTGAAGCATGCAATATTGATCGGTTTAATCGCTAACAAATTGAAGCCGAGGCAGAAGAAGCACGACGCATAAGGGTCCAGCCATGTGACCTCAACAATGCCTTCGACAGGGTGGGGGATAAATAGGTCTTCAGGACTCCAAGCGCCAACGTGGCTGTTGCTATGGCGACAATGCAACGGCTACCCAATACCCCGGAAACCTAGGCAATTCGTGACGATATACAAGCTTACCTGACGGCTACTATGGCCCAGACCGCAGAGATTGTAAATCAAGCCGGGCTCCATCCATCTCAGTCGAGTCAAGCCACAGCCGCCAATACTCAAGTCGCTCACAGTCACCTAACCAACATGGCTCGCGCAACAATGACCCATCAGACAACTATCAAGGCAGAAACGGTGGCCATGACGGTGATCAGGATGACAACCGCCATCAGGAGGACGACCACCATGATGTTTGGGACGACAACCGCCGAGACAACCGCAATAATCACCGCGAAAACTGTGGTCGCAGGGCTAATCTGGATGGCAACTGAGATCACCGTGATGGCAATAACGATCTCCGCCATTACCTCGGAGGACATGATCTGCGCGATCGCATCAACCAAAGAGCCAACGATCGTGCATCCCATGAAAACTATCGCCGTATGGAATATGATACTGTCCACGGCCCGCCGGGTTTGAAGCAGTTTACTCCGCACCTTCGCCAAGTCATATTGCCCAAGAACTTCAAGCTCGAAAAACTTCAGAAGTATGACGGCAAGGAGAACCCCGAATTATGGGTCATGCTCTATGAAACCGCGTGCAGATCAGCCATGGCTGACGAGCACGTCATGTCTAACTACTTCCCAGTCACTGTGGGTCATGTAGGTCACCAATGGCTGGTCAGCTTGCCAGCGAACTACTTCGACTCCTGGCAAGAACTCAAGCAAGCTTTCATCGACAACTTCATTGCCACTTGCGAGCAACCCTTGGTCAAGCCACGCATGTTTTGCAGTTAACCCCCGGGTTTTCAAGTAATTAACCCACAGTCCATAACAGTTCAAAATAAGTACATTTCAGTCCTATTTTTATTCACTTTAGACCCTATAGTTTCCATAAATAGTACGCGCAGTCCAGTAGCCATGTAAATTCATAATTTTAATTGTTTAATTCAAAATAAGTTCAGTTTATTTACAGAAATGTCATTGCACCTTATTTCATGTGTAACTTTTGCATTTTAAGTCCGATTTGACCCGTTCCAATTGTGTTAGGACCGTATTTATGTTTTCTACATGTTTATATTACTGTTAGGCATGTTTTCAATATTTAAAATTCATGGGTAGATTTAATCTATTATTTAACTAAAGGAAAACTTGTTTAAATCATGACTTATTCATTTTAACTCTGAAATAGTCCGTTCAAGTTGCATTGGTTTCATAACGACGTGACCTACGCATTAGTAACAATGTCAAAATCTCAAGAATTTCATGGGTTAAAGCACAACTTGAATAATAATTATGTCACTAGATTTATAAATAAAATGTAATAAATTCCACTTCGATTTTTAAAACCAAATATAAGTTTGACTTAATTCAACTTAAGTATTTTCTTTGAAATATCATATACATGCTTTTATATAATAAAATAAATAAAGCTTATGGTTTTCTATTTATAAACAAAATCTTCCGGTAGATGTATCTTTTCAACAGTAGCTCCGATTAGCGTGATTCCCGTGTCTGTGTGCTCGTAGCAATATGTAGATCTGTTTCAAATCATTTTTCCACTAGTTGGTGTATTGTTCTAATATGGCTATGTATGTATGTTATGCATGTTTGTTGAATGCTTGTGTGTTGTTCTAGGATCAAGTCTAGTCGGTGAACTATACGTGGTGAGTCCAGAAGCAGTTCTTGGAAGATTTGGACCAGAAGAAGATTTGATCTGAGTTTAAGGCAAGTATAGCATGGGACCATCCTTGATACCTATTCACCTTTAATAATTTAATTCATGTTGCATGTGTCTACCTTGGCAACTATAGTAATTTCCCTAGTTAATTGATATCCTAGATTCCTTGATACCTTTGGGTAATTGCATTGCGTAGTTTTTGCTAGTGCTTAACCAAAACTATGATCTTGTAACTTGACTAATAGAATATGCAATGAACACTAAAAGTTGTTTTTTAGCAACATGGAAATCGGGGGCTAGAGTATTTAGTTACTTTCTAAATGCTTCA
This sequence comes from Miscanthus lutarioriparius, assembly GCA_904845875.1. Taxonomy (NCBI): domain Eukaryota; kingdom Viridiplantae; phylum Streptophyta; class Magnoliopsida; order Poales; family Poaceae; genus Miscanthus; species Miscanthus lutarioriparius. Next base: position 63,910,956 of record CAJGYO010000004.1, on the reverse strand, counting down.
GATTCCTCTCCCTAAGGACTTATCTGTAAGTGATCATCCAGAACTTACAGTACAGCTATGAGAGCTATATCGCTCTGGCTTTAGCTCAGTATGAGGACCTTTTCTAGCTTGTTAGTGGTTACCTTTATGGCGCAAGAGAGGCTCCAACAGGTATGAACTCGGCCTACCAAGAGGGTGCACTTTGTTAGTCACTCCTTGGAGGGGGGGTTTATGCTTATTGATGGGGAAACCTTAGCGGCCCTAACTTGTTAGATGAACCTTTGAAAGGCTTCATAGTGAACCCTACTGACCTTCCTTGGTAGTGGGTCAAGAGGCTGATCATCTCGGGTGAAAGGGTAAATCACGACTCATAATGAAAGTGTACAACCTCTCCAGAGTGTAAAACTGTTATAATTGCCATGCTCACGTACACGAGTGGCCTTGGAACCCTTATGGAATAGAAATGATCACTAATGATTAATTGTTTATGCTATTCATTATTCATGTTTACCTGATCATGCGTTTATGGGCTTATGATAAATTTGTTGCTACACAATTGCTTAAAAAGATGACCTATTAAAAGTTAATCGTAGCAAACCAGTGTCAACCTTTTGAGCCTCATGAACCCCATGTTATATTGCTGAGTACGATATGTACTTAAGCTTGCTTTACTTTTCTATACTTTGGATACAAATCCCGGATGGGTACCAGATTGCTTGTCTGGAGGTGTTAGGCTTGTGGTCAACTAGTCAGTCGTCCCTGTGGATTTGGAGTCTTCACCTAAAGATCGGAGTTGTCTTTCCACTATCTATACTCTGAGGTTATATTCCTTATACTAATATGTTATGTAATAAGTATTGTCTTTTGATATTACCCTTATTTATGGCTATATATGAGATTTGACTTCCTAGGCTCACATATAGTGTGTATCTGGTTTTGTCTTTAAAACTGGGTGCTACAGTTGATATTCAAAGGATTTGGATATGAGAATCTATACTTGGTTGATTTCAATGCTAGAGAAGCTCAATTGACAACATGTTTGCTCACTAAGTCTAGCATGGGTTGGTTATGGCATAGAAGGCTGAGTCATGTTGGAATAAAACAATTGAACAAGTTGGTTAAGTATGATCTAGTTAGAGGCTTGAAAGATGTGACATTTGAGAAGGATAAGCTTTATAGTGCATGTCAAGCTGGAAAACAAGTTGGTAACACACATCCTACTAAGAGCATCATGAGCACATCTAAGGCATTTGAGTTGTTGCACATGGATTTATTTGAACCAATAACATACACTACCATTGGTGAAAACAAATATGGATTTGTGATTGTGGATGATTTCACTAGATATACATGGGTGTTCTTTCTTGTTGACAAGAGTGATGTGTTTGCAACCTTCAAGACATTCATCAAGAGAATTCACAATGAGTTTGAAACAACCATCAACAAATTGAGAAGTGACAATAGAAGTGAATTCAAGCACACAAGAGTTGATGATTAATGTGATGAGTTTGGGATTAGACATCAATTTTTGGCCAAGTACACTCATCAATCAAATGGCCTAGTTGAGAGGAAGAATAGAACTTTGATTGATATGGCAAGATCAATGTTGTGTGAATACAATGTTAGTCATTCAGTTTGGGCCGAACCAATCAACCATAGCAACCAACTCTATTGTCATCCCATGATGGAGAAGACACCATATGAGCTCTTGAATGGAAGAAAGCCCAACATTGCATACTTTCAGGTTTTTGGTTGCAAATGCTACATATTGAAGAAAGGCACAAGATTGAGCAAGTTTGAGAAGAAGTGTGATGAAGGTTTCTTGCTTGGATACTCAACTACTAGCAAGGCTCATGGAGTTTGGAATTTGGCTAGTGGTACTTTTGAGGAGGTTCATGATGTGGAATTTGATGAAACAAAGGGTTCCCAAGAGGAAGATAAGAATCTAGATGATGTGAGAGGCACTCAATTGGTCAATGCAATGAAGAACTTGGACATTGGTGATACAAGGCCTAGAGAGGTGATTGATGTTGAAGATGACAAGAATCAAGTGCTATCTAACTCAAATGTGCAAGCTAATGGTTCTCATGATCAAAATCAAGCTAGTACAAGTGAAGACAAAGTGCAAGATCAAGTGGCTAGTTCTTCATCTCAACCAAATGAGCAATCAAGTGCAAGCAATCAAGTTCAAGTGCTTCGACCAATTAATATTGCAAGAGATCATCCATTGGATTTTATCATTGGTGATATCTCAAGAGGTGTGCAAACAAGATCAAGATTGGCATCATTTTGTGAACACTTCTCATTTGTGTCATCTATTGAACCCAAGAAGATAGATGAGGCTTTGTTGGATGTTGATTGGGTGAATGCTATGCATGAAGAGCTAAAAAACTTCACAAGAAACCAAGTATGGGAGTTAGTTGAGAGGCCTAAGGATCATAATGTGATTGGAACCAAATGGGTCTTTTGGAACAAGCAAGATCAAGATGGGATAGTTGTAAGGAACAAAGCAAGATTAGTGGCTCAAGGTTACACTTAAATTGAAGGTCTTGACTTTGGAGAAACATATGCCCAGGTTTCATGATTGTAAGCAATTAGGATCTAGTTAGCCTATGCTTGTGCCCACAACATCAAGTTGTACCAAATGGATATGAAGAGTGCATTCCTCAATGGGTACATCAATGAGCTTGTGTATGTTGAGCAACCTCCCAGTTTTGAAGATGAGAAGAAGACCAACCATGTCTACAAGTTGAAGAAGGCTTTGTATAGCTTGAAGCAAGCACCAAGAGCATGGTATGAGAGATTGAGGGATTTCCTACTCTCTAAGGGGTTCATTATGGGAAAGGTTGACACCACTCTCTTCACCAAGAAGATTGGCAAGGACTTGCTTGTGTTGCAAATCTATGTTGATGATATCATATTTGGATCAACCAATCAAGATTTTTGTGAGGACTTTGGAAAGATGATGGCTAGTGAGTTTGAGATGTCCATGATTGGAGAGTTGAGTACTTCCTTGGTCTTCAAATCAAGCAAATGAAGAATGGCACATTTGTGAGTCAAGGAAAGTACATCAAAGACATGCTCAAGAAGTTTGGAATGGATGATGCTAAAGCTATTAGTACACCAATGGGGACAAATGGAAACTTGGATAGTGATGCTAGTGGCAGCATGGTGGATCAAAAGACGTATCGATCTATTATTGGAAGCCTACTCTATGTGACAACATCAAGGCCGGATGTGATGTTTAGTGTATGCATGTGTGCAAGATTTTAAGCCTCGCCAAGAGAAAGTCATTTGAAGGCAATAAAGAGAATATTGAGGTACTTGAAGCATACATAAAATGTTGGATTGTGGTATCCCAAAGGTGCTAGATTTGAGTTGATTGGATATTCAGACTTTGATTATACGGGATGCAAAGTTGAGAGAAAGAGCACATCGGGCGCATGTCAACTATTGGGAAGTTTACTTATCTCTTGGTCATCAAAGAAGCAAAATAGTGTAGCACTTTTCATAGCCGAAGTGGAGTACATTTCGGTCAGTAGTTGTTGTGCTCAATTACTTTGGATGAAGGCTACTTTGAATGATTTTGGAATCAAGTTCAAACAAGTGCCATTGCTATGTGACAATGAAAGTGCCGTGAAGCTCACCAACAACTCGGTTCAACACTCAAGAACAAAGCACATAGATGTCCACCATCATTTCACAAGAGATCACCAACACAAAGGGGACATTTGCATTGAGAGTGTGGGCACCGATGATCAACTTGCTGATATCTCCACCAAGCCACTTGATGAGAAAAGGTTTTGCAAAATAAGGAATGAATTGACATACTTGACTTCTCAAATATGTGTTGATGCACCCCCATTATATGACATGCCTCTCCTTTGAGCAAAGTAAGGTAAAGTTGATTGACATGTCATTCATCCATTGATAAGGACTTGTTTAGTGCATCTAGTCATTGCTATCAAGTCTTAGGCTCATTCATGAAAAACAAATGGATTTGATGCTTGTATGGTAAGACTATTGCTTGTATGCTTGAAATGATCTAGTGGTAGCATATGACATGTTTGTAGGCATGTGAACCTAGTGTTTAATCTAGAGAATGAGCTATAAGTGTTTAACTCAACATGGTACAAGATAACCCTTATTTGGAGGTGTGAAGAAGCTTGTCCTTGGATCAAACTGAGTTAAATATATTTTGTAAGTGATCTAGATTGAACCAAATTGGGAAAATGATCCTCACTTCAGATGGTTTCACCCCAACCTATCTAAAATTGTAGGTTGCATTTGGATGTGCATTACATATGTTTGCTTACATGGCACAACTTCTAAAATTCCCTATCCTTGCTTGTGTGGTGTATGCTAGATTCTAGGAAATGTTTGATGAAATGAAAACTAGCATGCATAGGATAGCTAGATATTCCTTGATCTTTTACAAGCGGTACTAGAACCTTGCTTCTAATGTTGATCTCTACCTAGTTTGTCTTTGCTTTTCAAGTGGCATCTAGCAAACCATGGTGCTAAGGATGGTGTTCAAATAGCAACTCCGATTGGTATCACGCTTCAAAGGTCAATTATTTACACCTTAGCATCATTTGGTTGCTATTACTCTCCCGAACTTCCAATCCATGCAAATGTGCAAGCTTTCAAATCCAAACTCTTAGCACATATGTAGGGGGAGCTAATACTACCAACTTGGGTTTATGAAACTTGTCCATAACCTTTACACATGGTAATATGCTTGGGCAAGCAACATGAATCCAAAAAGATTTCATTGAATATGTTTGCAAATAAGGTTGTCATCAATTACCAAAAAGAGGGAGATTGAAAGCCCTAGTTTGGTTTTAGATAATTCATGAAACCTATGGACTAATCCTTGTACTAATTGTGTAGACATGAAAGTTTGGTTTTGGATAATTCATTAGAGTACGGAATAGAGTTATTACAAACCAAGTTCGATAGATAGTAGCGGAAGCAAATTAAAGTTCAAAAGTAGCATTTGCCAACATAGTTCAAATACAGTGCCAACAGATGATCACAGTCCACAAAAGCATATAGAAGGATTATTAAAGATGCCAACCCAAGGCTCACTCCTCATCCACGGTGGGATAGAAGCAATTCTTGCAATAGCCGTGATAGACGGTACCATCTGCAACAATGGGAATAAAAACCTAAGTACGAGAAGGTACTCAGCTAGACTTACCTATCATAAACCAGAAATAAATTGACTCCAAGGATTATGCAAGGCTTTATAAGTGGAGTTAGCTTGACAATATTTTTGCATGAAAAAAGATTAACTCAGTTATACAGTTGTACTTAGGTCATCAAGTTAATTATAGCTATTCATCTCTAGATTAGCAACTATCCTGTGCCAAACATGTGGTATATCATTTAAGAGCATACAATAGTAACCATAGCCGGTGTAGTAATTCCATCTTTATCCGAACCATCACATTCCATAATACAATTACTATGATGTTGGAGCTAGCCAAGTTTCTCACTGTCCGGGAGAGACAGTTATTCGAATCGATTTCAACCAGCTGGGAATTTATTCCTAACACAAACCTAGGCAGACCAGATCAACGGTCACCTTAGGTCACCTTTGGTACAACTCAAGTCCACATTTTGCGGGTTCGCCTAGCGCCGCACAATCAGGGACAACCAACTGTCAGGACATTCAGGCCTGGCCTACCCTTGGGCTCACCTTTGGCTCCCCGCACATCCTTACTACCATCCAGAGTGCGCACTCTAACAGAGCGGGGCCCAGGTTGAATTGAGCTACTCGGCTTCGTGGTCGAAACGAGTTATCCGACCAGCTAAGTGATAGGCATGCGTTCAATCTTGTTAGAAGTGCCAACAACGGTACGGTCCTTAATCGGCACAGACAGAATCACATGAGTCAACCTACACATAGACTCTGCCCAACCTCCATTTATTTTACCCCATGGTTCTTTTCCATGATAGCAAATATAGCCAACTGTGCTTCGGTATCCACCTATATCTCATAGGTGACAGGAAATCACCTGACTTATACCTGTCTAAGCAGGGCTAAGCATATATTTGATCCCGAACCTACACAGGGTTAAAGGTGTATATATCTGGACAAGGTAGTTCCATGCATCAAGTGTTTCTAGTCAACTCTTATAACCTAATGCATCAATCATAAAGGACTCAAGTAATATTTTGTAAAACACTAGGAGACTTAGAATGCTCCGGGGCTTGCCTTTGAGAAAAGAGGTGGGGCGGTGATCTAGGCACTCAGGGAGCTCTTATGGATTTTGCTCCTCTTCTTCGGGAGTTGTGGCTTGAGGAGTCTCCTACTGATCCCCTTCCTCTTCTTCGTTGAATTCCAGCAACGTTATCTCCACGGTCGATCCTATATGCATGATCATGGAATAAGATATTGCGAATGCATGTATGACGACACGTATAATATGATAAGAAGTGATGAATGCATCCTTGTAAGTATTTTCAACAGCGTGGTATCAAAGTAATAACAAGTGCATCCTATTCTACTGAGTAGGTGTATATCTCTTCTTTATTATTTAAGCAAACACTTCTGCAATTCATTTACCGAACTACAAAACAACAGCTACTTGTTTTAACCATAGCTGGAGTTGTATACATCAAAATCATATGGTTGTGGACATTCTGGAAAGCTTATGAAATTGTCTACAACTTTCTTTTAATACTCTTAAGGTGATTCAAAAGTTATCTAGGTTAAACAATTCAGTCAAACAAATCTGTCCAGAGAACAAACAATTAGGGAAGCTAACTTCTAACAGCCAAAACTCTTAAACCCTAAGGCCTATGACTATGAAAATTTAACAAAATTTATATTATTAAGTTATCTACAACTTTGTTATTAACAAGTTTTATAGAAAAGATCATTATCAACATGAAATCATCCACTCAACCGAAACTATACATGCGACCATTTATTTGAATTATAAAGCAATAATTAATTAGTTGCATACAACCAATTACTTCTAAGCCTTACTACTAACTTCAACAGTTCATATGTATCACAAGCACCATAGAAAACATCATGGTCAATCACAATTTGTTTACTTAAATGCCTTTATTAATTTAATTAAATAATTAAAGGAAATAAAAAACATACACCAAATGTGCACAATAAATTCTCATAAAATTACAGTAGCTTCCTAGTGCTCACAATAGACTACTGTAAACATTTCATACCATTTGGATATGTATAACATCCTATGCAAAAATGACAAGCTAGCAACATCTATTTTAGTGAAAATAGTTAACCCTATAGAAAAGTGTCAAACAACACAGTTTATATTTTTCCTAGCTTCATACTAGTGCAATACTACTGTACAAAAATTTGCATATCAATATGTTACATATTTTTATCCCTACAATTTTCTCAAAAAATGCCATTTATTAATAGATAAATAGAAAGATCATATTTCAATCAAGTTTACTGCAAGATTAATATTTTTTCTAGCTAGAGCATGTCAACACAAGACTAGCAAAATTGGAATCATAATTTTATCACATTTCTAGCGCAAGATATATAATTTACAAGATTGTAAACATTCAAAAAGCATTTATCTAAATAGATTTTAGTCACAAAAAAAACTATAAACTGTACATCTCAAATTTTTATAAAGTACTACACTTCAATAGGAACACAACAAAATTTGGTTCACCAAAAATAAACATCTAGAACTCCACTTATGACTTTTCAAAGTTTGCATTCAAATCTAAATAAATGAACTAGCTTTCATCCTACAGCCGCTGACAGCTAGGACCCTTGCGTCAGTCGGGCCTGCGCGTCAGTGACACAGAAAGCAGGGGAGCGGCACAGATCGGCCGGAGTTCACTGACGGCGAGCTCTCCGGCGACGGCACCGGAACCTCGATGATCCCCGTGACCTTGCGCACACGATAGGGTAGCTAGGTGGATGGATTAACGAAGCTAAGGACGACGACGACGGTCATGGTGGTGCGGCGGACACAGTCGATGGCGAGCCACTGGAGGTGACCGAGATGACGCCATCTAAGGTTTGTCCTAGCTTCTAGGCACTACAGTGAACCTATTGCTCACTCAATCGTGGCACGCGGTGGTCGGAGGTGGCCCGACCATGGCAACGTGCCATGGCGGTGAAACGCCGGCGAGGCCATGCGCTGCACAGAAGCCTTACCGGGCCAGGCTTAGTAAGGAAAGCGGTGCAGTGATGCGGTGGGAGTACGTTGGAGCTATGGCGGTGGCGAAGGAGCTACGCAAGCGCAAGGCGAGGCCGAGCGGTTGGCAATGGCATTGGCGGTGCTGCGCTATGGGCAGGGCGAAGGCGGAGGAAGTTAGGGAGAGTGACGGAGCGCGAGGGACTGACCGAGCCGAGCCGTGCATGGTCGCCTTATGCATGCGCCAGCACACCATGGCATGGGTCCGACGATGGCCAGCGGCAGCCATGCGGTGGCCAAGCCTTGGCGCCGGTCGGCCACTACGGCACGACGCGCGATGGCCATCAGAGTCCGTGATCCGGTCTAATGGCGTGACTTAGTGAAGCTCCAACTCCTAATCCGTGGATCATTAGCAAATTCTTCCTTAACCAAAGTTGTAGACCTATGTACCATCTCCAATTTCTCTTAAAGGATCAAGTTCTAATTCTTAATGAATGTAGAGTAAAATCATCACCAAGTTGGGTACGTCAACACTGTCAGCGCAAAAGACTTAGCAAAATTTCCTAAGTGCTAAAAACAGTGAAATCTTGATTCTTGTGAGCTAAATTCAAGCATGTTAGGAGTTGAACTAGCCTATGACCCAAAAATAAAAGTTGTTGCTCTCATCAAATACTACAACTTTGCTTTAGTGCACACATTCAAGCAAAGGCTCTATGACATAGTTCAAACTAGGTCAAACATACCACTTTCAAATGATGACTTACACTAGAATTATGACTTAGAGAACAAACTAGCCCTAGTCATGAATACCAAAGTTGTTCATAGTGACATTCTGAATATATTTAGGGTATTCCTAAGGTCACACAAGCATTTCATATATTGATTACATATAAAACTTCCTAGGTCAACAAGTATATCATCACTTAGGAGCTTAATTACATAAAGTGATCTACATGAACAATGTTCCATTAGTCATCCTAAGTGTGGCTAAGGTGTTTTAGTAACTAACATCAACCACTTACACTTATTCACACATTATCATAAGCATACACCTATAGAAACATAAAATAACAAGGCATGTTTCACATGTTTCAGTTGTATGTTTCATATGTAAAAGCTTATATATGAATGCTTGATGATTATGCTCATGCAATGCAAGTCAAATTATGCAAGCCTAACACCTAGGGTGTTACAGCCCCTCCCCCTTATAGAAATCTCATCCCAAGATTTGCAAGACCTACCATTCTTGGAAAAAGGCGGGATAAAGCTCACGTAAATAATCCTCTCGTTCCCACTTGGCATCTTGTTCACTGTGATTATTCCACACCACCTTATAGAACTTAATGACCTTACTCTGGGTTACTCTTTCCATCTCTTCTAACACTCGGATTGGTTTCTCTTCATAGGTCAAATCCGATTGGAGCTTAATGTTGGTGGGTGCAATGGCTTCCTCAGGTATACAAAGACATCTCTTCAACTGAGAAACATGTAAGACATCGAATATGACACTCATCTCTAGAGGAAATTATAACTTATAAGAGACATTCCCCTTCTGTTTAGTAATATTGTATGGCCCTACATATCTAGGCGCAAGCTTTCTTTTCACTCCAAATCTCTGTACTCCTTTCATGGGTGACACTTTCAAATATACATAGTCTCCCACTTCAAAAGTCAGTGGTCTTCTTCTTTTATCAGCATAACTCTTTTGTCTTGACTGAGCTGCTTTCATATGCTATTGTATAATGTGCACTTGCTCTTCAGCTTCAGTGACAAAGTCAATACCAAAGTATCTTCTTTCGCCAGGCTCAATCCAATTCAACAGAGTTCTACATTTTCTACCATACAAGGCTTCAAAAGGAGCCATCTTGATGCTGGCTTGATAACTAGTGTTGTAGGAGAACTCAGCTAAAGGTAGCCATTTCTCCCATGAACCCTTGGAAGATATAACACAAGCTCTCATCAAATCTTCTAAGATCTGGTTCACTTGCTCAGTCTGTCTGAAAGTTTGTGGATGATATGTTGTGCTTCTGATTAGTTTAGTCCCCAAAGCCTGATGCAAGTGCTCCCAGAAACAAGCTATAAACTGTGGTCCCCGATCTGAGATTATAGTCATGGGTATTCCATGTAGTCTCACTATCTGAGAAACATACAGCTCAGCGTACTTGCCTGCATGATATGCTGTGTTAACCGGTATAAAATGTGCTGACTTGGTGAGGCGATCTACAATGACCCATATGGAATTGTGACCTTGTGGTGTCAGTGGAAGGCCTGTGATAAAGTCCATACTGATTTCTTCCCATTTCCAACCTAGAATAGACAAAGGCTAAAGTAATCCAATAGATTTCAAATGAACAGCCTTTACTCTACTGCAATTATCACACCTAGCAACATAGGCGGTGATCTCTTTCTTCATCTTAGTCCACCAAAAACGGGTTTTCAAATCTTGATACATTTTGCTACTACCCGGGTGGATATACAACTTGGACGAAAGTGCTTCATCTAAGATTGGATTTCTAAGCTCATGGTCTTTCGGTACCACAAGTGGGTCCTCAAACCATAGCACACCTCTTTCATCTAATATGAAATGCTTGGTTTCTTGTTCTTGCATCTTTCTCTTGATGTGAAATATACCTACATCTGTCTTCTATAGTTCTATGATTTTGCTCTCAAGTGAACAACTGATAGTTATATTGTGCAGTACAACAGGATGTAGCAAATTAAATCCATCCTCCAACAATTCTTCCAAAGTGTTGCAATGAGATTTCTGACTAAGTGCATTTGCTACAACATTGGCTTTCCCTGAATGGTAGTGCACTTCTAAATTGTAGTCATTAATCAACTCTAACCATCTTCGCTGTCTCATGTTCAGCTCAGGTTGGGTAAAGATATATTTGAGACTTTTGTGGTCAGTATATATGTGACATACATTGCCCAACAAATAATGTCTCCATATCTTTAACGCATGAACAACTACTACAAGCTCTAAGTCATGAGTAGGGTAATTGACTTCATGCTTTCTCAACTACCGAGAAGCATAGGCAATAACTCTTCCTTCTTGCATGAGCACACACCCCAAGCCTACATGCGATGCATCACAGAACACATCAAAAGGCTTTTCAATGTCGGGTTGTGCTAAAACAGGAGCTATAGTTAACAGAGTCCTTAGGGTGTGAAAAGATGCTTCACACTATGTTGTCCAATTGAACTTCTCATCTTTCTGAAGTAGTCTAGTCATGGGTTCAGCTATCTTGGAGAAATCTGGAATGAAACGACGATAGTAACCTGCTAACCCTAGAAAACTCCAAACTTCATGAACCAAAGTCAGGGCCTTCCAATCCATGACCTCTTGTACTTTAGATGGGTCTACCGAAATTCCATCCCTCGATAAGATGTGACCCAAGAAAGGTACTTTACTCAACCAAAATTCGCTTTTGCTAAACTTGGCATATAACTTATGTTCCCTCAATCTAGACAGAACAATTCTCAAATGCTCTGCATGATCTGCCTCATTCTCCGAATAAATCAAGATATCATCGATAAACACAACCATGAACTTGTTGAGCTTGGGCATGAATACCAAATTCATCAAGTACATGAAGTAGGCAGGAGCATTAGTCAGTCCGAAAGACATGACCAAATACTCATACAAGCCATACCTAGTGGAGAAAGCTATTTTAGGTATATCCTTTGGCTTGATCTTTATCTGATGATAGCCTGATCTCAAGTCAATCTTGGAAAATACCTTTGCTTTTGCCAATTGATCGAACAAGATATCGATACAAGGCAAATGATACTCGTTTTTAATGGTCACAGCATTAAGTGGCCTATAATCCACACACATTCTCAAGGACTTGTCCTTCTTCTTTACAAACAATGCTGGACATCCCCATGGAGACGAACTAGGTGGAATGACACCTTTGTCCAATAGTTCTTGTAACTAAATTTTAAGTTTAGCTAGCTCATTTGGTGGCATCCTATAGGGTCTGCTTGAGATAGGTGCCGTACCTAGCACTAACTCAATCATAAACTCCACATCCCTATTAGGTGGTAAACCTGGTAACTCATCTAGGAATACATCAGGAAACTCACAAACCACTGGAATATCGCAAAGGGTAGTGGCTTGGATAGCACAAGACAAGTTCTGGAGTTCAAATTTTTGGGAAAGTGGTACTAGAAAAGCGTTACCTCCCTTGGGTTCTGTCAACATAATAGTACGAGTGCTAGTGTCAATGAGAACACCATGATCGCTCATCCAATTCATGCCTAAGATTACACTTATGGATAATCCGAGCAATACTATCAGATCCATCGTATACTCCCTCTCTTGTATAGAGATGAGCACATTTCTGACTATCTTATTTGTAGAGATAGTAGCCCCAGCTGAACTTACACTATAATCACCTTTGCTTACCTCAATTACTTTCTGATCATGTTTAGATGCAAATGCTTGGCTCATAAATGAATGAGAAGCTCCCGAATCAAATAAAACAATGGCGGGATGCTTGTTAACAAGAAACATACCAGCAGTGACAACCTCTTCTGTGGGAACCTCTTCAACAGCGGTGTAGTGCATGTACCCAGGACGTGCCTTAGGATTTGCCTGCCTTTGATTTCCTTGGTTCTGATTGTTGTTCTTCTTAGGACAGGGGCATTCCTTGTCCCAATGATCCACTTGATTATAGTTGAAGCAAGGTTGATTGCTCTTGGGTCCTATGGAGCTTCCTTGCCCTCCATTCCCCTTGGGTAAGGCAATGGTGAACGCCTTATGGAACACCTTATGAGGTCAGCTGTTCTGAGCTTTTGGTGGAGGAGGCCTAAACTTGGGTGCTGGTGGTTGAAACTGTGGCCTAGCTGCCATTGGAGCTCTAGACTATGAAGACCCTGAGGCACCTACCTTAGCTACCCTCTTGCGGCCCTTTGCTACTACATGTAGATTGTTGTGGTTCTCCTGAGTCAATGCATCACTGATGAACTCATTGTAAGTAGCACACCTAGAGTTGGACATAGTCTTCATCAACTTAGTGCCAAGACCTCTCTTGAAGCTTTCGATCTTCTTTTCTTTGGTGTCAACAAAACCTGGGGCATAACGAGACAGATTGTTGAAAGCATGCATATACTCAGTAAGGGTCTTGGTCCCTTGTGTGAGCCGCATGAACTTAGATGCCTTCATGCGCATCAGCCTTGGGGGAATGTGATGTCCCCTAAAGGCTAACTTGAACTGCTCCCATGTGACTTGTGCATTGGCAGGTAGAGAGGATATGAAATGGGTCCGCCAAATCCCGGCCGGTCCCTATAGCTGATGGGACGCATATTTTGCCTTTTGGTGCTCGGTGCCCCTCAGCAGATAGAACTTTTGCTCAATAGTGTTGAGCCACTCATCCGCCTAGAGCAGTTCCTCGGCCACCTTAAAGATAGGAGGCTTGGTATCCAGAAAATCCTTGAAGGTGCTATACTGATTTGGCTCAGGTCCCTGTTGCTGTTGGCGAGCATGAGTCGTGTTCTGTGCAATGAGGCTCATGGTTTCCTCCATAATCCTCTGGCTTCCCAAGAACTGGGCAAAAAACTCATTAGCAGACGGTGGTGGCAGTGGTGGTAAGTCACCATCATTGCCCTCTTGGCTGTTACCTGCTCCGGCATGAGTGCGAGTCATCTTCAAAGTTGCAACAATAAGTGATTATTGGATGATGTCAAGAGATTGCAGATGAATTGTATAATCATGCCAAACAGAAATTACATGAGAGAATCTTAAATTCATACAATAAAAACAGAGGCATAATAATTCATTCTCGCAACATGACACCACCAATTTGATCACTTATCGGGCTCGCAGCGCGTTAACATACAAGTCATAATCACCAGTAAGATGAAACTGGAATTGCATTAATGTTCAACCCAACGTGAAATAACATGCAAAGTACCAATATTACATGAAAGTTCAACCAAAATTACCAAACTTCAACTACACGTCCATTATATAATAGCGGGGATACATCTAGCGTTTCCACTAGTCACTAGGCGAATCTAATCTTCATTATGATCACTGTCGAGGTCGGAGATAGGATCATCCTCATTCTCTGGCTCCACTTCTTCCTCATCCCAACCGTCATCTTCCACTAACATATTTGGATCTTCGTCTTCAAGGATGGGGTGCAATTGGTTGTTCAGATAATGCACCTCATGTTGAAGATCCATCACTACATGCTGGGCCTATGCAAGCTGCTAGCGCAAGTCCCTCTCAGCACGGTCCTACATGGCACTCATGGCGCGGGTTCTATCTCATTCTGCTTTCACTGAAGCGGCACGGTTGTTCACTAGGTTTCGTTGGCGCATAGCTGTGGACGCCTCGGCACGGGTGTCCTACAGCTACTCTCGTAGTCCTGCTAACACTACTTGATCATCCGCTCTTGCCTCTTGGGCTGCATCTCTCTGTTGATCCACTTGCTCCATTTGGGTGTGGAGATTTCCCAAAGCTACATAGGCTTGATGGGTTTCCCATCGAGCCTCACTTGCTGCCTTCTTGTGCTTGCGCACATGCTTCTTGAGCTTATGTTGTGCGGCTTTGGCCCTCATGCGCTTATCCATGCAAGTGGTATATGACTCCTACCAGAAATCCCTGGTGTCCTAACGAGTATAGAACATCTTCATCACTGCAAACATGGCACCCATAGTGGGACCAAAACTATCTACTCGCTCATCCCAATGTCGGATCAATGCATTGTGGTTGCGTTGTGCCCACACTGCTGTGGACGGATCCACCCATGGAAAAACACTAGCGGCACTGCCGATAAGTTCATCCCCATGCTACTGACAGATCTGACTCAGTACCTCGAAGGCTACTACATGGGTAACCTCCCAAGGAGTTCTTCCTTTAGATTCCTCCTTCCATTCCTGCTAGAAGGGTGCTTGTGTGTGGGCTGGTATGGTTAGCCACACTTCATACCATGGCTGTCTCTCTAGGTATTCTTCATTCCAGTGATAGAGGGGCAGTTCATAATACCCCGCATAGTGCAAGACCCTCCAAAGTAGAGTAGGAGTTCCAAACATCATCAGGAAACTCTCACTTCCAGCCAGTGCTGCCATCTGTACCAACAACATATGCAATTCTTGTGAGATGAAGTCATAATGGATAAGAGTTACATAACCGAGTAAGAAATCTATAAGGGGAGGAACAATGCAAGTATTTGAATAATGATTTATCATGATGCATGCACGTTCCATACGTCCTTACAAACTTAGGAAAAATTATTTCTAATGACATACACGGTGGCATATATACGTTCTCTCATATATATTATAGCTAATCGGGCTACACGTTTCGTTGTTAGTGTACCTACACAAGAGTTTCATTTTAGCCCAACCCCACAATTATATATGCAGAATATAAAGTTGGGCTCTAGGTTGTAATATAAATACTTCCATATATGTATACCCATACGATGGAGGCCATTCAGGCTCAGATGGTATAGGCTGATCAGCAGAGGGACGCCGCCATTCATCGCGTAGAGGCGTCAGAGGAGGCCAGGACAAGGACTATGGTTCTAGCTAGTCAGCAGGCGATAGAGTTTGGTCACATGGAGCAGGAGTACATGCGTCGGCTTCAGTAGGCCCAGAACACCATCGCTGAGCTTTAGCACAACATCCACTGCCTCAACAATATCATTGACCCCATTTCTCCCCAAGATGTAGAGGAGGAGGACCCAGATATGTTGATTGAGGATGATGGTTGGGAGGAGGTTGAGGTCGAGCCAGAGGAGGATGTTGTGCCCATGGAGGACAACGATGATGAGCCTATGTCTGACATTGACAGTGACCACTCGGACGAGTAGAGTAGCCATAGAGACATGCTAGTTGCGCTAGATGCTTTCTTTTGTGATCTTAAGTAATGGACATGCAATCTAAGTCTCGGTTCAATAAATGTAACTTTGATGTAACTTTGGAACCTTGTATGGGTAGTTCATGACGGTGCTGAACATTAAGAAAAGTCTAGTTCTGTTTTGCTGGCAAAATTTTGGCATGTATGTGAACGCCTTACTAGAATGCCAAGTAATAATATTGGTGATACTATGTTGTGAAAATGAATTATTGTGCCGCTGTTTTATTGTATAAATTTATTATCTCTAGTGAATTCAGTTTGGCATAATTATAAAATTCTTCTACAATTATTTGGCATCATCTAATAATTACTTGAAATTCTATAGATTACGCGCACCCATGGTTAGGGGTTGACTGACAGTCAGGATGGTAACAACAATCCACCCCCACCACCGCCACCCAAAGCAATGGAGTTCTTTGCTTAATTTCTGGGGAACCAGCGTGCTATGGAGGAGATGTTGCACAATATCATGCAGAATACCATACGTGGGGGACACTAGCATCAGGGCCCAGAACCCAACCAGTATAGCACCTTTAAGGATTTCTTGGACACAAAGCCACCCATCTTCAAGGAAGCAGAGGAACCCCTACAAGCGGATGAATGGTTAAACACAATTGAGCAGAAGTTTCTCCTTCTAAGGGTCACAGAGCAGATGAAGGCTGAGTATGCCTCACACTAGTTGTAGGGACCTATAGGCATATGGTGGACCCACTACTTGTCTGCTTTACCTACCGGTGCTAACATTAGTTGGGATCAGTTCAAGACAGCCATTAGGGGACATCACATACCCCCAAGGCTTATGAGGATGAAGGCTATAGAGTTCATGAAGCTCACTCAGGGCACCACGACCCTCACTGAATATATGCATGCTTCCAACAATTTGTCAAGGTATGCTCCTGAGTTTGTGAACACTGAGGAGAAGAAGATTGAAAGTTTCAAGCGAGGACTTGGTACCAAGCTGATGAAGACTATGGCAAATTCTAGGTGTGCAACCTACAATGAGTCTGTTAGTAATGCTCTTACCTAGGAGATTCAGAACAATTTGCATGCTGCAGCTAAAGGCCACAAGCGAGCCTTTGAGATAGGTTCATCCCAGTAGAAGGCTCCTATGGTAACTAAACCTCAGTATCATCCACCTATGCCCAAGTTCAAGCCACCATAGAAGAAGGCACAGCCTAATCAGCAGTAGAAGGTGTATCATAGGGCTTTCTCTATTGCTCTACCAAAGGGAAGTGTAGGGCATGGAAGCTCAGGGACGCTAAAGCACAACTAACCATGCTTCAATTGCAACAAGCCCGGTCACATTGCAAAGGAGTGCCCTTATCCTAATAAAGGCAACAACCAGAACCAAGGAAATCAGAGACATTGTACATGTGCTCTTATAAATTGGTTGGTTCTATGACAATCGGCCCCAGCGGCAACTGGGAGATCATGGAGGCGGTGTAGGATCATCCTATGTTGATCGCGCTAGTACCTGCAATGACATCTTTGATCCTGATGCCATGCCATCGATCAATTGGGTCACAGACCGCTTAGCAAAATGCTAGCTCCTCATGGATTTGGTATTAGATCAATCTAGAGCGAGCGATGAAGTTCCTGCACTCCAAGATCACCAAGCTACTGCAATCGAGTGACCTGCTTGGCCACATCATTTGAGGCGGCTAGATTCTGATATGGTGATCATGGCCACTCTAGAGGGGCGCATGGTGCGGCACCAACCACTTCCTACTACCGGCCTACGTAGGCCCCCATGGAGAACCCACCAAAGCCCTATCCCTTTGGGCTAGAGGGTGCGGGATCCATGTACCAGAATGACATCCACCACCTCTTTGCCGACCACGTCGAGCGCGACTACGTCACCGACCTCTACATGATTGATCCGACTAAGTCCGATCAGCCCACGCCTGTGGTCAATATGGTGGCTATTCGCCAGCTTATGGATGACTCCCTCCACGATGTCCTGAGCCTCGGTGATTACTCCGAGAGCTCAACCAAGACTGCATCAAGCTTCCCTACTTTCCTTCTAGGGTTTGGTGGCATGATTTTCCACGTCAGGCACAACAGCGCCACCAGGGACGGTGAAACATTCGATGAGTGCAACTCTCACCTGGCGAAGAACACCAATCACTAACATCACTGAGATGTAGAGGCAGCCGACGGGGGCGACATGGATGGACATGGCCCACCGCACCGTAGGTGTAATTTGGAGGAGTTCGACATGGTGGGCGACCAGTCTGTCCACTAGACCCCAAGCGCCAATCTCACCGTTGCTTTCAATGAGCTCGAGAAACTTCATCAAACTCTAAATGTCAAGAAGGTCCAAGTGCATATCATAGCAGCTCAAGTCTAGGTCAATGAGTTCTGGAACCCTGACCGATCTTATTCGACCACGTCGGCTCATAGCCACCGCTCCCGCCGCGACGAAGGAAGTCAACATCAAGGCATCGACCACCCCAGCACCAAGGCGGCGGACCCTATCTCTATAGAGGATCTAGGGGCAACTATGAAGGACATTTGCCAAAACGTGCGCCGTCTGTGCCCTCTGGGAGGCCAGGGTGGCAACCACGATGCCAATCAGGAGGTCAATCAACTCCTACGCGATGCCCGCGAGCTCATCAACACCAATCTTGTTGCACGAGGTCGCATCAAGATCAGTAGGTTCACATGGTATGAGGCAGAGACGGAACGCCGATGATAGTTCGATGAAAAGCATAGAGCACCTTTTGCACCCCACACACCACCCATCGCCCCCCTCATAGTGAGGCTCTGAGCCATCCGATGGCCTGCGGGCTTCAAGATCATCGGGGCGAACACCTACGACAGCAAGGCAAACCCCGCATAATGGGTAACTCTCTATGAGATTGCCATGAGAGCCACGGGTGGGAGTGAATATATCTTGGCAAACTACCTGCCTATCATGCTCAACTAGTCTATGAACAACTAGCTTCTTAGCCTGGGGAGAATTCCATTTGATCTTGGGATGACCTCAAAAAGGTCTTCACCGAGAACAACATGGCTACATGCGAGTAGCCTGGCACCAAGTATGACTTGGAGAAGCTTCACCAAACCTCCAGGGAGTCCCTTCATAACTTCATCAAGTGCTTCTTAGAGATAAGGACCTCTATGTCCAACATCAGCAATGCCGTGGCTATCGCCGCACTCACCAAAGGGCTACAACACGAACAGCTTTGCGGAAAGCTATATTGCAAGAGGCCCATGACCATTGCCGAATTGATACAAATTGCAAACGGCTACATCGACATCGAGGAAGCTGATGGGCCGAGTGCCTAGATGGAGGGGCCAGCCAAGCCATCGCTGTTGCCAAGAGTCGTGGGCGCCTCACTGATGCTTGGTCGGTCGAGCACCACCGACACCTTGGTTGCTCCTTCCGCTGGTGCCCTTCCTGCATCATGGCTGGGGCCATCAGGAGCGCATGGGGCGATGAGTGTGGCTGCTTGGGTGACGTAGTCTTGCTCACAATAGTAGGCTTGCTTGAAGCTGCCCTCGACGGTGATGACCCCCTTTGGGCCGGGCATCTTGAGCTTTAGGTAGGTGTAGTTGGGGATGGCTATGAACTTAACAAAGCACAGTTGATCGAGGAGGGTGTGGTAGACGCTGGGGAAGTCGATGACCTCGAAGGTGGGTGGCTCCTTGCGGAAGTTGTCTCACTGGCCAAAGGTGACATTGAGCTAGATGTGTCCAAGGGGCATAGCTTCCTTCCTTGGGATGATCCCATAGAACAGCACCTTCCTGGGGCGTAGGTCGCTTCGTGGAATGCCCATCCTATCAATAGTGTTGGCGTAGAGTACGTTGAGGCCACCGCCCCGTCCATCAGCACCTTGGTGAGGCGCGTGGTGCCCATGAGCGGGTAGCGCCCTGGGTGAGGGATGCAATTAGGATGATCCCCCAGATCAAAGGTGATGGCCATCTAGGACCATCAGAGCCAAGTCAGCATGGCAAGGGTGTGGAAGGCGTTCACCTCCTACTCGATGATGCGGTGCTATCGGTGGGACTCATACGTCTAGGAGCCCCTGAAGATCATGAGGCAGCACTCGGCCTCATGGAACTCGATGTCTTCCTCCTAGGCACCATCCACCAGGTCACCGGCCATTAGGGCAGGCTTCTGGGCCTTTCCCTATTGGCCAAGGGTGCCATAGATGTAGCCCCTCATGGTAGCGCAATCCTTGAGGAGGTTCTTTGCTTGCCCCTGTGGAATGGGCAGGTGGCCTCGAGCACCTACTCAAAGTGCTCGGGGCATGCCCCTTGCCCGTGGGGCTAAGGCCTAGAGGCATGGTCGGCCACAACAACATCTCCTCCCTACGGTGCTTCTAGTCCTTGTTCATCTTGTCACAGCGACACTGGGAAGAGGTGGGGTCATCGCCGCCATCTCCACCACTAAGGTGGCCGGTGGCCTTGACCTTGTCGCTAAAGTTGGCCTGGATGGCATCCACACTAGTGGCGTATAGGGTGGTGATGTCCAAGAGCTCCTACATCGTGCACGGGGTCTCATGACTGACCACATGGATGAGCGCCTCGCAGGTCATGCCACAGATGAAGGCATTGATCACGTCGGCATCGGTGATGTTGGGGAGCTCATTGCGCTTCTTGGATAAGCGCTGGATGTACTCCCATATGGTCTCATTGGCCCTCTGCCTACCATTATGGAGGTCCCATGAGTTTTTTGGCCAGGTGTACGTGCCTTGGAAGTGCCCAACGAAGACGGAGCAGAGGTCCCCCTAGCAACTGATGCTGCTGGGCTCGAGTTGCTCAAGCCAAGCCCTGGTCGAGCTTGATAGAAGCAGAGGAAGGTACTAGACGATGAAGTCATCGTCGGATCGCCTGGCCCTCATGGCTAGATGGTAGTCCTCAAGCCAATGGTTCGAGTTGGTCTCACCGTCGTACATCGAGATGTGCGTTGGAGGCCAGAAATGCCTAGGGTAGGGGGCAGCCCGGATCGCTGCCCTGAATGCCTAGGGGCCAATGTGATCCATGGTGGTGCCCCCGCCCCTATACTTAGGAGTGTAGGACTAAGCCTCAGCATGATGCCTAGCCTTGATGGTGCACGGGAGGATTTCAAGGAGAAGGCTCGCGCCTCCGCTCCTATCGAGGCTTAGTGTCACTAGTCCGTGGATGGCCGGAGGTACTGCTGGAGGAGTCACCACCGCTTTCGCCCATCAATAGGATGTGCATGTCGGAGCACTCCCCGTTGGTGGTGGTCATTGGCTGGGACAGTCTGGAGAACATGGCATGATGCTAGGAGGCAGAACTCTTGGCCTACTTCTTGAGGGCGATGTGGAGAAGCCGCTTCGCTTCATTCAGGCGCTCTTTGGTCTTTGGGGTCGACATGTCAAAGATGTCCTCCAGCGGGCAGGCGGCGACCACCATGTTGTATGCCGTGTGGGGGAAGTGTAGGGTTTCGGGAGCCCCATGTGGGAATCATCATCATTGCCAGGGGGTTGCTCAGCCTGTTGCCACATAGAGTCCTACCTTTGGCGCTCGAGCTCTACCTCGCCGGCCTCCAGGTCCACCTGTCGAGCCCGTAGGTGATCCGCCTTCTCCGAAAGGTAGATCGCGTGGCTGCAAGGACTCTGGTCTGGTGGCATGAGCTTGAATGCCTCCTCAGGCAGAACCTCGCTATCGATGTGGTAGCACATGCGTGGTGGCACATAATGGTCAATGTCATCAGAGTCGAACTCTAGGCCATTCCCTGAGAGAATCTCAAGGAAGGTGCGCAGCGAGGGGACATCCGCCCCCATGGCTATTGGCGGTCCTTAATTCCAATTTCTAACCACCAACTTTCATATAAAAAACTACTAAAATAAACACCAAACTTAGAATTAGGACTTATAACTAATCAATTCCATGAGTTTTGGTGATTATTCATTTGAAGGAGGACATGTCGGGATTGCGCAAAAGTGAGCCTAAAGTATACAAGAAATACAACCTTATAGATGTCCAACACGAGCCCAAGGGGGAGGTGGCCCACAACCAGGCAAAACAGGACCTAGAAGAGAGGAGAATATGGACAAACCCAAATCAAATCACCTCATCTCTATGGAATACCTACAAAGTCCCACTCTAGAAGCCCAAAGGAGGCCACCCCCAAAGATGGGCCAATTCAGCCCTAGTAGGGGCGGCCGACCCCCTAGCGCCCCGTTCGGCCCAAGCTTTGGTCAGTCGGTTCCCACCGCCTCTCCAACATCGGTTGCAATGGGATTTCCTAAAAATGGCTATAGTAAACCGGCCTCCACCACCCCAATGCATAGAGGCGTGCAAAGAAGCACACTTTCACTCCATCTCCATTGTCCATCTTATGACGGTTTGATCCAAGGGCTATGGTGAAGAGGCACATGGATCGCTAACATGGCGCATTGAGTGGCCTCCATTCCTCCTCTCAACCTATAAATTCCCCATCCTCTTTCTCATGCATGGACAACACACAAGAGCAAGAGCACTCCACCTTTGAGGTTCACTCCAAGGGCTTAGGCCCTAGATAGCTAGCAGAGTTAGCTAGGAGAGATGTGAGGGAGAATAAGGGGAAGAGCTAGACTTGTCGGTGTCTCTCTGAGTTTGTACCTCGATGAACACCTGTGCCTCAATGGAGCTTTCCGCTGAGTGAGTGTTCATGATTCTTTTAGTATAAAGTCATTCAATTAGTTAATCTTTATTCTTACTTGTTTATAGGTTTGTCGTTCATCCTTCTAGTGGATACTCTAGTAGAGGGCCCTGATAAAGACGGATAACCATGCACACGGTAGAGTAGTAATCAATAGCATAGACGTGGTGTCTAGGCTAGAGGTTACCTTCATATGCCTTGTGCCCCATGGTTGAGGGGTAGGCGGTAGGTGGTGATAGCCCTGTCCATCCCTTGTAATCCCCCATGTTTGGGTTTGACGTAGAGCTATAGGCTAGCCTCACCTGGTAGACCAGGTGTGATCCGGTGCCCGAAGTGTGCAAGTAGAAGTAGAGTTTATCTTCTCATAGACCCAAAACCTATAGGAGTCCATCACTACCCTTTCCAACTCTATCCTTGTGTTGTCCTTGGATGAATTAGCTAGAGGAAATACCACCGTTCGCTATGGAAAATACGATACCCTAAATACTTCTGGGTGAAAGCTACAACGGTAATTCCTTACGCTTTCAGATTAATTATGTATACGTTAAGAAATACCAACAAGCTTTCTGGCGCCGTTGTCGGGGAATGGTTGTTGTTTCTTTTTAGAACATAGTTCGTCCTCGAATCTGTATCTTTTCTTTTTTATATAAAAAACATAAAAATATGTTCACCATGAAAACCACTCCTATCCAATACCAGTCCGCTTCAAAGGGTGAGTTCCATGAGCCACCACTTCCACCAAAACCAACCTTTTCATCTGGCTATGAACACCGCCCTGGCTTAATAGCCATGATTTAGGCACAACCTTTCTTAGGGTGTGATAATGAAAACCCTTACAATCACTTGCTAGAGTTCGAGGAAATGTGTTCATGCCTCAGCATTTTGGGCATGACACAAGAAACTTTAAAGTGGAAATTGTTTCCCTTTTCTCTCATAGAGAAGGCGAAGCAATGGTATGCACTTTCCGTTGAAAGTACAAATGGGGGCTAGGATGAACTTAAAGACATGTTTTACCTTGCATTCTTCCCTATGTCTCGTATCAATTCTCTGTCAAGGGCGATCCTCGACTTTGAGCAGTACGAGAAGGAGTCTATAGGTGTAGCCTAGGCTAGGTTTTCAGCGTTAATACACGCTAGGCTAGACTTGTCTTTATCTAACAACATATTGTTGTGACTCTTTTGTTTGGGTATTGGCTTGGGTGCTAACCTATGCCAAGATGTGACCGCCGGAGGTCATTTTACACACAAGACTATGACAAAACAAGAAGAATTCCTTGAGTGTTTCATAAACAAACACTCTTCTTCCTCCTCACCAGCTGAATCCAAACCTTCAGCATCCTTAGATTCGACTTATGAACCATCACCCGAACCACGAACATTGAAGGAAAGAGTAATTCATCCTTCGCAGTTTCCTATCAAATTCAAGGATTATAGCAATACCTCGAAGTTATCATGGCATGAAAAGCACACAAAAGAAGTTTCCCCAAGGGTAGAACCATCAAAGGAATGGTTAATGGAAGTGGAACGTTCTTTCAAAGCAATTCAGATTCTCTCACTTTCCACGGCCATGCCTTGTTCGTTAAGTGGAACTCATGTAGAAGCCCTGTACAACCCCACAGTTGGGACTAGCATGATGTCAGAATTTCTTGCAAAAAATCTTTTAGGTGACATTTGTGGGGGGTATAAACCTAGGCACCCACAGTAATGGACATGGGCCACACCGCCAAGGGAGGTCCAGCCCATAAGATCAAGGCCTATGGTGCCCAGCTCTGGTCAACGTGCACCGCAAGGCAATCAGAAGACATCTTGGCGATGAAGGAAGATTTGTTCAGATATGATAGATATCGTATTCCTTGTAAATACTTACCATATAGCCAAATAGATCTAGGCCTAAATCGACTTGTAACCCTACCTTCCAGACTATATAAGGTGGGTAGGGACCCCCCTCGAATTGATCTCATATTCAATACAATCCACCAAAGACATAGGACGTAGGGTATTACGTCGATCAGATGGCCGGAACTTGTCTAAATTGTTGTCTCTGCGCCCATGTCACCATCCGGTTCCTATTATGCGCACCTCCACCGATTCATCTACTACCGTGGGTATACCCCTCTTTGGACTGCTGGCCAGATTTCGTTGACAACATGCTACTAGTCCCGACCAACAAACTTTTCAAAAGTCTATCAGGACTCATCTTTGAGTGTAGTGGGATTATCAGGGCCATGCCAATTGAAATTAATGAAACCAAGGTTCATCTAGATTTCTACATCTATGCCATCCTCGATTTTGATCTTCTTATAGGCTACCTTTTCGAAGTACTTTTTCAAGAAAAACCCTCCCAAGGGAGCCTAAATGAAAAGTTGGAAAAAACGACTTCTGCCACTCCAATCTCTTGCCCTGAAAGTCCAATGATGAAGCATTATCCAGACCATGACCCGTTCGAGGAGGTGAAGTTCATAACCCCGTTCATTTCACCATCACCCTCGCTCGAACACAAGCCATGTCCCTCTGGCCATCCAAACATTGTTCTCGATAGTGGTTGACATTCAACGTTAATCGTATATGATGTATCTTTCAAGAAAGAAAACTTGTGTGCCATGGCATCGTGCTTAGTACCATGTGCAACTACAAGGATCCCAACCATCTCTCAATCCTCATTTCAAAACTTTTCAAGAAGATGGTTATGGATGCTTTTGTTCAAATATTGTAAATCTTGTAGTAGCACTATGGTACTAACCTTGTAGCTTGAACAAAGGTGCTAAATGTTTGGTGGTGGAGGTGGGAACTACACCACCATTGATAGCTACAAAATGAAATTCCTAGGGTCAAGCTTACGACCATAAACAAAGCACTACCGGGAGATACCCCGGATTATCATAAAAATGGAGGTTTACCCATTACCTTATTTCTAGGTGTAATAAAGGCTCTTCCCTGACTAGAAGGATCTAGGGATAACTGCTATTTCCTCCTAAAATATTGGCAGTATTTGAAAAAAATAACTTTCTTATTAATAAAAGAAAGAACATGTTATCAAGTTGGTGTGCACCTTTGGGAATTCTTGGTCGCTAACCATTTTAGGTTGAGATTAAGAAGAATAAAGGGAATATGATGCTAAAAACATGGGAGCTGCATCGACTACATACCTTAATGATCGTTAGCGATGGAACACACTTGAAAGGAGACCCCCAACATTGCTCACTTCACTTTCACAAAAGTGCAAGTGTGGGGGAGGATTGTGAGAATCCTAAAAGTTCCATGCACAAAAATAATGATGATGATGTGAGCTCCATCTTGCTATACAAAAAAATCACCTTTAACTCATGTTTGTCTCCATATGATTTTTACTCATACAAGTTCATGCTTCAATCATTTATGTCATATCCTCTGGTTATGTGTACTCCTCTAGGGTAGGCTTTTTAAATTAAGCATGGTGCTTAGGTTAAAATAGCCTTCTTTAATCAAAATTAGACATGGAGTTTAATCTTGGTTAATGAACTTTGAGTTACTATTTTCATAAATAATGGAAGTAATTTAAAATCGAGTCTGGTTTACACTACATCTTTGCCATATGCCTTGTTTGAATTATTCTAAAAGATAAAAAGTTTGGTGAACCAATAAATAAATAAATGCATAAGTTAAAAACTAAATAAAAAATAATAATTAATAAACAATAATAATAAAATTATTTAAGCTCCCCGGTGTTCAAACTGGTAGAGCTCTTGTCTGTTTTTTTGTTTTTCTTTGCCAAATAAAAACAGGTACAAGAACAAGTGTGGGGAGATATCTCAAGCACAACTAACACACATTTGAGATCTCCCACCAACACGTTGCACAACCTTTGAACGATCAAACATGCAAGAATGACAGATGGCTCTAGAAAAGGTTAGCTAAACCTCTGGTTTAGCCAAACCAGCTCTGACTCCTCGTAGCAACACTACCCTCAACTCCCTACAATTTCAAGTTTGAAAGAAACATAATTCTGATCACTAAAATTAAACTCAATGCCCGTATGCAATTTGACAAACCACACTTCATTCAAACTAAAATTTGAAAGGTGACATGTTCATAACATCTTTAAGATAGAAGCATGCATAAAGTTTATTCCACATACATACACTTATGCTTGTGGGAACATATTCTAATAGGACAATCATGTTGACTAAGTTGTTGTGAAGTGTGATATAGTTCTGACTTAGAAATCCTACCATTTCCATTAAAAGTACTTAGAGAATTTGTTTTGATAAAAATGTTATAAAACCATAGTGTCACATACTCCTCAATTGGTGAGCAATTCTTACCAAGGCCAAATTGGACATCTTGCAAAGTTTCAAACCTTCCACATATGCTGCTTGTTATTGTGTTGAGTTTGGTCAAGTTTTGTTGACCCCTATTGAGAGATTTATCATGCTCCCAAGATCAAGATCATGTACACTCCACATATACATGCTGCTCCTATACTAGGAGTACGCAAAAACATGATTCTATCCGGATCCCCTAAAAAAATTCTACTCCTACACTAGGAGTAGACAAAAATATGATTGTTAGGCAAATAGTCCATGTTCTAAAAAGATAATGATCTCTCTAAATATGTGGTTTTCAAGAAGAGACATGTCTATGAAAAAGCTAAAAAAAGCTTGGACACATGAAGGTCCAAATACAAAAAAATAGAGAAAAAAATATGGACACATGAAGGTCTATGTACAAAAAAAGAAGGAAGAAGGATAGCCATGTTTCAAAATAATAAGTTATAGATCATATCTACAAAAAGGAGTATAGTTTTAGTTTACCTTTTTCCACACACATGCACACCTTGATCTAAGAGTATGTCACTTCTCTACTTGGATCCTCGATTTGACTTTACAACATATGCAGTACAAGTATGCTATATTGTTTACCCTACCTAAAAGCTCCTAATAAACCTTTTTAGAAGTAGGAGAAAACGAAAAGAAGGTAGAATATTGCTATGCCTTGGTAAGGATTTATACACCATTGAGTGATTTGAGAGTGCCATTTTAGGAGTGTAAAGTGAAGTATGCTTTCCTTAAAAAAACTTTCAAAAACTCCAAGTTACTAAGATGTGATTTGGTGAGATGACTTTGTTCGAAGAACTATTCCGCTTCTCAACAACCCAAGGAAACATGTCAGCTAATGCCACAAATCCCATTTGTGTAAGGAATGTGTTGGAATAACTCTTATGTAAGCCATATATCTTAGGATGTTATGCTTATGATTACTTTTATCTCTAAGCTTTGCTCAAGGACAAGGAAAGGGATAAGTGTGGGGGAGTTTGTTGGCGGTCCTTCACTCCAATTTCTCACCACCAACTTTCATATAAAAAAATGCTAAAATAAACACCAAACTTAGAATTAGGACTTATAACTAATTAATTCCACAAGTTTTGGTGATTATTCATTTGCAGGAGTACATGTTGGGATTACACAAAAATGAGCCTAAAGTATACAATAAATACAACATTATAGACGTCCAACACGAGCCCAAGGGGGGGCAACCCACAATCGGGCAAAATAGGACCTAGAAGAGAGGAGAATATGGACAAACCCAAATCAAATCACCTCATCTCTATGGAATACCTACAAAGTCCCACTCTGGAAGCCCAAAGGAGGCACCCCAAAGATGGGCCAATTCGGCCGTAGTGGGGGGCGGCCGACCCCCTAGTGGCCCCATTCGGCCTAAGCTTTGGTCTATCAGTTCCCACCGCCTCTCCAACATCGGTTACAGCAGGATTTCCTAAAAATGGCTACAGCAAACAGACCTCCACCACCCCAATGCATAGAGGCATGCAAAGAAGCACACTTTCACTCCGTCTCCATCATCCATCCTATGACGGTTTGATCCAAGGGCTGTGGTGAAGAGGCACATGAATCGTTGACATGGCGCATTGAGTGGCTTCCATTCCTCCTCCCAACCTATAAATACCACCTGCTCCCTTGTTAGTATAAATTAATGCACACAGAATAATCCGCAAGCGCATAGTTATTATACCGATGTAGCACTTCACCGGGAGTACCCAGTTTTATATCGAACTCGATGAAACATGTGTGAGAATAACCAAATCTAACTTAACCTAACTTCACAATCAAGACTAGATAATAGGAGCGTAGAGGAGACTGCTAAAGTCTTCTAGTTCTAACTTTGGTAAGCTTTGTCTTCTATTGTTCAATTCTCAGGATATTACTATAGAAAACACAGGCAGAGTATGTTTCATATAGCAACAATGTCATGTTAGGCCTACTAACGGGAGGTAGACTATAAAGGATTCAACGAAGCTATAAGAGTCACCCTCGTGAGCTACCACTAATCCAGAAAATAGGGTACATCCACGAGTAACTGAGTCTAAGCACCATGCTTATACTACGAATACTACTTTAACCCAGGAGCTATAAGGATTAAAGTACTCAAAAGAGAGTCGCGAACCTAAAGAACAATATGAACAAAATGCTTACTTCAATTAGAAGTCAATTACCAGAGAAATCACAGAAGCAAGCTCAAGAACTTGATTCTACCAGGGTACAAGCCGTAGAGAGAGTACCGACAGGACGGGACTCCTTCGAAACTCTTCTCTCTCACTCTATCTCTCTATCTCTAATACAGGACTAGATGCTATCAAGGACTAATCTTTTCTTGATTGCTAGCTATGATCCCGGTGGACATATGAATTAGGGTTTCTAGCTTCTCAGCTCTTCGGATCAAATGAGGCATACCCTAGAGGGGGTGCAGGCAGATATATATAGCTCCATTGAATGATCCTAGACCCTCAGATCAAACCATCTGATATAAAATGGTGTGGATGCATCCTAGGAGGCGGTGGAGAACCGACGAAACAACGGGGATGACAGGTGGGACCCATAGGGGCTAGGCGGCTTGCATGTGGGGCTAGCTGGCCCCACATGTTAGTGACATGTGTCCTGCTTCAGTGGAGAGCCTCGTGGAGTCTTCCCACGTCGATTATTGTAGCACCTGGTTTTAAGAACAAAACCAGATACACACCATATGTGAGCCTAGGAAGTCAAATCTCACATATAGCTACAAATAAGGGTAATATCAAAATACAATGCTCAATATATAATGTACTTAGTATAAAGAATATAACCTTAGATAGCAAACAACGGGAAGTCAACTCTTATCTTTGGGTGAAGACTCCTATTCCACAGGGACATCTGATTGGTTTATCACAAGCCTAATTCCTCAAAACTCTAGCAA
Organism: Miscanthus lutarioriparius; assembly: GCA_904845875.1. Taxonomy (NCBI): domain Eukaryota; kingdom Viridiplantae; phylum Streptophyta; class Magnoliopsida; order Poales; family Poaceae; genus Miscanthus; species Miscanthus lutarioriparius. The sequence goes on along the minus strand of CAJGYO010000004.1, from coordinate 63,881,112 downwards.
TCTGATACCCATCTAGAATTTTTATCCAAATATTTGAAAAGTAAAGCAAGCGTAAGTACATGTCATACTCAACAAATATATCATGGGGTTCATGAGGCTCAAAAGGCTGACACTGGTTTAACTGCGATTAGCTTTTAATGAGTCACAATTTTAGCATAGGAATAGCAACAAGTTTATCACAGCCCATATAAACACATGATCAGGTAAACATGAATAATAAATAGCATAAACAGAAATCATTAGTGAGCATCTTCATCATCCGTATCATTAGTGTTCCTCATCTATTCTGTAAGGGTTCTAAGGCCGCTCGTAACCGTGAGCACGGCTGATATACCAGTTCTACACTCTACAGAGGTTGTACACTTTCACTGTGAGTCGTAATTTACCCTTTCGCCCGAGGTGATCAGCCCCTTGACCCACTACTAAGAAAGGTCAGCAGGGTTCACTATGAAGCCTTTCAAAGGTTCATCTAACAAGGTAGGGCCGCTAAGGTTTCCCGATTATGAACCCCCCTCCAAGGAGTGACTAACAAAATACAAAGATACCAAAGTGCACCCTCTTGGCAGGCCGAGATCATACAAATCAAAGCCCCTCTTGCAACATAAAGGTAACCACTAACAAGCTAGAAAAGGTCCTCAAACTGAGCTAAAGCCAGAGCCATATAGCCCTCACAGCAGTACTGTAAGTCCCGGATGATCACTTACGGATAAGTCCTTCGGAAGAGGAATCTAGAGCACCATAAAAATAGCCCAATACTCTAGCCCCCTTGTTCCATGTTGCTAAAAAACATCTTTTAGTGTTTATTGCATATACCATTAGTCAAGTTACAAGATCATGGCTTTAGTTGAGCACTAGCATCATACTACCTAATGCAATAACCCATAGGAATCAAGGCACAAGGTACAAAGTACTAGGAAATCCTTAGTGGTAGTCAAGGTAGACACATGCAGTATGAATTAAATGATTTAAGGTGTATAGGACAACAAGGATGATCCCATGCTATACTTGCCTTAAAACTCTGATCCTTCTTCTAGTCCAAACCTTCAAAGATCTCCTTCTTGATTCAACACGTAAAGCTCACCGACTGGACAAGATCATAAAGCACCAAACAAGAATCCATGCAATCATACACCAAGCAAACAATAGATCTAAATTAGTATAGTACACCAAACATAGAAAAATAAGTAAAAGAGTTTGAAACATGATTCTACGCATCGCTACGAACACATAGACGCGAGAAACACGCTAATCGGAGCTATAGTGGAAAAGATACATCTACCGATACATTTGCTTTATACGTGGAAAAGAAAACTATAGGCTTCATTTATTTTAACTATATAAAATCATATATATAAGATATTTTATAAATAATATAAATTGAATTAAGTCAATTTTAGATTTGAACTATGAAGCTAAAGTAAATCAAATCATATTTTATTTATAAAGTCTAGTTGCATAATCATTGATCAAGATATGATTTAAACCTTGAAATTTCAGAAATAGTAATATGGTAAACACAGTTACTAACGTGTAGATCTCGTCGCTATGAATCTAACGCAACTTGAATTGGTCAAATCAGAGCTAAAACGTAGAAGATATGAAATAAACAAGATTTCCTTTATTAAAATAATAGATTAAATCTAACCTCAAATTTTAAAAGTTGAAAACATATCTAACAGTAGTATGTACACTTAGACAATGTAAATATGAATCTAACGCAAGTTGAACGGATCAAATCGGAGTTAAAACGAGGATTTTATGGCTAAAACAAGATTAGTGGCAAAACTGCAAGTAGATGAAAACGTATTTGTGAAGTCAACCGAACAAAATACGCTTTTAAAAGAAGAAAGCATAATTTGTCAAATACGCAATGGACCGCGGGTTCTATTTTTGAAGAAACCAAGGGGCTCTTTAGAAAGATGGCATGCAAAGGGGTATGGCCCGATCTGGACCGCAGATCACACGATGAACGACTGAGGATGGGTTGGGCTTATTCTATCGGCCGGAATGGCCGGCGTGAAGGATATCTCACCAGAGATTTTGGGGAAATGGCTAGGGGATAAATTGGACTCAGATTAAGCTCTGGGAGGTTGATTAGGGCTAAGGCAGTTCATCTTGGGATCTTTGGTGGCTATTGCTGAGCAGAGAGGGCGGGCGACGGGCTATGGCGGCTATGAAGTGACTACGGTGCGGAGGAAACCATAACAGAGGGAGAAAGACAGTAATACGGGGCTAGACCGGTCCAAGAACTTCTCGTGAAGCTCTGAGTTGTGCTTACCGTGATGGAGGACCAACAAAACGGCACGGCAACTTCGGCTTCACCCCGGCAGCTCGGGATGGCTGCGGAGCTAGAGTTCCTGACAGCGTAGGGCTTGCGCTAGGGATTGGTGGGGAAGGCTCAGGCATAGGGCTTCGCTATTTAAGGCCTGGGCATCCGTTGGGCACAAGACCGAGGGGGCAACGTAGCGGAGCTGGACATGGACACCGGTGAAGGAGTCCGGGTCCGCTACGAGGGTAGGAGACGAACCTGTCATGCGGGCCAGGGCTATCGGTGAGCACAAGTGCAGGGCCTGCTACTAGAGATAGAGGAAGAAAGGGGAGCTAGCGGCGTCTGCGCACGGCCGGTGCGCGGTTGTGTAGGCTTCTGCTGGGCCACAACGATGTAGGTCCACGCAGAAGATGGCGGGGTCAGAGCATGCCGAGGGAGAAGGAAAGGCAGCGCGTTCGCGTGGCCGACCAGGGCTGGCCCGTAGGGCTTGCTGGGCTGTGAGGAGGGAGAGGAGCAGGCCTTTGGGCGCAAAGGAGAAGGCTAGGCTTGAGAAAACCGTGGGCCAGAAGGCAAAGCTTGCTCAATTTTTCCCAAATTTGATTTTCCTAATACTTTTTCAAATGGGTTTTGAATTCATTTAAACCCTGAATCAAAACCAAATTTAAATATTATTTAAAATATACTTTCAATTCAAAGTAAACAAAAAAATTTTGGTAAGTTTTCAAAAATAAAATTTTAAACTTTTTAAATGCTTTTATTCCCTAATTTGCTTTTCTTCTACTTCAAAGCCATTTTCAAACTCATCTCCAAAAGCAATTTTAACCATTTTGAATTTTAAGCAAAACCACTCAACCACATAAATCAAATGCACTAGCATGTATGCACTAACATGTTGCTACCTTATGATGAATTTTAATTTAACAAAAAGTTTTATTTCCTACACTATGAGGAGCACAAAATTCATAAATAAACCATTTTAAACCTATTTTCAAAAGAGGCAAATTTTAGGGTATTACAATTCTACCCCCCTTAAGATGAATCTTGTCCTCGAGATTTGGAAGATAGTGATAAAAGAGATATGGATACTCTTCCTTTATTCTATCCTCATTTTTTTCCAAGTTATATCTTTCATTAAGAGCCATTCTAAGATCTTTGTTGGCTAATCTTAATAAGCATGATCATCTCTCATATTGAGATCCTCCAATGGTGTTTGCTCCTTTACACTGACATATGAAAACTCACAGTCCACATTACTATCCACACAGGATGCACCTTCTAATAGGTCATTCTCGTATTCCTCAGGTGCAGGTTGAATACCTTCATACTCAATTCTTTCTCCTAACGGTGTGGTTAGAAGCACTAAACGCTGGGCATACTTAATCACTCCTTTACAAGCAGATAACCATCCATTTCCAAGGATAACATCAATGTCCATTAACTCCAAGACTATAAGGTTTGCCTCAAAGTTCTTCCCTTTTATGTTAAGGCTAACTTTTGGGCATAAGCGGTTTGCCTTCTTTTCCCCTCCTAGAGAGTTAACTATTAGGGGTTTCCTCATCAGAAGCATAGTTATCTTATGTTCTTTCACATATTCCCTAGAGATGAATGAATGTGATGCACTAGGGTCAAATAACACCATAGAAGTGTCTGAGATTACTGCAATCAAACCATAAATGATCTCCTTATCTCCATGAGTGGTAATCAGATCCACATTGTTTAGCGAGCCTTGAATGTAGTTTCACTTTAACTTATTGCCTTGCACCTACTCCTTATGGACATTCTGTTCTGACTCCTGCTGCTATTGATTCTAGCTTCGATTACTCTAAGCAAACTTCTCAAAACAATCGTTCTTATAGTGTTCAATCTCACCACAATCATAACCTTCCTTACTAGTAGAAGTATTTGTCGTTATCAAGGTGATGGTGGGAGATGGTAGACATGGCTCTTGAGAAATAAAATGCTACACTTCATCATTAGGTTGATGATACTGATCTTGATCATTACTTACAAGTAGATTCATAGGGTGTGACTGATATTCTGGTTGTGTAGCAAAATGGAGATGAGTATTTGTAAACTGGTGTTGAAGGTCACATTTTATCTTCTTCTCTTCCATCTCTCAACGCTTATTCTCAATTACAATTGCTCTGTCCACAAATGTTTGATAGTCGGCATACACCACGATCATCAGCTGTAGTTGCAAACCATCATTCAGTCCTTTCAAAAAGCATTTTTGCTTTTTAGCATCACTATCCACCTCTTTTGGAGCATAGCATGACAATTGAGTGAACCGGTTACAATACTCACACACTAACATAGATCTTTGCTTCAAGCTGAGGAACTCTCCTTGCTTAAGTTCTACCTCACCTAACGGGACATGGTAGGACCTGAAATTCTCCATGAATTCCTACCAGGTGATAGCAGGAGCATTGTTGGGACGCCCATACTCAAATGACTCCCACCAATCTTGGGCAATTCCTTGCAGTTGACCAGAAGCATAAAGCACCTTTTCATGGTCGTCACACTGAGCTATGTCCAATTGTCGCTCCACAGCTCTAAGCTAATCATTAGCTTCTAGTGGTTTGCTTATATGAGAGAATGTCGGTGGGTGTCCCTTCATAAATTCACTACGCTTGTCAATAGATGGTGCTTGATGTGGGTTGTTCAACACACTTTGGGCAATAGTTTGTAATAACTAAGTCTGCATCATCAAAGCTTGCTCTATAGATGGGGAATTGGATTGCGGTGGATTAGAATTGGCAGGATTCCTTCCAGCACCTTGTGAAGCACTTCTCCTGGTAGCAACCATTTGTTTTCAACCTGTATGAATTAGAACTCAGTCGTTCATAACATCCTTAATTGTAGCTTCAAGAGATGACAAAATAGGATTGATGGCAATTGAGACAAGAGAACACCAAACCCTAGAGATAACTAATACTTCCAAACGAAGCGCTAGAATGTAAGAAACTTCATCTTACAAATCCTTCAACTTAGCTACCCCCCTTAAGAAAAGATCAACTAGGGGACACAAAAAGGGTAGCTTGAACCTTCTTCCAGATGAGCTGACTAGTATCAAGACGCTCTGACATCCCAATGATACTCTTGTGTATAGGCAAGAACAATAAATCTAAAATTCCTCACGGGATGAAATTCAGCAGCACAGTAAAACAGCTGTAACTCTCATTCTATTAATACAATGAAATTGTAGATTATACATTTGGAAACCTTATAAAATTCTCCACAACTTCCTTATAGAACACTTTTTCAAATTCTGCAGTTTAGGTGGTCGAAAATAGTGCACAATAGAAACTACTCCAGGTTTTAGACAGCGCGGTTGCATCGTCTTGTGATTTTCATAACTCCACAACGAAACTAGATATCAAGGTGATTCTTGCGCTCTGAGAAAGATATGGAATTGTACTATTGTCCAAAATTTTCTCATGATTTATGATCATCCAAAATCAGAGATATAAGCCAAAGAATGCAAGCTGCTTTGAAACGACAGGATAGGGAGAACAGAAGAAAACCATAACCCAACTATTTATTTCACTAATCCTTATACCTTAGGCCTATAAGCTAAATGAAATTGTGGGAACACCCAACAAGATCATTGCAATCATTACAAAGATTCAAAACAAGCATAAGCATATTGACAAATCAACAAAGCAATAAAGGTGCACAACTTAATCATTGACTCAACTTGCGATACTATTGTTTTTATCTCTACTATAATGGACAAATCAAAGTTATACTAGGTCTCCCAGGAAAATGTCCCCCGCTGAGAGCCTCTAACCATTGTGCACCCAAGAAAATACACATGAGAATTCATCTCCATTAAAATCAAAGGCTAATAAAACACCTAAACCAAATTTAGTGGCCACGATTCGATGTGTGATACCAGGCTTCTCACCCCCGTGCCCTACCCCACGCCTCCTACATGTCGCGCGGCTTCTAACCTCCCAACGCAAGCAGAGTTCGACTCCCTCCTCCACCCCAAAAAAAAACAAAAACCCTCCTCCGTCCGAAAAAAAGAAAAAATACCGTGCTGGACGGACGACGCCGTTGTCTTCCGACGCGGTCGTGATTTCCTTCACACGGCTAGGGTTTCCGTCCGCCACCCTGCCTGATCCGCTCACTGGTGCTTCCCTTTGGTAGGTCGGCCACCGCACGTACGCGCCCCTCGATCCTCCCTCCCTGATTCTGTTTTGCTCTCACTGCCAGACCGAGGTGTCTGATCTATTCCATTATGCTGTTGTGCATAGGGTTTCATCGTGAAGCCGGAGACACTACCCGACAGGATGGTGAACCTGATGATCTGGCATTGCACCATCCCTGGCAAGCAAGGGGTAAGTGACCTAGGCTCTAGAACACTAGCTATGTATGGACCAATCGGTGCTGGATCGGGGAAGGTCGGTGCCTGCCCCTGTAGCTGCCCACTGCTGAACAAGTCGCGTGTATATGTAGGAGCATCAAGTCTGTGCCGTGGCATTTTTAGTTCATTCCTTGTGTGCCATGAGTTTCAGAGTTTGATTGGGATGATTGGGGCATTAGTCCATAGGTGTATATAGTAGCATCAAGTCTGTACCATGGCATTTTCAGTTCGTTCCTTGTGTGCCATGAATTTCAGAGTTTGATTGGGATGTGATTGGGGCATTAGTCCACAGGTGTATGTGTAGTAGCATCAAGTCTGTACCGTAGCATTTTTAGTTCATTCCATGTGTGCCATGAGTTTTGGAGTTTGATTGGGATGATTGGGGCATTAGTCCATAGGTTCAGTGGACTTTGTGTATCATAATCTGATGCCATTAAATTAATTTTGAGGGGTTCTTTATCGTGGGTTGAACTGTTAACACCTAGCTACACTGTGGATCAATTTGAATGCTTGTTCTGGATAAACAATTTTTTTGCATGAGTTGCCTAGATGTTTTAGATGAATCGTTCATTTTGTTAACTGCAACTTCATACCAAGCTGGTTGCCCGCCTTGACCATGTCTTATATGAACATATGTCATTTCAGAATTGTTAGTATTTCCTTTTATACAGTTATTTCATTGTTTTTTATATACCATGACCATGATCCATGTCTTATCTGCTGCATGATCTATTGCTTATACTTTTTTTGAATGCCTTGTTTATGGATGAAGGAAGGTGGAGGCTGGACTGAAGAAGTACAAGATAGACATCATAATTAGTGTCCACCCCCTCTGTGGGTTCTCAAATCGCGAGGCCTACAGAACTGAGTAGTCTTTGTAACTGTGATCACAGACCTCAACACTTGCCACCCTACATGCTATATTCAGTTAATGATAAGAAAACATATAGTAAAGCAATTTGTTCACTTGATCTGGCAATAAGAAGGAAAAACATAGGTTCCATGCTGATGTGAACAAATGTTACTGTCCCTCCGAAGAAGTTGCCAAGCGGGCAGCACTGGATGATCTACAACCTTCTCAAATCCATGTGTTCGGTCTTCTGATTCGACCATCATTCTGCTGTGCAATTCTTGTTAAGGTATTTATTTCACCCTAAGTTTTTATATTTCTATTCCTGCTAATTTTAGTTTGAAACAATCGTGGTCTTTCAAAAGACTGAGATATTCATTTTATAGGGTTTTGTCCTGTTCTGTTTAATGAATATGTTGTATATCCCAAAAAGTGTTACTGTTTAAGTTTCAAGAAAACAGATAAATATATGTCAAGAAGACTACCAAAGCCCTAGGAAAATCATTGTTTCACAATGAGCTTGGAAAACCAATTGGGCAGCTTCTAAAGGATTCAAACTGATTGGTCCGTAGAGTAGCATATTCTAAAAATAATTGTATTTTGATTGAATGCAGTATATATGAATTAGACAGAACAGGTATCCTTTCTTATTTTTTTCAGTTTCTTATTTTTGATGTCCATCAATATCTTTAACACACAATAATGCTTTGTAGCACGGATGCGCATTGCAGTCATCATTGTGTCTAGATGCTATTTTCTTTTTTCTGACATGTTTTATTTCTCTGGGTTGTCTAACTGGATTTTTTTTTTCTGAGTGACAAATGACCAATCTCTGCTAGATAGTGATATGTGTTTTCCGTTGTAGCATACAACAGTAGATGTTCTTGGTGCTACACATTTTTGTCAGTTCATGTCAATTCAAGTTATTTTTCTCCTTTTCTCATCAAAGTTTATTACTGATGATATCCGATCATTCTTTTTTGCTTGCAGGATAGTTGATGATATACTGTTTTTATTGACGAGATCTTGCATTTGTTGGAAGAGATGTTTTGATTTTGTTTTTCTTTTCTTTACCTTGGTTCGGTGAAGAATGGGTATTTTTGTCTTTTACCTTTGGTTTCAATGCAATCTCCTATTAATTACTCCTGTCTTTAATTGATGTGCAAGCAGCGGTTGCAGCTTTGGTTCTTCGGAAGGTATTTTAGTTTAAATAACAGTAACTTCTGAGTTTCGATGGATCACGTTTGTACTGGGAAAATATTTTGATAGATAGAACACTAGGATATGAGATTTATTTTGGTTATAGATATCACAATGTCAATGTCATTTGTTTGTGAATTTGTGTTTGTTTCATCAGTTGATTTTTTTGTTTTATAATTTATTTAGTTTTATGATTTGTTTTCTAGACACCACCGTAGCGTTAGCACGGGCATTATACTAGTTACATAAAGGGCACAAACTCCTATTCCTTAACTATGGTGTGGCTGCAAAGGCATCTAGAGTGGCATCCCTTGCATGACAGTGGGGGAAATACATCTTCCACTTTGTTGACCTTGGGTAGTCTAACATGACTTCTTCATTCGTCACTCTCACCGAATGCTTCTTTCGGGTTGGGTATTACTGACACTTTCTAGTAGCAACTTTGTAGTGATCCGACTCTAGGTACTTCCATGGTACAACTGTTGATTCTTTCGTGGGCAAAATTTAGCATAATGTCCTTCTTGTTGGCAATGATAACACATGATCTTAGCTGTATCCTTTGTGATGTCATACTCCATAGAATTGTTGTTAGGTGTGTTGCCAGCTTGCTGATTCTGAAGGTTCATCTTTGTTTGACTGGACTGCTTTCTTGCTCACTTGATCTTTCGGGGTTGAAACTCCTTATAGGTGATCGTCCACCCATCTATGCAAACCTCATGTGGAAAGAGTGGAGTAATCTTAGCTAGAGAATCTTCTGACTCTTTAGAGTCTGAGTTTATTTGTCTAGGGATTGGAGTGGGATGTAATAATGTAGTAGAACTCAAATGTTGATTCCTTTCCAATTCTGGCTCTGGTGAGACCGCCTTCCTTTTCTTATCCACATTAACTTCACTCCTCAGGTTCACCTTGAATTCCCTCTTATTAGACTTGTTCTGAAGATAGGGAAAACCATAATGCTTGCAGCATTGTCATTGACACCGACTTCCAAGCGTATTACTACCAGTACCTTCATTGGACTTCATTTTCTTCCAAGCTTCTGCCACTTGTCTCTTCACTGGTCCCTTTGGTATGTTGGTTTGACCTTATGGCAAGCACTGTGGAGAACTCCCATATTGAGTCATTCCTTCAAGTACTTGTTGCATAGCTACAAGCTTCTCCTTGTCGAATGCAATCATGGACAACATAGCTTGATCCTCCTGATCTCTAATGCTAATGGTCTCCTCATTATGACTCATCTATTTAGACAAAGCGAGTGGATTCAGAATATAGATAAGGTTTTCATAATAGAACAAAGGCTAAAGTGAGCATAACTTTTAGAAAATAACAAGGTTAGGGGGAAAACAAGAAGTAAGCAGAGATGAGAGCATGCTAAAACATCCAGTTCTATCTAGGCTTGCGTCCTATAGTCAGCATTGCTCTGATATCACTTTGTAGCACCCGATTTTAAGAACAAAACCAGATATACACCATATGTGAGCCTAGGAAGTCAAATCTCACATATAGCTACAAATAAGGGTAATATCAAAAGACAATGCTCAATATATAACGTACTTAGTATAAAGAATATAACCTTAGATAGCAAATAGCGGAAAGTCAACTCTGATCTTTGGGTGAAGACTCCAATTCCACAGGGACATCTGACTGGTTGATCACAAGCCTAATTCCTCCAAAGTCTAGCAATCTAGAACCCATCCGGGATTTGTATCCAAATATTTGAAAAGTAAAGCAAGCGTAAGTACATATCGTACTCAACAAATATATTATGGGGTTCATGAGGCTCAAAAGGCTAACACTGGTTTAACTGCGATTAGCTTTTAATGAGTCACAATTTTAGCATAGGAGTAGCAACAAGTTTATTACAAGCCCATATAAACACATGATCAGGTAAACATAAATAATGAATAGCATAAACAGTAATCATTAGTGAGCATCTTCATCATCCGTAGCATCAACGTTCATCATCTATTCCATAAGGGTTCCAAGGCCACTCATGACCGTGAGCACGGCTGATATACCAGTTCTACACTCTACAGAGATTGTACACTTTCACTATAAGTCATGATTTACCCTTTCGCCCAAGGTGATTAGCCCCTTGACCCACTACCAAGAAAGGTCGGCAGGGTTCACTATGAAGCCTTTCAAAGGTTCGTCTAACGAGGTAGGGCCACTAAGGTTTCCCCATCAATAAGCATGAACCTCCCTCCAAGGAGTGACAAACAAAATACAAAGAAACCAAAGTGCACCCTCTTAGTAGGCCGAGATCATACAAATCGGAGCCCCTCTTGTGCCATAAAGGTAACCACTAACAAGCAAGAAAAGGTCCTCATACTGAGCTAAAGCTAGAGCCATATAGCCCTCACAACTATACTATAAGTCCCGGATGATCACTTACAGATAAGTCCTTAGGGAGAGGAATCTAGAGCACCATAAAAACAGCCCAATGCTCTAGCCCCCTTGTACCATTTTGCTAAAAACATCTTTTAGTGTTTCTTGCATATTCCATTAGTCAAGTTACAAGATCATGGCTTTAGTTGAGCACTAGCATCATACTACCTAATGCAATAACCCATAGGAATCAAGGCACAAGGTACAAAGTACTAGGAAATCCTTAGTGGTAGTCAAGATAGACACATGCAGTATGAATTAAATGATTTAAGATGTATAGGAAAACAAGGATGATCCCATGCTATACTTGCCTTAAAACTCTGATCCTTCTTCTAGTCCAAACCTTCAAAGATCTGCTTCTTGATTCAACACGTAAAGCTCACCATCTGGACAAGATCATAAAGCACCACACAAGCATCCATGCAATCATACACCAAGCAAACAATAGATCTAAATTAGAATAGTACACCAAACATAGAAAAATAAGTAAAAGAGTTTGAAACACGATTCTACGCATCGCTACGAACACATAGAGGCGAGAAACACGCTAATCGGAGCTATAGTGAAAAAAGATACATCTACTGATACATTTGCTTTATACATGGAAAAGAAAACTATAGGCTTCATTTATTTTAACTGTATAAAATAATATATATAAGATATTTTATAAATAATAAAAATTGAATTAAGTCAATTTTAGATTTGAACTATGAAGCTAAAGTAAAACAAATCATATTTTATTTATAAAGTCCAGTTGCATAATCATTGATCAAGATATGATTTCAACCATGAAATTTTAGAAATAGTAATATGGTAAACACTATTACTAACGCGTAGATCTCGTCGCTATGAATCTAACGCAACTTGAACAGGTCAAAATAGAGCTAAAACATAGAAGATATGAAATAAACAAGTTTTCCTTTATTAAAATAATAAATTAAATCTAACCACGAATTTTAAAAGTTGAAAACATATCTAATAGTAGTATGTACACATAGATAACGAAATATGAATCTAACGCAAGTTGAATGGATCAAATCGGAGTTAAAACGAGGATTTTATGGCTAAAACAAGATTAGTGGCAAAACTGTAAGTAGATGAAAATGTATTTTTGAAGTCAACCAAACAAAATACGCTTTTAAAAGAAGAAGGCATAATCTGTCAAATACGCAATGGACTATGGGTTCTATTTCAAAGAAACCGAGGGGCTCTTTAGAAAGATGGTATGCAAAGGGGTATGGCCCGATCTAGACCGCAGATCAGACGATGAACGGCTGAGGAAGGGTTGGGCTCATTCCGCTGGCCAAAATAGGACCATGGCGGCCAGCGACCATGGTTGGCGTGAAGGATTTCTCACAAGAGATTTTGGGGAACATGGCTAGGGGATAAATTGGACTCATATTTAGCTCTAGGAGATAGATTAGGGCTAAGGCAATTCATCTAGGGGATCTTTGGTGGCTATTGCTGAGCAGAGAGGGCGGGCGACGGGCTATGACGGCTACAAAGTGACTATGGTGTGGAAGAAACCATAAAAGAGGGAGAAAGAGAGTAATACGGGGCTAGACCGGTCCGAGAACTTCTTGTGAAGCTCTGAGTTATGCTTACGGTGATGGATGACCAACAAAATGGCACGATGACTTCGGCTTCACCCCAGCGGCTCGGGATGGCTGCGAAGCTAGAGTTCCTGGCAGTGTAGGGCTTATGCTAGGGATTGGTGGGGAAGGCTCAAGCGCAAGGGTTCGCTATTTAAGGCCCGGGCATCCGTGGGGCACAAGACCGAGGGGGCAGCGTAGCGAAGCCGGACATGGACATCGGTAAAGGAGTCTGGGTCCGCTGCGAGGGTAGGAGACGAACCTGTCATGTGGGCCAGGGCTATCGATGAGCACAAGTGCGGGGCCTGCTGCCAGAGACAGAGGAAGAAAGGGTAGCGGGCGGCGTCGACGCTGGGCTGGTGCGTGGCTGTGCAGGCTTCTACTAGGTCGCAGAGATGCAGGTCCACGCGGAAGACAGCGGGGTCGGAGTAGGCCAAGGGAGAAGGAAAGGCAGCGCGTCCGCACGGCTGACCAAGGCCGGCCCGCAGGGCTTGCTTGGCTATGAGGAGGGAGAGGAGCAGGCTTTCGGGTGGGAAGCAGAAGGCCAGGCTGGAGAAAACCGTGGGCCAGAAGGCAAAGCTTGCTCAATTTTTCCCAATTTTGATTTTCCTAGTACTTTTTCAAATGGGTTTTGAATTCATTTGAACCCTGAATCAAAACCAAATTTAAATATTATTTAAAATATACTTTCAATTCAAAGTAAACTAAAAAATTTTGGTAAGTTTTCAAAAATAATTTTTTACAACTTTTTAAATGCTTTTATTCCCTAATTTGCTTTTCTTCTACTTCAAAGTCATTTTCAAACTCATCTCCAAAAGCAATTTAAACCATTTTGAATTTTAAGGAAAACCACGCAACCACATAAATCAAATGCACCAGCATGTATGCACAAACATGTTGCTACCTTATGATGAATTTTAATTTAACAAAAAGTTTCATATCCTACACTGTCATGAGCACAAAATTCATAAATAGACCATTTTAAACCTATTTTCAAAAGGGTCAAATTTTAGGGTGTTATAATTACGCGATGGAATTCCGCGATTTCCTTTGACGAATAGATCCTCCTTGGTGGTTTTCTGATTAAATCCGGCTAGAAACATAGATTCACCAAAACTCATGGAATTTATCAGTTAAAATCCCTAAATATATATTGGTGATCCATTTTAACCATTTATACAAGTTATATTGATGGTTTATGATGAATGTTAACTACTGTCAACAAACTCCCCTGTACTTAGGTTTTTATTCGTCCGTGATAAAAGGATGGATTACTCAAGACAAAACCTTGGGACAAGGCATCAACATAAAACCATTCTCAGTAATACATGCTCTATAGGATTCAAAGTGTCTACCATGAAACTTTGGGTGGTTGAAGAATAGAACAGCTTGAAACAGATCACCATCCTCCTTTAGTCAAGTCAATTGGAGAAACATTTAAAATTTTTGAAAACAAAAACATAGCATACCTTCTCCTTTTTGTGGTACTCTCAAATCACTCTGTATATGTGATATTTTTGAATCCTCACCAAGGCATTGATGAATGTGCCTTCTTTTTACCTACTTCTAAAGCTTATGTGGAGCTCAGGTAGGAATGGATATGAAAACATACTCGCATTACATATATTGTAAAGTCAAAACAAGGATCCAAGGAGAAAAATGTCATACTCTTAGATCAAGATGTGGATGTGTGTGGATATGTATATAGTGGCTAACCTAATTCTACTATGCTCCTTGAAACATATCTCTCTTGTTTGAAACTTGAAAACTTTTGCAAGAAAACATGGGTTATCTTATTCATCTTTATTCTTCTTTTTTCAGGCGGGCATCTAAGTACCCATTGTTTTAAAATATCTTGGACACTTGTCCATTTTTTTCCAATACTTTTCCTTTTATGAATACCTTTTGCATAGCCCATGCCTCTCCTTCTATAATTGAAACTTTTCAAGAGACACATTTACAAGAACTTGGAGCATTTATCCTATCAAGCATATTTTTGTGTCTATTCCCAACATAGGTAGATGGAAAACATGTTTTTGCGTACTCCTAGTGTAGGAGCAGCAGATATATGTGGAGCGTATGTGATCTTGATCTTGATAGCATGATAAGTTTCTCAACAAGGGTCATGAGGTTTGACCAAACTAAACACAATGACAAGTAGTATATGTAGAAAGTTGCTTTATCCTATATATGGCTTTAGTAGGAGATTACTTACCACAAAGGAGAGGTGTAGCTATTCATTTTACTTTTTGAAATAAAATTCTCCAATAACAAGACATCAAGAATCAAGTTCTCATTCTTCTACTATATCTCATTCCACAACAACTTAAGTAGCATGGGGTCCCTAATAATAAGTTCCCAACAGTAGCATGGCTTCCAGGAAAAACATTATGTGAGTCTATCCTTACGTCATGATTGAAATAATCTTTCCTTAGGTTTTAAAGTTGTTTATCAAGTGATTTTTAATTTGGTTTGAAACAGAAAGTGAGATAGATGAAAATAGAACATATGGGCCGCAAACTTGACCATGGACGAAGCGTGAGGTGAGGCAGCATCATGATGGGCCAGCCGGCCCATGTAGGAGGCCGGGCGGCCCACTCTTGGGCCCGCTCGGGTCCAACTTTGGCAAGCGTAGTTCTTAGTCTACTGCTTCCCGAATTTTGTGATTTTCATGATCAAATTCTATCTTGATTTTGAGGTGTGTCTCCCCCACACTTGTGGCAGAACCATCCAATTTATGAGAGCACGAGTACAATGGCAACCACCAAAGCGATCGCACTATCATACTTGAGCCCATATAAACCTGGTAGACCGTTGAGTATCATGAAGGATCTCGAATAATCCAGCACACAACCAAGATCATACATGATTTAACATACAAGCCACAAGTTACATAAGTTCACGAGTAATTCAACATACATCGGAGTACGAAAAGAGTTATTATAGTACCAAGTTCAAATACAGTAGTAGCGAAAGCAAAGATAGTTTTTAAACTAACATCTCACACCATTGTTTAAATAATTGCCAGTTTGTTATCACATTCCACAAAAGCATCATAGATTAGATATATAGAAGTGCCTTGCCCATGTCCTACTCCTCGTCCATAGCAGGACAGAAGCAGTTCTTACAATATTCATGACAGACCGTGTTATCTGCAACAAGTGGGAAATAAACCCTGAGTACAAGAAGGTACTCAGCTAGGCTTACCCATCATAAACCAAAAATAAAGTGACTCCAAGGATCATGCAAGGCTTTATAATTGGAGTTAGCTTGAAAACATTTTGCATAATGGCCAATAGTTGAGCTATAGTTTTTTTAATTCGGTCTCAAATTATTTTGTCACACCCAATTTTAAGGATAAAATGGGATGCATAATCTTATGTGCTCCCAGAGATCAGTCACACACATAAGCCGACAAATTATAAATAGTATCATCACAAGTGTTTATTACATCATGAATAATAAGACATAGTCTTCACATAAATGTAGCGGAAGTATAAAGAAAAATATCTCGTGGAAGCTCCATATCATAGGGACGTCAACTTGTTGACCACAAGTCTAGTAATCCTCAAGAAAGTCAACATTACCATAGCCATCTATTATCCATCCGGGATTTTTATCCAAATAATGAAAATAAACAAGCATAAGTATGTGTCGTACTCAACAGGTGTAACATGGGGTTCATGAGGCTCAAAAGGCTTGACACAGGTTTAACAGCATTCAGCTTTTAGTTGTCACAATTTTAGCATAATAGTAGCAACAAGTTGTTTTAATCCCAAAGTAAAACACATGATCAATGTAAATAAGAATAATGAATAGCATAAATAGATAATTCTTAGTGATCATCTATTCCATAAGGGTTCCAAGGCCGCTCGTGACCATGAGCACGGCTGATATACCAGTTTTACATCTACAGAGGTTGTACACTTCCACTGTGAGTCGTGATACCCATATGCCTGGGTTTATTACTCCCAAAACACTTTCAACGTTAGCAGGCAAGGTTCACTATGAAGCCTTTCAAAGGTTCATCTAACAAGTTAGGGCCATTAGATTCACTCGGCAAGTAGATATAGGAACCCCCCTATCGAATGGCACAATTCCATCATGGCTATACACATAAGAGTAGAGGTTGTCCTATACCCGATTCATCAAGCCATTCTTATGCCAATAAAGGTAGCCACTAACAAGCTAGAAAAGGTCCTCATACTGAGCTAAAGCTAGAGCCATGTAGCCCTCACAGTTGTACTATAAGTCCTAGATGATCACTTACAGATAAGTTCTTAGGGATAGGAATCTGAAGCATTTAGAAAGTAGCTAAACACTCTAGCCCCCTGTTTCCATGTTGCTAAAAAGTCATATTTTAATGTTTATTGCATATACCATTAGTCAAGTTATAAGATCATGGTTTAATTGAGCACTAGCAAAGCTACCCGATGCATATCCCATAGGAGACAAGGGAATCCCTATCAAGGTGACACATGCAATATGAATTAAATGTATTAAAGTTGATAGGAAACAAGGATAATCCCATGCTATACTTGCCTTGAACAAAGTGCTCCTGTTGACTCTGCTCATCAAAGTAGTACTCTTGATCAACCACGAATTGCTCACCGTCTATACTCGATAATCACAGCAACATACAAGCATCTAGAAGAAATCATGCATAGCAAACAAAGGCTATAGATTAGAACAGTACACCAATAGCATAAAATCAAGATGAAAAGTTTGTAAAATGAATCTACGTCTCACTACGAACACACAGACGCGAAGATCACAAAAATCAGAGCTAAAACAAAGAAGTTATGTATTAAACAAGATTTCCTTTATTAAAATAATAGATTAAATCTAACCTCGAATTTTAAAAGTTGAAAACATACTTAATAGTAGTATGAATCATGTAGATTATGTAATTATGAATCTAACACAACTTGACTGGATCAAATCAGAGTTAAAATGAAGATTTTAGGGCTAAAACAAGATCAGTGGCACTTTTGGAAATAACTAAAACTTGATTTTAGAATTTAAATTAATAAAATTAGATTTTAAACTAAGCCAGGGATGGTGGACATGATAAAGAAGAAGTATAGGGGTTCTTTTGCAAAATGCTGGGACAACAGGTTAACCCCTAGAAAACTTCAGGGATTCTTTTGCAAAATAGCCGGGCAAATGGGTACGGTGCGATCTGTTATGAGGACATCAACACCAACGATACATCCACGCCGACACAAGTACCAGTTTCACCGACACAAGTACCAATTTCTGGTCCTATTACTCGCGCCCGTGCTCGTCAACTTAATCATCAAGTAAGTTCACTCTTGAGTTCATGTCCATCATATTTAGACCATGGAGACGCGTGCACTCTTGTTTTGGTTAGGAACCAGGGAGAGGACCGAAAGGGAAAAGGATTCGCGTAGGCTGGATTCGGACTCCAGGACAGCTCCAACTTGTGATGGTCACCACGGTCGTATACGGACTCAGATTGTGGTGTTCAAGTACTTCATGGAATCCTTATAAAGTCTATTTTCACATGGATCTAGAATCAAGTCCATATCTGTTCTGAGGCGGCCGCAATGACCGAATTACTACCGAGAGGTTTTCTGTCCAAAGGTGCTGCGTCGCCTTAGTTTGGTCCAATGGGCCATGTATCAAGTCGGGTCCATTAGGGACACATCCTAGGGTTGGAGCACGACCCCAACACCCTAGTGGATGTCCCTCCACCTTCATATACCCCTTAGCCACCACTAAGAACAGTTGGGTTTTGTTTAGATCAAGTTTAGCTCTTGCTACTTGCTTATAAGCGTGCATGCTAGATTAGCCGCCCATCTTCTTGTCTTTGGAACCCCACCTTATTTGTTATTGAGTTTGAAAACCTTCATCTTCATCTAGTAAATTAAGTACTTGTTATACTTGTTCTTGCTAGTTCTTCGATTGCTTGTAGGACGAGTGCCCTAGTGGCCGGGTGACGCACTCCACAAGATCGCGGCAGCCATTGGAGGTTGTGTATCGGTTGCTAAGGCGTAGCTTGGAAGGTTGTAGTCAGGCCATGAACGTCGTCTACATCCACCAATCGAGATATCCCACGCCCTCTCATCGAAAGTTCGGGATTCAACCCTAGCAGGTTCATATTAGTTGGTAATCAGAGCAAGGTTTATCGGTGAGAGACTTCGAATCCTTCACTGTTTTTAATTTTTCCTATAGTCCGGAAAAGCCAAAAAAAGTAGATTAGTTTACCCACAATCCTATAAACCCTTTGAGATTTTGCTAGCACTGCTTAGTTAGGGCTTGTTGAGTTTTGGTTGCAGCGGTTGTGTCGAGTTGCTGGTCTTATTGTCTATTCCTTTAGAGTTTTGAGTTCTATCACGTTTTGGTCAGCAGGAGATCCACCATCACCATATACATCTTTGCTTCATTTTTGCCACCATGGATCCATATGATGTCCGATTTGAGAGTTTAAATACAATCTAGAAAGATAAAGTTGTCTTCTTTCCAATGCATCTGACCTTTAAGAAAAATTCGTTCTGAGTGCTCCACAATCTTCCTAGAGATTTCCGCATCTATTGTAATAACAAGAGTTGTTAAATCTAAATTTGAAGGGGGCTATGTGCAATAACCTTATCGTTTGGGTTGTCATAGTACCAAACAAAATATTTAGGGCCCTGCAAAAAAAAGAAAAAAGAAGAAGAAAAAAAAGACAAGAGAAGGAGAAGAAAGAAGGGGTTGAATCTGTTATTTTCTTCGTGCTGTGCTAGTTGCTCTTTTTCAGTGACTACCTTTTTGCCTAGGCTCACGTCTCTAGCATGGTTTAGCCTAGGACTAGTACAGTACCACCGTTGAATGATTATTCAGCTTGCATTTGTGACCAACGTGGTGCTAGTACTTCCTTGCTTCAGCCCACCTATAGCTCCACATATTTTGACTACAGCTTGATAGGTGTTGTTGTTGCGGCACCGATACACTTCATTCCAGGTTGCAGACTTGTTGGTTGTCATCCCCTCCTATTGAGCAAGCTAAGAATTGGTAAGAGCTTGTGTAACGGGTTGAGAGTGAGTGTCTTGCTGTAGCTACATCCTAATAGCTGTAGGGCTCTTATTTCTTCACCTGTTTTCTTGTTGCCCTTGTCGTTTAAACCATGTCAGGATCAGAGGATGTTAACAAGAGGCCACAATCTCCTCGCACCAAGGGCATCATTCAACATTTTACAAGGCAAGTGTAGCTACATACAGAAGGACTTGATCAAGATTTATAGGTGACCAATGACAAGATTGGGCAATTGGAGGCCACCCAACTTGCCACCACCACCAAGCTTATAGGATTGGAGGCATCTGTTGCCCGTATGGACAGAAGCCTTGATGCTCTTCTGAAGCGTTTTGATGACTTCCACACAAAAGACAAAGAGCAGCATAATGAAGACAACAATGACGAAGAGCGACTCGAAGATAATTATGATGATTATACTGCTGATACTGAACATGATGCTCATGACACTCGTGACCGGCGTCGCCTATGCCATAATCATAGAGGTATGGGTGGTCACCGCCGACGTGAGGTACCCAATAATAATGATGCTTTCAGTAAAATTAAATTTAAAATACCTCCTTTTGATGGTAAGTATGATCCTGATGCATACATTTCTTGGGAAATTGCTGTTGACCAAAAGTTTGCATGTCATGAATTTCCTGAGAATACACGTGTTAGAGCTGCTACTAGTGAGTTTACTAACTTTGCTACTATTTGGTGGATAGAACATGGCAAGAAAAATCCTAATAACATACCACGAACTTGGAATGCTTTGAAACGAATCATGAGGGCCAGATTTGTTCCTTCTTACTATACACGTGATTTGTTAAATAAATTGCAACAACTGAGACAGGGTGCTAAAAGTGTAGAAGAATATTATCAAGAATTGCAAATGGGTATGTTGCGTTGTAATTTAGATGAGGATGAGGAACCTGCTATGGCAAGATTTTTGGGTGGGTTAAATCGTGAAATTCAGGACATCCTTGCGTATAAATAATACACTAACGTAACCCGTTTGTTTTATCTTGCTTGTAAAGCTGAAAGGGAAGTGCAGGGGCGACGTGTTAGTGCTAAGAATAATATTTCTGCAGGGAAGACTAATTCATTTTAGCCCCGCACGACTACTACTCCAACTACACGTACTCTTATGCCATCATCCAGCAACAAGCCTCGTGCTACTCCCGCAAATTCAGTGGTGAAGACGATCTAGAAGCCTGCTGCGAGTGCTTCATCCGTGGCATCTACAGGTAGAACAAGAGACGTTTAGTGTCACTGGTGCAAGGGATATGGACATGTGATGCATGACTGTCCAAGCAAGCATGTTATGGTCGTTAAAGATGATGTTGAGTATTCCTCTACTAGTGATTTTGATGAAGATACACTTGCTTTGCTTGCTACAGACCAGGCAGGTGGTGAGGAACAACCAGAAAAGCAGATTGGTGCAGAGGATGCAGATCATTATGAGAGCCTCATTGTGCAGCATGTGCTTAGCGCACAAATGGAGAAGGCGGAGCAAAATCAGCGGCATACACTGTTCCAAACAAAGTGTGTCAATAAATAGCGTTCGTGCCGTTTGATAATTGATGGAGGTAGCTACAACAACTTGGCTAGCAGTAATATGGTAGAGAAGCTTGCACTTACAACCAAACCGCACCCACATCAATATCACATTCGATGGCTCAACAATAGTGGTAAGATTAAGGTGATGAAACTGGTACAAATTAATTTTGCTATTGGATCATATCATGATATTGTTCAGTGTGATGTTGTACCTATG
Organism: Miscanthus lutarioriparius; assembly: GCA_904845875.1. Lineage (NCBI taxonomy): Eukaryota > Viridiplantae > Streptophyta > Magnoliopsida > Poales > Poaceae > Miscanthus > Miscanthus lutarioriparius. The sequence goes on along the minus strand of CAJGYO010000004.1, from coordinate 63,859,653 downwards.
GAAGCTTGCCATATTCTGCTAGGTAGACCATGGCAATTTGATACGGATTGTATGCATCATGGTAGATCAAATATGTATTGTCTCATACACCATGATAAGAAAATTGTTTTGCTTCCTATGTCTCCTGAAGCTATTGTGCGTGATGATGTTGCTAAAGCTAAGAAAACTAAAACTGAGATCGATAAAAATGTCAAATCTGTTAGTAGTAAGAAAGATGAGATAAGATTGAAAGGACATTGCTTGCTTGCTACTAAATCTAATATTAATGAATTGGTTGCTTCCACTTCTGTTGCCTATGCTTTGGTATGCAAGGATGCTTTGATTTTAGTTCACGATATGCAGCATTCTTTGCCCCCTGCTGTTGCTAACATTTTGCAGGAGTATTCGGATGTTTTTCCAAGTGAGATACCAGTGGGTTTGCCACCAATACGAGGGATTGAGCACCAAATTGATCTTATTCCTGGTGCATCTTTGCCAAACCATGCGCCATACAGGTCAAATCCGGAAGAAACGAAGGAAATTCAGTGACAAGTGCAAGAACTACTCGACAAAGGTTATGTGCGTGAGTCCCTTGATCCTTGTGTTGTTCCTGTTATTTTAGTGCCTAAGAAAGATGGAACATGGCATATGTGTGTTGATTGTAGAGCTATTAATAATATCACCATTCGATATCGACACCCTATTCCACGTTTGGATGATATGCTTGATGAACTGAGTGGAGCTGTTGTGTTTTCTAAAGTTGATTTGCGTAGTGGGTACCACCAGATTCGTATGAAATTGGGAGATGAATGGAAAACTGCTTTCAAAACTAAATTTGGTTTATATGAGTGGTTAGTCATGCCTTTTGGGTTAACTAATGCACCTAGTACTTTCATGAGATTAATGAACGAGGTTCTGCGTGCTTTCATTGAAAAATTTGTTGTAGTCTACTTTGATGATATATTGATTTACAACAAATCCATGGATGAACATCTTGATCACTTACGTGCTGTTTTTAATGCTTTACGAGATGCACGTTTATTTGGTAACCTTGAGAAGTGCACCTTTTGCACCGATCAAGTGTCTTTTCTTGGCTATGTTATGACTCCATAGGGAGTTGAGGTTGATCAAGCCAAGGTAGGAGCTATACAGGGATGGCCTGTACCAAAGACTATCACACAAGTGCAGAGTTTCCTAGGACTTGCTGGTTTCTATCGCCGTTTTGTGAAGGACTTCAGCACCATTGCTGCACCTTTGAATGAGCTTACAAAGAAGGGAGTGCCTTTTTGTTGGGGCAAAGTACAAGAGAACTCCTTCAACATGCTGAAAGATAAGTTGACACATGCACCTCTCCTCCAACTTCCTGATTTTCATAAGACTTTTGAGCTTGAATGTGATGCTAGTGGAATTGGACTGGGTGGTGTTTTGTTACAAGAAGGCAAACCTGTTGCGTATTTTAGTGAAAATTTGAGCAGGCCTGTTCTGAATTATTCTACTTATGATAAGGAATTGTATGCTCTTGTTCGCACATTAGAAACATGGCAGCATTACTTGTGGCCCAAAGAGTTTGTTATTCATTCTGATCATGAATCTTTAAAGCATATTCGTAGTCAAGGGAAATTGAACTATAGACATGCTAAGTGGGTTGAATTTATTGAATCTTTTCCTTATGTTATTAAGCACAAGAAAGGGAAAGAGAATATTATTGCTGATGCTTTGTCTAGGAGATATACCTTGCTGAATCAACTTGATTACAAAATCTTTGGATTAGAAACAATTAAAGACCAATATGTTAATCATGCTGATTTTAAAGGTGTGTTGTTGCATTGTAAAGATGGGAAGGGTTGGAACAAATTCATCTTTAGTTATGGGTTTGTGTTTAGAGCTAACAAGCTATGCATTCCAGCTAGCTCCGTTCGTTTGTTGTTGCTATAGGAAGCGCATGGAGGTGGCTTGATGGGACATTTTGGAGCTAAGAAAATGGAGGACATACTTGCTGGTCATTTCTTTTGGCCAAAGATGAGAAGAGATGTGGAGAGGTTTGTTGCTCGTTGCATGACATGTCAAAAGGCTAAATCACGATTAAATCCACACGGTTTGTATTTTCCTCTACCTGTTCCTAGTGCTCCTTGGGAAGATATTTCTATGGATTTTGTGTTGGGTTTGCCAAGGACTAGGAAGGGACGTGATAGTGTGTTTGTGGTTGTTGATAGATTTTCTAAGATGGCACATTTCATACCCTATCATAAAACGGATGATGCTACTCATATTGCTGATTTGTTCTTTTGAGAAATTGTTTGTTTGCATGGTGTGCCCAACACAATTGTTTCTGATCGTGATGCTAAATTTCTTAGTCATTTTTGGAAGACTTTATGGGGAAAACTAGGGACTAAGCTTTTGTTTTCTACTACATGTCATCCCCAAACCGATGGTCAAACTGAAGTTGTCAATAGAACTTTGTCTACTATGTTAAGAGTTGTTTTAAAGAAGAATATTAAGATGTGGGAAGATTATTTGCCTCATATTGAATTTGCTTATAATCATTCGCTGCATTCTACTATAAAGATGTGCCCATTTCAGATTGTCTATGGTTTCTTGCCTCATGCTGCTATTGATTTGATGGCTTTGCCATCTTCTGAAAAACTAAATTTTGATGCTACTAAGCGTGCTGAATTGATGTTAAAACTACATGAAACAACTAAAGAAAACATAGAGCGTATGAATGCTAAATATAAGTTTGCTAGTGATAAAGGTAGAAAGGAACTAATATTTGAACCTGGAGATTTAGTTTGGTTGCACTTGAGAAAGGATAGGTTTCCTGAATTGAGAAAGTCTAAATTGATGCCTAGGGCTGCTGGACCATTTAAAGTGTTAGAGAAAATTAATGATAATGCATATAAGCTCGATCTGCATGCAGATTTTGGGGTTAGTCCCACATTTAACATTGTAGATTTGAAGCCATATATGGGAGAAGAAGAAGAGCTTGAGTCGAGGCTGAGTCAAATGCAAGAAGGGGAGGATGATGAGGACATCAACACCAACGATACATCCACGCCAACACAAGTACCAGTTGCACCGACACAACTACCAGTTTCTAGTCCTATTACTCGCGCCCATGCTCGTCAACTTAATCATCAAGTAAGTTCACTCGTGAGTTCATGTCCATCATATTTAGACCATGGAGACGCGTGCACTCTTGTTTTGGTTAGGAACCAGGGAGAGGACTGAAAGGGAAAAGGATTCGCGCAGGCTGGATTCAGACTCCAGAACAGCTCCAACTTGTGATATTGACCACGGTCGCATACGGACTTAAATTGGGGCGTTCAAGTACTTCATAGAATCCTTATGAAGTCTATTTTCACATGGATCTAGAATCAAGTCCATATCTGTTCTGAGGCGGCCGCAATGACCGAATTACTACCGAGAGGTTTTCTGTCCAAAGGTGCTGCATCGCCTTGGTTTGGTCCAATGGGTCGTGTATCAAGTCGGGTCCATTAGGGACACGTCCTAGGGTTGGAGCATGACCCCAACACCATGGTGGATGTCCCTCCACCTTCATATACCCCTTAGCCGCCACCAAGAATGTCGCAGAACCGACCAATTTATAAGAATACAAGTACAATGGCAATCCGCAAGCGGTCGCACTGTCATACTTGAACCCATATAAACCCGGTAGTCCGTCGAGTACCACGACGGGTCTCGATAAACGATTTACAACAACCAAGATCGTACAGGATTCAACATACATGCCACATATTACATAAAGTTCACAGATACTTTTCATCATCAGAGTACGAATAAAAGTTATTACAAACCGAGTTTGATAAATAAAGCGGAAGCAAATAAGTTCGAAGATAAAGTTTCCAACATAGTTTGATACAGTGCCAAGCTAGATCACGGTCCACAAAAGCAAGGATAGGAATTACTAAAGAAGCCTGCCCAAGGCTTACTCCTCATCCACAGCGGGATAGAAGCAACTCTTGCAATAACCATGATACACAGTGCCATCTGCAACATTGGGAAAATAAACCCTGAGTACGAGAAGGTACTCAGCTAGACTCACCCGTCATGAACCAGAAATAAAATGACTCCAAGGAGTATGCAAGGCTGTATAAGTGGACGTAACTTGACAACATTTTGCGAAAAAGGCAACTGATCCGTTGTACAATTATGATTCCTTTACCAAGTTAATTATAACTATCCATTTCTAGATTAGCAACTATCCTGTGCCAAACATGTGGTATATCATTTAGAAGCATACAATAGTAACCATAGCAGGTATTGGAATTCCATTTTCGTCCGAACCATCATGTTCCATAACACAATTACTACGATGTTGGGACTAGCCAAGTTTCTCACTATCCGGGAGAGACGGCGATTCGAATCGATTTCAACCAGCTGGGAATTTATTCCTAACACAAACCCAGGTCTACCAGCCACGATAGCCTTAGGTCACCTTTGGTACAACTCCGGTACACATTTCGCGGGTCCGTACTGCGCCGCACAATCTGGAACACCAGATGCCAGGATGCTCAGGCCAAGCCTGCCCTTGGGCTCAGTCTGATCGTTCCCCGGAAGGAGCGCACAACAGAACGATTCCCGGCCTGAGTTGAATTACTCGGCTTCGCGGTCGGAACGAGTTATCCGCCAGCTAAGTGAGAGGCATGCGTTCAATCTTGTCGAAGCACCAACAACGAGTACGGTCCTTAATCGACATAGACGGGATAAATCCACACCCAAGACCTCCATGTCTTGTTGCTTTCTATCCGCTTCCCGTCCGGTCTCGATTTACTTTTTACCACATGGTTCTCGTTCCACGATAGCAGATATAGCCAACCGTGCTCGGTATCCACCTATATCTCGCGGTGACAGGACATCACCCGACTTCTACCGGTCTAAGCATGGCTAAGCATATATATTCGATCCTCGGACCTATACCGTTGATTCTGTGTAATATTTGGACAAGGAATGTACATGCATCAAGTGGTTTCATTCAACTCTTATAACCTAATGCATCAATCATAAATACGTAAGTAAACATTTGTAAATTATGGGAGACTTATAATGCTCCGGGGCTTGCCTCCTGAGAAAGGAAGTAGGGCGATGGTCGGGACACTCGGAAGCTCTTCGAGGTTTCGCTCCACGCCTTCGAGCTGCGGCTTGCGGATCCTCCCGGGTTCCTTCCTCTCGCTTCTTGAATTCCAACAACGTGATCTCTTCCTCCGATCCTAGATGCATGAGTATGGTATAAGTATTACGAATGCATACATGTTAACAAGTGCATCACGTTGTTTGAGTAGGTGCATATCTCTTCTCGATTATTACTTAACTACTTCTACAATGCATCGATTATGCCACAAACAGTAGCTACTTGTTTCACTCATAACTGGAGTTCTACAAATCCAAATCCAGTGATCCTGGACTTTCTGGAAAGCGTATCAAATTCTCTACAACTTTGCTATTAACCATTTTTATAGTACACCTTAGTTTCAACATGCAACTCATCACACTCTAGAATCAGTCCAGAAATGATTTAACATGCAATATAAAGTAAGAATACTTCTACTTCAGGTAATCATTCAAAATTTGACCACCTAGAACCTACCAATAGTTTAAGCATACCAAATACAGTTAAGATGATATAATGGTGAAGCCCAAACTATTTATTAAATTGTCTTTATTATTTTATTTAGATATCTAGGTTAAATAATAAATATATATCAGATGTGCTTAATAAATTCTCAAAAATTTACAGAGCCTTACTAATGCTATCAAAAGACTACTGTAAAAATTTCATGTCATTTTACCAAGTAGAACATTCTATACAAAAATGACAAGGCAGCAAGGCTTGAAATAGCATAAATGGAAAATCCTATTGAAAAGTGTCAAGCCACAGATTTCATATTTTTCTTAGCATCCATATGGTACTAGGATTACCTCCAACAAATTTCATGAATTTTGGACTCATACTTAATTTATGAAAATTCATGCAAGGATTAACTAGTCATAAAAGAAAAATCTATAACTTTAAATCTACCCATGCACTGGTCCTCAAATTTTTACCAAAGTTCACACATGCTAAGATTAGTTCACCACAAAAATTTCATAATTTTTGGAGCACAGGAACTCTAGATATAAAATAAACAAATTTGAATGCATTCAAAAGCACATTTCAAATCCCTATTTAAATCTCCAGAAATTTCTACTGTTGAATCCAAGAACATATTTTTCTTAAATACTACACTTCCTAAGCAACACAATCATATTTATTTCAAAATTTTAGGAGCTCCCAAACTGATGATACAAAATTCGCAAAACAAATCAAAAACTGGAACATTTGAACTAGCCTACAACACAGCTGTCGCTGACCGGTGGGACCCGCTGGTCGGGGGACCCCACGCGTCAGTGACACGGAGCAGAGCAGCGGCGCTGCTGGGCACTGCGCGGCTGCGGCTCGTCGACGGCGAGCTTTGCCGGCGGTAACGTCTTCACTACACGACCTACGTGACCTAGCGAAGCGATTGAGCCACTTGGCCGGTCCTATTGCCGACCCTAGAGCTGACGGCGGCGACCATGGCGGAACGGCGGGGCTGGACCACGGCAAAACGCCAGTGACGACCTCGGTGGCCCGATCTAAGGCTCGGACGAGCACCAGGGTACTACGGCGAACCTAGCGCACCAGCTATCATGCGGAAAGGTAGACTACAACGGCGTGGCCACGATGACGGACCACGGCGGCGAGCTCCGGCAAAAGCGTGTGCGCTGCTGCGGCTTACCGAGCTTGAACAGCGGGCAATGGGGGACGTCGGGAGTTGCGGGGGTGTCGGTGGTGCTATTGCGGTGGCGGAGGAGCAGCGAGGACGAGCTGCCGTCGGCAATGGCGCTGGCGGCTCTGGTGCGGGAATGGCTGCAGCGGCGGGCGAGGAAGAAGGCCGAGGAAACAAAAAATGGAGCGTGGAAGGGTGTCGGGCGGACGCTGGTGGGGTTAAGGCCGTGCCCAGGCGCGGCGTGGCCTGCGCGGATAGACCGGCGGCGACACGCGGCCGTTTCCCGCGCCACACGGTGCGCGGTGTCTGAAACCGGTCGGCCACTGTGCCGGTCGATTCAGTTCGTCAGTTGCGCGATGCACTGCCTGACGATGAGTTTTGACACTCCTTTAACCGCTAATCCGTAGCTTCTCAGCGAAAACGATCTACATGGTTTTTGTAGCCCGAAGTACTAGCTACAACTTTGGTTCAAGCACCTTGTTCTAATTCGCAACAGAGACGGAGTAATATCGTGCTCAACATCGGCTGTCAGTCGGTTAGTCGATCAACCACTTAGAAAATTTGCTAAGTGTGGGAAGCTGGATTTTTCTGGTTTTTGTGGGACCCATTCAAGCATGTTAGAAGCTAAATCAGTCCATGACCCAAAAATAAAAGTTGTTCCTTATGTCAAACACTACAACTTTGCTTTAGTGAACTCCTCCATGCAAGGTCTCTAACACCTAGTTCAACTTTAGTCAAACATGTCACTTTGAAAACATGATACATACACAAACCATGGCTAAATGACCAAACTAGCCTTAGCACTAAATACCAAAGTTGTTCCTAATGATATCCTAAGCATGTTTAAACAATTTGCAAGGTCATTTAAGCATTTCATGTAGTAGTCACTCATATAGCTATTCAGGTCAACACATGAAATATCACTTAAGTGCTTGATCATGAAATGTGGCCTTCATGAACAAGGTTCCTTTTGTTAACCTAAGTGTAGCTAAGGTGTTTTAGTGACCAACATCACCCACTTGCATTCATTTGCACATGATCATATGCCTATGTTCCAAGAAACACGAGATAACAAGCAATGTTTCATATGTTTCGATCAAATGTTTCAATTGTAAGTGATGATTTATGAATGCTTGATGCTCATGCTCATGTTATGCGAGTCAAGTTATGCAAGGCTAACACCCGAGGTGTTACAGCCCCTCCCCCTTATAAAAATCTCGTCCCGAGATTTGCAAGACCTACCATTCTTGGAAAAAGGCGGGATAAACTTCTCGTAGATAATCTTCTCTTTCCCACGTAGCATCTTGTTCACTATGATTGTTCCACACCACCTTATAGAACTTGATAATCTTACTCCTTGTCACTCTCTCCATCTCTTCTAATACCCGAATTGGTTTTTCTTCATAGGTCAAATCCGATTGAAGCTGGACGTTGGTGGGTGCAATAGCTTCTTCCGGTACTCGAAGACATTTCTTTAGCTGAGAAACATGGAACACATCAAAGATTGCACTCATCTCTGGTGGAAGTTGTAACTTATATGCAACCTTCCCTTTTCGTTCCAAAATTTTGTATGGCCCTACATATCTTGGTGAAAGCTTCTTTTTCATCCCAAATCTTTTCACGCCTTTCATGGGTGATACTCTCAAGTATACATAGTCACCCACTTCAAAAGTTAGTGGTCTTCTCCTTCTGTCGGCATAACTTTTCTGTCTTGATTGAGCTGCCTTCATGTGGTGTTGGATGATACGTACTTGCTCTTCGGCTTCATTTACAAAATCAATACCAAAGTATCTCCTTTCACCGGGCTCAATCCAGTTCAAGGGAGTTCTGCACTTTCTGCCATACAAGGCTTCAAATGGAGCCATTTTGATACTCGCTTGATAACTGTTGTTGTTATAGGAGAATTCAGCTAAAGGTAACCATTTCTCCCATGAACCTTTTGAAGATATAACACAAGCTCTAAGTAAATCTTCTAGGATCTGGTTTACTCGCTCTCTCTCATTCGAAGTTTGCGGGTGATAAGTTGAACTTCCGATTAGCTTGGTTCCCAAAGTTCGGTGTAAGTGCTCCCGAAACGAGCTATGAGCTGTGGTCCTCTATCCGAGATTATGGTCTGGGTACTCCATGCAATCTCACGATCCGGGATACATATATCTCAACGTATTTCCCAACTATATACCGCGTGTTCACGGGTATAAAGTGTCTTGACTTGGTAAGACGATCAACAATGACCCCAGATTGAATCGTGACCTTGTGGCGTCGTTGGAAGGCACGTGATAAAGTCCATGCTGATTTCTTCCCATTTCCATCCTGGAATAGGCAATGGGTGAAGTAATCGGCCCGGTTTTCATATGGACGACTTTCACTCTCTGCAGGTTATCACACCTAGCAACGTAGGGTGCGATCTCTTTCTTCATCTTAGTCCACCAAAATGGTTTCTTAAATCTTGATACATTTTACTACTACCCGGATGGATAGACAATTTTGATGAGTGAGCTTCTTCTAAAATTTGACTTCTTAGCTCACGGTCTTTTGGTACCACTAGTCGGTCCTCGAACCATAATACACCTCTTTCGTCCAATCTAAAATGTTTGGTTTCTTGCTCTTGCATTTTTCTCTTGATGTGACTTATTCCCACATCATCGTCATTGTAGCTCTATGATTTTGCCCTCAAGTGAACAACTGATTGTGATATTGTGTAGTACAGCAGGATGTAACAAGTTGAATCCATCTTCCAGCAATGCTTCCAAAGTGTTGCAATGGGACTTCCGACTAAGTGCATCGGCTACAACATTAGCTTTACCCGGATGGTAATGCACTTCTAAATTATAGTCCTTAATCAATTCTAACCATCTTCGTTGTCTCATGTTCAGCTCTGGTGGGTAAAGATATACTTGAGGCTTTTGTGGTCGGTAAAGATATGACATACATTGCCCAACAAGTAATGTCTCCATATCTTTAGTGCATGGACAACATTTGCAAGTTCCAAATCATGTGTGTAGGGTAGTTGACTTCATGTTTTCTCAATTGCCGTGAGGCATATGCAATTACTCTCCTTCTTGCATAAGCACACATCCCAAACCTATTCTCGATGCATCACAAAATACATCAAAAGGCTTTTCAATGTCGGGTTGTGCTAACACAGTCTTTGTAGTCAACAAAGTTCGAGAGTGTGAAAGTTTGTTTCACATTCGGTGTCCATTTGTACTTCTCATCTTTACAAGTAGTCGGTCATAGGCTTAGCTATCTTTGAGAAATCTGGAATAAACCGACGATAGTATCCTGCTAACCCTAGAAAACTCTGAACTTCATGAACCGAAGTTGGGGCTTTCCAATCCATGACCTCTTGTACTTTGGATGGGTCTCATTGAGATTCCATCTCTTGATAAAATGTGACCTAAGAAAGGTACTTTGCTCATCCAAAATTCACATTTGCTAAACTTGGCATATAGCTTATGCTCCCTCATCTGGATAGGACAATCCTCATATGCTCTTCATGATCGACTCATTTTTTACGAATAAATCAATATATCATCAATAAACACTACCACGAACTTGTCAAGTTCGGGCATGAATCCGAAGAGTTCATCAGTACATGAAATAGGTGGAGCATTTGTTAGTCCGAAAGACATAACCAAATACTCGTATAAGCCGTACCTAGTAGAGAAAGCGATTTTAGGTATATCCTCCGGTCCGATCTTTATCGATGATAACCTCGATCTCAAATCAATTTTGGAGAATACCTTTGCCTTCGCTAATCGATCGAACAAGATGTCGATCTTGGGGCAATGGATATTTGTTTTTGATGGTCACAAAGCATTGAGTGGTCCGTAATCTACACATTCTCGTTGACTTATCCTTCTTTTTCACAAACAAGGCTGGACATCCCCACGGAGATGAGCTAGGTTGGATAAGACCCTTGTCCAATAGATCTTGCAATTGGAACTTAAGTTCCGCTAACTCATTGGGTGGCATTCTATAGGGCCTTCGGATATGGGTGCGGTACACGGCACTAATTCGATCTTAAATTCCACGTCCCTATCCGGTGGTAGACACTGGTAATTCCTCCGGAAATACATCCAGGAAACTCACAAACCATCGGGATATCACATATCGTGGTGGCTTGGATAGCACAAAGCTAAATGTTGGGGTTTGAAATCGCGGGAGAGTGGGACTAGAAAAGCATTCCCTCCCGTGGGTTCTCTCAACATAATAGTGCTGGTGCTAGTGTCAATAAGAGCACCATGATACTTCATCCAATTCATGCCTAAGATTACACTTATTGACAACCCCGGCAATATTATCAAATCTGTGGTATACTCCTCCCTTGTATCACGATGAGTACATTTTGACTATTTTTTGGTAGTAACAGTACTCTCATTGAACTTATATTGAAACCCCTTTGTTTACTTCAATTATTTCTTGACCATGTCTAGATGCAAATGCTTGACTCATAAATGAATGAGAAGCTCCCGAATCAAATAAAACAACAATGGGATGCTTGTTGACAAGAAACATACCAGCCGTGACAACTTCTCCGTGGGCACTTCCTCCACAATGATATAATGCACTTGTCCTTGACGTGCCCTGGCATTCACCGCCTCGATTGTTACGATTTGGGTTGCCATTCCTCTTGGGGTGGGGACATTCCTTGGACCAATGACCCGGTTGGTTGCAGTTGAAACATGGTTGATTACTTCGAATCTGTGGAGCTGTCACGATTGCCATTTCCTTTTGGTAAGGCAATAGTGAACATATACGGAATGGTTTTCGTGGGCTGTTATTACGAGCTTTCGGTGGTGGAGGCCTAAACTTGGGTGCAGGTGGACGGAATTGTGGCCTAGCCTGCGATAGGCGCTTTTGATTGGAAAGATCCGGATGCACCGCCTCATAGGCCCTCTTGCGACCTTTTAGCAATCGTGCATGCATGTTGTTGTGGTTTTCTTGGGTCAAGGCATCACTAATAAACTTCGTTGTACGTGGTACATCGAGAATTTGCCATAGTCTTCATCAGTTTGGTACCCAACCCTCGCTTGAAACTCTCTATCTTTTTCTCTTCAAGTATCCACAAAACGGGAGCATATCTTGACAAGTTGTTGAATGCGTGCATATACTCTATGAGTGACTTTGTTCCCGATTGAGCCTCATAAATTAATTTGCTTTCATGCGCATCAGGCCCGGGGAATATGATGTCCCCTAAAAGCCAGCTTGAATTGTTCCCAGTCACTCGCGCATTAGCGGAGGCGAGAGACGACAGAAGTGTGTCCACCGGATCCCCGCTGGTCCTTGCAATTGGTGAGAAGCATACTACGCTTTCGGATGCTCCGTGACCCTCAACAGATGAGAATTTTCGCTCAATGGTATTCAACCACTCATCGGCTGCAGTGGTTCCTCACCACCTTGAAGATTGGAGGCTTCGTGTCCAGAAACTCCTTGAATGTACTATGCTGATTTGGCTCGACCCCTGGTTGCTGTGGGTGGCCACGAGCAGTGTTTTGCGCGATAAGGCGCAAAGCTTCTTCCATTGTCCTTTGGCTCCCTAAGAACTGAGCAAAGAACTCCTGAGCAGACGGCGGCGGTGGTGGTGGTAAGTCATCACCATTGCCATCGTGGATCGCTACTACCGACAAAGACGGGTGCGCGTCATCTCATGAAGTTGCAACAATAAGCGATTATTGGTTGATGTCAAGAGATTGCAGATGAATCATAATCATGCCAAACTGAAATTACTTTGGAGAAATTCCCAAATTCACAATAAAAAGCAGAGGCATAACAATTCATCCTCGCAACATGGCATCCCCAATTTGACCACTTATCGCTCTCATAACGCATGCAAAGTTAAATCGTGATCACCAACAAGGAACGGAATTGCATTGATGCTCAAACCAAAGGTGCACTTAATCAACATTACATGATAGTAGTCGGTTACTAATGCCAAATTCGAGCTACGGGTCCATTACATGAATAAAGGTGATACCTTAGTCCTTCCACTAAGTGCTAAGCGATCTAATCCTCATCATGGTCACTATCGAGGTCAGACGCAAGATCATCTCCTTCCTCAGGTTCTACTTCTTCTTCAAGCTCCACTTCTTCTTCTCCTTCCTCGTACCCTTCTAGATCCATTTCTGCGGCTCCAGGTGGGACATAAGGGTGGAGCTGATTGTTCAGAAGATGAACCTCTTCATGCAGATTATCGTTGTATTCTTCCGCATTAGCCATTCTTGTCCTAGCTCAAAGCTGTCGAGCTCTTAGAACATTTTCCCTTGTCCAAGCTGCATTTTATTTGGTGAGTTAACCGAGTCATCTCTTGATGAGCCCTTCAATCTCGGCGTCGTGCTCCCTCTGAAGCTGACGTCGGTCCTCGCGGGCATGACCAAGAGCACCAGACACACGTCTGAGGCTACCTTCAACTCCATCCAACACTCTCATCATTGCGAACATGGCGCTCATGGAAGGGTTATCACCATTACGCTTTTCTGCGCACCAATCTCCAAAGATTTTCCTCTTGTCTGCCGCCATGAGTCGGTGGAGGGGTTACCTCTTGGAAAGACTCCCACCAAAGCGGCTGCCAGCTCCTGAGGAAAACGATCCATGATGTCCCTCAGGATCCCAAAGGCTGCCCTGCTAGCTGCTTCTTCAGCAGTCCTGCCAGTTGACTCATAACACCAGCCTGTCCACTCAGAATCGTCACCTCGGGGACGAACAACGGCCTCCACAGTAACTAAGAGACCTTCCCCCAACTGCTCATTCGCCCAGAAATAGCGGGGTTCCATTCCATCAGGATAGCCTACATAACTGAGCACTCTCCACAAGAGTGTAGGCATCCCAAACTCTCCAAGGAATGTGTGGCGTTGGCGGGCACGTGGAGCAAGGCGACGGCGGGGAGCTCGCCTCCGGTGGACTTGCGGGCGAGCGGCTTGCAGTGCGTGCCATCTGCACCATTAACATGTACCCCTTGGTGAGACAATGCCATAATGGATAAGAGTTACATAACCGAGTAAGAATTTTATAAGGGAGGAACAATGTAATTATGTGAATGGTAATTATCATGATGCATGCTCGTTAAATGCACGTCCTCACAAACTTAGGAAAAATTTGTTTCTAGCGGTGAGACACGGTGGCATACATACGTTCTCTCATAAATAAGCGTAACTAGTCGAGCTACACGTTTCGCTGTTAGTGTACCTGCATAAGATCTCATTTCAGCCCTAAACCCATAATGAATATGCAGAATGTAATCATAAATACTTCCATATATGTATACCCATACATATACTTCCGTATCAATCTACCCGACAATAATTTAACCCACAATTAAATACGTACCATATACACATGCAAGCATGCATACATAGCCGTACCAAAGCTACTCTTCCGACCGCGCATGCTCACATCTTGCGGTCATACACTCATCTTACCTTGGCGTAGAGGCATTTGATCCATACATTACCATTCAAGTGAATGGCATCCATACAATAGCACGCCCGTATGGACGATTTAAGTAGAAACCCCATGTTAGTACTTAAATAGCCACCTAATAGTCCTTAATTTGGGCATAAGGAAAGTGATCATTGGCACACTTTAGATTTCAAATACCTATTATATAACTATTAGTTGCTAGAGAAGGGTTTTGGAAAACAAAAACTTTTGTTTTAAATACACTTGTGACAATTAACGTTGAATCTTGCTCGATGCCGGTTTGTCGCAGAATCGACCAATTTATAAGAATACAAGTACAATGGCAATCCATAGCGGTCGTACCACATCATACTTGAACCCATATAAACCCAGAGTCCGTCGAGTACCACGACGGGTCTCGATAAACGATTTACAACAACCAAGATCGCATGAGATTCAACATACATGCCACATATTACATAAAGTTCACGAGATACTTTTCATCATCGAGTACTGAATAAAAGTTATTACAAACCGAGTTTGATAAATAAAGCGGAAGCAAATAAGTTCGAAGATAAAGTTTCCAACATAGTTTGATGAGATTGCCAAGCTAGATCACGGTCCACAAAAGCAAGGATAGGAATTACTAAAGAAGCTGCCCAAGGCTTACTCCTCATCCTGGCGGGATAGAAGCAACTCTTGCAATAACCATGATACACAGTGCCATCTGCAACATTGGAAAAATAAACCCTGAGTACGAGAAGGTACTCAGCTAGACTCACCCATCATGAACCAGAAATAAAATGACTCCAAGGAGTATGCAAGGCTATATAAGTGGACGTAACTTGACAACATTTTGCGAAAAAGGCAATTGATGCGTTGTACAATTATGATTCCTTTACCAAGTTAATTATAACTATCCATTTCTAGATTAGCAACTATCCTGTGCCAAACATGTGGTATATCATTTAGAAGCATACAATAGTAACCATAGCAGGTATTGGAATTCCATTTTCGTCCGAACCATCATGTTCCATAACATAATTACTACGATGTTGGGACTAGCCAAGTTTCTCACTATCCGGGAGAGACGGCGATTCGAATCGATTTCAACCAACCGAATTTATTCCTAACACAAACCCAGGTCTACCAAACCACGATAGCCTTAGGTCACCTTTGGTACAACTCCGGTACACATTTGGCGGGTCCGTCTTTGCGCCGCATGTCTGGAACACCGGATGCCGGGATGCTCGAGCCAAGCACGCCCTTGGGCTCGGTCGATCGTTCCTCGGAAGGGCGCTGTGAAACGATTCCCGGCCCGAGTTGAATTACTCGGCTTCGCGGTCGGAACGAGTTATCCGGCCAGCTAAGTGAGAGGCATGCGTTCAATCTTGTCGAAGCACCAACAACAGATACGGTCCTTAATCGACATAGACGGGGATAAATCCACACCCAAGACCTCCATGTCTTGTTGCTTCTCTATCTGCTTCCCGTCCGGTCTCGATTTACTTTTACCACATGGTTCTGTTCCACGATAGCAGATATAGCCAACCGTGCTCCGGTATCCACCTATATCTCGCAGTGACAGGACATCACCCGACTTCTACCGTCTAAGCATGGCTAAGCATATATATTTGATCCGGACCTATACCGATTCATGGTGTAATATTTGGACAAGGAATGTACATGCATCAAGTGGTTTCATTCAACTCTTATAACCTAATGCATCAATCATAAATACGTAAGTAAACATTTGTAAATTACTGGGAGACTTATAATGCTCGGGGCTTGCCTCGCAGAAAGGAAGTAGGGGCGATGGTCAGGACACTCCGGAAGCTCTTCAGGGTTCTGCTCCACGCCTTCGGGAGCTGCGGCTTGCGGATCCTCCTGCGGGTTCCCTTCCTCTGCTTCTTCGAATTCCAACAACGTGATCTCTTCCTCCGATCCTAGATGCATGAGTATGGTATAAGTATTACGAATGCATACATGTTAACAAGTGCATCACGTTGTTTGAGTAGGTGCATATCTCTTCTCGATTATTACTTAACTACTTCTACAATGCATCGATTATGCCACAAACAGTAGCTACTTGTTTCACTCATAACTGGAGTTCTACAAATCCAAATCCAGTGATCCTAGACTTTCTGGAAAGCGTATCAAATTCTCTACAACTTTGCTATTAACCATTTTTATAGTACACCTCAGTTTCAACATGCAACTCATCACACTCTAGAATCAGTCCGGAAATGATTTAACATGCAATATAAAGTAAGAATACTTCTACTTCAGGTAATCATTCAAAATTTGACCACCTAGAACCTACCAATAGTTTAAGCATACCAAATACATTTAAGATGATATAATGGTGAAGCCCAAACTATTTATTAAATTGTCTTTATTATTTTATTTAGATATCTAGGTTAAATAATAAATATATACCAGATGTGCTTAATAAATTCTCAAAAATTTACAGAGCCTTACTAATGCTATCAAAAGACTACTGTAAAAATTTCATGTCATTTTACCAAGTAGAACATTCTATACAAAAATGACAAGGCAGCAAGGCTTGAAATAGCATAAATGGAAAATCCTATTGAAAAGTGTCAAGCCACAGATTTCATATTTTTCTTAGCATCCATATGGTACTAGGATTACCTCCAACAAATTTCATGAATTTTGGACTCATACTTAATTTATGAAAATTCATGCAAGGATTAACTAGTCATAAAAGAAAAATCTATAACTTTAAATCTACCCATGCACTAGTCCTCAAATTTTTACCAGAGTTCACACATGCTAAGATTAGTTCACCACAAAAATTTCATAATTTTTGGAGCACAGGAACTCTAGATATAAAATAAACAAATTTGAATGCATTCAAAAGCACATTTCAAATCCCTATTTAAATCTCCAGAAATTTCTACTGTTGAATCCAAGAACATATTTTTCTTAAATACTACACTTCCTAAGCAACACAATCATATTTATTTCAAAATTTTAGGAGCTCCGAAACTGATGATACAAAATTCGCAAAACAAATCAAAAACAAGAACATTTGAACTAGCCTACAACACAGCTGTCGTTGACCGGTGGGACCCGCTGGTCGGGGGACCCCACGCGTCAGTGACACGGAGCAGAGCAGCGGCGCTGCTGGGCACTGCGCGGCTGCGGCTCGTCGACGGCGAGCTTTGCCGGCGGTAACGTCTTCACTACACGACCTCGTGACCTAGCGAAGCGATTGAGCCACTTGGCGGTCCTATTGCCGACCCTAGAGTCGACGGTGGCGACCATGGCGAACGCGGTGGGTGGACCACGGCAAAAGCGCTAGTAGCGACCTCGGTGGCCCGATCTAAGGCTCGGACGAGCACCGGTACTCTGGCGAACCTAGCGCACCGGCTATCATGCGGAAAGGTAGACTACAAGCGGCGTGGCCACGATGACGGACCACGGCGGCGAGCTCCGCAAAAGCGTGTGTGGCTGCTGCGCTTACCGAGCTTGAACAGCGGGCAATGGGGGACGTCGCCGGGAGTTGCGGGGTGTCGGTGGTGCTATTGCGATGGCGGAGGAGCAGCGAGGACGAGCTGCCGTCGGCAATGGCTGGCGGCTCTGGTGCGGGAATGGCTGCGGGTGGCGGCGAGGAAGAAGGCCGAGGAAGCGAAAAATGGAGTGTGGAAGGGTGTCGGGCGACGGCGGGGGTTAAGGTTAAGTGCGTGCGGCGCGTGGCGTGGCTGCTGACAGACCGGGCGGCGGCGACGCGCGGCCGTTTCAGCGCCACCTTGGCGCGTGGTGTCTGAAACCGGTCGGCCCTTTGTGCGGTCGATTCGATTCGTCACTATGCGATGCCTTTGCTGACGATGAGTTTTGACACTCCTTTAACCGCTAATCAGTAGCTTCTCGGTAAAACGATCTACATGGTTTTTGTAGCCCGAAGTACCAGCTACAACTTTGGTTCAAGCACCTTGTTCTAATTCGCAGCAGAGAGACGAGAGTAATATCGTGCTCAACATCAATTTGTCGATCGGTTAGTCGATCAACCACTTAGAAAATTTGCTAAGTGTGGGAAATTTGGATTTTTCTGGTTTTGTGGGACCCATTCAAGCATGTTAGAAGCTAAATCAGTCCATGACCCGAAAATAAAAGTTGTTCCTTATGTCAAACACTACAACTTTGCTTTAGTGAACTCCTCCATGCAAGGTCTCTAACACCTAGTTCAACTTTAGTCAAACATGTCACTTTGAAAACATGATACATACACAAACCATGGCTAAATGACCAAACTAGCCTTAGCACTAAATACCAAAGTTGTTCCTAATGATATCCTAAGCATGTTTAAACAATTTGCAAGGTCATTTAAGCATTTCATGTAGTAGTCACTCATATAGCTATTCAGGTCAACACATGAAATATCACTTAAGTGCTTGATCATGAAATGTGGCCTTCATGAACAAGGTTCCTTTTGTTAACCTAAGTGTAGCTAAGGTGTTTTAGTGACCAACATCACCCACTTGCATTCATTTGCACATGATCATATGCCTATGTTCCAAGAAACACGAGATAACAAGCAATGTTTCATATGTTTCGATCAAATGTTTCAATTGTAAGTGATGCTTTATGAATGCTTGATGCTCATGCTCATGTTATGCGAGTCAAGTTATGCAAGGCTAACACCCAAGGTGTTACAAAGAACAGTTGGGTTTTGTTTAGATCAAGTTTAGCTCTTGCTACTTGCTTGTAAGCGTGAGTGCTGGATCAGCCGCCCGTCTTCTTGTCTTCGGAACCCCACCTTATTCGATATTGAGTTTGAAAACCTTCATCTTCATCTCGTAAATTTAGTACTTGTTATACTTGTTCTTGCTAGTTCTTCGATTGCTTGCAGGACGAGTGCCCAAGTGGCCGGGTGACGCACTCCACAAGATTGCGGAAGCCATTGGAGGTGGTGTATCGGTTGCTAAGGTGCAGCTTGGAAGGCTATAGTCAGGCCGTGAATGTCGTCTCTATCCACCAATCGAGATATCCCATGCCCTCTCATCGAAAGTTTAGGATTCAACCCTAGCGGGTTCATATCAATCTAGATCGTTGGATCGAGATTGGACGGTGTAGATCAGATGGGAGGGGAAAAGAAACACTGGCGAGGTCGGCGGCGAGCCCCGACGACGGTGCCATGGCCGGAGCAAGCGATGCACATGGGATATGACCTGTGGACCATGACTGGATGAACCGAAACACCGGGAGGTAGAGGAGAGCAAGCTGAACTCACCCAAGTAGTTCACATGGTCGGCGACAGCACGGAAACCAGCGCTCAGCGATGGCAATAGCAGTGATGGTGGCGGTACTAGGGCTGGGCGTGGCTCGGCATCTTGGTGAGGCGGCTGTGGCTCTGAAGCTCGAGATGGGAGCGGCACGAAGTGAGCATCCGGTATTTATGGTCGGGAAGCAACGTGGGGCGCAAGGCAAGGAAGGAGGCGTGGGCGGCGTGGACTCTGACTCGAAAGCGGCGGAGTGTCCAGCCTGGACTTGAGCTGGAGGTGAGGGAAGGCATCTGATAGCTGGGGCCAGGTCGTTAGCATGATAGGGGAGAGAGATAGTGGTGCCCGCGGCTGCTGCTGGGCCGGCCTGCTGGATGGGCCAAAGCAGGAGAAGAGAGATGCGCGTCGGGAAAGCTGGGCCACGTGGGGAAGCCAACCGAGCTGGGCTATGGTGGGAGCGGGAGTCAGGCTAGAGCTGGGCAGCTCAGGCCAAAATCAAGAGAGGGAGAGAAGAAAAATAAAACTCCTTTTCTATTTTCTTATCACAATTTGAAATCCAATTTAAACTCAAATTCAAATTCTTTTGCAAATTCCAATCAAACCGAAGGATCACAAAATAAAGATGCAGCAATATGGATGCACACACATGTATGTAGACCTATATTTGATTTTATTTTTAACAAAGTTATTATTTTCCTAAATTTAAATGCTCACAAAATGTATAATTAAATCATTTTCTCCTATTTTAAAATCATACAAATTTTAGGGTGTCACAATTCTACCCCCCTTAAAATGAATCTCGTCCTTGAGATTCGAACGATGCTTACACAAAAAGTTGCGGGTATGTTTTCCTCAGATCCTTTTCTCTTTTCCAAGTAGCCTCATCTTCTGTATATCGATTCCACTGAACCTTACACATCTTTATAACCCAGCTCCTTGTAACCCTTTCCGCCATCTCCAAAATCTTTACCGGAAATTCCTCATAAGTGAGATCTTCCATAACTATAATCTCTTCTAACGGTATCTGCTCCTCTGGTACACACAAACACTTCTTCAATTGAGACACATGGAACACATCGTGTACACCTGATAAGCTCTCAGGCAATTCCAACTAATAAGCTACTTCTCCACATCTCTCCAAAATCTTGAAAGGCCCAATATACCTTGGTGCTAACTTTCCTTTCATGTTAAACCTTCTCAAACTTCTCATAGGTGACACCTTCAGGTAAACATAGTCCCCTATTTCAAAAACCAATTCTCTTCTCCTAGTGTCGGCATAACTCTTCTATCGAGACTGTGCCACTCTCAAGTTATCCCTGATCATCCTTACTTGCTCTTCTGCGTCTCTTAAAACAACTGGTCCAAACACTTGAGTTTCTCCCATTTGACTCCAAAACAATGGGGTTATACACTTTCGTCCATAAAAAGCTTCGAAAGGTGCCATATTGAGACTCTTCTGATAACTGTTGTCGTACGAGAACTCTGCATAAGCCAAACTCTTGTCCCAACTTGTACCGTACTGCAACGCACAAGCTTTCAACATTTCCTCTAAAATCTGATTAGTTCTCTCAGTTTGTCCATCTGTCTGAGGATGATATGTTGTACTAAAATTCAACTTTGTTCCCAACGAACTATGTACTTGCTACCAAAAATGAGATGTAAATTGAGTACCTCGATCAGACACAATTTTCTTGGGAACTCCATGTAGACACACTATCTTCTTCATATATAATTGGGCTAACCTCGGTCCATTATAAGTAGTCTTGACCGGTATACAGTGAGAAACTTTAGTTAACCGATCCACTATCACCCATATTGAATCATAACCTCTCTGAGTGCGTGGTAACCCAACAATAAAATCCATACCAACTTCTTCCCACTTCCACTCAGGTATCTTCATTGGTTTGTAATAATCCTGTAGGTCTTTGATATTTAGCTTTGACTCTCTGACATGTATCACATATAGCAACATACTCAGCAACATCTCTCTTCAGTCCATACCACCAATACTTCTATTTTAGATCCAAGTACATCTTGGTACTCCCGGGGTGAATAGAGTAAGCAAACTCATGTGCCTCATGAAGAATTGCATCTCGTATAGCCTTAATCTCAGGTACACATAGTCTTTTCCCAAACCATAGAGTTCCATTATCATCCATACGAAAACTTGGTGCCTTGCTAATCACTATATTATCTGCTATCTCTTTCAACTTCACATCCTGTAACTAGCCCTTACGTATTTCTTGCTCTAGTGTAGGCTCTAACACCAACTCTACTGCATTAGTGATGAAACCCAAGTTTAGTTGCTCAAGTTTAGCACACAACTCACTTGACATAGCTACCACTTGCACCTCCTTGGCGTAACTCTTCCTGCTAAGAGCATCGGCAACAACATTCGGCTTGCCAGGATGATAGTGTACCTCCAGATCATAATCTTTAATCAACTCCAACCATTGACGTTATCTCATATTCAGATCTATCTGAGTGAAAATGTACTTCAGACTCTTGTGATCAATATAAATATCACTCTTGTGTCTGATAAGATAGTGCCACCATATTTTTAGAGCATGAACCACTACTGCTAATTCCAAATCATGAGTAGGATAGTTTAGCTCATGCTTTCTCAACTATCGAGATGCATAGGCCACTACTCTTCCTTCTTACATAAGAACACATCCAAGACCTTGACTAGATGCATCACAATAGATCAAAAAGTTTTTGCTCAAATCTAGAAAACCAATACTGGGGCGGTAGTCAACCTCTTCTTCAATTCTTCAAAGTTAGCCTGGAACTTTTCTGACCACACAAACTTAGCATTCTTCTCTAACAAAGCTGTCAAAGGCTTGGCAAGTTTAGAAAACCCTTCTATGAACCTTCTATAGTATCTAGCCAATCCCAAGAAACTTTGAACCTCTCCCACATCGGTTGGTGGTTTCCAATTCAACACATCTCTTACCTTGCTTAGATCTACTACTATTCCACCATTAGAGACAACATGGCCTAGGAAAGAAACTTCCTTCAACCAAAACTCACACTTGCTTCGCTTAGCATACAACTTGTGCTCCCTGAGCTTCTGCAAGACCAACCTTAGATGTTCAGAGTGTTCTTATTCCGTTTTGGAGAATACCAATATATCATCGATAAATACCACCACAAACTTATCCAAAAACTCCATGAACACCTTATTCATCAAGTACATAAAGTATGTAGGTGCATTGGTCAAACCAAAGGACATAACGGTGTACTCATACAATCCATACCTCATAGTAAAAGTTGTCTTTGGTATGTCAGTTGCACGAATCTTCAGTTGATGATAACCAGAATGAAGATCAATCTTAGAGAAAGCACAAGCACCTCTCAACTGATCAAACAAGTCATCAATTCTAGGTAGTGGGTACTTGTTTTTGATAGTAACCTCATTTAGTGACCGATAATCAACACACATTCTCTGGGTACCATCCTTCTTGTCAACAAATATAACCGGTGCTCCCCAAGGTGACGAACTAGGACGAATGAAACCTTTTCCTGTAACTCCTTTATATGTTTCTTAAGTTCCTCTAGTTCATTAACCCCCATTCTATATGGACGCTTAGCTATAGGTGCAGTTCCAGGTAATAATTCAATAATAAACTCAATGTCACGGTCAGGTGGCATATTAGGCAAGTCATCGGGGAACACATCTGGAAACTCATCCACTACTGGGTCCTTATTGACGCGATCACCAAGCTAGTTCACTGTGGCTGTTGGCTGCTTCTGCACTACAACATCGACACTGATCCTATCCCCATTCGGTGTGGTCACAACAACTACCTTCTCCTTACACTGAATCACTGTTTGTTGTTGCACCATCCAATCCATACCTAGAATCACAACAATGCTAGATGTTTTCAACACAATGGGGCTCACTTTGAACTCTACCCCCCTTAAAGATAGACTAGTTGGAAGACAACGACAAGAAGCTTGCATACTACCTCCTGGTGAGTTTACTAATATATGATCTCTCATGGCACATAAGGGTATGCTATGCGTTCTAACAAATGCTTGAGATATGAAAGAATGCGAAGCTCTAGAATAAAAAAGAATAGTGGTAGGAGTGGAATTGACATCGAACATACCGAGCATGACTTCTGGTTCCGCAAGCGTCATCTCTATAGACACATGGTTCACCTTTCCCGTGTTGGGTGCTGGCTTCCAAGGTGTTCCTTTTGGATTACTATGCTGACCCTAGGGTGTTAGCTGATTCTGCTTCCTAGGACAATGGTTAGCATAATGCCCAACTTCTCCACAACAATAGCATATGTTGGGGGTGCTAGGTGCACTGGTCTTCATGGCAGTATTGTTAGGCGATCCCTGGCATGGTGTCTGCTAGCCACTCTACTGCTAGGGATGTTGATTGCCATTCTGCTGCTGGTATGGTGGACGCTGCTGGTTCAGGTTGCGCTGAGGGTACTAACCATGATTCCACTGATTGGGTGGTCCCTGGTATCTCTACTGGAAGCCTTGCTGAGGGTTGGTGCATGGACGAGTATTGCTTCTAGAGGCCTGTCCCTAAAGCCTCCTCTTCTTAGCCTCCATCTCTTTGAGCTTATTGTCAATAACAATGGCGCGATTCACTAGTGTGTGGAAATTAGGGTATGTATTGGACATAAGCTGGACTTGCAAATCGTCATACAGACCCTTGAGAAACTGACATTGCTTATTAGCAACATCAACCAGCTCATTCAGAATGCAACATGACAATTGAGCAAATTTGTCATGATACTCAGCTACAGACATAGATCCCTGTTTCAGAGCTCTGAATTCCTCCTGCTTGAGCTCTATCAATCCTTTAGGTATGTGGTAGGATCTAAAATTCTCTCTAAATTCCTACCAGGTGACAGGAGGAGCATTAGTGGGACGTCCATACTCAAATGCCTCCCACCAGTCTTAAGCTTCTCCCTAGAGTTGTCCTGACGCGTACAACACCTTCTGCTGGTTGTCACACTACGCTATGTTGAGTTGCCTTTCCACTGCACGAAGCCAATCATCTGCTTCCAGTGGATCAGTGGCAAGAGAAAACACCAGGGGGTGGCCCTTCAAGAATTCACCACGCTTGTCCTGCGGTGCTCCACCAATTGGTTGATTCTGCTGATTCTGCACTAGAGCTTGCATAAGCTGTGTCTGCACTACCATAAGCTGCTCAATAGTAGGTGGCGGTGGTGGTGGTCGATGTGGGGGAACACCTCCACGACATTGGCCTCTTCCTCTTCCAGACATTTGACATCCAACAAAAATATTCAAAATTTAGAGATTTCCATGTTATATACACTTATAGAGATATAGAATACATTCTGAAAATTTTCTGGACGAGTTCTAACATCAGCAGCTCGGTAAGACAGTCATATCTCGAGTTCTAGATATCCAAAAGAGGCGTGCTTTACATGGATGGAAATCTTAAGAAATTATCTACAACTTTTATTCAGACCACATGCCCAGATTCTATGTTTAGCTTAATTAAAAATAGGACACAATTAAAACTGTTCCAGATTACAGACTGCGCAGAAACTTCAATTTAAAACAGCTATATCTCTCAAACCAGATCAGATATAGGGGTGATTCCAGAGGTATTAGAAATATACTTAAGTCTGGTTGCTCCCATAAAAAATTCCTAATTTTTGGTCAAGTAGATTTAGATTGGCATTGAGATAAGGGCAGACTGCTCCGAAAAATAGATCCGAGATAACAAGATGTATCAAACCCAACTATTTATTTATTGACTCAAATTTTAATATTCTTAACTATGGAACTTGCGGACGTGCCCACAAGGTTCCAGCACACATTACAAAAATCCAACTCACACATAAACATAATAATAAATCAACTAGGCACACCAAAGTTCACACCACACTACTAGACTCGATTTGACTCAACTTGACCCATGCTACGAACGTCTTATTACATAGAAAGGAACTCCAACACCTATGGGTGAAATTCATGGGGAAGCTCCTCAAAGATCCTTGGTAGGTTGAGGCATACCCTTTGTTCATCTATCACTTGTCGGTATCTCTTAAGGGTCGCCTCCTATGCCTTCAACTGATGTTTCAACCGTCGATTCTTGTCTACTAATTCATAGGCATTGTGCACCATCACTTGAGTAGTGGGATCCATGCCTTTAGGGTCCATTATTGCCCATCCCAAGTCAGGGTGTTGGTGAGGGAGGAAGTGATATTGATCTTCCTTCATATCATCAAAGCGATGACCACGGAGACCCATGTAGGCTACAACGGCTACATGTTCTATGCTATCTTCCATGGTGGCACAGTGAGCATGATGCGCATAGATTGAGTCCAGCTGGTATGCTTCTGTTTACACCAACATTTAGGGAGAAGAATGCGAGAACTCGAAGTTTCTAAGATTATGTCATCAAGGAATCGATTGCATAAGGATCGATATCAGCTGGTTCAGATGCGGTACTGAGATCGACTCTCTTTGGATGATGTCAGCAGATAACGTCACTAAGCTATGATTGGCGTCAGGAGAAACATGTCGGACTCTACAAAAAGGGAAAGACTAGGGTCCAAGTTATCTTAAGTTAGGAATGTTTTCTCTTATACTAAAAATTGTATTGAGTCGTATTTGAGTAGGATTCACGCTTAGGTTCCGGGTATAAATATTGGACCTCGGCTATTGTAAAAAGGAACCCATCAATCAATACCAATTACTTTTTTGGCTTCACACCACCCCTTAGGAGTAGGAGTAGTGTAGATCTCGGTGAGTTCTTCAACAAGCAGGGTTGCATCGATCCAGCCGACCTCTAGCTTGTCTGTAAGTACCGTCATGGCTTATACCTTTGTTTGTAAGGCTGCATCGGTCCGGCCAACCTCTTACGAGCTCTAGTATAAGCTAGTTATTGATCCTTATCTAGTTCAAGTACAGCTGCATTGGTTAAGTTCGCCCTCCACTGCTTGAATTAGACTAAGGTCAAGTTATCGGCTCTACTTAAGGGTGGCATCCTTCGAGTAGATCCATTAAGTTACCGATCTTGCTGATGTTCTTATTGTCATTAGTTTTAGCAATATCAACCTACTCGATCGAGATCGATCTAGATCGGCCTCACACCCTTTTAGTCCATCATTTATTCTGTCACATTACGATGATTCTTACTTTAAACGACAAATTATGTTTTATCGGCTATTCTACTTTGATCTTGATTGTGCGTAGTACACGGTTAAGGCATGCCTGATCTTGAGAAGGTTTACCAGCTAGTTGAATCTGGTCTGTAACTCGCTATTGTGGATGTAACGATCCGGTCGATCCCCACTGTTAGTACTTTAGATCAGAGTATGCTGGTTGGTAGATTTGCTTTCGACTAGGCATGACCCTGGCTATTTGCTATGCCTACATCGGCCAAATAGCCGATCACCTATACCATAACGCTTATAGTGTGTCTTCATGATTCTGTTAAATATGAATGGATCTATTTGCTTCAAAAGGTTTAATCTGTTATCTTTATTATGGCTGTCATCGATCCGGTCGAACCCCACTGTTAAAGATAATAGACTAGATTTGATGAGTTTATAAATCTATTTGTATTAAATAGTTGATTGTTCTCATGCTATGATCCTTTTTCTACCTGAATCGGCTATTTCAACCGATTCGCCTGTGCTTTCACACATATAGCATGTCTTCCAGAAACCTATCAATGTATAGATGGTTTTATGGATTCTTTGGCTTTAGTTTGTTGTTATCATCATAGTTGCATCGATCTGGTTGAACCTCACTGTTGATGGTAGCAGATTAGATTCAGAGCGTTTGTAGATCCATTTGTACTAGACAGTCGATTTTGTTTGCATGTTATATCCTTTGTCGTTAAACTTATTGGCTCAATGCTTTACACAGGTTATATTTATCTAGCTGATGATGTTACTTATATCTGGGTACGTTGCATTCATTACTATAAAATCAATCATGACCCACGAGTGTTACATTCCTTAACAGTCGACTTCTTCTCGTATCGGCCATTTAGTTTATTTTCCCGTCTGGCTGCTCCCAAAGCGGCACACTTGGAACTATCTAGGCAAAAACGGCATGTTCCACCTTAAATTACTGATAAACTTTCTGTCCTTGTCAATTCTAGGTCAAATTGACTAGCATGCCCTCGTGAAATTCACATGGTTGACTGGTCCTGCATTGAAACCAAACGGATCTCTAGCCTTTCTCCATCAAGCAAATCCTTTCGGCTTGCTGCGTGTTGACATTTTTGTGCCGATACACGCGTTCTGACATGCTCAGTGGGACCCCACAATCGTCATGGTAACTCACAACAACAGGGACATCCTTATGGTGCCTTATGAAGACCTACCTGATGAGGATAAAGATGTCATCAGTAAAGCTATAAAAAAATTTTAGAACAAGTGTTTGTTGTCGTACACCAAAACATGTGACAATAAAGTTGTTCAGAAATATCCACTACCAAAAGTTTTGTTGCATGGGCAGTCGGATACAGACGAAGCTGATGACAGACGTTTCTTCGTAGATGCTGTAAACAAATCTGTTCATGATGCCATGATGAACCATAATACAACTTTCCTGAACACATTCCATAATACCATGAAGGAGGTGTTTCATGGGTATCCAATTGATCAGGTTGGACTGGCTTATTACAACAATCCACATCCATTGACTCATGAGACTAATCAAGCCAGTACTAGCCATCAAGAAGTAGCACTAACTGGTAATGATGATGTTCAGGCAGTTTAGAGCTCATCTGAGCAAGTTCAAGGTACCACTACTAATCAAATACAAAATAATCCTAGATTATCAGTACAGTATGTGCAACAGCCGGCGGGGCAAGTTCACAATCAAATGGTTAATTTTGGCACATCAGGCCAAATACCGTCGTCGGCTCAAAAAATAGCGCCATTAGTTCAAAGGATTCATAGAGATATAGATCCTAGCACCTACAACCAGAGACTTCGAGCAGCAAATCAACAAAGGACCCAACAGATAGAAATTCCACGAGGATAACATTATGGAACAGATTACAATACCCTTCATATGATTCCAAATCTAGGGTATCAAGTTACCCAAAATTTTAATCTACAGATGGGTCATCAATTGTAGAGAAATCTAGATCCAAATGCTGATGAGTTGTTACTCAAAGTGACCAAGATGATGAAGAGTCAGTTAGGTTTGAAACCAAAAGGGCAGACCTTTTCGTACAAATGTCCATATCCAAAGTGGTATGATTTGGTCGCTCTTCCAACAAATTATAAGCTCCTAGAGTTTGCTAAGTTCACTGGCTAAGATAGCACAAGCATAATACAACATGCCAGTTAGTATCTTACATAGTTGGGCAAAGCATCTATTGAAGAGGCTCATCGAGTTCGTTTCTTCTCCTTGCCCCAGTCAGGACCAGCCTTCACTTGGTTTTCATCGTTGCTAGTTAATTCCATTGCCAATTGGACTGACCTAGAAAAGAAGTTTCATACATATTTTTATACTGGGATAGGATAAAAGAAAATCACAGATTTGACGACCATAAGGCAGAGAACTAATGAATCAGGTGCTGAGTTTCTTCAGAGGTTCTGAGAAACCAGGAATTTGTGCTTTTCATTGAACCTAACTGATGATCAGCTAGTTGCTTTGGCCGTTCAAGGAATGTTGCCAACATGGAGAGAGAAGCTGCTGGGGCAAGAGTATGATAGTTTAGGTTAGTTGGCTCAACGAGTGGTAGCACTCAATAGCCAATTCTAGAATATGCGCAGGGATACCCGATTCTAGAAGATTGACGCAATTGTCGAAGCCTATAATCCATATTCAGTTGATGATGGTGATGAGGACGATGAAGAAGAAGTGATTGCTGTGGCCGAATGGAATTTGGGTAAGAAGACAGTAATGCTTCCAAATCCTTGGGGAAGAGGAATCGAAGAGAGCTATGATTTCGACATCACAAAATCGAACAAGCTCTTTGATTTCTTGCTTGAGAGAGGACAGATCAAGTTGCCTGCCAACCATGTTATGTTACCTCCTGATCAGTTGAAGAATAAGAAGTTCTACAAGTTTCATAACGCTACTTCTCATTCTACTAACGAGTGTAGAATTTTCTGGCAACATATACAGAGGGCTATTCAGCAAGGGAAGCTCAAATTTGATACACCTTGGAAGATGAAAGTTGATGATAATCCTTTCCCAAGAGATTATAACATGGTTGATGTGAAGTTGCTCAAAGGGAAGACTAAGGTCCTGACATCAACCAGAGCAAAAGAAACTAGAACAGTCGATCCCAAGATACAAATATCGGTTGATGAATATAGAGAGATTAGAAGGCGTTGCGACCAACAAAAGAGCCGATATGGGCAGGGAGAGACATCAAGGAATGGGATGATAAGGCCGCGTGTCACATCTCTAATTTTGTTGAATAAATGGCAACAGTAGAAGGAAAAGGATTATCAGCGTTGGTTAGAAGAGAAAGAATACTAGCATCAATAGTCGAAAAAGAGGTTTGAAAGAAAACAAGCTGAATCACATTGGAATTGTCCTTTCTTCAGACATTATTGGAATGAAGGTTTGAAATTACCTACTAGAAATGATTGCCCAGAGTGCAGTGAGCAATATTGGGAGTTTAGGCAATCTCAAGACAACCGCCGGTCTATCCATGCTCGAGATGAGTATCATCATAATAATATGGATCAGCGCTTAAAAAATAGAAGTGCTCATGATCGGCTTGGGAAGCGAGTTGTTGATCAAAACTGGGCTGATAATGAAGAAGAAGATAATGAGGAAGAATATGTTTGGTAGAAAGGGCAATGGTGTCCAAGAGGTTTGACAAGAAGCCAAAAAAGAAGGGTGCAACGCCTAAGGAACAGAGAACTAGAATAGGCTCAGGCATCTGGTAGACCTGAAATGTGGCATGCTAAACAAAGAGCCGATAGGGGTCAACCATCGGCTAATATTCAAGTGGCTTTTCTGTTGCCATCGGAATTCACAGCTCTAATAGATCAAGAAGTCTATTTAGATTTTGGTGAATTGGAGTATGAGGAGATAGTTTGCCAAGTTGATAGTGGTACATCAAGCTATATGTAATAAGCCAACCCAGCACCGGCACTTAAAGGCTTTGTATGTAAAAGGTTTTGTTAATGGGAAGCCGATGAGCAAAATGTTGGTATATGGGGGTGCTTCTGTCAATCTTATGCCTTATATTACTTTTCGCAAGCTTGGCAAGGGACCAGGAGATTTGATTGAGACCGACATGATGCTTAAGGATTTTAGGTGTAATGCATCCAAGACTAGGGGGCAATAAACATCGAATTGACAATTGGAAGTAAGACTTTGCTCACCACATTCTTCATCATTGATGGAAAAGGTTCATACAGTTTACTCCTTGGTAGTGATTGGATTCATGCAAATTGTTGTGTACCATCGACTATGCATCAATGCTTGATTTAGTGCCATGGAGACGATGTTGAGCTAGTTAATGCTGATGATTCTATGAGTATAGCAATAGTTGATCCGGCATATTGGGAACTAGAAGACTTTGAATGTTTTTCTAGCAAACTATGGGAAGGTGGCTTCATTAAAATGAATGATGTAAGCCAATAGCCGATCCAAGCAATCGGCTCTGAGATTTTGTTTTAATGGATAATCCAATAGATGGTACAGATGGTAAACTAGGACATGGCTTTATGTCGGCTGATGAATTAGAAGAGATAGATATTGGTTCTATAGATAGGCCTAGGCCGACGTACGTAAGTGCTAAGTTGGATCCTGAGTACAAGCAAGAGTTGATGGATTTATTGAAGGAATTTAGAGATTGTTTTGCTTAGGAATACTATGAGATGCCTGGTCTAGATCAATCAATTGTTGAACATCGGTTGCCAATCAAACCTGGATATCGGCTGTTTAAACAAGATCTAAGGAGATTTAACCCAAATGTTCTTGATGATATCAAAAAGGAGACTGAGAGATTACTAGAAGCGAAATTTATCCGATCGTGCCGATATGCAGAGTGGATATCTAATGTTGTTCTTGTGTATAAGAAAAATGGAAAGTTAAAACTTTGCATCAATTTCAGAGATCTGAACAAGGCTACACCCATGGATAGTTATCCGATGCTGATAGCTGATATGTTCGTAGATGCAGCAGCCGGGCACAAGATTATTAGTTTTATGGACGGCAATGCAGGATACATTCAAATTTTTATGGCTGAGGAAGACATAGCAAAAACAACTTTTAGGTGCCCTGGTGTAATCGGTTTATTTGAATGGGTTGTGATAACCTTTGGTTTGAAGAATGCCGGTGCAACTTATCAGAGGGCGATGAATTATATTTTTCATAAGTTGATCGGCAGGGTTGTTGAAATCTACATTGATGATGTGATGGTAAACTATAAAGGGTACAAGGAACATCTAGCTAATTTGTGGGAGACTTTGGAGTGCACAAGAAAATATGGTTTAAAGATGAATCCCAATAAGTGTGCCTTTGGAGTATCAGTTGGACAATTTTTGGGTTTTATGGTCCACGAGAGAGGAATAGAAATTGGTCAAAAAAGTATGAAAGCAATTGATGAGGCAGTGCCCCCAACTACTAAAATAGAGTTACAATCTTTGCTTGGTAAGATTAATTTTATCAGGAGATTTATTTCAAATTTGTCAGAAAAGGTTCTATCATTTTCTCCCTTGTTGAAGTTGAAAAATGATCAAGAATTTAAATGGGGTGACGTGCAACAAAAGGCATTTGAGGAGATAAAAGAATATATGAAATGCCCACCCGTACTGGTCCCTCCTCGGCAAGGTAAGCCTTTTAAGTTGTACATGTCGGCCAATGACCAAACGATTGGATCGACTTTAATGCAAGAGTTTCAAGGAAAAGTGCGAGTTGTTTTCTATCTAAGCAGAAGGCTTTTGGATCTAGAAACAAGATATTCTCCTATTTTAAAGTTGTGCTTGTGCTTATATTTCTCTTGCACTAAGTTGCGACATTACTTATTATCGGCTGAGTGTATAGTTGTTTCCAAGGCTAATGTGATCAAGCACATGCTATCAATGCCAATATTAAATGGGAGAAGGGGGAAGTGGATTCTTGCATTGTCAGAATTTGACTTGAGGTACGAATCTGCTAAAGCAGTCAAATGGCAAGTAATGTCCGATTTTGTCACTCAGCATCATAAACCGAGTATTGGCTATGTAGAGCTGTGACCTTGGACGCTATTCTTTGATGGATCATCATGCAAGCAAGGTGGTGGCTTTGGTATTGTTGTTGTTTCACCTTGGGGGGCAAGTTTTGAGTTTGCTTTTCAACTGAACCAATAATTACCAACAATCAAGCAGAATATGAAGCTATTCTTAAGGGACTTCAGCTTCTTCATGAAGTAAAGGCCAAGTCGATCGAAGTATTTGGAGATTGACAGATAATTATTAATCAGTTGATCGGCCAATATGAATGTAAAGATGATATTATGAGGGGATACTATGATAAATGCTAGAGGTTACTCAAGGAGTTTTCTCATATTTCCCTTCAGCATATTCCGAGGGCACAGAATCAAGAGGCTAATCGGTTAGCTCAAAGTGCGTTAGGTTATTGAGTGTTTTAAGAGATCTTAAGTAGTGAAACCTTGACTAATGATTAGAGAGTTGAAATAGCCGATTACCTTAAAAATCCATCACAGAAGGTTACGAGGAAACTAAGGTATAAATCGACTAAGTATGTTTTACTAGATGATCAGCTATAATACAAGACAGTCGATGGGGTGTTGCTTAAATGCTTAAATCAAGAAGAGGCTAAAGTGTTGATGTGGAGCTCATCAATCGGCTTATAAGATGAAATGGATTATTCGTAGGACTGGATATTTCTGGCCAACAATACTGGAAGATTGTTTTGAATATTATAAGGGGTGCCAGGATTGTCAACATTTTGGTAATATTCAGAAATCGCCTGCATTGGCTATGAATCCAATAATCGAACCATGGCCATTTCTAGGTTGGAGAATTGATCTAATTGGCCAGATTTTTATGCCTTCAAGTAAAGGACATAAGTTTATATTGGTAGCAATAGATTACTTCACTAAGTGGGTCGAGGCAATTCCTTTGAAGACGGTAACCTCAAAGAGCATAGTTGATTTTGTCAAGGAGCATATTGTGTATCATTTTGGGATTCCTCAAACTATCACTACTGATCAGGGGACAATGTTCAGATCAGAAGAGTTCAGAGATTTTGTTGCTAGTATGGGAATTAAGTTATTAAATTCTTCTCCTTACTATGCTTAGGCTAGTGGCCAGGCAGAGGCATCCAATCAAATTATGATTAAGCTAATCAAGAAAAATATCAAAGAATAGCCAAGGAAGTGGCATTCAACGCTTAATGAGGCAATATGGGCATATAGGATGGCCTATCATGGATCGATTAAAGCGTCACCTTATGAACTTGTGTATGGTCATAATGCAGTCCTTCCCTAGGTGATTCAAACTAGATCGAGGCATGTCACGCTGCAAAATGATTTGTCAGCCAAAGTTTACAAGAATCTTATGATGGATGACTTGGAAGACTTAAGTTGCCATCGACTGTGTGCTCTTGAGAATATCGAAGCCAATAAGCTAAGGATTGCGAAGTATTACAATAAGAAGGTCAAGAGCAAACAATTTTCTAAAGGGGACTTGGTCTGGAAGGTGAAATTACCGATCGAGTCAAGAGATAGCAAGTTCGGCAAGTGGTCACCTAATTGGGAAGGGCCTTATCAGATTAAATGTTGTGTGCCTGGTAATGCTTATATTTTAAAAACACTAGGAGGAGAAGAGGAGTTTGACAAAGCAATCAATGGAAAATATCTAAAGAAATATTATCCTAGCATTTGGATTAATACTTGATAGCCGATTTGTCTAGTCATCGGCTCTAATAGCCGGTACTAGAAGGGTATCGCCTCTAGTTCAAAAATAGACCCGAAGGAGAAAAAGCCGATATGATATGTATCGCCTATATAGAAAAAAGAAGCACAAACAAATTGGTACATGGAACATGAGTATAGGACAAAAGAGAAGTCACTTAAAACAAAGAGATTGTTTGCTAGCTTCTCCTATTACAAACTAAAGGCCAGGGAACACTTTGTTCACTATGTCTTCACCCTGGGAAGCAAGGGCTACAGAGTTGGAGGTGTTGAAGAAGTCCTTGAACAGGCGCTCATGGCCAGAGCGAGCTTATGCAATAGCCAATGCCACGGCAGCACCATGACGAACACCGTGAAGGGCAACCTCT
The DNA here is from genome assembly GCA_904845875.1 of Miscanthus lutarioriparius. Taxonomy (NCBI): domain Eukaryota; kingdom Viridiplantae; phylum Streptophyta; class Magnoliopsida; order Poales; family Poaceae; genus Miscanthus; species Miscanthus lutarioriparius. Next base: position 63,825,038 of record CAJGYO010000004.1, on the reverse strand, counting down.
CTGATGTGGTTTGGGACGTCGTACAGGCGAACCACCGGCAAGGCACCCCTGGCGTAGACGAATCCTGCCACATACTCTGTAGCTGATCAAAGGCTTTCTTACTGGGCTGATAGGTCCAGAAAGATTCGAGGGAGGGATAATCAAGATCTTGAAGACAAAACTAAGAAAAATAGAAAATTGTGGTGGACATCTCACCCATGATTCTAGCCTTCGCCTCGGCCAACCTCACTTTAGTGGAGTCAACCCCATGTTCTAAGAAGGTGAGAGCATCCTACAGTGCATTCAGATGAAGGTCCATCCACCCAAGATCATGGGTTGCATCCTCCTGATGACGAAGACACTAGCGTGGTGGCCCAGACTCATCAAGGGCCTCTTCAGCAGACCTCTTGCCGTTCCCCATACCTTCGAGCCTATTGAAAGGCAAATCGCACCAAAGACACAGAAGGTTTGGGATGAAGCAGGTTGTTTTTTGATCCACAACCATGGCCCGTATATATAGCCCAAGAGGTGGGAAGATAGGCTTCGTTAGGGTTGTGGAATTGAAGTCGTTATGGAAGCAGATCAACACTATGAAAATTCAGGGAACGTATCATGAAAAAACAACAGATTCGGACTAATTGCTTCCCATAAATACAAGATTTCGTGGGATTGATACAAAAAGTTTACATTAACTGACAATCAACCCACTAAGACTTCTTTGGATTGAAGGGAGTCTGGATCCCCACAAGTTCGAAGGTCATCATGGACCGAGTCATATCGGCCCGCTGATAGAAGTGGCATCAGGGGAAGAAAAGGCCACCTGCTAAAAAGATGCCCATATATCCAACTGATTTCTCGGTGGCTGGAAAACCATGGGAAAGAAATCTGTGGTTTCCCCCGATGAGCATTTGATGAGTGAACAAGGGAAAGGTGTCAACACATTTTAACCCTTGCAAACACTAGAACAGCTCTGCGATCATGGTGAGAAAAATCAGGTGATGTCACAAGAATTCTTCTAACCGCAGCAGCTGATCCTCTTGCTCGACAAGGCGCTAAAATGAGCGACACAATCACCCAATGCACAAGAATTCTTCTAACCACTCAAGACCCTCATAGCAAGGAATTAGACCATGGAGGGTCTAGTAGAGCCAAGGGCACTCAAGGAGGCAAGCATAAGAGAAACATAACTGAGTTGTTGGGTTGCTCTCGCCAGAGTCGGATAGACATTTATAGTCGGTCTAGAAGTATGGATCCAAACACCTGTGAAGCAATAGTGCTCTCGTGAAGCTTTGAGGTATGGGCTCATAATAAGGAAAGGACGTTGGTGAAGGTGATGGATAGTAGGCCTAGATCAAGATTCTCTACCTGTGACTATGGACCCATCGGGGTACAAACATGGTAATTTTGGAATAAAATTACTTTTATCCCAAAATTGGGGGGCATGTGTTTACACCAAAATTTGGGGAGAAGAACATGAGAACTCGAAGCTTCCAAGATTGTGTCATCAAGGAATCGATTGCATAAGGATCGATATTAGCTAGTTCAGATGCGGTACTAGGATCAGCTCTCTTTGGATGACGTAAGCAGATAAATAAGCCACGGTTGGCGTCGAGAGAAACATGTCGAACTCTACAAAATGGGAAAGATTAGGGTCCAAGTTATCTTAAGTTAGGAATGTTTTCTCTTATACTAAAAATTGTAATGAGTCGTATTTGAGTAGGATTCATGCTTTGGTTCTGGGTATAAATATTGGACCCCGACTATTGTAAAAAGGAACCAATCAATCAATACCAATTACTTTTTTGGCTTCACGCCAACCCTTAGGAGTAGGAGTAGTGTAGATCTCGGTGAGTTCTTAAACAAGCAAGGCTGCATCGGTCTGGCCAACATCCGGCTTGTTTATAAGTACCGTCATGGCTTATACCTCTGTTTGTAAGGCTGCATCATTCTGGCCGACCTCTTACGAGCTCTAGTATAAGCTAGTTATCGATCCTTATCTAGTTCAAGTACGGCTACATCGGTTAAATTTGACCTCCACTGCTCGAATTAGACAAAGGTCAAGTTATCGGCTATACTTAAGGGTGGCATCATTCGGGTAGATGCATTAAGTTATCGATCTTGCTGATGTTCTTATTGTCATTAGTTTCAGCAATACCAACCTACCCGATCGAGATCAATCTAGATCGACCTAACACCCTTTTAGTCCATCGTTTATTCTGTCACATTGCGATGATTCTTACTTTAAACGACAGATTATGTTTTATTGGCTGTTCTACTTCGATCTTGATCGTGTGTAGTACGCGGTTAAGGCATGCCTAATCTTGAGAAGGTTTACCGGCTAGTTGAATCTGGTCTATAGCTCGCTATTATGGATGTAACAATCTGGTCGATCCCCACTATCAGTACTTTAGATTGGAGTATGCTCGTTGGAAGATTTGCTTTCGACTAGGCATGACCTTGGCTGTTTGCTACGCCTGCATCGGCTAAATAGCCGATCGCCTGTACTTTAACGTTTATAGTGTGTCTTCATGATTATATTAAATGTGAATGGATCTGTTTGCTTCAAAAGGTTTAATCTGTTACCTTTATTATGGTTGTAATCGATCCGGTCAAACCCCACTGTTAAAGATAATAGATTAGATTCGATTAGTTTATAAATCTGTTCGTATTAAATAGTCGATTGTTCCCATACTATGATCCTTTTTCTACCTGAATCGGCTATTTCAACCGATTCTCCTGTGCTTTCACACATATAGCATGTCTTTCAGAAACCTATAAACGTATAGATGGTTTTATGGATTCTTTGGCTTTAGTTTGTTGTTATCATCATAGCTGCATTGATCTGGTCGAACCTCACTATTGATGATAGCAGATTAGATTCAGAGCATTTGTAGATCCATTTATACTAGACTGTCGATTTTGTTCGCATGTTTTATCCTTTCTCGTTAAACTTATCGGCTCAATGCTTTACACCGGTTATATTTATCTAGCTGATGATGTTACTTATATCTAGGCATGTTGTATTCATTACTATAAAATCAATTATGACCCACGAGTGTTATAGTCCTTAACAGTCGATTTCTTCTCGTATCAGCCATTTAGTCAATTTTTCCATCTGGCTGCTCCCGAAGCGGCACACTTGGAACTATCTGGGCAAAACCAACATGTTCTACCTTAAATTACTAATAAACTTTCTCTCCTGGTCAATTGTAGGTCAAATTGAATGGCATGCCCTCGGGAAATTCACAGGGTTGATTGGTCCTACGTTAAAGCCAATCGGATCTCTAGCCTTGCTCCATCAAGCAGATCCTTTCGTCTTGCTACGTGTTGACATTTTTGTGCCGACAGCTTCCTTCTCTCCATCCTAGATGGAGATGCACACCCTGGTCTTCCAATAAGTGTCCTCCAGAGGGTGTGTATGCTTGTTATAGACGTACTCCACAGATGCGTCCCAATCAGCGTAGTAGGTCTAAAGAATCCCCATAAGTCGATGGTGCGAGATGGAGGATTCACACCCCAGCTTGTACTAGATCTTTGTAGCCATCCCATGGTAGGGGTAGGCAGATATTCTTGAACGACGTCCTCCTCCTCATCATCAGATAATACGATGACCTCCACTTCTTTGGATTCTTCTTCTTTGGGCTCTTCCTGGAATGGCTCAGGCGTAGGTGCAGGTGCTGGTGAGTCAACTTCTTACTCCTAGGGTTCCTCTTCCTCACGTGGCTCCATGGACTCATACAAGCCACGAGGCGGGTAGTAGCCTCTGGTGCTAATGCGAGCAGTCTTATTAGCACTAGGCATCGATAGAATTAGATTTAGTCAGATTAGAAGCGATACTTTTCATAACAGAGTGGGGCAAAAGAAGCATAAAATTTAGCAAATAACAAGGGTGAGATGGGAAGCTTGAAATGAGTGAAGCAAAAGAAGCTACAATGACCATTGCTAACAAGGCTTGCATCCTATAGTCAACATGGCTCTAATATCAATCTATCACACCTGATTTTAAGGATAAAATGGGATTCATAATCTTATGTGCGCCCAGAGATTAGTCATACACATAAGCCAACAAATTATAAATAGTATCATCACAAGTGTTTATTACATCACGAATAATAAGACATAGTCTTCACATAAATGTAGCAGAAGTATAAAGAAAAATCTCTCGTGGAAACTCCATATCACAAGGATGTCAACTAGTTGACCACAAGTCTAGTAATCCTTAGGAAAGTCGTCATTACCATAGCCATCTGTTACCCATTCGGGATTTTTATCTAAATAATGAAAATAAACAAGCATAAGTACGTGTCGTACTCAACAAGTGTAACATGGGGTTCACGAGGCTCAAAAGGCTTGACACAAGTTTAACAGCATTTAGCTTTTAGTTGTCATAATTTTAGCATAAGAGTAGCAACAAGTTGTTTTAATCCCAAAGTAAAACATATGATCAATGTAAACAAGAATAATGAATAGCATAAACTGATAATTCTTAGTGATCACCTATTCCATAAGGGTTCCAAGGCAGCTCGTGACTGTGAACACGACTGATATACCAGTTTTACACTCTGCAGAGGTTGTACACTTTCACTATGAGTCGTGATACCCATATGCCCAGGTTATTTACTCCTAAAACACTTCCAAGGTGAGCAGGCAAGGTTCACTATGAAGCCTTTCAAAGGTTCGTCTAACAAGTTAGGGCCATTAGATTCACTCGACAAATAGATATAGGAACCCCTTGTCGAATGGCATAATTCCATCATGGCTATACACATAAGAGTAGAGGTTGTCCTATACCCGATTCATCAAGCCATTCTTACACCAATAAAGGTAACCACTAACAAGCTAGAAAAGGCCCTCATACTGAGCTAAAGCCAGAGCCATGTAGCCCTCATAGTTGTACTATAAGTCCCGGATGATCACTTACAGATAAGTCCTTAGGGAGAGGAATCTTAAGCATTTAGAAAGTAGCTAAACACTCCAGCCCCCTGTTCTAAGTTGCTAAAAAGTCATATTTTAATGTTTATTGCATATACCATTAGTCAAGTTATAAGATCATGGATTAATTGAGCACTAGCAAAGCTACCCAATGCATATCCCATAGGAGACAAGGTATAAGTTCAATTCTAGGAATCCCTATGAAGGTGACACATGCAACATGAATTAAATGTATTAAAGTTGATAGGAAACAAGTATAATCCCATGCTATACATGCCTTGAACAAAGTGCTCCTGCTGACTCTACTCGTCAAAGTAGTACTGTTGATCACCCACGAATTGCTCACCGTTTATACTCGATAATCACAGCAACATACAAGCATCCAGAAGCAATCATGCATAGCAAACAAATGCTATAGATTAGAATAGTACACCAACAGTATAAAATCAAGATGAAAAGTTTGTAAAACGAATCTACGTCTCACTACGAACGCACAGACGCAAAGATTACAGAAATCGGAGCTAAAACAAAGAAGTTATGTATTAAACAAGATTTCCTTTATTAAAATAATAGATTAAATCTAACCTCAAATTTTAAAAGTTTAAAACATACTAAATAGTAGTATGAACATGTAGATTACGCAATTATAAATCTAACACAACTTGAATGGATCAAATCGGAGTTAAAATGAAGATGTTAGGGATAAAACAAGATCAGTGGCACTTCTGTAAATAACGGAAACTTGATTTTAGAATTTAAAGTAATAAAATCAGATTTTAAAATGAGCCAGGGACGACAGACATGATAAAGAAGAAGTACAGGGGTTCTTTAGCAAAATGCAGGGACAGTGGGTTAACACATAGAAAACTTCAGGGATTATTTTGCAAAACAGCCGGGCGAAGGGGTACGGTGCGATCTGGATCGTTGGATCGAGATGGGACGGTGCAGATCAAATGGGAGGGGAAAAGAAACACCTACAAGGTCGGCGGCGAGCCCCGACGGCGGCGCCATGGGCGGAGCGGGTGGCGCACATGGGGTATGACCTATGGACCACGGCTGGACGAACCGAAAACACCAAGAGGTATAGGAGACCAAGGCGAACTCACCCAAGTAGTACACACGATCGGTGACAGCACGAAAAGCAGCGCTCGGCGATGGCAGCGGTGGTGATGGCAGCAATGCTAGGGCTGGGCATGGCTCAGCGTCTCAGCAAGGTAGCTGTGGCCCCAAAGTTTGAGATGGGAGCAGCACGATGCGGGCATCCGGTATTTAAGGTCGGGAAGCAACGTGGGGCGCAAGGCAACGAAGGAGGCGTGGGCGGCGCAGACTCCGACTTAGCAGCGGTGAAGAGTCCGGCCTAGACTCAAGTTGGAGGTGAGGGAAGGTGTCTGATAGCTAGGGCTAGGCTATTAGCATCATAGGGGAGAGAGAGCGGCGCCCGCAGCTACTGCTGGGCCAGCTTGCTAGATGGGCCGAAGCAGGAGAAGAGCGAGGCGCGGTGAGAAAGCTAGGCCACGTGGGGAAGCCAACCATGCTGGGCTATGGTAGGAGTGGGAGCTAGGCTACTCAAGCCAAAATCAAGAGAGGGAGAGAAGAAAAATAAAACTCCTTTTCTATTTTCTTAACACAATTTCAAATCCAATTTAAACTCAAATTCAAATTCTTTTGGAAATTCCAATCAAACCAAAGCATCACAAAATAAAGATGCATCAGCATGGATGCACACACATGTATGTAGACCTATATTCGATTTTATTTTTAAGAAAGTTATTATTTTCCTAAATTTAAATGCTAACAAAATGCATAATTAAACCATTTTCTCCTATTTTAAAATCATGCAAATTTTAGGGTGTTACATATTTGTAGCTATTCATCTCTAGATTTGCATCTAACCTATGCCAAACATGTGATATATATAGTTATGTAGCATACCACCAAGAACCATAGCCGGTGTAACATTTCCATGTTCATCATAACCATCAAGTTCCATAGTCCAGTTACTATGATGTTGGGACTAGTCGAGTTTCTCACTATCCGGGAGAGACGTTGATTCGAATCAGTTGCAACTAGCTGAGCAGTTATTCCTAACACAAACCCACACTTCCCCTGCCGAGGTCACATTGGGTCACCTTTGGTACAACTCAGGTGCATATTTCACAGGTTCGATCAGCGCTGCACCCTCAGGGACACTACAGGATGCTAGGTCGATCCGGACTCTAACCTATCCTTGGCCTCACATTGGCTCCCAACACATCCTTACTACCTCTAGTGTGCGCACTCTAACAGAACGAGACCCGACTTGGGTTGAGCTACTCGGCTTCATGGTCGGAATGAATTATCTGGCTAGCTAAGTGAGAGGCATGCGTTCAATCTCGACAGAAGCTTCAACAATGGCACAGCCCTTAATCGACATAGGTGGAATCACATGAGTCAACCTACACATAGACTCTGCCTGGCCTCTAGTTACATTATCCCATGGTTCTTTTCCACGATAGCAAATATAGCCAACCGTGCTTCGGTATCCACCTATATCTCGCAGGTGACAAGAAATCACCCAACTTCTACCGAGCTAAGCATTGCTAAGCACATGTTCGATCCTAGACCTACATAGGGTTGAAGTTATATTTCTAGACAAGGTAGTTCTATTCATCATGTGTGTCCAATCAAATCTCATAACCTAATGCATCAAACATAAAGGACTCAAGTGATATTTGTAAAACATAGGAGGCTTAGAATGCTCTGGGGCTTGCCTTTTAGAAAAAGAGGTGGGCTTATGATCCGGTCACTCCGGTAACTCTTCTTGGGCCTGCTCTTCACCTTCTAGAGCTCCTTGCTACGGTGCCTCCTGGTCCTCTTGGTCCACAGCCCCAAATTCTAATAGCATGATTCCTTCCGACGATCCTATATGCATGAGTGCAACATAGGTAGTGATATGAATGATATGGTATGATGCATAAACAGAAATGTCCTTAACAACAAGGTACTAAGGTGATAGAAAGATTAATTGTATTTTACTGAGTAGGTGCATATCTCTTCTCTAGTAACTAATCAAACATCCATTTAAAGCATTTTCTGGACTACAAGACAATAGCCACTTGTTTTGACCATAATGGGAGTTTTACACATTCAAATAATATGATCTTGGACTTTCTAGAAAGCTTATAAAATTATCTATAACTTTCTTAATATCATCATACGGTGATTCAATAGTTATCCAAGTAAAACAATTCAATCTTTCAGATCTATCCAGAGAATAAGCAACTCTGCTAGCAGACTTCTAGAAGCTATAACTCTCAAACCCTTTAGCCTATAACTATGAAATTTTAGGACAATACATATGAGTAAGTTATCTACGACTTTGTTATTAACAAGTTTCATAGAAGAGATCATTATCATAAAAAAATTGTCACCACAACAGAAACTATACATGCAGCCATCTAGTTGAATTATAGGGCAATAATTAACTAGCTGCGTATAACCAATTAACTTTGAGCATAACTACCAATACCAACAGACCATATGCATTACAAGCACTACAAAAAACATCATTGTTAAGCCCAATAACTTATTTACATGCATTTATTAATTTCCTTATTTAATATGGTGATTTAAAGGGTAAATATTTCCAGTACTCAATAAATTCTGCGAAAATTACAGAAGCCTACACATGACCCCAATAGTCTAAGTTACAAATTTCATTTCATTTGGATAAGAATAGTCACATCTACAAAAATGACAAGTTGCATTGGCTTATTTTAGCAAAAATAGTTTAACCTAGTGAAAAGTGTCAAACAACAGATTTCATATTTTTCTTACTTTCCTTTTAGCACAAGAACACTGTGTAAAAATTTGCATGATCATAATTTATGTATATTTACTACAATTAATTTCACCAGAAACTAGCAATTAATCTAGGTTAAATAGTAATACCATATTTCAAGTATGCCTACTATAGGTTTAGTATTTTTCTTAGCTAGATCATGTCAACACTTATCTAGCTTGATTAAATTGGAATCATACTTTTAGCACTTCTCTAGATCAAGATATGCTTTTTACATGATAGAAACTAATTTAAAAGCACTTATCTAGCTTGATTTAATTCCCAGAAAATTACCCCAAATAGTAGGTTTTACATTTTTATCAAATAGTACACTTCATGATGAATCTAACAAAATTTGGTTCACTCAATTTGGACATTCCTAGCTCCAATTATGAATTTTTGAAGTTTGTAACAAAATCTAAAAAAAGAAATAAAGAAAAATTCAAAACCCTGACTGACAGCTGGGCCCCATGGGTCAACGGGCCCACGCGTCAGTGAGACAGGAGCAGAGGATGGAGCGGACCGGTCGAAGCTCACCGACGACGAGCTCACTGGCGGTAGCGTCTTCACCATCATGACCCACTCAACATCCCGCGTCGCCTAGTGCCCTTGGTTGGCTCAGCGGCTCGCCGGAGCTCTCACCGGCGAGCATGGTGGCTCAGCGCCGATGCGCGGTGGTGGACTCACCGTCTTCGGTGATGACACGGCCAAGTAAGTACGACTGCGGCTTCCATGGACTCTAGCGGAGCTCTCAGGTTAGGTCTAAGCCACGGCGGAGCAACGGTGAGTTCTGGTCACATGCGTGGAGCTAGGCAGCGCCCGGTGCACGACCGCTGTAACACCATAGGTGTTAGGCTTGCATAATTGCACTTGCATTTGCATGAGCATAAGCATCATTCATTCATATATGAGCATTTACATGTGAAACATGTAATTCAAACATGAAACATTGCTTTGAAACATGTGAAACATGCCTTGTTATTCTATGTTTCCAAGATGTGTATGCTTATGATCATGTGTGATTAAGTGCAAGTGGTTGATGTTTGGTCACTAAAACATCTTAACTATGCTTAGGATGCAATTTGGAATAATGTTCATGTTGATGATTGTGGGGGGTACAACCCTAGATACCCACGGCAGACCACATGGGCTGCCCCCCAGGGGTGGCCCAGTCTACAAAATGAAGCCTTGCGCGGCACGATGCTGCTCGGCGCCTCCCACAAGACATCGGGAAGATATCCTGAAGATACTACGAGATCTGTTAGGATACATATGATCCCATGATTCCTGTAATCTATTTTTACTTTTTGGTTATCTCCTAGATCTAACCGACTTGTAACCCTGCCCCCAGACTATATAAGGCGGGCAGGGACCCCCTCCGAACACACGCAATATCATACGATAGCCAATACAATCCAATAGAACACAGGAGTAGGGTATTATGTCATACTGATGGCCTGAACCTGTCTAACTCGTGTGTCTCTGTTGCCTTCTTGTTCTCGATTACACGCACCTCTGTCGATCAATCTACCTTCGTGGGATACCCCTCAGAGGACTGCCGACAGTATTCTGTCGACAGTTGGCACGCCAGGTAGGGGTGTGCATGCTGTTTCCATGTCGAACATGATGGTACGTTTTGCAGGCTCTTCGTCCCTCCCACAGCCTAGCCAGATCTTCACGGTCAGATCGATCTCATGGATCATCAACGCTGATGGAGTCGGAGAGCTCATCGAGCTAGTGCAAATCAATACTGCATCGATCACCCCAACACCTATGACTATAGATCCAATCTTGGAACCACCTCTGAGGTCAACTTCGCCGACAATTCACTGCCCGCACCCCCACTACCAAAGGAGGCAAATCAACAACGACAATCTGATCGCATCCATCAATCAGGTTGGCCAGAAGCTCACCGATTGCCTCTCCATCATGGAATCGGCTCTGACCACTCTAGTTCAGCACTGACCACCCTTAGGTTCAGATCTATTAGGGGAAACTCTAAGGGTTACGGCCCTACCCTTTGGGCTCACCAACATCGCCGCCACTTATCAAGATGCCCTAAGGGTCCAAATCTAGTCAATATCGCCGTCGCCGACCAGACCACATCATCGCCAATATTGACAAACCTCGCTCTAAATGCAACTATGACAAATAGTACAAGAACATCCTGAAAGGCCCATGCCCCTCCACAAGAACGCCAAGCATAAGATGAAGGACTGCCTTGGCTTGGCTAAGGAGTTCCAGGCTAAAAAGCCGGACAACAACAACAACAACGGAGCCGGAGGCCACCGACCACTTGGGGGCAACAACAATGCCTTCTAGGATCATGACAAGGTGGTCGCTACCATCTTCAGGGGCCTCGCCTCTGTCAAGAGCAGAAGAGATCGGAAGCTCATCGCCCACTGGGTGCTCGCTGTCAACGTGGAGGACGCCGTCTCCAACCTTAGCTATTGCCCTTGGTCTAAGGTCTCCATCACCTTCAGCAGGGTGGACTAGTGGGCGGACATCCCTTACATAGGGCGTTTCCCCCTCGTCCTTGATGTAACCATTTAGAAAGTGCTTTTTAGAAAAGTGCTCGTTGACGGTGGGAGCGCTCTGAACCTCCTCTTTGCCGGAGCCCTAAAGGAGCTGGGCCTCAGGATAGGAGATCCCACACCCCCTGACTCCTCCTTCTAGGGTGTGGTACCTGGCAGGGCATCCAAACTGCTTGGAGAGATCACCCTACCAGTATAGTTTAGCATGGCTTGCAACTACCATGTCGAGCACATCGACTTCTATGTCACGGACTTTAACACCGCCTACCATGCCATACTTGGTCGGCTAGCTCTGGCCAAGTTCATGGCCATACCGCACTACACCTATCTGGTGCTAAAGATGCCTTCGCCTGCAAGAGTCCTAGCCCTATGGGCCAACCTCTCCATCGCCTACGCCTATGAGACCGAGAGTCTCGCCCTCACCGAAGCCATCGACCTCTCCATCTAGATGGCCAATGTGGTCACCGATGCCAAGATGGTGCCCGCCGATGACCTAGAGATCCCAGCGCTGAAGCCTTCGCGTGCCTCCGCCAAGTCCAAAGAAACCAAGGAGGTCAGCCTCGGCATCGACGACCCCTCCAAGACCATGAAGATTGGGGCTCACCACGACCCCAAATAGGAAAGCACGCTCATCTCCTTCCTACGTGCCAATGCCGACATGTTTGCTTGGAAACCTACGGACATGCTAGGGGTACCACGGGAGAAGATCGAGCACTCCTTGAATATCTCACTGACCGCCAAACTGATCAAGCAGAAACTCTGATGATTGGCGCTAGACAAGAAGAAGGCTATTCGGGTAGAAATAAAATGGCTCCTAGCTACCGGATTTATAAAAGAAGTGTATCATCCTGAGTGGTTAGCAAACCCTATTCTTGTTCAAAAAAGAATAAAGAATGGAGAATGTTTGTTGATTACACTGATCTCAACAAACACTGCCCTAAAGACCCCTTCGGTCTGCCTTGGGTAGACAAGGTTGTAGACTCCACTGCCGGCTACAAACTGCTCTCCTTCCTCGATTGTTACTCCGGCTATCACCAGATATCCCTCAAGGAAGATGACCAGATCAAGACGTCATTCATCAAGCCATTCGGTGCATACTGCTATACCACCATGTCCTTCGGACTCAAGAATGCTGAGGCAACCTACCAAAGGGCCATCTAGATGTGCCTCGATCAACAGATCAACCGCAATGTCGAAGCATACATCGATGATGTGGTCGTCAAGTCCAAGACCACCGATAATCTCATTGCTGACCTCGAAGAAACATTCGCCAACCTGAAAAGGTGCAGATGGAAGTTGAACCCTTCAAAGTGCATCTTTGGAGTTCCATCCGGCATACTCCTGGGCTACATCGTTAGCTCTCGTGGCATCGAGCCCGACCCCAATAAGGTCTCGCCATCACCAACATGAAACAACCAACTTGCGTAAAGGACATACAGAAGCTTATAGGCCGCATGGCTGCTCTCAGCTGCTTTATATCATGCCTTGGCGAAAAGGGATTACCATTCTTCAAACTCCTCAAGGCCTCCGAGCGCTTCTCCTGGTCGAATGAGGCAGACACAGCTTTCGAGCAGCTCAAGTTGTTTCTAACAAAGCCTCCAATCATGACGGCGCCTCGACCAGATGAAACTCTACTAATCTACATTGCTGCCACTTCTCACGTTGTTAGCACAGCTGTCGTCGTCGAACGCGAGGAAGCCGAGCACACATATAAGGTACAGCGCCTGGTCTACTTCATCAGCGAGGTCCTTAATGAGCCCAAAACTCATTATCCTCAAGTTCATAAGCTGCTATATGCTATACTGATCATGTCACGCAAGCTCTGCTATTACTTCAAGTATTACAAGATCACTGTGGTCACTGAGTTCCCTTTGGGGGACATTCTCCACAACAAAGAGGTCAACGGCCGTATCATCAAGTGGGCTATTGAGCTCGGCACTTACTCCATCAAATTCAGAAGCAGGCCTACCATCAAGTCACAGGCGCTCACAGACTTCGTTACTGAGTGGACCGAGATCCAAGAGCCCATTCCTGCTACTAGCCCTGAGCACTGGGTGATGTACTTTGACGGCGCCCTTAACATCAATGATGCTGGTGCTGGCATTTTATTCATTACGCCGACCAAGGACAAGCTCTGATACGTTCTCTGCATATATTTTCCAGCCTCCATGGACTCCGTATAGCTATTGAGCTCGGCGTCAAATGCCTCATGGTATATGGAGACTCCACGCTGGTCATCAACCAGCTTAACAAAGACTGGTCCTGCTCCAGTGAGAAGATGGACGCATATTGTGCCGAAATCAGGAAACTTGAAGGGAAATTCTATGGTATCGAGTACCACCACATGGTACGAGATCAAAATCAGCTCGTCGACCACCTATCTAAGATAGGCTCTTCTCGCGCCATGATTCCACCTGGGGTTTTCGTTCAAGACCTCTTTACGTCGTCTATTAAGGAAGAGAAGGAAGTGCAAGAAATTCCCCCCGCCGAGCAGCTGGTACTTATAGTACCTTCGCCGGCCACTGATTGGAGGGGACAGTTCATCAAGTACCTCACCAGCACCGACGTACCCGCCGACAAGACTGAAACCAAACTCCTAATCCATTGAAGCAACCATTACGTGCTGGTGGATGGGAACTTGATGAGGAAAAGTGCCAATGAAGAGATACTACAGAAATGCATCACCCATGAAGAGGGAGTAAAACTCCTTCTCAAAATTCACTTTGGTTCCTATGGCAGCCACACGGCCTCAAGAAACCTGGTTAGCAAAGCTTTCCGAGCTAGTTTTTACTGGCCCACAAGCATCATCAATGTAGAAGACCTCGTCGACGTTGTGAAGGATGCCAATTTTTTGCCAAGCAAATACATGTCGTAGACCATCCCAACTTCATGGCCTTTTGCATGCTGGGGACTGGATATGATCAGGCCCTTCAAGCCAATGCCAGGTGGTTTTTGGTACATGTACGTCGCCATTGACAAGTTCTCCAAGTGGATCGAATACAAACTACTTGTTTTAGCCACTACAAAGAAAGCAGTCGAGCTCTTCGAAGATATCATCCATAGATTCAGTCTCCCGAATAGCATTATCACCGACCTCAGAAGCACATTCATTGGTCATCATTTTTGGGACTTCTGCGAAGACCGATGCATCTTCATCAAATATGTCTCCATTGCCCATCCCAGAACCAACGGCCAGGTCGAACAGGCGAACGGCATGATCCTTGATGCCCTCAAAAAGAGGCTATATTAGAAAGAGGAAAAGCATCCAGGCAGATGGCTCAAAGAGCTCCCAGCTGTGGTCTGGGGACTGCGTACTTAGGCTAGTCGCAGCACCGGTGTGTCCATATTTCTTTGTCTATGGCTCAGAAGCCATACTTCCAGCGGACATTGCCTTCCGAGCACCTAGGGTGGAACATTATAATGAAGCGCAAGCCATAGCTGTTTGGATAGAGTACGTCGATAGGGTCGAGGAAGAATGCCTGATAACTTGCATCCACACAGCCAACTACCTAGAAGGCTGGCGAAGATACTACAATCGCAACATCAAAGGTCATTCATTTGCTGTCGGCGACCTCGTTCTCCATAGAAAACAGAAAACCAAAGGGATACACTTGCTTTCCTCCCCCTAGGACGGGCCTTACGTGGTCAAAGAGGTTACCCGACCAGGGTCTTACCGGATGTGTGACTTGGATGGAATCGCTATCCCCAATTCATGGCACATCGAGCACCTTATACGTTTCTACCCTTGAAACGCTCCAGATATGTATTCTCCACTCCATAATGAATGAAGTTTTGGTCGCCATAATTTGTCTCCATTATTTCTCCATTACAATTTGATCTCCACTTGCGGTCGCCAGCTCTAAGCTACTCCTTAACGAACTCCAACACATGATCTCCATAAATGCTCTGCCATGTTTCTCCATATCTCCAAGATATTTTGCCAACCGCCGAGCAGCACATGTTCCACCCTGTGTTCTTTAGAGAAGACCCAGTCTCCGATCTCTCCCTACATGTGCTATAGGCTCCGTGCTCTATATTATGGGTCGTCGGCTACGGTTCCTTGGTCATGCCTGTTCCTCCTACACGTGCATGGGCTCCGCGCTCGACATTATGGACTATGGGCTAGCCAAGGCCAAGAGTTCAGTAATGAACTAACTGCTCGGACACTACTTATACTACATATAATTGTGTTAGGGTTAACACTACAGTGATTTTTTCACCGAAATACTTGCAAATTACATAAACATGCACATGTCACTTTACAACATTTATACATATACATAAATGTTTATCTGCGCCCTTGTGCGCTTTAACTACCCTCTCTAGTTGTTATAGATCACTCTTTGAGCAGGATATTGGCCTTGGCCATCGCCGTCCATCTCGCCGAACAGGTCGACGTCACCGACTAGCTTCTTCGCTGTGTCCTCCACCTCATCTTCTAGCTGCTAGTGCTCCGCCACACCCATCCCTCTAGCGAATCCGGCCCCTATCGTTTGAAGGTCAATGACAGGGTAGTGGGACCGGACCACCACTAGAGCGTGTGTAATGGCGGTGACGGTGGCGTCGCGGTTGAAGCTTTTGAAGTTCTCCCACGCTGCCTTGCACCTATCGATGATGGTGTCCGGACGCAGTGGCCTACCGTCGGGTTGATGAGCCACCTCCATGTCGACACAGTCGAGCACTGGCTTGACTCCAACAACTATGGTGTCGAGCTTGTTCCTCTGGATTCTAGCCTCCTTCTCTAGCACATCAAACTATGCCTTGGAAATCCGATAATAGTCTGCAGGCATCACAAGGGTCCATCAAGCAAAGAAATTACTCTAGTAGTAACTCCGACCATGAAGTACTTTACCTTTCAGCTCCTCGACCAACTTCTCCACCCGCCTAGCCGCCTTCTTCTCCTCCTCCTAGAGTTGACCAATGACTTGGCATAACTGGCCGAGCTCCACATCTTGCTCTACAAGCATAACGGTCATCAGCAACAATATGATTTCAGCAATGCAAAGTAAATTCGCCGATTTGCCATACCTTTTTTCTGCTCGGAGATGTTTCGTAGCTGCTCGAAACTTGGTCTCCAGCTGCTCTAAAACACTCGTTAGCTGCTCAGAGATGGTGGCCAGCTGCTTGGACCTACCCCGCAATGGCTCAAACAGAGTCACCAGCTGCTCGGATAAAGCCCCCTTTTGGTATTCCAGATCCCGCGTGTTAGCCTCACGCTAGGCCCCCTAGAGGTTTTTCTCCATGAGCTTCATCACCTCCTTTAGTATTGCATTCTCCTTGGCGAGGGGCTCCATCCTCTTGATTAGCTATCGCCATTGTTCAGTAGTTCGAGCTATGCCCTACAAAAGCACCAAGATTATGAAGACTCCAATCTCCAACGTCAAACATGAGCATTGATGGTACAATGCTAACCTTGATCTACTTCATCACCGTAGAAAGGGTGGACTCTAGCCTCCTAAGCTCCCTGGTGGTGTCTTCCTCCTCAACGACCACCACTTCGTCGCCCCACTTGCGGAGGATTTGGACTGCTTGAGGTCATGATTCCTCACGCTCAATCTCTTCTACCTCGTCCTCTTCCTCCACAACTAGGGGCACCACCAGGGGGCTCGGTGGCCGCACAGCATGTCCGACCATGCCCTCCGATGCCTGAGGAACCACCGTCTGCTCCTATGGCACCACCAACTTCTCTGCTCTAGACTCTGGCATGGCATCGGCAACCTTAGCTTCCACCTCTGAAGGCCCAGTGGCTCCCGCCATTGCCTCTGGCACCACCGTAGGCTCGTCCGCCATCGACGCCAACCATTCTCCACCGCAAAGTTCATCAGCAGCGGCGGTTGACTCCTCCGTAGGCCACCGAGCACCCGGGGACATCGGGCTGGGGTCTACCGGCATTCCTTCCACGTTGGGGTCAGCCCCCAGCTGCTCGCTGGTCTAGACGGATGGATTCAAATCCTCCGTATGCCTCGCCCTACATCAGATTAGCTCATCAATCACCAAAAGAGATAAAGATACGATAACAAAATAAGTCCAAGGCAAGGATACTTACGTGCCAGCCTCCTGGTACACTTTTCTGAACCAGCGATGCCTACCCGAGCCCCCGGGCGTGGCCTTGGGGTCGACCCGCGTGCCCTGAGGTGTAGGTCTTGTGGCCTCCACCATCGACCTATCTTCCACCTACTACTGCTTAGGGACTTCTTCCCCTCCCATCGATTGTACCTCCGCGCACGTGTTGCACGGAGGCGCTTGAGTGTTCGGTGGAGGACCCACTAGAGCCCTGTCGTCATCCGACCACTCAGACATCGCCACACTTTGCATCCGAGTGGTCTGGTCACCGCCAAGCGAGATGTGCCTCTTCCCTAAACTTTCTCTGATACCAAGGGAGGACTCTCCGTCCGACCATGGTCCGTGCCTCTGAACTCTGATGAGCTGCTGACGGCACCCTCCTCAGGCTGCGTTGTTGGCCGAGGGTCCACTCCCCTTGGCCAATTGCTCCTCGGCACACCCGAGAAGTACGCCGCTCATTCCTGTGAATGGATCTTTCCACAAGTGAATTAGTTCACTCCTCGGCAACGCTATAGGATAAAAAGGATCATGAACAAACAATTGAGACTTTTACCTGAGGAGGCGGCTTTGTGCAGTTAAAGGCCCTTGTTTGCCCAGACATGTTGAATGAAGCATTTGGAGCAAAAAGCCCTGCGGCCTGCTCTAGCACATCGTCCTTTGTCAGCCTCTCCAACCTCTCTCGGGTACCGTCGGTGTCCCCCTTCAAGTCAAAGCCCACATGGGCCCTTTCCTTGTAGGGTTGGACACGGCACACTATGAAGCTCGCTGCCACCAATCTGCTATTCATCTTCACGCCCTTTATTAGGTCGAGGAGCTCCCTCACTTGCTCCATGTCAGCACTGCTCGGCCTCTCCGACCAGCTCCTCTGGTTCTCCAAAACGTGGTCGACGTCGCAGTGGATGGCGGGATGGCTCTGCTTCATGTAGAACCACCTAGCGTTCCACCCCTTCACCGAGGTGTTCAGCGGTATAGTAATGTGCTCGCCCACCATTCTGTCGTGGAGTTGAAGATAAACACCGCCAACCACCTTAGAACCACCGCCACCCTTCTTCTTCAGCCATCTCTTCCGCCTTCTACTGCTCGGGGACTCCCTTCGCCTACTGCTCAGGGACTTCCTCCCCTCCCTTTGATTGTACCTCCATGTGCATGTTGCATGGAGGTGCTTGAGTGCTCGGTGGAGGACCGACGAGAGCCCCGTCGTCATCTGACCACTCAGACATCGCCGCACTTTGTGTTCAAGTTGCCTGGTCACCGCTAAGCGAGATGTCCCTTGGCTTGTAGGGAGCAGCACCCGCTATCTTCCTCTTCTTCTAGGCTGGCTCATCTACCGCTGCCCTCTTCCCCCAGACTTTCTCTGATACCAAGGGAGGACTCTCCATCCAACCACGGTCTGCGCCTTCGAACTCCGATGAGGCGTTGATGGCACCCTCAGGCTACATTGTTGGCTAGGCATCCATTGCCCTTGGCCAATCGCTCCTCGGCATGCCCGAGAAGTACGCTGCTCATTCCTGTGAATGCATCTTTCCACATGTGAATCAGTTCATTGCTCGGCAACGCTACAGGATAAAAAGGACCATGAACAAACAATTGAGACTTTTACCTAAGGAGTCGGGTTCGTGCAGTTAAAGGCCCTCGTCTGCCCTGACATGCTGAACGACACATTTGGAGCAAAAATCCCTATGGTCCACTCTAGCATGTTGTCCTTTGTTAGCCTCTCCAACCTCTCCCGGGTACCATCGGTGTCCCCCTTGAAGTCAAAGCCCGCGTGGGCCCACTATGAAGCTCACCGCCACCAATCCACCATTCATGCCCTTTATTAGGCCGAGGAGCTCCCTCACTTGCTCCATGTTAGCACTGCTTGGCCTCTCCGACCAGCTCCTCTGGTTCTCCAAAACATGGTCGACGTCGCAGCGATGGCGGGATGGCTCTGCATCATGTAGAACCACCTGGCGTTCCACCCCTATAGTGAGGTGTTTAGTGGTACAGTAATGTGCTCGCCCGCCATTCCATCATGGAGTTGAAGATAAATGCCACCAACCACCTTAGAACCGCCGCCACCCTTCTTCTGCCAGAACAAATGACGGAAGAGGTTGAAGTGGGGAAGAACCCCGAGATATGCCTCACAGAAATGGATAAAGATAGAGATGTGCAAGATGGTGTTTGGGTGGAGGTTACACAGACTAACTCTCTAGAACTCCAATAGGTCCCTCAAGAAAGGATGAACGGGGAATCCTAACCTATGCCAGAAATAATCCTAAAAACAACTACTTCGTCAGTATGCGGTATCGGGAAGGACTCACCACTGGCTGGCAACCATCCGGTGGTGACATGGTCAGAAAGGACACCCGCCTCCACCATCCTATTGATCTCTGCCTCACCCATGTTCGACGGCACCCACTCGTTGTCATGGCTAGCTCGATGGTCGGCTTCTTCGGGTTTCTAGCTCCCCTCTTCGGTGCCATCTCTCTAGATCTTGTTTGGGATTAGCGGCGGAAGCACGTGAGAATACGAATCTAGAAGTGCGAGGGCTGAGGAGGAAGATGAAATG
The DNA here is from genome assembly GCA_904845875.1 of Miscanthus lutarioriparius. Taxonomy (NCBI): domain Eukaryota; kingdom Viridiplantae; phylum Streptophyta; class Magnoliopsida; order Poales; family Poaceae; genus Miscanthus; species Miscanthus lutarioriparius. The sequence continues at coordinate 63,805,162 of CAJGYO010000004.1, read as the reverse complement.
GCAAAGTGGCAAAGGTGTTAGCATGGGGTGTGGTGACATAGTTATAAAGCACTCCCCCACCTTTCGCATTTGAGGGTTTTTGGGAACCACTCCACGATTTGCGCCTCTCTAAAATCTCCGAAATGGCATGGTGGGCCGTTACCTGGGCTTTCACGCAACTACAGCTCATATCGCTCATTTATCACCGCAATTGGTTATTGCTCACCGAATATTCGCCAACTTCTCCACCATCTGTTATGGCTCAGTAATTACTACCGTGTAGCCATTGCTCTAGTTTTTTCTCCACGATTTGTTTTCTCCAAGATTTCCACTTGTGGCTCAGGGATTGCGTCATCAATATGACTTGGTTCCTCAATGCACTGGGGCCTTTCTTCTGTTGACTTGTGTTTGTGACCCTGGCACCATGTGACTATGTCACCTACTGTCAGGCTCGGGGACTAAGTGGGCACACTTCACCTTGCGGTGAATGTGCTTTTCTCATTTCGGGGCTACACCCGGGGACTGGCTGCCTGCTTGGCTGGACTTCTGCTTTTCTTCTACTCTAGACCCTGGCACTATGTGACTACGTCACCTACTGTTAAGCTCAGGGACTAAGTGGGCACACTTCACCTCACGGTGAGTGTGTTTGTTTTAATCTAGAAGACTCCACGCCTCCTGAAGTTGAAGAAGACTATCTACCTTTCTCGTGGTCGGACTCTAAGTGTGCACACTTGGTCCACTCCGAAGAAATTTCCTATTTTGAAGTTGAGCTCCTTACATCCTTATAGCAAGCCTTACTTGGGATACGCTGCTCGGTGACGGTTCAAGTTGCTCGGTGATGGTTCACGCTGCTCGGCGATGGTTCACACTACTCGGCGATGGTTCACCCTGCTCGGTGATGATTCACACTACTTAGCGACGGTTCACAACTACTCAGCAACTCATCATGGTGGTTGAACCATGAGTTTGACTACTTGGCTTTGTTCGCACCTGCTCAGACAAGCTCAAGACGGCGTTGCACAATGGATGCAAGGCGCTTGGGGACTAGCTGTGGGGGTACAACCCTAGATACCCATGGCAGATCATAGGGGCTATGCCCCTAGGGGCGTCGCAGCCCATAAAATGAAGTCTTGCGGGGCACGACGCTGCTCGGCGCCTCCCACAAGACATCGGGAAGATATTCTGAAGATACTACAAGATCTGATAGGATACGTATGATCCCATGATTCCTGTAATCTGGTATTACCTTCTAGTTATCTCCTAGATCTAACCAACTTGTAACCCTACCCCCTAGACTATATAAGGCGGGCAGGGACCCCCTCCGAACACATGCAATATCATACGATAGCCAATACAATCCAACAGACCACAGGAGTAGGGTATTACGTAATACTGACGGCCTAAAACTATCTAACTCGTGTGTCTCTGTTGCCTTCTTGTTCTCGATTACACGTATCTCTGTTGATCAATCTACCTTCATGGGATATCCCTTGGAGGACTGCCGACGGTATTCTGTCGACAATGACATTGCATAATTAAGCTCCTAGATCTGTGTTTGACTAGGATTCTCTATAGAACACTTTTGTTTGACCTATTAAAAAGTCTAGCTTAGATTGTTTGCATGGCTGAGCACCCTTAAGCAAAGTTGTAGCAAATTTTATGAGGAACAAAAGTTGTTTAATGATCTTGAGCTAGAAATATGTACAACATGCTCAAAAGTGGCCCAAAAGTCTGATTTGGGGGCTGTTTTGGACTTAGTCATTTTGGCTAAGTGTTGGAGCCATTCCAGTTTCCTTTTACTCCTCTTTGGAGCTTTGTCATTTGAAAACCAAGCCAAATCAGTTCAGGCTCTTTTAACCAAAGTTGTAGTACTCACTTAGGTCTACACAATGGTGAAATTGGTTGATCATCAAGTGTCGCAGTTTAGGAGTTAGGAGGGGGTGAAGATGCTCTGTTAGGCAACTGATGTTGGTCTGATGGCCATCTTGGCCTAGCCATGTGGCCGTGCATGCCAAGTAGCATCCGTACACCGGCGCTAGGCCCACTAGTCAGGCCGGAGGGGCAACAAAGCCTCCACGACGCGATGCTGCCCTTGTTCACTTCATGCGCATCGCCTTGCGTGAGCCGCAGCGGCAACACCGCTGTTGCCATAAGCTCCGCTACTGCCTAGCTCCCTCACCACCGCACCATTGCCACCTCCAGCTAGCCAATAGCTTCGCCATCCTCCTCTCTACATCCTCGACCTAGTTGTAGGGACAGGCAAGCCACAGTGAGGGCGAATTCACCATTCTTTTCCTCTTAGGAGTCATAGTCACCATGGTCGCCATCACGGTGAGCTCACCGCTGCTCTGCTCCTTTGCTCTTTCTCCTTTCTTCTTCATGTTAGCACTAGCTCCGGGTGTAACCTAGCCAAGGGGGTGACCCTACGGGGAACCATAGTTTTGCCTGAGTAGAAAATGACGGCTAGCATCGCCGTGCTCGCACCGCCACGCACGCGGACGAACCCCGCCGGTGCTTCCAACCAAACCTTAGGTAGCCTTGGTAGGTCCGTGTGGTCACCACAGAACCCTAGCGTCCCTCGTAGGGCCTTCCTATGGCTGAAGATGGCTGGCGCACCTCCGTGTAGCGCCGCCGTGCCACCATGGCCGGCGATGAGCCCTCTCCGGTGCATCCACGCTTCAACATTCTACACCAATCGACGCGGGATGATGAGAGGATCATGATGGTGGGGTCGGTTTCACCGAAAAGCTCACCGTCGGTGAGCTAGCGCCGGTCAAACCTTCTCTCCTGTCTCTGTTTGGCTGACGGGTGGGACCGTTGACCTACGGGGCCCAGCTGTCAGCGGTATAAGGTCTAGGGTTTTAGTTTAATTAAATCTAGGAATTTCTACAAAATTATAAAATTCATAACTTGAGTTTTAGGAGTCCAAATTGAGTGGTTCTAATTGGGTTGTGCTCCTGGTGATGTCTGGTTTTTATTAAAAATACAAAATGTGCCTTGTTCTGCAGTAAATCATTTATTGGCTATTTATCTTGTTTATTCCTTAATAAACTTGGGAAATTCATAACTTGAGTTTGGTGCATGTGAGAAATGTGATTCCACTTGGGTTGGTCTTGTGTTCACATGTATTGCCTAGGAAAAATGCTAGAGTTGTAGTGCTCTTACTGGAAATAGGACTTTGAGGTTTATTCTATTTAAATGCTTTTATAATCACTGCTAGCTTGTCATTTTTGTGTAGGTTGTTAAATGCTATAAAATTTGTACAGAATCCTACTAGGGACATGTATAAGCTACTGTAATTTTTGTGGAATTTACTGTACACTTTTGCCATATGTTTATTTTTTTCACCTAATTATCTAAATAAATTAATAAAGGCATGAAAAGAATTTACTTAGGGTTGACCACTATGTTTTCTAGTGTTCTTTCGATGTATGCTAACTATTGGTAACATTGGTAGTGCTCAAAGTATCATTCTTGTATGTAGTGAAATATTATTTTTCCCTAAAATTCACTTATAGTGACTTTTCTGGACAGTTTCTAGAGTTAAGAAAATTACATGGTGAAGATGGTGTTTGCTAGGAATCTTGTATATAACAAAGTGGTAGATAACTCACTTATCTAGCTTGTGTTAAATTTTTATGGCATTTGGCGAAATGGTTTGTGAGTTATGACTGTTCAAAGTTGGTCTTCAAAACTAGTTGTTCTCTGGAATTTCTGAACCAGATTTGAGAAATGTGACTATTTAACCCTATTAACTTGGGAATCATGCGGAGATGATTAAATATGAATTGTAACTAACTTCATAAGATTTCCAGATTGTCTTGTTGGATGTCCTTTGGGTTAGCATAACTTCAGTTATGAATTCAACTAGCAGCTGCTGTCTGCAGCCCTGAGTCTATTGGATGCAGTGAATGAGTTGATTGCTTTATATGAGTTGATGTGATGATTTAGATGCTTAGGCTGATTAAGATAAATTGTTAGTTGTAGGTGCTAGACCTCTTACTGAAGATGAACAAATTTATCTTAGGTTGTTAAAGCTTGGTGAGTGTGTAGTTCTTGATTTCAAGAAGAGATATGCACCTACTCAGTAAAATAAATGTTAATCTTCTATCATCATGTCATTCATGTGTCCATCTATACATGGCTGTACATGTCATCATCACCTTCCATCTCTTTTGCATTCATGACTCTCATGCTGTGCATATGCATACAATAGGTGTTCTAGAGGGAGTCACTCTTCTGGAATTCGAACAAGGACTTCTAGAGGAGCAGCAGCAAGTTCAGTAGCAGGAGGTGCGAGCCCCAGAAGGAGGAGTCAATGAAGAAGAACTGCTTGAGTGCCCAAATCACCAACCTTCCTCTTTTCTGAAAGGCAAGCCCCAGAGCATTCTAAGTCTCCTATGTTTTAAAAATGTCACTTTGAGTATCTTTATATGTTTGATGCATTAAGTTATAGGAGTTGGATGCAAACACTTGTTGCATATCTATCTCTTCCTTGTACAGTAAATGTACCCTGATTCCTATTTAGGTCTAGGAGCAAATCAATGCTTAGCCATGCTTAGATCGGTAAAGTCAGGTGATCTCCTGTCACCTGCAAGATAGGATGATATCCGGTCACGGTTGGCTATATTTGCTATCGTGGAAATAACCTTTTGTTAATAATGAATGGAGACCGGGTGGGATGTCGATAGAGAAGCAACAAGGCATGGATGTCTTGGTTGTGGATCTATCCCCGTCTATGTCAGTTAAGGACCGATTCGTTGTACGTCCTCATGTCATGTTGAACGCATGCCTATCACTTAGTTGGCCGGATAACTCGTTTTGACCATGAAGCCGAGTAGCTCAACTCAAGACGGAAGCCAGGAAGTGAAAGTGCGCACTCTGGTGGTAGTAAGGATGTGCGGGGAGCCATTGGCATAAGTCTGAGGGCAGATTGACGTCCTGGCAGAGTGGACTCCCTGAGAGTGCAGTGCTGCTTGGGCCCACGAATTTAGTTCCTGAGCTGTACCAAAGGTGACCCGAGGCGATCCCTGATCAGGTTACTTGGGTGTGTGTTAGGAATAATTCCTCAGCTGGGTAGGAATCGATTCGAGTCGCCGTCTCTTCTGGATAGTGAGAACTTGACTGAGCAACGGCAACGTAGAAACACCTAATTGAACTTGATGGTTATAATGATGATGATGATGTTACAATGTGAAACACCTTTGTTTTAAATACACATATGGCAAATAATGTTGAATCCTGCTCTGATACCAGCTATGGCATAACTGTCCAATTTATAAGAGCACGAATACAATGGCAACCACCGAAGCGATCGCACTGTCATACTTGAGCCCATATAAACCCGGTAGTCCATTGAGTATCATGAAGGATCTCGAATAATCCAACACACAACCAAGATCGTATATGATTTAACATACAAGCCACATGTTACATATGTTCACAAGTAATTCAACATACATCAGAGTATCAAAAGAGTTATTACAGTACCAAGTTCAAATACAGTAGTAGCGGAAACAAAGATAGTTTTTAAACTAACATCTCACACCATTGTTCAAATACTTGCCAGTTTATGATCACATTCCACAAAAGCATCATAGATTAGATATATAGAAGTCCCTTGTCCATGGCCTACTCCTCGTCCATAGCGGGATAGAAGCAGTTCTTACAATATCCATGATAGACCATGTTATCTACAACAAGTGGGAAATAAACCCTGAGTACAATAAGGTACTCAGCTAGGCTTACCCATCATAAACCAAAAATAAAGTGACTCCAAGGATCATGCAAGGCTTTATAATTAGAGCTTGCTTGACAATATTTTGCATAAAAGCCATTAGTTGAGCTATACTTTTTTAATTCGGTCTCAAGTTATTTGTAGCTATTCATCTCTAGATTTGCATCTAACCTATGCCAAACAAGTGATATATATAATTATGTAGCATAACATTAATAACCATAGCCGGTGTAACATTTCCATGTTCATCATAACCATCAAGTTCCATAGTCTAGTTCGATGTTGGGACTAGTCAAGTTTCTCACTATCTGGGAGACACGGTGATTCGAATCGGTTGCAACCAGCTGGGCAGTTATTCCTAACACAAACCCTCACTTCCCCTATCGGGGTCGCGTTTGGTCACCTTTGGTACAACTCAGGTGCATATTTCATGGGTTCGATCAGCGTCGCGCCCTCAGGGACACTACCGAATGCTAGGTCGATCAGGACAATAACCTACCCTTGGCCTTACACTAGCTCCCTACATATCCTTACTTCCTCTAGTGTGCGCAGTCTAATAGAATGAGGCCCAGCCTGAGTTGAGCTACTCGGCTTCGTGGTCGGAATGAGTTATCCTGCCAGCTAAGTGAGAGGCATGCGTTCAATCTCAATAGAAGCTTCAACAATGGCACGGTCCTTAATCGACACAGGCGGAATCACATGATTCAACCTACACATAGACTCCGCCTAGCCTCCAATTGTATTATCCCATGGTTCTTTTCCACGATAGCAAATATAGCCAACCGTGCTCCGGTAACCACCTATATCTCGCATGTGATAGGAAATCACCCGACTTCTACCGAGCTAAGCATTGCTAAGCATATGTTCGATCTAGGACCTACATAGGGTTCAAGGTATATTTCTGGCCAAGGTAGTTCTATGCAGCAAGTGCTTCCAATCAACTATTATAACCTAATTCATCAAACATAAAAGGACTCAAGTGATATTTGTAAAACATAAGAGGCTTAGAATGCTTTGGGGCTTGCCTTTCAGAAAAGAGGTGGGCTTATGATCTGGGCACTCCGATAACTCTTCTGGGGCCTGCTGTTCACCTTCTGGAGCTCCTTGCTGTGGTCCCTCCTAGTCCTCTTGGTCCACAGCCTCGAATTCCAATAGCGTGATTCCTTCCGGCGATCCTATATGCATGAGCGCAAAATAAGATACAAGAATGCAAAGGTAGTGATATGAATTATATGGTATGATGCATAAACAAAAATGTCCTTAACAACAAGGTACTAAGGTGATAGAAAGATTAATTATATTGTACTGAGTAGGTGCATATCTCTTCTCTTGTAACTAATCAAACATCCATTTAAAGCATTTTCTGGACTACAAGACAACAGCCACTTGTTTTGACCATAACGGGAGTTTTACACATTCAAATAATATGATATTAGACTTTCTGGAAATCTTATAAAATTATCTATAACTTTCTTAATATCATCATAAGGTTATTCAATAGTTATCTAGGTCAAACAATTCAATCTTTCAGATCTGTCCAGAGAATAAGCAACTCTGCTAGTAGACTTCTAGAATCTATAACTCTCAAACCCTTTAGCCTATAACTATCAAATTCTAGGACAATACATATGAGTAAGTTATCTACAACTTTATTATTAACAAGTTTCACAGAAGAGATCATTATCATCACGAAATTGTCACCACAACAGAAACTACACATGCAGCCATCTAGTTGAATTATAGAGCAATAATTAACTAGCTACCTATAACCAGTTAACTTTGAGCATAACTACCAATACCAACAGACCATATGCATTACAAGCACTATAGAAAACATCATGGTTAAGCCCGATAACTTATTTACATGCATTTATTAATTTCCTTATATAATAAGGTGATTTAAGGGTAAATATTTCTAGTGCTCAATAAATTCTAAGAAAATTACAGCGGCCTATACATGACCCCAATAGTCTAATGTACGAATTTCATTTCATTTGGATAAGTATAGTCACCTCTACAAAAATGACAAGTTGCATAGGCTTATTTTGGCAAAATAGTTTAATCTAGTGAAAACTGTCAAACAACAGATTTCATATTTTTCTTACTTTCATTTTAGCACAAGAACACTGTGTAAAAATTTGCATGATCATAATTTATGTATATTTACCCCAATTAATTTTACCAGAAACTAGCAGTTAATTTAGGTTAAATAGTAAGACCATATTTCAAGTATGCCTACCGTAGGTTTAGTATTTTTCCTAGCTAGAGACTGTCAAGACAAGACCAACAAAATTGGAATCATATTGTTAGCACTTCTCTAGCTCAAGTTATGCATTTTACTAGATAGAAACTAATTTAAAAGAACTGATCTAGCTTGATTTAATTCCCCTAGAAAAATATACCAAACAATAGGTTTTACATTTTTATCAAATAGTAAACTTCATGATGAATCTAAGAAAATTTGGTAAACTCAATTTGGACATTCCTAGATCCAGTTATGAATTTTTGAAGTTTGCAACAAAATCTAGAAATATAAATAAAGAAAAATTCAAAACCCTAACTGACAGCTGGGCCCCGTGGGTCAACGGGCCCATGCGTTAGCGAGACAGGAGCGAAGGACGGCGCTAACTGGCCGAAGCACGCCAACGGTGAGCTCACTGGCGGTAGCGTCTTCATCATCGTGACCTACTCGACATCCCGCGTCGACTGGTGCCCTTCATTCGCTCAGCGGCTCACTGCAGCTATCTCGCCGGCAAGCTCGGTGGCAGCATGCAGTGGCGGACTCGCTGTCTCCGGTGATGACACGACCAAGTAAGCACAGCTATGGCTTGCATGGACTCTAGCGGAGCTCTTGGTTTAGGTCTAAGCCAAGATGGAGCAGCGGTGAGGTCCGGCCATGTGCGTGGAGCTGGGCGGCACCCAGTGCACAGTGGCGGCGCTTGCTATTCCAGTGAGGGGGCTATCGGCGACCTGCCTCCATCATAGGCTATGGATCTAGAGCTCAAGGTGACTTGGTAGCAGGCACCAGAGGGAACTATGGGTGACCGATTGGGGTTGACTACGGTGAGCTTGTGCTCGCGGCCATGGTGGGCACGCATGGCGTGGATGTGTGTTGCATCACCAATTATGTGGTAGTGGTTAAACGGACAGTAGCTCTAGCTTCTAGGACCTACGACGAAGACCAGATGAGTGAGAGAGAGGGCATAGATGCACGGGTTGTGGCTGGCCATGGGCGAGCTCATGCTCAGCGGTGCACTATGGCCATGGTAGCGATGGCGGCACGACAATGTGGCCTTACCGGTGCTCGTCTAGTGGCACTAGCTACTCGGGGTGGGGGAGGTGGAGTAGATCACGGTGGAGCTACGTGTGAGGTGGATCAGGTGACGATGCAGCAGTGGTGGCGTGCTTGGTCGATGATGACGCGGTGGTGGCACGACGCTTTGCTTTGCTCCACCTCAGTGCTATGTGTGGCGAGAAAGAAGTGGGAGAGCACGAGTCAGAGCGTGAGGGAGTGAATGCTTGAGTGTGCCCCCTTTTGGTTTGACTAGGTGGGCCAGTGCCAGCATACGACCACCACGTGGCATGCGTGACCTGGCCACCATCGGCCACCATGGTGCAGGGACGGGCCGATTCAGGCTGACTAACGGGCTGACTTTGCACCTAATTACCTCCTAATCCACAGCGAGTTTGTGAAAACTGTGATCTACAAATTTGCTTTAGGGTGTATGATCTAATTTGCCATGGTTTGCAGGTTACAATGCGCCAAAGTGGTGCACCTTAAAACTAGAAATCAGTTTTGACTTGGCAAAATTTTCCCAGTCTGAAAACAACATTTGATTGCTTCTCGTGGGCCCTATTTGACCATGTTAGGCACTGAATTAGCTCATGACCCTTAAATAAAGTTTGTTACCCATTTCAAGAATTACAACTTTTATTAAGGGTGCACTGTCATGCAAACAATCTAGACTATAGTTCAACTCTAGTCAAAGTAGTATCATGAAAAATAAAATTTTGAGAAAACTATGACTTAGAAGCAAAATTGGACCATGTCATGAATACAAACATTGTTCCATTTTTCATCCTAGATGTGTCTAAGGTGCTTCTGTGACCTCACAACCACCTCTTGCATTGGTCACACATGATCACAAGCATATGCATGTATATAATCAACATCACACGTGATAAAAGTAAGGTGAAATGAAATGAACTTCATATGCTCATGCTCATGAATGCTTGGATGATGCTTGTCCTCATGAAATGCAAGTGCTAAATGAAATGCTTAACACAAGGGTGTTACAACACTTGTTTTCCTGTATACCTTTATGCACAACATGTGGAGACAAAACACATATCTAAAAGAAATAGAGAGTAGATAATAATAATAATAAGACTCCATTAATATCATAAGCCACTTTATTACACAAACCAACCTAAACACAAACTTCAATCGCTCTAACAATCTGAGCTAAGCAAATAACCTAAACATACTATTTTTAAATACTTGACCTAACACTCATGCCTTACCATCGACTATCTAATTCTTACTTCCTCGTCTTAGCAACAAAATGATTTAAAGCATTAAGATCATGTTGTGGGCTCTTGCGGTAAACATGTTCTTCGTCGATCCTTTGCTCTAAGGCATAGATAGCATTAGAGAGGTCTTCAATCTTTTTCTCTAAGAGGGCAATAGTCATCCTTGGACACTTCTCAACCTCTGGAATAGGTGGTGATGGCACCTTCCTTTTCCTCTCCTTTGGGGGAACAACCTTGATCTGATTCACCATAGCCCAGACTCCATCAATGGTGGTATGAGGGGTGACCGATTTACATTTCGCACATGTGCATCTCCAATCTTATTGGTCTTCACTCCGGTCAGCATCTCGTGTCCCTTTGGAGGAAGGAGGTTGATCTCCTTCGTCACCTTGATCAGCTTCTGGACATCTAAACGAGGCTCTTGTTGGCGTGGCTTGTCTTCAAGAAGTGGACATGGTGGCGGCGGAGCGACCACCGAATGACGGATGGCTTGGGCAAAGTAAGATTGGCTTGAGCGAATTGGGGTAACTTCTGGACAAACGAGGGTCAGCGCAAGCACATCGGGCTTCTTGCTAAGATCAAAACCGTAGGGGACGATATCTTTTTGGCCATGGGGACTAGAGAGGAGGAGAGCTTTGTTGCTGTTGGAGAGAGAAGGCTTTGATGTGATGGCTATGGAGGTAGGTAGGAGCTTGTTTATATAAGGGGAACACCTTGTAGCAGGGGTCAAGATCTATCCCTAAGGGTCTCGTAATGAAAGAATATGCGAATGCGGCAAAAAACTGTGGGATTCTAACAAGGAAGGATCTAGAAGACAAGAGAGAGTTGACCGGGTGTGAGAGGGGATGACAGTGGGCCAGGTGGCCTCTAGGTGGGGCCGGTCAGCCCACATGTCATCCTCTCATGGTGATTTTTCTCACATCGATTTCTAATCTCTATCTAATCTCAAAAAGTATATTTATTCACTACGAATCGTAATGAGGATGACAGTGGTGTAAATCTATGGTAAAATCAGGAAATCTACCTGATCCAAATCCCTAGGTTGTTTTTAGGTTCTAGAAAGATCTTAAGACGGTGGCAATTTACCTTGAATAAAGTACCTTCATCATTTTGAAGTGTTACCGCTCCATGCGACGATGTGCTTATCACCTTAAATTGTCCTTCCCATTTGCTCCGAAGTTTTCCGTGCCCGAATAATTTAACCCTAGAATTAAAAAGTAATACCTTATCTCTGAGGGTGAACTCCTTCTTCTTTATCCTCTTATCATGCCATCTCTTCGTTCTCTCCTTGTATATTTTGGCGTTATGATATATTTTTCACGCCATTCATCAAGCTCAGAGACATGCATCTTCCTCTTAGTTCCTATGGCTTCAAAGTCCATGTTCTATCACATGATAGCCTAGTGAGCTTTGAATTCTAGCTCAATAGGTAGATGACAGGTCTTTTCGTAGACCAGTTGGTGTGATGACATCCCATGTGGTGTTTTATAGGCTGTTTTATAAACCCATAGTGCATCGGGTAGTTGATCTTTCCATACAGTCCCCATCTCATTGACCGTCTTTTGTAGAATGTTCTTGATTTGTTTATTTGATGTTTCTGCTTGGCCACTTGTCTGAGGGTGATATGGAGTAGTGACATTATGACGGATTCCATGCTTTGACAAGGAATAATGAAAATTCTTGTTAGTAAAGTGAGTTCTTCCATCACTAATCACCATTGTTGGAACTCCAACTCTTTGAAATATTGTTTCTTCAAACATTTTCTTGGAGTTCTTTGCATCAGTAGCTTTGCATGGCATGGCTTCAACCCACTTCAAGACATAGTCAACTACCACCAAGATGTATTCATAGTTCTTCGATTTTAGAAACAGTCCCATGTAATTAATTCCTAGACATCGAAGAGCTCAATTTGGAGGTTGTTGGTGAGTGGCATGGCATCTCTTGAATTGATATTCCCATGCCTTTGACATGCTCCACATCTCCGGATGAAGTCCTTCATGTCTTCATACATGGTTGGCCAGAAGAATCCACTTTGCTAGATCTTTGAATGAGTGTGGAATGCACCATAATGTCCTCAATATGGTCATGAGTGGCATTGTTCGATGATCTTGATGTCTTCTTCGAGTAGTACACATCTTCTAAGCAGTCCATCAGAGTAGACTCTGAAGAGGTACGGTTCATCTCATATGTGGAGATGACTTTCATAGATGAGCTTCCTTTTGTTCTCCCTTGGTGGTACATAACCTATAACCATAAAATTAACAATATTTGCGTACCAGGGATTGGATTTCGTGACCTTGAAGAGCATGTTGTCACACATCAAATCATTGATGGGCATTTCCTATGAATTCTTAAACTATATTCTGGACAAGTGATCGGCAACAGAATTTTCTACTCCCTTTTTATCTTTTATTTCTAAATCAAATTCTTGGAGTAACAAGATCCATCTTATAAGTATAGGTTTAGCATCTTTCTTTGTGAGCGGGTATTTTAAGGCAGCATGATCAGTATAAACAATCACCTTAGATCCTACTAAGTAAGATCTAAACTTATGAATAGCAAAAACAACAGCCAAGAGTTATTTTTTGGTTGTTGCATAATTAAGTTGAGGTCCTATCAAAGTTTTGCTAGTATAAGCAATTGCATGATGCTTTTTATCTCTGGTTTGTCCCAAAACTACCCCCACAACATAATCACTAGCATCACATATAATTTTAAAAGGAAGTGACCAATCAGGTTGTTGAATGATTGGCGCAGAGATGAGTGCTTTCTTAAGAATGTTAGAAAAATTTAAGCATGCATCATCAAATTCAAAGGGAACATCCTTAGCCAAAAGATTTGTAAGTGGTCTAACAATATGAAAAAAATCCTTTATAAAGTGGTGGTAAAACCCCGCATGACCAAGAAAATTACGGATCCCTCTAATATTATGGGAGGTGGTAACTGTTCAATTACTTTAATTTTAGCTCTATCTACCTCAATCCCTCATTCGGACATCATGTGTCCAAGAACTATTCCTTCTATAACCATGCAATGATATTTTTCCCAATTAAGGACTAAGTGCTTTTCTTCACATCTTTGCAATACCTTGTCTAAATTTTCAAGACAATTATCAAAAGTTTTTCTATAAATAGAATAATCATCCATGAAAACTTCCATGATTTCTTCAATCATATCAGAAAATATAGACATCATGCATCTTTGAAAAGAAGCTAGAGCATTACATAATCCAAAAGATATTCTATGGTAAGCATAAGTTCCATATGGACATGTAAAGGTGGTTTTGCTTTGGTCATCTAGATGAATTAGAATCTAATGATAACTTGAATACCCATTAAGGAAACAGAAGAAAGAGTGATTTGCCAGTCGCTCCAACATTTCATCAATGAAGGGCAACGAAAAGTGATCTTTCTTTGTTGCCTTGTTAAGTTTTTGGTAATCTATGCACATCCGCCATCCAATGATAGTTCTTTGGGGGATTAATTCATTTTTTTCATTTTTAACAACAGTCATGCCTCCCTTTTTAAGTACAACTTGAACAGGGCTTACCCACTCACTATGCGGCATATGATAGATGATCCAAGCGTGTAAGAGTTTTAAAACCTCTTTCTTAACAACCTCTCTCATCGCATTATTAAGCCTATATTGTGGCTCCCTAGAAGGTATAGAGTCAGAATCTGTAGGGATGCGATGGTTGCAAAGAACAGGGTTGATACCCTTAAAGTCTTGGAGTGAATAGCCAAAGGCAGAACGATGCTTTTCTAAGACAGTTAGCAAGTGTAGGGATTCTTCTTGAGAAAGTTTATCACTTATGATCATAGGAGAATCCTAATCATTATTGAGAAAAGCATATCTAAGACTAGACGGCAGGGGTTTAAGCTCAACGGTGGGCTTAGATGGCTCCAGCAATTCATCTAAAGGTTTAGGCTCTATGGGATTTTTGTCTTCTTCTTCGATGAAGAACTGGGCATCATCTTCAAAGTTGGGTTTGATCAAGTAATCAAGAGATGCAACCTTAACCTATTCCATTGGGTCTTCCTCAGGAATTAGCTCAGTCTCAGCATTTAAAGAATGAGTAATGGGTATAGAAAGCTTAAATTTTTTCTCGAGTCTTATATTCAACTTCCCCATTTCCCCTTCTTGGATAAGACTTTCAATTGGTTATCCTATCAACAGGTCGAACTATATGATATCATAGATATATAAGCTCAGATGAACTTTGGTTCCTTTTACCTGGATAGGGAGGACATACAAAATTCCCAAACATGGGAGAATGTGTCCTGAAAGACTTTTCAATAACTTTGTTGTTGGGGTCAATGGCATGTATTTCAATAAACCATGAGCAAAAGATGCATACATGATATTAACACCCACAACTGGATTATAAAGGGCATTGAAAGGAGCTTTGTCAATTTGGCAACGAATAGATATATAAGGTGAATCTAAGCAAATCACATCAGAGGAAAGCTCTAAATCTTCTAACCATTCATTGCTTATAATAGACACTAGCTCTTTTATAGTCTTTTTAAGGAAAGCTTCCTCAGAAGGGTCTAAAGGTTCTTCATGAAATGATGATTTCCTAGACTTTCGGGGTCTTAGAGTTTTCTCCTTTTTTGTGGTTTGGGATCTGGGACAGTTGAAGTTGGTGATGGGCCTAGTAAGGATTCTAGTTTAGCTATATGAGATTCTTCCTCTAATGGCTTCTCTTCTACTTCTTCAGGGATGTTCTCTAAGATTTTTGTAAGAACGCTTCTCCTTGAATTGGTGGAGACACGCAAGAATGAGCCTCCCGAAGCCGTATTAAGACGCCTCGAGGTTTTCTTATCAAGACCCATATAGAAGTATTGAACAAGAATAGGGTCTTGAATGGCAAGGTTAGGGCCAGTATTAATTAGAGTATTAAAGCGTTCCCATGCCATGCCTAGAGATTCTTTTATCTTTTGTTTAAAAGATAGAACCTCTGAACAAAGTCTGATTACCCTAGAGATGGGAAAGAATTGCAAGCAAAAGCTAGAACATAGGGCTTCCCAATCTCCTTGTCAACTCCCAATGGTGAGATTATACCAACGTTTAGCTTTTCCCGTCAAAGAGAAGGCAAAAGGCTTCCATCGTAAGGTTTTGTCTAACATGCCTGCTATGTGTAGGCATGGACATGTTTGCTCAAAGTCATTTAGGTGGGAATAGGGGTTTTCATCATCTGTTTACACTAAAATTTGGGAAGAAAAACACAGGAACTCGAAGCTTCCAGGATTGTGTCATCAAGGAATCGATTAGATGTGAATCGAAATCAGCTGATTTAGATGTGATGTCAAAATTGGCTATTTTATGACGTCAGCAGACGGTGTCAATGGGCTATGTTTGAATGGCACCAGGAAGATGTGTCGGACTCTACAAATAAGGAAAATTAGGGTCCAAGTTATTATTAAATTAGGAAGTTTTCTTTTATTCCAAGAATTGTAATGAGTCGTATTTGAGTAGGATACATGTTTAGGTTTCGGGTATAAATATTAGACCCTGGTTATTGTAGGAAGGACAAACACACAATCAATACAATCTTTCTAGCTTTTGCCATCGCATTAGGAGTAGGAGTACCGTAGATCTCAGCGAGTTCTTCAGCAAACAGGGCTGCATCGACTGATCGACCTCCAGCTTGCTTGTGAGTACCATCACGACTTGTATTGTTCTTGTAAAGCTACATCTGCTGATTGATCTTTTATGGGCCATAATATAAGTTAGTTATCGATCTGTATCATAGTTTGTCAGGTTGCATTGGCTGATTGATCTCTTATGAATCATAATATAGATCAAAGTTATCGATCTTGTATTAAATAAATTATTGTTTAATACAATATCACCAGTTATCGAATCTGCTAAGATTAGTAAGATTTTCCTTGTTGTCATTGGTTGATTCACCGGTTATTGATCTTGTAATAATTGATGTTTTACTAATTATAACAAATCATCTAATTGAGATAGAGATAGATCAGCATCATATCATCTTAAGTGGTCATCCTTTGATCTGGTCATGCTTTAAATCTTAAAATTGATGGCTTAATTTCGCTAGACCGGCTGTTTTATCTCTATTCCAATCAAACATAGTATGCATTCAAAGACATGTTTCAATCTTGAATAAGCTCACTAGTTAATCAGATCTAATCTAATGGCACTACCATAGCTGCATCGATCCAGTCGAACCTCACTAGTAAGACTTTAGATTGGAAGTTATCGATTAGTGGTCTTGTTCATGATCAAGATATATACTTTGTTTGTTTGCTATGACTGCATCGGCTATTTTAGCTGATTGGCTTATACTCCCATGCATATAGCATGTTTTCATGAGTCTGTCACTGTATAGATGGTTTTATAGATTCTTTGGCTTTAGTTTGTTATCATTATCATAGCTGCATCGATCCGATTGAACCTCACTGCTGATGACAATAGATTAGATTCAAACTGTTTGTAGATTCATTTATATTAGACAGTCGATTTGTTCGCATGTTATACTCTTTTCATCAAACTTATCGGCTCGACGCTTCATATCGATCATGTTCCATTTAGGCAATGATGCTTTCTGATGTCCCATGAGCATCGATTATTTTGATTCGTATCATTATCGTTTAATATTAGCCAATAGTTCTTGATTTAAAGATTCTCATTTCATGAATACGTTGTATATCAGCTATTTAGTCGATAGCCGCATTGAATCGGCTATCTAGCCACACATTTGGAACTGTTTGGTGCAACACCGACATGTTCGACCTTAAATTACTGATAAGATTTTCTCTCCTTGTCAATTGCAGGTCAAATTGACTGGCACGTCGTTGGGTTTTCATAATCGACTAGTTCTTTGTTGAAGCCAAGCAGATCTTTGGTCTTATTCCACTCAAATCTTCTGGCTTGCTGTGTTGATCACATCGCCACATTTTTGTGTCAACACATTTTTTGACACACCTGGTGGGACCATAATCGTCATGGCAGTCCACAACAACAAGGAAATTCTTATGGTGCCTTATGAAGACTTACCTGATGAGGATAAAGATGTCATTGGTAAAGTTATAGAGGAGTTTCAGAAGAAGTGCTTGTTGTCATACACCAAAACACGTGACAATAAAGTTATTTCGAAATATCCACTGCCAAGAGTTTTGATGCATGGATAGTCAGATATAGATGAAGCTGATGATAGGCGTTTCTTTGTAGAAGCTGTCAACAAATTTGTTCATGATGCAATGCTGAATCATAATACAGCTTTCTTGAATACATTCCACAAAACCATGAAGGAGGTGTTTCATGGATTTCCACTTGATCAGGTTGGACCAGCTTATTACAATATTCTATATCCATCGACATAGGGGACTAATCAAGCTGGTACTAGCCATCAAGAAGTAGCACTAGCTAAGAGTGATGATGCCCAGGCAATTCAGAATTCATCAGAGCAGATTCAGGGTGCTACTATTAATCAAATGCAATATAATCCTGGATCATTAGTGCAGCAAGTGCTACAACCGACAAGGTAAGTTCAGAATCAGATGGTTAATTTTGGTACATCAGGCCAAATACCACCGTCGTCTCAAAAAATAGCACTATCGGTTCAAATGATTCATAGAGATATAGATCCTAATGTATTCAATAAGAGATTTCAAACAGTAAATTAGCAAGGGGCTCGATAGATAGATATTCCCTAAGGATATCATTATGGTTCAGATTATAATAGCCTCAATATGATTCCAAATCTAGGATATCAAGGCACTCAAAATTTCAATCTGTAGATGGGTCAACAATTGCCAAGAAATTCAAACTCAAATACTGATGATTTGTTGCTTAGTGTAACCGAAATGATGAAAAATTAGTTTGGTTTAAAACAAAAGGGCAGACCTTTTCGTAAAACATCCATATCTAGAGTGGTATGATTTAGTGGCCCTTCCTATGAATTACAGGCTTCCAGAATTTGCTAAGTTCACTGATCAAGATAGCACAAGTACAATAGAACATGTCAGTCGATATCTTACTCAGTTGGGTCAAGCCTATGTTGAAGAAGCACATTGAGTTTGTTTCTTCTCTTTGTAACTGTTAGGACCAGCTTTCACTTGGTTTTCATCACTAGCGGTTAATTCTATTGTCAATTGGAGTGATCTTGAAAAGAAATTTCATACATATTTCTACACTGGGACAGGGGAAAGAATGATTACAGATTTGACAACTATAAAGAAAAGGGCTAATTAACCGGGTACTGAGTTCCTTCAGAGGTTCCGAGAAACAAGAAACTTATGCTTTTTATTGAATTTGACTAATGATCAGCTAGCTACGTTGGCCGTTCAAGGAATATTGCTGACATGGAGAGAAAAGTTGCTTGGGCAAGAATTTTACAATTTAGGTCAATTGGCTCAATGGGTGGTAGCACTTAATAGCCAATTCTAGAATATGCACAGAGATACTCGATTCTAGAAGAATGCTGTAATTGCTGAAGCTTATAATCCATATTTAGTCGATGATGATGATGAAGAAGAGGAAATTGCCGTAGCTAAATGGAATTGGGGTAAAAAGATAGTAATGATTCTAAATCCTTGGGGAAAAGAAGTTGAAGAAAGTTATGATTTTGATGTTATAAAAGCAGACAAACTTTTTGATTTCTTGCTTGAGAAGGGACAGATTAAACTGTCTACCAATCATGTTATATTACCTCCCGATCAATTGAAGAATAAGAAGTTCTACAAGTACCATAACACTACTTCTTATACTACTAATGATTGCAGGATTTTTTGATAGCATATTCAGAGGGCTATTCAACAAGGGAAGCTTAAATTTGATACAACTCCAAAAATAAAAGTTGCTGACAATTCTTTCCCAAAGGATCAGAATATGGTAGATGCTAAGTTGTTCAAAGGGAAAGCTAAAGTTTTAACATCAGCCAGGGCAAGAGAAATTAGAACAGTTGATTCGGAGATGTAAATATCGGCTGGTGAATATAAAGAAATAAAAAGGCATCGTGACCAACAAAAGAGCCGATATGAGCAAGGAGAAACATCGAGAGATGGTGCGATGAGACCACGTGTTACATCTCAAATTTTGTTGAATAAATGGCAACGGTAGAGGAAGAAAGTTTATCTACGCTGGTTAGAAGAGAAGGAATATCAACATCAACAAGAAGAAGAGAGATATGGAAGAGAACAAGTTGAGTCAGATTGGAATTACCTTTTCTTCAAACATTGTTGGAACGAAGGTTTGAGATTGCCTACTAGAAATAATTGCCCAGAATGTAGCGAACAATATTAGGAGTTTAGGCAATTTCAAGTCAACCACTGGTCCATGATCAAATTGAATATCAATGTAATGATGTGGATCAGCGCTTAAAAATAGAAGCATTCATAATCGACTTGGAAAGCGAGTTGTTGATCAGAACTGGGCCAATTATGAAGAAGAAGATGATGAAGAGTATGTTTGGTAGGAAGGACAGTGGTGTCCAGGAGGTTTAACAAGAAGTCAAAAGAGAAGAGTACAATGCCTAAGGAGCAGAGAATTAGAACAGGCTCAGAAATCTAATAAACCACAAGTATGGCGTGCTAAACAAACAACCGATAAGGGTTAACCATCAGCTAATATTCAAATGGCTTTTCTTTTGCCATTTGAATTTAAAGCTCTAGCATATCAGGAAGTTTATTTGGATTTTGATGAATTAGAGTATGAAGAGATGGCAGCCCAGTTGACATTGATACAATAGGCTATATTTGATAGACCAATTAAGCATCGATATTTGAAGGCTTTATATGTGAAAGGTTTTGTCGATGGGAAGCCAATGAGTAAAATGTTGGTTGATGGAGGTGCTTCTATTAATCTGATGCCTTATACTACCTTTTGCAAGCTTGGTAAAGGACTAGAAGATCTGATTGAGACTGACATGATGCTTAAAGATTTTGGGGTAATGCGTCCAAGACCAGGGGGGCAATAAATGTTGAATTGACAATTGGAAGCAAGACTTTGCTCACTACAGTCTTTGTCATTGATGGAAAGGGTTCTTATAGTTTACTCCTTGGTCATGATTGGATTCATGCCAATTGTTGTGAACCATCGACTATGCATCAATGCTTGATTCAGTGTCATTAAGACAATGTTGAGCTAGTTCATGCTGATGATTTTGTGAGTATAGCAACAGCTGATCCAATGTATTGGGAACTAGAAGATTTTGAGTGATTTTCTGGCAAGCAATAGGAAGGAGGCTTCATTAGAATTAATGATGAAGGCCAACAACCAATCTGAACAGTTGGCTCTAAAAGTTTGTTTTAATGGATAATCCAATAGATGGTACAGATGGTAAACTAGGACATGGCTTTATGTTGGCCGATGAGTTAGAAGAAATAGATATTGGTCTTGGAGATAGGCCTAGGCTGATGTATGTAAGTGCTAAATTGGATCCTAAGTATAAACAAGAATTGATAGATTTGTTAAAGGAATTTAAAGATTGTTTTGCTTGGCAATATTATAAAATGCCTAGCTTAGATCGATCAATTGTTGAACATCGGTTGCCAATCAAACCTGAATATCGGCCATTTATACAAGCTTCGAGGAGATTTAATCCGAATGTTCTTGATGACATTAAGAAAGAGACTAAAAGACTATTGAAGCAAAATTTATCCGACCTTGTCGATATGCAGAGTCGATATCAAGTGTAGTTCCTGTGTATAAGAAAAATGGGAAGTTGAGAGTCTATATTAATTTCAGAGATTTGAAAAAGGCTACACCGATGGATGGTTATCCGATGCCAATAGCCGATATATTGGTAGATGCAACAGCTAGGCACAAGGTAATTAGTTTTATGGATGGTAATGCAGGTTATAATCAAATTTTTATGGCTGAAGAAGACATAGCAAAAACAACCTGGTGCCCTGGTGCAATCGGCTTATTTGAATGGGTTGTGATGACTTTTGGATTGAAGAATGCTGGTGCAACTTATTAGAGGGCAATGAATTATATTTTCCATAAGTTGATCAGCAAGATTGTTGAAATCTATATTAATGATGTGGTGGTTAAATCCAAAGGGTACAAAGAACATCTGTCTGATCTGCGGGAGACTTTGGAGTGCACAAGAAAACATGGTTTAAAGATGAATCCTAATAAGTGTGCCTTTGGAGTGTCAGCTGGATAATTTTTGGGTATTATGGTCCATGAGAGAGGAATTGAGATTGGTCAAAAAAGTATGAAAGCAATTGATGAGGCAGTACCTCCAACTAATAAAACAAAATTACAATCTCTGCTCGGTAAGATTAATTTCATCAGAAGGTTTATTTCAAATATGCCAGAAAGGATTCTGTTGTTTTCTCCTTTGTTGAACTTGAAAAATGATCAAGAATTTAAATGGGGTGACATACAACAAAAAGCATTTGAGGAGATAAAAGAGTATATGAAATCTCCACCTATGTTGGTTCCTCCTCATCAATGTAAGCCTTTTAAGTTGTACATGTTGGCCGATAGCCAAACGATTGGATCGGCCTTGACGCAAGAGTTTGAAGGAAAGGAACAGGTTGTAATCTATTTGAGTAGAAGACTTCTGGAACCAAAAACAAGATATTCTCCTATTGAAAAGTTATGTTTATGCTTATATTTCTCCTACACTAAGTTACAACATTGTTTATTATCGGCTGAGTGTACAGTTGTGTCTAAAGCTGATGTGATCAAACACATGCATTGCCATTCCGAGACTGAAAAGCCGATATTAAATGGGAGAATGGGAAAGTGGATTCTTGCATTATCATAATTTGATTTGAGGTATGAATAGGCTAAAGCAGTCATAGGGCAAGTGATGGCCGATTTTATTACTCGACATCATAAACCAGGCATTGGCTATGTGGAATCTATGCCTTGGACATTATTCTTTGATGGATCATCGTGTAAGCAAGGGGGTAGCATTGGTATTGTTTTTATTTCGCCTCGGGGGGCAAGTTTTGAGTTGGCCTTTCAAAGCAAACCAATGACCACCAATAATCAAGCAGAGTATGAAGTTATTCTTAAGGGACTTCAACTTCCTAAGGAAGTAAAGGCCGAGTCAATTGAAATATTTGGAGATTCACAGTTAGTTATTAATCAATTCATCGGCCTGTATGAATGTAAAGATGATATTCTGAGGGGTTACTATGATGAATGTCGAAAGTTACTTGAGGGGTTTCCCCTTACTTCTCTTCAGCATATTCTGAGAGCACAGAATCAAGAGGCCAATCGGTTAGCTCAGAATGCGTCAGACTATCGAGTGTCCCAAGAAATCTTAAGTAGTGAGACCTTGGCTAATGATTGGATAGTTAAAATTGCCGATTACCTCAAGAATCCATCATAGAAGGTTACTAGAAAATTGAGATATAAATCGACTAAGTATGTTTTGTTAGATAATCAATTGTATTACAAAACAGTCGATGAGATTTTGCTTAAATGTTTATGTCAAGAAGAAGCAAGAGTATTGATGGGAGAAGTACTTGAAGGAATATGCGGAGCTCATCAATTGGCTTATAAAATGAAATGGGTTATTTGCAGGTCTAGATATTTCTGGCCAACAATATTAGAAGATTGTTTTGAATATTACAAGGGGTGTCATGGTTGTTAGTGTTTTGGTAATGTTCAGAAATTGCCTGCATCAGCTATGAACCCAATAATTAAGCCATGGCCATTCCGAGACTAGGGAATTGATTTGATTGGTCAAATTTTTCCACCTTCAAGTAGAGGGCACAAGTTTGTATTGGTAGCAACATATTATTTTACCAAGTGGGTTGAGGCAATTCTTTTCGAAATAGTAACTTCCAAGAATATAGTTGATTTTATCAGGGAGCATATTGTTTATCATTTTGGGATTCCTCAAACCATTACTCCTGATTAAGGGACAATGTTCACATTAGAGGAATTCAGAGATTTTGCTGCCAGTATGGGAATTAAATTACAAAATTCTTCTCCTTATTATGCTAAAGTTAATGGCCAGGCAGAGGCATCTAATCAAATTTTGATTAAGTTGATTAAGAAGAAAATTGAAGAGCAACCAAGGAAGTGGTACCTAACACTTAATGAAGCATTGTGGGCATATAGGATGGCTTGCAATGGATTGATTAAATCATCACCTTATGAGTTAGTATATGGGCATAATGTAGTTCTTCCTTGGGAGATTTAGACTGGATCAAGACATGTTACATTACAAAATGATTTGATACCCAAAGTCTATAAAAACCTTATGATGGATGATTTGGAGGACTTAAGTTGTCATTGGCTGCGCGCTCTTGAAAATGTTGAGGCCAATAAATTAAGGGTTGCATGTCATTATAATAAAAAGGTTAAGAACAAACAATTTTGCGAAGGAGAGTTAGTTTGGAAAGTAAGATTACCGATTGGGTGTAAAGACAGCAGGTTTGGCAAATGGTTACGTAATTGGGAAGGTCCTTATCAGATTAAACGTTGTGCGCCTGGTAATGCTTATATTTTGGAAACACTAGAAGGGGAAGAGGAATTTGATAGAGCAATCAGTGGAAAATTCCTAAAGAACTATTGTCCTAGCGTTTGGATTAATACATGATAGCCGATTTGTTTGGTCATCGGCTCTAATAGCCGGTACCAAGAGGGTACCGCCTTTAGTTCAAAAATTAGCCCTAAGGGGAAAGCCGATATGATATGTATCGCCTATAGAGAAAAAACACACATAAAGACAATCAGATTTATATTTTAGTAGATTCAGAAACGCATTCATAAAGAGAAGCAGAAATTTTATTCATTGATAGTTTGTTCCAAGTACAAACTAATCAAAAACTTTATTAATCACATCCTAGGTGTATGTAATGTCCACGATGGCCTCAGCCGCATCATCGAAGTCCTCGATCAACTCCTTGTGCATGTCAGGGTCGTCGGCCATCGGGAAGCCCAACTCCATGGTGCAGAGCTCGTGTCCGGTCTGGACCTACATCGTGGCTAGGGCCACTGTTGCGCTGTGGTGGACGTCGTGGAGGGCAATCTCCTGGGCGCGCACCAGGACATAGTGTAGGCGATTGATGAGTAAGGGGCCATGGGTGTTGACGGCCGCCGTAGCCGTGTTCGCCGCTAGTTGGAGGTTCTCCAGCTGCACCATTAGGGCTAGTAATTACAAAAACAAAGAAACTGTCAAGACAAAGGTAGAGAAAATAATAACAGAGGTTTTTTGGAATCCATCTTACCTACCACAATGGCGTCGGACTCAGCCAACCGCGCTCGGGCGGTGTTGGTTTCTTCCTTGGCGGCGAGGAGGGCATCTTGAGAGGCCTTAAGGCGGATCTCAAGCTGACTATTCTCCTAAGTTGCCTCGAGTAACGATCCTTGGTCACCCTCCATTCTTGGAGGAAGCACCGGGTGTCATCACCGATGTAGGAGTCGGAGGAGTCTGATGATGAATCTAGTGCAGGGATGGCGGCGGATGTAGCATTGGAGGGCTCGCCGGCCCCGGAGTAGCAAGAGGAAGCCTGTTGTTCAAGACAAACCTACAGACACGTCAGAAGGTGATCTATTCACAGGAGCAGGAGTCGTTTGGTCCTACCTCATGCGGCAGAGCCGCTGGCTCACCGACATCTCCTCCTTCAGGAGATCTTCTGCCACACGCTTACCACCTACCATCGGTGTATTATATCTTGGGAGGAGAAGAGGAAATTGCTATAGGGTCTGTGAAGATGGAAGGACGCAAGAGGATGAGAAGAGTTGCAAATGTAGATGTGTTTGAGGCCAAAGCCCTTGGCTGGTATTTATAGCCACAAAGGCGGGATGGTAGATATCAAAGGATGTGCATAAGCAACTCAATTAATGGAAGGGGAAGCGTCGCTCCACTAATACCGAGGGGAGTATGGCGTTGATAACTGAGGAGGAAGTCGAAAGGTTTTTCATAGTGGAGGCCATTTTTGGATTTAATAAAATCAGAGTAAAGTCAGAGGTCCGAAGTCGACTATTTGAAATTGGCTCTTCTAGTCGAACCAAGAAGTGTAATAGATTAACAAAAAAAGTACGGCTATCATCGGGTTTACATAAAGTATATGTTACAGGTGCTGGCATACAAATTATGAATTAAGAGCGTCTTGGATTGCTTTTAATGCATTCAGCAGAATAGCATCAACTTCTGCAATTTGTTGTCTATCTTCTTTGGCTGATCCAGGGATGTTCTCAAGATTGCTATGAATGACCTTGCCCTCCTTAACTTTGGTCAGTATCTCTTGTTTCTTCTGTTTGATAGCATTGGGGATCCGAGTCAAGTTGGACTCATGATATTCGATGGTGACTTTCACACTTTCTAGTTCTTTTTCAAGCAGAACAAGCCTAACTCTCAGCTGATTTAGTTCTGGTTCAATTTTGGAAGAAGAATTCTTCAAATTGTCGATCAACTATGCTAATTCTTTGATTTCTTGTTTGTTAGAATTCTTTTTGGCCATCAGAGCTTCATGGTCAATCAGATTTCTTTGAGCCTTTTTCACCTTGGATGATTGGTCTTCAATATTGGATATAGGTATCAAGGCTACAGCAAGATTTTGGGTCAAATTATCCTTGATGGCCAAGAAGATTCTTCTCATTGGGTCTGCATCTTGGACCAAATTGGCTATATTCTTCTCGAGCATTGGCAACATGTCTTTTAGCTAATTTTTTGTCTCATCTGATAAAGGCTCTTGGGAAGAAATGGCGATGAGCTAATCTCACTTTCATCTATGTATTCTTCAAAGTTGAAGGAGTAGCTCAGAGCTAGAGAATTAAGTGCCTACCTATGAACAAAAGTAATCTTATTAGAAATGGCAAATGGGTTGACAATGAGATGAATGGTGAGGGGAACACAACAACTTTTCTGGAGGAGACTATGGCTGAGGAGAAGGAACAGTCGATGATATGCCAACATCTTTTTCAACATTTGGTTGAATCGGCTCTGGACTTTCGATGCTAGTGTCTGCAAGCATCAAGAAGTTTTTCGGTTTATATTTGTTATAGAAGGACAAGAATGAGCACATGAATTTCTTTGGAGAATCAACGGTTTGGGTATTAGCACCAACAGGATCATCTTCAACCAATGGATTGTTGGACTTTTGCTCTTGTGCGGATGTTTTCTCATGTGGTGTCTGATAAAGGAGAATGATCAGAGAAGAGTGAGGATTACATAAGATTAAAAGGCTTGAGGAGATACCTTGGTAGCATTAGGAGGTGAAGTAGAGAGGTTCTCATCTTCTGCTGTTTTGGGTCTATCAGAAGCATCGGTTATTTCAATTGTAATCGGCTCCTTAGGGGGATTAGCCGATGAGAGGTTGATAGACGTCGATTCAAATGCCTAGGACAACAATTCGGCACCCAAGGCAGATTGAGATGCAATAATCGATGGCTGCAAGAAAGGGATTGAATTAGAAGTTGGATATCATCTTAAGAGGGAAGATAAGTTAAGTTACCTGAGCAATTGATGATTTTGTTCTGCAAAGTCTCTTCCAAGTGGTGGTTTTCTGAGTTACACCTTGGGTTGCCTTGCATTTTGAAAACTGATATGTGAGTATTGTTGGGGCAGCTAGGGTTTTCATCAATTTTTTTAGAGTGGGTGCAGTTGATCCCATTTTTTGAGGCTGGACATGGTGGATAATATTTTATGGGATGCCCTTTCCTGTCCACACTTGGCGAATCAAATTCGGTATCCTGCAAAAGAATTTGGTAGATGAGTTGATAGGAGCACTTGTAAGATAATCCTTTTGAAAAAAAAGTAATGGGGATGGGGATCCTGATCTTCCGTCAGGTGGTGGTAACTATCGTTGTGGCGGAGAATGACACACCGATCCAGCTTCAGATCGAAAGATCGAATCCTGCAATCTTAGCACCATAGCTCCTCTAGTTATCAACCGAGTCTTGAACTAGGTTGACCTCACCAAGAAGGTTAATCCCTCCCTGCGCAATGAAGAACACAAGCAAGAACAAGAAAGAACGTAACCAAATTGCAGATGAATGATTAAACTCTCGAAGTTGGGGTCTCACAAACCGATGAACGGCGAAACTGTTCTTCACAGAATAATCTAAGCAAAACTCAAAACCTAATGACGGCAGCAGTGTATGATTATAAAGGTCTTAGGGTCATCGCCTACCCTAGATGCGCCCCCTAATGGGCCCAAACACGATACATGGTCAAACAGACCAAAAGACGGTGTCGCAGCACCCTAGCAGATTCTAGATGCTGAGTGTTTCGACGATTCCTATTGATTCCGAAGAGATTTTGATGTGAGACCACTTGGATTGGCTTCCTTATCAAATTAGCTTTCCATCCATATGTGGATTATCGAAAACGGAGTCCGGATGCGTCCTAGGTGACCAGTTTAATGCAGACTGGTCCTGAAGGCCGAGATAGACTCGAACTTGAGTTGCTTTTGGCCTCCACCTCAGGGACTCAAACTGAATTAGCCTCGGGCCTCCTTCTTGACTTGGACACCCTTACTGGCCTCCTTCCCCTCCATACCATATGCCAAACATAGTCATATGCATGGGTGTCATGTCCTCATCATCCTCCCCTTCTTGACGAAAAGCCGTCCTCGACGTCGATTGTGCTTGAAACTGATCCTGCACAACACAAAGGAGAACGGGGTTGCGAAGACAAAGGGAACTGATATAATTGTGAGAAGGAATGTGACCATGTTTCCAAGTTTCTTGCATGTCATCTCGCATAAAAATTTCAGCAAGCATGTAGACTCCATGATCCGAATGCACAGGATGTATAACAACAATATCCTATAAAAGATTAGGACTAACCAAAGACAATGCAGTAATAGATGATTTAGCTGACATAGGTAGCAACCAACAATGCTCCCCTTCTTGGAAGTGAACTTGTTTCTTTGAGCAACATGAGAAAATATTTGTATTGTTATGGCTGCCCTCTAAACGATCATAATCTTGTCCAACAAAAGGAGAATTCATATTACTACGAACGTATACTCGATGTATCATATATTGTCCTTTGTTGTTATATTTGCCAATAACATGATATGTATGTTTAGAAAACCAAGGCAAATTAGCATATTTAAAAAGGCTCTCCTCCAAACAATTTAGGTTACACAAAACATCAAATTCAATGTAACCCAAAGTATGTAAAGAAGACAACAGTTTGAGCTCATCAGTTTTAGTAGCAATATGAATAACATGTTTATTTTTAGCACAAGTGACTGGCTCCAAAACATGTAAAACTGAAGTATAATCAACCAATTCATCTTTATCACAAGGAACATCAAGCAAATTATCATGGGACAAAGAGAAATCAAGAGAGGATTCCACTAACAATTGCTCTATGATAGCATGGTTTGTGAAAAAAATTAGTACATTAAGACAATTTTCACCTTTTGTGAGTGCAGCACCATGGGCATTACCTGTGTTCTCAGCAGGAGTAATAGGTGCATTGTGAAGTGATGGTTCTGAATTTGCATATGAGGTTGTGAGCTCCTCATTTTCTTCCATGTCATCCTCTCGCTTATGGATATTATCCTGCAGAAGGTTAGTCATAGCAAGAGGAATAACAACAGACTCTTCCTCTAAATGGTGCACCTCATCATATGAAATCAAAATATGAGGTGGATTAACAAATGTTTCTCGCGTAAGAAGTTTCATATCATCCCAAGTTTGAGGTTTATCAGAAGGATCTAAAGACTCCCACCAAGATAAAGCAGAATGTCGCAAAACACTAGCTGCATTTTTTACCTTCCTCCTCGGACACATAAAGCGAGTAGCAAATATGTTGTCGATGGCAATTTCCCACTCCATGTACTCATCAGCACCTATACCATCATAAGTCGGTGGATACGAACAACCTGTCATTGTTAGAAGACAGGAAAAGACAACACAAAAGTATTATCCCTATCAACTACTTAGGTTGTGGTGTCACTTTTTTAAGCAAGTGGAAGCGTCTTACCAAGCTCTTACAAAGTTCTTACCAATGCAAGCAGTGGGCGGTACAACCGGTGGCTGGTTCGTGATACCTGTGAGGCAGTGGTACCGAGATTGCAAGGCCCTTTTTGTACTAATCTGAAGTATATATGTGGAACTTGGGAGGCTTAAAATATAGTAGCAAGGAATAGCAATAATTTAATTCAGAAATTGCAAGATTGAAAAGTAGTCCGAAGCTAGTCTGTCGCTGGCCTAAACTCGTCCTAGACCTAGTTCAAGCAAGCAATATAATACAACTCAGCATAAGGACTCAAAAGGATGCAAGCACTTCTGAATTTTTTTTTCTTGATGCGTCTTTTTTTTGCACCTTCTGCCTTTTGTTCTTCTCTGACTTTTTTTTTGTGTGGCTCTCTTTTTTTTTGCACTTTGCCTTTTGCTATTATTATTTTTTTTCAATCAGAAAGTGCCACAATATATGAACTGATAAGATAGATGATTAGCACTAGGAACCATGGCACAGAGAAAAAAAGGACAAATAGCAGCAGCAGATTGGCACTACCCTCTCAAGTTTTGTTGTCGCAAGCTAGACACAAAGCGCAAGATGCTTGAGCAGAAAAATATGGTGTATAGTGCAGGAAACAAGCGGACTACAGATTGGATTTATTTATTGTTTGTCTCCCGCACGACCAATCAAAGATGGAATATTTTACTCATATAAACTGAAACATGCCTTTCCTTCCTTCCCTTCACCGTGAAGTTACTTTGCTCTAGACAAGGAAAAACGACCTAGTGAAAAATACCAATCGGGGAGGGATATAGGAACTGACCACTGGCGGCCAACTTTAGGTGCTCGAATAGACTCAAACAAGACCAATGACTCGATTAAACACAGCAACATGATGACCTACTAGGGACAACGGTTCAATAAAGCAAACTAAAATTAAAAATATTGCAATGGCGCAACGGGTGATAGGATAGGGAGAAAACAAAGATTAACACAAATATTTTTGTGGGGCAATTTTCTGGATTTATAGGACAAAGACAAAACAACACTAGGGTAATGATAAACCTGACGGTAATACTTGAAGGTCTGATACCACATAATGGAGACGGGGATCCTGATCTTCCGTCAGGTGGTGGTAACTATCGTTGTGGCGGAGAATGACACACTGATCCGGTTTCAGATCGAAAGATCGAACCCTGCAATCTTAGCACCACAGCTCCTCTAGTTATCAACCGAGTCTCGGACCAGGTTGACCTCGCCAAGAAGGCTAATCCCAGCCAATGCAACTAAGAATACAAGCAAGAACAAGAAAGAACGCAACCAAATTGCAGATGAATGATTAAACTCTCGAAGTTGGGGTCTCACAAACCGATGAACGGTGAAACTGTTCTTCATAGAATAATCTAAGCAAAACCCAAAACCTAATGACAGCAGTGGCGTATGATTATAAAGGTCTTGGGGTCGTCGCCTACCCTAGACGCACCCCCTAATGGGCCCAAACACGACACATGGTCCAACGGACCAAAAGACGGTGTCGCAGCACCCTGGCAGATTCTGGACGCTGACTTGTTTCGACGATTCCTGTTGATTCCGAAGAGATTTTGATGTGAGACCACTTGGATTGGCTTCCTTATCAAATTAGCTTTCCATCCATATGTGGATCATTGAAAACAGAGTCCGGATGCGTCCTGGGTGACCAATTTAAGGTAGACTGATCCTGAAGGCCGAGACAGACTCGAACTTGAGTTGCTTTTGGCCTCCACCTCGGGGACTCGAACCGAATTAGCCTCGGGCCTCCTTCTTGACTTGGACACCCTTGCTGGCCTCCTTCCCCTCCATACCATATGCCAAACATAGTCATATGCATGTGTGTCATGTCCTCATCAAAAAGGTAGTAAATTACCTGACTATCAGAAGTGAATTCTTCATCCAGGGCCAAACAGTTGGGATGAATTGGACTACAAAAGTGGTGAGACTTGCATTCTTGCCACCATGAATCAAACAAATTTGAGGAGAAGGTAGCCCTTGTCCATTCATGCAGGCAAAGACAAGGAAGGCCTCATCCTAGTTGAAAAACTCTAAAAGCTTCCATCATCTCACTAATACCTTCTCTTGGCTTCAGAGTGTTCCTAAATAATAGCTGAGGTGGTAGTTGACCAAGGCCAAATTGATGGGCCACAAAAAAAGGATTATAGAATTCTTAAGTTGGGAGATTATCTAGGAAAAAAGAACCAGTAGCCATTTTGCCACGGCCATGGGAAATTTGGCTGGCAGTACATAGGGTTTGATAATACAACTAAAAATTGCAGCAGCTGTTTCATCTGAGCAACCTGATTCAAACCAAAATTTGACTAGCAGAACTAGTTCATTGTCTTCATCCTCATCATAAGGAAGCCAAGTCAAGATGTTTGCATCAAACCCTTTGAAAAAATTCTTGAAAAGGTGGCCTATATCAACAACAATTATTATGGCTGATGCAGCTTCACCATAATTCATACACTATTGAGTTCTTCCATCTTTTCCTTTATAATCTTCAGTAAAGTTGGAAGGAGGGAAGCTCAGATTCCTAAGATTGGGTCTTATAATCTTATACATGTATAGATTCAGCCACAATTGTATTAACCACCAAGGGCCACTGATGGTATGCACTAGTTTATTTTTCACTAATTGAATAGATACATGGTGCATCAGGTGATAAGCAGACCCCAGCAGATATTTTCTGAGGGGGGTTTCATTGCCGACTGCTAGGCGTTCTGCCATGTATTTATGATTATAAGTTGGTCCGCAAGATGACCCACAAAAGATGAATTTTTCCAGCCACATGTTCAGGAAAGCTACATGCTCTCTTTCATCTACAATCGAGCCATCCCCAATATGGTTCAGAATATAGCTTGCCCATCCTGTGTAGTCGGATATTTTGGCTAATTTCTTGGACCCAGCACTTAAGAAATCATAGGGTTGTATTGATCCTATTATTCTAAGGCCGGTCAACATGTAATTATCGCCCAAAGTGATGGTCATTGGACCATGACCAAAAACAAAATCATTCAAAGTGTTGGACCAAAAGTAAGATGTAGAAATCAGAAGTGAGTCATGCCTCTCCATTCCAGATAGTGAGAGTGTTAGGCATTGATTCAAGTCATAAATTTCCCAATCTCCAGCCTTTTTCTCTGATACCCTATGGAACCAATCCCTCCATCCCTTAGGCATTTTGGGACAGTTTCCAAAGAGAGTCTTGGTGTTCCAAGAAGACAAGTCTACTATAGATTGTTTGAAGGTGATTCGGTTGGTTTCTTTATTGATAAAATCGGATGGATCAGGGTCACCCATGGGTCGAAGATAATAGGCATTGGGAACAATAGCTGATGGAATCAAAATTTCATTCCTCATTTCCTAGAAACAAGTTGGGATGAATTTAAGAAAAGGGAAAGTACAGAGTAGCGGCTAACACTTGAAAGGTAGAAGTTTGAAGGCATACCTTGAGAACGTGGTCATTGGTTGCCATTGTAGCCAAAATGGATCTGAATCTAAGGAAGGTTACTTGAATAGCAGCTTCATAGAGCAGAGGATTTGCTAGGGTTAAGGCTTTGGCGGTGGTGGCTTTGACTGTTGAAGTTTGCTCGAGAAAGAAGGGGAAAGTAAGCAGGCCGAGTGAGTTGGAAATGATATTGTTGGGGTATTATATAGAATTTGGCCTGAGAAATCAGGAGCCATGCATTTATTTTGGAATGAGCAGTTGTAACACGGTGAACAGATGAATAGGAATTTTGGAATAAAATCATTTTATCCCAAAATTAGGGGGCATGTGTTTACACTAAAATTTGGGAAGAACATGAGAACTCAAAGCTTTCAGGATTGTGTCATCAAGGAATCGATTAGATGTGAATCGATATCAGCTGATTTAGATGTGATGTTAGAATTAGCTATTTTATGATGTTAGTAGACGGTGTCAGTGGGCTATGTTTGAATGGCGCCAAGAAGATGTGTCAGACTCTACAAATAAGGAAAATTAGGGTCCAAGTTATTATTATATTAGAAAGTTTTCTTTTATTCCAAGAATTGTAATGAGTCATATTTGAGTAGGATTCATGTTTAGGTTCTGGGTATAAATATTAGACCCTGGTTATTGTAAGAAGGACAAACACACAATCAATATAATCTTTCTGGCTTTCGCCATCGCATTAGGAGTAGGAGTATCGTAGATCTCAGCGAGTTCTTCAGCATACAGGGCTGCATCGACTGATCGACCTCCAGCTTGCTTGTGAGTACCGTCACGACTTGTATTGTGCTTGTAAAGCTGCATCTGCTGATTGATCTTTTATGGGCCATAATATAAGTTAGTTATCGATCTGTATCGTAATTTGTAAGGCTGCATTAGCTGATTGATCTCTTACGAATCATAATATAGATCAAAATTATCGATCTTGTATTAAATAACTTGTTGTTTAATACAATATCACAAGTTATCGAATCCGCTAAGATTAGTAAGATTTTCCTTGTTGTCTTTGGTTCATTCACCAATTATCGATCTTGTTATAATTGTTGTTTTACTAATTATAGCAAATCATCTGATTGAGATAGAGATAGATCGGTGTCATATCATCTTAATTGGTCATCCTTTGATCTGGTCATGCTTTAAATCTTATAATTGATGGCTTAATTCCACTAGATCGGCTGTTTTATCTTTATTCCAATCAAACATAGTATGCATTGAAAGACATGTTTCAATCTTGAATAAGCTCACTAGTTAATGAGATCTAATCTAATGACACTACCATAGCTGCATCGATCCAGTCGAACCTCACTGGTAAGACTTTAGATTGGAAGTTATCGATGAGTGGTCTTGTTCATGATCAAGATATGTACTCTGTTTGTTTGCTATGACTGCATCGGCTATTTTAGACGATTTGACTATACTCCCGCACATATATTATGTTTTCATGAATCTGTCAACGTATAGATGGTTTTATAGATTCTTTGGCTTTAGTTTGTTATCATTATCATAGCTACATCGATCCGGTCGAACCTCACTATTGATGATAATAAGATTAGATTCAAACTGTTTTTAGATTCATTTATATTAGGCAGTCGATTTGTTTGCATGTTATACTCTTTTCATCAAACTTATTGGCTCGACGCTTCATATCGATCATGTTCCATTTAGCCGATGATGCTTTCTGATGTCCCATGAGCATCGGTTATTTTGATTCGTATCATTATCGTTTAATATTAGCCAATAATTCTTGATTTAAAGATTCTCATTTCATGAATACGATGGATATTGACTATTTAGTCGATAGCCTCATTGAATCGGCCATCTAGCCACATATTTGGAAATGTTTGGTGCAACACCGACTCGTTCCACCTTAAATTACTCATAAGATTTTCTCTCCTTGTCAATTGCAGGTCAAATTGACTGGCATGTCGTTGGGTTTTCAAAATCGACTAGTTCTATGTTGAAGCCAACCAGATCTCTGGTGTTGTTCCACTCAGATCTTCTGGCTTGTTGTGTGTTGATCACATCGCCATATTTTTGTGTCAACATCATCTTCACCCAATAAGGGTTGATTCTGAACCATGTTAATTAAATAGGGGCATAGGTCATAGCTAGGTGTTAGGATAGGCTTCGAAGACTCTTTTGGCTATAGGCGTGTGCTCGTGGGTGCACCATACTGGTAGATAGGGGAGGATTCTAGATCCATGGTAAAAAGAAAGGAAAAGATAAAAGAATAATGATAGAAGGATAAGCTAGGTTCGAAGTGAACTTAACAACCGTTTCCCTAGCAACAGTGCTAGAAATGTTTGTTAGTATAAATTAATGCACACAGAATAATCTGCATGCGCACAGTTATTTTACCGATATAGCACTTCACTGGGAGTACCCAGTTTTATATCGATCTCAAGAAAACATGTATGAGAATAACCAAATCTAACTTAATCCAACTTCACAATCAAGACTAGATAATAGGAGCGTAGAGGAGACTGCTCAAGTCTTCTAGTTCTAACTTCAGTAAGCTTTGTCTTCTATTATTTAATTCTAGGGATATTACTAGAGAAAACATAGGCAGAGTTTGTTTTCAATAGAAACAATGTTCTGCTTGGCCTACTAACAGGAGGTGGACTACAAAGGATTCAACAAGGCTATAAGAGTGACCCTCGTGAGCTACCACCGATCTATAAAATAGGGTACATCCATGAGTAACCATGCTTACACTATGAATACTTCTTTAACCCAGGAGCTATAAGGATTAAAGTACTCAAAAGAGAGTCACAAACCTAAAGAACAATATGAACAAAATGCTTACTTGAATTAGAAGTCGATTACCAGAGAAATCTCAGAAGCAAGCTCAAGATGAACTTGATTCCACCTAGGTACAAGCCATAGAGAGAGTACCAACAGGCCGAGACTCCTCCAAAACTCTTCCCTCTCACTCTATCTCTCTATCTCTAATACAAGACTAGATCCTATCGAGGACTAATCTTCTCTTGATTGCCAGCTATGATCCTGGTGGACATGAATTAGGGTTTCTAGCTTCTCAGCTCTCAGGATCAAATGAGGCATACCCTAGAGGAGGGGGTGCAGGCAGGTATATATAGCCCCATTCAATCATCCTGGACCCTCAGATCAAACCATCTTAAATAAATGGTGTAGATGCATCCTAGGAGGCGGTGGAGAACTGACATAACAACGGGGCTGACAGGTGGGGCTAGCCAGCCCCATGTGTTAGTGACATGTGTCCCGCTTCGGTAGAGTGCCTCCTAGAGTCTTCTAGAGTCTTCCCACATTGATTACGCAGTGGAATTCAGTGATTTTCTTTGATGAATACCTCCTCCTTGGCGGTTTTCTGATTAAATCCTGCTAGAAACACAGATTCACCAAAACTCATGGAATTTGTTAGTTAAAACTCCTAAGAGTATGTTGGTGATCCATTTTAACCATAGATACAAGTTATATTGATGGTTTATGATGAATGTTAACTACCGTCAACATCCCTCTCATACAACGACAACACACAAGGGCAAGACCACTCCACCTTTGAGCTTCACTCCAAGGGCTTAGGCCCTATATAGCTAGTAGAGTTAGTCAGGAGAGCTGTGAGGGAGAATAAGGGGAAGAGCTGGACTTGTTGGTGTCTCCTCAAGTTTGTACCTCGACGAACACCTATGCCTCACTAGAGCTTCCACTAAGTGAGTGTTCGTGATTCTTTTGGTATAAAGTCCTTTGATTAGTTAATCTTTATTCTTACTTGTTTATAGGTTCATTGTTTGTCCTTGTGGTGGATACTCTAGTAGAGGGCCTTGATAAAGACGGATAACCCTGCGCATGCTAGAGTAGTAATCAATAGCATGGACATGGTGTCTAGGCTAGAGGTTACCTTCGTTTGCCTCATGCCCCACGGTTGAGGGGTAGGCGGCAGGTGGTGACAGCCCTATCCGTCCCTTGTAATTCCCCATGTTCAGGCTCGACGTAGAGCTATAGGATGGCCTTGCCTAGCTGACTAGTTATGATCTGGTGCCCAAAGTGAGCAAGTAGAAGTAGAGTTTATGTTCTCATAGACCCAAAAGCCATAGGAGTCCATCACTACCCTTCCTAACTCTATCCTTGTGTTGTCCTTGGACAAATTAGCTAGAGGAAATACCACTGTTCCCTATGGAAAATATGATACCCTGAATACTTCTGAGTGAAAGCTACAATGGTAATTCCGTACGCTTGCGGATTAATTCTATGGACGTTAGGAAATACCAATACTGGCGCTAGAGAGGATGGCGCCTCTTGCCACGTCACGGCTGATGAGGTGCTCTAGCTCTAGCTAGAAGGACGCCGCTGCATTCTAGATCCTGAAAGGTAGGTCTAGGAGGTAGTACCAGAAGCAGTCAGGTGGCGGGAGCACCTCACCTGTGGTGATCTAGTCGTGGACATTGGCTAGCATGTAGAACATCTGGCACCAGTCTGACATGGTGGGGCTTGGACCTAGACCATGCTAGATCTATCAGGCCAGGACCTCGAGGTCTACTCCTAGAAGTCTCAACAGTGGGGGCAACGTCGGGAGCTCATTGCTCGCTGGCACAGCCCCATCGAGCGGACGAAGCTCGTCGTAGTAGTCAGCGACATAGGCTAGGCTCCCAAATTTGAGGACCTGGCCCGGAGTGAAGGCGTCGGCCATCATCTTGGGTGGTGCCGCTTGCTTGAGCGATGAGGCAAATGGCTCCAGCCACCATAGAGCCTGAATTGCACTTGACACTGCCCCCTACCTGGCGCGCCAGCTATCGCGGGATCAGAACCGCGGCAAGCATAGTTGTTTGAGTCGGTGTCAGAGTATGGGTCTTCGGTGGCTCGAGTGGACTTCGGAACACAAGAATCACAGAGAAGATGCGACGGTTTATCCTAGTTCAGGCGAATCAATGCCGTACAATCAGCAGCTGATGATCCTTATACTCAAGAGCACCCAAAATTGGGGGTTACAATAGGGTGTAAAGAGAAGTTTGGTAGGGGGTAAGCTCGGTGCTAATCCTAAGGTTGCCTCACCGTCGGTGGAGCCTTCCCCTCGTTAGAGAGGAGGAAGACGACGGGATATGGTGGAGGAGCTCTCGGTGCCCCTCCCTCTAGGTTCCACTAAACTCAGAGCTGAGCAGGAGCAAATGGAATGGAATGGAATGATCTAACTTGGATCATCCTCCCCCTCTAGGTCCGACCTTATCCCTTATATAATGAGATAGGTCGGGTACATGGTGGTTTAGGGAGATGAGTCTACGATCTACATGCGTCGGAGTCCAGGAGGGTCTTGCCACGGTGCTCTATGGACCATGGTGGTGTCGTGGAGCCAAACAAGCATTGGCCATCGCCTGGCTACTCTATTCTGACACTCTGCATGTCAGGCAGTGTCGGCTTGGACTGGCCACCCCTAGATGGACCTTCTAGAGTCTTATTGGTGGCAAAGGAGGTCGGCTCCAGGGGCTCACACATGGGCCCAAGAGCCACCTAGCCCCTAAAGGCTACGAGAAGCTTGTCTTCTTGTGTCACGCCCTGTGCGTGACCCTATCACAGAAGTGGCCGGCAGGGCCATGCCTAGGGCATATCATCTTGGAGCCCCCGAGCCTCGATAGTTCGGGGGCTTTCTTCTTGTGCCCAGGCCTTGGCTGGCATCGCAAGCTGGGCAGGAGCCAAGTCCCGAGCTTGGGCGTGTCATCAATCGAAAGCCTAAAGCCCGGGCAAGCCCCTGGTCCCTATGCGGGGGCTGTGTTGTGCCTAGGCTTGACCAGGTTCCTTGGTCGGAAGGTGCGTGTGGGCGTACCCGATGGGTATAGCCCCTGAGCTCTTGGGTGATCCTAGAGGGGTCGGTCAGGGGGTCTCTTTGGTCAGGAACCACTAATCCTAAGGCTTAACATACCCATATGTTAGGATCTTGTCAGTGGCCTTCATCCAAGTCATGATCTGCTGCTTGGGATGAAGATTGTAGCGAAAAAATGAAATCATGTCTGTAGGAGCTCTCTATTTTGGTGGAGAAAGAGGAGAGGGAGGTAGATGGGATGGAGTGGGCATCTATGGGGAAGAGAGGAAGAGTGGAGAGGAGGAGGCATCCAACTGGTTGTGCGTGAGGGAGAGAGAGGGAGGAGGACATATTGCTGCGGCTTTCTACATGGATGCATGCAATTGAAGAGAAACAAAATTGATGGAGTAAAATGGTTTCTATCAAGAGAGGTTTGAAGGGAGGTGTGTGACCAAGGGAATTAAGGGATGAGGAATTTGATGCTGCTATTTTTTGCATGAGAGGAGGAGGACGATGCACCATAGGGAAGAGATGTGCTGCTATTTTGTGCATGCCATTGAAGAGGAGGCAAGTGGAGTAGGTGATTAAGGCAGAGTATTATGTATTGCTATTATTTTTGCATGATGGAGGGATGAGGTGGTCGGCATGGAGAAGAGATGCACTGCTATTTTAACTTCTTCATGCATGCAATTGAAGGGAAAAGAGAACCAATGTAGAGTAAAGGAGCACTATTGGGAGGGGTGGGTCTAGGAATTTAAAAGACAGAATTGTTGCATCTATTCTTGTATGAGTAGAGAGGCATGGTGCAGCTTAATGAAGTGACTGGCCATGAGGAGGGCTATTCCTTTCCATGCACTTCATTAGAGTTGAGAAGGAAACATTAGAGAGGAGTTGTGATGAAGTAAAGAAGGGAAATTAACGTAGGAATAATGGGATGTGCTGATATTCTTGTATGGAGAAAAGAGAAGGCGACACTAGTGTAGAAGAGGAGAGGGGCTGCAGCTTTTCCTTTTCCACATGAAAAAGAGCTGGAGGGTCGGTGGAAGGGAGGAGATGGTGTGGTAGAGGGGAGAGGTGGTTTGGGCTAGATTGGACTTGGCCCCAAAGCAAGAGAAAGGGTTCATGATTGTGGGGGGTCTAACCCCGAGTACCCACGGCGATGCACGTGGGCCACACCAACATGGACGGTCCAGCCCACAAGACAAAGGCTTGTGGCACATGGCACTATTCGGCACACACTGCAAGGCTCCTTGGTGGCATTCTGGAGATCGCATATAATTTGTTAGGATATGTCAAATGTATGCTTCCATGTAAAGTTTATCTCTTACCCGAATGGACCTAGACCTAATTGGCATGTAACCGTACCCCCCAAGCTATATAAGGCGAGTAGGGGATCCCCTCAAAAGACACACAATCATATATGATAGCCAATAGAAACCAATGGGACACAGGATTAGGGTATTATGTCAAGCTGACGGCCTGAACCTGTATAAATCTTGTGTGTTGTCACCATCTCGCTCCTGCTCTTGCTCACCTTTCTGACAAATCTACCATCATGGGTAGCCCTCTCGGTTGACTGCCGAGCATCTTTAGTCGACAGTTAGCATGCCATGTAGGGGTGTGCGCTTGATCCCATGGCAAGCTAGATGGTACGTCTTTTGAGTTCTTCATTCGCTCCTAGGCCCAGCTAATCCTTCACTATCGGA
The DNA here is from genome assembly GCA_904845875.1 of Miscanthus lutarioriparius. Taxonomy (NCBI): domain Eukaryota; kingdom Viridiplantae; phylum Streptophyta; class Magnoliopsida; order Poales; family Poaceae; genus Miscanthus; species Miscanthus lutarioriparius. The sequence goes on along the minus strand of CAJGYO010000004.1, from coordinate 63,765,076 downwards.
TCCATCACCTGGGTCATCACCGCCAACGGCGACAAGGAAATTGTCCAACCTGTGTAGGGCAATCTTGCGCTGATCACATCAGTTGCCGCACCAGCAGATCCGATCTCAGGATCTCTCCCAGGGTCACCTTCTTTTCCGGCAATTCATCCATCGGTGCCACGATGGCTGAGGAAGCTTGTCTAATAGGACGATTTGATCTCCTCTATAGATCAGGTCAATGAGAAGCTAGTTGAGTGCTTGTCGCTCGTAGAGTTGGTCATGGATCAGTCTCCTTATGATGATGAGTTTCTGCCGCTCTAGCATTTCATGAGGTTCGCTCTAAGCGCTCCGCTCGATCACGCCGCTCGAGGTGGCACAATACAGATCTAACCATCACGGTGACTCCAAAGGGGCACACAATGTAGCACCCACCTCTCTCCAGATCCAGTCTGCTTAGGGTCGGGCAAGAAGATCCAGCGCAGGACTCCACGGCCACCAGCCCTATGGGTTGGCCAATGTAGCCGCCACCTACCAAAGCGCCTTGCGTGATTTGTACACTGACTAGATTGGTCATGTTCACCCGCTCTTTGAGCCTGATCTACCTATCGCAGACTAGTTTGCACCAGTGATCAACAAGGTCCAGATACGTTAGTTCAATGATGACTCCATACTCCCCATCTTGGAGGAGGATCCACGGGCGGAATCAAAAGGCTCCACCAATACCATCATCGAGACCACCACTGACATCCTCGCTGAGACTCCATCGCTACCCAAGCATTTCCCTAGGGTTCTCTTCATGATCAGTTGTGATAGCCCCCCTCGAGATGGGGAAACTAATTCCCAGTGCATCACCCAAGAAGGAAGGAACGTCGACCGCGCTCGGCGTTGTAGAGAAGCAGATGCTGCCACGGTCACTGTGAATGTCGATGGCGGCATGACCATCAGGGGCGGTGATGCTAACCAGCAGGAGGCCACCGTGTCTCCCGTAATCTCAATGAGGGGTTTGTTCAAGTCGACGGACATGAGGTCCAACCAAGGCATAGCGCCAACCTCGTCGTGTCCATGAATGAGCTGAGCAGGCTCTAGTAGACTCCCGAGCTCACCAAGGCCACTACCATGCTCAAAAGCAGTGGCGGTCTAGGTCCTTGAAATTTGGGAGAATGAAGCTCCATCTCACTCCACTAGGTCAAACCGATCTAGAAGGTCCAGGTGAGCTCTCTCCAATCGACCAAGTGGAAGCCCTCTCCATGCTAGCGGCCCCTATCTTCAAGGGGGTCGAGAGGCAACTACTTCATCAACCTAGGCGATCCACCATGCTACGCCAACCCCAACACCAACTAGGAAGTCAACCAGCCCCATGGTGGAGACATTCGGGGCCATCTCAACCAGCTCCACGATGTTAGTCATCGCATCGACAAGAACCGTAACTCACGTCACACGGGTGAACTCCTCCGCTGATAGGAGTATGAACAAGAATGAGGTGATCCCAAGGCCGCTCTTTAGTCACTTGAGTTGGCTAAGTCTGGCAATGCCGCTTGACCTATCGCCGGCAATGCTGCTCGACCTACCATCCTACCTGGTGCTGGCGCCACCACCCCACAAGCAATAGGAGTGGCCGCTCCACAAGCCATTGGTGACAATGCCATTGTCACTAATGGTATGCGAGCTTTCATGACAAGGCATACGATGGACATGCCAATCCTAAGCAGTGGCTGATGAGCTATGCCATCATCGTGAAAGCCAGTGTTGGCAACCCCGATGTAATGGCAAATTACCTACCAGTTATGCTCCAACCCACCACAATGAATTGGCTCACTAGCCTCTAGCCGGATATCATCGACTCTTGGGATGACCTCAAGAATATGTTCCTTGAGAACTACAAGGCAACCTACGAACGGCTAGCAACCAAGCATGACCTGGCTAGGGTCTACCAGAGGATAGGAGAGATCCTTCGGAGCTACATTTGGTGTTTCTTAGAAGTGAGGAACTGGATTCCTAACATCCTCGAAACTGAGGTGATCACCTATTTTGTCCGTAGGCTCTATCATCATGATGAGCTCTAAAGAAAGCTCAAAAGAAAGCCACCAACATCGATTGGTGAGATGTTCCAAATGGCCAACTAATACGCCGATGCTGAAGAAGTCCAACATCGCCATAAAAGAAGTCAACTGGGCTCCCTGGACGGAGCACCCAATGCGCCGCGATGATGACTGCCATGATGATCGGTGCAACGACAACCACGACCGGCATCGAGACGACCACGAGCAACGTTCCAATGATTGTGACCACCACGATAGACCAGAGAGCTCCAAACCTGGGCAGTTGTGACACCGCTGACCTGACAGCTTCATCGGCTCCGTCGAACAACCTTGTGCCAAGGGCAACTATAGCTAGTAGTTTGACAAGCTCCTCGATGACCAATGCCTGATCCACAAGGGCACCAAGCACACTATGAGGGAGTGCATGGGCTTCGCCAAGGCCTTATTTGAAGAACAGAACATGAAGCGCGACTACCGTTATGATGACATGGGCAAGGATCGTGAGCCCCCCAAAGATGTGGGCGGTGCTTTCCAAGACCGCAGCAAACACCGTCCATACGATCTTTGGGGTCCGTGCGGCATCCAAAAATAGGCACGAACAGAAGCTCATCTCTTGGCGGTGAAAGCATCTAGGCCCCTAGTAGGGTTTCAGTGATTAATGACAATACATGATTACTGTGACTAATGTGTGTTTTGCAGATGCAATTAAGTTAGGTCATGGTAATGGCAATAGATTGGGCAATCATGGTTGTCATGCCCCTATGATGGAAATCGTTTCGGTTTTCAAAGGATGGACGACAAGGTTAAGGATGGACTAGTTCTAAGTGTCGTTTGGCATTGAAGAGACACTTAGAGTAGTTTAGGACTTTGTTTTTCCTTTGGTCGTACTATTAAGGGGGGTATGAACTAGTCGCTTGACCTAGGTGAGTCTATTGGGTTAGGTGTGGTGCACACTTATCAAATCTAGCACTACGTAGCTCCTAAGTAGCCCTAAGATCAATTGGAGCAAACTTCATTCACATATGATTGCGAGTTGGAAGTGAATGGAGGGTCAAATGTTGATCGGGCGCTGGTTCTGGTGTGATCGGACGCTAGCGTAGAGTCCGGTCAGTTCATTTGATCAAGGTGAAGTCATCTAGATGCGATTGGATGTTGAGTGAAATATGACCAGACGCTGGGTGCCAGAGTCCGGTCAACTCCAGTAAGGTTCTAGAGAGGGAGAATCCGGATCGGATGTGTCTAGTCAGTGCTGACCGGACGCTGGTCAGGTTTCGGCTACTAACCGGACGCTGAGCAGCAAAGTGACTGGACGTTGGGTGCCATAGTCAGGTCAACATCAGTAAGGTTCCAAAGAGTAGTTTTTGTGACTGGACGTTGGGTGCCAGAGTCTGGTCAACATCAGTAAGGTCACAACTTAACTGCTCGGTGGCAGGGAGAACTGACTAGAGCGTCCGATCACCCCACAGAGGCACATAATAGTTCGCTTTGAATGAGGGGTTATAAATACTTCCTCTATTCACTCAAGGGATCACTCTTGCCCATTTCAACAGCTGAGAAACACCCTTGAGAGTGCCAAGAGAGCAAGAGCCTAGTGAGGTGATTGAGATTTGAGAATCCAACATTAAGGCCTCATTGGCAAAAAGAGAGTAGCAAGTGTGCATCCACCCTTCTCATTAGGCTTGTTGTGGTCAAGTGAGAGTTCTTGCTTGTTACTCTTGGTGATCACCATCACCTAGATGGCTTGGTGGTGATTTGGAGTTTGGTGATCATCTGGTGGAGCTTGTGGATGACCCAACTCAAGTTGTGAGCGGTTGTGGGTGATTCACCGCGATGGAATGTCTAAGAATGAACCCGTAGAGAGCACTTGATCCTTGCACAGATCAAGGGGGAGCTACACCCTTGTGTGGGTGCTCAAATGAGGACTAGTGGGGAGTGGCGACTCTCGATACCTCGACAAAACATCACCGTGTTCCTCCTTCTCTCTTTACTTTAAGCATTTACTTTGAGCAATTCAATTCTTGTCTTTACATTCATAGAATTGCCATGCTAGAGTAGGATTGGAACTTAGGTTGCAAAACTTTTGTGCGGTAGAACATTATAAACACATTCTAGGCACAAGGGGTGAAGTGGGCTAAGTGTAGGGTTTAATTATTGTAAAGAATTTTAGAATTAGCCCAATTCACCCCCTCTTGGGCATCTTGATCCTTTCAATTGGTATCGGAGCCTCGTGCTCACGTATTTAGGCTTAACTGCCTAGAGAAAGATGTCTCATGGGGATGGACCTCCTCCTATCTTTGAGGGAGATGATTTTCCTTATTGGAAAATCGCATGGAGGTGTATCTAGAAGCTCTAGATGTTGGAATACTTAGAGCCGCCTCACAAGGTTTCCCAAAACCTTGAGATCCCATGCACCTTCAAGGCGATGAAGTGAATTACGAAAAATGGAATGCAAAGGCTAGAAACACCATCTTTAGAGGCCTTTGCAAAGATGTGTTTAACCAGGTGAGGAACCACAAGGATGCCCATGCACTATGGTCGGATATTTGTGCGCTCCATGAGGGAACTAAGAGCGAGCGTGAGGAACGCTATCATCTTATGATGAAAAAGCTTAATTCTTTTCAGATGCTTCCAAAAGAAAGCACTAATGAAATGTACTCACGTTTGAATGTTCTTGTAGAGGAAGTCAATGGGCTTGGACTCACTCAAATGCAACCATCCGATGTTGTAAGAAAAATCTTGAGTGTCCTCCCCATTGATAAATATGGGCATATTGTGACCGTGCTTCATCAAGGTGATCTTTCCACCGCTACACCGACTCAAATCTTGGGAAAGATCAACGCTCATGAGATGTACATGCACATCACACCACAAGATGGCTCATCCTCTACCAAGAAGAAAGACAAAGACTTGGCATTCAAGGCTAGCCAAGAGAAGGACAAAGCAAGAATTGAGTATGAGAGCTCAAGTGATGATGAAGTTGATGATGCAAGTCTTGCTCTCATGGTGAGAAGAACCACCAAGATGCTAAAGAATCTCAACAAGAATGGCGTCAAGTTTGATGGCAAGAAAAAGAAGTTCTTCACTAGCACTAGAAAGAAACCAATCTCCGAGATGGATTGCTACAATTGTGGAGAACTTGGTAATCTAGCTCATCAATGCACCAAGCCCAAGAAAGACAAGTACAAGAAGAAGTACAAGGGCAAGAAAGATGACTCAAGTAATGAAGATAATGATGAGAAGAAGAAAAACAAGCCATACAAGCAGAAAGATGGCAAGAAGGACTTCCACAAGAAGAAGAAAAAATGGGAAGGCATACATCGTCGGTGATTGTCTCACAAACATTGACTCATCAAGTTGCTCATCCAATGACGATAGTGAGAATGAGAAGGTGGCCGCTATTGTGGTTGAATCTTCATCATCTTCACTGACACCACCGCCATCATCCTCTACACACCTATGCCTTATAGCCAAGGGTGAATGAAAGGTATCAAATGATGATGATAGTAGTGGTGATGATCATGCTAACAATGATGATAGTGATAGTGATAGTGATAGTGATGATGATGAATTTGAATCACCTTCATATGATGATCTTGTTAAATTGCTAAATCAATATACTAAGACCATTAGAAAGTCAAGAGCTAAGAATGAAAAGCTAGAACTTAAGAATGGTTCTCTCTTAGCTAAATGTGACATAGCGGAAAAGGCTAGTGTTGAGCTTAGAGAAGCAAATGATGCCATGTCATCCAAACTCAAGGAGCTCAAATCTTCTAAGAAAGAGCTTAAAGAAAAAACATGATAAACTTGAGAGGATACATAATGAGCTCATCACTAGCTACAAAATGCTAAAAGATGAATATACAAACCTCAAGATCAATCATGATAATCTTGTTATCTCTCAAGAGTTTTTATCCAATGAGCCACATGATGCTAGTAACGATGTTGTTAAGATTGATATAGCTACATCATGTGATGATTTGATTATTGAGAGCATTGAACAAGGTTCTAGTAGCAAAGGCAAGCAAGTGGTTGAGTCTGATAATTATGATGAATATGTCAAGATCAAGAATGAGAATGAGAAGCTTAAGAAAGATCTTGAAGAGCTATCAACCACCAACGCTATTATGATAGAGAACCTTGATCATGACTATGATATAGAGCTCAAAGAAGAGAATGAGAAACTCAAAGAGGAGAACAAGAGACTCAAGCAAGAGAAAAATCATGATGAGCTAAAAGAAGAGAATAAGAAGCTCAAGTTGGAGAAAGAACATCTCAAGATTGGCTTGAGCAAGTTCACAAGAGGCAAGCATCTCCAAAGTGAGCTACTAATGAACACCGTCATGAAGATGGATAGATGTGGAATTGGATATTTAGCAAATCAAGAGAAGAAGGCTCAAGCTCAACACCAACAACAACAAAAGTCAAAGCCAAAGCCAAAGAGGTGTTTTGAGTGTGGACAAGAAGGTCACTTTGCCCATGAGTGTCAAACTCCACCACCACAACCCTTGCCCAAGCATGCTAGACCTTTTACTTTTAATGCTCATTACATGCTTAGAAAGGATTCTAGTGGTAAAATGAAAGTCATGTTCTTAGGACCTCCCAACAAGAATAGGCCAAAGAAAATTTGGGTTGCAAAGTCACTTGTTGAGAAAGTCAAGGGCCCTCAACAAGTTTGGGTCCCTAAAGCTTGATCTCTTGCGTATAGGTGAACTACAAGACTAGTGGAAGTCATTGGGTAATTGATAGTGGTTGCACACAACATATGACCGGTGATCCCCGTATGTTCACCTCACTAGATGAAGAAGTAGATGGCCAAGAAAGAATTATATTTGGAGATAATTCAAAGGGCAAAGTCAAAGGATTGTGCAAAGTGGCAATATCAAATGATCACTCTATTTCAAATGTGCTATATGTTACTTTCTTGAGTTTCAACTTGCTATCCGTTGGACAATTGTGTGATCTTGGCTTCCAATGCTTGTTTACTAAGAAGGAAGTTGTTGTATCTAAGAAGGATGATGATCAAGTGATATTCAAATGATTTAGATACAACAACCTATATCTAGTGGATTTCACCTCCGAAGATGCTAACTTGAAGACATGCCTATTCACCAAAACATCACTTGGGTGGCTATGGCATAGAAGACTTGCTCATGTTGGAATGAGTTCACTCAAGAAGCTTATGAAGAATGAATTGGTGAGAGGGTTGAAGGATGTGAAATTTGAGAAGGACAAGCTTTGTAGTGCATGTCAAGCCAGCAAACAAGTTGCAAACACTCATCCTATAAAAGCTTTCATGTCAACCACAAGTGTGCTAGAGCTCCTTCACATGGACTTATTTGGACCAACAACTTACAAGAGTTTGGGAGGAAATCTTTATTGTCTTATGATTGTTGATGACTACTCAAGAAATACATGGGTGTTCTTCCTTCATGACAAGACCGAGGTTGCATCATGCTTCAAGAAGTTTGCCAAGAGAGCACAAAATAAGTTTGAAGTGAAACTCAAGAAGATTAGGAGTGATAATGGAAAAGAGTTTGACAACACAAACATTAAAGCCTATTGTGATGAAGTTGGAATCAAGCATGTGGTCTCCGCAACATACACTCCTCAACAAAATGGTGTAGTAGGGAGAAAGAACCAGACACTCATTACACTTGCAAGAACAATGCTTGATGAGTACAACACACCGGAAGCTCTTTGGGCGGAAGCTATCAACACCGAATGTTATGCATCCAACTGCCTATTCCTTCAAAACTTTTTTGGCAAGACACCTTATGAGTTGCTCAATGGGAAGAAGCCGGACGTCTCCTTCTTTAGGGTGTTTGGTTGCAAATGCTACATCTACAAGAAGCAGCAACACCTAGGGAAGTTTTAAAGATGTTGTGATATTGGTTTTCTTGTTGGTTACTCATCAAAGTCCAAAGCATATCGAGTATTTAATCATGCCACCGGCTTGGTTAAAGAAACATATGATGTGGAATTTGATGAATCTAACGGCTCCCAAGGAGCACATGAGAATCTTGATGATGTAGGTGATGAACCATTGAGGGAGGCCATGAAGAATATTCTAGTTGGAGACATCAAGCCACAAGATGATGAAGATGATGTACAACTGATTAATCGACCTTCTTCATCAAATGTGCCACAAGATGGTGATAAAGATAGGAGAGTAGAAAATGAAGACACTCATGTCTCCCATGATCAAATGGTGGCACAAGCACAAGATGTTGATGCTCCACAACCTCTCCCTCAAGTGGTTGATAGAAGAAATTCACCTCTAGTACAAGCTCATCCACAAGATCTCATCATAGGGAGTCCATCAAAGGGTGTAATGACTCGATCTCAAAAGCTTGCTTCTTTTATTGAACATCACTCTTTTGTCTTTTGTGTTGAACATAAGAATGTTGAAGAAGCTCTTCAAGATTTCGATTGGATAAATGTCATGCATGAAGAGTTGAACAACTTTGCCTGTAATGAAGTTTGGACTCTTGAAGAGCGACCACAAGGTGCAAGAGTCATTGGAACAAAGTTGGTGTTCCGCAACAAGAAAGATGATCAAGGCGTTGTTGTGAGGAACATGGCCAGACTAGTTGCAAAGGGGTTCTCTCAAGTTGAAGGGTTGGATTTTGGAGAGACCTTTGCACCAGTTGCAAGACTTGAAGCCATTCGTATCCTCCTTGCATATGCATCACATCATGAAATGAAACTATATCAAATGGATGTTAAAAGTGCATTTTTAAATGGCTTCATAAATGAACTAGTCTATGTTGATCAATCTCCCAGGTTTGAAGACCCTAGATATCCTAATCATGTTTATAGGTTGTCCAAGGCGCTATATGGGCTTAAGGAAGCCCCAAGAGCATGGTATGAACGCCTTTGGGATTTCCTCATTGAGAAGGGCTTCACCATTGGGAAGGTCGACACCATACTATTCACCAAGAAGCTTGATGGACATATCTTCATTTGTCAAGTGTATGTTGATGATATCATCTTTGGATCATCAAATGAAGATTCTTGCAAAGAGTTTGGTGAATTGATGTCGAAGGAGTTCGAGATGTCAATGATTGGAGAGTTTACATTCTTTCTTGGTTTTCAAATCAAGCAAATGAGAGAAGGGATTTTCATCTCTCAAGAAAAATATACCAAGGATCTTCTCAAGAGGTTCAATATGGATGAATGCAAGCCAATCAAGACACCAATGCCATCTAATGGACATCTCGACCTAGATGAGGGAGGTAAAATGGTTGATCAAACTCTCTACCGCTCTATGATTGGTAGCTTGTTATATTTAACCGCATCTAGGCCTGACATCATGTTTAGTGTGTGTATGTGTGCTAGATTTCAAGCTAATCCTAAGGAAGCTCATTTGATTGCCATTAAAAGAATCCGTAGGTACCTTAAGCACACACCAAGCATTGGCCTTTGGTATCCCAAAGGAGCTAGATTTGAATTAGTTGGCTATTTTGATTTGGATTATGCCGGTTGCAAAGTTGATAGAAAAAGCACATCCGGAGGGTGCTATTTGCTTGGTAGATCACTTGTGTCTTGGTCCTCCAAGAAGCAAAATAGTGTGGCTTTGTCTACCACCAAAGCAGAATACATTGCCGCGGGTGCTTGTTGTGCACAAATACTTTACATGAAGCAAACTTTGCTAGACTATGGTGTAGTTCTAGAAAAGGTACCACTTTTGTGTGACAATAAAAGTGCGGTAAAGCTTGCTAATAATCTAGTTCAACACTCTCGCACCAAGCACATAGATATCCGCCATCACTTTCTTAGAGATCATGTTGCTAAGAATGATATTTCACTAGAAGGTGTAAGGACCGAGGATCAATTGGTGGATATCTTCACTAAACCGTTATATGAGGCTACTTTTTGTTGGTTGAGGAATGAGCTCAATGTGCTTGATTTTAGCAACTTCACTAGAAAATGAGCTTGTGTTGTCCCTTGCATTGCATTGTAATATACAACTTGTTTAATTTTTGGTAATGCATTTAGGGCTTGTCTAACATGGTTAAGATAACCGTCGAAAAGCATGTGAAGAAGCTTAACCTTGGATCAAACTTGGCAAGAAACTAGAATTACTTTCAAGTATTGCATTGCATATGCATGTATGTTGTTTTATCGTTTCTCTTCAATCACCCTTTTATTGCCTAATTTCTTAAAAAGAATTATAGCCTAAGGCAAAATACTTGAAAATTTTGAGGGTTTGAGAGAGGTCACTCACATCAGTCCCAATTGGTGTTTATTTGGGTCTTATTCAAGTTGGGACTTGATTGGGAATAGACAGCACGAAGGAACTTTGAAGATTTGCTAAAAAAGAGTGATCGGACGCTGCACCGGACTCTGAAGTCCAATGTCCGGTCAGTTCACAGGAGGTGAACCGTTGCTGTGAAGGAGTGATCGGATGCTGAAATAGTTCTTTCCCTGCATTCGGTCAGATGACGTCCCTACGTCCGGTCAAGCGAAGAAGAAGATCTAAGGATCAACTGGACTTTGGCTGCGTTCGGTCAGTGGTGATCGGACGCGTTCGGTCGCGACTCGAGAGGTTTTGGACCTCTCTAGTGTTGACCGGACTCTAGGTGGCAGCGTCCGGTCATTGCCACCGGAGCGTCCGGTCAGTAGAAAACGTACGTGTTTCGAACTCTTTCTTCTTTCCTTATCCGTTACGTCTGGGGGCCACCATATAACATCACGCCGTGACCTAATCCGCATCCACCCATGCTGACATCGCCATGCAGTGCCCTAGCCGTGCCTCCATAGCTCGCCACGCTGCCCTGCTCCCGCGCCCGTGCCACCTGACCGAGCCACTTTGCTCCGCCGTGACCTCGCCCCGTGCTCGTGCCCAACGTCCACGCCTGCGCCTTCACATCGACACGCCACGTGCCACCGTGCCCGCACTGAAGCCGCGCCACTGCACCATCCGCCGTAGCTCGCATCGCGCACAGAATCCCGTGCCTTGCTCCCTGCCACCGCGCCGACATCACCAGCGCCACGCACCCGAGCCCTAGCACCTCCATTGCCAAGTCTAGCACTACATTGCCTCGTTGAACCCTAACCTGCTGTTGTCGATTCCGGTGGTGCCCCACGGCTCTTTCCTCTGCTAATTCATCGCCAGGTCGTCTGATTTCGTTAGGTAGCAAGCCCTTGCTTCCAATTTCGTATCTATTGCTTACTTCTTAGGGTTTCATATCTCTTGATGTATATTGAAATTATTCATATATCTAATCTATTCCATCTTGCAGCGAGTCGGTGTTGTTGAGGTCACTTTGGTAGTTGTCAGTCAACTCGGGGCCAAGCTCACGAGTATGGATCGAGGCCAAGCCTCGGAAGTGATAGTTGGCAGTTGTTTCTTGTCAGTGGTAGTTGCTCTTTTTAGATCCAGCAATGGCACGTGTCAAGAACGCCAGAGGTGGTCCAGGTGATGAGGATCCGAGGCCTCCGCCTCGCTTGCCTACTGAGGTGAAAGGCAAGGCGACAAAGAAGATAACGTCAAAGAAGCGGAAGTATGCAGATGTTGATACATCGAGAGCAGCAGCAGTGGCAGCCGCCATAGAGCGTGCAGAGAGAGTAGGTGCTCGGAGTGGAGTCCAGATTGTAGAACAGCTTTCACCAGCACAGAGGGCAGCTATTGAGCAGGTTGAGCATCATCATGGTAGTCTAGCTGGGACTATCATGCTTGAGGGACACCATGTTGCTATAGATGAGAGTCAACCTCAGGGGGAGCCACAACAGCAAACTCAGGAGGCAGAGCAGACCGGGGAGACAGATTAGGCACCTCAGCCATAGTTACGCCGCTCTGGTCATACTCGTACCCAGGTGACACCGAGGCCAGAGACACAGAGGAGGGGTTCTTGTCCACATCCTAGACCATAAGGTCTGCCTCCAGTGACTCATCTAGATTTGAGGGCCACCATGGCCAAGCAGGTGCAGCAGCTTAGGTTTGTGCCATTCGAGGATGGGTTCCCATCGAGGATTGATGAGCGTGCTTCAGAGGGTTTCTATATACCATTACAGGAGGATTTCTATAATGCATATCTTAACAGTGGGGTTGCATTCGGATCATAGAGGGTTTGTTCCATTGAGGCCATTGTAATAGCAGTTGGAGAGCAAATCCACCCTCATCTCTCTTACTTGCTAGGATTGACAGATTTACTTGGATGGACTGGTAGATATGTTCCATCATGGGTCTGTGAGTTCTATGCTACACTTTATATTGACCCGGGCCACAGGTTCATACACTTTGCATTCCGAGGCTGTGACTATAGACTAATGAGCTTTAGGGTTAGAGAGATTCTCAGGCTTCAGGAGTCACCCATCTGCATTCATGAGGTTTGCTATGGACATACAGAGCCTCCTAGATGCCCTCACAGTGGTCTTGTGCCTCCCACTGATCTCATCCGACCTTGCTTCACAGAGCCATTTGGCGAGGGGTTAAGTAGGACACCTAGAGTTCTTAATCCTACAGCTAGACTACTTTATGCTATCATGAGGAGGACCTTGCTACCGAGGATGGGATATCACGAGGGATTGACTCGCATTTGGTTGTGGCTACTGAACGCTCTGATGCAGCAGACAGTGTTTGATATATGGGATGTCATTCTTTCTGAGATGGAGGATACACTTGTAGAGGGATTCAGAGGTCACAGGCAGCTACCGTATGCTCACTGGATTACTTTTCTGATTCATAGGGAAGTCATAGTGAGGCCTCTTGAGATGTTGGTAGAGTATTCTAGTGCTACTACAGAGTTTCTAGATTATAACATGACTCAGATGCTCCGCCACAGTGCAGCGAGGACACCTAGCCAGCCGCGCCATTGCCCAGAGGTACCAGAGTCTGTAGCCCAGTAGGATGAGACTATCAGGGGCATTACAGTGATAGAGGAGGAGCAGCTAGATGCTCAGTAGGATGGTAGGGTCGAGAGTGACCCCAGTGATAGCTCAGATGATGACTACTAGGATATCCCTCAGATGCCTCCTCGACAACATGATGGTGAGGCCAGTGGCTCTAGCTCAGCTCCACCTGCACCATAGACAGACCCTGCTCTACTTGCTATTCTTGAGTGGATGAGGCAGGATCAGGCTCGTCAGGCCCAGGAGACAGCAACTGCTCTTGCGTAGGTTCAGGCCAGATAGGACGAGTTCCAGCAATAGCAGCAGGCTATCTAGTAGCAGCAGTAGGCCATTCAGCAGCAGTAGCTCCTCATGCAGCAGCAGTTACTTGGATTCATGCAGCATGTCATCTCTGCTATTGGGGCTCCACCACCACAGCTTACACCTTAGCTCGGTCATCCTGCCACCACTTCATAGACTCCAGTTCTATAGCCCAGTGGGCTTTAGAGTTAGGGACAACCAGCGACTTAGTTTGCTTCACCTACAGAGCAGCTGTCCCAGTGGTTTGCTTCGCTAGTGATAGCCTAGGGTCCGTAGTTCACACCGCTTCACACAGGCTTCACACCGACTCATAGTTCCTCGTTGCTTGTGCTAGACACCCAGTTTCTAGGAGCCTTGGTGCTACTTTCAGTTAGTTGACAGGGAAGCCTACACCACCAGATCTACATGTCCCAGGTCCTTCCATAGTTGCTCCTATTACTGGGACTACAGAGACGCTCCCTTCATTAGTTGCATCATTAGAGCCACCTGCTTTAGTGATACCTGCAGAGTCACAGGCCACACCAGTACTAGATCTAACCCAGACCACTTCAACATCACTTCCAGTGACAGAGGGTCATACTGCTTAGAGCTCAGGATCAGATTATGATGATGCCCTGTTCTAGATCGCTCATCGCACCTCAGCGCCCGACTCATCCGCTGTAGCCCCACTGACAGACCCTTAGGTTTTGGTGCTTGACCCCAAAGGGGGAGAGGGATCGAGCATGATAGACTTAGGGGGAATGATATATCTAGGAGGAGCTTATCTATTACATTTGGCTTTTTGTGTGTGATACTTTATTATGCATTCATGTTTACTTTCATGCATTGAACTACATACGTGTGATCGTGATATTTATGTGACATGGATATTAATGTGATATGTGACATGTGTGCTCTCTACTTTGATACTTATATATGTCATGTCACTTGGTTATGCTCATTTGCTTTGCTTCTATGTTTTACTCCAATGCAAATGAGCTTTATTTCTTATACTCATGCTTTTTTCATATCTATTGAGTACATCATGTTGGCTTGGGTCATATAAGCTTGCCTAACTTTTTGTTCTTATTATCAAGAGCTTATATGAACCATGCATGTTGAAAACCTCATCTCTTTTACATACTAGAGGTTGTATTGTCATCAATCACCAAAAAGGGGGAGATTGAAAGCATCTAGGCCCCTAGTTGGGTTTTGGTGATTAATGACAATACGTGATTACTGTGACTAACGTGTGTTTTGCAGATACAATTAAGTTAGGTCATGGTAATGGCAATTGATTGGGCAATCATTGTTGTCATGCCCCTATGATGGAAATCATTTTGGTTTTCAAAGGAAGGACGACAAGGTTAAGGATGGACTAGTTCTAAGTGTCGTTTGGCGTTGAAGAGACACTAAGAGTAGTTTAGAACTTTGTTTTTCCTTTGGCCGTACTATTACGGGGGGTATGAACTAGTAGCTTGACCTAGGTGAGTCTAGTGGGTTAGGTGTGGTGCACACTTGTCAAATCTAGCACTAGGTAGCTCCTAAGTAGCCCTAAGATCAATTGGAGCAAACTTCATTCACATATGATTACGAGTTGGAAGTGAATGGAGGGTCAAATGTTGACCGGACGCTGGTTCTGGTGTGACCGAACGCTGGCGCAGAGTCCGGTCAGTTCATTTGATCAAGGTGAAGTTGTCTGGATGTGACCGAACGCTGAGTGAAATGTGACCGGACGCTAGGTGCCAGAGTTCGGTCAACTCCAGTAAGGTTCCAGAGAGGGAGAATCCTGATCGAACGCGTCCGGTCATTGCTGACCAGATGCTGGTCAGCTTTCGGCTAGTGACCAAACGCTGAGCAACAAAGTGACCAGACACTGGGTGCCAGAGTCTGGTCAACATCAGTAAGGTTCTAGAGAGCAGTTTTTGTGACCGGACGTGTCCGGTCAGTGCTGACCGGACGCTGGTCAGTGTCCGGTCACAACTTAACTGCTCGGTGGCGGGGAGAACTGACCAGAGCATCCGGTCACCCCGTAGAGGCACATAATGGTTTGTTTTGAATGAGGGGTTATAAATACTTCCTCTATTCACTCAAGGGATCATTCTTGCCCATTTCAACAGCTGAGAAACACCCTTGAGAGTGCCAAGGAGAGCAAGAGCCTAGTGAGGTGATTGAGATTTGAGAATCCAACATTAAGGCCGCATTAGCAAAAAGAGAGTAGCAAGTGTGCATCCACCCTTCTCATTAGGCTTGTTGTGGTCAAGTGAGAGTTCTTGCTTGTTACTCTTGGTGATCGCCATCACCTAGATGGCTTGGTGGTGATTTGGAGTTTGGTGATCATCCAGTGGAGCTTGTGGATGACCCAACTCAAGTTGTGAGCGGTTGTGGGTGATTCACCAAGACGGAGTGTCGAAGAATGAACCCATAGAGAGCACTTGATCCTTGCACGGATCAAGGGGGAGCTACACCCTTGCGCGGGTGCTCAAATGAGGACTAGTGGGGAGTGGCGACTCTCCGATACTTCGGCAAAACATCACCGCGTTCCTCCTTCTCTCTTTACTTTAAGCATTTACTTTGAGCAATTCAATTCTTGTCTTTACATTCATAGAATTGCCATGCTAGAGTAGGATTGGAACTTAGGTTGTAAAACTTTTGTGTGGTAGAACATTAGAAACACATTCTAGGCACAAGGGGTGAAGTGAGCTAATTGTAGGGTTTAATTATTGCAAAGAATTTTAGAATTAGCCCAATTCACCCCCCCTCTTGGGCATCTTGATCCTTTCAGGCGGGTTCTAGCTATCAAGGCTACCAAAACCATCGCCGACCATAGATACCTCCCCCGGTTAGATTAGCCTATCACCTTCACCAGGGCTAACTAGTGGGCGGAGATTCCTTACTTTGGATGCTTCCCGCTCGTTCTAGACACCATCATCTAGAAGGTGCGCTTCACAAAGGTCCTGGTCGACTGAGCGAGTGCACTCAATAGCCTCTTCACTAGCGCCCTAAAGAAGCTAGGCCTATCCAAGCAAGACCTCACCATCGTCAACTCTCCATTCTAGGGGATCGTCCTAGGTAGGGCATCTTAGCCTCTCAGCGAGATTACACTCCATGTACAGTTCAGCACCATCAACATGTTCCACATCGAGTGCATCACCTTCCTAGTCGCTGACTTCAACACCTCCTACCATGCAATTCTTGGTTAACCAAAACTCACCAAGTTCATGGCCATACCACACTATTTCTATCTAGTGCTAAAGATGCCAGCACTTGGAAGAGTCCATTCCTTGTAGGCCAACCTTGTTGTCGCCTATGATTGCGAGAAGGAGAGCCTCGCCCTCACCAAAGCCTTTGACCTCTTCGTGCGCATGGAGGCCTGCATCACTGAATCCATGAAGGTGCCCAAAGAAGATTAGGACATCCTGATGATGTAGGCACCTCGGCAAGCCACCAAGGCCAAGGAAACCATGGAAGTGAGCCTCAGCCTCGCCGATCTGGCCAAGATCGTGAAGATCGGGGCCCATCTGGACCCCAAATAGGAAGATGTGCTCATCAGTTTCCTACATGCCAACGTAGATGTGTTAGCATGGAAACCTACCAACATGCCTAGGGTACCAAGGGAGTTGATCGAGCATTCCTTACATGTCTCACCGACCGCCAAAGCAATCAAGCAGAACCTTCGATGATTCATGTAGGACAAGAAGGAGGCTATTAGGGTAGAACTAAATCAGCTTCTAGCAGCCGGATTTATCAATGAGGTGTACCATCCTGAGTGGTTGGCTAACCCAATGCTCATTCAAAAGAAGAATAATGAATGGAGAATGTGCATTTATTACATTAATCTCAACAAACACTGCCCTAAAGACCCCTTCGGTCTGCCTCACATCGACGAGGTCATAGATTCCACCACTGGTTGCAAATTGCTTTTTTTCTAGATTGCTATTCTAGTTATCACCAGATCTCTTTAAAGGAGGACTAGATCTAAACGTCCTTCATCACACCGTTCAGCGCCTACTGTTACACCACCATGTCCTTTGGACTAAAAAATATTGTTGTGACATATCAAAGGGCCATCCAACGTTGCCTCAAAGATCAAATAGGCCACAACATTGAGCCCTACATCGACGACATAGTAGTCAAGTCCAAGACTGCCGATAACCTCATCGCCAACCTTGAGGAAAAGTTCATAGCTCTCAAAGAATACCGATGGAAACTGAATCCCACCAAGTGTATATTCGGCATCCCATCCAGTATCCTTCTTAGCTACATTGTTAGCGCTAGGGGGATCGAGGCAAATCCCAAGAAAGTCTTGACCATCACTAGGATGAAATGGACGACTTGCGTAAAAGACATCCAGAAGCTTACGGGTGCATGGCAGCCCTAAGCCGCTTCATATCGTGATTGGGTGAGAAAGGTCTCCCCTTCTACATGCTGCTAAAGGCTAACGAGCATTTCGAGTGGAGGAAGGAGGCCAACAAGGCCTTCACCGAGCTCAAACATTTTCTGACTTCACCTCCAATTATGACGCCTCAATCTAGTGAGACTTCACTGATCTACATCGCCACAACCTACCGGGTTGTTAGCATGGCTATCATCATCGAGCGCAAGGAGGTTGGGCATGCGAACAAGGTCCAACAACCTATTTACTTCATCAACAAGGTCCTGAACGAGTCCAAGGCTCGGTACCCTCAGGTCCAGAAGCTGCTATACGCAGTCCTGATCACATCCTGCAAGCTCCACCATTATTTTGAGTATTACAAGATCGCCATGGTCACCGAATTCCCCGTCGGTGATATCCTACACAATAAAGAAGCCAACGGCCGTATCATCAAATGGGCGATCGAGCTCGACACCTACTCCATTGAGTTCAGGAGCCGACCTACTATTAAATTGCAAGTTCTGGTAGATTTTATCACCGAATGGACCGAGGTCCAAGAGCCCATACCGGCCGACCACCCTAAGCATTGGAAGATGTACTTTGGCGGCGCACTCAACATCGAAGGCACCGGTGTAGGCATGTTGTTTATTAACCCCTCAAGGGACGAGCTTCGCTATATTCTCTGGATCCATTTTCTGGCCTCCAATAACGCCGCTGAATACGAGGCAACTCTCCACGGCATCCGTATCGCCGTTGAACTAGGTGTAAAATGCCTCATCGTGTTCGGCGATTCCGCCCTAGTCATCAACTCGGTCAACAAGGACTAGTCATGCACCAGCAAGAAGATGGATGCCTACTGTGCCAAGATCAGAAAATTGGAAGGGAAGTTCTATGGCATCATGTATCATCATGTCGTTCGTGACGTTAATCAAGCAGCCAACCACCTATCTAAACTAGGTCTTCTAGAACTAAAGTCCCAGCAGGTGTGTTCGTTCAAGATCTAACAACTCCATCCATCAAGGAAGGGCAGCCAATTGACGAGATGCCCCCCACCGAGCAGTTAGTCCTGGTAGTGCCTACTCCTAGCCCTGATTGGAGAGAACAGTTCATCAAGTACCTCACTATAGCCGAGGTTCTGAGTGACAGAACAGAGATGGAGCAACACATTCGCCATAGCAAGCACTACGTGCTAGTCGATGGCAAGCACATGTGGAAGAATGCCAAAGAAGAGTTGTTGTAGCAGTGCATTTTCCAAGAGGAGGGTGAGAAATTACTGCTCAAGATCCATGTCGGTTGATGTGGCAACCATGTAGCCTCTAAAAATCTTGTTGACATGGCTTTCCGTGCTAGTTTTTATTGGTCATCCGCCATGGCAGACGCTGAAGCGCTTGTTTAGCGCTATGAGGGCTGCAATTTTTCACCAAGCAGATACATGTGCCAGCACAAGCCCTTTAGACCATCTCCACATCTTGGCCCTTTGCATGCTGGGGACTAGACATGATCGAGCCCTTCAAACTAGCTCCGAGAGGCTTCAAATACGTGTATGTCTCTATTGATAAGTTCTCCAAGTGAATTGAGTACAAGCCCCTTGTCACCGCAACCGCCAAGAAGGCTGCCAAGCTGTTTGAGGACATCATGCTTCGCTTCGGCCTGCCAAATGGCATTATAAATGATTTGGGTTCTACTTTCAATGGTAATGACTTCTGGGGTTTTTGTGAAGACCAGTGCATCTCTATCAAATACATCTTGGTCGCCCACCCTAGAGCCAATGGCTAGGATTAACGGGCAAACGGCATGATCTTAGATGCTCTCAAAAAGAGACTGTACAAGAAAGACAAGAAGCACCCAGGAAGATAGCTCAAAGAATTGTTGGTGGTAGTCTAGGGACTTCGGACCCAGACCAATCCTAACACCAGTGTCTCTCCATACTACTTGGTGTATGGCTCAGAGGCCATCCTGCCAGCTGATATTGCCTTCCGAGCACCAAGGGTTGAGAATTTTCATGAAGAGAAGTCGGCTATCGCCCGAGAGGAAGATGTTGATAGCCTAGAAGAAGAGCACCTAGTTACATGTGTTCGTATGGCCAAGTATCTAGAGGGCCTATAGAGATATTATAACCACAACATCCATGAGCGATCCTTTGCTGTCAGTGATCTGGTTCTCTGTCAGAAGCAGAAGACCGAAGGTTTGCATAAGCTCCCATCGCATTGGGAGGGCCGTTCATCGTGAAGGAAGTAACCTAACCTGGGTCTTATAGGCTATGCAACTCCGAGGGGGTGGACATTCCCAACTCCTAGCACATCGAGCACCTTTGGCGTTTCTATCCTTGAAACATTACAAAGAAAGATATGTATTTCTCCATATTTGATGGTTCAATAAAGTTTGCGCCGATTTCTCCAATTATGTTCTCTAATTGCGTTCTCCATATATTCACCTCTTGTTTTCTCCATGTGTTCTCCAATTTGTTGCCATAATTTAATTCTCTAATCACTCTCCATAACTAGAATGTCTCCATAAAGCATTATTTGCCAACTCTCCATACGTATCATCGCCAACATACGCTCCACGTTGCGCACCGACCAACCATGTTTTTACCCATGCCACCCAGAAACAGCCCTGGTCTCGATTTCCTCCAATGCGTGCATGAGCCACGCTCTGCACTATGTACAGTCAACAATGGCCCCTTGGTGATGCTCCCTTATCTTATGCGTACATGGGTGCCAGCCACTCTGTGCTATAGGGCTTGGTGACTAACCAGGGCTCGTGACATGGTATAAAACTAAATGGAAAGCAACCAAGTCATATTTAACATATGAACTAAACAAAATCCAAAATAAACATCAAGTTTATAGTTACAGCTACAACCAGCAAAAGATTAAAATTTTCTGTTACAACTTTTCCTAATTATTTTGGTTTTGCTGCTCCTTGTCACCAAATATGTCTAGGTCTTCAACGAGCCTGAACGATGACTCCATGGCCTCCTCCGTCAGCTGCTCTACCTTGTCATCCTCCGTTCCTTCAGCGAACCTGCCATCAATGATCTCCAGACTCATTGCTAGGTACAAGGACTGGACCACTACCAAAGCATGCCTAGCAGCGGTACATGCAGTGCTGTGGACGTACGTCCCAAAGTTTGCCAAGGTCGCCCTGCACCTCTCAACAAAGTGGTCTGGTGGAAGAGGATTGACATTGAGATCTCCTACTGGGGGTGGGGGCGGATTCCCATCGATGAAGTTGAGCACCGGTGTTATTACGGCAATGATGGTGTTCGTCTTGTCATGGGTGGCCCTTAGCCGCAGCTCATAATCTTCATATTGCATCCTAGAGTTGGTACGCACCACTGCAAGCACCAAGACAGTGCGTCAAACTTGATTACATCTAGAGAACAGAAAGCGAAATTATTATGTCAACTTACATTGAAGCTCGTCAATGGCCTTCTGCCATGCTTCTTGAGCAGCCTCTTTCTCCTTCTTCGTGGCCTTTGTCACCTCTCAGGCCAAGAACAACTGAGTCACCAATTCTACATCCAAAAACAATGGTGCAGTTATAGTAGAAGCAATGACAGGTCGGCGAGTAGCAGGACTTAAGGTCTTACCGTTCCTCTCCTCTGCTACAAGGGCAAGTTGGGTCCCTATCACCACTAGCTGGTCATTGTACTGCTAAGCTTTGCTTCAGCAGCATTGGCTCACTCAGTCTCAGCCTGCTTCTCCGACCCTAGCTGATCCATTTGCAACTGCATCTGGCCTTGCTCTTCCTTGAGCTCAGCCAGATATTATTCCAGTGCCTTCACCGATGGTAGTAGCCATCCGTTCTCCTTGAGTGTGGGTTTGACTCGCTCAAGTTGTTGGTGTCAGTGCTTAGTGGTCTGCATCATACCCTGCAATGAGGATAGCTACAAGTCTGAAACAATGAGAACGAATACAAAGTACTACTTACTTGAATTTCTTTGTTCACCACCCCAAAGCTGGCCTCTAGTTTCTGCATTTCTGGGTCGGCGTGCTCCTCATACACCATGTTGACCCTATCTCCATGCTTCAATAAGGTGTGCATTACGGTCTCCATCTCATGCCATGGATTTGGACGCTCCTAGGGAACCTCCTCTATCCCCTCGGTAGCTTCCCCCGAGGGTCCTAGGACATCTTTTGCACAAGGGTGGCTTGGTGCCCCTAGACTCAGCATAGGCGGGACCCTAGGGCGACTGGACACCTACTCTGCCCTCGGGCCCAATCCCATCACCAGTAGGGATGCCAGGGGACTTGGCAATCTGTCTGCGCCCGTGCCGATCACCTTGATGTCTTCTACAGGCTTTGCAACCTGTGAACTCCCGGCACCGTTGCCTACACAGTATCCCTCCGCCCTTGGCATCATAGCCAACCCTCCTCTGCTCGTGGCTATGGTGTCTACAGGGGTGGTAGGAGGCGTTGTGCCATGGGACCTCTCTGCAACCCTCACCGGCTACAAGGGGTCAGTCGATGGTTTGCTATTCAATGCTGGTCATCTGTCAGAAACTTCAAGGCATAAGTCAAATTCCAAAATTTGTAACAATAACTACTTACTTGCTAGATCACCTGATGGTGTGTTTCATCTTGTGTGGACCACCGAGACTGCCCATCTCGGTGTCCAGCATGGCTTCCTCCACAAAACCTAGGAGCATAGGGCTTGCCTCTAGAGTTGGTGCACCACCAGACGTGTCCCCTCTGGCCTTAGCCTCGCGCTCGGGCTCGGGGACTTCAACTCCAGTCAGACCGGTAGGGCTCTCTGTCCGCTAACCAGGACTCCTCGACTACTCAGTGTGCCCCACCATGCTAGTGCCTTCTTCTGGTTGGGGGGGCGGCAGCTCCTCGACGAGCCCTCCTCAATGACAACGTCTCCCTATCCTCCGAGTCATCGTCTTCACTCTTTGACCTACCAACGTACCTCTGATGCTGCTGGGGCGAGGAGTCCCTGATGTTAATCCCGCTATCTCCATGGGGTGGTGTAGCAGCCTTTCTCTTCTTCCTGGCTAACGCCCCTCGGAGCGGCTGCTTGCCACTCCGTAGGTTGTGATGATCAGGGTTGGGCGTGGCCTCGCGCTCATTCGATGAGTCGCTCGGCGTGGCATGGCTCATCGCCTCCGCAATGTCAATAGCACTCTGTGGCCCCTAAACCTATCCACAGATGTCGCCCATGTCCCATCTAGAACCTCAGAGATATACACCTTTCGGTCCTGCTTGGCAAATCAACAAAAAAGTTATTAGGCATGCAGCGAGCAACGACAAGTTAGCAAGCATTACTCAAATACAATTACCTATGGGGGCAGAAACATCACTCCGAATGCCCTTTGTGGGTGCCTCCTTCTCCAGTCCTTGTCAGCCTTCTTTATTGTGAAGAATTTCGACACTCGCCGATCTATCTCCTCATTATTTAGCTTTTCTGGTACCTCCCAGACAAAGTCCTCCTCCTAGTATTCATACGTGGGATGAGACCTCTCCTTGTAGGGCTAGATTCACCGACTGATGAAGTTCTGAGTACACTCAACCCCATCGATGTCAACACAAGCGAGAAGGTCAAGAAGCTCCTCCACTTGCACAATCTCATCACGATTCGGCCTCATCGACCAGTTCAGAGTTGGTTTTGCTTTGCTGTCAATATCCTCTGAAATCCCATTTTCTACATTTTTAGTATAGAACCACTTTGATTTCCACCCCTTATTGGAGGTACTAAGTGGGACTAGTTTGTACTCCAACGCCTTCCCATCCAGCAGGTCACAGCATAGGATAGGTCGCACCGACCACTTTGGTGCCAGCAAATGATTTGAGGTGGAAGAAATAGCAGAAGAGATTGAAGTGTGGTTCTATACCAAGATAAGCTTCACACAAATTAATGAAGATAGCCAGATGCAAAATGCTATCTGGGTTAAGATGCACAAGCAAAATCCCATAGTACGGGAGAAGCTTGCGCAGGAATGGACACGCTACAAGTCCAAATCCCCGCCGATAAAAATCCTCAAATACAACTAACTCTCCATTGCGAGGATTCGTGAAGTGCTCACCTTCTGTGGGATGACACCCAGCTGTCACCTCGTCTAGCAGGATCTCATCCATCACCATCTCCTCTAGGCTTTCCCAGGTGCTGCTCGATGCCACCCACTCCTTGTTGGGCGCATTGGCCTTGCATGAGTTCTTCCGTGGCCCCATGGATCTGGATCTAGGGATTAGCTATGCTCGCTCCGCTCTTGCAGCAGGTGTGGGCTCTTAGGCTAAGGCTTTGGTGGTGGTGGAAGAAGAAGAAATGGCTGTGGTAGATTCATAGGGGATGCTCAAGGAAGACAATGTGAGATGAAGTGTGCAACCGCTCACGTGAAGTGGAGTGCACTATGGGTGGGGTGGGCTATATAATGATTTGCCCCTGAACCTTAAGCTCTAGGGTTTTTGGGAAACCATACCACTTCACGCGCACTCGCTCCTACAACCGATGCGCCATGCACATGCGTCTGCCCGCAATTATTGAGCATTGCTCCGACTTCTCCGCAGTCTCCATTTAATGGGTCATCTAGTGGGCTACTGCATTTTCCTTCAGCAAGAAGATAACAACGAGTGGCTTGGGTCCCTCATTTTGCTTCGATAATTCATGCGCTGATTTCTCTAAGAAGATTTGATGACTATTACCATTTATTCGCTAAACGTGATTGTTTCTACTGATTGGTGGCATGATTTCAATTATTTTTCTTTGACCCTGCTACAAGATTTATTCTTCATCTTCTAGCAGGCTTGAGGACTAAGTGTCTACACTTCACCTTGCGGTGAAAGTACTGATTTTTGATGACTCAATTTCTTGGCTACGCTAGGGACTGTCTGTTTCTTTGGCAATGCTGGGGACTAGTTGCATTTTTAGGTACGCTAGGGACTGCATATTTTTTATACAAGACCCTGACACCAGGTGTATTCTCCACCTCATCTTAGGCTCAGGGACTATAGTGTGTACACTGCACCTTGTGGTAAATGTACTGGTTTTTCATGATCCTTTGGCTACGCCAAGTCTTTCACTTAATGCCTCTTAAGTGTGTACACTTCACCAACCAAGAATTTTCAATTTTTTCTCGTGAGCTCCTTACATCCTATTTGTAACACCCCAGGTGTTTGGCTTCCATAATTGCACTTGCATTTCATAAACATGAGCATCATTCATCCATTTATGAGTTCATATTGCATGAAACATGCTCTTGAAACATTGTAGCATATGGTCATATATCATGTATGTTTGTTTATGAAATGAATAGGGTGCAACACTCAATTGCAAACATATACAACACACTTTAGTGAAACATGGTTAGTTAGTACTATGCAACAAGATCATGAAACATGTGAAACATGACTATGAAACAATTGTAACATTTCATGTGTTTTCATTGTTTCAGTACATACCTTGCTTGATTCTTGTGTGACCAATGTATGGTGTGGCTAAATATCCTTCTAAGAACCTTAGTCATACTTAGAATGTCATTAGGAACAATGTTCATGTTGATCATTTTGCCTAATTAGGTTTCCAAGTCATGGTTGACCAAATTGGACCCCTAGAGCTCCTGTGTTTGACTGTTTAAAAAGTGTAGCTTAGGATGTTTGCATGTCTGAGCAACCTAAAGCAAAGTTGTAGAGAATTATATGTGGAACAAAAGTTCTTTTATGGCCATCTCATGAAAATGTGCAGAACATGCTCAAAATTGGATTACAACACGAAAGTTACCCCTTATTCCAGAGACAAAATTTTTCTAAGTGCTAACTCTGAAAAACAATTTCATGAACTCGACTTTGACATGATTTTACTCTCCATCCTTTGCGAATTAGACTTTGGTCTCTAAATGAGTTTTGTAGCTGGCACATAGGTCTTCAACTTTTGTTTAGGGAGTTTGCGCTAATGATCAAAGGATTCGGAAATCCATTGGCTCCAAATGGCGCTGTCAGTCGGCTTCATCAGACCTGATGGCCGTTCTGACCAGACCGGTCATGGCCGACCGTGGCCAGGAGGTTGCCGCCGCGTGGCCACCACGCGCCTAGCTTGGCCTGACCGCGCCGCGTGCTGGCCGGCTTGAAGTGGACGACGCCCTGCTGCCTCTCCCCACTCACATGCGCGTGCTCTGCCTTTCCCTTCACTCCTTCTGCTCGCCAGAAGCGCCAACGTGGAGCCACCGCCACCATTGTCCCGACGAGCTACTTCGCCGACGCGTAGAGCGCTCGCCATCGCCTTCTACCTCGCTCCAGCTAGCCAAAAGCTCCGCATTGCTTAGCTCCATCATCTCCACCGACTTGTAGCATCAATTCGATCTTAGGTGAGGAACCTTGGCCTGTTTCCGACGCCATAGCCATGGCCAGACCTCGCCGGTGTTGCGATTCGTCGTGGCCAGAGCATCACCGCGCCACTCCTTCTTCCATGACCCTTGTTCTATCTTCTCTAGCACGCGTAGTGGCTCTAGCGTTGATGTTAACGGTGAAGTTAGTCTGGCCTAGCCGGAACACGGCCGCGCACCGTCGCGCCATGGTCGCCGCCAGTGACCTCCCGTGGCCATGCTCGAGCACTTCACCTCAGACTATAGCGGTAGCATAGATAGGTCCGCCGTGGTCCCAGGAAGCCTACGAGCACCTTAACAAGGCATTGGGCGCCGTACTTCGCCGGAGCTCCGCCATGCGCCATGGCCGAGCCGCCGTGCGCCATGGCCGACCTACCTAGGGTTCGGTAGAGGTTGCGTGTAGGACATGGATAGACGCGGTTCGTCGAGGCGAGCATGGTGGTGCCGTCACTTTCGCCGGAGGAGCCGCCGTCGGCGAGTTTCGCCGTGTGCCGCGCCGTTGTCGTGCCTCCTCTGTTTTTGGCTCACTGACCGGTGGGGTCAGCTGACACCTGGGTCCCGCTTGTCAGTGGCTGAGCAGTCTTAGGGCTAGTTCAAAAATGCAGTTTTGAATGCTGATTTGATATTTTTGTATCTCCTGTTTTGTAGATCTAAATTGGATGGTTCCAATTTTGTTAGCTTCACAGTTAGATCTAGTATTTAAGAAAAATATGTCTTGAGCACATTATGTAGAAATTTTGGATGAATTAAATAGGAACTTGAAAAGTGTTTTTGAATGCATGCAAACTTGTTTAAATCATATCTTGAGTTTCTGTGATCCAAAAATTATGAAATTTTGTGGGTAAGCTAGTCTTGTATAGTAGAAGCTCTGGTTAAAATTTTAGAGTCATTGCATGTGTAGTTTTTGAGTTATAGATTTTCATTTTATCACTGGTAGATACTTGGGTGAATTTTTGTAAATTATCTATGAATCCAATGACCATGAAATTTGTTGGAGAGTGTCCTAGTACATTAAGGATGCTAGGAAAAATATAAAATCTGTTGCTTGACACTTTTCACTAAGGTTTCCTAATTATGCCATTTTAAGCCATTCTGCCTTACCATTTTTGTGTAGGTTGTCATACTTACTCAAATGGTGTGAAATTTTTATGGTAGTCTACTTAGAGCATGTAGTGTCTACTATAATTTTTGTAGAATTAATGGGGCAGTTTTAAAATATGTTTACTAGTTCCCCTAATTAATTAAATAAATTAAGAAAGGTATTAAAAGAAATGTTTTGGTAATGGACACCCTACTTTATGGTGTTCTTGTCATATGTGTGATATGTCAGTAAAGTTGGTTTTGTCCAATTAAGCGTTTATATCATAAGTTAACAATTATTTGTTTGTATCATGTCCCTCTGGACAGATCTGGGAACTTTGGAATCTTCCCCATGATAATTTGGTTTTCTGTGATGGTGATGAATACAAAAGTTGTAGATAATTTATGTATCTAGCTCCTGTCAAAATTTGAGGGCATTTGGCCTAGTAGTTTAGAAACTACAGCTGTTTAAAATTAGGTTCCAGTTTTGCTTACTCTCTGCCTTGTGAGGACAGGGTTCTGTTGATTTATGAATTCGACTTGGTAAAGTGTCGAATCATGCTTTGAGGTCTAAAAATGAATTGTAGAAAATTTCATAAGCTTTCCAGATTGTCTTGTTTCATGTCATTTGGAATTATAAATCTGCAGTTATGGCTAGTTTACTGTACCGCTACATAGTCTTCATTTTGCTGAAATACAAATGCTTGAGTGTATGTTGTTGCAATGTAATCGTTGATTGTTTAGGGGTTAGCCTAACTTTAGAATATGCTTAGGTGCAGGTGCTAGGTCATTA
The DNA here is from genome assembly GCA_904845875.1 of Miscanthus lutarioriparius. NCBI lineage: Eukaryota > Viridiplantae > Streptophyta > Magnoliopsida > Poales > Poaceae > Miscanthus > Miscanthus lutarioriparius. The sequence goes on along the minus strand of CAJGYO010000004.1, from coordinate 63,737,354 downwards.
ACTGAAGATGAGCAATTATACATTAGGTTGTATAAACTTGGTAAGTAAAGTGATTTGAATAGGGCTTAAGTTGGAATATGCAAACTACAGCGAACATGTGCATTCCCCGAGCATCCCTGACATTCGTTCATGTGCATCCATGATATTTTTCTTGCGCATTCATGCAATAGGTGTGCCGGAGGGAGTGACGTTGCTGGAGTTCGAGGGAGCCAACCAGGAGGAGGAACCCGAGGTGCAGGAAGCCGATGAAGCAGTCGCCGCGGAGGAATTGCCCGAGTGCCCTGACCACCAGCCTTCCTCGTTCCTAAAAGGCAAGCCCCGGAGCATATTAAGCCTCCCATGTTTTTACAAATACTTTGAGTACCTTTTATTGTTGATGATGAATTAAGTATAGGAATTGGTTGGAACCAATTGCTGCATTATACATCCTTCCTTGTCCAGATATCGCACTGGAATCCTATTTAAGTTCAGGAACGGGTTAAATGCTTAGCCATGCTTAGTGCGGTAGAAGTCAGGTGATTTCCTATCACCTGCGAGCTTTAGGATGAGGTGGATCACGGTTGGCTATATTTGCTATCGTGGAAAAGAACCATGTGAATAATGAATTAAGACCCGGCGGGGTCTTGTGTAGGTTTGAACATAGTGACTCTGTCTGAGTAGTTTAAGGACCGATACGCTGTACGTCCTCATGTCATGTTGAACGCAGCCTAACACTTAGCTGGCCGGATAAGTCGTTCCGACCGCGAAGCCTAGTAGCTCGACTCAGGCCGGGGACGCGAGCAGTGGCGGCATTCTGAAGGTAGTAAGGATGTGCGGAGAGCCATTGGCATAAGTCCACGGTGGGTTAGAGTCCCGAACAACCTTGGCAGAGTAGTTCTTTGAGAATGTCGATCTGATCAGACTCGCGACTCCTGAATCGTACCAAAGGTGACTTGTTTGCGACTCCGACGGGAGAAGCAGGGTTGGTGTTTAGGAATACCCCTCCAGCTGGATAGGAATCGATTCGAATCGCCGTCTCTCCCGGATAGTGAGAACTTGACTGAGCAGCGGCAACGTAGATTCAATTAATTTAACGATATGGTTAAATGGATGATGATGATAAGGTTGCCACAATGAATACCTGATATGGTTATTAATGTTTGCACCCTAATAAAATGATTGCTTAGTACAGGTGCTAATATAGTTGACAGGTTAATGGCTAAAAAGTCACTGCTAGTCCAGGCTAAGATTTGATCATTATTACTTATGCTTTCCTGCAAAAATAAAGTGTCAGCCAGATCCACTACATTAAGCTATGCATAATCCTTGGTGTCATTTATTTTGGTTTCTGGCGGGTAAGTCTAGCTGAGTACATTCTCGTACTAAGGGTTTATTTCTCTCTTGTTGCAGATGACCTCCTATATCAGGGATTCTGTAAGTATTGTCTCCACCCGGCGGGTGATGAAGACTAGACCATGGGCATGATCTCTATTCTCTTATCTAAATGCTTTTGCGGGCTGTGATCAGCGAACCAGTATGTGTATTTGAACTCGAGTGTGTGAGTTAAACTATTTGCTTCCACATGTTTTACAAGACTTGTTTTGTAATAACGATGACTCTGTGATGATGTAATCTATTTGCGAATGTCTACGAAATGTTGTAACGTACAATATGTTATGTTGAATTACTGTGATCTTGGTTGTATGCAAGTTGGTTTGAAATCCTTCGAGATTTCAGTTGACTACCGGGTTTATATGGGCTCAAGTTCGAGAATTTAATCATTTCGGTGATTGTTTTTGTACTTGTGCTCTTATAAATTGGTCGGTTCTGTGACACTATTGGTGAGCCTCACTTGGCTTAGTTCGAGACCTGCTGGTCAGCCACACTGGTCGGCAGCCATCCTCGAAGGTCGGCACGTTAGTTAAGCTGGTTGGCCAGCTTTTTCAGCGCTTAGACCACCAGTTTAACTGGTCAGCTTTCATTTTCACTACTCGGATCATCAGTCAAGTTGATCGGCTTCATGTCAAACTGCTCGGACTTGATCAAGACGGTGTCACCAAGCGGAAACAAGGCGCTCGGGGACTAGCTGTGGGGGGTCTGACCCTAGGTACCCACAACGATGCACATGGGCTACACCAACAGGGACCGTCTAGCCCACAAGACGAAGCCTTGCAGTGCACGGCACTGTTCGCCGCATGCCGCAACCCTCCTTGATGGCATCTTGGAGATTGCGTAGAATCTTTTAGGATATGCCGAATGTATGCTTCCATGAAAAGTTTATCTCTTACCCGATTTGACCTAGACCTAATTGGCATGTAACCGTACCCCCCGAGCTATATAAGCAGGTAGGGGATCCCCTCAAAAGACACGCAATCATATACGATAGCCCATACAAACCAACGGGACATAGGATTAGGGTATTACATCAAGCTGACAATCTAAACCTATATAAATCTTGTGTCTTGTCACCATCTCGCTCCTAATCTTGCTCACCTCTCTGACAAATCTACCATCATTGGTAGCCGCCTTGGTGGACTGCCGAGCATCTCTAGTCGACAATGATCCATTAGCAAAAGGAGAGGACATGCACAAGGTTGGATTGACTCGAAGTAACTCTTGAGCCATTGGAGAAAAGAGGAGGTGCAGGGCTGGTTCGAAAGTGGGCTAAGATTATGGATTTGAGAATGAGATGGGGGAAGGTGTAGCAAGGATTGGGTTTCATCCATTAGAAAAAGAAAGAAGTATGAGCTACCATGATGGTCTAGGTGAAAGTATGATCCTCAACTGAACTTGAGATTCATTTGTGTGAATGGATGAGAGAGGAGAAAAGATTTGCTCGAAGAATTCTTGGTCACCAAATTGACTGTGAGCTCAAGAAAGAAGCAAAGGAGAGAAAGCGATAACAGGTCAGGCTAATGTTGTGTAGGATGTCGGCAAAAGAGTTGATTAGGGTTTTAGAGACTGGTTTGATGTTGAAATGAAGATGGGGTCAAACCCTAGGCACATTTTTTAAACATTGAAATTCATTTTCCATACATAAATACTATGCAAAGGCATGACATGCAACAAACCATTAAATTATTTAAAAAAAATTAAAAACTCACATTTTCCAATATCTAGAATGTCAACAACTTAAGTTGGGAAAATTTTAGAAAAATGTTAAAAGCATTTCATGTTATTTAGTGTTTTCTAAGTCATAACCGAAAATGGAAATTTTGGGGTGTGACAACACTACCCCCCTTAATAGGAATCATGTCCCGAGATTCATTGAAGCTACACTCATTATAAAGAGCCAAATCACACAACAATACAATAACAAAACAAGCAATCATGCATGAGCACACGAACAGGATAAGGGTCCTTATGAAAGCACACTAACACTCAACTTAGCATGGTTACTAACGTAAAAAGCGCTCAGGGAAAAAACTTCCTATATAGGGTTTAGGATATACAATCTCAAACTCTTCATTCTTAATGTTGGGGCTTCTTATTGGTGTAGAATCTTCAACTTCACATGCATCTTCATGGATCATGGAGAAACGAGGGGCTTCGATAAAAGGTGTTTGTATTTCTCACAAACCACCAAGGAGGGGAGACAAGATCATTTTTTTAGCAAACACAACCTTATAAATGACCATTTCTAACTAGGCTAGGCATCCTATAGTCAACATTGCTCTAATAACATTCTGTCGCACCCGGTTTTCCAAAGAAGACCAAGCGCTAACTATATGTGTGCCCAGGATGTCCACATGACATATATAGCGACAAATATGGATATTATCGAAGGCAATGCTTTATGACATATCGAAACATATTTACAACAAGACTTACATCCATTATATTACAAAGCATAGTGGAAACTAATCTTAATCTTCTCTTTGGGTCTCCATACTCCACAATGATGGTTGAATGGGGGAAGCACTCGCCTAGTACTCATGGGCTCCACAAGAAACTCTTCAGTTGATCCACCATCTGGTACCCATCCGGGATTTTTGTTGATTGTAAAGCAAGTGTGAGGGCACCATACTAAACAGGTATAAAATGAGGGAATGCAAGGCTTAAAAGGCTAGACACGGCTAAACTACGATAAGCAATTTTAGTTGGTCATATTTTATTTATTAAACCTATGTTGCTAGATTATGCTTAAGATCCCAAGGTGAAAGTATAATTAACATCAAGATTAACCATAACCCAAACCATCCATAGAACCATCTATCTCAAAAAGGATCTAGGCCGCTCGTGTCCATGAGCACGGCTAATATATCAGTTTAATAACTCTACAGAGTGTGTACACTTTGACCATGAGTCGTGATACCCATGTGCCCGAGGTGATCAGCCTCTTGACTCAATTCCAAGGTAAGTCAGCAGGGTTCACTATGAAGCCTTTCGAAAGTCCCCCTAACAAGTTAGTAGCCGCTAGGTTTCGGATTGACCAAGCAGATATGGATGCTCTCCTCTGAGAGTGGCACACTTTTGACTCGTAGCCCAGCACACACCATGGCAGGACAAGAGCCATACCCGACTTGACACCCCCCTTTTGCGCCTTTCGGTAACCACTAACAAGCTAGAGAAGTTCAGTTTACTTAGCTAAAGCAAGAGCCACGTAGCCCTCATGGTTGTATGGTAAATCCTGGGTGGCCGCTTTAAGATTTAGTCCTTATGTAGGGCAAACTAGAGCACACCAAAAAGGCCCAATGCTCTAGCCCCCTTCTGTCCATGTTGCTAAAAAGCATCATTTTAGCCATTGATTCCATAAGTCATTAATCAAAATTAACATTATAATATTGGGTGACTGCAAGCTAAGCAAAACTACTCATATGCATAAACCCAGGGTAACAAGGAAGAGGGTACAAAAGTACTAGGTGAAGTCCTTAGTGGTTCATCATATTAGACACATGCATATGAAAGTGATTATAAGGTTATTAGGGAATAAAGGAACTCATGTTACACTTGCCTCAAGTAGTGCTCAAACTTGTCCAACTTTCCTTCTGGATCATCCTTGTATAGCTCCTTCTAATGATACCAACAACCATCACAAGCATCATAGACAAACATAGGAATTGTACATCAATCATTATAAAACAACAATAGGGGTTTTTTAACACGTAGAGAGCTTGTAACTACGATCGTAGAGCGCAAAAACAACTAGGCAAAGCTATGGCTTAAAGGTCATGAAAGATCAAAAATAGAAGTTGAAAGGTTTGATAAATGAAAGGAGTAAAATAGACATGATGTATATGGGCTAACTTGACAGACTAAAGAGAATAAGGATTTATAGATGAAGGGTTAATGATCATAGGATTGTATACAAGATGGATAGGACAGTAGGACATTATGAAGTAAGCATACAAAGATTTAAGAGCTAGATCACATGGGATGACTATGCAAGCTTGATGAGAGGAATCATATACAAGGCAATGGATACGCAAGAGTGAGATGGTATGGTGAGATACTATCAAGAATATATATATTTCTGGTCATAGGACATGAAGACGCAAGAACAATGGTGGTAGTTGGCATAGTTGGAATTTGCCAGCAGCGAGGCGATCATAAATACATGGCGAAAAGTGAAGATGAACCTATAGCTCATTTTCTGAAAACTCCTTTAGGATATGAGGATGATCATTTGGATTTGTGAAGAGGACTTTTTAGGAACATATTTTAACAAGTTGCTGCACTAAAGTGGATACTAGATCAATGAGGGACCCAATTATAGTGAATTGTTCACTAGCTAAACATGCTAGTGCGGCGGGTAGCAGTGATTGTAACCTCCAAAAGATATATCTATGTTGAACTTATGGGACATATATTTGGTTGAATTGTGTGCGACTACCATACACAAAGTCATGACAAAGGGATCAGTGATTTGAGCAGTGGTTTGGTGGGGATCATGGCAAGACATCGGTGCACCCAGGATGTGCACAACAGTGGACAACAGGGGATAGGATCACTAATAGCATGGTCTTATCAGCACAAATCAACAATCCATGTTGTGGGGTCATTGTGGAATGTAAGAGGTTTGTTCTTGCAAAAGGGAATGGTGTTTTGATCATAGATAGGTTGAGGAACGCTATTACAAAACATATCATCACTGCTGCTAGACCAGCAGGGGCAGCAAGCGCGGAAACATTAATATCTCTGATGGTGCAGATTCTATGGTGATCCATATTTTTGTGGACATATGCAGGGATATTATACACATTGTGGTTGAAGGGCATGACCACTGGAGTGATGAAACAACAGGAATGTGCATGCCAACCAGCAGCAGTGTGGCAATGAGGCTGTAGAAGCAGCAAGCGCGATGGCATCAACAACTTTGGCATTGTGGCTCCTCTGGCCAAACCATCTTGCAGAGACATGTGGAAGCATACGGTGGATATGTTGGATGAAGGGTCTGGTGGTTTGGGCAGTGGAGTAGCGGGGAACTCCAATGCCATGCAGAGGGGTGCAACAGCCAGGGCAGCAGAGCTGGGAACGCGGAGACGATGATATCTCCAGAATCTGAACTCCTATGTCCAAGGCATTTTACAGAGTTGTGTGCAAGGATGATATCTACACTGTGGTAAAAGGGTTTGATTATTTGGATTGTGGATTAGAGGGGAACCCAATCGCATGACTGGACAATTTGGCTGCTGGCCTGGCAGGAGCAGCGAGCACGGCAACCTCAATATCTCCAACGTAGAAGATCGTATGGCCGATCCATCTTGCAAGGAGATGTGCAGCTGTGTGATACACATCGTGGTCAAAGGACTTGATCACTATAGTGGCAAATCATTGGGAACGCTCGTGCCAATGAGCTGCAGTGCGGCTGCGGGGAAGCAGGGACAGCGAGCACAAAAAGAATGATATCTCTTTTCATCTTGGATCCTATGGCCATGAAATTTCTTAGAGGCGTGTGCAAGTATATAAATTATGTTCTAGCCAAAGGATACACCACAGGATTCAAAGGATCAATGGGGAACACGGACGCTGACCGGCAGCAGCACACGCTGTCCAAAAAGGACAACAACATGATTGCGGGGAAACTTCGCCAGAATTGATCAAAATTGAATGAGTACATGGTTTGCTGCAAGGACTCTAAAAACATCATGGAGTATATTACAAGGGTTCTTACTTCAGGTGTTTGGGATGGTCGAAGGTGACCCAACGCTGACCAATAGCGATCGACATTGACAGCGAGCGGCTAGACTTCCAACGGCTGATGGGGCTGTGGTTGCCAGCTTGGGAGGAAGACAAGGCACGCTGCGGTGGCATCCATGCCATGCTGCAGTACTGTAGCATAACCATGGAGTGATGGGGATGACGTGATTGCAAGGAACATAGGTGACAGCTCATGTACTCCGCATCTGGGAAATGACGGCAGCAAGGAATCAATTGGGTGACATCCTATGATACATGAGGAGATCAAGAGAGGGATGAGGAGCAGGATATGAAACACACACAGAGAGGGAAGGGGAGGATCGGCTTACTGTACAACAGAGGAGATCGGTGGCCTTCATACAAATCATGTTCTGCTGCTTGGGATGAAGATTGTAGTGGCAAAACAGAATCATGGCTGCAGGAGCTCTCTATTTTGGTGGAGAAAGAGGAGAGGGAGGTATATGGGATGGAGTGGGCATCCATGGGGAAGAGAGGAAAAATGGAGAGGAGGCGTCCAACTGGTTGTGCGTGAGGGAGAGAGAGAGAGAGAGGGAGGAGGAGATATTGCTGCAGTTTTCTGCATGGATGCATACAAATGAAGAGAAACAAAACTGATGGAGTAAAATGGGTTCTATCAAGAGAGGATTGAAGGGAGGTGTGTGACCAAAGGAATTAAGGGATGAGGAATTTGATGCTGCTTTTTTTGCATGAGAGGAGGAGGAAGATGCGCCATAGGGAAGAGATGTGCTGCTGTTTTGTGCATGCAATTGAAGAGGAGGCAAGTGGAGTAGGTGATTAAGGAGGAGTATTATGTATTGTTATTATTTTTGCATGAGGGAGGGATGAGTGGTCACCATGGAGAAGAGATGCGCTGCTATTTTAACTTCTTCATGCATGCAATTGAAAGGAAAAGAGAACCAATGAAGAGTAAAGGAGCATTATTGGGAGGGGTGGGTCTAGGAAATTAAAAGAAGGAATTGTTGCATCTATTTTGCATGAGTAGAGAGGCGTGGTGCAGCTTAATGAAGTCGCCGGCCATGAGGAGGGTTATTCCTTTCCATGCAATTCAATAGAGTTGAGAAGGGAACATTAGGGAGGAGTTGTGATGAAGTAAAGAAGGGAAATTAGCATAGGAATAATGGGATGTGATGATATTCTTGTATGGGGAAAAGAGAAGGCGACACTAGTGTTGAATAGGAGAGGGGGGCTGCAACTTTTCCTTTTCCATGTGAAAAAGAGGTGGAGGGTCGGTGGAAGGGAGGAGATGGTGTGGGAGAGAGGAGAGAAGTGGTTTGGGCTAGTTTGGACTTGGCCCCAAAGCAAGAGAAAGGGTTCATGATCCATTAGCAAAAGGAGAGGACATGCACAAGGTTGGATTGACCTAAAATAACTCTTGAGCCATTGGAGAAAACAGGAGGTGTGGGGCTGGTTCGAAAGTGGGCTAAGATTATGGATTTGGGCATGAGACGGGAGAAGGTGCAGCAAGGATTGGGTTTGGTCCATTAGCAAAAGAAAGAAGAAGTATGGGCTGCCATGATGGTCTAGGTGAAAGTATGGTCTTCAACTAAACTTGAGATTCATTTGTGTGAATGGATGAGATAGGAGAAAAGATTGGCCCGAAGAATTCATGGTCACCAAATTGGCTGTGAGCTCAAGAAAGAAGCAAAGGAGAGAAAGCGATAATAGGTCAGGCTAAGGTTGTGTAGGATGTTGGAAAAAGACTTGATTAGGGTTTTAGAGATTGGTTTGATGTTGAAATGAAGATGGGATCAAACCCTAGGTGCATTTTTTAAACATTGAAATTCATTTTCCATACATAAACACTATGCAAAGGCATGACATGCAACAAACCATTAAATTATTTTAAAAAAAAAATTAAAAACTCACATTTTCCAATATCTAGAATGTCAAAAACTTAATAAAGTTGGAAAAATTTTAGAAAAATGATAAACCCATTTAATGTCATTTATTGTATTCTAAGTAACAACCCAAAATGAAAATTTTGGGGTGTGACAGCGTGAGGCAACCCTTACTCGGGCATGGGTATGGTGGTTAGTCCCGATCTCCATGTGGATACAATTGTACACCTCTGCAGATTTTGAAAACCTAAAGTCCCACGGGATAGAACCCTTTGATTGTTCTTACTTTCTATACCCGTGGTTGTGTTAATGACAAAACTTGATGACGATATGATTTATGAATAGTCGATCACTGTACTTCTATCATGAACCTTGTAATGACCCAAGTTCTATTATACCATAGGCTCTCACCTTTTGGCCACCCGAGTACTACCAATCGAGCTCCATAGCAGCTCCTAACAACTCCAACCAAAGGACGTATCGTCTCAATCATCAACTACTCAACAACGCCTCAAGTCGACCCCTGGTCAACTGGAGTTAACCGAATGACCAACAAAGAAGAACATCACTCGAAGAACCCAACTTCTGACATTGTGATCATCAAGGATAACCAAGGCGGTTAAAGACCTCAACATGGCCTTAAGATTGAAGAGATCAGTTTCCCAAACTTGGAATCAACTGAGCAGTAACCTACCAAACAGTCTGCCACAACGACCAAATCATTCGACAGGAATGCAGAAACTACAGAAGGAGTGAGAAATGAGCTGTCATCCATTAGCACGCAATGGCCCACATGTCAGCATGAATTGGAAACATATCTCAGTAGTTGATCCTTAGCTCCACTCACTCTCCCACTCTCCCCATTTCCCTCATTCCTCTCTCTCTAGAATGGAGGGCAAGAAGGAGAAAGCAAGAACTAGAGTGAGAAAGTGGAAGGGATGGAGAAGAGAAGATGGATCCAGCTTATCAAGGATAGCAAGAGTGACTATGGATCAAGATCATGGACTTCAACCATATCTCATCCCATGGTTAGCTCAAGAGCTCTCTCTTTTCACCATCTTGAGATCAATCCCCAAACCCTAACCCAAGTCTCTTCTCTTGCATGAATGGATCATGGGGATTGCCAGGTGGGAGACACTTCAATGATGAGAATCAAGTATGTTGCAGCCCAATCTCTACTCATTATCGGAATTTCTCTTGGACTAGTGAGCCTTTAGTTGTGCTAGCTAACCGAAGCCATAACCCTAAGTATCCTAAGCCTAGCAAGTCACCCAAGCTATACTAGAGATGTCTTGCACATGCATGGAGGCCATCACTAAAGATCTAGGAATGAATCCCCAAGCTTTCACCCAAGAACCTAAGAGCATAGGTTCTGTCGCCTGATTTACGGAGTGTCCATCAGTTCGACGGAGTGTCCGATGAATTATAGGAGTTCATAACCAAAGAAACTGAGGGTCATTTGTTCTTACTAGAGCATCCATCAAAAATTTGGACCATCCGATGTTAGTAGTGAACCCTAGAAAATGGCTAACTCCCAAACCCATCGGAGTCTCTGTGATTCCCACAGAGCGTCCGCCGATCAGTATAGAACTAAACCTAAGGCAACCCACCTCGACACCTGACATAGCGGAGTGTCCATTAGTAGAACAGAGTGTCCATCATACTCAGAGAGTGTGAGGTTGGTTAGCGAGTGTACACTAAAGGTCACCACCATTAGTTCATACCCCATGACCAGTAAAGCAATACTAGGGTCATAGTAGATGCCTCATCCTAAGTCCCAAGTAGAGCTCCCAGTTTCCTTGTCTATCATGCGATCATCTCCAATCATTGAATCCTTTCCTTTCAGGCTTGGTTGTCCCATATCATGAGAATCGTGTGCAAGTTGCCACCACTAGCCTGGAGTCATCAAGACTAGCAACATTAATAGGCAGGCACCCCTCTATTATGAACCCTACTTTGGATACTTATCAAGTCGCATTATGAGTTATGCATTGCATGTAGAGTTGGATAATAAAGTCTTTCACATAACACTTAGAGTAACTCTTTAATCTGTTAGAAGCCTCTCATCTAAACAATGGGAATGGGAACGCTTAATGCTTATTGCTTAGTTGATTGGGCAATGGTAGAAGTCGAGCATGAGAAGGGAACTCATACTCATGCATGTAGGATGCTATACCTAGATAATTAATTACTAAAACCAATGAGGGTTCAACTTGACTTACCTAACTAATCTGGCTAAGGAATAATATCATGTTCCTAATATGATAATCTTGATGACAACTTGGATATCTTGCTCATGCGAGGGGTAGGTCTGTAATAGAACCATCCAATTTATAAGAGTACAAGTACAATAGCAACCACTGAGGCAGTCAACCATCACACTTGAGCCCATATAAATCTAGTAGTCCATCGAGTATCACGAAGGATCTCAAATCAACCAACATACAAGCCAAGATCGTACATGATTCAACATACAAGCCACATGTTACACAAGTTCACAAATAGTTTGTCATACATCGGAGTTCCAACATAGTTATTATAACATCAGTTTAGCAATAGCGGAAGCAACATAGTTTAGAACGACATCAACAGTAGTTTAGATACATAGCCAGTTTTCATAGTCATCTCCAACAAAGGCACAAGGGTGAGATGATATATAGAATGATCATGCCCATGGTCCTATTCCTCATCCACTGTAGGAGCAAAGCAGTGCTTACAGTAGCCGTGGTACATCACGTTATCTGCAACAATAGGGAAATAAACCCTGAGTACGAGAAGGTACTCAGCTAGACTTACCCATCATAAACCAAAAATAAGAGACACCAAGGATCATACAAGGCTTATAAGTGGAGCTGGTTGACTTCCTTTGCCTACAAGCCAATATTTATCTAGTATCTTTTAACTTTAGAATAACAAGTTTATTATTCTGGTCCCATTCTAGATTAGCATCTATCCTATGCCAAACATGTTGTGTACCATTAAATGATCACAATAGTAACCATATCAAGTTGAGTATTTTCATAATCCACATAACCAACATTTTCATCAATTACTACGATGAAGGAGCTCATGTCAGGTTCTCACTATCCGGGAGAGACGGCGATTTGAATCGATTCCTACCTAGCTGGGGAATTATTCCTAACACACACCCATCCTTCCCCTATTAGGGTCGCATCGGGTCACCTTTGGTACAACTCAGGTTCAAATCACGGGTAAGACCAGCGCCGCACCCTCAAAGATACTACCAATCTGCCAGGAGGATCGGGACTCAAACCCGCCCTTGGACTCACACCATTGGCTCTCCGCACATCCTTACTGCCTCTAGGGTGTGCACTTTAACTGCTCATTTCCCCGGCTTGTAGTTGAGCTACTCGGCTTCACGGTCGAAATGACTTATCCGGCCAACTATGTGAGAGGCATGCGTTCAACGTGACAAGAGGGCCTCCAACGGCCGGTCCTTAAATGACACAGATGGAATCACTATAAGTCACCACACCTAACATATAAGATTCCATCCGGTCTCCAATTGTTCAATGTCACCAGGTTATGTTCCACGATAGCACAATATAGCCAACCGTGATCAAGTCACCACCTATAACTCGTAGGTGACAGGAAATCACCCGACTTCTACCGGTCTAAGCATCGCTAAGCATAAGGTCGATCCTGGACCTACATAGGAATCAAGATAGATATTTCTAGACAAGGAAAGTATATGCAGCAAGTGGTTCTAATCAACTCTTATAACCTAATGCATCAAACATAAAGGACTCAAGTAATATTTTGTAAAACATGGGAGACTTAGAATGCTCCGGGGCTTGCCTTTCACAAATGTGGCCGGCTGGTGGTTAGGGCACTCTAGGAGATGATCAACTTCAGCCTTGCCTTCACCTGGAGCTTCTTGGTGCTGAGCTTCCTAGTTCTCCTCTTGTGGATCGGCTTTGAGTTCCACAAACGTGATTTCTTCCGCTACACCTATTGCATGCATATGCATAAAGTAAGCATCATAGATGCATAAGAAGAATTGTGAAAGATATGACATGAGAACATACATGATTCTATGCTGATGATTATATAAAGTTACTTAGATGATAACCAAGTTGAATTCTTATTTACTGAGTAGGTGCATATCTCTTCTCTAGAAATTTCAAGAATCCACACTAAGTCCATTTCTGGACCACAACACAACAGCTACAAGTTTTGATCAAAACTGGTGTTTTACTCAACCAAATGCTGTGACCTAGGACTTTCTGGAAAGCTTACAAAATTTCCTACAACTTTAATTTAATCACCAAAAGCTGATTCAACATCTATCCTAGTCAAAATAGGTAAACCTCCTAGGTCTATTCAGAAATTCTAGAGAGTAAGCATTTCGGGAGACCAAGTTTTAACAGCCATAACTCATAAACCATTTAGCCTATTGCCCTGAAACTTTTGACACAAGCTAGATAAAGAAGTTCTCTAAAACTTTGTTATTAACTATTTTTACAACAAATCTCATCTTGCCACTGCAATTTACCAAGTGACAGAATCTATGCAAAACAACCTCTATGATGGAATTATAGAGCAATAATATTTTCACTGCATATAAGCATTCAACATTGGACATCATCAATTGCACCAATAGTTTGTAGACCTCAAATATACTCTAGAAAACATAATGGTCAAACCCAATTTATTTATTTAAATGCCTTTATTAATTTACTTAGATAATTAGGTGAAATAACAAACATATATCAATTGTGCATAGTAATTTCGTAGAAAATTATAGTAGCTTCCAAGTGCTCCCAATAAGCTACTATATAAATTTCATACCATTTGAACATGTATAACATCCTCTACAAAAATGACAAGCTAGCAAGGTTTATTTTAATGAAAATAGTTACCCCTATAGAAAAGTGTCAAGCAATAGATTTTATATTTTTCTTGGCTTCATCCTAGTACCATAACACTATACAAAATTTTGAGTGGCAATATGTTATTTATTTTTATCCTTACGAATTTCCTCAAAAACACCATTTATTAAAAGATAAATAGAAAGACCCTACTCCAATCAAGTTTACTACAAGTTATGCATTTTTCAAGATAGAAACCATTTAAAAAGCATTTATCTAGCTACATTTTATTCACCTTGAAAAATACCAAAAATAGTGCATTTCATATTTTTATAAAATACTACACCTCATGAGGAATCCAACAAAATTTGGTTCACCAAAATTGGACACTCGTAGCTTGAGATATGAATTTTTGAAACAAGCATTCAAATCTAAAAACATAAATCAAAAATTCAAATCATCTCAGACTAACAGCTGGGGCCCAAAGTCAGTGGGACCCGCACGTCAGACACACAGAAGTAGAGCATGGTGGTTGACCGGTGAGAGTTCACTGTCGGTGAGGTTTCCGACGGTAGCATCTACACCGCTACACTCTACACGTCGAATCGCGTCGGTAGGTGTGCTCGGTTTGCCTGGAAGCTCACCGGAAGTAGCTCGCCGATGGTAATGGCGGACGACGTTGGTTGCATGGTGGTACACCGGCATCCTTCGGCCACCATATGCTCAGGTGAGGCACTCTACAGCTTTGCGGTAACCTATCGGAGCTAACCTAGGTGGCTAGGGTTCCGGTGATGTGACAGCGAGCTTGGTCCACATGCGTGGTCGCGCGGCGGCACACGGTGCATGGCGGTGCTCTCATCGTCCTGGCGAGATGGCAGCGGGAGAGAGGTCTCCATCATGCCATTAACTAGACCTACAGTTACACTACCAAAGATGCAAGAGGATGGAGGGATATGGTCGACTAGCTCGATGGTGATGAGCTCGAGTGCCACGATAGCAATGGCGATTGCACGCAGAGCGGCGACTAGTTCCGACACCGACACATGGTGGCGTCATCTCTAGATTCGGCCTAAGCTACAAGACTCTAATGGGGTGCTAGACCAAAGGAGATGGAGGCGTGCGGGGCAATGGAATGTCTAGGCCACGGTGAGCCATGAGGTTGGTGGCACTCTGGTGATGGCACCGTGGCAGCGAAGCGAAATGCGCCCTTACCCTGGCTCAGCAAGTGGGGCAAATGGGTCAGGGTGGAAGAGGTGACAATGGCGGAGCTGCTAGCGAGCTAGATTGGATGGTGGTGCAGCGATGGTGGCGAGCAGACACAGCGGAGCAACGGTGATGGCGCGGCGGTGCGGTGCTTCACTTTGCTCAAGCGTGGGCAAGAGAAGAGTACGGTGCGAGAGTGAAATGATCGAGCAGCAAAGGCACATGACTAAACCCTCTGTGCTGGCATGACCGGCTGGGCCGGCGCCAGCGTACGGCCACCACATGGCATGCCTAGCCTGCCCCCAGTCGGCCACTGTCAGCGACGTCGAAGCGGCATCAGGTTCGAATGAACATGACTGACAGAGCTACTTCACGTGATCATAACTCCTAAACCGTTCATCCTTTGCAAAAACTTCTTTAACAAGAATCGTAGAGCTCCATGAGATCTACAACTTTGATTAAATGAGTTTAGTCTAGATCGATCTAGTTTATAAACTACAACACGTCAAACATAGTTTCATTAAAATAGTAAACCACCTCAAGACTTAGAAAAATTTCCAAGTCGAAAACAGTAATTCTATTGCTACTTGTGGACTGTTTTTGAGCATGCTATGCACCGAATTAGGTCTTGACCCAAAAATAAAAGTTGTTACTCTAGACAAGTACTACAACTTTGCTTGAGGGTGCATTGCCATGCAAACAATCTATGATATAGTTCAACATAGGTCAAACATGCAACTTGAAAATGATAACTTACACTATAACCATGACTTAGTAGCCAAATGGGTCCAAGTCATGAATACCAAAGTTGTTCGATATGACATTCTAAGCATGTTAAAAGTACTCCTAGGGTCCCACACACATTTTATACATTGGTTACATGTAAACCCTAGCATATGTAAAGCATTTAGTGACAAACACATGTGATATAAGCAATCATAGAGATAATATTTGAGATGCTCATGCTCATGAATGATCAATGATGCTTGTGCTCATGCAATGCCAATTCCAAAAGCATGCTTAACACCTAGGGTGTTACAAGGTCATCATGAGTGGGATCTTAGATGACATATCTTGTGGAGCAGTAAGGACTATGTATTGGGATACGTAAGCCTGAGTAACCACCCGTACAGACCACATATCATGGATGGGGTTGACAAGCCAAGTAACAAGTTGCGACCTATTTATCCGTGAAACTAGCAAGGGGGTGGCGTCAGTCAGGAATGTCCAGGACATTGATCGGGAACCTAGTCAAACCTTTCATGTGACACTCAGGCCAGATTAGGGAAAGGTTGGAGAACATGAGGCAACCCTTACTACCAGGCCCGATGTATGGTGGTTAGTCCTCTTTCTCCATGTGGGTATAGTTGTACACCTCTACAGAGTCTTGAAAGCCTGGAGTCCTTCGGGGCAGAACTATTCAGTTGTTATTTCTTACTATAGCCATGGTAGCATGAATAATGGATTATGAGCACTTTGTTATAATGATAAGTACTATAATTCTAATGTTGAGCATAGCACTTCATACTCTTAAAGAACATCATCGCTTTCCACACTTACACAAATGCCTGATAATTACCCTATGCATCCACCAAATACTATATGTTGGAATTAAGTCCTACGAACACTCAATGTACTCACGATGCAGCCGTTAAGTTATTTTGCAAGCTATCTCCCCGGTGAATGCAAAGGATAGCAGACCTTGGAACGGGCGTTCTCCAAGATGAGTTGCATGTAACTCGATGGGTAGACGAGCGACATGTGCGACAACCTAGTGTAGGGATAGATTTGTTCAGAGCATGAGCTTCAATAATAATCTTATTCTATCAAATCCTATTTTGTTTTCAACAATGTTTCAGGAACAAGCGTGAGACTGGAGTGTGTATGTGATTGAATTGTCCGGTATGCATTGTATTGGGTATGTGTGTGTAACTCAGCGCAAAGATCCTGAAGAGGAGTTGCTACATGCGCTCTTGGGGGCCTCGAAGTTGTTAATTCGACAACCCCCGTCGGCTTCGATGTCGGTCCATGATAGGGCGGGCCCCGTGGTGTGACAAACCTTGTTGCTATGTAAATTAATTATGAATTATGAGCATGTCAATTAATAAACGCCATTGCTTTTTCTGCAAATGTACAAATGCCTGATAACACCCTTGCATCCACCAAATATTCATATGTTGGAATTAAGTCCTGCGAGTATGAAATGAACTCGCGGTGCTGCCATTAAGTTGTTTGCAGGTAATGCCGATTTGGTCGAATTGAGCCAATGCTCTTCTTCACCACTACATAGTAGGCCTTGGAGTGGGCAACTCCAAGTGGCTACAGGTTAACTCCAATATTCATGTATGAGCGATCTTGAGATGTCAACCTTAGTTGGGATTAAACTATATTCTGAACACTTATAATTTGATATGAGTTATTGAGAAAGATTTCTGAATCCTTAATTTTCATTGTATTATGGTTCATTGTTGACAGAATATCGTCCACAGTCCATCGAGGGGTGTGCCCACTATTGACGGTCGTTAACAACCATCATAAACCGTCAATATAACTTGAAGAATACATGAAAATAATCACCAACAAAGGTTTAGGGGTCTAAACTAACAAATTCCACAAGTTTTGGTGAATCTATATTTTTTGTAGGATTTATCCAGAAAACCATCAAGGTGGACCTTTGTGTCAGAATTAATCACGCTTAATCACGGCGTAAATAACTCCAGAAGGTTCTAGAGGACACCACACCGAAGAAGACCATGAGAGGCTTCCAGGTGGGGCCAGTCGACCCCACCTGCAGGCAGCCGGCCAGCCTACTAGGTGAATCGGTCAGCCTCCCACCTATAGGCCGGCTAGTTTACTAGGTTCACCGGTCAGCCTCTCCTTCGTATGACGGTTCTCCACTACCTTAAAGTTCACATCTATGTCGTTTATTCAAGTCGGTTTGATCCGAGGGTCCAGAATTGATGTTACCCCCTATATATACAGCCCTCTACCCCCCCGTCCCTGAAGCTATCCTAAAACCCTAATTCATATCTCTCATTCAGATCAACACACACCAGGAGGATTAGGTCTAGAGCTCTTCAATGTAGTAGATTAGTAGCTTAGGAGTGAGGGTCGAGTTGGGCTCATGCTCAAGTTATGGATCTAGTTTTGGAGGCCTGGCAAAGCCTTGTATCTTCACTTCTATGTCTTGTAAGACTTATTATCAATTTATCATATTCCTATCTACATGGCTATACTTACTTTGAATATATATCTTGCTTAGTTGAGCTTATCTTTACTTTTGTGTGCTGGTTCATAGAGCGCTTAGCTTGCTTGTTTATCGATTGGGCTATGTAGCCTAGCCTCGTGTAAGCATGGTGCTTATACGATGCTCTGCCTATGAGTATACCCCGTTCTCTGGTTGTGTGGTAGCAGCGGGAGGCGACAACCCCATCTATCCATTGTAGTCCACGCCGAATTAAATAGGTTCTTAAATTGTAGGACCGTAGTCACGTCAGTAGAGTTATCTATTGTGGGTGCTCTACCATCTAAGCGGTGTCCCAAAGTGCACAAGTGTAGAGTTAGTTTTAGCTATAGGTCGATGTATATATACATTGACCATGTAGTGAGAATGTCACAGGAATCTACCTCACCCATTGTTTTCCTGAGTTGACTAGTTTACATTATCTTATAGATTCATCCCCTGAGTGTCATTAAGCGTTACTCCTATCATTACATTTATCCTATGCTCTAGCTATGTTGGTATGTTAATAGATACTCCTTTGTTACCCAATAAATCTTTGCTCCATTGTTTCCCTGTGGTAAAATATAAATAATGATATCTGCAATACTCCCGGTAAAATGCTATAATGGTATTCTGTGCGCTTGCGGAATCCTTCATAATCTATTTGCGTTAATAAATACCAACAAGCATTTTTGGCGCCGTTGCCAGAGAAACAGTTGGCGTAAAGATTTAGATCATTAACATACCACTAGCTTTAGTAGGATTACCCATGTTCTGTTGAATTCTGGAATAAGAGAGGACAGCAGACGCCGTTTCGACCTTCCGACAAGCTTCTACAAGAAAAGAAGAAACATTGAAAAACCCTAGGGTGCCTGAGCATTCAAGATCCATCAACACTAGAACCATGTAATCTCATAGGTTTGTATAGACATATATATATTCTCTAACCAGGTGTAGATTGGAGAAAAAGGTCGTCGTCACAACAATTCAAGTCACATCTCAAGTGACGAATACAGATGCTGCATTACTCACAAATTCCATCATGTGAGCCATGGTAAGTATGATTAAGAAAGATGAGATAGTCTTGCTCATGGACTTAAAATTTAATGACTAGTTATCTTTTAAACTTTTTGTGTTCCATTGCATGTTTACTTTGAATAATCCATGCATCGACTCTGATTAGTTTAAATTTTCCCATATCAAATCCACAACATGTTTAGTTTCGTTCATATATCCATCCCACTTGCATCTTTATTAAATAAAGAGAAAAAAAAATATGGACACATGAATGTCCAAGTATTAAAAAAAAGAAAAATAATGTGAGCACATGAAGGTTCATGCTTGGTAAAAAAATCTCTCACCATGAGCATGCTCTTTCATCTCTATTCGAATAAATCTCTATAATGCTTTCATGCTACCTTTGTTTGCTATAGTATGCTTAAGGTTTTGAAGTATCCTCATACACCTTTTAAATTAGTCATGGTACTTAGTTTAAATTGTTTTCTTAAATCAAATTAGACAAGGTGTTTAGTTTGATTTTTGCACTAAGAGGTGTGTTGATCTTACTTCCAAAGGCTTTTTAAATTAAGCATGGTGCTTAGGTCAAAATGCCTTCCTAAATCAAATTAAACGTGGTGTCTAGGTTGATTTTTGAGCCGATAGTATGTTTTAGTAGATACTGTATATTTTTGTTGGATTGACCCCTGCAAGGAACTTTCAAATTCAATCTAGGTAATTCAAGAGATGAATTCACATCAGAGATGAATCAAGGCAAGTGATGAACTCCAATAACTTTGCACAAAGAAGATCGAGCTCATTCTTCATGGAAGGAAGAACTGTGAGTATCAAGGTTTATTCACTTATCTTTTGTTGCAAGTTATCTTTGCCTTGAACCATGCTAGAATGTATCAAACACATAAAACATGATAAACAAAATCTATGCTAAACAATTATAAAACCATCCTTCCATTAGCACAGAGAAAAAAATGGACAACAAAACCCATGTTTCAAATTTGTTATATTCCCTCAGGTATGTGTCCAATAACATTTTGTAGGAGGAATCAATAGAAGCAATGCGTGTTCATGGTTTGGTATGAACCTACAAACCCAAACCAAACTGCCACTTCAGTAATTGAACAAAAAGAAAGAAGACGAGTGCCAAAAAAAGCACTCACGCATAGGAAGTGGACAGAAAAATCGACGGGCTATGAGTAACATCGAAGACAACTTAGCTTTGAGCCTTCCCAAGACTCAAGCTAGGATGTTGATGAGAAGCAAGGATGCAACTCATCTTTTATTAGCCAGAATATGCCTGCTTCCATCATCTTCATAGACACCAATTTACACGTCGACAATGAGGACTAGGATAATGAATGCCACTACCTCATGACATGCATCCTCATATCAACAGACGTCAGTAATCAAGGGTGGTCTGCGGACGGTGCCTCGTGGAATCATGAACAACCATGGGCACAAGAAGACATCCCTAAGTCATTGCGGATGAAGCTTCTATGCGAGTACCAATGAGGTTCCTTCCTTGACCATCAAGACAGCTGGCATATCACTAGCAAACAAAGAAGAATAACTATCTGCCATGCCGCCAGAAGATAAAGACAATCAAGGAGGAACTTCAGTTACATCTCCAATGAACATCAATTCATCAACCAAGAATCAACAAAAATCAACAAAGGTTGATAGAAGAAGAGCATGCAATTGTCTGTATCCTCATCTCCAGGATCGAAGCTTAATACAAGGAAAAGGTCCTGCTCAATAGACTACGAGCTCTCGCCAACAGGTAAATCAGATAAGTCTCCTTCAGGTATGTTTGTCACTAATCATTTCAATAAAATGAAGGAAAACACAAGATATATCCAACCAAGCATTATGCAACATAAAATCACATTCACAGGAGAATTCTATCATCCAAACGTGATTCTACATTTTGCAAAATTCAAGTATGGGGGATGGAGTTCTTCAAAACATCTCATGCCATGTTGCTAGTTTATCTTGGTCATCCCTACCTTTATGATGAGCTCAGCATGTTTAATCACTAACAAGTAAAAAATTTAAATAATCATGCTCCTTTGGTTGACCATACATATTCTTGTTTCTACTTGAATAAATCTCATGAGTCTTTCAAGCTTCCTTGTTCAGTTATAAGTATGCTTTGGAATACTATTCCAACATAATCATTAGATCAAAACATACTAGTATTCAATTGTACATATGGACTAACCCTTGCAGGAAAATATTCAAATTTTGTTGGGAATGTTACGAGATCATTTGTAGAAACAAATCAAGGTTTGAGGTATTCTTCAAAACAATCTCACACATCTTTGCCTTAACCTTGTTGAAAATTTGAAGTAGTGGTGAACAATAAGGCACATTATTTAAAACATGGGATAAAGATTTTATGCTAACTGAAATGTTAAATCCAACTCTTTTTTAGCATAGAGGATGACCTTTAGCTATATGACAACACTATCCTTGCTTTGAATCATTTGTATATTCCTTTGGGTATGTGTTGTCCACTAATCTTTTCTAGAGAAGAAACAATGAGTAGAGCAGAAGGTCCAAACAGAATGCCAAGATCCACAAAAGAAAGGAAAAAATGATGGCATGATAAAAGGATGAGAAAGAAGGAGTGCGACAAAGGAGACAAGATGCTCATGAATAGCTCAAGCAAGGAAGGCTTCAAGCAAGAAGAAAATACGACCACAAGTCATCTACCCTTCGTCACATGGTGTCATCACGCTCTAATGATGAAGGTAACATCTTAAGATAACTGGTCATTATTTAAAAAAAGCTATCCCTTGATTCCGGTATGCATAGAAATAAAGAGTCAAACATGTTTAAGTTAAAACTTTGATTGATTCGACCTGATTAACTCAACATGTCTTGTTCTTCAAGTTTGTGCACCACTTTCATGGTCTCAATCTTAATCAAATGAGCTAAAATGCTACATATCTTATCCTTGGAAGATAGTCATAGTCATGTAAAGTTTGATATATTATGTAAAGATGGACAATGCTTCCATAGGTTAAGCAATTCAACACTTTTTGACAAATATATTCAAAATGCCACATTCATACTCATCGTTTCAATCTTATCACCCATGTTGTAAGAATGAAAAATGCACATAACATCAATGTTTTCATGATTCAATATGCCTAAGATTAGAGAAGAATAAATAAAGTTTTGGTTCTGTTGGTGTTTTTCCACTAACAGAGCCCATGCACTTGATATCTACCTTGTCTTTATGAGCATAACACACTTCGAGCAAAGTGTAGGGGAGTCAATCCCCTAAATTCTGCAAGTGAAAGTTCTGAATCAGTAATAATGGTGCACACAAGATGTCACCAGCTTCTACTACTGATGATTGATTTCGATACCTTGAACAAGGAGGAAGAACAAGTCAAGAAGGATGAACATGTCAAACCAAAATCAAATTCAAAACCAAGACAGGTTTAGCAGAACAAGGTGGCACCACCATTGGAAGCGCCACTATGGGAGGCACCACCACAAGAATCCTCACCGTCAAGAGCGAACCGAGGTACTCAATCAATGAACTTCGCAAGGAGGAGTCCCGTTCGAAGGACTTAAAACAACCCCTCACCGAAAGGTAACTCGGTAGTTATCCATGTTTATTGCATTTAGTATTCATGTCTTGCATCTAAAAAATGATAAAAATAATTCTTGTATAATCATATAAATTAGATACATAACTTCTAAACTTTAGCATGCTTAAATTCTGTAATATATTTAGAAAAAAACTTGTATGCATGGCATATATAAAAAGAAAATAAAAAGTTGTAACTCTGCATAATAATTTTAACTTAGTATCACTCTAAAGTTTTGCATTAAGAAAATTTTAAAGCCCCATATGAGCAGCATTGTGGCGTGTAACAACCCATATGAATGTTCATTGTGGTGGCAATAAAACAAAATAAAATAAATCATAAAACTTATAAAACAAAATAAGTCAAAAGCCAGCTTGGGGGAGATACATCCCCATGAAGAGCTAGCTTGGGGGAGAAGCTCTCCCATGTATACAGGTAAGTATTATTTCCCCTTTTTGTCTTAGTTTTAGTTTTCTTTAGTTAAAAAATGATGAATGAAAAACAAAATAAAAATTTATGTTTGTATTTATAGTAATAATATGTGATCTAGTAAAATTGAAAACAAAATAAAAGGTGTGTCTAGTTTGATTTAATTTATTTTTAAGAGCTGAATAAAATAAAGAGGACTCAGAATAATCTCTTAAATGGAAATGATGAATAGGTGCTCTGTTGTAATTCCTTTCAAGTATTGAGTTTTCAGCCTTGAACTCTCCCGAGTTTTGGATAAGACCGTTTTGATATAAGGATTTACTCTGAACTTGAAACTCGTGGGTAGCATATGCTTGATCTAAGTCTAGGTAATTGACGAATATGATATGAGAAGGTATGAACTATTGTTTATCTTGTTCCAAGTGACACTAAAGTTCTGGAGATTTACTTTTTGAAAAACACAAAAATGCCATATGATGAGTTCCTGTGTGACAAAGCTTGAATTCTCACCAGAGCCATACATGTTATTTAGGCTAGAAAAACTTCCACTATATGCTGCTTGTTTTGCATTGAGTTTTGTCAAGCTTTGTTGAGCCTTATGAGAGGTTTGTCATGCTCTTCAAATCAAGATCACGTACACTCCACCCACATATGCACTACTCCTACACTGGGGGTAGGCATAAAAACATGTCTTCCATCTAGATCCACTCAAAAATGTTTTACTCCTACACTAGCAGCGAACACAAAAACATGCTTGATAGATTTTCCAACCACCAAATAAATGCTCCAAGTTCTTGTTGCTATCTCTCAAAAGTTTTGTTGCGGAAAAGAGGCATGGGCTATGCAATAGTTATTCATAAAAAAAGAAAAGAAAAAAGTTGAAAAAATGGACAAGTGTCCGAGATATTGAAAAACAATGGGTATTTAGATGCCCGCCTGAAAAAATAAGAGAGAGATCAATAAGATAGCCCATGTTCTCTTGCAAAAATGTTTCCAAGTTTCAAAAGAGAGATATGTTTTCAAGGAGCATAGTAGAATTAGGTTAGCCACCATAAATATATATCCACCATACATCCACACACATGCACACCTTGATTTGATTGTCTAACTCAACTCTCTTTGGATCCACAAATACCACATATATTGAGAGACTTGAGAGTGTCATACAATGGAATCTCTGAGTTTTATTTGAAAACTTCTAAAAACCCCAGAACAATGGTGGAACAAAGAACTTGAGACATAGTGCTAGACTCGAGACCCAAGTGAAGGCTAAGAAGCCCCATGGTTGAATGTAATATGGGTAAGTTTGAAAGTCAGAACAGTTTATTCTAATCCAGAGAAGAATTTTTGATTGAACGCATGTGTACTTTTGAGAAGTGAAAGCATTGTAGTAACTTCTAATCTAATACTGAGTTTGGCTTTGTTCAGAGACTAGGAAAGGTTAAGTGTGGGGGAGTTTGTTGACAGTAGTTAATGTTCATCATAAACCATCAATATAACTTATATAAATTCATAAAAAGGATCACCAACATAGGTTTAGGGGTTTAAACTAATAAATTCCACAAGTTTTGGTGAATCTGTGTTTGCAGGAGGATTTACTTAGAAAATCATTAAGGGGGACCTATATGTTAGAATTAATCACGCTTAACCGCAACATAAATAACTACATAAGGTTCTAGAGGACACCACATCAAAGAAGACCATGAGAGGCTTGCAGGCTGGCTGGCCTACTAGGTCCTCCGGTCAGCCTCTCCTTCGTATGATGGTTCTCCACTGCCTTAAAGATCGCATCTACGCCATTTATTTAAATTAGTTTGATCCAAGGGTCTAGAATTGACACTACCCCCTATATATATAGCCCTGTACCCCCTCCCTGAGGCAATCCTGAAACCCTAATTCATATCTCTCATTTAGATAAACACACACAAAGAGGATTACATCTAGAGCTCTCCAATGTAGTAGATTAGTAGCTCGGGAGTGAGGGTCAAGTTGGGCTCATGCTCAAGTTCCGGATATAGTCTTGGAGGCTCTGCAAACCCTTGTATCTTCACTTCTACATCTTGTAAGACTTATTATCAATTTATCATATTCCTATCTACATGGCTATACTTACTTTGAATATATATCTTGCCTAATTGAGGTTATCTTTACATTTGTGTGTGGGTTCATAGAGCACTTAGCCTGCTAGTTTATCGATTGGGCTAAGTAGCCGAGCATCGTGTAAACATGGTGCTTATACGATGCTCTGCCTATGAGTACACCCTATTCTCTGGTTGTGTGGTAGTAGAGGGAGGTGACAACTCCATCTATCCTTTGTAGTCCACACCGAATTGAACAGGTTCTTAAATTGTTGGACCGTAGTCATATCAGTAGAATTATCAATTATGGATGCTCTACCATCTAAGCGGTGTCCCGAAGTGCACAAGAGTAGAGTTAGTTTTAGCTATAGTCAGCTGTATATATACTTTGATCCTATAATAAGAATATCATAGGAATCTACCTCACCCTTTGTTCTCCTGAGTTAACTAGTTTACATTATCTTAGTGATCTATCCCCTGAGGTTATTATGCTTAATTCCTATCATTACATTTACCTCTTGCTCTAGCTATGCTGGTATATTGACTGATAGATACTCTTTTGTTATTCAATAATCTTTACTCGATTGTTTCCCTGTGGTAAAATATAAATAACGATACCTGGAATACTCCTGGCAAAATGCTACAATGGTATTCTATGTGCTTGCGGAATCCTTCATATTCCATTTGCACTTATAAATATGAACAATCCTCATACACCTTTTTAATTAGGCATGGTGCTTAGTTTAAACAATTTTCTTAAATCAAATTGGATGAGGTGTTTAGTTTGATTTTCAAACCAAGAGGTGTGTTGATCTTACTTCCAAAGGCTTTTTAAATTAAGCATGGTGCTTAGGTTAAAATGCCTTCCTAAATCAAATTGGATGTGGTGTCTAGGTTGATTTTTGAGCCGATAGTATGCTTTTGTAGATACTGGATATTTTGTTGGACTGACCCCTATAGGGAACTTTCAAATTCAATTTGGGTAAGTCAAGAGATGAATTCACGTCGGAGATGAATCATGGCAAGTGACTCCAATAACTTTGCACAAAGAAGACCTAGCTCATTCTTCAAGGAAGGAAGAACTGATGAATCAACATAAGCAATTCCTGTTCATGGTTTGGTATGACCTGCAAACCCAAACCAAACCACCACTTTAGTAATGGAACAAAAAGAAAGAAGACGAGTGCCATAAAAAGCACTCATGCATAGGATGTGGACAGAAAAATTGACGGGCTATGAGTAACATCGAAGACAACTTAACTTTGAGCCTTCGCAAGACTCAAGATAGGTTGCTAATAAGAAGCAAGGACGCAACTCACCTTTTATTAGCCGAAATATACCTACTTCCATCATCTTCAAAGACACCAATTTGCACGTCGACAGTGAGGACTAGAATGACGAATGCCACTACCACATGACATGCATCCTCATATCAACAAACATCAGTAATTAAGGGGGGTCTATGGATGGTGTCTCATGGAATCATGAACAACTATGGGCACAAGAAGACATCCCTAAGTCATTGAAGATGAAGCTTCTATGCCAGTACCAATGAGGTTCCTTCCTTGACCATCAAGATAGCTGGCGTATCACTAGCAAAAAAGAAGAATAATTATCTGCCATGCCGCCAGAAGACAATGACAATCAAGGAGAAACTTGAGTTACATCTCTAATGAACACCAATTCATCAACCAAGAATCAACAAAAATCAAGAATGGTTGATGGTAGAAGACCATGCAATTGTTTGTATCCTTAACTCTAGGATCAAGGCTTAATACAAGGAAAGGTCCTTCTCAAAGGACTACAAGCCCATGCTAATACGTAAATTGGATAAGCCTCCTTCAGGTGTGTTTGTCACTAATCATTTCAATAAAACGAAGGAAAACACAAGGTATATCCAACCAAGCATTATACAACATAAAATCACATTCATAGGAGAATTCTATTATCCAAACATGATTTTGCAATCTGCAAAATTCAAGTATGGGGGATGGAGTTCTTCAAAACATCTCATGTCATGTTGCTAGTTTATCTTGGTCATCCCTACCTTTATGATGAGCTCAACTTGCTTAATAACTAACAAGTAAAAATTAAAATAATCATGCTCCTTTGATTCACCATACATATTATTGTTTCTACTTGAATAATTCTCTTAAGCCTTTCAAGTTTCCTTGTTCTGTTATAAGTATGCTTTGGAATACTATTCCAACATAATCATTGGATCAAAACATACTTGTATTCGGTTGTACATATGGACTAACCCTTGTAGGAAAATATTCCAATTCTATTCGGGTATGTGTCATCCACTAATATTTCCTAGAGAAGAAACAATGAGTAGAGCAAAAGGTCCAAACAGAATGTCAAGATCCACAAAAGAAAGGACAAAAGGATGGCATGATAAAATGATGAGAAAGAAGGAGTGCGACAAAGGAGACAAGATGCTCATGAATAGCTCAAGCAAGGAAGGCTTCAAGCAAGAAGAAAAGACCACCACAAGTCATCTACCCTTCGTCACATGGTGTCATCACACTCTAATGATGAAGGTAACATCTTAAGGTAAGTGGTCATTATTTAAAAAAAGCTATCCCTTGATTCTGGTATGCATAGAAATAAAGAGTCAAACATGTTTAAGTTAAAACTTTGATTGATTCGACCTGATTAACTCAAGATGTCTTGTTCTTTAAGTTTGTTCATAGCACCACTTTTTTTGATCTCATAGTCTTAACCAAATGAACTAAAATTTTGCACATCTTATCTTTGGAAGATGATAGTCATAATCATCTAAAGTTTGATACATTTTGTAAAGATGGACAATCCTTCCATAGGTTAAGCAACTCCACTTTTTTTGACAAATGTATTCAAATGTCACAATCATCCCCATTTTATCACCCATGTTATAAGAATGAATGCACATAACATCAACCTTATCATAATTCAATGTGCCTAAGGCTAGGGAAGAATAAATAAAGTTTTGATTCTGTTAGTGTTTTCCCACCAACAGAGCCCATGTACTTGATCTCTACCTTGTCTTTATGAGCAGAACACACTTTGAGGAAAGTGTGGGGGAGTCAATCCCCCAAATTCTACAAGGGAAAGTTCTGAACCGGCAATAATGATGCACACAAGATGTCACCTGTTTCTACTACTGATGGTTGACTTCAAAATGCTAAACAAGGAGGAACAAGTCAAGAAAGGATGCACCTATCAAACCTAAATCAAACTCAAAACCATGATAGGTTTGGCAAAATAAGGTGGCACCACCATTGGAAGTGCCAATACTGGTGGCGCCACCTCAAGAATCCTCATCTTCAAGAGTGAACTGAGGGAGGACGCATGCTTTTTCTCTAGCCAAGGGTATCATGACTCTTAGGAGGCCTGCCATCGCTTCGAGAATAGACTCACAATCATTGAAGAGACAAATGCTGCCATAGAAGGTACGTTACACAATCATGCACAATGGCAGGTAAGCATGGGACACGAGATGGCCAGCCTCCAGCAACAACAACAACAATAGTAAAACCAGAACTGGGAGGCTCTGTTCTAGCATCTCCACATCCGACCATCGCATTGAGAACCATGACAACAACCAGCTTTGGGGAGAGGCACCCCATTATATCGAGCTAAGTATTTCTTTCCCTTTTTATTTTATTATTTTTATGTTTCCTTTATAAAAAAAAAGATGAATAACTAAAAACAAAATAAATAGTTATCCTTATAATAAGTATATATAGTCATAATAATAATGTGTGATCTAAAAAATGAAAACAAATAAAGAGAGTGTGTCTATTTTGCTTTATTTTTTTAAGAGCTGAATAAAATAAAAAGCACTCTAAAGATGATCTTTTAAAATGGAAATGTTGAATAGTTTCTCTGTTGTAATTTCTTTCAAGTACCTAGTTTTCAGCCTTGAATTCTCCTAAGTTTTGGATAAGATTATTTTGATATAAGGATTTACTCTGAACTTGAAACTCATGGGTAGCATATGCTTGATCTAAGTCTAGGTAATTGACGGATATGATATGAGAAGGTCTGAGCTGCTGTTTATCTTATTCTAAGTGACACTAAAGTTCTAGAGATTTATCTATTGAAGAACACAAAAATGCTATGATGAGTTCCTACATGACAAAGCTTAAATTCCCACCAGAGCCATACATGTTATTTAGGCTAGGAAAACATCCACATATATGCTGCTTGTTTTGCATTGAGTTTTGTCAAGCTTTGTTGACCCTTATGAGAGGTTTGTCATGCTCTTAAAATCAAGATCACTACACTCCACCCACATATGCACTACTCCTACACTGGAGGTAGGCGCAAAAACATGCCTTCCATCTAGATCCACCCAAAAATGTTCTACTCCTACACTAGGGTAAACACAAAAACAAGCTTGTTAGATTTTTCATCCACCAAATAAATGTTCCAAGTTCTTGTTGCTATCTCTCAAAAGTTTTGTTACAAAAAAGAGGCATGGGTTATGCAAGAGTTATTCATAAAAAAGAAAAGAAATACAAAAGGTGAGAAAAAAATGGACAAGTGTCCGAGATATTTAAAACAATGGGTACTTTGATGCCCACCTAAAAAAGAAAAAACAGAGAGATGAATAAGATAGCCCATGTTCTCTTGAAAAAATATTTCCAAGTTTTGAAAGAGAGATAAGTTTTCAAGGAGCATAGTAGAATTAGGTTAGCAACCATACATTGAGAGACTTGAGAGTGTCATACAATGAAATCTCTGAGTTTTATTTGAAAACATATAAAAACTCTAGAACAATGATGGAATAAAGAACTTGAGACATAGTGCTTGACTCGATCGTTCTGTCTTTCAATTACTCAAGACCCAAGTGAAGGTGATGAGTACATGACCTCCATACATATGGAGACCAAGGAGATCAGCGAGGGTGTCCTAACCAAGAAGGAGGCCTGAAGCTCATCCGGTTCGAGTCACCGAGGTGGAGGCCTAAATCAAGTTCGAGCCCATCTTGGGTTCCAGGACCAGTCTGCCTTAAACTGGTCACCCAGGATGCATCCAGACTCCATTTTTTATGATACACATATGGTTGGAAAGCTAATTTGATAAGGAAGCCAATCCAAGTGGTCTCACATCAAAAGACCTTCAGAATCAATAGGAATCGTCGAAACAAGTCAGCGTCCAGAATCTGCCAGGGTGCTGTGACACCGTCTTTTGGTCCGTTGGACCGTGTATCGTGTTTGGGCCCATTAGGGGGAGTGTCCAGGGGGTGATGCCCAAGACTCTATAATTAGCAGCCGTCGCTCTCCTTAGGGTTTGGGTTTTGTTTAGTTCTAGATTTTCTCGTGAAATAGACGTCGTTTTGCTGCAACTGTGCCGCCAAGGCTGCTTGCTGTGAACCAGAGCCCTAGTTCTTGATCTTGTTCGCCTGTGGTGATTAGTCCTTTCAAATAAATACTTGAACTCCATCTTGTTTTCATAAGCCTCATATTTATTTGCAATTTCAGATTGCGTTCATCTCGTTCTTGCTTGTGTTCTCGATTCGCTTGTAGGAAAGCCTTCTCGGCGAGGTCAATCACGTTCGCGTGGTTGATAACCAACGGAGCAGTGGTGTAACGGTTGCGGGGGTCCAAATCAGTCTTGGTTCAAAGCCTAGATCATGAACATCGAGTCTCCACCAATCGACGCTATCATACCTTCTGGAAGATCGGGCCTAGTCTACAACAAGTGGTATCAGAGACCTTGTTGCCCGTTAGGTATAACTTTGTTTTCCCCTTTATATTGTTACTGTTTTTGCATTACCTATAGTCCACAAAAAGCCAAAAAAATATATACACTGCCACATATTCCCTATCCTATAGCCTCATGGTGCCATGCAATTTCATCTCTGTTTCGTGTTGTTGAGTTTGTGCCCTAGGTCAAGTTCTGGTTGCTAGTTTTAGATCGTTTTGAGTCCAGTTTGTGTTTTCCCTTTATTTTTCATCATAATCCATGAACACCTTCAAGTCTTGAGTCTTGCTGTGTTTCCTTTGTATCCATCAAACCCTAGTCCACGCCATCTAATTTGTTACACTTGTCTTCACTGTTTCCATCAAATCCTTGCTTCCGTGACAAATTTTGCGTGCATTGTTCCCGTTTTGTCCTCTAATTTGTAGTCAGTTCGTAAAACTGGTCTAGTTTTCACATACGAACTCGGATTTCGACGTTCCATATATCAAAATCGACCAGAAAAAATATTTGGATCTGTCCATCCCCCGCAATGTCGGAGTCGGAAAATTTTATTTTGGTCAAAAACTGGTCACAAGATCCTCTTTTTTGTGGTCACAGGGTTTTTGTCGATTTTGAGCGAGTCTTCTAAAATTTTCACAGGCCACGCCTTTCACTTGTTTAAGCTCATATTTTCTCTAGTTACTTCTTTTGTGCTCCTAAGTGAAGGAAAAATATCAAAAAAAGAAAAAGAAAAGTCAAAATTTCCCAAAAAAACAACGATAGCCCAAAAAAATAGAAAAAACAGAGGGGCAAAAGAGGAACAATATCTAGAGGAGCACATAGAGAGCGCCATTTGAGCTATGTTTGCATGTGCTGATTGCTGCCTTGTTCCTAATCAT
Source organism: Miscanthus lutarioriparius (assembly GCA_904845875.1). NCBI lineage: Eukaryota > Viridiplantae > Streptophyta > Magnoliopsida > Poales > Poaceae > Miscanthus > Miscanthus lutarioriparius. The sequence goes on along the minus strand of CAJGYO010000004.1, from coordinate 63,705,420 downwards.
ATTCCTGTTGTTCACATCACTTGATGCATCTGGTACTTAGAACGCGAGTAGGCCAGCAACTAAGACAAGTACTCGGTATACTTATTCAGCTTTGCTATTTAGTTGTGATTATTGTTATTCCTTGCTACTATATTGTGCCTGTCCAAGCTCCACTTTCTTCTAATCAAGTACAGGTTCGCCTTGCAACTGTTACACTCAAGCTACAATGGTATCACAGTCACCGACCGATTGCACCGCCTGTTGCTTTGGTAAGAACACTTGTAAGACCATGGTAAGATGCTTGAGAGTTGAGTGCCTTGTTTTTCCTTGTCCACAACCTAAGTAGTTGATAGGGATAATACTTTTGTGTTTCTTTTGCTGTCTTCTAACAATGACAGGTTGTTCGTATCCACCGACTTATGATGGTATAGGTGCTGATGAGTACATGGAGTGGGAAATTGCCATAGATAACATATTTGCTACTCGCTTTATGTGTCCAAGGAGGAAGGTAAAAAATGCAGCTAGTGTTTTGCGACATTCTACTTTATCTTGGAGAGAGTCTTTAGATCCTTCTGATAAACCTCAAACTTGGAATGATATGAAACTTCTTATGCGAGAAACCTTTGTTAATCCACCTCCTATTTTGACTTCATATGATGAGGTGCACCATTTAGAGGAAGAGTCTGTTGTTATTCCTCTTGCTATGACTAACCTTCTACAGGATAATGTACATAAGTGAGAGGATGACAAGGAAGAAAATAAGGAGCTCACAACCTCATATGCAAATTCAGAACCATCACTTCACAATGCACCTATTACTCCTGCTGAGAACACAGGTAATGCCCATGGTGCTACACTCACAGAAGGTGATAATTGTTTTAATGTACTAAATTCTTCCACAAACCATGCTATCATAGAGCAATTGTTAGTGGAACCCTCTCTTGATTTATCTTTGTCCCATGATAATTTGCTTGATGTTCCTTGTGATAAAGATGAATTGGCTGATGATGCTTCAGTTTTACATGTTTTGGAACCAACCACTTGTGCTGAAAATAAACATGTTATTCATATTGCTACTAAAACTGATGAGCTCAACCTATTGTCTTCTTTACATACTTTGGGTTACATTGAATTTGATGTTTTGTGTAACCTAGATTGTTGGAAGGAGAGACTTTTTAAATATGCTGATTTGCCTTGGTTTTCTAAACACACATATCATGTTATTGGCAAATATAACAACAAAGAACAATATATGATACATCGAGTATACGTTCGTAGTAATATGAATTCTCCTTTTGTTGTACAAGATTATGATCGTTTAGAGGGCAGCCATAATAATACAAACATTTTCTCATGTTCCTCAAAGAAACAAGTTCACTTCCAAGAAGGGGACCATTGTTGGTTGGTACCTATGTCTGCTAGGCCATCTATTCCTGCATTGTCTTTGGTCAGTTCTAATCCTTTGCAGGATAGTGTTGACATACATCGTGTACATTCAGATCATGGAGTCTACATGCTTGCTGAATTTTTTATATGAGATAACATGCTACAAACTTGGAAACAAGGTCATGTTCCTTCTCACAACATTGTCCATTCCCATTATTTTGGAAACCTCGTTTGTCCTCATGTTGTGCAGGATCGACTTCAAACAAAATCGACGCCGAGGATGGCTTTTCGTCAAGAAAGGGAGGACCATATGGAGACCAAGGAGATCAGCGAGGGTGTCCTAACCGAGAAGGAGGCCCAAAGCTCATCTGGTTCTAGTCACCGAGGTGGAGGCCTAAATCAAGTTTGAGCCCATCTCGGGTTCCAGGACTAGTCTGCCTTAAACTGGTTACCTAGGAAGCATCCGGACTCCATTTTTTACGATCCACATATGGTTCGAAAGCTAATTTGATAAGGAAGCCAATCCAAGTGGCCTCACATCAAAAGACCTTCAGCATCAACCGAAATCGTTGAAACAAGTAAGCGTCCAGAATCTGCCAGGGTGCTGCGACACCGTCTTTTGGTCCGTTGGACCGTGTATCGTGTTTGGGCCCATTAGGGGGCATATCCAAGGGGGGTGATGCCCAAGACTCTATAATTAGCAGTCGTCGCTCTCCTTAGGGTTTGGGTTTTGTTTAGTTCTTGATTTCCTCGTGAAACAGAGTTGTTTTGTTGCAACTGTGCCGCCAAGGCTGCTTGCTATGAACTAGGGCCCCAGTTCTTGATCTTGTTTGCCTGTGGCGATTAGTCCTTTCGAATAAATACTTGAACTCCTTCTTGTTTTCATAAGCCTCATATTTATTTGCAATTTCAGATTGCGTTCATCTCGTTCTTACTTGTGTTTTCGATTCACTTGCAGGAAAGCCTTCTCGGTGAGGTCAATCGCGTTTGCGTGGTTGATAACCAACGGAGCAGTGGTGTAATGGTTGCGGGGGTCCGAATCAGTCTTGGTTCGAAGCCTAGATCATGAATGTCGAGTCTCCACCAATCGACGCTATCATACCTTTCAGAAGATCAGGCCTAGTGTACATCAAAAGGCTAAGAAGCCCCATGGTTGAAGGTAATATGGGTAAGTTTGAAAGTCAAAATAGTTTATTCTAATCCAAAGGAGATTTTTTGATTGAACTCATGTGTACTTTTGAGTAAAAGCATTGTAGCAACTTCTGATCCATTGCTGAGTTTAGCTTTGCTCAGGGACGAGCAAAGGTTAAGTGTGGGAGAGCTTGTGGACGGTAGTTAACAACCAATCATAAACCGTCAATATAACTTGAAGAATGCATGAAAATAATCACTAATAAAGGTTTAGGGGTTTAAACTAACAGATTCCACAAGTTTTTGTGAATCTGTGTTTGCAAGAGGATTTACTTAGAAAACTATCAAGGTGGACCTATATGCAGTGTTATCCTAAATGCTAAACGGTAAACAGTCGGTCACCTACCGTTTAGCCCATTATTTGGGAAAAATGGGTGTTTAAACGGGAAAAATGGCCGTTTAAACGGTCAAAACAACCGATTAAACGGAAATGGTGTACCACCGTGTAGCATTTAAACGGTGTGTAAACAGGCTAAACAACTGTTTAGGCAAATAGTGCCTATATGTCAGAATTAATCACACTTTACCATGGCGTAAATAACTCCAGAAGGTTCCAGAGGACACCACACCGAAGAATACCATGAGAGGCTTCTAGGTAGGGCTGGTCCGCCCCACCTATAGGCTGGCTTGCCTACTAGGTCCACCAGTCAGCCTCTCCTTCATATGATGGTTCTCCACCACCTGAAAGCTCGCATCTACGCCGTTTATTCAAGTCAGTTTGATCCGAGGGTCTAGAATTGACGCTACGCCCTATATATATAGCCCAGTACCCCTCTCCCTGAAGCCATCCTGAAACCCTAATTCATATCTCTCAATCAGATCAACACACACTAGGAGGATTAGGTCTAGAGATCTCCAATGTAGTAGATTAGTAGCTCAGGAGTGAGGGCGAAGTTAGGCTCATGCTCAAGTTCCGGATCTAGTCTTGGAGGCTTGGCAAAGCATTGTATCTTCACTTCTATATCTTGTAAGACTTATTATCAATTTATCATATTCCTATCTACATGGTTATACTTACTTTGAATATATATCTTGCTTAGTTGAGGTTATCTTTACTTTTGTGTGCGGGTTCATAGAGCGCTTAGCCTGTGAGTTCATCGATTGGGCTAAGTAGCCAAGCCTCGTGTAAGCATGGTGCTTATACGATGCTCTGCCTATGAGTACACCCTATTCTCTATTGTGTGGTAGTAGTGGGAGGTGATAGCCCCGTCTATCCTTTGTTGTCCATGCCGAATTGAATAGGTTCTTAAATTGTAGGACTATAATTACGTCATTAGAGTTATTTATTGTGTATGCTCTACCATCTAAGCGGCGTCCTGAACTGCACAAGAGTAGAGTTAGTTTTAGCTATAGTTGTATATATATACTTTGACCATGTAATAAGAATGTCACAGGAATCTACCTCACCCGTTGTTCTCCTGAGTTGACTAGTTTACATTATCTTATAGATTCATCCCCTGAGTGTCATTAAGCACTACTCCTATCATTACACTTATCCCCTGATCTAGCTATATTGGTATGTTAACAGATACTCCTTTGTTACCCAATAAATATTTACTCCATTGTTTTTCGGTGGTAAAATATAATAACGGTTCCTGGAATACTCCGGGTAAAATGCTACAATGGTATTCTGTGCGCTTGCGAAATCCTTCATATTCTATTTGCATTAATAAATACCAACACCCATGATGGTAGATTGTTTCATAGAGGTGCGCATGATCAGGAACTAGATTGTAACAGAGACACAAGACATAAGATTTATATAGATTTAGGGCATCAAGATGACGTACAACCCTACGTCTTGTGCTCAGTTGGTTTGTATTGATGGTATATGAGATCTTGGGCTAAGCCTGAGATTTGTATCTAGGTCTGGATGGCCAAGTCGACTAGGGGACCCCTACCCCTCCTTATATACTCTAGAGGGGTAGAGTTATAAGGAAAGTATCCTTGTCGGCTACATGGTAGGTATTCTATTCGGATTACAACATCTATAAGAGTCCTAATAAATCATATCTTCGAGATATGTTCTTAATGCCTTGCGGTGCTGTTGGCACTTCTTAGCATTGCCACTAGGTTTGTATCCCCAGCAATAGTGCTAGAAGTGCTTGTTGGTATTTCTTAGCAACATCACTAGTATGTAGCAATGCTACTAAGAAATAGCCTTGATAGTTCCTTAACAATTTTAGATATTTATCCACAAGTGCACAGAGCTATCATTGTAGCATTTCACTCGGAAGTATTCATAGTATCGTTATTTATATTTTTCCAAAGGAAGGCATTTGATTAAGAGTCTAGTATGGATATGAACTTGAATAATAATGCTTACAAGTACACCAATGTTTATAACAGGGGTAAGAATGGTCATTTCAAGATAGTGGACACACACTTGGAGCATTCCTTAAAGGACAAAAAATAAAAGAAAGAATAAAAGAATAATCCTAAGTGAGCAGGCAATGGTCTAGTATAATCATACAAAGATTAGTTAATGATCATACAAGTTACATAATTTGTTTCAGCAACCTCATGTAACAATTTAGACTCCTACACCACAAATGAATGTGGGTGATTACAAGGGATGAACATGGTTGTCACCACCTACTGCCTACCACCTCAACTGTAGAGAGGGACAATGCATTCACCTGTCTCTCTATACCCAAGCACCATGCTTGCGTATACAGAAACTACCCAAATCCCCCTGGGTCCTCGACCCTATGGATCAATAGGTAAAGGACTTGGGCACACCCGAAAGCATGATGAACCACCACCTCAACTTAGCTCTAATCCCAATTATATAAGTTATATGAGTGGTTAAGCATAAAGTTAAGTATGCTACTTTCATGACATACAAACTATAGACTAGTTCATATACCAAGATCATAACACAATAACTATACTCTAGTTCATAAGTATGACTATAATTATAATATGAGAGCATAGCTTTAGAAGAACTCATATTTTTATTCATACCCAAAGGTCTCTTCTTCCAAAGTGCCAAGCTCTCCAAGGTAGCTTTGGCTTGCTCTAATACAACTACTAAAAGGTAAAAGTGAACTAGAGGGAGTGAGGTGAGCTCAATGTGTAGTGTGTGTTGTAGAGGGGGTGCCCCACTATTTATACAAGGAGCAAGGGCGGTGTTGTGGCTATTCCTAGAATGAAGTCCTGGTCTCCACCGCCTCAGCATGCTCACATGCCACCGCCTACCGAAGGGATGGCCGAGAGGTGCCGGTGGGGGTCGCCCGCCCCTAGGGGTCGGCCAGCCCCTGACCAAGCCCCCTTGCCACCATCTTCGCATGGTGGCTTGTGGGCTTGTCCTGGGTCGCTCCTCGGGTGGTACTTTGCCCGGATGACAAAAGTTGCTAGGGTTTCTATTACTCCTTTGCGCAAATCAGAGTCGGAAAGCGCCTTTCGGTGAAATTTTACATGCATTTGTGTTTATGTCCTGCAAAATAATAACCTCCAAATACATGTGGAAATAGGTTAATAGTAAATGCATATGTGTTTAAGATTGCCAATTTCTCCTCTTTTTGTATCTTATTTGGTGGTCGAGTTTGATCGTTAAGGGCCGCCAATAGGTGTACGCCGACCAGTGCCGTGCGTCGCACGCCTTGATCTTGTGGGCTGGACCACTCTTGATGGTCTGGTCCATATCTTGAGCCAAGGGTACCCGAGGGTATATCCCCCACATTAATGTGTTAGTTTATTACTTGGATTGTCGTATGTCACTCAACCGCTAAGATCCTAAAGAGGAGGTGCAGATGGTGCCCTCCTAAGGGATCCATGTCAGTTATGAGCAGCTCATGATGGTCAAGAGGATGATGCCTGTGTCTTCCCAGCCAGTATGGGGAACCTCCCTCACAAGGGCTATACCAAGCCTCCGGTGACTAGATTCAGAATCTGAGTAGAAGCCCGACTCTACTTGATCTAACTTAGCTAAACTATGCTAATTCTCTAGTTATCTTGGAGCTCTTCTCTTCTCTGAATGTAAATTGAATGAGATTGATCAAGATGCCTTTCTAGAGGGGGTCTAGGGTCCTTTTATAGGGGGCACCTAGTACCCTGTGGGCCCATGAAACCATGGCATGGCTCCATCTTGACCATCCAATCCAAACCGACTTCGAAGCATGGTAGAGATTGAACCTTAAGGTCGATGGTGGATCCCCATCTGACAGGAGCCTGATAGGTGGACCCTAGGGTTTAGCCGACCAAAGGGAGGGTCAGTCAACCCCCTCTAGCCTCCTCTATCATTGATCTTTAGTGATAAGTCATGGATTGTGGATGTGAGGCCAGTGGAGTCCGTTTATTTTTGCTATAGTGACCGTCAACACCATCATGGCGAGGTGGTAGTCCTCTAGCTAGTGGTCGGGGTTGGTGTCACCGTCGTACTTGGCTATGTGGGTCGGTGGCTAGAAACACTTGGGGGAGGAGGTTAGCCGTATCCTAGCCCTAAACACTAGGGGGTGAATCGGTCCAGGGTTGGGCACCTTGTCCTCTGCCCAGGGCTCTGCAACCTGGCCTAAGTGTAGCGCCTGGCCATGATGATGTCGTGCATGTCCCGATCGTCGCTGTAACACCCTAGGTTAATAAAAGCTTGATCATGTTCATCATTATGCATAGTAATCATCCATGATATCATTCATGCATTGTATTTACCAAACTTAATGCATATGTGGCATTTATGCATAGCATTTGTGTGTTGTGCTGAGATACCAAAAAATCTCACTTATGATTCTTTGTGACCTTCTATTTTTGGAATTCACCTAAACACTTGAAATTATGCCCTAATAAACTTTGAAGTGTAAAGTGTGTACTTTGGACTAGTGTCAAGTATAGGGTATGATTTCATGTCAAACTTGTTAAAATTTGGGCTCCAAAGTTGAATTTAGCATGATTCTCAACACTTAGTCATTTTTTGCTGTCTTTTAAAATCAATGTTGAGGTTCAATGTTTGGAGTTAAATTGAAATGAATTTCATATATTAAGTTTGTGCAACTTTGGTACCATTTCAAAGTAAGAAGTTTGTTCTTTGTTATTGTGCCATTGGTTGTGTGGTTTGATTAATGGGAGATCAATAATTAATTACCAAACTTAGTTAATCAAAACTATCTTCCAGAACCCTAAACTAAATTTAGTTTTTAGTTTCAAGTTCTACTGTGCAAACTTTTATTAATGTTGATCATCAAGTTTCTATCTGAAATCGAGAGCAAAAGAGGGAAGAAGATGGATTTTCAGTAACAACAATGTCGCTGGTGAGCAGCATGCCTGCTTCATCATCAATGACCTCCTGCCGCCCATTTTTGCTGCTTTCTCACGCTTGGGCACGTAGCTGCTTCGGTGGCAAGCAAAGGTAGGAGGTTGTAGCGCCTGGAGACGCCCGCCTCGCTGTTAAAACGCAATGCCTCTGGTCGTCCCTCTCTTTTCCCTCTTCCTGCTCTGCCACCAACCACCTCACTTCATAGGCAAAATTCACCACTGTTGCTCGCCCTCTATCCAATAGCTTGCACCCATAGCTTTGCCTCATCCTTGCCATCGATTTGACCCGTGAAAGCTCTAGTTTGGTTTTGGATAATTGATGAAACCCTAAGTACTAACCTTTGGCTCTAAATGATTATGAGATAGGTTAGTAAACACCAAGTGTTGGAGCAAAGATGAAGTCCATGGAGGTGATGATGGACATGTGATGATGGTGATCAAGCTCTAAACTTGGAAAAGAAGAAAGAGAAAAATAAAAAGGCTCAGGGCAAAGGTATAATTGATAGGAGCTTTTTGTTTTGGCACTCAAGACACCTAGTGGGTGTGAGTATGTTTAGGATCGATAGTCATACTATTAAGAGGGGTGAAACTCATCGTCAAATGCGGTTATCAAAGTGCCACTAGATGTTCTAATTCATTATATATGCATTTAGATCCTAGTGAGTGCTAACACCTTTGAAAATGCTTGTGAAAAATGCTAACACACGTGCACTATGGTGATACCCTTGATGGTTAGCACTTGGGAGCCAGGGTGGACAAGTTGGAGATGAAAAGGATGAGTTGCTGGAGGACCAGACTCTGGCCTTTGTGGGACTGGGCCCTACCCGGCGTGTCTGGTCAGTTGGCACAGAGAAGGGCATAGCCCCGGGTCCTGATTGGACCCTATTGGTGGTGAGCAACCAGACGCGTGAGAGTTATTGTTCCCACATCCAGTCATGGTGACATGACACGTTGGTTGAAGGCCAGAGAGGATCGAACGTAGGGCAAGTCCGGTCACCCCTAACCGGACCTGTCAGGTCACAAAAATCCCTCTCTGGACACTTACTGGACTCGACCGGACACTGCTCAAGGGTGTGTCCGGTCATTCGGTAGTGAGTTCGGTCAGTGGCTTGCTGGCTCGAGCGCGCGCATGATTAGACCCTGTGCGGGTGTGTCCGGCCGTGAAGCATTGGGTCTGATTGACACTTAAGTATTGGCGTGAGCGATTTTGACCGTTTGGATCGTGCGGTGGAGCTTGAATGCGAGTGACACGTGGCCGCCAGACACTGGGGGTCATGCATCCGATCAGCCCAACTAGGGCGTCCGGTCAGTGTGCAAGGCGCCCCTCCTTGACCCTATGGTTTTATTTCAAGGGGGCACCTATTTAAGGTGTTTGGCCGGCTTGGGCTCACTCTCTTGGCCATTTCTATTGAGAATACACCCTAGTGAGCCTAGCCATTCCTCTCTAACTCATCTTGCTTGATTGATTCATCATTAGGTGAGATTGGAGAGCATCCAAGTGCATTGCTCTGAGTGATTGCATCTAGAGGCACTTGGTGATTGTGTTTCGCTCAGGATTCGCTTGTTACTCTTGGTGGTTGCCACCATCTAGATGGCTTGGTGCAGTGACGATCGTCAAGCGAAGGGTGGTGCTTGTCTCTTGCTCTGATCGTGGTGATTGTGAGGGGTTCTTGAGCCTTCCCCAAGGGAGATCACAAAAGGCATCTTTAGTGGATTGGTCGTGGCTTGTGGATCCTCATCTTGTGTAGGTTGTGCGTCACCCAATTGTGTGTTAGGCGTGTGATGCCCATTACCATGTTAACCTCCAAGTGAGTGAATGCAATAATGGGTACTAGCTTGCCGGCAAGCAAGTGAACCTCGGTGAAAAATCATTGTATCAACTTATCTCCAAGGATTTCATTGGTATTCTTGTGATTGATCTCTAACTCGGCATTGGTATACATCCCTCTACCTCTCTTGTATTTACATTTGTAGAGATATCTTGTGTAGAAGTAGCCTATAATTAGAGTAGCTCTCTAGTGTAGCATAGAAGTAATTAGTTGAATTACATGTTTAGGTTGCTCTCTAGTTTAGCTAAATAGTGACATAGCCATTGAGTGTTACATAGAGATCATAGAATACTAAAATTGTGGTTGGGTGGCTTGCAACACAAGTACAGTTAGTGCAACATTCACTTCGCCAGTTAGTTATCTAACCACTTTGCTTAAGTATTATTGTAGAAATTTTTATAGGCTATTCGTCCCCCCTCTAGCTATTTTGGACCTTTCAAGTGGTATCAGAGCCGTGGTCACCGTGATTTGAGGCTTAACAACCTATGGTGTCAAAATGGCTTAAATCAACAACACCAAGAAGCCACCGCAATTTGATGGCACAAATTATCCATATTGGAAGGCAAAGATGACCACCTATATCAAGTCAATCAATAGAAAGGTGTGGAAGGTGGTGGATACCAATTTTGAGGTAGCTGATCTATAGCATCTCACCATGGCTGAAGAAATATTGTTGCAAAACAATGACATTGCTCTTAGTGCCATTCACGATGCTATTGATGAGAGAACATTTGAGCAAATCAAGAATTTGGAGATAGCTCATGATGCTTGGAAAAAGTTGGAAGAATCATTTGAGGGCACTCAAGTGGTGAAGGGAGCCAAGGCATACATTCTCAAAGAAAAATTTGCAAGCTTTAAGATGAAGGATGATGAGAGTGTGCCGAAGATGTTTCATAGGCTCCATGTGCTAGTCAATGATCTCAAAGCACTTGGTGAGGAGGTGAAGGACAAGGATTTCTCTCATAAGTTCTTGAGATGCTTACCATCAAGATTTAGCATGTTGGTCACCTTACTAGTGAGGAGCGGTTTGGACACAATGACACCAAACCAAGTGTTGAGAGATGTGATCACCAATGACACATATAGAGATGACAATGAGCAGGAAGAAAAGAACAATGAGAAGAAAGATGAGAATATAGATGAGGAGAAAAAGAGTGTGGCATTCAAGGCCGCATCATCATCCAAGGGCAAAGCAAAGCAAGATACATCAAGTGAAGATGAAGGTTTGAGCTTTGATGAAGAAGAAGATGAGAAGATGGATCTTTTTGTGAAGAGGTTTGGAAAATTAATGATGAAGAAGGGCTATCATGCAAGAAGGAAGAAATCATCATCCAAGAGCAAGGATGAAGCAAGAAGGTGCTTCAAGTGCAATAGCAGGGATCATCTCATTGCAGAATGTCCATACAATTGTGACAATGATGATGATAACAAGAAGAGTAAGAAAAAGGACAAGAAAGATAAGAAGGAGAGCAAGATGACCTTTAAAATGAAGAAGGGAGGCTCATATGTGGTCACGTGGGATAGTGATGCATCCTAAAGTGATGATGACGATAGTGATGATGAGAAGAAGCCAAGCAAGAAGGCACTTGCTAGCATTGCTATCAATGAGAAGCCTTCCCTCTTGGACACTCTATCAACATGCTTCATGGCTAAAGCCACTAAGGTACAATCTGATGATGAGTGTGGTGAGGAAGATAGTGAGAGCAATGATGAGGATAAACCATCCAAGGATGAGCTCTTTGACATGTTAGAAGATGCTCGGACTCATTTTGACATAAAGAGAAGGGATGCAAAGACTTGAAGAAGGAGCTTAAAGCCCTTAAGCAAGACTTTGATGAGCTCAATGCATCTCATGAGAGGCTAGAGGAAGCCCATGAGAAGCTTGGCAAATCTCACAAGAAGCTTGAAAAAAACTCATTCCACTCTTCTTGAGCAAAATGAGAAGGTGGTTCTTGTAACATGTGACGTAGGCTTGACTTGTGATATTATTGATGAATCTTTTCTACAAGCCTATTGTTGTTTCTCCTACTGCACTAACCCTTCTTGTAGCACTTCCACTTCTACCTCATCTAGTAGTGATGGTTTCACTTGTGATGCCTCACTAATGGTTGAGAATGAGACCCTCAAGGAGGTAAATGAGCTCACTCATAGCCAAAGATTTTCTCTCAACAAAGAGGGATTGGGCTATACCCCCAAGAAAGGCAAGGTGGTCTTTGCTACTCACAAGACTAGTTTTGTGAAGGGCAATGGTTGATTTTGCAATAGTTGCAAGCAAGTTGGGCATGTAGAGTGATATTGCAAGAACAAGCAATCACATGCAAATGTATCCTATATCAAGTTTGATTCTTATTATTTGCTTACCAAGCATGTTAATGGGGTGCAAGCTAAGTTTGTTGGTACTCCAATTGTGGGTTCAAAGAAGAAAGCCATTTGGGCCTTCAAGGACCCAAGCAAGTTTCGGTACCTAAAAGGAATTCATCTTCTTTTGTAGGTCAATTACAAAGCCGGAGGAAGGCATTGCGTTCTTGATAGTGGGTGCACTCAACACATGACCGGTGATGCAAGAATGCTTAATTCATCAACACCAATGGCAATGATGGTTATGATAGTGTCACATTTGGTGACAATGGCAAAGGCAAGGTCAAGGGGCTTGGTAAGATTTTAGTATCCAATGACATGAGTATTTCAAATGTGTTGCTAGTTGAGAGCTTGAACTTCAATTTGCTATATGTGGCTCAATTGTGTGATCTTGGATTTAAGTGCATATTTGGAGTTGATGATGTAGAGATCATAATTGTAGATGGCTCTAATTTGATCTTCAAAGGCTTTAGATATGAGAATCTATACTTGGTTGACTTTAATGCTAGTGAAACTCAATTGTCAACTTGCTTATTCACTAAGTTTAGCATGGGTTGGTTATGGCATAGAAGGCTTGGTCATGTTGGAATGAAACAATTGAATAGATTGATTAAGAATGATCTAGTTAGAGGCTTGAAAGATGTGGTATTTGAGAAGGATAAGCTTTGTAGTTCTTGTCAAGCCAGAAAACAAGTTGGTAACACCCATCCTAAGAAGAGCATAATGAGTACTATCAAGGCATTTGAGTTATTTCACATAGATTTGTTTGGGCCAACACAATACACTAGCATCAATGGAAACAAATATGGCTTTGTGATAGTGGATGACTTTACTAGATACACTTAGGTATTCTTTCTAGTGGACAAAAGTGATGTGTTTGCAACTTTCCAGTCATTTGTCAAGGGCATTCATAATGAATTTGAAACAACCATCAAGAGAGTTAGAAGTGACAATGGTAGTAAGTTCAAGAACATTATAATTGATGAATTGTGTGATGAATTTTGAATTAGACATCAATTCTCGGCCAAGTACACCCCACAATCAAATGGCCTTGTTGAGAGGAAAAATAGAACACTTATTGATATGGCAAGGTCTATGCTTAGTGAGTACGATGTAAGTCAATCCTTTTGGGCCAAAGCAATCAACATGGCATGCTATTGTAGCAACCGCCTCTATTGTCACCAAATGATGGAGAAGACACCTTATGAGCTCTTGAATGGAAGAAAGCCCAACATATTTTTGGGTCTTTGGTTGCAAATGCTACGTATTGAAGAAAGGCACTAGATTAAGCAAGTTTTACAAGAAGTGTAATGAAGGATTCTTGCTTGGATACTCAACCACTAGCAAAGCTTATAGAGTTTGGAATTTGTCAAGTGGTACTCTTGAGGAAGTTCATGATGTTGAATTTGATGAAACCAAGGGTTCCCAAGATGAAGATGAGAATTTTGATAATGTTAGAGGCATTCAATTGTCAAATGGTATGAAGAACATGGATGTTGGTGACTTAAGGCCTAGACAAGTGATAGATAAAGAAGATGATCAAGATCAAGTGCTCTCTAGTCAAAATGTGCAAGTTGATACAAATCTGGCAAGTACAAGTGGCTCCCTAATAATGTGCAAGATCAAGTGGCTAGTTCATCATCACAAGTGAAACAATCCAATGAGCAACTAAGTGCAAGCAATCAAGTTCCAATACTCCAACCAACAAATATTGCAAGAGATCATCCATTGGACACTATAATTGGAGATATTTCTAGAGGTGTACAAACAAGATCAAGATTGGCTTCATTTTGTGAGTATTTCTCATTTGTATCATCCATTGAACCAAAGAAGATTGAAGAAGCATTGAAAGATGTTGATTGGTTTAATCCTATGCATGAAGAGTTGAATAACTTCACTAGAAATTAAGTATGGGAATTAGTTGAAAGACCAAAGAACCACAATGTGATTAGAACCAAATGGGTCTTTAGAAACAAGCAAGATCAAGATGGGATAGTAGTAAGGAACAAAGCAAGATTGGTAGCACAAAGTTACACTCAAGTTGAAGGTCTTGACTTTGAAGAAACATATGCCCTGGTTGCTAGATTGGAAGCAATTAGAATCTTGCTGGCCTATGCTTGTACCAAAAACATCAAGCTCTATCAAATGGATGCGAAGAGTGCTTTCTTGAATGGATACATTAAAGGGTTGGTTTATGTTGAGCAACCACCTGGTTTTGAAGATGACAAGAAGCCCAACCATGTTTACAAGCTAAGAAAGGCATTGTATGGTTTGATGCAAGCACCTAGAGCATGGTATGAGAGGTTGTGGGATTTTCTCCTCTCCAAGGGATTCATGATGGGAAATGTTGACACCACTGTTTTCACCAAGAAGATTGGCAAGGACTTGTTTGTGTTGCAAATCTATGTAGATGACATTATCTTTGGATTGACCAATCAAGACTTTTATGAAGAGTTTGAGAAGATGATGGCCAATGAATTTGAAATATCTATAATTGGAGAGTTAAGTTACTTCCTTGGTCTTCAAATCAAACAAATGAAAAATGGCACATTTGTGAGTCAAGGCAAGTACATCAAAGACATACTCAAGAAGTTTGGTATGGATGAAGCAAAGCCAATTAGTACACCCATTGGAACAAATGGCAACTTGAATAGTGATGCAAGTGGCAACATGGTGGATCAAAAGTTGTATCGTCCAATGATTGGAAGCCTATTCTATGTGATCGCATCAAGGCCGGATGTCATGTTTACTGTATGTATGTGTGCAAGATTCCAAGCCTCACCAAGAGAAAGTCATTTGAAGGCTACAAAGAGAATATTGATGTACTTGAAGCATACACAGAATGTTGGTTTCTGGTATCCTAAAGGAGCAAAGTTTAAATTAGTTGGATATTTGGACTCCGATTATGCGGGATGCAAAGTGGAAAGAAAGAGCACATCGAGCATATGTCAACTACTGGGAAGATCACTTGTTTCTTGGTCATCGAAGAAGCAAAATAGTGTTGCATTATCAACCGCCGAAGCCGAATACATATCCGCTGGTAGTTGTTGTGTACAAATATTTTGGATGAAGGCCACTTTGAATGACTTTGGAATAAGATTCAAGCAAGTGCCATTCCTATGTGACAATGAGAGTGCTATCAAGCTTACCGACAATACGGCTCAACATGCAAGAATAAAGCACATTGATGTCTACTACCATTTCATTAGAGATCATCACAAAAAGGGGACATTTCAATTGAGAGTGTGGGCACCGAAGATCAACTTGCCGACATATTCACCAAACCACTTGATGAGAAGAGGTTTTGCAAGCTAAGGAATGAATTGAACATATTGGATTTCTCAAATATGTGTTGATGCACCCCCACTTATATGACATGCCTCTCTTTTGAGGAATCCAAGGTAAAATTGTTTGGCATGATATACATTCCTTGCTAAGGACTTGTTTAGTGCATCTAGTCACTCTTCATATTTTATAGGCTCATTCATGAAAATCAAATGAATTTGATGCTTGTATAGTACCACTATTGCTTATGTGATTGACTTGATCTAGTGGTAGCATATGACATGTTTATGGGCTTGTGAACCTAGTGCTTAATCTAGAAAATGAGCAAAAAGGGTTTAACCCAACATTGTCAAGATAACCCTTGTAATGAGGTGTGAGTAAGCTTGCCATTGGATCAAACCAAGTTATATTTCTTTGGTAAATGATCTAGATTGAAACAAATTTAGGAAAATGTTCCTCACTTTCACCCTAACCTATCTAAGATTGGAACTCACCTTTTGTGGTCATTGTTGACAAAGGGGGAGAAGTAATTCACAAAGTTAAGAATAGGATGACAAAGGGGGAGATATAAGTGATAGGGGGAGAGAAATGACAAAGGAAGGGGATCAATTAAAATATGAGCACACAAGTAGGGGGAGCAAGCTCATAAACATGAATGATGCATTTGAATGTGCATTTCACATGTATGCTTGCAAGGCACAAGTCTGAAATTCAAAAAATCCATGCTTGTGTGGTGTATGCTAGTTGTAGGTTTGATTGATGAAATGAAAAACTAGCTTGCATAGTGTTGACGGTAGTTAATACCTATTATAAACCATCAATATAACTTGTATAAATGCATGAATATGATCGCTAACATAGGTTTAGGGGTTTAAACTGCCAAATTCCATGAGTTTTGGTGAATCTATGCTTTCAGCAGGGTTTATTCAGAAAATTGTTGAGGTGGACCGAATCATCAGATTAAATCACGTTTATTCATGACGAAACTGACTTAAGAAGACTCTAGAACACTCCAAAAGGCAAACCACCGTGACTCACAGCAAGTCACTACAATGTTGGGCCAGCCAGCCCCACCTATAGGCCGCTCGGCCTGTGGGGTCCACCAGTCAGCCTCTGCTTCAACGTTGGTTCTCCACCACCTCTAAGGATCAATCTTACACCGTTGCTCAAGGTCGGTTCAATTTGAGGACTCCGATTTGACGATGCCATGGATTCATGGGCCCATAGGACCCCTGGTTCCCCCAATATAAGTCCCCCCATACCTCCCCTGGGGCATCATCCTCCATCATCTGAAGCAAGAGAGATCATCCTCCATCAAGAAGAAGAATCTCAGAGCTCCACAAATATTAGGCATAGCTAGATAAGTTAGATCTAGAGAGAGGCAAGCCTTGCTTGGATTCATGATCTTGTCAAGAGTGTGGTTTGGTAAGCCTTTGTATCCTTTCTTGTATCTCTCATTATTCATATGTTTGCTACATTTACTATGACATTGTTCTTAATATTATTCATGTTCTTAGTTATCATGTTCATCATCTACTTTGATTATATACTTAGTATAGCTAGAATTATCATTATGTTTATGCATAAGTTCTCAAAGTGCTCACTGTTATGTACATACGGGGTGAGTGATCAACAGTGTGTAAGCGTGGTGCTTATACATTGTTTACCTATGGATGAACCCTATATTCCAAGCCATGTGCTAGATCGCGAGTGTGACATTCTCATTGAGTCCTTTGTAGTCCACTCCCCAAATGTAGGCCAAGTAGGATCTAGTTGCAAAGGAAGTCAGGCTCTGTTCTTGATCTTCCTTAGTAATACCCCATATGTGCAGATATGAAGTTAATCTTTAGCCATGATTATTAAGTATAATTGCACTAATCAATGTATGATTTGACTTGTAATTAGAGAATCACTTAGGAATTAGTTTCTCTATTGTATCTACTTAGTATTGCTATTGCTATTATAAGGAGTATTCTGATTGTTCACTTATCATATATTTATCATTCATTATATATATCATATCTCTTGATTTACCCATGTTTAGAGTACAAGGTTGGTTAGTTTATTCGTCCATCATAAGTATAAGTATGAGTTATCAATAATTTCCCTTTGCCAGTCCTTCCCTGAGGTAAAATTATAAATAACGATACCTGGAATACTCTTGGGTGAAGTGCTACAATGGTATATATTGATGGTAGTTAACATTCATCACAAACCATCAATATAACTTGCATAAATGGCTAAAATGGATCACAACATAGACTTAGGGGTTTAAACTAACAAATACCATGAGTTTTAGTGAATTTGTGTTTCTAGCAAGATTTAATCAGAAAACTGCCAAGGAGGACATATTCGTCAAAGGAAATCACAGAATTCCACCGTGTAATCGACGTGGGAAGACTCTAGAAGACTCTAGGAGGCTCTCCACTGAAGCGGGACACATGTCACTGACATGAGGGACCGGCCGGCCCACATGCAGGCCACCCGGCCCCTATGGCTCCCACCTATCAGCCTCCTTGCTATGATGGTTCTTGTGGGGGGTACGACCCCAGATACCCACGGTAGACCACATGGGCTGTGCCCCTATGGGCGGTCCAGCCCACAAGATGAAGCCTTGCGGGGCACGATGCTTCTCGGCATCTTCCACAAGACACTAGGAAGATATCCTAAAGATACTACAAGATCTGTTAGGATATGTTTGATCCCATGATTCTTGTAATCTATTATTACTTTCCGGTTATCTCCTAGATCTAACCGACTTGAAACCCTGCCCCCCGGACTATATAAGGTGGGCAGGGACCCCCTCCAAACACATGCAATATCATACGATAGCCAATACAATCCAATAGACCACAGGAGTAGGGTATTACATCATACTGATGGCCTAAACCTGTCTAACTCATGTGTCTCTGTTGCCTTCTTGTTCTCGATTACACGCATCTCTATCGATCAATCTACCTTCATGGGATACCCCTTGGAGGACTACCGGCGATATTTTGTCGATAGTTGGTGCGCCAGGTAGGGGTGTGCGTGTTGTTTCCATGTCGAACAAGATGGTACGTCTTGCAGGCTCTTCATCCCTCCCATAGCCTGGCCAGATCTTCACGGTTGGATCGATCTCGTGGATCATCAACGCTGACGGAGTTGGAGAGCTCATTGAGCCAGTG
Organism: Miscanthus lutarioriparius; assembly: GCA_904845875.1. Classification (NCBI taxonomy): domain Eukaryota; kingdom Viridiplantae; phylum Streptophyta; class Magnoliopsida; order Poales; family Poaceae; genus Miscanthus; species Miscanthus lutarioriparius. The sequence goes on along the minus strand of CAJGYO010000004.1, from coordinate 63,686,975 downwards.
TAGATCAATACTGCGCTGATCACCCCAACACCTGCGACTGTAGATCCGATCTTAGAACCACCTCTGAGGTCGTCTTTGCTGATAATTTGCCACCCACTCCCCTGCTACTAGAGGAGGCAAATCAATAACGACGATCTGATCGCATCCATCGATCAGGTTGGCTAGAAGCTCGCCGATTGCCTCTCCATCATGGAATTGGCTCTGACCACTCTGGTTCAGTGCCGACCACCCTCCAGTTTAGATCTATCGGAGGAAACTCCAAGGGTTACGGCCCTACCCTTTGGGCTCACCAATGTCGCCGCCACTTATCAATATGCCCTAAGGGGCAAATTCGCTGACCAGGTTAGAGATGTCCATCCTCTCACCGACCAGATCACCGACCAGGTTCTGCCGACTGTGAACATGCTACATGTCGGCTGACGCCCCGAAGTGTCCCTCCAAACCATCCTAGAGGAGAATCCAGACTCCAAGTCCTAGGGCTCTACAGAGATTGTCGCCGAAACCGCTGCTGAGCAACCTCCTTTCCCCCCTTCCATGGAGGCGTAATCTTCAACATCAGCGTTGACAGCCCCCCGTGGGAAGGAGAGACCGAGGAGGACCGCGTCGCCTGCATCAACAGGAACATCAACCATGCTCAGCGCTGAGCAAATGAGGCTACCATTGTGCTAGCCGAGGCTCAGCTCGATTCGTAAGGAAGGCCACGCCAACTCCAACACAACCTCGATGACGAATTTGTCCGTGTTGACAGCCACGATGTCTACAAGACCCCAAGCGCCAACTTGGCCATGGCCGCCAACGAGCTCGCCTGGCTCCCATAGACACCAGAGGTCACCAAGTTCGCCACCATGCTTAAAGCGGCACACTGCTAGGTCAACGATATCTGCCAGGACCAGAGACCTTCATACTCCACGAGCTCGATTCGTCGATAAGCTGCGCCAAGATCCAATTGCCACCCCAGCCAAAGTCATTTCATCGACTAGCACCGCGATAATGGACAACCCCTCCAGGGGGAGCTAGGGGCAATCGCATTGAACACCCTCGCCAACATGACCAGGACATCCGAGCGCACCTCAACAATCTCTGAGATGAGCGACGACGTATCAACGAGCGCCGTTTCGGTCACCATGAAGAAGAAGTACGCCACCATCAAGAATATGAGCAAGAGTTCGGTGATTCAGACTCAGCCCTCCAGCCACTCAACGTCGGCAACACCACAGATCATGACGGCGACAATCCTAAAGGGCCCCCAGCATTCACGAGGGCACTTCGAATACTCCAGTGGCACCATGGTTTCAAAATCACTAGGGTCGAGCCCTACGAGGGATTGATGAACCCCACACAGTGGCTACAAGCTTACGCTACTACTGTTCGCGCCACCGAGGGAGATACCAGTGTCATGGCGAACTATCTTCCCATCATGCTCATGCCAACCATGATGAACTGGTTCACAAGTCTTGGCCCGGGCTCCATCAGATCCTAGGAAGAGCTGAAGAAGGTCTTCACCGACAACTACATGGCTACGTGTACTCAGCCGGGCACCAAGCATGATCTGAACCACATCTACCAGAAGCCGTCCGAGCTCCACCATAGCTACATCAGACGATTTTTCGAGATGAGGAATTCTATTCCCAACATCATGGAAGCAGAGGTCATCACCACCTTCGCTCGAGGGCTCCATCATCATGACCTCCACTCCAAGTTCAACCGCAAGCTGCCCATGCGGATTGGCAAGATGATTATGACCGCCAACAAATACGCCGACGCCGAAGAAGCCAAAGTACGCTTCAACAAGGACGCGGGCACTCATCGCCCAACTCGACGCAACGACGAGCGACCCGACGACCGACGCCACAGCGACCGTTGCTACGATGACCGCAGTCACCATCGAGACAGCGGCCGTGATCGGCCAGAAGGATCTAGATCTGGTCAATATCGTCGCCGCTGACCAGACCACATTGTCGCCGCTGTTGACAAACCTCGCGCCAAGTGCAACTATGATGAGCAGAACAAGAAGATCCTCGAAGGCCCATGCCCTCTCCATAAAAATGTCAAGCATAAGATGAAGGACTGCCTCGGCTTGGCTAAGGAGTTCCAGGCCAAAAAGCTAGACGACGACAACAATGACGGAGCCAGAGGCCGCTGACCACCTAGGGGCAACAACAATGCCTTCTAGGATCACGACAAGGTGGTCGCCACCATCTTCGAGGGCCTCGCCTCCGTCGAGAGCAGAAGAGATCCGAAGCTCACAGCCCGCCGGGTGCTCGCCATCAATGTGGAAGATGCCGTCGCCAACCCCAGCTATTACCCCTGGTCCGAGGTCCCCATCACCTTCAGCAGGGTCGATCAGTGGGTGGACATCCCTTACATAGGGTGTTTCCCCCTCGTCCTTGACGCAACTGTCCAGAAAGTGCTTTTTAGAAAAGTGCTCGTCGACGGTGGGAGTACTCTGAACCTACTCTTCACCAGAGCCCTAAAGGAGCTAGGCCTCAGGATAGGAGACCTCACACCATCCGACTCCTCCTTCTAGGGTGTGGTACCTGGCAGGGCATCCAAACCGCTCAGAGAGATCACCCTCCTAGTACAGTTCGACACGGCTAGCAACGACCTCATCGAGCACATCAACTTCTACGTTGCCGACTTCAATACCACCTACCACACCATACTTGGTCGGCCAGCTCTGGCCAAGTTCATGGTCGTACAGCACTATGCCTATCTAGTGCTAAAGATGCCTTCACCTGCAAGAGTCCTAGACCTATAGTCCAACCTCTCCATCGCCTATGCCTGCAAGACAGAGAGTCTCGCTCTCACCGAAGCCACCGACCTCTCCATCCAGATGGCCAACGTGGTCACCGGCGCCAAGACGGTGCCCGCCGATGACTTGGTGATCCCATCGCTAGAGCCTCCTCGTGCCTTCGCCAAGTCCAAGGAAACCAAGGAGGTCAGCCTCGGCCTCGATGACCCCTCCAAGACTATGAAGATTGGGGCTCACCTCTGAAAGCATCTAGGCCCCTAGTTGGGTTTCGGTGATTAATGACAATACATGATTACTATGACTAATGTGTGTTTTGCAGAGGCAATTAAGTTAGGTCATGGTAATGGCAATTGATTGGGCAATCATGGTTGTCATGCCCCTATGATGGAAATTGTTTCGGTTTTCAAAGGATGGATGACAAGGTTAAGGATGGACTAGTTCTAAGTGTCGTTTGGTGTTGAAGAGACACTTAGAGTAGTTTAGGACTTTGTTTTTCCTTTGGCCGTACAATTAAGGGGGGTATGGACTAGTAGCTTGACCTAGGTGAGTCTAGTGGGTTAGGTGTGGTGCACACTTGTCAAATCTAGCACTAGGTAGCCCAAGAGTAGCCCTAAGATCAATTGGAGCAAACTTCATTCACATATGTTTCCGAGTTGGAAGTGAATGGAGGGTCAAATGACTGACCGGACGCTGGTCTGGTTGTGATCGGACGCTGAAGGATGAGTCCAGTCAGTTCATTTGATCAACTGGAGCCATCTGGTTGTGACCGGACGCTGAGTGAAATATGACTAGACACTAGGTGCTAGAGTCCAGTCAACTCCAGAGAGGTTCTAGAGAGGGAGAATCCTGATTAAACGTGTCCAATCAGTGCTGACCGGATGCTGGTTAGGATCCGGTTATAGACCAGACACTGAACAGTAGAGTGACCAGACTCTAGGTGCCAGCGTTCGGTCAACATCAGTAAGGTTCCAGAGAGCAGCTTTCATGACCGAACTCGTCCGGTCAGTGCTGATCGGATGTTGGTCAGAGTTTGGTCACAACTTAATGGCTCTGTGGCGGGGAGAACTGACCGGAGCGTCCAGTCACCTTGACAGGAGCATCCGATCACCCCGTAGAGTGCTGACTCAACCTCCTAACTGTTTGTTTTGAATGAGGGGGTATAAATACTTCCTCTATTCATCCAAGGGAGGTCTCTTGCCTATTTGTTCAGCTAAGAAACACCCTTGAGAGTGCTAAGGAGAGCAAGAGCCTAGTGAGGTGATTGAGATTTGAGAATCCAAGATTAAGGCCTCATTAGTGCAAGGAGCGTAGCAAGTGTGCATCCACCCTTCTCATTAGGCTTGTTGTGGTCAAGTGAGAGTTCGTGCTTGTTACTCTTAGTGATCACCATCACCTAGATGGCTTGGTGGTGATCGGGAGTTTGGTGACAATCCAGCGGAGCTTATGGATGACCCAACTAAGTTGTGAGCAGTTGTGGGCGATTCACCAAGATGAAGTGTTGAAGAATCAGCCTATAGAGAGCACTTGATCCTTGCGTGAATCAAGGGGGAGCTACACCCTTGTGTGGGTGCTCCAATGAGGACTAGTGGGGAGTGGCGACTCTCCGATACCTCGGCAAAACATCGCCGCGTTCCTTCTCCTCTCTTTACTTTGAGCATTTACATTTGAGCAATTCAATTCTTGTCTTTACATTCTTAGAATTCCCATGCTATAGTAGGATTGGAACTTAGGGTGCTAAACTTTTGTGTGGTAGATCAATAGAATCACATTCTAGGCACAAGGGGTGAAGTGGGCTAAGTGTAGGGTTTAATTATTGAAAAGAATTTTAGAATTTGCCCAATTCAACCCCCCCCCTCTTGGGCATCTTGATCCTTTCAATTGGTATCGGAGCCTCGTGCTCACGAATTTAGGCTTAACCGCCTAGAGAAAGATGTCCCACGGGGATGGACCTCCTCCTATCTTTGAGGGAGATGATTTTTCTTATTGGAAAATCTACATGGAGGCTTATTTAGAAGCCTTAGATGTTGGAATACTTAGAGCCGCCTCACAAGGCTTTCCAAAACCTAAGGATCCCACCAACCTTCAAGGCGATGAAGTGAATTACGAAAAATGGAATGCAAAGGCTAGAAACACCATCTTTAGAGGCCTTTGCAAAGATGTGTTTAATCATGTGCGGAACCACAAGGACGGCCATGCACTATGGTCGGACATTTGTGCGCTCCAAGAGGGAACAAAGAGTGAGCATGAGGAACGCTATCATCTCGTTATGAAAAAGCATAAATCTTTTGAGATGCTTCCTAAAGAAAGTGCTAATGAGATGTACTCACACTTAAATGTTCTTATAGAGGAAGACAATGGTCTACACAAATGCAACCATCTGATGTTGTAAGAAAGATCTTGAGTGTCCTCCCCATTGACAAATATGTTCACATTGTGACCATGCTTCATCAAGGTGATCTTTCCATCGCTACACCAACTCAAATCTTGGGAAAGATCAATGCACATGAGATGTATATGCACATCACACCACAAGATGGCTCATCTTCCACCAAGAAGAAAGACTTGGCTTTCAAGGCTAGCCAAGAGAAGGGCAAAGCAAGAGTTGAATATGAGAGCACAAGTGATGATGAAATTGATGATGCAAGTCTTGCTCTCATGGTGAGAAGAACTGACAAGATGCTTAAGAAGCTCAACAAGAACGGTGTCAAGTTTGACGGCAAAAAGAAGAAGTTCTTCATTAGCAATAGATGGAAGCTAATCTTCGAGATGGATTGCTATAATTGTGGAGAACTTGGTCATCTAGCACATCAATGCCCCAAACCAAAGAAAGACAAGTACAAGAAGAAGTACAAGGTCAAGAAAGATGACTCAAGCAATGAAGATGACGATGAGAAGAAGAAAAACAAGCCATACAAGAAGAAAGATGGCAAGAAGAAGGATTTCCACAAGAAGAAGAAAAATGGCAAGGCATACATCGTCGGTGATTGGCTCATGGATATTGATTCATCAAGTTGCTCATTCGATGATGAGAGTGAAAATGAGAAGGTGGCCGATATTGTGATTGACTCTTCATCATCTTCACCGACACCACCGCCATCATCCTCTACACACCTATGCCTTATGGCCAAGGGTGAACGAAAGGTACAAGTGATCATGAGAGTAGTGGTAATGAACATGCTAGCAATGATGATAGTAATAGTGATGATGAATTTGAATCACCTTCATATGATGATCTTGTCAAATTGCTAAATCAATACACTAAGATCATTAGAAAGACTAGAGCTAAGAATGAAAAGCTAGAACTTAAGAATTACTCTCTTTTAGCTAAATGTGACATAGCGGAAAAAGCTAGTGTTGAGCTTAGAGAATCAAATGATGCTATGTTATCCAAACTCAAGGAGCTCAAATCTTCTAAGAAGGAGCTTAAAGAAAAACATGATAAACTTGAGGGGATACATAATGAGCTCATCACTAGCTACAATATGCTAAAAGAAGAGTATACCAACCTCAAGGTTAATCATGATAATCTTGTTGTCTCTCATGAGTTTTTATTCAATGAGCCACATGATGCTACTAACCATGTTGTTAAGATTGATATAGCTACATCATGTGATGATTTGATTATTGAGAGCATTGAGCAAGGCTCTAGTAGCAAAGGCAAGCAAGTGGTTGAGTCTAATAACTATGATGAGTATGTCAACATCAAGGATGAGAATGAGAAGCTCAAGAAAGATCTTGAAAAGCTATCAACCAGCAACACCATTGTGATAGAGAACCTTGACCATCATAGTGATCTAGCTCTTGAGAATGAGAAGCTTAAGGAAGAGAACAAGAGACTCAAGAAAGAGAAAAATCATGATGAGCTAAAAGAAGAGAACAAGAAGCTCAAGTTAGAAAAAGAACATCTCAAGACCGGGATGAGCAAATTCACAAGAGGTCAACATCTTCAAAGTGAGCTTCTCATGAATACCGTCATGAAGATGGATAGAAGTGGAATTGGATACTTGGCACATCAAGAGAAGAAGGCTCAAGCTCAACACCAACAACAACACAAGTCAAAGCCAAAGCCAAAGAGGTGTTTTGAGTGTGGACAAGAAGGTCACTTTGCCCATGAGTGTTAAACTCCACCACCACAACCCTTGCCCAAGCATGCTAGACCTTTTGCTTTCAATGCTCATTACAAGCTTAGAAAGGATTCTAGTGGTAAAATGAAAGTCATGTTCTTAGGACCTCCCAACAAGAATAGTCCTAAGAAAATTTGGGTTGTAAAGTCACTTGTTGAGAAAGTCAAGGGCCCTCAACAAGTTTGGGTCCCTAAACAAGCTTGATCTCTTTGTGTGTAGGTGAACTACAAGACCGGTGGAAGTCATTGGGTAATTGATAGTGGTTGCACTCAACATATGACCGGTGATCCTCGTATGTTCACCTCACTAGATGAAGAAGTTGATGGTCAAGAAAGAATTACATTTGGTGATAATTCAAAGGGCAAAGTCAAAGGATTGGGCAAAGTGGCAATATCAAATGATCATTCAATCTCAAATGTGCTATATGTTGTTTCCTTGAGTTTCAACTTGCTATCCGTTGGACAATTGTGTGATATTGGCTTCCAATGCTTGTTTACCGAGAAGGAAGTGGTTGTATCTAAGAAAGATGATGACCAAGTTATATTCAAGGGATTTAGATACAACAACCTATATCTAGTGGATTTCACCTCCGAAGATGCTAACTTGAAGACAAGCCTATTCACCAAAACATCACTTGGGTGGCTATGGCATCGAAGACTTGCTCATGTTGGGATGAGTTCACTCAAGAAGCTTATAAAGAATGAATTGGTGAGAGGGTTGAAGGATGTGAAATTTGAGAAGGACAAGCTTTGTAGTGCATGTCAAGCCGGCAAACAAGTTGCAAACACTCATCCTACAAAAGCTTTCATATCAACAACAAGAGTGCTAGAGCTCCTTCACATGGACTTATTTGGACCAACAACTTACAAGAGTTTGGGAGGAAATCTCTATTGTCTTATGATTGTTGATGACTACTCTAGATACACATGGGTGTTCTTCCTTCATGACAAGACCGAAGTTGCATCATGTTTCAAGAAGTTTGCCAAGAGAGCACAAAATGAGTTTGAAGTGAAGCTCAAGAAGATAAGAAGTGATAATGGAAAAGAGTTTGACAACACAAACATTGAAGCTTATTGTGATGAAGTTGGGATCAAGCATGATGTCTCCGCAACATATACTCCTCAACAAAATGGTGTAGTCGAGAGAAAGAACCGAACACTTATCACACTTGCAAGAACAATGCTTGATGAGTACAACACACTCGAAGCTCTATGGGTGGAAGCTATCAACACCGCATGTTATGCATCCAACCGCCTATTCCTTCAAAAGTTTCTTGGCAAGACACCTTATGAGTTTCTCAATGGGAAGAAGCCGGACGTCTCATTCTTTTGGGTGTTTGGTTGCAAATGCTACATCTACAAGAAGCAGCAACACCTAGGGAAGTTTCAAAGGTGTTGTGATATTGGCCTTCTTGTTGGTTACTCATCAAAGTCCAAAGCATATAAAGTATTTAATCATACCACAGGCTTGGTTGAGGAAACATATGATGTGGAATTTGATGAATCTAACGTCTCCCAATGAGCACATGAGAATCTTGATGATGTAGGTGATGAACCATTGAGGGAGGCTATGAAGAACATTCTCGGTTGGAGACATCAAGCCTAAAGATGATGAAGATGATGTACAAGTGATTGATCCACCTTCTTCATCAAATATGCCACAAGATGGTGATAAAGATGGGAGAGTAGAAAATGAAGATACTCATGTCTCTTATGATCAAATGGTGGCATAAGCTCAAGATGTTGATGCTCCACAATATTCCCCTCAAGTGTTTGATAGAAGAAATTCACCCCTACTACAAGCTCATCCACAAGATCTCATCATAGGGAGTCCTTCAAAGGGTGTAATGACTCGATCTCAAAAACTTGCTTCATTCATTGAACATCACTCTTTTGTCTCTTGTGTTGAACCTAAGAATGTAGAAGAAGCTCTTCAAGATTTGGAATGGATAAATGCCATGCATGAAGAGTTAAACAACTTCACTCGCAATGAAGTTTGGACTCTTCAAGAGTGACCACAAGGTGCAAGAGTCATTGGAACTAAGTGGGTGTTCCACAACAAGCAAGATGATCAAGGCGTTGTAGTGAGGAACAAGGCAAGACTAGTAGCAAAGGGGTTCTCTCAAGTTGAAGGGTTGGATTTTAGAGAGACCTTTGCACCGGTTGTAAGACTTGAAGCCATTCGTATCCTCCTTGCATATGCATCGCATCATCAAATGAAATTATATCAAATGGATGTTAAAAGTGCATTTTTAAATGGCTTCATAAATGAACTAGTCTATGTTGATCAACCTCCCAGGTTTGAAGACCCTAGATATCATAACCATGTTTATAGGTTGTCTAAGGCGCTATATGGGCTTAAGCAAGCCCCAAGAGATTAGTATGAGCGCCTTCGGGATTTCCTTATTGAGAAGGGCTTCACCATTGGGAAGGTTGACACCACACTATTTACTAAGAAGCTTGATGGAGAAATCTTCATTTGTCAAGTATATGTTGATGATATCATCTTTGGATCATCAAATGAACATTATTGCAAAGAGTTTGGTGAATTGATGTCGAAGGAGTTCGAGATGTCTATGATTGGAGAGCTTACATTCTTTCTTGGTTTTCAAGTCAAGCAAATGAGAGAAGGGATTTTCATCTCTCAAGAAAAGTATACCAAGGATCTTCTCAAGAGGTTTAATATGGATGAATGTAAGCCAATCAAGACACCAATGCCATCTAATGGACATCTCAACCTAAATGAGGGAGGTAAAACGGTTGATCAAACTCTCTACCGCTCTATGATTGATAGCTTGTTATATTTAACCGCATCTAGGCCCGACATCATGTTTAGTGTGTGTATGTGTGCTAGATTTCAAGCTAATCCTAAGGAAGCTCATTTGGTAGCCGTTAAAAGAATCCTTAGGTACCTTAAGCTCACACCAAGCATTGGCCTTTGTTATCCCAAAGGTGCTAGATTTCAATTAGTTGGCTATTTCGATTCGGATTATGTCGGTTGCAAAGTTGATAGGAAAAGCACATTAGGAGGGTGCCATTTGCTTGGTAGATCACTTGTGTCTTGGTCCTCCAAGAAGAAAAATAGTGTGGCTTTGTCCACCGCCAAAGCAGAATACATTGCCGCGGGTACTTGTTGTGCACAAATACTTTACATGAAGCAAACTTTGTTAGACTATGGTGTAGTTCTAGAAAAGGTACCACTTTTGTGTGACAATGAGAGTGTGGTAAAGCTTGCTAATAATCCGGTTCAACACTCTCGCACCAAGCACATAGATATCCGTCGTCACTTTCTTAGAGATCACATTGCTAAAAATAATATATCACTAGAAGGTGTAAGGACCGAGGATCAATTGGCGGATATCTTCACTAAACCGCTAGATGAGGTGACATTTTGTCGATTGAGGAATGAGCTCAATGTGCTTGATTTTTGTAACTTCACTAGAAAATGAGCTTGTGTTGTCCCTTGCATTGCATTGTAAAATACAACATATTTAATTTTTGATAATGCATTTAGGGTTTGTCTAACATGGTTAAGATAACCGCCGAAAAGCGTGTGAAGAAGCTTAACCTTGGATCAAACTTGACAAGCAACTAGAATTACTTTCAAGTATTGCATTGCATATGCATGTGTGTTGTTTTGTCGTTTCCTTTTGATTACCCTTTTATTGCCTATTTTCTTAAAAAGAATTATAGCCTAAGGCAAAATACTTTGAAAATTTTGAGGGTTTGAGAGAGGTCACTCACATCAGTCCCAATTGGTGTTTATTTGGGTCTTATTGAAGTTGGGACTTGATTGGGAACAGGCATCGCGAAGGAACATTGAAGATTTGTTAAAAAAGGGCGACCGGATGCTGCACCGGACTCTGGATTCCAGCGTTCGGTCAGTTCATAGGAGGTGAAAAGAAGCGCAAAGGAGTGACTGGATGCTGAAATAGTGTTCTTCCTACATCCAGTCAGTTGGTGGTCCTGCTTCGGTCAAGCAAAGAAGGCGTTGTCAGGATCGACCGGACTCTGGCTGCATCCGGTCAAGGATAACCGGAAGCATCCGGTCGCGACTTGAGGGGATTTGGACCTCTCTGTAGTCGATCGGACTCTAGGTGGCAGCATCTAGTCATTGCCACCGGAGCATCCGGTCAGTAGAAGTCATGCAGATCTAATACTCTGTTCTGTTTTCTTTCCTTATCCATCATGGGTGGGCCACCATATATACCGAACGCTGTTTTGTCCCTGCATCGCCCGCACCCACGCTGACTTCGCCATCGTAGCTTTCCTCGCCGTGCGCCTATACCCTAGCCACCGCCTGCAGCGCCATTGTTCCACACCACACTGCGCCTCTCCACACCCACGCGTCGCTGCACGCCCCGCGCACTGCCCGAACCACTCCCGCACGACTACCGCGCCGCTCCTGCACAGCCGTGCCCTAGCGCCGCCACTCTCGCAGCAGCGCCGTGCGCCCATGCCCTAGCACCGCTGTGCCAGCACCACAGCCACACGCCCATGCCACATTGCTCCACACCAGTGCCCTAGTCCATCACTGCCCTACATCTTCTCGGTTGTCAAACCTCTTTGCGCCAGAACCCTAACCCTAGGTGTTTTCCTGGTGGTGTCCCGTGATTCATTCCTTTGCTCTTCGGTCATCGATTCATCAGGTAGCAAGCCATCGCCTCTAATTTCGTATCCATTGCTTGCTTCCTAGGGTTTTGTATCTCTAGATGTATATTGTAATTATGCATATATCCAATCTATTCCATCATGCAGCGAGTTAGTTTTTTTTTAAGTTACTTTGGCAGTTGTCTGTGAACTCGGGGCCAAGCCCACGAGTATGGATCGAGGCCAAGCCTCGTGAGTGTTAGTGATAGTTGATTCTTGTCCATGATAGTAGTTCATTTCATCTCCAGCAATGGCACGTGTTAAGAATGCCGGAGGTGGTCCAGGTGATGAGGAACCGAGGCCTCTGCCTTGCCTGTCTGCTGAGGTGAAAGGCAAGGCGAAGAAGCTTACGATGAAGAAGCGTGGGTTTGCAGATGCTGAAACCGAGAGAGCAGCAGCAGTTGCAACCGCCGTAGAGCGTGCAAAGAGAGGAGGAGCTTGAAGTGGTGTCCGCATTGTAGACCAGCTTTCACCAGTTCAGAGGGCTACCGTCAAGAGGGTTGAGCATCGTCATGGTAATCCAGCTGGGACTATCATGCTTGAAGGACGGCGGGTCACTTTAGTTGAGAGTTAGCCTCAGGGGGGCCACAGCAGTAGACACAGCCAATAGAGTAGTCAGAGGGCACCTAGTAGATAGAGCAAACTTAGGAGGGAGAGTAGACCGAGGAGATAGAGCAGGCACCTCAGCCATAGTTATGATGCTCTGGTCGTACTCGTGCTCAGGTGACACCAAGGCCAGAGACATAGCGGTGGGCTTCTCGTCCGCCTCCTAGACCACAGGGTCCACCTCTAGTGACTCACCTTGATCTAAGGGCAGCCACAACCAAGCAGGTGCAGCAGCTCAGGTTCGTGAAGTTCAAGGACTGGTTTCCGCTGAGGCGGGATGAGCGTTCTTCAGAGGGATTCTATACACCACTGTAGGATGACTTCTACAATGCTTATCTGAACAGTGTGTGGCTTTCAAATCATAGAGAGTTTGTTCTATTAAGGCACTTGTAGCAGCAGTAGGAGAGTAGATCCACCCTCACCTCTCTTACTTGCTAGGTTTGATAGACCTACTTAGATGGACTAGCCGGTATGTTCCATCATGGGTCCATGAGTTCTACTCTTCACTTTGGATTGACCCGGGCCACAGGTTCATACACTTTGCATTTTGAGGTCGTGACTACAGGCTGATGAGCTTTAGGGTCAAAGAGATACTCAGGATTCTAGAGTCACCCATCCACCTTCACGAGGTTTGCTATGGTCAGACAGAGCCTCCCAAACGCCCTCACAGTGGTCTTGTGCCTCCCATAGATCTGGTCTGACCTTGCTTCACAGAGCCTTTTAGCGAGGGGTCGAGCAGGACACCTAGAGATCTTACTCCTATAGCTAGATTGCTTGATGCTATCATGAGGAGGACGCTGCTCCCAAGGATGGGTTATCGCGAGGGATTGACTCACATCTAGCTGTGGCTAGTGAACTCTCTGATCCAGCAGACAGTTTTTGATATTTGGGATGTTATTCTATCAGAGATGGAGGACACTCTTGCAGAGGGGTTCAGAGGGCATCGTCAGCTGCCTTATGCTCACTGGATCACATTCTTGATTTGCAAGGCAGTTACAGTGAAGTCCCCAGAGACGATGGCAGAGTATACATGTGCTACTATAGAGTTTTCACCATATAACATGACTCAGATGCTCCGCCATAGTACAGTGAGGACACCTAACTAGCCACACCATCACCTAGAGGTGCCAGAGACTACAGCACAGCAGGATGAGATCATTAGGGGCGTTGCAGCTACAGAGGAGGAGCAGCTAGATGCTCAGTAGGAGAGTATGGTCGAGAGTGACCCCAATGACAGTTCTGATGATGATTATTAGGCTATACCTCAGATGCCTCCTCGATGACATGACAATGAGGCTAGTGGCTCCACCACAGCCACCACAGACAGACCCCACTCTTCTTGCTATTCTTGAGCGGATGAGGCAGGACTAGGCACGCCAGGCCTAGGAGACCGTAGCTGCACTTGCATAGGTTCAGGCTAGATAGGACAAGTTCCAGCGATAGCAGCAGGCCATACAGCAGTAGCAGCAGGCCATGCAGCAGCAGCTGCTGATGTAGCAGCAGTTACTTGGATTTATGCAGCATGTTGTCACTACTATTTGAGTTGCTCCGCCACCGTATACACCACAGCTCGGCTAGCCTGCCACCACTTCAGTGACTCCATCTATACAGCCCAGTGGGCTTCAGAGTTAGGGACAGCTAGCTACATAGTTTGCTTCACCAACAGAGCAGGTGTCCCAGTGTTTTGCTTCTCCAGTGACAGCCCATGATCCTCACTTCACACCTATCGTTACGGGCTTCACACCGGCTCAGAGTTCCTCGGTGCTTGTGACTGACACCCTAGTTTCCAGGAGCTTTGGTGCTACTTTTGGCGTGTTGACAGGGCAGCCTACACCGCTAGAGCTATGAGTCCCTGCTCCTACCACCGTTGCTCCAGTTAGTGGGACTACAGAGAACCTTCCTTCATCTATTGCATCATCAGAGCCAGCTACTACAGTGGTACCTATAGAGTCATAGGCCGCACCAGTCCCACAGCAGACCTAGACCGCTTCAGCTGCACTTCCAGCGATAGAGGATCAGACAGCTCAGAGCTCCAGATCAGAGGATGATGCTACATAGTTTTAGATCGCACACCGCACCTCAGCGCTCGACTTGTCTGCTCCTGCCCCGCCGACCGACCCTTAGGTTTTGGTGCTTGATGCCAAAGGGGGAGAGGGATCGAGTATGTTAGATCTAGGGGGGGCAATATATCTAGGGGGAGCTTATGATTTATTATATTTGGCTTTTTATGTGTGATACATTGTTATGCATTCATGTTTACTTTCATGCATTGAACTACTACGTGCATGTGATATGTGATATTTATGTGATATGTGATATTTATGTGATATGTGACATGTGTGCTCTCTACTTTGATATATATATATGTCATGTCACTTTATAATGCTCATTTGTTTTGCTTCCGTGTTTTTACTCCGATTCAAATGAGCTTTATTTCTTGTACTCATGCTTATTTTATATCTATTGAGTACACCATGTTGGCTTGGGTCATATAAGCATGTCTAACACCTTTGCTCTTATTGTCAAAAGCTTATATGAACCAAGCATGTTGAAAACCTCATCTCTTTTACATACTCGAGGTTGTATTGTCATCAATCACCAAAAAGGCGGAGATTGAAAGCATCTAGGCCCCTAGTTGGGTTTCGGTGATTAATGACAATATGAGATTACTATGACTAACGTGTGTTTTGCAGAGGCAATTAAGTTAGGTCATGGTAATGGCAATTGATTGGGCAATCATGGTTGGCATGCCCCTACGATGGAAATCATTTCGGTTTTCAAAGGATGGACAACAAGGTTAAGGATGGACTAGTTCTAAGTGTCGTTTGGTGTTGAAGAGACACTTAAAGTAGTTTAGGACTTTGTTTTTCCTTTGGCCATACTATTAAGGGGGGTATGGACTAGTAGCTTAACCTAGGTGAGTCTAGTGGGTTAGGTGTGGTGCATACTTGTCAAATCTAGCACTAGGTAGCTCAGGAGTAGCCCTAAGATCAATTGGAGCAAACTTCATTCACATATGTTTTTGAGTTGGAAGTGAATGGAGGGTCAAATGACTGACCGGACGCTGGTCTGGTTGTGATCGGACGCTGAAGGATGAGTCCGATCAGTTCATTTGATCAACTGGAGCCATCTGGATGCGACCAGACGCTGAGTGAAATGTGACTGGACACTGGGTGCCAGAGTCGGTCAACACCAGAGATGGAGAATCCTGATCAGACATGTTCGGTCAGTGCTGACTGGATGCTGGTCAGGATCCAGTTACTGACCGGACGCTGAACAGCGAAGTGATCAGACTCTAGGCGCCAGTGTTCGGTCAACATCAGTAAGGTTCTAGAGAGCAGTTTTCATGACTGGACTCCTCTGGTCAGTGCTGACCAGACGCAGGTTAGAGTCCGGTCACAACTTAACGGCTCTATGCCAGGGAGAACTGACCGGAACGTCTGGTCACCTTGACCGGAGCATCCAGTCACCCCACAGAGTGCTGACTGAACCTCCTAATGGTTCATTTTGAATGAGGGGGTATAAATACTTTCTCTATTCATCCAAGGGAGGTCTCTTGCCCATTTGTTCATCTGAGAAACACCCTTGAGAGTGCTAAGGAGAGCAAGAGCCTAGTGAGGTGATTGAGATTTGAGAATCCAAGATTAAGGCCTCATTAGTGCAAGGAGAGTAGCAAGTGTGCATCCACCCTTCTCATTAGGCTTGTTGTGATCAAATGAGAGTTTGTGCTTGTTACTCTTGGTGATCGCCATCACCTAGACGGCTTGGTGGTGATCGGGAGTTTGGTGATCATCCGGCGGAGCTTGTGGATGACCCAACTCAAGTTATGAGCGGTTGTGGGTGATTCACCACGACGGAGTTTCAAAGAATAAGCCCGTAGAGAGCACTTGATCCTTGCGCGGATCAAGGGTGAGCTACACCCTTGCGCGGGTGCTCCAACGAGGACTAGTGGGGAGTGGCGACTCTCTCGATACCTCGGCAAAACATCGCCGTGTTCCTTCTCCTCTCTTTACTTTGAGCGTTTACATTTGAACAATTCAATTCTTGTCTTTACATTCTTAGAATTACCATGCTAGAGTAGGATTGGAACTTAGGGTGCTAAACTTTTGTGCGGTAGATCAATAGATCACATTCTAGGCACAAGGGGTGAAGTGGGCTAAGTGTAGGGTTTAATTATTGCAAAGAATTTTAGAATTAGCCCAATTCACCCCCCCGCCCCTCTTGGTTATCTTGATCCTTTGAACCTCGACCCCAAATAGGAAAGCACGCTCATCTCCTTCCTTCATGCCAACACCGACGTGTTTGCTTGGAAACATGCAGACATGCCGGGGGTACCACGGGAGAAGATCGAGCACTCCTTGAATGTCTCGTCGACAGCCAAACCGATCAAGCAGAAACTCCGATGATTCACGCCAGACAAGAAGGAGGCTATTAGGGTAGAAATAAAATGGCTCCTAGCTGCCGGATTTATAAAAGAATTGTATCATCCTGAGTGATTAGCGAACCCTATTCTTGTTCAAAAAAAGAATAAAGAATGGAGAATGTGTGTTGATTACACTGATCTCAACAAACACTGCCCTAAAGACCCCTTTGGTCTGCCTTGAATAGACGAGGTTGTAGACTCCACCACTAGCTATGAACTGCTCTCCTTCCTCGATTGTTACTCCGGCTATCACTAGATATCCCTCAAGGAAGACGACCAGATCAAGACATCGTTCACCACCATGTCCTTCGGACTCAAGAACGCCAGGGCGACCTACCAAAGGGCCATCTAGATGTGCCTCAATCGATAGATAGGCCGCAATGTCAAAGCTTACATCGACAATGTGGTCGTCAAGTCCAAGACCGCTGATAATCTCATCACCGACCTCGAAGAAATATTCGCCAACCTAAAAAGGTACAGATGGAAGTTGAACCTTTGAAAGTGCATCTTTGGAGTTCCATCTGACATACTCCTGGGCTACATCATCAGTGCCCGTGGCATCGAACCCAACCCCAATGAGGTCTCCGCCATCACCAACATGAAATGCGCAACTTGCGTAAAGGACATATAGAAGCTTATAGGTTGCATGGTTGTTCTCAGCCGCTTTATATCGCGCCTCGGTGAAAAGGGACTACCGTTCTTCAAACTCCTCAAGGCCTCCAAGAGCTTCTCTTGGTTGGAGGAGGCAGATACAACTTTTGAGCAGCTCAACTTGTTTTTAATGAAGCCTCCGATCATGACGGCGCCCTGACCAGACAAAACTCTACTGATCTACATCGCCGCCACTTCACGCGTCATTAGCACAGCTATCTTCATTGAATGCGAGGAGGTTGAGCACGCCTATAAGGTGCAACATATGGTCTACTTCATCAGTGAGGTCCTTAATGAGCCCAAAACTCATTATCCCCAAGTTTAGAAACTGTTATACGCTATTCTGATCACGTCACGCAAGCTCCGCCATTACTTCAAATATTACAAAATCACCGTGGTCACCGAGTTCCCTCTGGGGGACATTCTCCGCAACAAAGAGGTCAATGGCCACATCATCAAGTGGGCTATTGATCTTGGCACTTACTCTATTGAATTCAAAAGCAGGCCTACCATCAAGTCATAGTCTCTCGCTGACTCTGTTGCTGAGTGGACCGAGATCCAAGAGCCCATCCCCGCTACTTGCCCCGAGCACTAGGTGATGTACTTTGATGGCGCCCTTAACATCAATGGTGCTGGTGCTGGCATTTTATTCATTACACTAACCAAGGACAAGCTCCGATACGTTCTCCAAATACATTTTCTGGCCTCCAACAACGCCGCCGAATATGAAGCGTGCCTCCACGAACTCCGTATAGCCATTGAGCTCGGCATCAAACGCCTCATGGTATACGAGGACTCCACAATGGTCATCAACCAACTCAACAAAGACTGGTCCTGCTCCAGTGAGAAGATGGATGCATATTGCGCCGAAATCAGGAAACTCGAAGGGAAGTTCTATGGTATCGAATACCACCATGTGGTACGAGATCAAAATTAGCTCGCCGACCACCTATCTAAGATAGGCTCTTCGCACGACGATCCCACCTAGGGTTTTCGTTCAAGACCTCTTTATGTCGTCTATTAAGGAAGAGAAGGAAGTTCAAGAAACTCCCCTCGCCGAGCAGCTGGTACTTACAGTACCTTCGCCGGCTGCCAATTGGAGGGAACAGTTCATCAAGTACCTCACCAGCACCGACGTTCCCACTGACAAGACTGAAACCGAACACCTAATCCAACGAAGCAAGCATTATGTACTGGTGGATGGGAACTTGATGAGGAAAAGTGCCAAGGAAGGGATACTACAGAAATGCATCACCTAAGAAGAGGGAATGAAACTACTTCTCAAAATTCACTCTGGTTCCTATGGCAACCACGCGGCCTTGAGAAACCTAGTCAGCAAAGCTTTCCAAGCTGGTTTTTACTGGCCCACGGCCATCTCCGATGCAGAAGACCTCGTCCGATGTTGTGAAGGATGTCAATTTTTCACCAAAAAAATCCACGAGCTGGCAGAAGAACTGCAAACCATCCCAGCTTCCTGGCCTTTTGCATGCTGGGGACTGGACATGATCGGGCCTTTCAAGCCAGCGCCAGGTGGTTTCTGGTACATCTACATCACCATCGATAAGTTCTCCAAGTGGATCGAATACAAACCACTTGTTTCAGCTACTACAAAGAAGGCAGTCGAGCTATTCGAAGATATCATCCACAGATTCGATCTTCCGAACAGCATTATCACCGACCTCAGAACTACATTTACCAGTCATCATTTTTGGGACTTCTGCGAAGACCAATGCATCTCTGTCAAATATGTCTCCGTTGCCCATCCTAGAGCCAACGGCCAGGTCAAACGGGCAAACGGCATGATCCTTGATGCCCTCAAAAAGAGACTATATCAGAAAGAAGAAAAGCATCTGGGCAGATAGCTCAAAGAGTTACCAGCTATGGTCTGGGGACTGCGCACTCAAGCTAGTCGCAGCACCGGTGTGTATCCATATTTCTTGGTCTATGGCTCAGAAGCCATACTACCAGCGGACATTGCCTTCCGAGCACCAAGGGTGGAAAATTATAATGAAGAGCAAGCCGCAGTTGTTCGGACAGAGGACGTCGATAGGGCTAAGGAAGAATGCCTGATCACCTACATCCGCACAGCCAAATATCTAGAAGACTTATGCAGATACTACAACCACAACATCAAAGGTCGTTCATTTGCTGTCGGCGACCTCGTTCTCCGTAGAAAGCAGAAAACCGAAGGGATGCATAAGCTCTCCTCCCCCTGGGAAGGGCCCTACATGGTCAAAGAGGTTACCTGACCAAGGTCTTACTGGCTATGCGACTTGGACAGACTTGACATCCCCAATTCAAGGCACATCGAGCACCTTATACGTTTCTATCCTTGAAATGCTCCAGATATGTATTCTCCACTCCATAATGAATGAAGTTTTGGTCGCCATAATTTGTCTCCATTATATCTCCATTATGGTTTAATCTCCATTTGCGGTCACCAGCTCTAAGCTACTACTTAACGAACTCTAATACGTGATCTCCATAAATGCTCCACCATGTTTCTCCATATCTCCAAGATATTTTGCCAACTACCGAGCAGCACATGTTCTGTTCTGTGCTCTATGGAGAAGACCCAGTCTCCGATCTCTCCCTACACGTGCTACGGGCTCCGTGCTCTGCTTTATGGGTGGTCGGCTGTGGTTCCATGGTCACGCCTGTTCCTCCTACATGTGCACGGGCTCCATGTTCGACATTATGGAATATGGGCTTGCCAAGGCCAAGAGTCTAGTAAAGAACCAACTGCTCGGACGCTACTTATACTACGTATATCTCGAAGATATTTCGCCAACCGCCGAGCAGCACATGTTCTATTCTATGCTCTATGGAGAAGACACAGTCTCTGATCTCTCCCTACACGTGCTACGAGCTCCACGCTCTGCATTATGGGTGGTTGGCTATGGTTCCTTGGTCACGCCTGTTCCTCCTACACGTGCACGGGCTCCGCGCTCGATGTTATGGACTATGGGCTAGCCAAGGCCAAGAGTCCAGTAAAGAACCAATTGCTCGGATGCTACTTAT
The DNA here is from genome assembly GCA_904845875.1 of Miscanthus lutarioriparius. Classification (NCBI taxonomy): domain Eukaryota; kingdom Viridiplantae; phylum Streptophyta; class Magnoliopsida; order Poales; family Poaceae; genus Miscanthus; species Miscanthus lutarioriparius. The sequence goes on along the minus strand of CAJGYO010000004.1, from coordinate 63,666,749 downwards.
ACTATGCATATCTCCAAGATTTTTCACCAACCGCCAAGCAGCACGTTTCGCTCTATGTTCTTTGGAGAAGACCTAGTCTCCGATCTCTCCCTACACATGCTATGGGCTCTGCGCTCTGCGTTATGGGTGGTCGGCTATGGTTCCTTGGTCATGCCTGTTCCTCCTACACGTGCACGGGCTCCGCGCTCGACGTTATGGACTATGGGCTAGCCAAGGCCAAGAGTCCAGTAAAGAACTAACTGCTCGGATGCTACTTATACTACGTATAATTGCGTTAGGGTTAACACTACAATGATTTTTTCACTGAAATACTGGCAAATTGCATAAACATGCACATGTCACTTTACAATATTTATACATATACATATATGTCTGACTAGGCCCTTGCGCATTTTAACTACCCTCTCTAGTTATTATAGAATATTCTCCGAGAAGATCATTGGGCTTCACCATCGTCGTCCATCTAGCTAAATAGGTCGACGTCGCCGGCCAGTTTCTTCGCCGCATGTTCCACCTCATCTTCCAGCTGCTGATGCTCCATCACGCCTGTCCCTCTATCGAATCTGGCCCCTATCGCTTGAAGGTCAATGGCTGGGTAGTGGGACCAGACCACCACTAGGACGCATGTAATGGCGGTGACGGTGGCGTCGCGGTTGAAGCTTTTGAAGTTCTCCCACGCCGCCTTGCACCTATCGATGATGGTGTCTGGACGCGACGACCTACCATCGGGCTAAGGAGCCACCTCCAGGTCGAAACAGTCGAGCATCGGCTTGACTCCGGTAACTACGGTGTCGAGCTTGCTCCTCTGGGTTCTGGCCTCCTGCTCCAGCACATCGAACTATGCTTTGGTCCTCCGATGATAGTCCATAGGCATCACAAGGATCCGTCAAACAAAAGAAATCAATTTAGCAGTAACTCCGACCATGAAGTACTCACCTTTTAGCTCCTTCGCCATCCTCTCCGCTTGCCCAGTCACTTTCTTCTCCTCCTCCTAGAGTTGCCTGACATTTTGGCGCAGCTAGCCGAGCTCCGCATCTTGCTCTACAAGCATAATAGTCGTCTGTAACAATATGAATGTTCAACAATGCAAAGTAAAATCGCCGATACGCCATACCTTTTCTCTGCTCAGAGATGTTTCTAAGCTGCTCAGACTTCCGCTCAAGCTGCTAGGAAACACTCGTTAGCTGCTTGGAGACGGTGGCTAGCTGCTCGGACCTACCCCGCAACTATTTAGACATGGTCGCCAACTGCTCGGACAGAGCCCCTTTTGGTATTCCAGATCCCACGTTTGAGACTCGGCAAGCTCCCGCTCATGCTGGGCCCTCTAGACATTTTTTTCCATAAGCTTCATCGCCTCCTTCAGCTTTGCATTTTCTTCAGCGAGGGGCTCCATCCTCTTGATCAGCTGGCATCATTATTTGGCAGTCCGAGCTATCCACTGCAAAAGCGCCAAGACTATGAAGAACTCCAATCTCCGACGTTAAAGATGAACATTGATGATGCAATGCTAACCCTGATCTGCTTCATCGCCGTTGACAGGGTGGACTCTAGCCTCCTGAGCTCCCTGGTGGTGTCCTCCTCAACGACCACCACTTCGTCGCCCCACTTGTGGAGGATTCAGACAGCTTGGGGTTGTGATTCCTCATGTTGGATCTCTTCCACCTCGTCTTCCTCCTCCGTAGCTAGTGGCACCACTAGGGGGCTCGGTGGCCGGACAGCGTGTCCGACCACGCCCTTTGATGCCTCAGGGAGCGCCATAGGCTTCTTTGCTCCATACTCTGGCATGACATTGACAACTCCAGCATCTACCTTCAAAGCCCCAATAGCTTCTGTCGTTGCCCCAGGCATCGCCGCTGACCCGTTGCCATCGGCGCCAACCGTTCACCACTGCCAAGTCCATCGGCGGTGGTGGTTGACTCCTCCATAGGCCACTGAGCACCCGAGGACTCTAGGATGGGATCTGCCTAGCATTGCCTCCGCGCGTGGGACCAACCCCTAGTTGTTCGCTGTTCTAGACGGACAGATTCAACTCCTTCATATGCCTCGCTCTACATCAGATTAGCTCGTCAATCGCCACCGCGATAAGGATCCGACAACAAAATAACTCCAAGGCAAGGATACTTACAATTCGGTCAACCAGTACACTTTTCTAAACCGGCGCTGCCTACCCGAGCCCCCAAGCGTGGCCCTAGGGTGGACTCCCGCACCCTGGGGTGGAGGTCTCGCGGTGTCCGCCATTGGCTTCTCCTCCGCCTGCCACTCCAGGACTCCCCTCGCCTGCTACTCGGGGACTCCCTCCCCTCCCTTCGATCCCTCCTCCATGTGCGTGTTAGGTGGAGGCACTTCAGTGCTCGGAGGAGGAGCTACTTGAGCCCCATCGTCATCCGACCACTCGAACATTGCCGCACTCTGTGTCCGAGTGGTCTGTTCATCGCCAAGCGAGATGCCGCCTGGCTTGCGAGGAGCCGCACCCACCATCTTCCTCTTCTTCTGGGTTGGCTCATCTGCCGCTGCCCTCTTCCCCTGGATTTTCTCCAACATCGGGGGAGGACTCTCAATTTGACCAGCGTCTGGGCCTCCGAACTCCGACGAGGCACTGATGGCACCTTCCTCAGGCTGAGCTAGTGGCCGGGCATTTACCGCCTATGGCCAATCGCCCCTCGACACGCCCAAGAAGTACACCGCTCGTTCCTGTGAATGGATCTTTCCATAAGTGAATCAGTTCACTACTCAGCAACAATACAGGATAAAAAAGGATTAGGAACAAACAATTGAGATGTTAACCTGAGGAGGCAGGTTCATGCAGTTAAAGGCCCTCATCTACCCTGACACGCTGAATGAGGCATTTGGAGCAAAAAGCCCTACGGCCTGCTCTAGCATGTCGTCCTTTGTCAACCTCTTTGACCTCTCCCGGGTACCATCGGTGTCCCCCTTGAAGTCAAAGCCCGTGTGGGCCCTCTCCTTGCAGGGCTGGACGCGACGCACTATGAAGCTCGCCACCACCAACACATCGTTCATCTTCATACCATTAATTAGGCCGAGGAGCTCCCTCACCTGCACCATGTCAGCACTGCTTAGCCTCTCCGACCAGCTCCTCTGGTTCTCCGGCACATGGTCGACATCGCTGCGGATGGCGGGATGGCTCTGTTTCATGTAGAACCACCTGGCGTTCCACCCCTTCAGCGAGGTGTTTAGCGGTACAGTGATGTACTCACCCGCCATTCCATCACGGAGTTGAAGATAAATGCCGCCGACCACCTTCGAACCGCTGCACCTTCTTCTTCAACCAGAATAGATGACGGAAGAGGTTGAAGTGGGGAAGAACTCCGAGATATGCCTCACAGAAGTGGATAAAAATCGAGATGTGCAAGATAGTGTTTGGGTGGAGATTGCACAGACTCACTCTCTAGAACTCCAATAGGTCCCTCAAGAAAGGATGAACGGGGAATCCTAACCCGCGCTAGAAATAATCCTCAAAAACATCTACTTCGTCAATATGCGGCATCGGGAAGGGCACACCGCTGGCTGGCCGCCATCCGACGGTGACACAGTCAGAAAGGATGCCCGCCTCCACCATCCTATTGATCTCCGCCTCCCCCATGTTTGATGGCACCCACTCGTTGTCGCGGCTAGCTCCGGCGGTCGCCTTCTTCGGGTTTCCAACTCCCCTCTTCGGCACCATCTCTCAGATCTAGTTTGGGATTGGCGGTGGAAGCGTGTGAGAATATGAATCTAGAAGTGCGAGGACTGAGGAGGAAGATGAAATGGCAAAGTGGCAAAGGTGGGAGCGCGAGGTGCGGTGGCGCAGTTATAAAGCACTCCCCCACCTTTCGCATTTGAGGGTTTTTGGGAAACCACTCCGTGATTTGCGCCTCTCTGAATTCTCAGAAACGGCGTGGTGGGCCGTTACCTGGGCTTTCGCGCAAATGCAGCTCATATCACCTATTTATCGCTGCAATTTGTTACTGCTCACCGAATATTCGCCGACTTCTCCGCCATCTGTTATGGCTCAGTAATTACTACTATACAGTCATTACTCTAGTTTTTTCTCTACGATTTGTTTTCTCCAAGACTTCCACTTGTGGCTCGGGGACTGCATCATCAACATGACTTGGCTCGTCATCACACTGGGGACTTTCTTCTATTGACTGTTGTTTCTGATCCTGGCACCACGTGACCATGTCACCTACTGTCAGGCTCAGAGACTAAGTGGGCACACTTCACCTTGCGGTGAATGTGCTTTTCCCATTTCAGGGCTACACCTAGGGACTGGATACCTGCTCGGTTGGTCTTTTGCTTTTCTTTACTTTGGACCTAGGCACCACATGACTACATCACCTACTATCAGGCTCGGGGACTAAGTGGGCACACTTCACCTTGAGGTGACTGTGTTTGCTTTAATCTAGAAGACTCCGCGCCTCTAGAAGCTGAAGAAGACTATCTCCCATTCTCGTTGTCGGACACTAAGCGGGCACACTTGGTCCACTGTGAGGAAATTTTTTATTTTGAACTTGAGCTCCTTACACCCTTATGGAAAGCCATACTTGGGTTACACTGCTCGACGATAGTTCACACTACTCGGTGACGGTTCACACTGCTCGGCAATGGTTCACACTGCTCGGCGATGGTTCACATTGCTCGACGACAGTTCACACTGCTCGACGACGGTTCATGCTGCTCGGTGATGGTTCACGCTACTCGACAATGGCTCACAACTGCTCGGCAACTCATCACGTTGGTCGAAGCATGAGATTGGCTGCTTGGCTTTGTTCGCACCTGCTCGGACAAGCTCAAGACGGCGTTGCACAACGGATACAAGGCACTCGGGGACTAGCTGTGGGGGGTACGACCCCGAATACCCATGGCAGACCACATGGGCTGCGCCCCTAGGTGCGGCTCAGCCCACAAGACAAAGCCTTGGGGGCACGACGCTGCTCGGCGTCTCCCCCAAGACACCGGGAAGATATCCTGGAGATATTATGAGATCTGTTAGGATACGTATGATCCCATGATTCCTGTAATCTGTTATTACTTTCTGGTTATCTCCTATATCTAACCGACTTGTAACCCTACCCCCGGGACAATATAAGGTGGGCAGGGACCCCCTCCAAACACACCCAATATCATACGATAGCCAATACAATCCAACAGACCACAGGAGTAGGGTATTACATCATACTGATGGCCTAAACCTGTCTAACTCATGTGTCTCTATTGCCATCTTGTTCTCGATTACACGCATCTCTGCCGATCAATCTAGATTCGTGGGATACACCTCGGAGTACTGCCGACGATATTCTGTCGATAGTTCTCCACCGCCTTAAGGATTGTATCTCCACCGTTTATTCAAGTCAGTTTGATCCAAGGGCTCAGGATTGATGCTTCGACCTATATATCTGCCTGCACCCCCCTCTAGGGTATGCCTCATTTGATCCTGAGAGCTGAGAAGCCAGAAACCCTAATTCATATGTCCACCAAGATAATAGCTAGCAATCAAGAGAAGATTAGTCCTTGATAGGATGTAGTCTTGTATTAGAGATAGAGAGATAGAGTGAGAGGGAAGAGTTTCAGAGGAGTCCTGGCCTATCGGTGCTCTCTCTAGAGCTTGTACCCTTGCGGAATCAAGTTCTTCTTGAGCTTGCTTCTGAGATTTCTCTAGTAATCGACTTCTAATTCAAGTAAGCATTTTGTTCATATTGTTCTTTAGGTTTGCGACTCTCTTTTGAGTACTTTAATCCTTGTAGCTCCTGAGTTAAAGTAGTATTTGTAGTGTAAGCGTGGTTCTTAGACTCGGTTACTCGTGGATGTACCCTATTTTTTGGATCGGTGGTATCTCACGAGGGTGACTCTTCTAGCCTTGTTGAATCCTTTGTAGTCCACCTCCCGTTAGTAGTCCTAGCAGGATATTGTTGCTATAGGAAACATACTCTACCTATTTTTTCTCTAGTAATATCCTCAGAATTGAACAATAGAAGACAAAGCTTACCGAAGTTAGAACTAGAAGATCTTAGCAGTCTCCTCAATGCTCCTATTATCTAGCCTTGATTGTGAAGTTGGGTTAAGTTAGATTTGGTTATTCTTACACATGTTTCCTCGAGTTCGATATAAAACTGGGTACTCCTGGAGAAGTGCTACATCGGTATAATACCCGTGCGCTTGCGGATTATTCTGTGTGCATTAATTTATACCAACAAGCATTTCTGGTGCCGTTGCCGAGGAAACAATTGCTGAGTTAACTTTGAACCTAGCTTATCCTTGTATTATTATTCTTTTATCTTTTATCTTTTCCTTTCTCTTTACCATGCATATAGAATCCACCCCTATCTACCAATATGGTGCACCCATGAGCACAAGCCTACAGCCAAAAGAGTCTTCAAAGCCTATCCTAACACCTGGCTATGAGTTGCGCCCGTGTTTAATCAATATGGTTTAGGATCAACCCTTTTCAGGTGAAGATGATGAAAACCCCTATTCCCACCTAAATGAGTTTGAGCAGAGTTGTGCATGCCTACGCATTGCGGGTATGTCAGACAAAACCTTATGATGGAAGCTTTTTCCTTTCTCTTTGACGAGAAAAGCTAAACATTGGTACAATCTCACCATAGGGAGTAGACAAGGAGATTGGGAAGCCCTATGTTCTAGCTTTTGCTTGCAATTCTTTCCCATCTCTAGGGTAGCCTACCTTCGTTCAGAGGTTCTATCTTTTAAACAAAAGAAAAAAGAATCTCTAGGCATGGCTTGGGAACGCTTTAATACTCTTATTAATACTGGCCCTGACCTTGCCATTCAAGACCTCATTTTTCTTCAACATTTCTATATGGGCCATGATAGGAAAACCTCAAAGCTTCTTAATACAGCCTTAGGAGACTCGTTCTTGCATGTCTCCACCAAAGCGGGGAGAAGCATTCTTACGAAAATCTTAGAGAATATCCCTGAGGAAGTAGAAGAGAAACCATTAGAGGAAGAATCCCAGATAGCTAAACTCGAATCTTTACTAGACCCATCATGTAGCACCTAGTTTTAAAGACAAAACCAGATACACACTATATGTGAGCCCAGGAAGTCAAATCTCATATATAGCCACAAATAAGGGTAATATCAAGAAACAATACTTATTACATAACGTATTAGTAAAAAGGAAAATAACCTCAGCGTATAGACAGCGGAAAATTGACTCCGATCTTCAAGCGAAGACTCCAAATCCACAGGGACGACTGACTGGTTGACCACAAGCCTAACTCCTCCAAACCAACAATCTGGTACCCATCCGAGATTTTTATCCAATGTATAGAAAAGTAAAACAAGCGTAAGTACATGTCGTACTTAACAATTATATCATGGGGTTCATGAGGCTCAAAAAGGCTAACACTGGTTTAACTGCGATTAGCTTTAATAGATCGTCTTTTTAAGCAGTTGGGTGGCAAAGACATTATCATTCCCACAAACACTTGATCAGGTAAACATGATAATGTATAGCATAAACAATTAATCATTAGTATCATTATCCATTAGTGATCATCTCTATTCCATAAGGGTCCAAGGCCGCTCGTGACCGTGAGCATGGCTGTTATAACAGTTTTACACTCTACAGAGGTTGTACATGTTCACCGTGAGTCGTGATTTACCCTTTCGCCTGAGGTAGCTAATCTCTTGACCCACTTCCAAGGAAGGTCGGCAGGGTTCACTATGAAGCCTTTTCAAAGGATTCATCTAACAAGTTAGGGCCGCTAGGCGTATGTGGCCCCTCTCTAGGAGTGGCACGCGTGGGCATCGCAGCACGGTACACACTTCCCAGCAGCAAAGGAAACATACCCTGCGCCTTAAAGGTAACCACTAACAAGCTAGAAAAGATCCTCATACTAAGCTAAAGCCAGAGCCATATGGCCCTCACAGTTGTACTGTAAATCCTGGATGATCGCTTACAGATAAGTCCTTAGGGAGAGGAATCTGAAACATATAAACACTCCAGCCCCTGTTTCCATGTTACTAAAAAGTCAAGTTTTAATGTTTATTGCATATATCATTAGTCAGTTATAAGATCATGGTTTAATTAAGCACTAGCAGAAACTACCCAATGCAATATCCCATGGGTATCAAGGTGCAAGATATCAAATATCTAGGATATCCTTATTGGCAAACAAGTTAGACACATGCAATATGAATTAAGTGATTACATGTGAATAGGTAACAAGGATGGTCCCATGCTATACTTGCCTTAACTTGCTTTTTCCCCCAAAGCAATATGCTCAAAAGCCTTTAGTATTCCACTTTCAATCTTCTGCTTCCAATTCTCACCTTCTAGTCTTCAGAGAACTGCTTCTTAATGACCACGTAAACCTCACCGATTGACTGAAACCATATATCACCCCACAAACATCCATACATGGCATACACATAAGAATATATGAGAACAATACATCAATCATAGAAAAATAAGTAAAAGAGTTTGAAACACGATTCTATGCATCGTTATGGACACACAGTCGCGAGAAGCACTCTAATCGAAGATACGGTTGAAAAATTACAACTACCGAGAGATTAGTTTTATACGTGGAAAAAGAAAACTATAGGTTTTATTTATGTTAACCATATGAATTCATATATAAAAGATATTTTATAAATAAAATAGATTAAATTAAATCAATTTTAGATTTAATTTATAAAACAAAAGTAAGACAAATCATATTTTATGTATAAAACCTAGTTGCATAACCATTAATCAAGATATGATTCAAACTATAATTTTTATGAAATAGTAATATAGTAAACATTATTACTAATGCGTAGATCTCGTCACTACGAATCTAACGCAACTTGAACAGACTATTTCGGTGTTAAAATGAATAAGTTATGATTTAAACAAGTTTTACTTTGGTTAATTAATAGATTAAATCTACTCATGAATTTCAAGTGTTGAAAACATGCCTAACAGTTGTATAAACATGTAGAAAACGTAAATATGATCCTAACACAATTCGAACGGATCAAATCGAACTTAAAACGCAAAAGTTATGCATGAAATAAGGTGTAATGGCATTTCTGTAATTTATTAAACTCAAATTGGAATTAAAACAATTAAAAATCTGAATTTAAATGGATTTTGGACTTGGCGTACTATTTCTGGAAAACACAGGGTCTAAAGTGAATAAAAATAGGACTAAAATGTAATTGGTTTGAACTAGAACGGACTACGGGTTGATTCACTAAAACCAAGGGGCTGTTTTATAAAACAAGCGCGGCTGACCGCGTGTTGACCGGGGCTGCTGACTCATCCGACACGTGGCGGCTGTTGGTTGGCGCGGTGTGCCACGCATGCTGTGGACGCGGTGCGCTGGCGCCGTGGACCACGTCCACGAGTCCGTGGTGGACCGATTACTCACCGAACAAGTATGATCAAATCGTGGCCGTTCATTTAAGATCTGACGGAGTAGGCAAGTGCGGGGGCAGCGGGTCACTGGGGAAGTGGGGAAGAAGCACATGACGGTGGCGCCATTGTTGCCGACGGTTCGAGCTCATCGATGGCGCAAAAACGAGGGCCGAGAACACATCGAAGCGGCTTCTCGCGGTAGCGCCATGAACGGCATTTCTGGAGCTCGCTGCTATGTCGTTCTAGAGCGCAATACGATGAACGGAGGGCATAGGGAGATGGAGAAGCTTACTGCGAGGTCAACAGCGACGGTTGCGGCATCCGAGAAGACTCCGACGGCTTGGGTCGATGGCGGCGGCGGCTGGAGAGAGAAAGAGGCACGCGGGTGAGTGAAATCCGAGTAAAACAAGACCGAAATCGAGAAGGCGAGGCACCTACGGCTGCGTCGGGTCGAGGCGGATCTCACGGGCGCGTCGGCATCGAGGATTGCGCTCGGGAGTGGGGGATTCACCGGCGGCGGTGAACTGTTGGACGCGAGCAGAGGAAAGGGGAGAAGGGGAGATGCGGCTCGGGTTTTATAGGCAGGCGGGGCTGCAGCGTACAAGGAAGGGGAGCGGGGGTGCGGTGATTAGGCGCTTTCCTTGCTTGCGTGGGCGCCGGTGACTTGTCGTCTTGGTGTGCGCCATTACTGGGAGCAAGAAAGGAAAGAAGCAGGGGAAGAAAGGAAAGGAAGAAGGTAGGCGCGGTGCTGACGGGCGAGACCCGCGAGGTAGTGAGGGAGAAGCGGCTTGCGGGCAGGCGCGTGCGAGCGATGAAGGCCTAGCGGACCGGGGCGCCAGCTGGGCTGTGCGGGCACGCGTGAGCGAAGCGGGCCGCGGTGCCGATGCGGGCCGCGCTAGTGGGCTGCGCCGTGGGCGGAAGAGAAGGCGCAGCTGCGGGCTGCCGAGTTGGGCCAGTGTGGGAGGAGTGCGGCTGGGCCGCCTGCGGTGGGCCGGGGTGGAGCAGGCCAGCCGAGAATGGAAGAAAGGGGAAAGGGCCGGGCTGGTTCGTGTGCTGGGCTGAAAAGGGAAGAAAAGAAGTTTTTCAAGTAAAAATCCCTTTTCTATTTTTAGTTTTCAAATCCAAATTCAAATGTAAAACCAAATGCAAATTCAAATAGAGTTTTGAATATACTTTTCAATTCCAATAAAAGTGAGAAAATTTTAGTAAGTTTTCAAAAATAATTTATACAACTTTTTAAATTCTTTTATTTCCTAATTTTCTTTTCTTTCCTTTCTTTTATTTCCAAGCCATTTTTAATTTCATTTCAAGAGAATTTTAACCATTTTGACTTTTCAACTAAAACCACTCAACCAATAAAATCAAATGCAATGGCATGTATGCTCAAACATGTTGCTACCGTATGATGTATTTTAAATTAATGAAAAAATTTATTTTCCTATATTTCATGTGCACAAAATCCATAAATAAATCATTTTAACTCTATTTCAAAAGAGGCAAATTTTAGGGTGTTACAATTCTACCCCCCTTAAGATGAATCTCGTCCTCGAGATTCGGAAGACGTCGACTAAGATATGGGAATACTCCGTCCTTGGATTCTTCGTGAAGTTCCATCGTCTTGCATTGATAAAGATCCACATTACTTTACATACCTGTTGCCCTTACTCCAAGTAATTTGCCTAACTAATTCCAAAATTGTGACAGGTACCTTGAATAACTCTCAGGTAACCCTAATCATTAGGCCATAATTCTCTTTCCTCATATGTTCACCTTTCAACAAAGCTTCCTTATCTTCTTGGTCCTAAAGAGAATCTACCACCAATCTTAAAAACATTAATGATCCTGGTGAAGTTCCTTGAACTGGGAATACAACTCTTAATTCTTAGTGTCACCCGAACCTTCTTAGCATAATTCTCTGTTGCTAAGGGCATCGGCCATGACTTCGCTTCTTGAAGTGTTAGCACTTTTCCAAGTCATAATCAATCTCATTCCAACGAGGTTATCACAAGCTAAAGACCAACTTGGTAAAGATGTCCTATATACTCTTGTGATCCTCCTATATGTCACTTTTACTTTCAAGAAGATTGTACTTTCATGCTCCACAATGGATAACTCCAGATAACCTGTTAGGTAGTTCAACTCAAGCTTTCTTAGTTGACTTAATGAACAAGCCACTACTTTTCTTCTCGTATAATGACACATCCCACACCTTCACAAGATGCATTATTGTAGATACAAAGCTCTTGTCATGATCTGGCAAAGCTAATACCTAGATTTTACGTCAACCTCTTCTTGGATATCTTCAAACACTTGGTTGAGGTCTCTTGATCCAAACTAACTTAAAAGCTTCTCCAGTAGCTCTACCAAAATCTTGATGATCTTGGATAAAACTTTCTTGGACTTCTAACCAAGCCTCATTGAAACTCTGAGTTCCTCTTACATCTTTGGGTACCACCACGCTTCCGCTGCGCAAACTCGAACGTGTGATACTTCATCTTACAAATTCCTCAACTTGGCTACCCCTTAAGAAAAGATAAAGTAGGGGACACCAAAGTATAGCTTGCATCGTCTTGTGATTGAAGTCTACTGTTGTCCAGAAATTCCTCATGACTTTTGATCGTCCAAAATTAGAGATATGAACCGATAAAGACAGGCAGCTCCGAATACAGGATAGGAAAAATAGAAGAAAACGATAACCCAACTATTTATTTCATTAATCCTTATACCTTAGGCCTATAAACTAAATGAAATTATGGGAACACCCAACAAGATCATTGCAATCATTACAAAGATGCAAAACAAGCATAACATAATGACAAATCAACAAAACACTTAAAGATGCACAACTCAATTATTGACTCACTTGCGATACTATCGTTTTTATTATATAAGGGGCACAACTCCTATTCCTTAACTAAGGATCTTGGATAGTCTAGCACGACTTCTTCATTCATCAATTTCACCAAATGCTTCTTTTGGGTTGTGTATCACTGACACTTCCTGGTGGCAGTCCGGTAGTGATCTGACTCTGGCTACTTCCATGGTGTACTTGTTGATTCTTCTATGGGCAAGATTTAACATAATGTCCTTCCTGCTGGCAATGATATCACTTTCTCAGCTAGATCTTTAGTGATGTCATACTCCACAGAATTGTTGCTTAGAGTATTGCCAGCTTGCTGATTCTATAAGTTCATCTTTGTTTGACTAGACCGCTTTTTAGCTCGCTTGATCTTTCGGGGTTGAAACTCCATGTAGGTGCCACCCATCTATGCAACCCTCATGTGGAAAGACTAGAGTAACCTTAGCTTGAGAAACTTCCAATTCTTTAGAGTCTGAGTGTAACTGACTAGGGATTGGAGTTGGATGTGACGATGTAATAGAACTCAAATGTTGATTGCTTCCTGATTCTAACTCTGGTGAGATCTCCTTTCTCTTCTTATCCACATTGTCCTTAGGTACAGGCTGAATACCTTCATACTCAACTCTTTCTCCTGACGGTGTTGTTAGAAACACCGAACGCTGGGCATAATTGATCACTCCTTTACATGCTGACATCCATCCCATTCCAAGAATGACATCAATGTCCACTAACTCTAATACAATAAGATTTGCTTCAAATTTTACCCCTTTGATGTTAAGAATAACTCTTGAGCATTTGCGGTTTGCCTTCATTTCTCCTCCTGGGGACTTAACTATCACTGGTTTCCTCATTGAAAGCATAGTTATCTTATGTTCCTTTACGTATGCACTAGAGATAAATGAATGTGACGCACTGAGATCAAACAACACTGTGGCAGGAGTTGAGTTTACTGGAATGAAACCATACACAACCTCCTTAGCTCCATGAGTAGTAGTCATATCCACATTATTCAATCTTCCTTGGATGTAGTTTCTCTTTGTTTTACTTCCTTACTCCTGTTTCTTCTGGACCTTCTGTTCTTCCTTCTACTATGTTTGATCCTGGCCTTCATGTGCCATCCTTCCAACATCTTCGTTGGACTTCATATTCTTCCAAGCTTTTGCTACTTGTCACTTCACTGGCACCTTTGGTATGTTGGTCTGACCTTGGGACAAGCACTGCTAAGAACTTCTAGGCTGATTCATTCCTTCTAGTATTTGCTTTTGCATAACGAATAGCTTTTTCCTTATCAAATGCAATCAAGGGTAGCATAGCTTGGTCTTCCTATTCTCTGATGTTGGAAGTTATTTCGTTACGATCCATCCAATAGACCAAGAGAGAAGATTCAGAATAGAGACAAGGTTTTCATAACAGAACAGAGGTGAAAGTGAGCATAACTTTTCGCAAATAACAAGGTTAGAGAGAAAGCCAGAACTAAGCAAAGATGAAAGCATGCTAAAACATCCAGTTCTATCTAGGCTTGCGTCCTACAGTCAGCATTGCTCTGATACCACTTTATAGCACCCGGTTTTAAAGACAAAACCAGATACACACTATATGTGAGCTCAGGAAGTCAAATCTCACATATAGCCACAAATAAGGGTAATATCAAGAGACAATACTTATTACATAACATATTAGTAAAAAGGAAAATAACCTCAGCGTATAGACAGCGGAAAATCGACTCCGATCTTCAAGCGAAGACTCCAAATCCACAGGGACGACTGACTGGTTGACCACAAGCCTAACTCCTCCAAACCAACAATCTGGTACCCATCCGAGATTTTTATCCAATGTATAGAAAAGTAAAACAAGCGTAAGTACATGTCATACTTAACAATTATATCATGGGGTTCATGAGGCTCAAAAAGGCTGACACTGGTTTAATTGCAATTAGCTTTAATAGATCATCTTTTTAAGCAGTTGGGTGGCAAAGAAATTATCATTCCCATAAACACATGATAATGTATAGCATAAACAATTAATCATTAGTATCATTATCCATTAGTGATCATCTCTATTCCATAAGGGTCCAAGGCCGCTCGTGACCGTGAGCACGGCTGTTATAACAGTTTTACACTCTGTAGATGTTTTACACGTTCACTGTGAGTCGTGATTTACCCTTTCACCCGAGGTAGCTAATCTCTTGACCCACTTCCAAGGAAGGTCGGCAGGGTTCACTATGAAGCCTTTTCAAAGGATTCGTCTAAGAAGTTAGGGCCGCTAGGCGTATGTGGCCCCTCTCTAGGAGTGGCACGCGTGGGCATCGCAGCACGGTACACACTTCCCAGCAGCAAAGGAAACATACCCTGCGCCTTAAAGGTAACCACTAACAAGCTAGAAAAGATCCTCATACTGAGCTAAAGCCAGAGCCATATGGCCCTCACAGTTGTACTATAAATCCCGGATGATCACTTACAGATAAGTCCTTAGGGAGAGGAATCTGAAACATATAAACACTCCAGCCCCTGTTTCCATGTTACTAAAAAGTCAAGTTTTAATGTTTATTGCATATATCATTAGTCAAGTTATAAGATCATATTTTAATTAAGCACTAGCAGAAACTACCCAATGCAATATCCCAAGGGTATCAAGGTGCAAGATATCAAATATCTAGGATATCCTTATTGGCAAACAAGTTAGACACATGCAATATGAATTAAGTGATTAAATGTGAATAGGTAACAAGGATGGTCCCATGCTATACTTGCCTTAACTTGCTTTTTCCCCCAAAGCAATATGCTCAAAAGCCTTTAGTATTCCACTTTCAATCTTCTGCTTTCAATTCTCAGCTTCTAGTCTTTAGATAACTGCTTCTTAATCACCACGTAAACCTCATCGATTGACTGAACCATATATCACCACACAAACATCCATACATGGCATACACATAAGAATATATGAGAACAATACATCAATCATAGAAAAATAAGTAAAAGAGTTTGAAACACGATTCTACGCATCGTTATGGACACAGTCGCGAGAAGCACTCTAATCGAAGCTACGGTTGAAAAGTTACAACTACCGAGAGATTTGCTTTATACGTGGAAAAAGAAAACTATAGGCTTTATTTATGTTAACCATATGAATTCATATATAAAAGATATTTTATAAATAATATAGATTAAATTAAATCAATTTTAGATTTAAATTATAAAACAAAAGTAAGACAAATCATATTTTATGTATAAAACCTAGTTGCATAACCATTAATCAAGACATGATTCAAACTATCATTTTTATGAAATAGTAATATAGTAAACATTATTACTAATGCGTAGATCTCGTCGCTACGAATCTAATGCAACTTGAACGGACTATTTCGGTGTTAAAATGAATAAGTTATGATTTAAACAAGTTTTACTTTGGTTAATTAATAGATTAAATCTACTCATGAATTTCAAGTGTTGAAAACATGCCTAACAGTTGTATAAACATGTAGAAAATGTAAATACAATCCTAACACAATTCGAACGGATGAAATCGAACTTAAAACGCAAAAGTTACGCATGAAATAAGGTGTAATGGCATTTCTGTAATTTATTAAACTCAAATTTGAATTAAAACAATTAAAAATCTGAATTTAAATGGATTTTGGACTGGGCGTACTATTTCTGGAAAACATAGGGTCTAAAGTGAATAAAAATAGGACTGAAATGTAATTGGTTTGAACTAGAACGGACTGCGGGTTGATTCACTAAAACCAAGGGGCTGTTTTGTAAAACAGGCGCGGCTGACCGCGTGTTGACCGGGGCTGCTGACTCATCCGACATGTGGCGGCTGTTGGTTGGCGTGGTGTGCCACGCGTGCGGTGGACGCGGTGCGCTGGCGCCGTGGACCACATCCACGAGTCCGTGGTGGACCGATTACTCACCGAACAGGTATGATCAAATCGTGGCCGTTCATTTAAGATCTGACGGAGCAGGCAAGTGCGGGGGCAGCGGGTCGCTAGGGAAGTGGGGAAGAAGCACATGACGGCGGCGCCATTGTTGCCGACGGTCCGAGCTCGTCGGTGGTCACCGGTACGGTGATTCTGGCCACCCCAGACCGAGCCGATGGCACCTACACGTAGCACGGGGTCTCGCAAACACAACGGGGCGCAAAAACAAGGGCCGAGAACACATCGAAGCGGCTTCCCGCGGCAGCGCCATGAACGGCATTTCTGGAGCTCGCTGCTATGTCGTTCTAGAGCGCAATACGATGAACGGAGGACATAGGGAGACGGAGAAGCTTACTACGAGGTCAACAGCGACGGTTGCGGTGTCCGAGAACGCTCCGACGGCTTGGGTCGACGGCGGCGGCGGCTGGAGAGAGAAAGAGGCGCGCGGGTGAGTGAAATCCGAGTAAAACAAGACCAAAATCGAGAAGGGGAGGCACCTACGGCTACGTCGGGTTGTGGCGGATCTCACGGGCGCGTCGGCGTCGAGGATTGCGCTCGGGAGTGGGGTATTCACCGGCGGCTGTGAACTATTGGACATGAGCAGAGGAAAGGGGAGAAGGGGAGATGCGGCTCAGGTTTTATAGGCGGGCAGGGCTGCGGCGTACAAGGAAGGCGAGCGGGGGCACGGTGATTAGTTGCTTTCCTTTGCTTGCGCGGGCGCCGGTGACTTGCCGTCTTGGCGTGCGCCATTACTGGGAGCAAGAAAGGAAAGAAGCAGGGGAAGAAAGGAAAGGAAGAAGCCAAAGCTGGCCGGGGACCATGAGGCGATGAGGGAGAAGCGGCTTATGTGGTAGGCGTGCGGCGATGCGATGAAGGCGATGGACCGGGCGCCATTTGGCTCTGTGCGGTATGGTCTTGGCAGCGGTCAGTCTGCGATCTGTGCCGGCTGCATGAACTGAACTGCTGAATGCAAGAAGAAGAGAAGCTTGCTGCAGGTTGGAGTTGGGCCAGTCTTGGGAGGAGTGTGGCTGGGCTGCCTGTGGTGGGCCGGGGTGGAGCAGGCCAACCAGGAAGGGAAGAAAGGGGAAAGGGCCGGGCTGGTTCCTGTGCTGGGCTGAAAAGGGAAGAAAAGAAGTTTTTCAAGTAAAAATCCTTTTTCTATTTTTAGTTTTCAAATCCAAATTCAAATATAAACCAAAAGCAAATTCAAATAGAGTTTTGAATATACTTTTCAATTCCAATAAAAGTGAGAAAATTTTAGTAAGTTTTCAAAAATAATTTATACAACTTTTTAAATTCTTTTATTTCCTAATTTTCTTTTCTTTCCTTTCTTTTATTTCAAAGCCATTTTTAATTTCATTTCAAGAGCATTTTGACCATTTTGACTTTTCAACTAAAACCACTCAACCAATAAAATCAAATGTAATGGCATGTATGCTCAAACATGTTGCTACCTTATGATGTATTTTAAATTAATGAAAAAATTTATTTTCCTATATTTCATGTGCACAAAATTCATAAATAAATCATTTTAACTCTATTTCAAAAGAGGCAAATTTTAGGGTGTTACACATCACCAACCCCTGAACCACCGGAAAAGGAGGAAACTCCGATTTTGGCTTTTATGCTTGAATTTGAGGTTGAACTTTTCGATGAATATGGAAATACCTTGAATTACCATACCATGAGGAGACCCTATAAGTCTAGAAAATCATCATCCAATGAAGAACCTTTAGACCCTTTTGAGGAAGCTTTCCTTAAAAAGACTACGAAAGAGCTAGTGTCTTTTAAAAGCAATGAATGGTTGAAGAATCAGAGCTTTCCTCTGATACAATTTGCTTAGATTCACCTTCTATATCTATTCGTTGCCAAATTAATAAAGCACCTTTTGATGCTCTTTACAATCCTGTTGTGGTTGTTAATATCATGTTTGCATCTTTTGCTCATAATTTATTGAAACACATGCCATTGACCCCAATAACAAAATTATTGAAAAGTCTTTCTAGACACATTCTCACAAGTTTGGGGATACTATATGTCCTCCCTATCTAGGTAAAAGGAACCAAGATTCATCTGAGCTTCTATATCTTTGATATTATGAAGTTCGACCTATTGATAGGACAACCAATTGAAAGACTTATCCAAGAAGGACAAATGGAGAAGTTGAATATAAGGCTTGGGAAAAACTTTAAGCTTTCTATACCCATTACTCATTCTCTAAATGCTGAGAGTGAGCCAATTCCCGAGGAAGACCCAATGGAAGAGGTTAAGGTTCCATCTTTTGATTATTTGATCGAACCCAACCTTGAAGATGTTGCTTAGTTTTTCATTGAGGATGAAGAAGAAAATCCTACGGAGTCTGAACCTCTTGATGAATTGCTAGAACCACCTAAGCCCACCATTGAACTTAAACCCCTGCCTTCTAGTCTTAGATATGCTTTTCTCAATAATGATTAGGATTCTCCTGTGATCATAAGCGATTAACTCTCTGAGGAAGAATCTCTACGCTTAATAATTGTCTTAGAAAAGCATCGTTTTGCTTTTGGCTACTCACTCCAAGACCTTAAGGGTATCAGCCCTGCTCTTTGCACCCATCGCATCCCTATAGATCCTGATTCTATACCTTCTAGGGAGCCACAGCGTAGGCTTAACGATGCGATGAGAGAGGTTTTGAAACTCTTGCACGCTGAGATCATCTATCCTATTCTGCATAGTGAGTGGGTTAGCCCTGTTCAAGTTGTGCCTAAAAAGGGAGGCATGACTGTTATTAAAAAATGAAAAGAATGAATTAAACCCCCAAAGAACCATGACTGGATGGCAGATGTGCATAGACTACCAAAAACTTAACAAGGCAACAAAGAAAGATCACTTTCCATTGCCCTTCATTGATGAAATGTTGGAGCAACTAGCGAATCACTCTTTCTTCTGTTTCCTTGATGGGTATTCAGGTTATCATCAGATTTTGATCCATCCAGATGACAAAAGCAAAACCACCTTTACATGTCCGTATGTAACTTATGCTTATCGTAGAATGTCTTTTGGACTATGTAATGCTCTAGCTTCTTTCCAAAGATGCATGATGTCTATATTTTATGATATGATTGAAGAAATCATAGAAGTTTTCATGGATGACTTTTCTGTTTATGGAAAAACTTTTGATGATTGTCTTGAAAATTTAGACAAGGTTTTGCAAAGATGTGAAGAAAAACACTTAGTCCTTAATTGGGAAAAATGTCATTTCATGGTTGGAGAAGGAATAGTGCTTGGACACTTGGTGTTCGAAAGGGATTGAGGTAGATAGAGCTAAAATTGAAGTAATTGAACAGTTACCTCCTCCCATAAATATCAGAGGGATCCATAGTTTCCTTGGTCATGCTGGTTTTTCTCGCCGCTTTATAAAAGATTTTTCACATATTGCTAGACCACTTACAAATCTTTTGGCTAAGGATGTTCCCTTTGAATTTGATGATGCATGTTTGAAATCTTTTAACATTCTTAAGAAAGCACTCAACGCTGTACCAATCATTCAACCCCCCTAATTGGTCGCTACCTTTTGAAATTATGTGTGATTCTAGTGATTATGTTGTGGGCAGTTTTGGGACAAACTAAAGATAAAAAGCGTCATGCAATTGCTTATGCTAGCAAAACTATGACAGGACCTCAACTTAATTATGCAACAACTAAAAAAGAACTCCTGGCTGTTGTTTTTGCTATTGATAAGTTTAGATCTTACTTAGTAGGAGCTAAGGTGATTGTTTATATTGATCATGCTACTTTAAAATACCTGCTCACTGAGAAAGATGCTAAGCCTCGATTGATAAGATGGATTTTGTAACTCTAAGAATTTGACTTAGAAATAAAAGATAAAAAGGGAGTAGAAAATTCTATTGCCGATCACTTATCCAGAATGCAGTTTAAGAATTCATAGGAACTGCCATCAATGATTCGCTGTGGGACGACATGCTCTTCAAGGTCACAAAATCCGACCCCTGGTATGCAAATATTGTTAACTTTATGGTTGCAAGTTATGTGCCACCGGGGGAGAATAAAAGGAAGCTTATCTATGAAAGTTGCCTCCACATATGGGATGAACCGTACCTCTTTAGAGTCTGCTCTGATGGCCTACTCAGAAGATGTGTACCGGTGGAAGAAGGCATCAAGATCATCGAGCGATGCCACTCATCACCATATGGAGGATATTATGGTGCATTCCGCTCTCATTCGAAGACCTGGCAAAGTGGATTCTTCTGGCCAACAATGTATGAAGACACGAAGGACTTCATTCGGAGATGTGAAGCATGTCAGAGGCATGGGAATATCAATTCAAGAGATGCCATGCCACTCACCACCAACCTCCAGATCGAGCTCTTCGATGTCTGGGAAATTGATTACATATGACCTTTTTCAAAATCGAAGAACTATGAATACATTTTGGTGGTAGTTGAGTGTGTCTCCAAGTGGGTTGAAGCCACGCCATGTAAAGCTACTGATGCGAAGAACTCTAAGAAGATGTTTGAAGAGACAATATTTCCATGTTTTGGAGTTCCAAGGATGGTGATTAGTGATGGAGGAACTCCATTCACTAACAAGAACTTTCACAACTACTTGTCAAAGCATGGAATCTGTCACAACATCGCTACTCCATACCATCCTCAGACAAGTGGCCAAGCAGTAACATCAAATAAACAAATAAAAAACATTCTGCAAAAGATGGTCAATGAGATGGGGACTACATGGAAAGATCGACTACCCGATGCACTATGGGCTTACAGAACGGCCTATAAAACACCATTGGGCATGTCACCATATCAACTAGCCTATGGAAAGACTTGTCATCTACCTGTTGAGCTAGAATTCAAAGCTCATTGGGCCATCAAGCAATGGAGCATGGACTTTGAAGCCGCTAGAACCAAGAGGAAGATGCAACTCTCCGAACATGATGAATGGCGTGAAAAAGCATATCATAACGCCAAGATTTACAAGGAGAGAACAAAAAGATGGCATGACAAGAGGATCAAGAAGGAGTTCGCCCCTAGAGATAAGGTATTACTTTTTAATTCTAGGGTTAAGTTATGTGGGCACAAAAAACTTAAGAGCAAATGGGAAGGACCATTCAAGATGATAAGCACATCGTCACATGAAGCGGTAACACTTCAAAACAATGAAGGTACATTATTCAAGGTAAATGGCCACCATCTCAAGATCTTTCTAGAACCTAAAAAACCACCTGAGGATTTGGATGAGGTAGATTTCCTAAATTTACCATAGATTTACACTACTGCCATCCTCCTTACGATTCATAGCGAATAAATATACTTTCAGGATTAGATAGGGATTAGGAATCACCATGAGAAAAATCACCATGAGAGGATGACATGTGGGGCCGGTCAGCCCCACCTAGAGGCCACCCAACCCACTATCAGCCCCTCTCATGCCTGGTCAACTCTCTCATGTCTTCTAGATCCTTCCTTGTTAGAATCCCATAGTTTTTCGCCGCATTCGCATATTATTTCATTACTAGACCCTTAGGGATAGATCTTGACCCCTGTTGTAGGTTGTTCCCCCCTATATAAACAAGCTCCTGTCTACCTCCATAACTATCCCATCAAAGCATCCTCTCTCCAACAGTAGCAAAGCTCTCCTCCTCTCTTGTCCCCATGGCCAACAAAGAGATCGACCCCTACGGTTTTGATCTTAGCAAGAAGCCCAACATGTTTACGCTGACCATCGTTCCTCCAGAGGTCACCCCCATTCGCTCAAGCCAATCCTACTTCGCCCAAGCTATCCGTCGTTCGGTGATCGCTCCGCCGCCTCCACGTCCACTTCTTGAAGGCAAGCCACACCAACAAGAGCCTCGTCTAGACGTCTAGAAGCTAATCAAGGTGACGAAGGAGATCAACCTCCTTCCTTTGAAGGGACATGAGGTGCTAACCAGAGTGAAGACCAATAAGTTTGGAGATGTCTAATGTGCGAAGTACAAGTTGGTCACCCCACGCACCACCATTGACGGAGTCCGAGCTATGCCAAATCAAATCAAAGTTGTTCTCATGAAGGAGAAGAGGAAGTCACCATCAATTCTCCCAGAAAATGATGAGAAGCATCCACGGATGAATATTGCCCTCTTAGAGAAGAAGATTGAAAATCTGTCCGATGTTATCAATACCTTAGAGCAAAGGATCAACGAACAACACGTTTACCGCAAGAGCCTACAACACGATCTTAATGCTTTAAATCATTTTGTTGCTAAGATGAGGAAGTGAAAATTAGGTAGTTGATAATAAGGCATGAGTGGTTAGGTTAAGTGTTTAAAGATAGTATGTTTAGGTTACTCGCTTAGCTTAGATTGTTAGTGGTTGAAGTTTATGTTTAGGTTGGTTTGTGTAATAAAGTACCTTATGATATTAATGGATTCTTACTATTATTATTAGCTCTCTATTTCTGTCGTCTCCACATGTTGTACATAAAGGTATACAGGAAAATAAGTGTGGGGGAGACACACCATGACAACAAGACAAAATTCGATCGCGAAAATCATGAAATTCGGAAAGTAATAAGCGAAGGACCATGTCCTACAAAGCGGGCCTCGAGCAGCCCCTGGAGCAAGCCGCTCGGCCTCCTCTTTGGGCTGGCTAGCCCATCACTATGCCACCTCACCTCGTGCTTTGTCTATGATCAGGTTTGCGGCCCATACACTCTATTTTCACATGTTATGCTTTCTGTTTTGAACCGAATTGAAAATTCTTTGATAAAACAACTTTAAAACCTAAGGAAAGATTATTTTAGTCATGACTTAAGGATAGACTCACATAATACTTTTTTGGAAGTCTTGCTACTGTTGGGAACTTATTATTAGGGACCCCATGTTACTTAAATTGTTGTGGAATGAGATATAGTAGAATAATGAGAACTTGATTCTTGATGTCTCGTTATTGGAGAATTTTATTTCAAAAAGTTAAAAGAATAGCTACACCTCTCCTTTGTGGTAAGCAATGTCCCACCAAAGCCAAACATGATATGATAGACTAGGAAAACCTCCTACATATACTACTTGCTATTGTGTTGAGTTTGGTCAAACCTTGTGACCCTTGTTGAGAAACTTATCATGCTCTCAAGATCAAGAACACTTACACTCTACATATATCTATTGCTCCTACACTGGGGGTACGCAAAAACACATTTTCCATCCACCCAAAAATGTTCTACTCCTATATTGGGAATAGACACAAAAATAAGTTTGTTAGAATAAATGCTTCAAGTTCTTGTAAATGTCTCTCTTGAAAGGTTTTAATTTCCAAAAAGGAGGCATGGGCTATGCAAGAGTTATTCAG
This sequence comes from Miscanthus lutarioriparius, assembly GCA_904845875.1. NCBI lineage: Eukaryota > Viridiplantae > Streptophyta > Magnoliopsida > Poales > Poaceae > Miscanthus > Miscanthus lutarioriparius. The sequence continues at coordinate 63,643,275 of CAJGYO010000004.1, read as the reverse complement.
AAAAAGAAAAATATTGGAAAAAATGGACAAGTGTCCGAGATATCTAAAACAATGGGTACTCAGATGCCCGCCTGAAAAAAAGAGAAAGAAAGAAAAATGAATAAGATAGCCCATGTTTTCTTGCAAAGTATTTTCAAATTTCAATCAAGAGAGATATGTTTCAAGGAGCATAGTAGAATTAGGTTAGCCACCACATATACATCCACACACATGCACATCTTGATCTAAGTGTATGACATTTTTCTCCTTGGATCCTTGTTTTGACTTTATAATATATGCAATGCAAGTATGTTTTCATATTCATCCCTACCTAAGCTCCACACAAGCTTTTAGAAGTAGGCAAAAACAAGGCAAAGTCATCAATGCCTTGGTGAGGATCCAAAAAATACCATATATACAAAGTGATTTGAGAGTACTACAAATGGAGAAGGTAAGCTATGTTTTGTTTTCAAAAATAAATGTTTCTCCAATTGACTTGACTGAAGGAAAAAGGTGATCTATTTCAAGCTGTTCCATTCTTCAACCGCCCAAAGTTTCATGGTAGACACTTTGAATCCTACAGAGCATGTATGACTAGGATTGGTTTTATGTTGATGCCTTGTCCCAAGGTTATGTCTTGAGTAATCCATCCTTTTATTGATGACGAGTAAAAGCCTAAGTGTGGGGGAGCTTGTTGACGGTAGTTAACATTCATCACAAACCATCAATATAACTTGCATAAATGGCTAAAATGGATCACCAACATAGACTTATGGGTTTAAACTAATAAATTCCATGAGTTTTGGTGAATTTGTGTTTCAAGCAGGATTTAATCAGAAAACCGCCAAGGAAGACCGAATCATCAAAGGAAATCACAGAATTCCACCGCGTAATCGACGTGGGAAGACTCTAGAAGACTCTAGGAGGCTCTCCACCAAAGCAGGACACATCTCCACCGTTTATTCAAGTTGGTTTGATCCGAGGGCTCAGGATTGATGCTCCGGCTTATATATATCTACCTGCACCCCCCTTCTAGGGTATGCCTCATTTGATCCTGAGAGCAAAGAAGCTAGAAACCCTAATTCATATGTCTACCAGGATCATAGCTAGCAATCAAGAGAAGATTAGTCCTTGATAGGATCTAGTCTTGTATTAGAGATAGAGAGATAGAGTAAGAGGGAAGAGTTTCAGAGGAGTTCCGGCCTATTGGTTCTCTCTCTACAGCTTGTACCCTGGTGGAATCAAGTTCTTCTTGAGCTTGCTTCTAAGATTTCTCTAGTAAACGACTACTAAGTCAAGTAAGCATCTTGTTCATATTGTTCTTCAGGTTTGTGACTCTCTTTTGAGTACTTTAATCCTTGTAGCTCCTAGGTTAAAGTAGTATTCGTAGTGTAAGTGTGGTGCTTAGACTCGGTTACTCATGGATTTACCCTATTTTTTAGATCAGTGGTAGCTCGCGAGGGTGACTCTTATAGCCTCGTTGAATCCTTTGTAGTCCACCTCTTGTTAGTAGGCCTAGCAGGACATTGCTGCTATGGGAAACACACTCTTCCTGTGTTTTCTCTAGTAATATCCCCAGAATTGAATAATAGAAGACAAAGCTTACCGAAGTTAGAACCAGAAGACCTTAGCAGTCTCCTCTACACTCCTATTATCTAGCCTTGATTGTAAAGTTGGGTTAAGTTAGATTTGGTTATTCTTACACATGTTTCCTCGAGTTTGATAAAAAACTAGGTACTCTTGGTGAAGTGCTACATCGATATAATATCCATACACTTGCGGATTATTCTATGTGCATTAATTTATACCAATAGTATATTATCTGTGCGCTTGCAGAATTCTTCATACATATATATATTCTTTCTGAGTCACAATTAAATACCAAAATACTTCTTAAGTATCATTATTATTAGTGATGCTAAGAAGTACCAACAAGCATTTCTGGCGCCGTTGCCGGGGAAGGTAGCTAGGCAGTCAAATGGAATATTGATAAACTTTTACTTATAGATGAGATCCGAAAACCATTTACCTCTACTCAAGCAGGCTTATCCTTGTTCTGTCTACTTTTATATCTTATGCAGGGTAATGTATGACTGGTTTTGACCTTCCAACAAATTACGTTGAAGATCTAGAAGCACTATTCTGGAGGACTAAAACTAAACTTAAGAAAGTTGCAGCTTTAGAATCAGAAGACAACAAGACAAGGCTTGGCTTAACACCAGTTTTCGAAGCCATGGCTGACAAGACTCTCCATGAATTCTCTACTCTAACTATGGCCAACATCCGTACTGGACCGATGATTAACATTAGAGACAATGCTTTTGAGCTCAAGCTAGCTCTCATCAACATGGTGCAAGCTAGCCAGTTTTGTGGAAAGGCACATGAAGATGCGAGTGCTCATCTCCAACACTTCCTGGAGATTTGCAACACTTTTGCTATCAAAGGAGTTACAAGAGACGCCATATTACTTTGCCTCTTCCCATTTTCACTTTTGGGGAAGGTGAAGCAGTGGTCCTACGCCAACAAAGACAAGAATACTATATGGGAAAAATGCTCCACTACCTTCCTAGCAAAGTTCTTTTCCACGGGCAAAACCAACTCCTTACGTGGAAGAATTTCAAGCTTTCAGCAGCAATATGATGAATTTGTCCCTAAGGCATGGGAACGCTTTCAAGGCTATATATCAAAATGTCCTCATCATGGGATGGAGAATTGGCTACTCATGAGGACTTTCTATCACGGGTTGACAAATAACACTAGTGAGAATGTGGATGCTGCTGCGGGAGGTGCATTTTTATCACTCACAATCACACAAGCAATAGCTCTCGTAGAGAAGATGGCCTCCAACCAAGGATGGAATAAAGAATGTCTTCAACCCCGCAAGAGAGGTGGAGGTATGCATCAACTGAAGGAGGTAGACATGTTGTCTACCAAGATGGATCTGCTGTTGAAAAGGCTTGAAGACCAAGCCAATAAAAAGCAAGAAGTCATGCACATTCATGATTCCCACATGACTTGTGAAGAATGTGGAAACACCGGGCATTCAGGGAACAACTGTCCTAAAACCCATGAGGATGTGAACTTCATCAACAACAACTATCGTCCTCAACAGAATCAAGGATGGAATCAGCAATAAAGGCAAAACTACTGTTGGTATTTGTTAACGCAAACAAATAAATCTGCAAGCGCATGGATACCGTTGTAGCTTTCACTCGGAGTATTCCTAGGTATCGATTTCGACGGGGAACGTGAAGTGAAATATAAAAGATCAAGGTTGTCCAAGGGAGAAGTGTTTTTGTGGGTAGAGAGGGGTTCTCTAAGGTTTTCCCAAGATGACTAGATAACCAAGACTTAGGCTTACTAAACTCACTTCGGAGCAACAGTACCTTTCCGATCCTCAAAAAGACTAGGAAGAGGTGATCGGGGTCAGGCTACCAAAAAGCTCTATGGAAACACCAACCCGAATATGGTGAACTACAAAGTCCTGGTCGAAGTTGTCACCTCCGGGGCTACCACAACTATCCGTGGGGTTGGGCGCAAACTCAGGTAACCTATGTTCTAGACACCACGTCTACACTATCGATTACTACTCTAGTCTCACATGATAACTACAGCACTCGATCGAGCGGAGTTCCCATAAGTAAAGTGAAGTAAGACTTGAACTTAATCAAATAGAAAGCTTGGAATTACCAAAGTATGACCTGGATATTACTGAAGAATAGAGTCGGCTCCGTAGAGGTACAAAGTTGAGGAGGATCCAACGGACCCGACACCTCCTCCACTCTCTTCATCTCCTCTCTCCCTATTTTCCTTTACAACTAGGTGTCATGCACCTAGAGGGACACTACTACTAAATATAGATGAAGAATGGAGCACAAGTGTAGGAGTGTGGGAATGAGGAGGCCTCCCCATCTATTTATAGCTGCTCCTATGGTTGGTTTGCGAGAGATATTCATGCATGCCCACATGCAACCGACATGGGGAGATCACCAGGAGACGCCACGTGCAGGCCAGAGGTAGTTGGCATAGCCTAGGGTGCGGCCACACCCTGGTGGAGCCTCCCCATGACCGTCTTCCGCATGGCAGTTCATTGATGGGCCTAGGTCACATCTATGTGGGTTTTGCGCCCAGATGTGATGGGTAGGTGGGCCTTCTCATTTATTCTTTGTGCTAATCTGCTTTTACACTTTGTCTGAATGCGCACTTGTATTTTTCCATGTTTTCCTCATATATCCTCCTGCAATTGATCAATCATCAAAACTCATGGAATTTGTTAGTTATAAACCCTAATACTAAGTTTGGTGTTTATATGTGAGGATTTTATGTGGGAGTTGGTGGTTATTTTTAGGCATTAAGGACCACCAACAAGCTCCCCCACACTTAGATCTTTGCTCGTCCCGAGTAAAGGTTGAGGATAAAGTAAACATAAACATAGCTATTCAAGATATGGGCTAGCATAAGGGTTAATCCAAAACTTCACCTCGTACATGTGGGATATGTGGAGTGGCTAACATATCTTCTTGAGTTGTTGAAAAGTGGAACGGCTCTGAAACAAAGTCACCTCTTCCCATTTTCTTATCTTAGTAACTTGGAGGTTTTTGTAAACTTTTCGAAATAAAGCAAAGTTCACATGTACTCCTCGAATGGTACTCTTGAATCGCTCAAAGGTGTTTGGTTCCTCACCAAGGCATATCATAGCATTGCCTTCTTTTTTTCTTCCTACTTCTAAAAAGCTTATGTGGGGCTCGGGTAGGAAAAGTATGAAGGCGTACTTGAATTACATTTTTTGCTAAGTTAAACAATGGATCCAAGGAGAAAGATGTCATACAATTAAATCAAGATGTGCACATGTGTGGAACACTAGGTGGATATATAGTGTGGCTAACCTAATTCTACTATGCTCTTTAAAACACATCTCTCTCTTAATTGGAACTTGGAAAATTTTTGTGAGAACATGGGCTATCTTTATTCTCATCTTTCTTTTATTCTTTTCATCTCTTTTTCTTTTTCTTTCTCTCTTTTTTTCTTTCTTTTGATGATAGCCTCATGCCTCTTTTTGCAACAAAACTTTTGAGAGAGATATTAGAGCATTTATTTTGATGGAACCAAATAAACATATTTTTGTTCACTCTTAGAGTAGGAGTAGAACATTTTTGATGGGTCTAGGTGAAAGGCATGTTTTTGCACCTACTCCTAGTGTAGGAATAGTGCTTTATTTGGTGGCATGAATGTGATCTTGATTTTAAAAGCATGATAACTTTCTCGACATGGGTCAACCAAGTTTGACAAAGCTCAACACAAAAATAAGTAGCATATGTAGAAGGTTTTATCATGATATTTGGCCTTGGTAGGAATTTCTTTACCATTGAGGAGTACGTGAGAAACTATGGAATTTGACATTTTATAAAAAGAAAATTCTCCAAGTACTTTGAATAGAAAAGGTTGGATTTTCATGTCAATGCCATATCTCACTTCACAACAACTTAGTCAATATGTTTTTCCTATAAGATATTTTTCCCACAAGCGCTAAGTGTATGTAAGGAATAAAGATTATGCAGGTCAATCTCAAAGAGCTATATTCAAATTCACTTTCAAATTTTACTCTAAGTGTGAAACTTGGTTCTTTTTTAAATTGCATGTTTTAAACGAGTGTAGAACCAAGAGCAAGCACATGAATAAGTGGGAAGGAATCAAATCGAGTTGTGTGCAGGCTCCTCCACCAGTTCATGGTTTGATTCGATGCTTTTTATTCTGCAATGGAGGTGTTGCACACCTCTACACTTCTTTGGAGCTATATCTGACTTTTATTCAAAGACAAAACTTATGAAAATAAAAGGGTCTCTTCTGGTGAGAAACACTAGAGAGCCAATAATTTATTTGACTTAAAAGATTAACCTAAAATCTAAAAGATATAAGATTGAATTTTCTTAGATTGAATCTTTAAATTGCAGAAATTCAATCACGATAATTTCTTCTAAGTTCTGGGGTTCAAGGAAAACTTTCAAACATTGTCCATTTACCTTAAATAAATCACCTTCATCATCTTGGAGCATGATGGCACCGTGTGATGAGGTCTCGATCGCCTTGAATGGGCCTTCCTATTTGCTCCAAAGTTTTCCATGACCAAAGAGTTTTACCCATGAATTGAACATCAGAACCTTATCTCTAGGTGTGAACTCTTTGTGTCTGATTCTCTTGTCATGCCATTTTTTTGTTCTTTCTTTATAAATCTTGGAGTTGTGGTAAGCTTTTTCTCTCCATTCCTCAAGCTCAGAAATTTGTAGTTGTCTATTCTTGCTGGCTAGGTGGAGATCCATATTCCATTTCTTTATTTCCCAATGGGCCATAAACTCCAACTTCACAGGTAGATGGCATGTTTTTCCATATACAAGCTGATACGGTGACATGCCTATGGGTGTCTTGTATGCCGTTCGGTAGGCCCATAGTGCATCATGCAGCTTGTACTTCCATTTCTTCCCCATCTCATCCATGATCTTTTGCAAAATGTTCTTGATCTGCTTATTTGATGTTTTAGCTTGGCCGCTTGTTTGGGGATGATATGGAGTTGCAACATTATGCTTGACTCCATATTTTTCTAGGAACTGTCGAAAGGTCTTATCGATGAAGTGTGACCCTCCGTCACTTATGACCAATCGAGGTGTTCCAAACTGTGGAAATATTACTTCATGGAACATCTTTTTGGAGTGCTTAGAGTCAGTGGTCTGATATGGTAGTGCTTCTACCCACTTGGACACGTAGTCTACCACCACCAAGATGTATTCTGCATCTCTAGACTTTGGGAATGGCCCCATGAAGTCGATCTCCCAGACATCAAACAACTCCACTTGAAGGTTGTTCATGGGTGGCATTGCATCCCGAGCATTGATGTTTCCATACTTCTGGCATCTAACACATCTTCTGACAAACTCTTTTGTATCTCGATACATCATTGGCCAAAAGAATCCGCTTTGCTAGATCTTCGCATGTGTATAGAATGCTCCATAGGGTCATGCATGACATCTCTCTATGATCTTTGTGGCTTCAACCATTGGGACACATCTTCGTAGCAATCCATCAGCACATACTCGGTAGAGGTACGTGTCATCCCACAAGTGGGAACAACTTTGACGCTTGAGTTTCCTCTTGTCCTCCCCTGGTGCAACATATCCTGCAACTATATAGTTCACAATATTTGCATACCATAGATCTAAGTCCATTACTTTGAGGAGTGTGTCGTCCCTTAGATAGTCATTAATAGGTAACTCATGTGTATCCCTATATTGAAGATTAGACAAGTGATCAGCTACCAAGTTCTCTACTCCCTTTTTATCTCGTATTTCTATGTCAAACTCTTGGAGTAGAAGAATCCATCGGATTAGCCAAGGCTTAGCATCTTTCTTAGTGAGGAGGTATTTGAGAGCAGCATGATCTGTATAAATAATTACCTTTGCCCCCACTAAGTAAGATCTAAATTTGTCTATTGCAAAGATGTGGTAGAACCACCTGAGCTAATGCCCTCCCAAGAGTACCTATCTACCATTAGACACTAAGTACCCAGGGGAGCGCACTAATTTAGATTGTTCTGTCAAGCACACCCAACGGGAGAACTTGAAAATCCACATTTTTCATTAGGATCATAAACGAGACGATAAAGCTTACAACATTCTTAGCCATTTCTTACATCACTTTATTACTACATCAGAGTACTTAAACAAGTTGAATGCAATAGCAGAAATTAAACATTTTACATGTAAACGAGTTTATACATTCAGGTTCACAAGTTTTATCTTGCAGCGGAAAATAAACATATGATCAGAGTTACAGTGGAAACAAAGATTAATCTAATGACATGGTGAAGCATTAACGTAGTAAACATTTCTATACAAGATATGCTAGCAGATTTTACATCTTTTCTTATAAAAACCTTTAGTGAGGGTTATAAACAAACACTACGATCGCAGCGTGAAAGGAATCCTCTCTGAGCCCACCAGAAGGTTTCCACACATAAAAGTCAGCTCTAGTATCCACCTGTCACCTACAACAGGGGGAATAAAACTCTGAGTACTTGATTGTACTCAGCAAGACTTACCCGACAGGAGGAAAATAAAAGACTCCAAGGATATGCAAGGCTTATTTGGCTTGCTAGTTTATTGCATTTGCAGGAAGCATTACTAATGGTGCATCCTTATATTCAAAGTTTTTAGCAGTTATTTTTAGTTAATTAGCTAATCATTCTAAGTAAGCACCTAAGCTACTTTCAAGCATGTGGTAAGCAATCAAAACTATTTTACCATCTTTCATATTCCATTTCTTACTACGGTGCTAGATCATAGCCAAGTCGGTACCATCTCAAAAGAAACGGTGATTTATGAACCAATGTATCCCAGCTGGGTACCCCAAAACACATGATTTGCTTGTACCCCAGGCACAAACGAGACCAAACCATTTTACTCCTATCGAGGGGTCTAGATCCCTGTCCAAACTTGGACTCCAAGCCCCCACACTTGAGACCCAGTCTTAGTTTGGTGGTTAGACCTCCACCTTTCCCCGTCTCCAATCAGATGGTCCGGAAAGAGCCGAAACCCACGACAAGAGCGCAACGAGCCTTCCCGCTCCCAAAAGCAAGTATGTGCTTAGGATAATAAATCTATGACCTTACTACCATCCACAGCAACAGACGGTCCTCAACCGACATAGGCGGAACAAATGCAACCAGGACCTCGCTTGGTTGCATAACCATGTCCAAATACAGTCTCGCCCGGTCTCCAATTATTGTCCATATATATATTCCATGTGATGGTAGTAACAATGATATCTTTTCCTATCTCTCGCGAGTGACAGGTAATCACTCGACTTCTACCCGGTCCTATAGCATAGCAATCTACACGATCCTAACATACTAGTAGGACTCATTGGATAAGGATATATATATGCAAGTAGATTTCATTCAACTCCTTTAAACTTAATGCACAAGCATAAAATAAAGTGCAGAATAATAGGGGTTATGAACCAGGGCTTGCCTAGGTAAGATATAACCAAAAGTTAGCACTCCATCGTGGTGACATGATCATCAAGGCACCATCTATTCTGCTACTCCGGTCGACTCCACGATCCATCATTATTCCTATTATGATATACGTGGAGGCAATGCAGAGACGTAATTAATCAACGGCAACCGCAACTCTTAAAATACGTTTACGCCTCTCACGCTAACGAGCTAGCTCTAATGACTAACGTACTAGGCCACATATCCATGTTGTCAATTAAGGCGTTATTTCCCAACAAGTGTTTTAGCTTTAGACTTTCAAGGTGTTTCTTTATTTCATTAATTTAATATATATATATATATATATATATATATTTGAACTAGGGCTCCATAGCTATCTTTGCAAAAACACATATTATGGAGCTACAAAAATTACAGTGAGCACCTAATAATATTAAGAATTTACTGTGAAATTTTTAGAGCCAACACTATTACCAATTTATTACAAAAATTCTTACAAGTTTATATCTTAACAATATTAAGCATCTCAGTTCAATTAGATAACTCCTGAAAATACTATGAAACTATGTGAACAAGATATATTAATAGGTAGATCATGATTTTTGGAACCTAACAAAACTAGTTTCATAATTTTTGGCCAACTACACAAATTTATATTAAATTTACAAGTTTGCCTTAAAAACTAAATTAGAAAATACTTAGAGAAAGGAAAAGGGCTGGCGGTAACCAATTCTGGCCTGGCAGTCCAGCGCGGGCGCGGCCTGGCGCGTGGCGCGATGGACTAGCAACGGCCCAAATCGGAGGCCCGCGTGTGACGGCGGTTTTATAGAAAAAACCCTGAGCTTTTAGATATTAATATGACTACTATGCGCCCTATTCCTACCAACAGCAATTTTGCAACCAAGCCCCCGAACTATCCCGTCTTCACAACGGAATGGTCCCTGATGCCACCGCACTCACCGGTGTGGCCTTGGTTAGCACTACGTGGCCAAGCTGGCCAACTAAGGGCCTAAGCAGCACATCTAATTGGCCAATGGGGACCTACGGGCCAACGTGCAGTGATGCAAAAGCGAAAGGAAAGCTCGATGATGCACTACCGAAGTCTAACCTCGACGTCGGGCCGAACCATGTGGTGGCGTGACCGTTCCAACGACCTAGGGCACTAATCGGAGGGTAGAGACGACGGGGAAGCATCAGAGGCTCACTGTGGTCCGTGTTGAGGTGATGGTTGAAGTAGAGGAGGACCGAGATGACCTAGCCACATGCACGTGAGCCTGACGGCGATGCTCCAAGGTAGACACCGACGCGTCACCACACCGCCGATGAGTACCCTAGCCAAAATAGTGCGAGCACCAGATAGAGGAAGCTAAGGCAAGTTCGGGGTTACGAGCAATTGAACTGCTATCAACCCAACGGGCCTTACCCCCAGACCTATCGGCTCGACGACGCACATGACCAGAGGCGACCAAACTGCCAAATTGTCGGTCGGTAGTGCTCTACTGGGCTTGCGGTGAAAGAGACAGCTAGCCGACTTCCTAAGCTACCCACTTGAGCAAGGAATTATGCGGTGAAGCTCCCTGACGCTTGGAGGGAAGAAGGAGCGGTTACCTCGCGCACGGTGCGGTCGTGGAGAGGGCACACGAGTGAGCCTGAGTAGGTTAAGACGGGGCGGCTCTGATCAATGGCGGCTGCACAAGCACGTGCGCACAGGTGATGAGACATGGAGGCTTGGCGCGAAACACTTGGAATGTAGTGGCAGGACCCGAGTGGGGCTCACCAGAGTCGGCTAGTGGGGCAAGGCGAGGCAGAGAGGCATCACCATCACCACTGTGACTGGGGCTAGTCGACCCAGACACGGCGGGTAGTGGCGCTTGCCCGGAGGCTCGATGTGGTAGGTGAATTGGAGGGCGAAGCGAGTGCCACAGTCGCCAAGCAACGGCAGCCGTAGCTACAGCTCACCCCTACACGTGGCACAACGACCAGCCACTCAAGTGTGGCGTGCACACTGAGCAATAGCGGGAGCCAGGCCACAGGTAGCCGAGATCGGCCAACACAGGGCCAGGGACGCCATGTGGCAGCGACCGGCCGCAGAAGCTGGCCAGCGGCAATAGCCCGGCCATGGCATGGGCTCGCCGCCAGCAGCGCCCGCGTCCGTGTGGTGACCGCGGACTCAGGCCGAATGATTGCAATCGTTGTCGTGCATGCATTTTAAAGCGAAGCAAAAGCTGGTGATGAACACGACCGGGGGTCCACCAATTCCACTAACCTAAAGCCGATACTAACAACGACCTAGCAAAGCAATCATCATGACCAGAGAGCAACCATAGAGGGTGATAAAAAGGATGCCAACATGAATTCGTCACGCTGAACGCCGGTTCGCGAACAGAGCGCTAACAACATAGTCTACATCTTGTTTTAACGAAGTTTGGGCAATTTTTGCAACGCCAATGCAAAACCAAACTAGTCGATAAACTACACCATGTCAAGGTACACGTTAGGGTGCAACCAACAGTGCAGAAACATGGATCTAGGGTTTAAAAATTTTAATCAAAATTTAAATGCCAAAACAACATCGTCATTAGGTTTTGAGACTTAGGTCATTTTAGTTCTAGAAGCTAAAATTGAATTCCACATTCAATTCTCGAACTATCAAAAATACTATTGAACAACATTTATTCACCAAAACAAAAGTTGCATTTTCATCTACTAAACTTGTACTTCAAATTTTATTCAAGTACTAAATACAAGTTGTATTTTATTTTTATTTATAAAAATTGTTTTCATGCTTAATCAAATAGGACAAGCCACTCACTATTTATTTGCAAGAATTGCTATCAGGCATTTTAAGCACTTTCTTCGTACTTTTCCAAAACAAATCCTAAACAACTTTTGTTCTCAAGATTATTTAAAAGCTTTTAAGTACTAAAGAAAAATTGATTAGCAACACTTATTTGATTCTTTTATTCATAAAAGTAAGTCACACCAGGTTCACCTTACCATTTCATGTGAGAATTTATTTTAAAATCCTAGAAAACGTATACTAGCGGGTTTATTAGGGCTTAACCTCAGTGCTAACTAAGTCCGTAACACCAGGGGTGTTACAAAAGACAATAGCCAACAACTCCTTCTCAGTTGTGGCATAGTTCAGCTGTGCTCCAGACAAGGTTTTGCTAGCATAGGATATAGCATGGTGCCTTTTGTCCTTTGTTTGGCCCAAAACGACCCCCATAGCAAAGCCGCTAGCATCGCACATGATTTCGAAAGGCAACTTCCAATCATGTGGTGGATGATTGGAGCTAAAATGAGTGCCTTCTTCAAAGTTTGAAAGGCTTCAAGGCACTTATCATTGAACATGAAAGGGGCATCTTTAGCTAAGAGGCTAGTTAGGGGTCTATCAATTTGAGAAAAATCTTTGATGAATCGCCTGTAGAACCCTACATGGCTTAGAAAGCTACAAATGCCTTTCACGTTCGTTGGAGGTGGTAGTTGTTCAGCGGCTTCAAATTTTGCCTTGTCCACCTCTATCCCATGGGCGGACACCTTCTGTCCTAGCACTATTCCTTCCTGGACCATAAAATGGTATTTTTCCTAGTTCAAGACTAAGTGCTTTTCTTCGCACCATTATAAGACCTTGTCTAAATTCTCCAAATAATTGGTGAAGGTTTTTCCATAGACAGTAAAGTCGTCCATGAACACCTCCATAATTTTCTCAATCATGTTGGAGAAAATAGACATCATGCACCATTGGAAAGAAGTAGAGCATTGCATAATCCGAATGACATATGTCGGTATGCGTAAGTTCCATACGGGCATGTGAATGTGGTCTTTCTTTGGTCATCAGGGTGGATCGAGATTTGATGATACCCGGAATACCCGTCAAGGAAATAGAAGAAGGAATGGTTCGTGAGGCGTTCTAATATTTTGCCATGAACGACAATGGGAAGTGATCCTCCTTAGTGGCATTGTTAAGTTCCCGATAGTCAATGCACATCTGCCACCCGGTGACAGTTCATTGAGGGATAAGCTCATTCTTTTCATTCTCAATGACTGTCATCTCTCCTTTCTTCGGCACTACTTGGACAGGGCTAACCCACTCGCTATATGGCATGGGATAGATGATCCCGGCATGCAAAAGTTTGAGGACCTCTTTCTTAACAACCTCTCGCATAGCATTGTTAAGTCTCCGCTAGGGTTCCCTCAATGGTGAAGAATCAGGATCGATAAGGATACGATGAGTGCAGAGAGTGGGACTAATCCCTTTGATGTCCTAGAGTGAGTAGCCTATAGCGGATTTATGTCTTTCTAGGACAGCGACAAGTCTACGAGTTTCATCTTGAGAGAGTTTGTCGCTTACAATGGCAGAGGTTTCTCGGTTGTCATTAAGAAAGACATATTTTAGGCTAGAAGGAAGGGGTTTAGCTCAATTGAGGGCTGTGATGGCACTTCGGTTTGGTCTTGTTTGACAGGCTCTGCCAGCTCTTCTTCTTCTTGAATGAAGTTTTCATCATCGAGAGTTGGTTAGGCCATGTCTTCTAGAGAAGCCACCAAGACATCCTCAATAGGGTCTTGTTCGGGCTTGGGTTCTACTATCGCGTTGTTAGAGCGTGCAAGCAACATGGCGATAGGAGAACTTCCCAGTTTTAAATTCAAGAGACCCTGGTTGGGTCTTCCTTGAAAGAGTGTCCCTAAGGGTAGACCAACCAAAAGGGACGTGCACGAGACATCATAGATGTGAAAATCTAGATGGTACTCAGAATCTCTTATGCGCAAAGGAATAGACCTCATGACCTCATAACTTTCTAGAATAACTCCCGAAATAATCTTTAAAAGCTTATGAGATGGGATCAAAGACTTGTTGGGGCAAAGGTTTTTAGCCAAAGCTTTTGAAATAATATTCATCCCAACGGTCGGACAATAGTGAGCCTCTATGGTAGTTTCCTTAAGGACGCAAGGCAGAACATCTGATGGGGCAATGATTCGGGCTACCTCGGTGGATAACTCCATTTCTGCCAACCACTCACGACTCATGATGGCTGAGAGTCCTTTGATGTGTTCTACAAGGAAGGACTCATTGTGCGGACCATCATCCTCAGAAGGTGCAGAGTGCACTAGAAGTCTCACTTGAACGGGTAAATTCGAGGCATTACCAAAATCTTCAAAAAGGTATTCTTCGAATTCAAAGGGAAATGAATAGGGATGAGGTTCACCATCCTCCAGAGTGTGGTGTGTTCCTTTAATAGGGAGCTCTATGGCAACTAGATCATGAGAGGGATTTGAAGGGGTTTCAGATTCGGTTGCAAGTGCCTCCTCTTATTGATCGGGGCCTAACTCAACTTCTTCAGGAAACTTGTCATAAATTCCAGTGTAAGGGGTATTTTCAAGGATTTTCTCAAGAATAGCTTTCCCCTCATAATGGCGTTGTGCGCGAATGAGCCACTAGAAGATATGTCACCGTTTGGCGTCTCTCGGCTGACGAGATGCTCCAGCTGGAGCTGGATCACCGCCGCCGCATTCTAGATCCCGTACGACAGGTCCGGCAGGTAGTACTAGAAGCGGTCGGGCAAAAGCTGGTAGTGGACGTTTGCTAACATGTAGAACATTTGGTAGCGCTCCGACATGGTGGGGTTCGGGCCCAAGCCGAGTCGGATCTGCCGGGCGAGGACCTTGAGATCTGCTCCCAAGAGCCTGGCGGAGGAGATGATGCCGAGGACTCGTTGTCCACCGGCTCAGCCTCCTTGATTAGGTGAAGCTCGTCATAGTAGTCGGCGACGTAAGCTAGGCTCTCAAAAAGTTGAAGACCTGACTAGGGTTGAAGGCTCCGACTCTGATGGAGAACTTGACGGAGAGGCGAATGCCACCGTCTAGGGTGGCGCCGCATGCTCCGCCCGTGAGGCGGGTGGCTGCCACCACCGTAGAGCCTTGATCACACTTATGCGCTACCCTGCTGGCAAGCCGAGTGTGGCTGGTTCGTTGCCGCGGCGAGCCTATTAATAACCTCTCTCCTAATAAAACTCATATATAGATATATATAGAAAGGAAAAGAGAAATAAAAAAACTCACCTCTCGGCTGATCCTTTTCGAGGGATGGGACCCCCGAGCTAGGATCGATCACCGGCAGACCACCGGAGCTGAGCCCCACAGACACCACAGCACCACACATTCACACGGATTGGTGGTGTGCCGAGGAAGCGCACAAGAACAGAACAAGAAGGCGAGAAACACAGGGAGGAAGGAGGAGAGGAACGGGGAGCTGGAAAAGGCAGAAAAGACCCAGCTTTTGACCCCAAGTCTTCGGTTGCCGGCAATGGCGGCCACCTCCGAGGAGGCCATCAAGCAGTTCTCTGCGCTCATGGAGCAGCGTGAGTCCTCTGTTCTTGTGCTCGTCTTCTTTGCAAAGAACTAGGAAAAGATCCATCTTTTTTTTTCTCTGGCTCGGGTTTCTTGGCCACTGAACTGCGGAAATTTCTTTCTTGCAGTGGAGGAGCCGCTCAAGACCACAGTCCAGGTGTCGATCTGCTCCACTCGCTGTTCGTCTGTTCCTGATGGATCTCTGCCGTTTTGTGACTGATTTGGTTCTGGTTGCTTTCTGAACGAAAACTCCTGCAGATTTTGCGCGTGTTTCGAAGTCGAGTTTTGCTTTAGTTCGCATTTTTGCGGATTTAGGTGCTCCCGAGCGCTTCTTCATTAAAAAAAAATCTGAAGAACTGCGAGTTAGTCTGTTGTCCTGTTAGCTGCGTAGGGCTTAGATCTTTGAATTTGATTATGTCCAGAGCTCAATTTCGCTGACCTTTTACTGTCGATCCTGTTGGAATTTCCATCAAATTGAAAATTTCGCGTGCTTTAATTTCTCTTATTTCCTGCTCCCGCTACTTCTTTCTGTTATTTGGTCCGGTGTACACCAAATTTGGGTCTTCGACTCATTTTGATTCGTTTCATGAGAGAAGCTCATTTTATGGCTTGAGCTCAAGAATGCTTTTTGTCAGTGCTCATTTATTTCGAGTTTTCGGCCGAGATAGAATTTTGGTCTTTTCCCCACTCGACTTTCTTGTGGATTGAAGTGATTTTGAGTTCTCAACTTGGTGCTTTACAGAGCATCTTTTTGTTGCCGTAAAGCTTAAACTTGTTCTGTGTTAGTGTTTTTGCAACAATAAATTTGGTGCTTTCAGAAACACCTTTACGATTTAGAAAATGAACCTTTCCTCTTGTTTGGGTTGCATACGGAGATATTTGTTTCGATATGTCATGAGGTATATAAATGAAAGTAGTACCTCTGGTTGGGTCCTGACTACAAAGTTGTGGTGTCGGTGCCGTCTACTGTTCCCAGTGCTCCATTTGGAGGCCAAATACTCCTTTTCTTCTTGTTTGACTCGCAACTAATTTTGGTCTTGGCTGCCGGCTAGGAGGCCGTCTAGACTTCCTACTTTCGAAGCATGTGTTAGCATGCTAGAAATATTTTAGGGTCAGGTACTCCCAAGATTATATAAAGTATTGATTAGGTGTGTTGCATGCTGAATTAGTCCTTTAACCCATGGGAGGACTCTGTCCAAGCTTGTAGTTGGATGGTGCACACACTGTGTGGATCTCACCTAGCACGAATCAATCGCCGGAGAAATTTCATTTGTTTGATTTGGACGTGTGCTGATGAAGGTGGACCTGGATGTTGACGTGTTCCTGAACATCTGTGGCCTGGACTGTTCCTGGTGGAGACGTTTCAATTGCAGATTCGGACTTTTATTTGGTCCTCGAGTCCTTGTCATGACTCATGATTAGTGTGACAAAGAGCATGGTTGATCTCAGGACTGAGGACGTGTGTGGTTGTGCAACCACTCTGGAATCACAATATGCCCCACTAAGAAACAATGTTTTTCTTTCTTTTTTATGTCAACCTGCTGGCATCACAAGACTGTGGTGCTGCATTCTGTTAGCTTAAGTATTTTTCACCACATTTCTATTGCAATTTGTTGTTTAGTTTTATTATTTACTATTGATCTTGTTCTTTTCATCAGTAGACAGCATTTTTTCTGTTGACACTTGATATTATATTTTTAAAAAACAAATAATATGACCAAAAAGTGATTGGTTAGATATGTTTGCAGAATGTGCATCAAGGAAATCTGAGAGGGACTTTGGTGCGTTTTCTGAAGGCTAGAGAATGGAGTGCTCCTAAAGCTCATAAAATGGTAAGTCACCGGACCTCCTTTGACTGAGGCGTAGCTTGGTAAGAATCAAAACAGTATTTGATTCATTGTGTCATTATTTCTGCTGTTGTTTGTGCATTTCTTATTTTTCAATCATATATGCTTATATTGCTTACAGGTTGCAGTAACACTTGTCAATATTTCCCCATATGCAGATGTTGACCATGATTACAACTGTTGATGACCTTAATTATCCTGAGAAAACGGAGACTTATTACATTGTGAATGCTCCATATGTTTTTTCAGCATGTTGGAAGGTCAGTGTACCTGTTTAAAAATTCATAAGTTGCCTTGCTATCATGTTGTATATACATTTGTTATTTTATTTGCTCTCTTTTGGTTTGATATTTTCTTTCTCACACATTCATTTTTTCTAGTTTATTAAATCAATTGATGTTTTGTTTATTCATGGCCAGGTTGTGAAGCCACTTTTACAAGAAAGAACTAAAAAGAAGATCCAAGTCCTGTATGGCTCTGGGAGGGACGAGTTACTGAAGGTAAAGATTCTTAATTTACTTCCCTTTAATTTGGAAGCAGTATCTGTTTTTCTGCCATAAGTTCCCATTGGCGTGTTTTAGATTCCTGTTCGAAATGTTGAGCTTTAACATGAACCTTGAATTGATTATGTAAAGCATCAGAAAAAAAGTTGTTGCTAACCATTCTGCTCTGGAGCTTATAGGTGCCTCTTAGCTGCTCATTTTGGTACAATAATTGGTCCTCTGGCTTAACAAGTACTGGAAACAACTTCGCATCTTTCTTTAGATTTTGGGCTGCAGTTAGCCATTGTTCATTATTACATCATCACAGCCATTGGCTCATAAAATGTAATGAAGCCTTATCCATGGCAAAGCCTGTTCTAAAACTGACACCAATGGTGATGAGTGAGTTCGATGGCTAGCGCATTCCTAGTTTCTAGTGATCTCCAAAATCAAGAGTGTTCCATCATTTGATTTGCATGTTTTTGACTGACAATGTTGATGGTCATCCGCAGGTTATGGACTACGAGTCACTTCCGCACTTTTGCAAAAGAGAAGGACCAGGCTCATCCAGGGACTCTTTAGATGGAGTAGATTGCTACTCGTACGATCACCCTTTTCACCAGCAGCTGTACAACTACATGAAGCAGCAATCTCTGAATCAGGACTCTGTTGGTCCCAGAAAACAAGGCTCAGTCCATGTGGATGTGCCTTCACCTGGCCTTGAGGAGGTCAAGCCTTGAGGAGGTCAAGATTTCAGAGACAATCAAAGCAGAGCTCCAGAATTTGAGGGGAAGCATTGGTCTCACTCATTCATTCAACAGCATACAGATCGAAGGTCCATGAGGGCGCCAAGCTTGAGAAGCGGCCGCGCCTGAGACATTGGTCCAAATAGAAGCTCTGGTTCTCTGGACCCTAGGAACCTATGCTGTGGTGGTAATAGTGCCTCTTGCTTGCAATCACTGGCTGCTGGCTTGATCAAGGAGAATAGAGAGCGTAGTAGAGAATGGGATTCTAATAACTGTATCCGAGATTGTTATGGTTTCTAATTAACCTAGTGACTAGTATGTATTCTCATGCTTACGGCATGGAAATGTGATGTTTCCAACCAGGAAAGCTACTGGCTTGTACTATCTGTGTATGCATGTATATATGACGGCCAACTGGATGGAGTTGTATATGTAAGGAGACTTTTTTTTTGAGAACGTATATGCAAGGAGACTTGTACTCCCTTCTAATCACTTAGGGTGCTCATCTTTTACTCCAAAATCGCATTGAAAATCTGCTTGCAATCTTCGGTGTCTGTTCCTCAATTGATGTACCCTTGGGTAACCGAAAAGTGATGCTTTAATTCTGGAACTGAACGGCTGTAGTAATAGGTAGTGCAACAAAGTGGAGTACGTTCCTCAACCATGCATCCATAACCGCTCCGCACCGGCATGGAGGCCACCCTGCAGTTACCGTGGAACGTCTCTAACACCAGGTTGTTGACGTCCTGCATAAATCTGCGCCTCCTCTCATAGTCTCTCTCCTGTGCCGGTCTGCCACGAGCGTTCACGAATTTGTGCAACTGCCTGAGGTCAAGGTTTCTTCCATCTCTGCAGGGAGATCAAATCAGACAGGGCAAGGCCATGGAGCCAATGGCGATCGTGACGGTGACCGGAGGCGCGCTGGGTCCGGTGTTCGTGCTCCTGTCGCGCATCAAGCCCGTCGTCAACTTCTTCCACCGTCTCTGCGATTGCCTCCGCCATCCTCGGTTGCCCTGTTCGCTTTGCTGATAAGTCATGGTTGAAAGTACTATTAGCTGATTTGTTGTAAGAGAAAAATACTGTTTATTGACTAAAAAAATACGGCTTATAAGCCAAGCGAACAGGACGACCGCCCTACCAGGCCGCTGAGGGCGCCATGGTATAAGCGTGCAGCGGCAGAGGAGTAGAACACATCTGTCACCTGTGCGTGCACCCACCCAACTGTCCTTCAATCGTGTACCGTCAGCTCTACTATTTTTTTTATCAGGTACAACTTAAACGCACACAATCTACACACTCTACACTCACACCACATGTACATACACGCATGCATGTCCGTACACATACAAAGAAGATATTGTAATTTTTTTGACTGGGTACAACTTGGACGCACATAGTCCACATTCACACGACACGCGTGCGCGTCTGCGCAAAGAAGAGATTTGGGAGGCACTCTTTCGGCTCTCCGCCGGGGAAGGTATAAGACCCCTCACAATCACCGGGAGATGGCCACGAACAATCACCAACTCGTGTCAATGCTCCTCCGCTCCTCCAAGCCGTCTAGGTGCCGGTAAACACCAAGAGTAACAAGAAATCTGCAGCCACAACGATCCCCTAGTGCCACTAGATGCAATCACTCAAGCAAATGCACTAGGAATCACTCCTAATCCTACTTTGACGATGAATGAATGATGGAGATGAGTGTGAGGTATTTGCTTTAGCTCACAAGAATATATCACTGATGAAAATGTACAAGTGAGTGAGCTAGAGCCGGCCCAACTCTATTTATAGAGCCCCCAAGGCTCAGAGAGCCGTTGGGCTGTGCAGGCATGACCAGACTCACTGACTGGACGCACCCTAGCGTCCAGTCTCCAACGTCCGGTCGGCCTATGCCAGCCACGTGTCTATCCTTTAATTTGAATCTCGTGTTAGATCACAACGGTCACTTAATGTTCACTCGCACAGTCAAAGTGTGACTGGACGTGCTGTAAGACTGACCGGATCGGCACAACACAGAGTCTGGTCGTGTATAGAAAGGTTCCACAACGCATTTTTGGAGACCGGACGCGTCCGGTCAGTGATGACCTGACACGTCCGGCGTCTGGTCTTCATCGCTCAGTTTTGCGCGCCTCTCAGCGCCGTGACCGGAAGTTTGAACAGTGTTCACCCAACGTCTGGTCGCGTGACCTCACCTGGGTCCGATCGACCGCTCGAGCAGCGCCATCTCTACCATGCATGACCGGACGCTGCGCCTGGGTCCGGTCCTGCGTCCGGTCCCAACTCGGCCCTCATGGCCAAGTGCTGCACCACCTAGGGTCAAGCACCGGATGCGTCCTGTTACCTGTGAGTGACCCCTTCTCTTCCTTTTCACTTCACCCTTGCTTCCATGTGTCAACACCAAAGTGCCTCACCACTTGTGCAAGTGTGTTAGCATATTTTCAAAGCATTTTCAAGGGTTAGTTGTTAGCACACTAGGTCCTAAAATGCATATGCATGAATCACTTCACCTAGTGGCACTCGATAACCGCTTAGCCAAAGATTTTCTCTCTTTTTAGTACGGCTATTGATCCTAAACACACCCACACCCTCTCTGGTGTCTTGAGTGTCAAAACAAAAATCTATTTGATACCTTTGTCTTGAACACACTTGGTTTTTGTTTTTTTCTTTCTTCTTTTCCAAGTTGGAGCTTGATCACCATCATCACATGTCCATCTCCATCTCCATGGACTTCATCATCATGCTCCATCACTTGGCTTTGGACCATCCTCTCTTATCTACACACTTAGCTCAAGCATTAGTCCATAGGTTTCAACAATTATCCAAAACCAAACTCGGGCTTTGAACAGTCTGTCAGTTTGTTAGGCACGGTCAGGCACCACTGAACCATCCGTTGCCATGGCGGACTGTCCGCAAAAACAACCCATGCAACAGAGTTGAGGTGTCACTTGGAGGAGAAAATGGACCCCACACCACCCCACAGCTGTCCAGCTCGTGGCTGACCAAACCAACAGTCACAGCCAGCTCCCTATCTCATTCTCACACACCCTCTCTCTCTAGTTCTTGCTCTCTCTGTCTACTCTCTCATCCACCCAAAGCAAAGCAAGGAAGAGGAAGAAGAGGGGAAGGGAAGGAGAAGGGATTGGAGGTTGCTGCAGCTGCTCATCACCATGGATTCGACCTAGGAGTGGCTAACCACAAGAGGTGGGGATTGGAAGAGGGAGGGGAGCCCTCTCATCCTCATCATTTTGGAGCAAGAAGGAGAAGGCAAGAAGAGGAAGGGAGCTCGAGCTACCAAGGAAAAGATCCAGCTTCTCCATCATCTTGAGAAGCTTACAACCTTTCTTTGCTGCCCTTGGTAAGAATCAAATCAGCCAAACCCAATTTCTTGCTTCACATGAGCACCAACCCTAGAAATGGCAAAAGGCGGCCTAGAGCTTGTTTGCACACTTTGTAGTTGGAATCACCTAGCTATATATGCTCTATAGGATGCTAGGAAGCTACCATGAAGATGGTTTGAACATGCAAAACCCCTAGATCCAACTTTACATTTCGAGATTGTAAGAACAACCTACTGTTCGTGGTTTGGCGGATGGTCCATCATTTTGGAGGAGTGTCCGCTGATTTATAGCCAATCCAACCCGAATGCAGCCTTGGTTTGGCAGATGATCCGTCGTTCTTGGCGGAGTGTCCGATAAATTATAGGCACCGCACAACCCTAACTTGTTAAATTAATAGAAGATGCATTTGAACTCCAAAAATTGTGAAACAAGTTTTGTTGTGTTTCTTAGAATATTATCTATCATCTAAACATGATTTTGACACCAAAACATATATTTTAATTTGGACTTAAAATAATGCATTTTTAGTTTAATAAATAGACAACTTATTCTCTAGGTGTCCAAAAATGATGAAACTTGTTTTGTTAGCCTTCTTTAAGCATGTGCCATCTATGAAACTTGTTTGGTGCATCGTCTCATTGCATTCATGCACTTAAGCTTATCCTTTGTGTCTCACATATTATAATTTGGCGGAGTATCCGCGGTCACCACCGGAGCGTCTGCCGAGTTATATAGCTTGTCCCTTAGGAAACACGAGAACACCCAATTTCCATCCGAGAGTCCATGACATTCATGGAAGGTTCCGCTGAATTATAAGCATGAAACTTTAGAGAGCCCAAGAACTCCCAGTTCATACCGGAGTGTCTGTCGATTATCACGGACCGTCCGATAAGGACTAAAGACTAAAGATGTCTAAGTCCCAAACCTGACAGAATGTCCGTGAGCCATGACGGAGTGTCCGTCAGTGCATACCGACATCACATTAAGACTATGTTACACACACCGAACCTCTCTCGCCTCATGCTATCTCTCCTATGTTCTCCATCTCATATAATGTCTTGCATGCATAATCATAAATATCTCATACATGTGCACACATATAGGTACACGATATCGGAGAGACGCCAAATGATGTTCCAAGCTATTGGGAACCTTGCTCTTGCAACAAGCAGGCACCCCACTACTATGAACCCTATTTTGGATACTTATTACTTGTTTCATTATGAGTATGCATTTCATTTGAATATGATTAACCACTTAATATTGTTTCACTAATTTAGAACTACTCACTAAATAATTAGAGCCTTCACTTAACCAATGGGATGGGAGCTTTAATTGCTTATTTGCTTAGTTGCATTTAGAAATCGAGTGTGAGAAGGGAACTCACTCTCGCCAGTGTAGGATGCTACACCCGGCTATTTGATCACTTAAAACTTGTAAGGGGATTAACTTGATGCATAGTTATTCAAATATGACTAGGATAATTATAAATCCTTTCGGTAGGTCTCTCCCCATTCAAAAGAGAGTCTAAATCCTTTTGCAAATTCATTTTGTTTCCAAAATGAATTGCGAAGGATTTATCAAACAAAATGCTTGTGAAAAAAATTTGTTATTTAAAATCTTGATCTCTTCTAGATTCAAAAGTGTCACTTTGAAAATGTTTTGGGAAACAAAATTTGCTTTGCGAAAGTTTTACCTTTCAAAAGAGAAACATTTTGTTTTGGAAAACTAAAAACAAGTATCAAAACCTTTTAATTTTAACTTGTTTCTAAATTTTTTTTGTTTTACCAAACAAAGTTTTTTCAAAAGACTTTGGTTTCCAAAACCTGCCTCAAGGACCAACCCCAACTTGAAATATAATCATGATGATCAATTTGTTAATCTCTACTCTTGCAAGGGGTGAGGTCACTGTGAGTGTGTAATCTCAAGTGACGTAGCTCGTGGAGAAATTAAAGACTGTTCATTGGGATAGCGAGTTTGAGTAACCACCCATACAGGTCACATGCTGGGAATGGGGCTGGCAAGCCAAGTAACTAATTGCGACCGGTTTGTTCGTGTGACTGGCAAGAAGGTGTTGCCGGTTATTTGGTGGTAGCATTAACCGAGAACCAGTCGAACCTTCCATGGACACTCTGGCCGGATTAGTGAAAGGCTAGAGACGTGAGGCAACCCTTACTTGGGCATGGGTATGGTGGTTCATCTCATTCTCCATGTGGGTATACTTGTACCCTCTGCGCAGAGTTCTTTTGAAACCTTGAAGTGAAGTCCTTCGGGACATAACCGGTTGTTCTTACTTCTATGCCCATTGTAGTGATGATGATGACACATGATGAAGAGATGAATTAAAATGTTGATCACCTTTATTATATTACTTATTACTACTTGCCATGAACTAATAATTGCTAATTAACTTAACTATGAATCATGAGCATGTCATTCCTTTAATGAACCTTATGCTTTTATGTAAATGTACAAATGCCTATTAATCCATCTTGCATCCACCAAATATTTATATGTTGGAATTAAGTCATGTGAGTACACAATGTACTCACGGTGCTGTCGTTAAGTTGTTTTGCAGGTATAGGACATTGGTGGCCATCTTACCCCGCTGTTGGTGGCAAAGTGGGTGAATGGTATGAGCCATCCAAGCTATGGTGGCGACGTCCATGGGAAAGGCGACCACCAGTTAATAGTAAACTAGTTGATGCATAACATAGTATGTTATGGTAAGAAGAGTCGTTTGGTTCTCACTACATTTAGTCCTATGTTGTATAATTAATTCATAATATTCAACAAGACTTGTAATATATGTTTTTCGCTGAGTTATGTACTTAAATGATGAGGTGTAATTTTGATTTGTGGAGGCTATTGTGGTATGATACTCAACTGAGGTCTTGGTAGTGAAGATGTGTTGCATCTCTAGGGGAGTCACTGATGTTGGTTTGAATAAATTGAGCTGGTCAAGTGGACGACACTCGATTTAGGTAAATTAATGCGACGAGACACTACAGACGAGTATCAGAACTCATGGTTGTCTGTCGTACGCTTTAGCCACACACTCAAGGAACAACTTAACATGGGAATACCTGAGCATCGGAAGCTTAACTAAAACATGAGGTCATAGGTAGTTAGATAGAAGGAAAAATTGAAATATGAAGTATTTCACCAATACCTCATTGGAATTAGAATTTGACTAATAGTTTCACTCTTCCCTTATGCTTAATTAATTTTGTTAAGTTACTTTGTAACTCATCTTGTCTCTTGTAAATAATGGGTTCATATAGAAACCATACCCCAACCTGTAGCCCCTCTAACCTTGGTGTCTTATCTAATCCACTCCAATGTTCGTTTTGCATCTTAACTCACTCTTGGTCACTCTTCTCTAAGACCATCTCTTTCTTTTACCCATAAGATGTCAAGAAGATAGATAGTTGTTTAAACTTTAAGGACCTTGGCTTGGCGCCAACATGGAATTTCTCCATGGCCAGCTTAAAGTGACCACATATGCCTTAGGAATGGGTCGAATAAGATCTAAAGTTAGGATCTTTTTACTAGGTTTTGAGAGTTGAAGTCAGCTAGATTTGAGTAGGAATGAGAGATAACTAGGAAATGTTTATAGCCCTATGTTCTATAAAATTCTAGATTCATGTTGTATGACCTGGGATTCCATATGGGTGTTAGTAATATGAGGTTTCAGCACGCACATTAACTTGTTTATTACCCAAGTTTAGCATATGAGATCTTACTTGCTTTAATTCATATATATTCATGTCTTGCTACCCATTCTAAATTTCTTAATATGCTGAATCTTATATGCCATACCATGCTTAAAAATGACATGTTCTACCTCATATATATATATATATATCTTGTTCTACTTATATTGCATAACTCATGCGTTATTTTACTTTTCTATCATATAATTATCCTCTTGCTGCTAGTTTAAGGTATAAAAAGTGAATAAATTTCTACCATTCATTCATGTTCTAGCTTGCTGAAATTTTGGGGAACCTATGTCCATATGCACTTGGTGTTTTCACTTAAGTAATGTTTCATTGCTTACCAAGTTTTACCCTGAATCCTTTTGTGAAAAGTAGTTGAGTGAGGGTAACATGTAGCTAGAACTGTGGCAGTGTGCATCCATGTTGTATACATATGCATCTCATTGCATTCATCTAGCTTATGCATCACATGTTGCATCCCCCAATCCTAGAAATTGTTGTTTGTTTTATGTGTAAATTTAAAATATTGTGCTTTTGACTTAGTTAGACCTTGAATCATGGTGAAAACTAAAAAGTTATAGTACTTTTCTCAAGCTTTCCAAAATGTTAAAGAACTTGATTTTTAGTGAACTACAACTCCTGCTAAATATTTCTAAAGTTCATGTTAGAATTCTATCATGTTTGTGCAGATTTGATACATTGTAATGTTTGACCTTAACTACTACACTCAAACCTTTCACAGCCACGTCGTAACCCCTATTGCAGCCGCATTTCGGCCTTGGCAGTAAGCTATCGACAGTGATGGTCATAGCCCTCACTGTCGGCATCTGAGGCCGACTGCGGTGTACACTACACCGCCGTATTGGCTTATGATCCATTCGTGATAAGGTCCTTACTTCCATCGCATTGGAGCACGACCTGTCTGTGGGTATACACTAACATCGCCGCATTGGCAAACAATCCACCTGTGTGGAGGCTATCATCACCGTCATGTGGGCACATGAGCCGCCTATGTAGTGGTCACCAGCACCGTCGCCTTGTACTTCAACCTGACTATCTGCGGTGCAGCTTCGCTGTCGCTTCGATGGCCAAGACATCTATAGAGGTAAACATCACCGTCACTTCAGCGTATGAACCATCAGTACAAAGGTCATGGTCACCATCGCCTTGCACCATGATCCACCTTTGATGATCGTTTAGTCGGTGTTGGGTTACTAAACGATTCGGCGGTGATACACTTTTATCCCTGCCACATAATACATATAGCAACGGTGTTGGACGTTTGCACCACCAACATCGTTGGTGATAACAAAACAATAAATGGCTCTTAATAGCTTACTGAACACAAAGCATATAGATATAATCATTGCATCCATAACCATGTTCTTACAATAACAATGGACGCTTAACATAATATCTTTCTCAACTGATGTCCTAACACAAGCGGTACATAGATTGCAAACTAAAGGTACTGATCTCTATAGACTTACATAACAAAACGACGTAGCTGTGCTCTCCTATGTGGCACTCCTTCTTGCTAGGCAAAAAATGAATATAATTAGTGCATCCTTCGAATTGGTAGGCAATGCACCATGGAACCCCTCTTCTTCCTCCTAGCCAATGCAGGAAAATTGTTCAAAAGCACTCAGACTCCACCTGCACAAAGTAGTAGAATTAATAATATTCTACACACCATTCCTTTAGTTATGAATCCTAAATTGGCATATATATAGAATCAAAACAACTACCTATCTAAACAAAGGCATGATGTAATTGCAACAAAATACAGCATATGCACCTTTACTGCTCTTCTAATGACTCCATGAACAAGGGAACATTAGGAAGATAGTGAGGTCCGCCGCTCATACATAATAGTTTCTTGGTACTTCTAGGATAGCCGATGGCCTAGGCAGGGAGGACATGAACTTTACTGTGGTTCATATCATATGCAAGTAGTGTTTTGTCCTCCCCAACAAGAAAAATCAAATTTCATTCTGGATGAACTGCAATCACAATGTAGGCCGCATCACAAACCTCGGTACCAATTTCAATATTCTTCTTTCCAAATAGCTCCAGCGTGGTCATCTTATGCTTCAATGTCCATTTACTAGGACCATAGTCTTCAAGGATCTAGATTGAAAGCTCATACCTATTCAAAGTATCAGCAGTAGATAAACACAACTGACTCTGAGCTTCATGGATGGAGGTTGCATCACCAGTTGGCCTATGAAATTTTCTCCATGTCTTTCCCTCCATATCAACAGCAACTATCTGGGTGAACTCTACCATGTGCATAAAAACATTAACAAAGACACCTTTCCCATTTGTGGATACTACAATATCCTCGCCCCATTTAGATTCTTTAAAGATCCATGCTCCAGTTTTAGATGAGTAGATGTTGACACTTGAGGAGTCATCATCGTTGATCCCATATTCAAACACAAGGAAGTGCGAGGAGACTATCGGATCAAACCCAAGCGAGCTGAACCACAAGAATGGTTGCTACCCGGCAGTAGCAACCATTTCTTAGTCACTGGATTGCAGACAACATAGCTGTCAGATACCATAAAAATGGGTACCCTAAGCAAGAACCGAAAAAATTGCTTAGACCTTGTAAATATCGAAGCCAAGAGACAACCACGAGGTCTCAGCCGATTCTCCGATTCGCCCGAGGCCCACGCCGCAAGGCCTCGGACGAGGTACCAACTCTCTGCCTCGCCCGAGGCCCCACCCCGCAAGGCCTCGGATGAGGTATCGATTCTCCGCCTTGCCCGAGGCCCCGCCTAAAAGGCCTCGGACGAGGTACCGATTCTCTGTCTCGCTCGAGGCCGGCTCGGCATCAACCCCGTCACCGCTTTGACCGACTGGGACGTCACATCCAACTGAAGCATTCAACCACTCCCACAACGTCAGCCGTACGACGGCACAGTGCAGCGGAGTGACCGATGAGATGGAAGTCACATCAATGCCCTGCCATCCGGGACAGGATGGGGCGGGGGTTACCGGCTGCTGTGCTCGGCACTGTGCCCGCGACTAATGCCCATACTGCACTATGCTGCCTAACCCCTGCTCCAAGGACAGCGCGGCGTGGAGAGTCAAGTCCAGGTCCCTGTAGCCTCGGAATCAACAAACAAGACATACTGCTCCCTCCGAGCCTCGTCTATTCGCTCCTAGGTTTCCTGTAGCCTCGGGACTTGTGCCTGCCAAGCCCCCCCATGATGGTTCAGCCTCTGCATCGACTGGGCCTCGGCTCTCTATGTTATCAGCACTTTGGGACCGGCACGTCGCCCGTAGAACGCGCCATACCCTACGTCAGGCTGCAGGAGCCCCCACGTCGCGCACAAGGCCTAGCTCCTGTAGCCTCAGAATCAGCGTGCCCGCGCCATCGCATCAACCCGGCCTCGGCACTCCGCGCCGGTCAAACATACAGTAACCAGCTCGCCTCCAACAAAAGAAGGCGTGCCTGCCACCATAGGAACGGGCATGACCGGCGCGTCCCTCCAGTGCACCAAAAACAAGACCGCTCCACCGACCATACGGCCACAGTGACAAGCTACAGGGCTCGGACATACCGCCTCCACCCGTGAAATGCCACATAGCGAACGCATGTATCGCCCTTGTCCTCCCCTACAACTATAAAAGGGAGTGACCGGGGTCGTTTCTACGGGGACTCACGGAGACATCGCTTAGATAGACACACACATGCAAGCAACGAACAACACTCTATGATACGCACGCTTCCTCACTGCAAGAGATCAACATCTCAAGCAACCCACGCCGCTCCACGCAGAGACCTAGGACTAACTCCCTATCTCGCCCTGCTTGTAAACCCTACTACGAGCACCTCAGTGCAAGGAATACAAGATCGCTCTCCTAGACTAGACGTATGTCACCTATTGCCTGAACCAGTATAAACCTTGTGTCTCTTTGCATCACCATCCGGGATAGGGACACGCAGTACATTTTCACTCGTTGGTTGAGGACCCGCCGGTCCAAAACACCGATAGTTGGTGCGCCAGGTAGGGGCATACTGCGTGTTAGCTTAATCATCCCAACAAGTTTCGGATGGCAGACCCCGTATGACCACTGCGTCTCGGCACGGTGATCTGGTTTGGGAGCCTAGAGTTCATGTCTCTAGGATGTGAGTACGATATGGTACTCCTCACACCCAGAGCCCCACCGACCGACGACATCATGTACCAGCAGCCCAGGCGCAGACGGTGCCCGGGCCGCCGCTCGTGTCACGCTCGCTAGGTACAACGCGGGCGGGACCACCCTGACACCCTGCGAGCTCAGGGCGACGCACCGTGCTCCGCTAGTATCCCACACCCAGCTGTTGGTACAGAGTCCCTAGCTGGGGACCTGTCTAGCTTAAGCCTGGGCAAGGGAAAGATGCCGGTGGCACATAGCAATGCCCCATCAAGAAGCTCTGCCCCGCCACCTCCTGAGGAATGGACTCCGGCGGAGCGGAACCTGGCGATGGCACCATCCCCGTACCCCTTCGGGTTGAGCAATGCCCGCCGCCTACGCTTCCGCCTACGCTTCCGCTCACGCAGAGCCCTCAGGACGCCACCAACGCTTCACCCTCGACCTCTTCACCACAACCCCAACCCACACCCATGCTGACTCCTCGAAGGAGGACGAGGCGTGGGCCAGAGCGGACTTCTCCGGGCTTCGCGACCCTGAAGCCATGCGCCGCTTCATGGCCGCGAGCGACTACTGCTTCGGCTACTCCGACTCCGATGACGAAGGCACTTACGATCCCACTCGTGAGTGCTTCGTCGTCGAGCTCGGGATGCCAAGAGAGCGGCGATGAAGACAAAGGGGCAGGCAATCGCTCCCCGCCCCATGAGGGGGCAGGCGACGCCACACCTCCGCATGTCGAACCCCCGGCAGCGTGGAACGAGAACCCCACCCACGAGGAACTTCGATGCCTTGATTTGGAGCAGCTCCGTGAGCTTCAGGCCAAGGTCGAACAAGACCGACTCCTTCTGCAGCAGCTCCAAGACACTCTCGAGCGAGAGCAGCGGGGTCGCGGTGATGGTGGAGCAGCCCGGCGGAGGGCTCGCGACGTCTACCACCACATCAACAACAACGAAGGGGGCGAGCAACCCCCTATCTTCAATCATGCTAGCCAGAACATTGCGGCAGCGGTGATGCTACTCTGAACGATGCCCGAGCCATCTACCTCGGAGGGGCGACAGGTCCACGGCGAACTCCGAGACCTTCTCGAGACCGCCGCGGTATAGCAGGCTGAAAGCTCCGTGTCTTGACGGCGCGGGGACACCTTGGAAAGGCCCTCAGCGCCGCCTTTACAAGATAGAGAGGCCTCGATGCACGACCGCCTCAAGGCCCCCTCGGTGCATGACCGCCTCAACGACCGATGCGAGGCGCAAGGCGACCATGATGTGGTTAGCAGGCGACGGCGCCACGACAATGATGGGCCCGCCCGAGGCTACCACACGCCCTAAGGTGGTTGCTACGACAGTGGGGAGGACCACAGTCCATCTCCTAGACCGCCTGGCACTCGAGTCTTCAGCAAGGCCATCCGCGGCGCTCCCTTCCCCTGCCGGTTTTGGCAACCGGCCAACCTCGCAAAGTACAGCGGCGAGACCAACCCCGAGCTATGGCTGGCCGATTACTGCCTGGCTTGACAGCTAGGCGACGCGAACGATGACCTGCTCATCATCTGCAACCTCCCCT
Organism: Miscanthus lutarioriparius; assembly: GCA_904845875.1. Taxonomy (NCBI): domain Eukaryota; kingdom Viridiplantae; phylum Streptophyta; class Magnoliopsida; order Poales; family Poaceae; genus Miscanthus; species Miscanthus lutarioriparius. The sequence goes on along the minus strand of CAJGYO010000004.1, from coordinate 63,612,103 downwards.
TGTTCCTGTCAGACTCGGTGTGAGCCTGGCTCGAACACCTCCCTCCTTTACAGATCCACAACTGGCGTGACTTGGTAAAGGTCTTCGTCGGGAATTTCCAGGGCACATATGTGCGCCCCGAGAACTCCTAGGACCTCAAGAGTTGTCGCCAGAAGCTGGACGAGTCTCTCTGAGACTTCATCCGATGCTTCTCCAAGCAATGCACCGAGTTGCCCCGCGTCGGTGACTCAGAAATTGTCCAAGCATTCCTCTCCGGCACCTCATGTCGAGACCTGGTCCGAGAGTTAGGACGGAACATACCGACCTCAGCGGCCACGCTCCTCGACATCGCCACCAACTTCGCCTCGGGCGAAGAGGCTGTCGGGGCCATCGTCCCCGACAATGACGCCAAGGGGAAGCGGAGGGACGAGGCCCCCGGGGCCTCGGCCTCCTGTTTCTCCAAGAAGAAGAAAAAGGGGTGCCAGAGGCCCTCGAGGCCAATCTTGTCGCAGCCGCGGATCGCAAGAATCCCCGAGGCCCCGCCAGGGGCCCCGGGCTCTTCGACGACATGCTTAAGATGCCATCCCCTTACCACCAGGGCCCGGTGAAGCACACCCTCGAAGAGTGCACCATGCTCTGGTGTTACTACGCCAAGCTCGGGCTCCCCAACGATGATGCCAAGAAGAAGGTCACCGGCGACGGAGACAACAACAAGGACGATGGGTTCCCCGAGGTTCACAATGCCTTCATGATCTTCGGCGGGCCTTCAGCATGCCTCACGGCGCGTCAACGGACGAGGGAATGCCGGGAGGTCTTCTCGGTTGAGGTAGCCACTCCCTAGTACGTTGACCGATCTCGGGAGGCGATCACCTTCGATCGGGAAGACCACCCCGATTATGTCCCAAACCCTAGGCAGTACCCACTCATTGTCGACCCGATCATCAGCAACACCCGGCTCACCAAGGTGCTGATGGACGGAGGCAGCGGCCTCAACATCCTCTATGCCAACACCCTGGAGCTCCTGGAGCTCGATCAGTCACGGCTCCGAGGCGGTGCCACACCCTTCCACGGCGTCGTGCCGGGGAAGCGCACGTGACCCCTCGAGCGCATCGACTTACCCGTCTGCTTCGGCACCCCCTCTAACTACCGCCAGGAGACCCTTACCTTCGAGGTGGTTGGGTTCAAGGGGACTTATCACGCTATCCTGAGGCGCCCATGCTACGCCAAGTTCATGGCAATCCCGAACTACACCTACCTCAAGCTCAAGATGTCGGGCCCCAATGGCATTATCACTATCGAGTCCACGTACGAGCATGCATACGACTACGGCGTCGAATGCATCGAGTACGCCAAGGCTATCATGGAGGCCGAGGCCCTCATCGTCAACCTCGACCGACTCGGTAGTGAAGCGCCCGACTCCAAGCGTCGTGCCAGGACTTTCGAGCCCATAGAGGCCATCAAGCTCGTCCCGGTCGACCCCACCTGCTCCAACGACCGAGCGCTGAGGGTCAGCGCCACCCTTGATAGCAAATAGGAAGCCATGCTCGTCGACTTTCTCCACGCGAATGCCGATATATTCGCATGGAGTCCCTCGGACATGCTGGGCATACCGAGGGAGGTCGCCGAACACACCTTGGACATACGGGTCGGCTCCAGACCGGTGAAGCAGCGCCTGCGCCGATTCAATGAGGAGAAGCGCAGGGCCATTGGTGAGGAGGTGCAGAAGCTTTTGGTGGCTGAATTCATCAAGGAAGTGTCCCATCCAGAGTGGTTAGCTAATCCTGTATTAGTTAAGAATAAAAATGGAAAGTGGAGGATGTGTGTGGACTACACCGGTTTAAATAAAGCATGTCCAAAGGTTCCATTTCCATTGCCTCGAATCGACCAAATCGTTGACTCCACTGCAGGATGCGAGACCCTATCTTTCCTTGATGCGTATTCCGGTTACCATCAAATCAAGATGAAAGAGTCCGACCAGCTCATGACTTCCTTCATCACCCCATTCGGCATGTACTGCTATGTGACTATGCCATTCGGTTTTAGAAACGTAGGGGCCATGTACCAGCGGTGCATGACCTAGGTCTTTGGCGAGCACATCGGGCGAACCATCAAGGCCTACATGGACGACATTGTGGTCAAGTCTAGGAAGGCCGATGACCTTGTTGATGACTTGGAAGTAGCCTTCAAATGCCTCAGGGAGAAGGGCATCAAGCTTAATCCCGAGAAGTGTGTCTTCGGGGTCCCCCGAGGCATGCTCTTGGGGTTCATAGTCTCAGAACGCGGCATCGAGGCCAACCCGAAGAAGGTCTCGGCCGTGACCAACATGGGGCCAATCCAAGACCTCAAGGGAGTATAGAGGGTTATGGGATGCCTCGTAGCCCTAAGCCTCTTCATCTCGCGTCTTGGCGAAAAAGGCTTACCTCTGTACCATCTTTTGAGAAAATCCGAACGCTTTTCTTGGACCCCTGAGGCCGAACAAGCCCTCACCAAGCTCAAGGCACTGCTCACCAACCCTCCCATCCTGGTACCGCCAACCAAGGATGAAGCCCTCTTACTCTATGTCGACGCAATGACCCAAGTGGTTAGCGCGGCCATAGTAGTCGAGAGGCAGGAAGAGGGGCATGCTCTACCCGTCCAACGACCTGTTTACTTCATTAGTGAGGTGCTCTCTAAGACTAAGACACGCTACCCCCACATCCAGAAGCTGATCTACGCCATAGTCTTGGCTCGACACAAGCTGTGTCACTAGTTCGAGTCCCACCCGGTGACCGTGGTGTCGTCTTTCCCTCTAGGAGATATAGTCTAGAACCAGGAGGCCTCGGGTAGAATAGCCAAGTGGGCCGTCGAGCTCATGGGGGAAGCCCTGTCTTTTTCGCTTCAGAAAGCGATCAAATCCCAGGTCTTGGCCAATTTTGTAGCTGAGTGGACCGACACCTAGCTGCCCCTTGCTCAAATCTAGGCGGAGTGTTGGACCATGTACTTCGACAGGTCTCTGATGAAGACTGGGGCGGGCGCGGGTCTGCTCTTCATCTCACCCCTCGGAGTGCACATGTGCTACTTGATCCGGCTTCACTTCGCCGCCTCCAACAACATGGCCGAGTACGAGGCCCTCGTCAACGGCTTGCAGATCGCCATTGAACTTGGAGTACGACGTCTAGCGTGGGGCGATTCACAGCTCGTCGTCGATCAAGTGATGAAGGAGTCAAGCTACCATGACCCCAAAATGGAGGCGTACTACGAGCTGGTACGCCGCCTAGAAGACAAGTTCAATGGCCTCGAGCTCAACCACATTGTGCGAAGATTCAATGAGGACGTGGATGAACTGGCAAAGATGGCGTCGGCGCGGGCTCCGGTCCCCCCGAACATCTTCGCCAGAGACCTCCACAAGCCCTCCATTAGCTATGCCTCGGCGGCAGAAGAGGGCCCATCGGTCGAGCCCACCACAGGGCCTGAGGCCCCTCTACCACCGAGACCCCTGCGGCCGAGCCCGAGGCCATGGAAATCAACGCAGTGCCTCCCGAGGCTGACCAGGGTATGGACTAGCGAGTCCCGCTCCTTGATTGCCTCGTTCAAGGAGTGCTTCCTGTGGACAGGACCGACGCCCGATGGCTTGCACGACGAGCCAAAGCTTACGTCCTCAGTAATGGCGAGTTGTACAGGCGAAGCCTATCTGGTGTCCTCCAGCGATGCATCACCACCGAGGCAGGCCAAGCCCTACTTTGGGACTTGCATGCGGGAGCCTGCGGGCACCATGCTGCGCCTCGGACTCTCGTTGGAAACGCCTTCCGCCAAGGATTCTACTGGCCAATGGCGGTTGCTGACGCCACGAAGCTGGTACACTCCTGCGAGGGATGCTAGTACTATGCATGGTAGACGCACCTCCCGGCCCAAGCCCTCCAAACCATCCCCATCACATGGCCGTTCGCCGTGTGGGGGCTGGACATGGTTGGGCCTCTGTAGAAAGCCCCTAGGGCTACACCACTTGTTGGTAGCTATTGACAAGTTCTCCAAATGGATCGAGGCTCATCCGATTACCCGAATCAAATCCAAACAAGCGGTGCTGTTCTTCACTGATATCATCCACAGGTTCGGGATTCCAAATACCATCATCACCGACAATGGGACGCAATTCACCGGCCACAAGTTCCTGACGTTCTGCGACGACCACCACATCCATGTGGTCTAGTCGGCCGTAGGACACCCTAGGACAAACGACCAAGTAGAACGTGCCAACGGCATGATCCTATAGGGCCTCAAGCCAAGAATATACAACCGGTTGAAGAAATTTGGCAAGAAATGGCTTGTCGAACTCCCGTCAGTCATCTAGAGGCTGAGGAACACTCCGAGCCGAGCCACGGGGTTCACACTGTTCTTCCTGGTCTATGGAGCCGAGGCCATCCTCCCCACTGACTTGAGTATGGTTCCCCAAGGTTGCAGGCCTACAATGAGCAAAGCAACCGCACTGCCCGTGAGGATACCCTCGACCAACTGGAGGAAGCCTGAGACGTTGCGCTGCTACATTTGGCCAAGTACCAGCAAGCCCTACGACGCTATCAAGCCCGGCACATTCGAAGCCGAGACCTGAAGGTGGGCGACCTGGTGCTGAGACTGAGGCAGAGCAACAAGGGCCGCCACAAGCTGACCCCACCATGGGAAGGGCCATACATCGTCGCCCAAGTGCTAAAGCCCGGGACCTACAAGCTAGCCAACGAGAAGAGTGAAATCCTCACCAACACTTGGAACATAGAACAGTTACGTCATTTCTACCCTTAAATTTCCAAGCATTGTATACATTGTTTCTCAAAATACATTAAAGAAGCGTTCTTTAGTTCTAATTTTTCGAGAAATCCCCTAAGCCCATCGATGGGGGATCGGCGTTACGATAACACTATAAGGGAGACTCGGCTCCGCCTCTGTAGAGGTGCCCACCGCAGGGCTTGAACAAGACTCGGCTCTGCCTCTACAGAATCGAGCCTCCCTCAGGGGCTAAAAAGGGGGGACCCCCTAAGTCTCAGGCACCATTTTTTAGTCGTTCTTCGAAAAAATTTCTATGCCAAACTCTCTCGCGTACTCTGACAAGTTGATTGTAAAAAACCTAAGGACCAAAAGTTCACCTCAAGGCCAAAAGGCCGACCGAGCCGCGAGACAGCCTACGCCTCTGGGCTACGGCAACTCCCTCACCACCTTTCGCCCAAAGGGCAGCTTAGGCTCCGAGGAAGTTTTTTGCAAAGGACTTGTCTAGAAACGAGACAGAGGGCAGAGGCTTAGAAATACAATAAAAAACGATTAAAAAGCGTATACACACGAGTACTTTAAAAGGCCTCGACGGCCACAAGCGTTATGATACGGTAACATAAGTCCTAATCTGTTTACATGACCCCTTTGGCCTAGGTCAAAACTCAGGGTCGCCAGCGTCGGTGGACTGCGTGGGAGGAACCACCTCCTCTTCAAACAAACTGGCCAGCGCCGTACCAGGGGCCTCAGCTGCCTCCTCTAGCTTCATGACCTCCTCCTCGGCCTCCTTGTCATCCTCAGCCATGACTAACCATTGCTGACGGCCTCGAGGTTGATGCCGGCATAGTGCGAGGAGACGACGGCCAGGGCACGCTTGATGCACGTATGCAGCGCCCCCCGGAGCTACTCGCGGACTCGGCTGCTCAACGCGATCAGGTGGCTCCTGAGGGAGCTGCCCGGCTCGACCCCCTCGACCTCCAAGGCCTCGTAGGCGGTATGGGCGGCACTCTGCAGCGCGTTGTGATCTCGGATCTCAGCCTCGAGCACCGCCTGTACTTCGACGGAGGCCTCGACTGCCCAGAAGACCTCCTTCTCTAGCCCTACACCCAGATAGGTGGGATGGGGTTAAGAATGCAAGAAAAACAAATAAAACAAGGGGCGCGGTTTAATAGGACTCACCCTTGCACTTTTTCTTCCAGGCTAAGACCTCGACCCAGGAGGCCTTGGCCACCTTGAGGGCCTCTACCAGGGCACCTTTCATCAGCAGATGCGCACCCTGCTCCGTACCCAGCTGCCCAGCGATGGCCTTGGCGGAGGCCGTCGCTTCTTCAGCCTGAGACCTAAAGGTGTCCCGCTCGCCTGCCACCCGGGTCAGCTCCTCCTCTAGCTCCTTGATCCATGTAGCCAAAGGGGTGGCCCTGCTCCCGAGCCATGGCCGCCTCAGCCTTCATGTCAGCACAGCGAAGGCGGAGGTCCTCCACCTCCCGCTCCGCACCGATAGAAGCTCATTGGCACCGGCAAGCAGATCCTTCTACTGCCGGAGCTGGTCCCAGACATCCCTCTCCCGCCAGAGGAACAACGATTTCCCAAGGGACCGGGCCTCGAGCTCTTGGGTAGGCAAAACAGGGGTCAAGTACTGCGAGAAAACTCAGAAAAGGACGACACAGCACCAGGAAAGAAAGCGTGCACCTGGGTAACCACGGGCAGATCGTCAGCCATGACGGACAGCGCGGTCCGCAGCGACCGCTCCGCCAGCTGGCGAAATTGCTCGAAGGAGCCCCAGCGGCCCCCCTCAGCCGCATCCTCAAGGGCTAACAGAGGCTCCCCCTCAGGGTCATCCCGGCTCCGCCACAAGACATGTGGGTGATCCCACCCGCGGGACTCGGGTTGTACCCGCACAAGGGCCGAGCTCCCCTCGACCGGAGCCGGGGCTGGCTGCTCCGCGGTGCTGGCCACCTCGGCGTCCGCCACTTCCTTCCCCCAGGAGGTATCGTTGGAAGAGATTGCCTGAACCTCCACCTCCTGGGCACTCTCCTGCGACGGTGGCGGGTCTTGGACCAGGGGCCGCACTAGAGCTTGCGCCGCCCCCGTCTCCACATCCTGGGCCGACGGCTCCACCGCGCCCGAGCTAGACTCCACCTCGCCCTCAGTGGCCTCAGCGATTGTAGGCGCCTTGGCCTCACTTGACTCGTGGGCCTCGGCCTCGCGGGGCGTAGGCGCCTCCTCCCCCGCTTGCTTTGTGGCCGCTGTGGTAGCCTCTTCTGGGGCGACCGGCTCCTTCAGGTCGGCCCTCGCCGACGCCACCCCATGCTGTATGGCGGCCTACGCCTCCACCACCCATTGAGTGGTGGAGTTGGTGCTCACCTTGAGCACCTTACGTGGCGCCAGGGCAGGCACCTCCGCCTGACGCTTTCAGCTGAAAGCAAAAGCACTCACAAGGTCAGCATATGACCAAGGGATGAGCGGGAGATACTGCAAACTCCACTGACAAAACACCCACCTCGAATGGGGACACAACCGCTTCGGCGGTCCCTCGTCCTCTGCAATGGCGGTGGCACGACCTCCGTGTCTGCCGGTGCCAGCTGGCCCTTGCTAGACTCTGGTGCTCCCTCGACCCTCTATGGAGGCAGTTGAGTCGCCCCCACCGTCGCCCGCTCCACCTCCACAATTGAGCCCATCGGGTTGATGGCGCGCTTCGCCAACGCCCATGCCTCAGGCGTGTCGGCCTCGGCCCCGGAGTGGGCGATCGCCAGCCCCGAGGTGTCCTCTCCTCCTCCTCCCAGAGACAACGGGCCACTCGCCGACACCCCAGGCACCGTCTCCCTGACGTCAGGGAGGTGGTCCAGGGGACCTCTCCCCACCTCGCTCTCGTCGTCGTCATCGCTCGGAGCGTCCATTGACGATGATGACGGAGATGGCTCTTCCGGGAGACCATCGTGCCTCTGTTGCCGGCGACGTTTCTCTAGCTCATCGTGCTCGAGGCTCTTCCTCTTGCGCCTTGCCTCCTCGGCGTCCTTCCACTCCTTGTGCGCCTCGGCATGTGCCCTATTCTTGGCTCGCCGCTCTATATCCTCAGGAATGGGCAGCCGGGAGGCTCGCACATCCCTCATCCCCTGCAGGAATGCCAAACACAATAAGAGATTAGATTGAAACGTAAGGAGCAAGAAGGCCTTGGGGGCCACAGCAATGCGCAACTCACCAGAGAAATATACCCCCGCGATGGGCGCATCGGGAACGAGGTCAGACCACTGCTCCTCAACCGCCCCTCCACCGTCTCTCTCACCCAAAGCAGAATCTCCTCATCGGAGAGGGCGACGACGGACATCCGGATGCCATCAATCGGCTCATCCGGTGTCATCTCGAACAGGCGCTGCCGCCGAGCCAACAGCGGCAGCACCCTCCGGTGGTGGAAGGCCGCCACGACCATAGCCACCGTAAGGCTGCGGCCGCGCAGCCTCTCCAGTGCCTCCAGAAGTGGCCGCAGCTTGGGCTGGTCAGCCAACTGGACGCCGTACCTCCACTTCTCCGGCTGGCTCTCCATGACTCACCCGGTATAGGGGGAAAACCCGCCGTCATCATTGCGGAGGTAGAACCAGCTGTTGTACCAGCGACGGTTGGACGACACGAGCTGGGACGGGATGTAAAGGAGCTGCCAGTCTTGGCGCACTTGGAGAGTGCAGCCGCTGGCCCTCATCGCCTTCCGCATGCCCGCTGTGCCCGCCGGCTTGGTGGTGAGCCCCGCCCGAAAGAGGTGGAGCCACAGCTCCCAATGGGGGGCAATGCCTAGGTACCCCTCGCAGACGGCGACGAAGATGGCCGCCTGCGCAATGGAGTTGGGGTTGAAGTTGTGGAGCTCCACGCCATAGTAATGCGGGAGCGCCCGCATGAACCGGTCCGCCGGCACGCCGAGGCCACGCTCGTGGAAGGACACGAAGCTCACGATATAGCCATCGCATGGCCTCGGCTCCGACTCGCTCCCCGGAGCAATCCACTCCGGCCTGTTGGGGTCGGTGACCGGGTGGAGGAGACCATCGTCGACGAGTGACTGCAGCGTCTCCGCGGACACATCGGACGGATCCCAAGGATCTGCCTGGAGGACAACGGCGCCACCATCCATGGGTGCGGTGGAGAATGCGGCTATGGCGGTAAGGCGTGCTCTCGCTATCTCTCTCTCTCTCTCTCGCCTTTCCTCCCCCTTCTCCCTTCTTCTCCCCGGCGCTCTCTTCCTCTGTTCTTAGCAACTGCTCTAGGGTAGAAAGGGCGAACGCAGGCTAGCAAGGTAAGGAGGGATGGGACGAGGCTCGTCACATATTTATGAGGGAGGGAAGGGGGTGAAACAGACGGGAGAGGAAACCGGGGAAATTTCCCTCAGATCCAGTGCAGTTAATCCGAATCCGACTAAACCACCCACGCGTCCACCTTTCCCTTATTAACCGCGCGCGCACAGTAACGTTCCATCCGCAGACATCGCGTCACAACCACCCACGACAACATCAGGTGCTGTCTCCCTGAGGAACCTCCTCAAAAGGTGCACCCGCCGTTGTCAGCCGATGGGAAGGGAATATCCCCCACCCAATTCCTTTCAGGCTAAAGAACTAGGCACCAAGCCCGTTATGGTCCAGGGGTTCGAAGGCTGGGCCCCGAGGGTCTTAACAGCTGCCTTAGGACAAACAGAGTCAGGGATGACTATGGGCGAGCCCGTACATGGCCGAGGCACAAGCAAGTAATTGCTTGGGATGCCCTAAATCATGGCCGAGACCGGCAGGGAGGTCTCTGAATGGGATCCCACCGTAGGGAGGCACCGAGCCCCTAGGGCCAATCAAGCAGCCCTAGGACCCACTAGAGAAGCCCTCTGGTACTTTTGGAGCGCGTCTCTAGATCGCTAGCCGAACCCTATCGAATGGGGCACGGGCCTCCACTTGGACTTACCCGATAACAGCTCACCGGAGGTGTCACTACTCGCGCCCACCAAGGGTAGCTTGGCATACTCCACCCCTCCTTCTGAATGAAAAGAATGCGCGAGGGCCGCACAAAAAAGACAGGGAAACTCCTGATCGCCCTGTTGCTTCGCGTAGAGGCTCGGGGGCTCCTCCTGCAACCAAGCCAAGACCCAGCGACCCGAACTCGCACTCAAGGGCTCAGCAAACGCGATAAAACCCCTCACTCAACAGGGAAAAAGCCCCTGGAGGAGTAAATCCACTCCTCTAGGGCCTCGGGGGCTACACCCAGCGGGTGTGCTCGCGCGCACCCACCGAGGCCTCGAGCACAAAACACAATCCCGATGGGAGCTGCTGCGAGCCAAGTCTCGTCAAAACCTCAGGGAGAGTGCTCGCACTCCCCCCGAGGCTCGGGGGCTACTGTCGGATACCATAAAATGGGGTACCCTAAGCAAGAACTGAAAAAATTGCTTAGACCTTGTAAATATCGAAGCCAAGAGACAACCATGAGGCCTCGGCCGATTCTTCGATTTGCCTGAGGCCCACGCCGCAAGGCCTCGGATGAGGTACCAACTCCTCGCCTCGCCCGAGGCCCCCTCGCCCAAGGCCCCACCCCGCAAGGCCTCGGACGAGGTACCGATTCTCCGCCTCGCCCGAGGCCCCGCCCGAAAGGCCTCGGACAAGGTACCGATTCTCCGTCTCGCTCAAGGCTGGCTCGGCATCAACCCCGTCACCGCTTTGACCGACTGGGATGTCTCATCCAACTAAAGTGTTCAACCACTCCCACAATGTCAGCCGCATGACAGCATAGTGCAGCGGAGTGATCGACGAGATGGAAGTCACATCAACGCCCTGCCATCCGGGACAGGACGGGGTGGGGGTTACCGGCTACTGTGCTCGGCACTGTGCCCATGACTGATGCCCGTACTGCACTGTGCTGCCTAACCCCTGCTCCAAGGACAGCGTGGCATGGAGAGTCAAGTTTAGGTCCCTGTAGCCTCGGAATCAATGAACAAGACCAACTGCTCCCTCCGAGCCTCGGCTATCCGCTCTCGGGTTTCCTACAGCCTCGGGACTTGTGCCTGCCGAGCCCCCCACGATGGTTCAGCCTCTGCATCGACTGGGCCTCAGCTCTCTACGTTATCAGCACTCTAGGACCGGCACGTCACCCACAGAACGCGCCATACCCTGCGTCAGGCTACAGGAGCCCCCACGTCGCGCACAAGGCCTAGCTCCTATAGCCTCGGAATTAGCATGCCCGCGCCATCGCATCAACCCGGCCTCGGCACATCGTGCTGGTCAAACATACAGTAACCAGCTCGCCTCCAACAGAAGAAGGCGCGCCTACCACCACAGGAACGGGCATGACCGGTGCGTCCCTCCAGTGCACCAAAAACAAGACCGCTCCACCGACCATACCGCCACAGTGAAAAGCTACAGGGCTCAAACATACCACCTCCACCCGCAAAACGCCACGTAGCGAACGCATGTATCGCCCATGTCCTCCCCTACAACTATAAAAGGGAGTGACCGGGGCCGTTTCTACGGGGACTCACAGAGACATCGCTCAGATAGACACACACGCAAGCAATGAACAACACTCTGTGATATGCACGCTCCCTCACTGTAAGAGATCAACATCTCAAGCAACCCACGCCACTCCACGTAGAGACCTGGGACTAACTCCCTCTCTCGCCCTGCTTGTAAAGCCCTACTACGAGCACCTCGGTGCAAGGAATACAAGATCGCTCTCCTAGACTGGACGTAGGGCACCTATTGCCTGAACCAGTATAAACCTTGTGTCTCTTTGCATCACCATCTAGGATAGGGACACGCAGTACATTTTCACTAGTTGGTTGAGGACCCACCGGTCCAAAACACCGACAATAGCGAAACCCAGAGTACCAGTAGAGGATGAGGCCCTAGGAGTAATTTGAGATCATGACATCCTGAATGGGGAAGGGCAAGAAGGACAAGAAGGTGTATTCACTATTGATGCTAGTGAAGTTGCATTTGCATTTCCAGCTATGGTAGAAGAATCTAGCAAGAATCTGGGGTAGCTCCTTATGGTACTCGGATCCTAAGATGAGGCTATTCTGGGAGCGATAGACACACTTGCAGCTGCACAAGGAGCGGCTGGTGAGGCGGCTGAGGATGAGGATGAAGACATGGTCTATGAGGATGTCCACTTCATTCCTCTTGTTGGGGGCCTCCTCCTCCATCTTGATGAGGATCTTGTGGAGCGGGGACGGAGATGGCAACGGCGGTGCTGTCGCTTGAATCAGAGAAGGAGCAACTATTGGGATGTGTTATGAGCTTGTCAATAATCAAATGGAAGCTTCATTCATACTCAGATGAGTGAAGAAGGGAATAAAAATCCAAGAGCAATGCATATGGGAAGTGCGAAAGCATTACCATTGCCTTTGGATCTTGCGACATTGAGCTCTAACGGTGACGGTAGTGATGAGGAACAATAGCACTGAGGAGGAGAAAGATACGGTGGGGAGCATCCTTTGTAAGCAACTGTATCAGAAGCGGGAATGCAAATTTCTATAAAACTTTGTAAATACGCGCGGGAGTGGCACGTAGGACTCACACGTGGGCTTGGAAATTGACGAAAGCGGCGGTGAAGGCTACCGACGGTGGTGATTGGGAGATGTTAACACCCACTAATGATAGACGTGGCATACAATCTATGAACTCTAAGGCACATAAATGGAACATTCTAGTCACAGCAAATAGAGATGAACTCAAAGTAATAACTACTAAATATTATGAACATTTTTATTTAGAATGTAGAGGCATGTTACAATCAAACTACTCGCGAGGAGCGTTATGAATGATGTCCTCTATATCCACCATGGCCAAGGCACCATCACCCATAGTGGAGAACTCGTTGATTAGGTTCTTGCACTACAGATAGCTCGTCTCTTCTGGGAACCCTGGCTCCACCATGGTTAGGTCCTCACCCAGCCAAAGCTAGGTGGCATCCATGGCCAAAGCGGCCCCCAGGTGAATGCAGTACGTGGCCACCTCCATGACCCACGGTAGCACAACATGGAGGTGGTCTGCTAGGGTCATCCACGTAGGTGTAGGAGGCAAAAGCACACGGACGGTGTTGCCTGCTATCAGGATCAACACCCTTTTAGGTGAGTACCCAAAATGATAATCCACAAGGGATTATTAAGTTAGACACATCTCTTAATAGGTCATCCTGGTACATCCCCCATTAGATGTACTCAGGCCAGACTTCATCCAATATTAGTTCAAGAGAGAGAATACATCACAACCATGGTTACATTACAAGTTCAAAGCATTTAAGTTTACAAGTCTTGGTTCACACACTTAGTTCATAACACGATCACACATCACAGTCTACATGGAAGTCTAGCAGTAGTCTTTCAACATAACACAGTTCATGATAACTGATACATGGGTGTGCCACATCCATGTATCTATGGTATACAGAATCATTCACCACTCCTGATAGGGGCGTAGAAGAATCTATGGACAGGGGCTACGGTACCTACAAAACTTAAGATCATACAGGATGAGTACTCAAATGTACTCCGCAGGACTTAACCAATATAGTAAACAAGGATTATGCAATTGGGATAGTAGCAAGGAATGTGAACATTTGCATAAAAGCAGATATACCAAAAAGTAAAGGTGATCTATGGCGTAGTAGTAGCAATGCATAGCATAGGTAATCTAGTGTAAGCGGTTAGCCAGTTGGAGCTCAATCTTCCATGAGTCCTGATTTCCAAACCCAACTCTAGTCCGCATCTAGAAGTTAGAACTTATTACTTTCAAAAGTAAACTCTGTAGAGGGGTACAAGTTAACTCCACTCGAAACAAGGGATATCGCCCATAAGACCCATTGGTATAGAAGGGATACCTCGATGTTTCAACCTTTCCCTAACTCGGCTAAGATGCTCGACGAAAGGTTCGACTAGTCCTCAGTCAATGTCCCAACATTCCTGACCAGCGCAAGCCCCTTACTAGTTTCACGAACAAAATGGTCGCAATCAGTTACTTGGCTTGTCACCCCCATTGGCGACAAGTGGTTTGTACAATTTTATGTTCTTACTCACTACCACAGATGCACGGTCCTTAATCGGTAAGCAAGCTGTGTCATTCAAGAATTCCCCCTTCTTGCCATGACCATACCCCTTGCCAACCATTTTCCTTCCCATTCCCAAGTGGAACAAGTGTTGATCCCACCCCAAAAGTGTTGCTTGGTGGATGAACAACCTATTATCACGCGAGTAATGAGAAACCCATCATTAGCTCGACTCTATGATCTAAGCATACTAAGCAGGGTGATTAATAAGGACACATGTGGATGATCGGTGTGGCGATAAGTGGATATAGCTTGGAATAGGTGGATCCCTCCCGGTTCACTAGTCATATGGTAACATACCGATGCAATAAACAACCATAGTTCATTATGCATTTAAAAGCATATGGATGCATAGGGGCCTTCCTTGGACGTCGTTGCTAGGCTCGACGGCTTCCTCCTGAGGCTCCTCCTTAAGCATGGGATTTTTGGGAATCGCATCACCTATACATGCATGATGCTTGATGAGTAAATTGCATAAAGTACAGTGCTCATGCTATTGCATATCATGCAATGATATTTAGTTGGTTAAGCTTTAGTGTTACATGAGTGAGTGTGCAGGTATATACTAAAGGTCTACTGACTAGTGACTATCGGATAGTCCGGTGTGGATGTCGGACGCTCTGGTGGTTCTGGGACTTAGTGGGAAATTGGCACTCTAGGATCATTGGACTCTACGATAAAGGGTCGGACACTCCAGTATTGGGTCAGTGCTCTCGGGTATCTCTCTGTGTTCAATTTATAATTCAACGGATCATTCTGTCGTGGTGATGGACCATCTGTTAGATTAGGTCTGTAGGATTCTGTAGGCTGCTAAGTGCCCAGGCTCTATTGGATACTCTCTGTGTGTGTGGCGATCATCCGGTGTAGAATAGGTACTCTCGGGTGCAGGCTTTATAATTTAGCAGACACTTTGGAATATTGACAGACACTCTGTTGTACCAAAAGCTGAGGACTAGGTTCTCTGGAACTCTTCTATCTCCAATTTATAATTTGACGGACACTATGGTGCAGTGGCGAAGACTCCAACGAATTATAGTGCATTCTATGCAAGTGAACATAGAGCTATTCAGTACTGACGGACACTCCACCGGTGATGTCAGACCCTCCCTCATTACTGACAGTGAACACTTCTTAGCAACTCAAAATCCATATCTTCACCTGTGGTACTTGCATGTGTAAACCATCACTAGGGTATGTTCCTAGGGTTGTATGGAGCATATCTAGCTAGTTGGTTCTAGCTACATTGGGTGCAAACTAAACCTAGGCCACAAATCGACATTTCCTAGGTTATGGCTCCTAAAGGTGAAATCCTATGTTTGGCTTGGTTAGATCCTTACCAAGGGCTACAATGAGAAGATGGAAAGCTCTCTAAGATGATGGAGCAGCTGGATCTCCCCCTTGGAAACTCAAAATCTTCTTCTTCTTGCTCCCTTCTCCTCCTAGCTCCTTATGGTAAGGGTGAGAGGGCTCCTTTCTCTCCCAACTCCTACCTCTTGTGGATGAGGGCTCCTAGGTGGTCTCCATAGCCATCTCTTGCTGCATCCAAGCTTCAATCCCCTCTCCTTTCTCCTCCTTCCCTTCTCCTTTTCCTTCTTGAGTGTGAGATTGTAGAGAGAGATGAACTAGAGAGAGAGTGGGAGTGCAAGAATGAATGAATGAGTGAGTGAGCTGGTGGGTGCTTAGCCTAGGCCATCTCACGAGATGGACATGTGTGCATTTGGGTGGGGCTAGGTGAACTCTCAAAGTAACACTTCACATTTCTGCATGGGATGTTTCTATCGGATGCTCCGTCATGACGATGGACTGTTTGGGGGGTGTCGGTTTACTGACTGATAGGGACTGAACTCTGTTAGGGCGTGCAAATGAATTGGTGGATGGTTCGATGGTGCTGGTGGACCATCCATCAAATCAACAATGAGCAGTCTGAATGCAAAATTTAGTGCAGTTTAGTTTCTGGTTTTTGGATTTCAAATGCAGAGATGCTTATGATGCTGATGCTTACAAAGGCGTCAAGACCGGGTCATGACAACTCTCCCCCCTTATAAGAATCATGCCTTGAGATTCTTCAAAAGTAGGTTTTATGCAATCAAGGGAGAAAATTCAAGAAAAATAGGTTTTAATTCCCTTCTACCAACACTACGAACTCGAAACCCAACCCAAACCAAAAATTCACCAAAACAAGTACCTTGGATCGAAAAGGTGAGGGTATTCCATCCTCATCTTGTCCTCAACCTCCCAAGTTGTTTCTTCAGTCAAATGCAGCTCCATTGCACTTTCACTATTTTGATGGTCTTCATTCTAGTTTTCCTTTCCAAAAAATCAAGGATAGCAATTGGATGCTCCTTGTAGCTCAAATTCTTGTTGATTTCAATATCTTATAAATTGACCTCTTCTTTAGGTGCTCTCAAACATCTCTTTAGTTGAGATACATGGAAGGCATTGTACACTCCTAAAAGTGAATCAGGCAAGGCTAGTGCATAAGCAACCTTCCCTCTCTTATCATATATCTGAAATGGACCAATATACCTTGGAACAAGTTTTCCTTTCTATTGAAATCTTTGGGTGCCCTTGAATGGTGTAACCTTTAAATACACATATTCTCCAATCTTATACTCCACATTCCTCCTATGGTCATCGGCATAAGCCTTATACCTATCCTGTGTGGCTTCCAAAGCAATCTTTACTTGCTTAAGTTTCTCCTTGGCCTCATTGACCTTATTGCCATACAATCTTCTTTCTCCAACTTCGGACCAATTGAGTGGAGTCCTATAATCTCTGCCATATAGGGCCTCATATGGACTCATATTGATGCTAGCCTGATAACTATTGTTGTAAGTGAATTGGGCAAATGGCAAACAAGTGTCCCAACTAGAACTATATATTAGAGCACAAGCTCTCAACATATCTTCCAAAATCCGATTAACTCTTTTGGTTGAACCTCCAGTTTGTGGGTGATAAGCAGTAACAACGTTGTCCCCATTGCCTTGTGCAACTCATCCCAAAATTGAGATGTGAATTGCGGACCTCTATCCGAAACTATTGTCTTGGGAATTCCATGCAAACAAACAATCTGAGCAAGATATATTTCTACATACTTGGAAACTGGATAAGTGACCTTGACGGGTAAAAAGTGTGCAAACTTTGTAAGTTGGTCAACAATTACCCAAATGGAATCATATCCACTAGAAGTCTTTGGTAAGCCTGTTATGAAATCCATAGTGATATCTTCCCATTTCCAAGCTGGTATAGGTAATGGCTGGAGAGTCCCGGTCGTCTTAAGATGTTCGGCCTTTACTCTACAACAAACACCACATTCCGCTACAAACCTTACAATATCTTGTTTTAGACCTTTCCACTAGAACCTTTTCCTCACATCCCTAAATATCTTGTTGCTTCCAGGGTGGATATTAGAAAGTGATTCATGGGCCTCATTTAGGATTTGCTTCTTTAGAATCTCTTGGTTAGGTACTACAAGTATTTTCCCAAACCACAAAGTATTCGAGTTATCTAAATGGAAACTCTTATACTTTGGATCCTTTATCCTCTCCTTGATGCTAACAAGATCTTCATCTAGGTGTTGCGCAACCACAACTGGCCTTTCTACTCAAGGCATCAGCTACTACATTTGCCTTTCCTAGGTGGTATTGGATGTTCAAATCATAATCCTTAATTAGTTCCAACCACCTCCTTTGCCTCATATTGAGCTCTGATTGTGTGAAGAAATACCTTAAGCTCTTATGGTCAATGAAAATTGTGCATGGCTGACCAAACAAATAGTGTCTCCAAATCTTCAAGGCATGAACTACTGCTGCTAACTCAAGATAACGAGTAGGATAGTTCACATCAGAATTCTTCAATTGTCTAGAGGAATAAGCTATGACATGTCCATCTTGCATAAGTACACAACCCAATCCAACATTGGATGCATCACAATAAACTTCAAAGGGCTTAGTGATGTCGGGTTGGACTAGCACAGGTGCTGTAACTAGATTTTGCTTTAAAATTTGGAAAGCTTCTTCCATTGCCTTTGTCCAAACATATGGCTCATCCTTCTTAGTTAGCTTAGTCAATGGTTTTGCAATTTTGGAGAAGTCTAGCACAAATCGACGGTAATTGTCACAGAACCGATCAATTTATAAGAGCACAAGTACAAAAACAATCGCCAAAACAATCAAATTCTCGAACTTGAGCCCATATAAACCCGCTAGTCAACTGAAATCTCGAAGGATTTCAAACCAACTTGCATACAACCAAGATCACAGTAATTCAACATAACATATCGTACATTACAACATTTCGCAGACATTCGCAAATAGATTACATCATCACAGAGTCATCGTTATTACAAAATAAGTCTTGTAAAACATGCGGAAGCAAATAGTTTAACTCACACGTCCGAGTTCAAATACACATACTGGTTCGCTGATCACAGTCCGCAAAAGCATTCAGATAAGAGAACAGAGATCATGCCCATGATCTAGTCTTCATCACCCACCGGGTGGAGACAATACTTATAGAATCCCTGATATAGAAGGTCATCTGCAACAAGAGGGAATAAACCCTGAGTACGGGAATGTACTCAGCTAGACTTACCCGTCGAAAACCAAAATAAATGACACCAAGGATTATGCATAGCTTAATGTAGTGGATCTGGCTGACACTTTCTTTTTGCAGAAAAGCATAAGTAATAATGATTTACTCTTAACCTGAACTAGCAGTGACTTTTTAGCCATTAACCTGTCATCTATATTAGCACCTGTACTAAGCAATCATTTTATTAGGGTGCAAACATTAATAACCATATCAGGTATTCATTGTGGCAACCTTATCATCATCATCCATTTAACCATATCGTTAAATTAATTGAATCTACGTTGCATTTGCTCGGTCAAGTTCTCGATTATCCGAGAGAGACGGCGATTGAATTGATTCCTATCCAATTTGGAGGGTATTCCTAAACACAAACCCTACTTCTCCCATCGAGTCGCAAACAAGTCACCTTTAGTACGATTCAGAGTCGCGAGTCCGATCGGATCGACATTCTCGAGAGAACCACTCGCCAAGGTTGTTCGAGACTCTAACCCGCCTTGGACTTATGCCAATGGCTCTCCGCACATCCTTACTACCTCTAGAATGCCGCCATCGCCGCATCCCGGCCTGAGTCGAGCTACTAGGCTTCACGGTCGGAACGACTTATCCGCCACTAAGTGTTAGGCTGCGTTCAACATGACATGAGGACGACGTCAATGATGATCGGTCCTTAAACAACTCAGACGGAGTCACTATGTTCAAACCTACACAAGACCCCGCCCGGTCTTAATTCATTATTCACATGGTTCTTTTCCACGATAGCAAATATAGCCAACCGTGATCCACCTCATCCTAAAGCAAGCAGGTGATAGGAAATCACCTGACTTCTACCGCACTAAGCATGGCTAAGCATTTAACCCGTTCCTAAACGTAAATAGGATTCCAGTGCGATATCTGGACAAGGAAGGATATATAATGCAGCAATTGGTTCCAACCAATTCCTATACTTAATGCATGATCAACAATAAAAGGTACTCAAAGTATTTGAAAAAAAACATGGGAGGCTTAATATGCTCCCGGGCTTGCCTTTCAGGAATGAGGAAGGCTGGTGGTCAGGGCACTTGGGCAATTCCTCCGCGTTGACTGCTTCGTCGGCTTCCTGCACCTCGGGTTCCTCCTCCTGGTTGGCTCCCTCGAACTCCAGCAACATCACTCCCTCCGGCACACCTATTGCATAAATGCGCAAGATAAATATCATGGATGCACATGAACGAATATCAGGGATGCTAAGGGAATGCGCATGTTCGCTGTAGTTTGCATATTCCAACTTAAGCCCTATTCAAATCACTTTACTTACCAAGTTTATACAACCTAATGTATAATTGCTCATCTTCAGTTAATGACCTAGCACCTGCACCTAAGCATATTCTCAAGTTAGGCTAACCCCAAAACAATCAACGAGAACATTGCAACAACATACACTCAAGCATTTGTATTTCAGCAGAATGAAGACTATGTAGCGGTACAGTAAACTAGCCATAACTGGAGATTTATAAATCCAAATGACTTGCAACAAGACAATCTGGAAAGCTTATGAAATTGTCAACAATTCATTTTCATACCTCAAAGCATTATTCAAACCTTTACCAGCTCGAATTCATAAATCAACAGAACTCTGTCCTCACAAGGTAGAGAGTAAGCAAAACTGGAACCTAACTTTAAACAGCTGTAGTTTCTAAACTACTGGGCCAAATGCCCTCAAATTTTGACAGGAGCTAGATACATAAATTATCTACAACTTTTGTATTCATGACATTCACAGAAAACCAAAATATCATGGGAAACTTTCCAAAGTACCCAGATCTGTCCACAAGGACATAATGCAACAATTAATTATTAACTTATGATATAAACACATAATTGGACAAAACCAACTTTACTACCTCATCACACATATCACAAGAACACCAGAAAGTAGGGTGTCCATCACCAAAACATTTCTTTTAATACCTTTCTTAATTTATTTAATTAATTAGAGGAAATAGTAAACATATATGAAAACTACACCATTAAATCTACAAAAATTACAGTAGACACTACATGCCCTAAGTAGACTACTATAAAAATTTCACACCATTTGAGTAAGTATAAGGACCTACACAAAAATGGTAAGGCAGAATGGCTTAAAATGGCATAATTAGGAAACCTTAGTGAAAAGTGTTAATCAATAGATTTCATATTTTTCCTAGCATTCATAAGGTACTAAGATACTACCTGCCAAGTTTCATGGCCATAGGATTCCTAGAAAATTTACAAAAGTATCTACCAATGATAAAAGGAAAATCTATAACTCAAAAACCATACATGAAATGACTCTCAAATTTTAACCAGAGCCTCTACTAAGCAAGACTAGCTTACCCACAAAATTTCATAATTTTTGGATCACAGAAACTCAAGATACAATTCAAACAACTTTACATGAATTTGAAAACACATTTCAAATCCCTATTTAATTCATCCAAAATTTCTACAACATATGCGCATATCATATTTTTCTTAAATACTAGACTTCATCAAGATCCTAACAAAATTAGAAACACCCAATTTAGATCTACCAAACTCAAGATATGGATTTCACAAAATTGCATTCAAATCAGTAAAAATGAACTATCTTTCTAATACACAGTCGTTGACAACTGGGGTCCACCGGTCAGCTGGGCCCACGTGTCATAGACACAGAAACAGAGGAGCCGACGCGGACCGGCGCGGGAATGGCGGAGCTCACCGACGGCGACCTTCCCGGCGAGACCAACGACATGACGAGCATCACCATGACATTGCGCACCTAGAGAACTACCTAACAAGACCTATCGTCGGAGCTCAAGACGACGGCGGCGACCATGGCGGCAAGACAGTGCGGCTGGACGGCGATACGCCGGAGCCGGCTACGATGACTCAATCAAGAGCTATGACGAGCTTCTACCTACGACGGCGGTTCAATAGCACCAACTAGCGCGACTGGAGGTGGTCGGAGGCGGTGCGGCCACGGTGCTGGAGTGAGGCGGCGTACACCGGTGAGGTCCGTGCGCGGTACTGCAGCTTACCGAGCGCTCCTAGCTAGCCAACGTGGACGCGGTGGTGCGGTGGGACCACGGTGAAGCTATGGCGGAGATGGAGGAGGGACACGGTGCGCTTCGGCCGGTAATGGCGACGGCGGCACTGCGGCGGCTGCTGCGTTGCTTGCTGCGGGCAAGCGCGGAGGCGAGGGAGAAGGCAGGAAACCGAATGAGAGCGCGGGAGGGAGCGGCGAGTGCGGGGCGTGAAATGCCGTGCTGCAGCTTGACGTGGCCTAAGCGATCAGGACGCCGGCGACATGTGAAGCCACGCGGCGGCCGAGCTCTGAAACGGGTTGGCACTGTAGACTCCATCAGTTAAGCCATCAGAGAACGACAGGCCGACCTGACAACGCAACTTGAAGGCGATAAAACTCTTAATCTGTAGATCCTAAGCGTATACAATTGAACCAAAGTTATGGGCCTTCATACCATCTACAATATCTATTAAAGGATCAATCTCTAATTCACAAAGGATTACAAGTTATAACAAGCCAAAGTCGAGTTCATGAAACTGAAATCCAGTATAACACTTAGAAAAATTTTCAATTGTTGAAACAGCTTTCAATCCTGACTTGTGGGCCATTTTTGAACATGTTGTGCACATTTTCATGACTTGGCTTCTAAACAAAATTTGTTCCTTATCAAATTTGCTACAACTTTGTTTTAGGTTGCTCAGACATGCAAACATCCTAAGCTACACTTTTTAAACAGTCAAACCAAAGTGTTAAGGGGTCAAAATGGGTCAAACCATGACTTGGGAACCTAATTAGTCAAAGTGATCAACATGAACAATGTCCCAAATGACATTCTAAATGTAACTAAGTTACTTAAAAGAATTTTTAGCCACACCAAACACTGGTCACATAAGAATCAAGCAAGGTATGTACTGAAACAATGAAAAACACATGAAATGTTACAAATGTTTCATAGTCCTGTTTCACATGTTTCATGATCTTGTTGCATAGCTAACTAACCATGTTTCACTAATTGAGTGGCACATGTTGCACTTAGGTGTTGCACACTTTACATTTCATAAAAGAAACAATACACATGAAATATACAACATGTTGCAATGTTTCGAAATCATGTTTCATGTGATATTAAGTTCACGAATGGATGCATGATGCTCATGTTCATGAAATGCAGGTGCAAATGTGGAAGCCAAACACCTGGGGTGTTACAGCCCTCCCCCCTTATAAAAATCTCATCCCGAGATTTGAAAAGCGTACCATTGTTGATAGAATTCCTTATAACCATCTCTCAAATAATCTTCCCTTTCCCACGTTGCATCGCGTTCACTACCCTGATTACTCCACATGACTTTGTAGAACTTGACCACCCGACTCCGAGTCACTCGCTCACGAGTGTCAATCACTCGAACCGGTTTTTCTTCAATGGTCAAATCAGATTTTAACTCGATATCCCCCAATGGAACTCTCTCTTCAGGGACGCGAAGACATTTCCTCAATTGGGATACATGAAAGACATTGAAGATAGCACTCATCTCTAGGGGTAATTGAATCTTGTACGCCACCTTACCACTTTGTCCAATGATTTCAAATGGACCAACATATCTCGGCGCAAGCTTTCGCTTCACATCGAAGCGTTGGACACTTTTCATAGGTGAGACCTTCAGATAAATGAAGTCTCCAACTTTGAACTCAATAGGTTTTCTATGTCGATCAGCATAACTTTTCTGCCTAGCTTGAGCTGCGGCCAAGTGAGTTTGGATAGTACGGACTTGTTCTTCGGCTTCTTGAACAAAATCAATTCCATAATATCTCCTTTCACCGGCTTCTACCCAGTTCAACGGGGTTCTACACTTCCGGCCATACAAAGCTTCAAACGGTGCCATCTTTATACTTTCTTGATAACTGTTATTGTATGAGAATTCAGCTAGGGGTAACCATTTTTCCCATGAGCCCTTAGCTGAGATGACACATGCCCTCAACATATCTTCTAAGATTTGATTCACTCGTTAAGTTTGCCCATTGGTTTGTGGATGATAAGCAGAACTTCTTACTAGCTTAGTTCCTAATAATCCATGTAAGTGCTCCCAAAAGCGAGCAGTGAATTGTGGTCCTCTATCCGAGACAATAGTACGAGGGATCCCATGAAGTTGGACTATGTGGTTGAAGTACAACTCCGCATAGTCGGTTGGACGAAAGTCTATACGGACAGGAATGAAGTGTGCTGACTTGGTCAGACGGTCTACAATCACCCAAATAGAGTTAAAGATCCTCTGAGTAGGAGGGAGTCCAACAATAAAATCCATACTTATCTCCTCCCATTTCCAACCTGGAATAGAGAGTGGCTGAAGTAATCCAGCTTTCATGTGCACAACCTTGACTCGACAACAAGTGTCACACCTAGCCACATAAGCGGCTATCTCTTTCTTCATTTTGGTCCACCAAAACCGAGGCTTCAAATCATGATACATTTTGCTACTACCAGGATGAATAGATAATTTAGAGGAATGAGCTTCGGATATGATTTGATTTCTAAGCTCTCTATCCTTCGGAACTACCAACCTATCCTTGAACCATAACACGCCTTCCTCATCAACTCGAAAATGTTTGGTTTCTTGCTCTTTCATCTTGCGCTTGATGTGAAACACACCTGCATCAGTCTTCTGTAGCTCGATAATTCGACTCTGTAGAGTACAACTGACAGTGATGTTGTGAAGGACTGCAGGATGAAGGAGCTTCGATAAATGGACATCACTCTCAATCAAAGAGTGGTAGTGAGACTTCCTGCTTAAGCCATCTGCTACGACGTTTGCCTTGCTAGGGTGATAGTGCACTTGGAGGTTATAATCCTTGATCAATTCGAGCCATCTTCTCTGACGCATATTCAACTCAGGTTGAGTGAAGATGTACTTGAGACTTTTATGATCAGTGTAGATGTTGCACACATTGCCAAGTAAATAATGTCTCCAGGCCTTCAAAGCATGAACAACTGCAGCGAGTTCTAAGTCATGCGTTGGATAATTCACTTCATGCTTCCGAAGTTGGCGAGAGGTATAAGCAATGACTCTACCCTCTTGCATAAGAACACCTCCTAACCCAATACCTGATGCATCGCAGAACACATCAAAAGGTTTCTCAATATCCGGTTGTGCCAAAACCAGAGCCGAAGTTAGAAGAGTTCGCAGGGCATGGAAAGCCGCATCACACTCAGGAGTCCAGACAAACTTCATGTCTTTTTGCAGCAATCGAGTCATAGGCTTAGCTATTTTAGAGAAATCCAGGATGAAGTGACGATAATAGCATACCAACCCGAGAAAACTCCGAACCTCATGCAAGATTGGAGCCTTCAGTTCAACACTTCTTGCACCTTGGTGGGATCAACCATAATTCCACCATCGGACAACACGTGTCCAAGAAAAGGTACCTCATGAAGCCATAATTCACATTTCTTTGAACTTTGCATACTGGCTGGTGTTCTCGCAATCTAGTGAGAACCACCCGCAAATGTTCAACATGATCTTCTTCATTCTCAGAATAGACCAGGATATCATCTATAAATACCACCACAAATTTGGGAAAGCCGCATCACACTCAGGAGTCCAGACAAACTTCATGTCTTTTTGCAGCAATCGAGTCATAGGCTTAGCTATTTTAGAGAAATCCAGGATGAAGTGACGATAATAGCCAGCCAACCCCAGAAAACTCCGAACCTCATGCACCGAGATTGGAGCCTTCCAGTTCAACACTTCTTGCACCTTGGTGGGATCAACCATAATTCCACCATCGGACAACACGTGTCCAAGAAAAGGTACCTCATGAAGCCATAATTCACATTTGCTGAACTTTGCATACAACTGGTGTTCTCGCAATCTAGTGAGAACCACCCGCAAATGTTCAACATGATCTTCTTCATTCTCAGAATAGACCAGGATATCATCTATAAATACCACCACAAATTTGTCCAACTCGGGCATAAACACTGAATTCATCAGATACATAAAATGTGTGGGGGCATTGGTCAATCCAAAAGACATAACAAGATACTCATACCGACCGTATCTTGTAGAGAATGGTTTTTGGAACATCCTCGGGCCGAATTTTGATTTGATGATAACCAGATCTCAAATCAATCTTAGAAAAGACTTTTGCTTTAGACAACTGATCAAATAAGATATCTATCCGTGGCAGAGGGTACTTATTCTTGATTGTAACTGCATTTAAGGGTCTATAATCTACACACATGCATAGGGATTGATCCTTCTTCTTCACAAAGATAGCTGGGCACCCCCACGGAGATGAACTAGGACGGATAAGGCCTTTCTTTAGAAGTTCATTCAACTGGGTCTTAAGTTCAGCTAGTTCATTGGGAGGCATTCTATATGGCCTTCTAGAGATAGGAGCGTGCTGGGAAGCAACTCTATCTTGAACTCCACTTCCCAATCTGGGGTAATCCGGGCAAATCATCGGGAAAAACATCAGGAAAGTCACACACTGGGGATATCTACAATAGCCTTTGCTTACACCGCATTAATTTGCACAAGAAAGATTGATGTCCTCGGTAGTTGCACCGAGAAACCTTCACGATTACTAGGATCTCTCGAGCATGACTACTCTAGTCGATGTATCAATAAGCACCCCGTGCTCTGCTCATCCAATTCATTCCCAATATCACATTGATACCCAGCCCGGTAAAACTACCAGGTCAACCTGATAACTTTGCCCCTCTATCTCAAATTGTACGTCCCCAACTACCAGCTTGGTTGGGATAACACCACTGGCAGCCCTAATACAATAACCCTCACCCTCAACAGTATATGTTTTCTGCATAAACTTGGATGCAAATCTTTGGACTAATAAAGGAATGCGAAGCTTTTGAATCAAATAGTACAAGCTCTTGGGTGTTGATCAATCGAAACTTACCAATGATCACTACCTCTCTGAAGGAATCTCATTAATATTAGTGTGGTTCACCTGCCCCTGACGGCCACCTTGGTAGTTATTCTTCTTGGGATAAGGACACTCCCTTGCCCAGTGGCCGGTCTTGTTGCAGTTCCAGCATGGCATGTTGCTTGGAGGAGCCCTAGGTGCCTTGACTGGTAGTGTCCTTGGGAAGAGCAACTGTAAATGCCTTGCGAAACCCAGTCTTGGTGGGATTCTTCTTCTGCGGTGGGCGAAACTTAGTGGCTGACGCTGGAGGACGGAATGGAGCCCTCTGTGTGACGGGAGCCTTGGATTGTGAGGCACCCACCTCATAGGCTCTCTTATGACTTTTTGAAGCAGCATACACATCATTGTTGTTCTCTTGTGATAAAGCATCACTCACAAACTCATTAAAATGAGCACACTTGCAATTTCCCATGGTCTTCATAAGTTTGGGGCTAAGTCCCCGCTTGAAACTTGCGATCTTTTTGGCATCAGTGTCAACAAACTCAGTAGCATACCTTGCAAGGTTATTGAAAGCCTGCAGGTATTCATTCAAGCTCTTGTTCCCCTGAGTCAGCTTCATGAACTCTGTATGCTTGATTGCCATAAGACCAGGAGGAATATAATTTCCCCTAAAAGCAGACTTGAACTGATCTCCGATGATTTGGGCATTAGCAGGCATAGTGGACCGATGATGACTCCACCAAATGCCAGCTGGCCCATGCAGTTGGTGAGATGCGTACTCAGTCTTCAGCACCTCAGTCAAGCGGAGCAGACGAAACTTCTGCTCGAGAGTATTCAACCACTCATCAGCTTGTAGAGGCTCCTCAGCCTCCTTGAAGATCGGGGGTTTTATGTCAAGGAAATCCTTGAAATCACTGTATTGATTTGGTTCCGGTCCTTGGCGTGGACCACGACCATCCTGATTCGCAATCGTACGGAGGGCCTCAGCCATATTGCGCTGTCCTTCCGCAAGCATTGCTATCAATTCCGTCGGTGTGGGTGGTGGTGGCGGTGGAAGATCATCATCATCATCCGCACCGGCGGAACGAGT
The DNA here is from genome assembly GCA_904845875.1 of Miscanthus lutarioriparius. Classification (NCBI taxonomy): domain Eukaryota; kingdom Viridiplantae; phylum Streptophyta; class Magnoliopsida; order Poales; family Poaceae; genus Miscanthus; species Miscanthus lutarioriparius. Next base: position 63,584,738 of record CAJGYO010000004.1, on the reverse strand, counting down.
ACGAGGCATCTGCATAATGCGCAACCAGTAATTATTGATGATGTCAGCACATTGAAGAGGAACAAGGTAATTGTGCCAAACTGAATTTACTGACGAGAATGAAAACTTCATACAATAAATAGAGGCAATAATTCATTCTCCAATCACCACATCATCAAGTAGATTACTAGCGCCATACGCAGTGCATTCCAACATGACAAGTTTTAAACTTAACCATTACGATACGCATCCCGAAGGGAGCGAACTAAAGTACATTACATGCCGAGTTCGAATTAAAAGAGTACATCCCACATCAGTCATCGTACTTAAGTCCATTACATCAATGACTACAAAAGCTTAAACTAGCGAGACTTGCTAACGAACTACTCGTCGAAGTGATCGCTGTCCACATCGGAGACACCTTGGACTTCTTCTGGGTCTTCCTCTTCTTCTTCTTTTGCCAGCTCAGCTGCATTGTCAACCATCTGAACGTCCTCTTCTTCCTCATCGGCCTCAATCACTTGAGGTCCACCCACAATTGGATACCTTGGTATGGGGTGAGGAATAGGAAACAGATGGTTGTGCAGTTGATGGTGCTCAACCTGAAGCTCTTTAAGCTGTTCTTGTAGTGCTTGCTCCCTTTGAAAGGCGTTGTGGTTGGCCAAAATCCAACTCCGACGTCTTTCTTCTTCTAACTCTAAAGCTGCATCCCGGTGACGTGTCACACGATCCAACTCTTGTGCAGCGTCATCTCTCTCAATAGTGAAGTTCATCAGCTGGTTATGAAACTCGTCTCTCTCGCGTGCGGTTTGACCCCACTATTGCAGACGATAATTTGCAATACCACGAATCTCATCAACTTCTCGCTGAGCTCTCCCACATGCATTCGCCTTACGACAATACTTGCGGGCACGCAACCTGAACTTGTGCTGAGCTTCCATTGCCTTGCCGGCTTCATCAAGCACACTCGAAAGGGTGTTTTGCTTGACTCGACAAAGCTTCAGGACTGCCATCATAGCACTCATTCCAGCGTTGTCGCTCTGCACCCGTTCGCCATGGCCTTGAACCAAGGCCTGACCAACGTCCTGAGTCCACTCAGCCTTAGTAGGAGACACTCGAGGAATGGATGAAGCAGGTCCACCCACTAACTCATCTCCGAAGCTCTGTGCTATATCCATCAGCACATCCAGGGCAGCAACCTGAGCGGCTTCCCATGGGCTTTGCCCATCAGTCTCAATGCTCCACCCATGCCACAACGGTCTTGTGGGGTTTTGCGGCACGATGAAGGTCACGACGTACCATGGTACATCTCCCAATGGTACCGCCTGCCTCCACGTGTAGCTGGGTGCCTCTGGGTACCCAACTGAACTGAGCACCCTCCAGAGCAAAGTGGGAGTACCGAACTGGTCCAGAAAGGTGCTGCTACCAGTAGGAAACACGGGCGCGGCCATCTATATCAAAAAGGGATGCAATTCACGTGAGAGGATTATTTTGCTAAGAGATTGCACTTTACACTTGGGATAAGCAATTATAAGGGAGGGTAATGCAATATGAATGACATGAGTGAATATGATGCATGCGCGTTCCGTACGTCCTCACAAACCTATGAAAATTTAAGCTTTAGCGGGATATACGGTGGCATACATACGTTCTCTCAATTAGCGGTGACTAGTCGATCTACACGGTGCATTGTTAGCGTACCTGCAGAAAACTTCATTGCAGCCCAACCCAACAAGATATAATGCTAATTACACAAGCAGTAACTAAGATACTCTCCATATATACATCCCCTGATATATATACTTCGGTATCCAAACTACCCGACAAATGTATCCACAATTAAGTACCTTCATATATACATGTATGCAACATGTAAATACTCCAGTAACCACAACTAGCTCTCCCCTAGACTGATGGTTGGACGGTCATGCTCTCACAACTCACACTTACCTTAGCGTAGAGGCAATTGATCCATACATTACCATTCAAACAAATGGCATCCATGCAATATCACGCCGCATGGACGACAAAATAGAAACAATCAATTCCCCTAAGTTAGTAATTATATATAAGCCACCTAGAAGTCCTTAAGTGGGCTATAAAGGATGTGATCACCAGTATACCATAAAAATTTTGATTTTTGAACACTTATATATAACTATAGGTTGAAAAACCGTTTTTACAACAAAAGCTTTTGTTTTAAATAGCCGTAAGACATGTTTAATGTTGAATCTAGCTCTGATGCCAGCTGTCATAGAACCGACCAATTTATAAGAGCACAAGTACAAAAGCAATCGCCGAAACGATCAAATTCTCGAACTTGAGCCCATATAAACCCGGTAGTCAACTGAAATCTCGAAGGATTTCAAACCAACTTGCATACAACCAAGATCACAGTAATTCAACATAACATATCGTACGTTACAACATTTCACAGACGTTCACAAATAGATTACATCATCACAGAGTCATCGTTATTACAAAACAAGTCTTGTAAAACATGCGGAAGCAAATAGTTTAACTCACACACCCGAGTTCAAATACACATACTGGTTCGCTGATCACAGTCCGCAAAAGCATTCAGATAAGAGAACAGAGATCATGCCCATGATCTAGTCTTCATCACCCGCCGGGTGGAGACAATACTTATAGAATCCCTGATATAGAAGGTCATCTGCAACAAGAGGGAATAAACCCAGAGTACGGGAATGTACTCAGCTAGACTTACCCGTCGAAAACCAAAATAAATGACACCAAGGATTATGCATAGCTTAATGTAGTGGATCTGGCTGACACTTTCTTTTTGCAGAAAAGCATAAGTAATAATGATTTACTCTTAACCTGAACTAGCAGTGACTTTTTAGCCATTAACCTGTCATCTATATTAGCACCTGTACTAAGCAATCATTTTATTAGGGTGCAAACATTAATAACCATATCAGGTATTCATTGTGGCAACCTTATCATCATCATCCATTTAACCATATCGTTAAATTAATTGAATCTACGTTGCCGCTGCTCAGTCAAGTTCTCAGTATCCGAGAGAGACGGCGATTCGAATTGATTCCTATCCAGCTGGAGGGGTATTCCTAAACACAAACCCTACTTCTCCCGTCGGAGTCGCAAACAAGTCACCTTTGGTACGATTCAGGAGTCGCGAGTCTGATCAGATCGACATTCTCAGAGAACCACTCTGCCAAGGTTGTTCGGGACTCTAACCCGCCTTGGACTTATGCCAATGGCTCTCCGCACATCCTTACTACCTCCAGAATGCCGCCACTGCTCGCATCGCCAGCCTGAGTCGAGCTACTAGGCTTCGCGGTCGGAACGACTTATCCGGCTAGCTAAGTGTTAGGCTGCGTTCAACATGACATGAGGACGTACAGCGTATCGGTCCTTAAACGACTCAGACGGAGTCACTATGTTCAAACCTACACAAGACCCCGCCCGGTCTTAATTCATTATTCACATGGTTCTTTTCCACGATAGCAAATATAGCCAACCGTGATCCACCTCATCCTAAAGCAAGCAGGTGACAGGAAATCACCTGACTTCTACCGCACTAAGCATGGCTAAGCATTTAACCCGTTCCTAAACGTAAATAGGATTCCAGTGTGATATCTGGACAAGGAAGGATATATAATGCAGCAATTGGTTCCAACCAATTCCTATACTTAATGCATGATCAACAATAAAAGGTACTCAAAGTATTTGAAAAAAAACATGGGAGGCTTAATATGCTCCCGGGCTTGCCTTTCAGGAACGAGGAAGGCTGGTGGTCAGGGCACTCGGGCAATTCCTCCACGGCGACTGCTTCGTCGGCTTCCTGCACCTCGGGTTCCTCCTCCTGGTTGGCTCCCTCAAACTCCAGCAACGTCACTCCCTCCGGCACACCTATTGCATAAATGCGCAAGATAAATATCATGGATGCACATGAACGAATATTAAGGATGCTAAGGGAATGCGCATGTTCGCTGTAGTTTGCATATTCCAACTTAAGCCCTATTCAAATCACTTTACTTACCAAGTTTATACAACCTAATGTATAATTGCTCATCTTCAGTTAATGACCTAGCACCTGCACCTAAGCATATTCTCAAGTTAGGCTAACCCCGAAACAATCAACGAGAACATTGCAACAACATACACTCAAGCATTTGTATTTCAGCAGAATGAAGACTATGTAGCGGTACAGTAAACTAGCCATAACTGGAGATTTATAAATCCAAATGACTTGCAACAAAACAATCTGGAAATCTTACGAAATTGTCAACAATTCATTTTCAGACCTCAAAGCATGATTCAAACCTTTACCAGCTCGAATTCATAAATCAACAGAACTCTGTCCTCACAAGGCAGAGAGTAAGCAAAACTGGAACCTAACTTTAAACAGCTGTAGTTTCTAAACTACTAGGCCAAACGCCCTCAAATTTTGACAGGAGCTAGATACATAAATTATCTACAACTTTTGTATTCATGACATTCACATAAAACCAAAATATCATGGGAAACTTTCCAAAGTACCCAGATCTGTCCAGAAGGACATAATGCAACAATTAATTATTAACTTATGATATAAACACATAATTGGACAAAACCAACTTTACTACCTCATCACACATATCACAAGAACACCAGAAAGTAGGGTGTCCATCACCAAAACATTTCTTTTAATACCTTTCTTAATTTATTTAATTAATTAGAGGAAATAGTAAACATATATGAAAACTACACCATTAAATCTACAAAAATTACAGTAGACACTACATGCCCTAAGTAGACTACCATAACAATTTCACACCATTTGAGTAAGTATAACAACCTACACAAAAATGGTAAGGCAGAATGGCTTAAAATGGCATAATTAGGAAACCTTAGTGAAAAGTGTCAAGCAACAGATTTCATATTTTTCCTAGCATCCATAAGGTACTAAGATACTACCTGCCAAGTTTCATGGCCATAGGATTCCTAGAAAATTTACAAAAATTTTCACAAGTATCTACCAATGATAAAAGGAAAATCTATAACTCAAAAACCATATATGAAATGACTCTCAAATTTTAACTTGAGCCTCTACTAAGCAAGACTAGCTTACCCACAAAATTTCATAATTTTTGGATCACAGAAACTCAAGATACAATTCAAACAAGTTTACATGAATTTGAAAACACATTTCAAATCCCTATTTAATTCATCCAAAATTTCTACAACATATGCTCATATCATATTTTTCTTAAATACTAGACTTTATCAAGATCCTAACAAAATTAGAAACACCCAATTTAGATCTACCAAACTCAAGATATGGATTTCACAAAATTGCATTCAAATCAGTAAAAATGAACTATCTTTCTAATACACAGTCGTTGACAACTGGGGTCCACCGGTCAGCTGGGCCCACATGTCATAGACACAGAAACAGAGGAGCTGACGCGGACCGGCGCGGGAATGGCGGAGCTCGCCGACGGCGACCTTCCCGGCGAGACCAACGACACGACGAGCATCACCATGACATTGCGCACCTAGAGAACTACCTAACAAGACCTATCGTCGGAGCTCAAGACGACAGCGGCGACCATGGCGGCAAGACAGCGTGGCTAGACGGCGATACGCCAGAGCCGGCTATGATGACTCAACCAAGAGCTACGATGAGCTTCTACCTATGACGGCGGTTCAATAGCACCAACTAGCGTGACCGGTGGTGGTCGGAGGCGGTGCGGCCACGGTGCTGGAGTGAGGCGGTGTACACCGGTGAGGTCCGTGCGCGGTACTGCAGCTTACCGAGCGCTCCTAGCTAGCCAATGCGGACGCGGTGGTGTGGTGGGACCACGGTGAAGCTATGGCGGAGATGGAGGAGGGACGTGGTGTGCTCCGGCCGGCAATGGCGACGGCGGCACTGCGGCGGCTGCTGCGTTGATTGCTGTGGGCGAGCGCAGAGGCGAGGGAGAAGGCAGGAAATCGAATGAGAGCGTGGGAGGGAGCAGCGAGTGCAGGGCGTGAAATGCCGTGCTGCAGCTCGACGTGGCCTGAGCGATTAGGACACCGGCGACGTGTGGCGCCACGCGGCGGCCGAGCTCTGAAACGGGTTGGCACTATAGACTCCATCAGTTAAGCCTTCAGAGGACGACAGGCCGACCTGACGACGCAACTTGAAGGCAATAAAACTCTTAATCCGTAGATCCTAAGCGTATACAATCTGAACCAAAGTTATGGCCCTTCATACCATCTACAATATCTATTAAAGGATCAATCTCTAATTCACAAAGGATTACAAGTTATAACAAGCCAAAGTTGAGTTCATGAAACTGAAATCCAGTATAACACTTAGAAAATTTTCAATTGTTGAAACAGCTTTCAATCCTGACTTGTGGGCCATTTTTGAACATGTTGTGCACATTTTCATGACTTGGCTTCTAAACAAAATTTGTTCCTTATCAAATTTGCTACAACTTTGTTTTAGGTTTCTCAGACATGCAAACATCCTAAGCTACACTTTTTAAACAGTCAAACCAAAGTGTTAAGGGGTCAAAATGGGTCAAACCATGACTTGGGAACCTAATTAGTCAAAGTGATCAACATGAACAATGTCCCAAATGACATTCTAAATGTAACTAAGTTACTTAAAAGAATTTTTAGCCACACCAAACACTGGTCACACAAGAATCAAGCAAGGTATGTACTGAAACAATGAAAAACACATGAAATGTTACAAATGTTTCATAGTCCTGTTTCACATGTTTCATGATCTTGTTGCATAGCTAACTAACCATGTTTCACTAATTGAGTGGCACATGTTGCACTTAGGTGTTGCACACTTTACATTTCATAAAAGAAACAATACACATGAAATATACAACATGTTGCAATGTTTCGAAATCATGTTTCATGTGATATAAGTTCACGAATGGATGCATGATGCTCATGTTCATGAAATGCAGGTGCAAATGTGGAAGCCAAACACCTGGGGTGTTACAGTAATAACCCATCAATCCAAGAAAGCCTCGAACTTCTTTCACCGTAGTGGGAGTAACCCATTCCACTACATCCTTGATCTTGCTAGGGTCCACCGAGATTCCATTATGAAATAAGATATGTCCCAAAAAGGAAACCTCGGTGAGCCAAAACTCACACTTGCTAAACTTGGCGTATAACTTGTGATCTCTTAGCTTCTGTAACACAATTCTCAAGTGTTTCATGTGATCTTCATAAGTCTTTGAATATACCAAGATATCATCAATGAAGATAATCACAAACACATCCAACTCTTCAAAGAAGATTGAATTCATGAGATACATGAAGTAGGCTTGAGCATTAGTCATTCCAAAGGACATGACTGTATACTCATAAGAACCATACCACGTAGAAAACATAGTCTTCAGTATATCCCATTCTCGGATTAGAATTTGATGATACCCCAATCTCAAATCGATCTTAGAGAAGAATTTGGCTCCATTGAGTTGATCAAACAAAATATCAATCATCGGGAGTGGATACTTGTTCTTGATGGTTCTTGCATTGAGTGGTTGGTAATATACTACCATCCTTAGGCTGTGGTCCTTCTTGATCACAAATAAAGATGGACATCCCCACGGAGAAGAACTAGGTCTAATGTAACACTTCTCCAACAAACTTGTTAATTGTTTCTTCATCTCTTCCAACTCAGGTGGTGCCATCTTATACGGAGGTTTTGATACAGGCGTAGTTCAAGGTTCTAATTGGAATAGGAACTCTATGTCTCTCTTTGGGGGCATTCTAGTAACTCGTCTAGAAATACATTGGGAAATTCACACACAACTGGAACTAGCTCAACACCTTTTGATACGTTGGACTTGGTTCTCAAACTATTCAAGGCAATTTGCTGACTTTGGGAAGCATAAAGAGTAACTGACTTTCCTAAGGGATGTCGAATCTAAATGGATCTAGGTACACATCTAATGACACATTGATGCTTAACCATCCACTTCATTCCCAAAATAGCATCCAAATCATTCCCCAACTTGAGAACAATTAGGTTGGCTAAAAATTCCAAACCTGCTATCTCAATCTAAGCTTGGCTAACTATTTGGCTACACTCATGTGTAATTCTGGGGGCAATAATCCAAAATCCCCTCCCAAACTCCATAGTTTGAAACTTATTATCCCATGCATAACCCTCATGAATAAATGAATGAGATGCTCCAGAATCAAACAACATTCAAACAACATTCTTGCTGAAATGGAATTGACGGATAACTTACCAATTATCACTCCATAATCCACTTGAGCTTCTTCAGCGGTCACATAGCGTAGTTGTGCATTCTTCCTAGGCACATTGCTGGTGCATTTTGGAGTTGCTGTTCACTGTGTGGTGGCTTGCTACTTCTGTAGCTTGGCTGGGCATTCATGAGTGAAGTGGCCAAAACCACCACACTCAAAACATGCTCTGGGTGCCATTAGTGTTTGCTTTCCTTGTTGTGGCTACTAACGCTATGGAGATGCACGTGGCTGGATCCACATTGGGCAAGGTGCTGCATAGCCTAGAATCCTTGGTGGTGCTTTTGCGGTCTTCTGCTTAGAGGACTAACCCTGTCCATATCCAGGGTTATAGGGTCCCCTCTTGCGGCTGTCATTGTCCACCGCATTCTTCTTGGTCTTAGCCTTGATAGCGGCGCTCACCATCTCATTGAAAGTGGGGTTGGCACATTGCATAACTTCTCTTGCATGACAGGAGTGAGACCACGCTCATACATCATTGTTGGTATTTCTTAACGTCTACAGAAATCAATCCGCAAGCGTACAGAATTACCATTGTAGCTTTAACCCAGAAGTATTCAGGGTATCGTATTTCCACAGGGAACAGAGGTATTTCTTCTAACTAATTCATCTAAGTACAACACAAGGATAGTTGATAAGGGTAGATAAGGATTCCTAAGGCTTAGGGTCAAAGGATAGATAAACTCTACTTATACTTGCTTACTTCGGGCACTGGGTTGCACCTGGTTTGCCAGGCGATGCTAGCCTCTAGCTCCACGCCATACCTAAATGTGGGAGATTACATGGGACGGATAGGGCTATCACCACCGACCACCTACCTATCAACCAGAGAGTATGAGGCAAATAAATGTATCCTCTAGCCTAGACACCATGTCTACGCTATCGACTACTACTCTAGCATCAGCTAGAAACATCCATCTTTATCAGGAGTCCTCTACTAGAGCATCCACCACGGGGACGGATGATGAACCCATAAACAAGTAAAATAAAGCTTTACTACTCAAAGACTTTATAACCAAAAGAACTATGAACACTTACTAAAATACCCATCGAGGTACAAAGCTTGTGTTCATCGAGGTACAAGTGGGGAAGGTTATCGACAAGTCTGGCACTTCTTCCCTAAACTCTCCCTCACATCTCTCCCAAACTTCTTTGCTAGAGCTAGCTAGGGCCTAAGCCCATGAGTGGTGTGGCTCTTCTCTTGCTCTTGTGATCTTCTCATGTGTGTTGTTCTATGGAGGGGGTAGCTTCTTATATAGTGCTCTCTATGGTCGGTTTGGGTGAGATAAATTAGGAAACCTCCCAAAAACTGACCCTAGGTGCATTGATGGTACCACCAGAGGAGAGTGGGCCTAGGAGGTGGTGGCAGGGGTGCGAGCGCACCCTAGGTGCGACCACACCCTAGTGGAGCCGCCCCACGACCGCATTCCTCTGGTCGGTTGCTACATGGGCATGGACTTCTCTTGCATTGGTGTTCTGCTTAGATGCGTCGGTTGTTTGGGCTTTTGGCATGATTCTCCTTATGTTCAGGCCCTGATTTGCTTGGCGACTGGGCCTCTTTTCTTTGGCTTGAGTCAAATGGTATTTGTGCTTTGTCTTCTTGCACATTTTTAGCCCTTTTTATGTGTATTTCCACAAATGCCCTCCTGCAAATGGTAAATCACCAAAACTCATGGAATTCGTTAGTTATAAACCCTATCACTAGGTTTGGTGTTTATTTTAGTGGATTTCATGTGAGTGTTGGCGGTTAAAAGTGTGAGTTAAGGACCGCCAATAAACTCCCCACACTTAGCCCTTTGCTCGTCCTCGAGCAAAGCTTAGAGATAAAAGTAATCATGAGCATAACATCCTAAGATATATGGCTTTCATAAAAGTTATTCCAACACATTCTTTCCATAATTGGGATTTGTGGTATTGGCTAACATGTTTCCTTGGGTTATTGAAAAGTAGAACAGTTCTTGAAACAATGTCATCTTCCCAATTTCACATCTTAGCAACTTGGAGTTTTGTAAGTTTTTCTTAAGCAAAAGCATAGTTCACTTTATACTCCTTAAATGGCACTCTCAAATCTCTCAATGGTGTGTACTTCCTCACCAAGGCATAGCAATGTTTTTCCTTCTCTTGTTTTCTCTTACTTCTAAAAGGTTTATATGGAGCTTTAGGTAGGGATAAACAAAATAGCATACTTGTATTGCATATGTTGTTAGTTGTCAGCATCTACTCAAAAACTAGAGCATGGATGTGTAAAGAATCTGAATGGGGAGAGGATATTCTAGTATGCAAATTTTCAGGAACTGTGTGTAACACCCTCGGTGTTTGGCTTCTACTAATTGCATTTCGTCTCATAAACATGTGCATCATCTATCTCATCATGTCATTTTCCCTGAAACATACATATGAAACATTCGCATATTCTGTTTGTTTCGTACTGGATTGCTTGTGAATGGTAGTAGTGCAACATATGAATGCAACATGAATTTCCCATGTCTTGAAGCATGGCAACATGGTAGTAATGTGACAAGTATAGGATAACAACAAGGTCATGCAACATGTGAAACATTGTATTGAAACATATGTATGAATTGCTTGTTTTACTTTCTTTATCACATGTGATCAGTAGAAGTGGTATAACAACTTTGTAAAATGGGTGATCATGGTCTAATACACCTTAACTACACTTAGTTTACTTGTTGGAACATTGTTCATGTAGACCAAAATGACCAAAATGTCCTCAAGTGCAAGTTTGACTTAAATTGACCCATGGAGTGTCATCGTTTGACTGATTCAAAAGTCCAGCTTAGAAGCTTTGCATGGCTGTGCACTCTTTACAAAAGTTGTAGCTAATTTATCAAGGAACAAAAGTTGTTTTATGACCAACTCATGAAAATGGCTAGAACATGCTCAAACATGGCCCACAAGTCAGTCTTACATGCTGATTGCAACACTAAAAAATATGCTAAGTCTTAACTGCATTTCAGTTGCATCGAGCTCACTTTGGCTTCGTGTAACTTCGGATCCATGGCGTGTTAGGTGTTGGTCATTGAAAAGAAATTGTAGATGGAATATAGGTCTACAACTTTGATGTTCAATTCTTCCACTAACTCATCACGAATTAAGTGTAAATCATCATCAAAGTATCATTTGTCAAAGGCGTCGGCTTTTTAGCAATGAATCGAATCGTGTTTTCAAAAATCTTGATGATCGCCGTGGCCGACTGGCTCAGGGTCTTGACGCCGCATGTCCGCCACCCGTCGCCGCTTTCGCTTTGAGGCCTTGAGCCACCGACCGTGGATGTCCTGGCGTCGCAGCCGCGTCCTGAAGCCACCCCGTTGCCTGCCCACCAAGTCGCCGTCCCATTTCGCATTTCCCCTCCTTCCTCCACGCGCACGGCGACCGGAACATCGAAGCACCGCCGAGCAAATTCCACCCAAACCCGAGCGCCATTGCCCGATTCCTCTAAACCACAGCACCATCGTGAGTCTCTCCACGTCCCCGACCCCACCGCCACTCCATTTTCGCCTTAGGTAGCTCTCACCGTGAGCGTGGCTCCACCGGGTCGCCATGACCGCCGCCGGCCGAGCTCGCTCGTGGCCGTGCCGCTCAAGCCCCTTATCGCCCCTTCTCTTTCTTGCGCTAGCTTCGGTATGTGACGCTGAAGCTCAGTGAGTGAGTCACTAGGGCCGTGACGTCGTAGCTTCGCCGGAGCCGGCCGTGCCGTGGCCGAGCGCCGCCGTGGCCGTCGCCACCCCTCCTAGTTGCGTCGATAGCTGCAAATAAGGGTTCCCCTAGGTCCGCTAGGTTGAGGCGAACCCGTAGGCACCGTTGGTCTCGCCGGAGAAGCCACCGACGGTGAGTCCCGCCGTCGTCTTCCTCCGCCTCCCACATGCATCTCGGCCGACAAGCGGGTCCGCATTTGTCACGGCCGAGGCTCAAAGCGGGAGTCCAGCTCGGGGCGCGCCGTCGGCTTGGGCCGCGCCTGTGCGCTCGTGGGCCGCCGTTCCTTGGGCTAGCCCACCAGTAGCGGTTAGGTTTTATTTTGTTTTGTTTAACTGTTTTTCACAGTTTTGGTGCACCATTTCAAAAATAGATAACTCAAGTTTGATAGATCCAAATGATGTGGTTCTAATTTTGTTGGGTTCCTGGTCATGTCTAGTATTTAACAAAAATATTATATCAGCACATGTTTTAGAAATTTTTGATGAATTAATTAGGACTTTGAAATGTGTTTTTGGATACATGCAAACTTGTTTGAATTTTATCTTGAGTTTCTGTGGTCCAAAAATTATGAAATTTTGTGGGCAGTCTGTTATTGCTTATTAGAAGCTCTGGTAAAAATTTTAGAACTAATGCATGTGTAGTTTTTAAGTTATAGAATTTCCTTTTATTAATGGGTGGATCTTGTGTGAATTTTCATAATTTTTCTATAGATCCAGTGAAGGTGAAATTTTATGGGTGCTATTCTTATGCTAGAAGGATGCTAGAAAAAATGGGAAATCTGTTGCTTGACACTTTTTAATAAGGTTTCCTAATTATGCTAGAAATAGACATGTCATCTGTTAATTTGGATACAGCAAGTTATGTTGGTCCAATGGCTTTGAAATTTTTATGGTAGTCTATGTGCAGCATGAGATAGCTACTGTAATTTTTGTAGATTTTTATGAATAGTTTTACTATATATTGCTTAAATCACCTAATTAACTAAATAAATTGGAAAAGGATATTAAATAATTTATTTAGAAGTTAGCACTATACTTTCTGATGTTTCTTAGGTATGAAAAACAAGTTGGTAAACTTGGTTTGGTCAAATTAGGCTTTTGCACCATCATTAAATAATTAAGTTAGCAACCCTGTCATTGCGGGACAGATTCTAGGTCTACTGGAATTTGATTTGGTTAACTTCAGAATCATGCTTTGATGTTTACAAATGAATTGTAGAGAATTTCATAAGCTTTCCAGAATGTCCTCTTGCAAGTCATTTGGAGTTATAGAACTCTGGTTATGATAGAATTAAGTTACTACTTGTTGCATATGAAGTTTTAAGCTTTGTTATTTTAAGTATGTCTTTACTATTCTAAGTTCATGGTACTGTTCCTAGGTGTTAGGCCTTTAACTGAAGATGAGCATCTTTATCTTAGGTTATGCAAGTTAGGTAAGTTGCTCTTGTTATTTAAGTTAAGTTGGATACATGTTTAAAGTGATTTGAATAGAGCTAATTACTCGGTAAGCGAGTGTCCAAAGTGATGTTTTCGTAAACACCCATTGTGATTCATTCATCATGAGCATCATGTCATTCCTTATGCATCCATGATATTTATCTTGTGCATCGGCATGCAATAGGTGTCTTGGAAGGAGTAACCTGCTGGAATTCGAGGCTGAGCGCAAGCAGGCAGACGACCGACACCGGAGATTCGAGGAGGAGCACCTTCGGGAGAAGTGCCGGGACGAGGTCGCCATTGAGTGCCACGACCACCGTCCTTGCAACTTTGTGAAAGACAAGCCCGGAGCATATTAAGCCTCCTAATTTCCGAAATGCGATTCTGATATTATTGTTACATATATATATTGTTGCATTAAGTTTAGGTGTTGGATGCAAACACTTTTTGCATTGGTTACCCACTCCATGTCCGAGATATTGTTACCCTGAATCCTATGTAGCTCGAGGCTCGAGTAGTGCTTAGCCCCGCTTAAGCGGTAGAAGTCGGGTGATTTCCTATCACTGCGAGATATAGGAAGATACATGTGGCACGGTTGGCTATATTTGCTATCGTGGAAAAGAACCGATCTTAATTTGAAATGAAGACCGGACGGAGGCTTGCCGGTTTGCGGTGACTCCATCGTGTCGCTTAAGGACTGATTCTTGGAGCCTTTCCTGTTCATGTTGACGCATGCCTCTCTCTTAGTTGGCGGGTGCGGAGACCGACCACGAAGCCGAGTAGCTCACCTCGGCCGGGAGTCGATAAGTATAAAGTGCGCCTCGGAAGGAGCCTGAGGCGTGAGTCAAGGCGGTGATTTAAAAGTCCTGATCGTCTGGCGGAAGGGTAATCCACGAGAGTGTTTGGTTGTTGATCGAACCCGTGAATTTGGTTCTGAGATGTTCCAAAGGTGACCCACGGCTACCCTTGCAAAGTATGCGGGGTGAGAGTTAGGAATACCCCCCTCGGTGAGTTGTAATTCGATTGAATCGCCGTCTCTCCCGGTTAGTGAGAACTTGGCGGGCTTATCTCCAATGTAGATACACTTAATATCTTAATGGTTCGGAAATGATGATATGATGATGACAGCCTTATTATACTGCTATGGTTAATATTGTTTGCTCCTAATAAGTGAGTGCTCTAGTACAGGTGCTAATTTAGTGGACGGGTAAATAATGATAAGCTTGATAATAAGTTTAAATTGGTTACTATAATCATAAGCTCTTTTATGCAAGCTGTGTCAAGCTAGCCCACACGAAAAGCCTTGCATGATCCTTGGTGTCTTTTATTTCGATTTTTGTCGGGTAAGTCTAGTGAGTACCTTCTCGTACTCGGGGTTTATTTCCCACATTGAGATGACCAGTTCTTCTTTGGTTCTTGCAATCGCCTTCTCCTGCTTTGGGGATGAAGACTAGACCGTTAGGCGCGGTCTCTACTAGTTCTCGTACTGATAATGCTTTTGTGGGACATGACTACGATCGGCAATGTATTTGAAACTATGGAGTTAAGTACTAAACTATGTTGCTTCCGCGCATTCAAACTTGGTTTGTAATATTTTATTTGAACTCTGATGGATGTAATCCGAATGCTACTTGTGAAATGTTGTAACGAATGATGTGTTGTGTTGAATCATTACGATCTTGGTTTGTATGTTGAGAGTTGATTGAAATCCTTCGTGATTTCCGGACTACCGGGATTATGGGAGCTTAAGTACGAGAATTTGATAACCCGGTGATTGTTTTTTTGTACTTACGTTCTTATGATTTGGTCGGTTACATTACATACGGTGGCATCGAGCAAGATTTGACACTAAACACGTCATTTGTGTATTTAAAACAAAAGTGTTTGTGAAAATCCTAAATTAAATACTAAGTATTGCCGGTGGTCATATCCCTTATGCCCAAATAAGGACTCTTAGGTGGCTTATTAAAGTACTAACTTGGGGTTCTGCTTGTTCCTGTTTTGTCGTCCATACGGCGTGCTATTGTATGGATGCCATCCGCTTGGGTGGTAATGTATGGATCAAAATACCTCTACGCTCTGGTAAGTGGGAGTTGTGAGAGCATGACCGTCAATCGTCGGTCTAGGGAGAGTAGTTGTGGTTGCTCGCATATTTACATGTTCAATCATGTATCTATGAGAGTACTTAAATGTGGGTATCTCGGCGGGTAGTGTGATACTAGAGTATGTGCATCGGGGATGTATGTATGAAAGTATTTAGTTATTGCTGCTTTTATGCATTTTGGGAAATTCTTGGGCTGAAATGAAATTTTTCTGCGGTACACTAACAACGTATCGTCGTTGTAGATCGACTAGCTACCGTATATCTGAGAGAGCGTTATGTATGCCACCGTATATTTCGCTAGCCTTTAAATTTTTCTAGGATGGTGAGGACGTACGGATCGTGCATGCATCATGTTCAAGCATACATGGCATTTCTTGCATTACTCCCTCCTTTAAAATATGATTGTCCCGACTAATTAAATTTCGTATCCCTTAAATGATTCTCCCCTTACGTTGTAACTTTTTTTACAGACTGAGATGGCGCGCTGAAGCTCTTTGCGCCATAAGTCCGGCTGGAGGCGAGGCGCTAAATCACCGTTTAGCTCCTCGTGAGCCCCGGCCCCGAGCCTACTTGAGGAGGAAAGGGTGAGGCAGAGCTAGCTCGGGTGGCTTCTTTGAGAGGAATGCGGCTCAAGCACCGCTTGGAGCAAGTAACACGGAAAGGGACCAAGAGACCCTTGAGGTTCGAGAGGTTGTGAGTTGCTCACACGCAACTATGAACGCATGTTGATTCACGTGATGAACCAATGGAATGAAGCCTAGCACGAAGAGAATGTGTTGAGAGCGCGATAGGTAGAGCTAGAGCGACAAGTGGCAATTCTTTGAGGAGTACAATGACAATCTCCATGAGGAGGTTCACTGTTACACAATCAACTTCACCCTCTCCTACCACACGAGGATGAGGATGAGATGGGTTACGGTGTCATCATGGTGAAGGTGATGATGACATGGAGGTCAATGGACACGAGGACATTCCACGATGAGGAGGAAGATGAGGAGTTAGAGCCTGCTAGTGATGAAGATGGAGGAGAGATCTTTGACACTGACTCCGAGGACGATGCGTAGTTTAGCTTACTACTTAGCTAATGCGCAAGAGCTAGTCTTTTGTTGATCCTCATGCATGAACGAGTAGCTTTGGAATAAGTAATCGTTGGGATGTAATATCGAACCATAAGTTATCTTTGGATGCAAGTTTGGAACCACTATGGCTTGGATGTAACCTATCGAACGTATTATGCTCCACGTATGTGAGCCTTTGATAAATTTCGTCTTTACGGTCTATGGATCGCGTGGTTGGTTAAGTTCATCGCATTTATGTGTCCATTGACGCGCTTGATGAGTTGTGTGGTTGTGATGAATGATTGTGCCTCTGTTGATTATCTAAATGCATTCCCTCCAATGGACTCAGTTTGGGCATAATTATACGATTTATCTACAAAAATTTCCACATCGTCAGTGCTCATTGGCTATACATTTTGCAGATGGCTCATCATAACCTTCATCGCGGTCGTGGCATGGGAAATGAGGAACAACCACCTCCTCCACCGCCCACACCAGCTGAGCTAATGCATAGTGGGTTGTGGAAAGTCGGTAGCATGTTAGCTGAGGCTATGCATCGATGGCTAACCGTGAGGATCGTCATGTCCGCCAAGGACCCGAGCCAAACCAAGTCAAAGCATGACTTTAAGGACTTCATGGATACAAAGCCTCCTATCTTTCGTGAGGCGGAAGAACCATTACAAGGGATGAATGGTTGAGCACGATAGAACAAAGGTTTGGATTGCTCCGTTTGATTTGAAGGTATGAAGGCCACATATGCAGGGCACCAGCTCCAAGGCCCTGCAGTGTCTGGTGGACACATCACAAGACCACCTTCCCCGCAAGCGTCGAGATAGTTTGGGGTTGGGATTCAGAGGCGACTTCGAGAGGACACTTTATTCCTCCTGGTCTCATGGCCATTAAGCATCTTGAGTTTATGAAGCTCACCCAAGGCAACAAGAGTCTCAATGAATACCTCCGGGCATTCAACAACTTTGGCGAGGTATGCTCACGAGTTTGTAAATCTTCGACGCTAAGAGAATAGCTAGCTTCAAGAGGGACTTTCCCTAAATTGATGAAGTCAATGGGCAATCGCAAGTGTGTCACCTTCAATGAGTTTATTAGTGACACTCGACTCAGGAGAACAATGATAAGATATATGCCGCTTCTAAGAACCGCATAAAAAGAAACTTTGAGGCAGGTGCTTCTCGGTCTAAGGCACCAATAGTATCCAAGGCCCGATACCGTCCACCCAATGCAAATGTTCGGTACCGCCCACCTCAGAAGAAGAATCAAGCTAAAACTGGTTTTCGCAAGGGGTACACAATTTCCTTGCCAAAGAATACCTCTAGGCAGGGCAGCTCCAATGTCCCACCGCCTAATGGTCGTGTTGGAACTGTAACCACTGGTCATTGGGCAAATAGGTGTCCCCATCCTCCCAAGAATGCTCAAGGAAACGTCCGTCAGGCGTGTTCATTACACTCTTTGGAGGAAATTCCTGCTTTGGTGAAGTGGTCACCATTGGTAAGTTTCTTGTTAATGATCACCCCTGCGGTTGTGCTCTTTGATTTGGGTGCTTCACATTCCTTTGTGAGTTCTACTTTTGCATCTAAGCATAAGATGAATGTGATTACAATTGTCAAGGGTGGTTATTGTATTAGTGCTGCTGGGAATAATATCATGACTAACCAAGTAGTAAAAGAAGTAAAGCTTGAAATTGGGGATCGAGAGTTCCTTATGGATCTTGTAGTTCTACCGGGGGTAGGAATTGATATAATCCTAGGAATGAAGTGGATGAGTGGAAATGGAGTGTTGATCGATACGTCAACCCGTGTGGTAATGTTGAGGGATCCTGTGGATAAGAAGGGTTTTCTAGTGCAGTTACCTCGTGATATCTCTATTCACAATACAGTCAATGCTACCCTAGCCAAAGCCATTGAGGATCTACCAGTTGTCTATGAGTTTCTAGATGTCTTCCCTGATGACTTGCCTGGATTACCTCCGGACCGCGATGTAGAATTCAAGATAGAACTTATTCCGTGTACGGCTCCTATATCTCGAAGGCCCTATAGAATGCCGCCCAATGAGTTGGCTGAACAAAAGAGTCAGTTGAATGAGCTATTAAAGAAAGGTTTGATTCGGCCTAGTTCTTCTCCTTGGGGTTGTCCGGCTATCTTTGTGAAGAAGAAGGACGAATCTTTGCGCATGTGCGTAGATTATCGTCCCCTAAATGCTATTACCATCAAGAACAAATACCCTCTTCCTCGCATCGATATTCTGTTTGATCAGCTCTCCAAAGCTAAGGTATTCTCCAAGATCGCTTTGAGGTCTGGTTACCATCAGATCAAAATTTGTCCTGAAGATATACCTAA
The DNA here is from genome assembly GCA_904845875.1 of Miscanthus lutarioriparius. NCBI lineage: Eukaryota > Viridiplantae > Streptophyta > Magnoliopsida > Poales > Poaceae > Miscanthus > Miscanthus lutarioriparius. The sequence continues at coordinate 63,565,840 of CAJGYO010000004.1, read as the reverse complement.
GACAGCTTTCTCTACCCGTTATGGTTTGTTCGAGTACCTTGTCATGTCCTTTGGGTTGACAAATGCTCCGGCACACTTTATGTACTGATGAATTTCGTATTCATGCGCAATTGGACAAGTTTGTCGTCGTGTTCATTGATGATATCCTTGTATATTCTCTAGAATGAAGAAGAGCATCGTTGAACATCTGAGAATTGTCTTAACTCGGTTGCGTGACAACCGACTTTATGCTAAGTTCAGCAAGTGTGAATTACGGTTGAACAAGATACCTTTTCTTGGTCATGTGTTATCGGTGATGGAATTTCGGTTGACCCTACGAAGGTGCAAGAAGTCCTTGAGTGGAAGGCACCTACTACGGTCCTGAGAAGTTCGAAGTTTCTTGGGATTGGTGGCTATTATCGTCGCTTTATCCTGGATTTCAAAAATCGCCAAGCCTATGACTCGCCCTCTTGCAAAAGATGAGAAGTTTGTGTGGACTCGAAGTGTGAAGAGGCTTTCCACACTTTGTGGACCTTGCTAACCTCTGCTCTGTATTGGCACAACCGACATCGAAAAGCCTTTTGATGTCTATTGTGATGCATGTGGCACCGGTTTTGGGTGTGTTCTTATGCGGGAAGGCGAGTAATTGCTTATGCTTCACGCCGACTTGAAAGCATGAAGTCAACTATCCTACCCATGACTTAGAGCTAGCCGCAGTTGTTCATGCCCTAAAGATTTGGAGACATTACTTCTTTGGGTAATGTGTGCAACATCTATCTTGACCATAAAAGCCTCAAGTACATCTTTACTCAACCCGAGTTGAACATGCGTCCTTGGTATTTGGTTAGAATTGATCAAGGACTACAACCTTCAAGTGCACTACCATCCTGGTAAGGCGAATGTGGTTCTTGATGCCTTAAGCGTAAAGGCCCATTGCAATTCCTTAGTTAGTGAAGACTTTTCATCATCACACCTCCTTCATCCTGTAGTACTTCACAATATCTTTGTGGATTGCTCTCTTAGAAGTCGAATTATCGAACTCCGAAGACCGATGTGGGTGTGTTTCATATCAAACGGAAAATGAAAGAGAAAGAGACCAAGCACTTTAAGGTCGATGACAAAGGAATTCTCTGGTTTAATGATAGACTTGTGGTACCCAAAGATAAAGAACTTAGAAATCAAATTATGGTGAAGCCCATTCTTCTAAGTTGTCCATCCATCCCTGGTAGTAGTAAAATGTATCAAGATCTCAAGTTGTATTATTGGTGGACCAAGATGAAGAAAGAGATCGCGACTTACGTGGCAAGGTGTGATAAGCATTGCGAGTCAAGGCTATTCACATAAGGCCCGGATTTGTTGTAGCCACTCTCTATTCTGGTGGAAGTGGGAAGAAATTAGTATGGATTTTATTGTTGGATTACCCACTACCAACAAGGGTTGTGATTCAATCACGGGTTATCGTAGATCGTCTAACTAAATCTGCTCACTTTATTCGGTCAAGTCTACCTATCATCCTCACAATTATGCTTTGAGATTTATTTTCAACAAGTGGTACGTCTCCATGGTGTACCCAAATCCATTGTTTACGATAGAGGACCTCAGTTCACGGCTCGCTTTTGGGAGTGCTTACATCGAATCTTGGCACTCATCTAATCCATGATTCGCCTATCATCCGCAAACATCAGGACAGACTGAGCGTGTTAATCAAATTCTTGAGGACATGCTTAGGGCTTGTCTTATTTCTTGCAAAGGCTCTTGGGAAGATTGGTTACCTCTCGCTGAATTCTCTTATAACAACAGTTATCAAGAGAGTATCAAAATGGCTCCTTTTGAAGCTCTTTATGGCCGCAAGTGTAGAACTCCTTTGAACTGGGTGGAACCCGGGGAAAGAAGGTTCTATGGTATCAACTTTGTAAAAGAAGCCAAAGAGCAAGTCCGAACTATACAAAAGAATATGACTGCCGCACAGGCTAGACAAAAGAGCTATGCTGACAAGAGAAGGAAACCTATTGAGTTTGAAGTAGGTGATCATGTTTATCTGAAGGTATCCCCTATGAAAGGAGTCAAGCGTTTTGGAATTAAAAGGAAGCTTGAGCCTCGATATGTTGGACCCTACCGCCTTATCGAGAAAAGTGGAAGAGTAGCCTATAAACTCGATCTACCCCGTGAGATGGGAGCTATATTTCCGGTATTCCATGTGTCCCAGCTGAAGAAGTGTCTTCGTATTCCCGAGGAAAGAATAGCAACAAGAAAAGTCAACTTGAAATCTGATCTTTCTTATGAGGAAAAGCCCGTGCAAGTTCTGGATACTCAAGAAAGAGTGACTCGTACACGAGTGGTTAAGTTATACAAGGTAGTTTGGAGTAATCATAGTAAACGGGATGCAACCTGGGAACGGGAAGATTATTTAAAGGAAAATCATCCAACTTTCTATACTAAATGGTACGCTTTCCAAATCTCGGGACGAGATTTTTCTAAGGGGGGAGGGCTGTAACACCCTCGGTGTTTGGCTTCTACTAATTGCATTTTGTCTCATAAACATGTGCATCATCTATCTCATCATGTCATTGTCCCTGAAACATACATATGAAACATTCGCATATTCTGTTTGTTTCGTACTGGATTGCTTGTGAATGGTAGTAGTGCAACATATGAATGCAACATGAATTTCCCATGTCTTGAAGCATGGCAACATGGTAGTAATGTGACAAGTATAGGATAACAACAAGGTCATGCAACATGTGAAACATTGTATTGAAACATATGTATGAATTGCTTGTTTTACTTTCTTTATCACATGTGATCAGTAGAAGTGGTATAACAACTTTGTAAAATGGGTGATCATGGTCTAATACACCTTAACTACACTTAGTTTACTTGTTGGAACATTGTTCATGTAGACCAAAATGACCAAAATGTCCTCAAGTGCAAGTTTGACTTAAATTGACCCATGGAGTGTCATCGTTTGACTGATTCAAAAGTCCAGCTTAGAAGCTTTTCATGGCTGTGCACTCTTTACAAAAGTTGTAGCTAATTTATCAAGGAACAAAAGTTGTTTTATGACCAACTCATGAAAATGGCTAGAACATGCTCAAACATGGCCCACAAGTCAGTCTTACATGCTGATTGCAACACTGAAAAATATGCTAAGTCTTAACTGCATTTCAGTTGCATCGAGCTCACTTTGGCTTCGTGTAACTTCGGATCCATGGCGTGTTAGGTGTTGGTCATTGAAAAGAAATTGTAGAGGGAATATAGGTCTACAACTTTGATGTTCAATTCTTCCACTAACTCGTCACGGATTAAGTGTAAATCATCGTCAAAGTATCGCTGTCAGGCGTCGGCTTTAGCAACTGAATCATGTTTTTCAGAAAATCTTCAGTATCGCTGTGGCCGACCGGCTTAGGGTCTTGACGCCGCATGTCCGCCACCCGTCGCCGCTCGCCTGAGCGCGCAGGCCACGCGCCGTGGACGTCCTGGCATCGCAGCCGCGTCCTGAAGCCACCCCGTTGCCTGCCCACCAAGTCGCCGTCCCATTTCGCATTTCCCCTCCTTCCTCCGCGCGCACGGCGACCGGAACACCGAAGCACCGCCGAGCAAATTCCACCCAAACCCGAGCGCCATTGCCCGATTCCTCTGAACCACAGCACCATCGTGAGTCTCTCCACGTCCCCGACCCCACCGCCACTCCATTTTCGCCTCAGGTAGCTCTCACCGTGAGCGCGGCTCCACCGGGTCGCCATGACCGCCGCCGGCCGAGCTCGCTCGTGGCCGTGCCGCTCAAGCCCCTTATCGCCCCTTCTCTTTCTTGCGCTAGCTTCGGTATGTGACGCTGAAGCTCAGTGAGTGAGTCACTAGGGCCGTGACGTCGTAGCTTCGCCGGAGCCGGCCGTGCCGTGGCCGAGCGCCGCCGTGGCCGTCGCCACCCCTCCTAGTTGCGTCGATAGCTGCAAATAAGGGTTCCCCTAGGTCCGCTAGGTTGAGGCGAACCCGTAGGCACCGTTGGTCTCGCCGGAGAAGCCACCGACGGTGAGTCCCGCCGTCGTCTTCCTCCGCCTCCCCTGTCTGTCTCGCTGACAAGCGGGTCCGCCTTGTCAGCCGCTGAGGCTCAGGCGGGAGTCTAGCTCGGGGCACGCCGTCGGCTTGGGCCACGCCTGTGCGCTCGTGGGCCGCCGTTCCTTGGGCCAGCCCACCAGTAGCGGTTAGGTTTTATTTTGTTTTGTTTAACTGTTTTTCACAGTTTTGGTGCACCATTTCAAAAATAGATAACTCAAGTTTGATAGATCCAAATGATGTGGTTCTAATTTTGTTGGGTTCCTGGTCATGTCTAGTATTTAACAAAAATATTATATCAGCACATGTTTTAGAAATTTTTGATGAATTAATTAGGACTTTGAAATGTGTTTTTGGATACATGCAAACTTGTTTGAATTTTATCTTGAGTTTCTGTGGTCCAAAAATTATGAAATTTTGTGGGCAGTCTGTTATTGCTTATTAGAAGCTCTAGTAAAAATTTTAGAACTAATGCATGTGTAGTTTTTAAGTTATAGAATTTCCTTTTATTAATGGGTGGATCTTGTGTGAATTTTCATAATTTTTCTATAGATCCAGTGAAGGTGAAATTTTATGGGTGCTATTCTTATGCTAGAAGGATGCTAGAAAAAATGGGAAATCTGTTGCTTGACACTTTTTAATAAGGTTTCCTAATTATGCTAGAAATAGACATGTCATCTGTTAATTTGGATACAGCAAGTTATGTTGGTCCAATGGCTTTGAAATTTTTATGGTAGTCTATGTGCAGCATGAGATAGCTACTGTAATTTTTGTAGATTTTTATGAATAGTTTTACTATATATTGCTTAAATCACCTAATTAACTAAATAAATTGGAAAAGGATATTAAATAATTTATTTAGAAGTTAGCACTATACTTTCTGATGTTTCTTAGGTATGAAAAACAAGTTGGTAAACTTGGTTTGGTCAAATTAGGCTTTTGCACCATCATTAAATAATTAAGTTAGCAACCTGTCATTCTTGGGACAGATTCTAGGTCTACTGGAATTTGATTTGGTTAACTTCAGAATCATGCTTTGATGTTTACAAATGAATTGTAGAGAATTTCATAAGCTTTCCAGAATGTCCTCTTGCAAGTCATTTGGAGTTATAGAACTCTGGTTATGATAGAATTAAGTTACTACTTGTTGCATATGAAGCTTTAACTGTTATTTTAAGTATGTCTTTACTATTCTAAGTTCATGGTACTGTTCCTAGGTGTTAGGCCTTTAACTGAAGATGAGCATCTTTATCTTAGGTTATGCAAGTTAGGTAAGTTGCTCTTGTTATTTAAGTTAAGTTGGATACATGTTTAAAGTGATTTGAATAGAGCTAATTACTCGATGTAAGCGAGTGTCCAAGTGATGTTTTCGTAAACACCCATTGTGATTCATTCATCATGAGCATCATGTCATTCCTTATGCATCCATGATATTTATCTTGTGCATCGGCATGCAATAGGTGTACCGGAAGGAGTAACCTGCTGGAATTCGAGGGAACGAAGCGCGTGACGGAATTATTAACCGGAGATTTAGGAGGAGCAGCCTTCAGGAGAAGTGCCAGACGAGGTCGCCGTTGAGTGCCCTGACCACCGTCCTTGCAACTTTGTGAAAGGCAAGCCCTAGAGCATATTAAGCCTCCTAATTTCCAAAATGCGATTCTGATATTATTGTTACATATATATATTGTTGCATTAAGTTTAGGTGTTGGATGCAAACACTTACTTTGCATTGGTTACCCACTCCATGTCCGAGATATTGTTACCTGAATCCTATGTAGCTCAGGCTCGAGTAGTGCTTAGCCACGCTTAAGCGTAAGAAGTCGGGTGATTTCTGTCACTGCGAGATATAGGAAGATACATGTGGTACGGTTGGCTATATTTGCTATCGTGGAAAAGAACCAGTCTTAATTTGAAATGAAGACCGGACGGAGGCTTGCCGGTTTGCGGTGACTCCATCGTGTCGCTTAAGGACTGATTCTTGGAGCCTTTCCTGTTCATGTTGAATGCATGCCTCTCTCTTAGTTGGCCGGGTCTCGGAGACCGACCACGAAGCCGAGTAGCTCACCTCTCGGCCGGGAGTCGATAAGTATAAAGTGCGCCTCGGAAGGGAGCCGAGGCGTGAGTCAAGGGCAGGTGATTTAAAAGTCCGATCGTCCCTGGCGGAAGGGTAATCCACGAGAGTCTTGGCGTTGATCGAACCCCATGAATTTGGTTCTGAGATGTTCCAAAGGTGACCACGGCTACCCTTGCAAAGTATGCCGGGGTGAGAGTTAGGAATACCCCCTCATTTGAGTTGTAATTCGATTGAATCGCCGTCTCTCCGGTTAGCGAGAACTTGACGGGCTTATCTCCAATGTAGATACACTTAATATCTTAATGGTTCGGAAATGATGATATGATGATGACAGCCTTATTATACTGCTATGGTTAATATTGTTTGCTCCTAATAAGTGAGTGCTCTAGTACAGGTGCTAATTTAGTGGACGGGTAAATAATGATAAGCTTGATAATAAGTTTAAATTGGTTACTATAATCATAAGCTCTTTTATGCAAGCTGTGTCAAGCTAGCCCACTGAAAAGCCTTGCATGATCCTTGGTGTCTTTTATTTCTGATTTTTGTCGGGTAAGTCTAGTGAGTACCTTCTCGTACTCGGGGTTTATTTCCACACCGCGAGATGACCGGTTCTTCTTTGGTTTTCGCAAATCACGCCTTCTCCTCTTTGGGGATGAAGACTAGACCGTTGGCGCGGTCTCTACTAGTTCTCGTACACGATAATGCTTTTGTGGGACATGACTACGATCGGCAATGTATTTGAAACTATGGAGTTAAGTACTAAACTATGTTGCTTCCGCGCATTCAAACTTGGTTTGTAATATTTTATTTGAACTCTGATGGATGTAATCCGAATGCTACTTGTGAAATGTTGTAACGAATGATGTGTTGTGTTGAATCATTACGATCTTGGTTTGTATGTTGAGAGTTGATTGAAATCCTTCGTGATTTCCGGACTACCGGGATTATGGGAGCTTAAGTACAGGAATTTGATCGCTTCGGTGATTGTTTTTGTACTTACGTTCTTATGATTTGGTTGGTTCTGTTACACTATGTTTCTTAATAGTTTTATGCACATGCTAGAGGTGTCCCAGATAGTTGCTGTTGATATGGAGGGAAACACATGGAGGAAAATTCTTAGGCCATCAGGTCCTACAATGTCCATCCATGGAGATCAAGGTTAGTTGTGTCTATGTATTGTTGATATTTTCAATAGATCTGACCTTTCAATGTGAATCCTTGAAGACTATGGTACTAGTAAATGGACATTGAAGCATACAGTGAACACGCTGTATCTATTTGAACTGAACAATATTCGACTTGGTTCTGAGGCTACCAATGATAGAGTGATTGCAGTTCACCTCAATTAGAATTTGATTTTCCTTATTGGGGAGGATAAAACACTGATGGCATGACATGAGCTGCAAAAAAGTTCATGTCCTCCCTGCCTAGGTTGTCCGCTATCCTAGAAGTATCTAGAGTATTTATTTGAATGGACCTCACTATCTGCCTTATGTTCCCTTGTTTATGGAGTCATTAGCAGAGTAGTGAAGGTGCATATGCTGTATTTTGTTGTTAGGACATGTCTTTGTTCAGGTACGGAGTTGTTTTGAGTCTATATATATAGTCCAATTTTGTTCAGAGTAGTAAAGCTTTGCATTGTGCTGGTTTTGGAGTGTTAGTGCTTTTGAACGATTTCCCTGCAATGGCTATGGGAGGAAGAGGGGTTCCATGCTGCATTGGCTACCAAGCTGATCAAGGAGTGCTGATCTGAAGGAGGAGAGCACATGTACCTTGTTTTAGTTACGTAAGCCTGTAGGGAGCAGAACCTTTATTATGCTATCTGTATACCGCTTGTGTTAATTCATCAGTTGACACAGTTGTTCTGTTAGTGTCGAGCATTGTTATTATAGCAAGTACTCTTCATTGTGGACATGATGAATGATGTGTAATGATTAAATCCATATGGTGTGTGTTCAGTAAGTTATTAAGGCCCAGCTGAATTAGTAAATACATTGTGAAAACCGGATGCCATCACTGCCGCTATTTGTCTGATGTGGCAGGGGTCAATATTGTATCACCATCGAATCGTTTAGTAACCTGACACCGACTAAAGGATCATCATGGGTGGATCGTACTACAATGTGATGGTGACCATGCCCTATGACCATATAGTTCATATGCTGAAGCGACGGTGATATTTGCCTTGACACAGGCGGGTCGTGTTCCAATGCGACGGAATAAGGTTTTGATCACGGACGGATTATAATCCATGTGACGTTGTTAGTGCATACCCACACAGGCAGGTCGTGCTCCAATGTGACGGAGGTAACAACCTTAGCACAGATGGATCATAAGCTAATGCGGCGTGTTAGTGTACACCGTAGACAGTCTCTGTAACACCCTGGTGTTAACCATACAACTGACACTTGCATTTCATGAGCACAAGCATCATCCAAGCATTCATGAGCATGAGCATATGAAGTTTCATCTCATTCACTCTATCTTTATCACATGTGATGTTGCTTATATACATGCATATGCTTGTGATCATGTGTGACCAATGTAAGAGATGTTTGTGGGGTCACAAAAACACCTTAGACATATCTCGAATGGTAAATGTAACAATGTTTGTATTCATGACAAGAACTAATTTTTCTTCTAAGTCCTAGTTTACTCAAGATGTCATTTTCATGATCCTACTTTGACTAAGGTTGAACTATAGCATAGAGTGTTTGCATGGAAGTTCACCCTTAATAAAAGTTGTAGTTCTTGACATGGGTAAACTAGGACCATGAGCTAATTTAGTGCCAAACATGGTCAAATAGGGCCCACAAGTAGCAAAGGAATGTTGTTTTTAGAGTTATGAAAATTTGATGTCACAAGCTGATTTTGGTTTCAATGTGCACCACATTGGAGCATTGTAACTTGTAAACCAGCTCAAATTAGGCCAAACTCATTTAAGCAAAGTTGTAGATCTCTGATAGCTCTACAATTCGTATTAGGGAAGTTTTTGCTAAATTCAGCTTGTTTGGGAGTTACATGTACCCAAACTTGCTCTGTCAGTCATCTATTGCAGGCCTAAAACCGGCCGTGGCAGCGCGACATCATGGTCGACCGGCCACAGGCCACGTCCGCCGTGTGGATGCCATACGCCGGTGTCGGGCCCGCGTGTCAGGCCAGGGCAGACATCAATGGGAGCCGCGTCCTCGCTCGCTCTCCATGTGTGCTTACTCTCTATGCCTCACCTTGCCTCGCACTCTAACTCAAAGCCGAGCGGAGCAAGCCACCGCTACGCGCCTCAGCCATGCTCACGTGCCACCACCGCTGCACCTCCAACCAATCCATCTCGCCCACAACTTTGCCACCACCTCCTCTACTTCATCGACCCGCTAGCACCATCATCCGTGCAAAGGTAAAGCCACATTGTGCGTCGCCGTCGCAGCCATGGCCGCGATGCGCTGCCGAGCTCGGGCTCACCGCGGCTGGCACTAACTAGACCCCATTTTCCCCCTCCTGTATTTGTTTCCGAGCCACCGTGAACCCTAGTAGCCTACCCAAAGATAGAGACTCACCACGGGTAGCCGTCTCGTCAGAACAGTGACCTCACCATCACCGCGCTTGTGCCATCGTGTCGCCATGCACACGGCCGTGCCCCTCCGATGCCGCTACTAACCCTAATCTGCACCCGCTAGGTCTGCTAGGTCACCCTAAAACCATAGCTGAGCTCGCCTTAGCCTAGCATGGTCGAAGTCAGCTGGTACACCACCACACATCACCGCCATGCCGCCATGGCCGCCATCGAGCTTGCTTCGGTGCACCTTTGAGCCAATCATGGATACCATTCGACACGGGGTGTTGTGGGGAACACGTCGGTGGTGACCTCGCCGCCGGTGACGTTGTCGTCGACGAACTGTGGCTGGTCAACCACTGTGCCCTACTCTGTGTGCCTATCAAGTGGGGTCCTTTGACCCGTGGGCCCTTGTTGTCAGCGTCTCTTGGGTGTAAAGGCCGGGTGCACGTAGTTACATCTCCCGGGGTGAAGTTGATTTTATACTTTATTTATTTTCTAGATTTTGTAGCAAATTTCAAAAAATTATTTCTTGAGCTAGTAGTGTCCAAATGGGGTGATCCAAATTTTGTTGGATTCATCATGAAGTGTAATATTTGATAAAAATATGAAACCTACTATTTGGGGTATTTTTCTAGGGGAATAAATTAGGCTAGTTAAGTGCTTTTAAGATAGTTTCTATCTTGTAAAATGCATAACTCGAGCTAGGGAAGGGATAAAAATGTGATTCCAATTTTGTTGGTCTTGTGTTCACATGCTCTAGCTAGGAAAAATACTACACCTACAGTAGGCATACTTGAAACATGGTCTTACTATTTAACCTTGATTAATTGCTAGTTTCTAGTGAAATTAATTGGGGTAGATATACATAACTCATGATCATGAAAATTTTTACACAGTGTTTTTGTACTAGGATGAAAGTAGGATAAATATGAAATCTATTGTTTGACACTTTTCACTAAGCTAAACTATTTTTGCTATTATAAGCCTATGCAACTTGTCATTTTTTGTAGAGGTGTCTATACTTATCCAAATGGAATGAAATTTGTACAGTAGACTATTAGGGTCATGTTTAAGCTACTGTAATTTTCTTAGAGATTATTGAGCACTATAAATAATTATCCTTTAAATCACCCTATTATATAAGGAAATTCATAAATGAATATACATAAATTACTTGGGCTTAACCATGATGTTTTCTATGGTGCTTGTGATGCATATAATGTGTTGCTATTAGTAGTTGTGCTTGGAATTAATTGGTTATAGAAAGCTAGTTAATTATTGCTTTATAATTCAATTAAATGGTTGCATGAGTAGTTTCAGTTGTGTTGACAAATTCATGATGATAGTGACCTTACCTGTGAAACTTGTTAATAACAAAGTTGTAGATAACTTACTCATCTTGCTTGTCCTAAAATGTCATGGTCATACGCCTAATGGTTTAAGAGTTGTAGCTCTTAGAAGTCTGCTGTCAGATTTGCTTGTCCTCTGGATAGATCTGAAAGATTGAATTGTTTGAATTAGATAGCTACTAAGTCACCTTAAGATGATTAAAAGAAAGTTGTAGGCAATTTCATAAGCTTTCCATAAAGTCCACAACCATATTGTATGGATGTGTATAACTCCAGTTATGGTCAAAACAAGTGGCTGCTGTCTTGCAGCCCAGAAAATGTTTAAATAGGTGTTTGTTTAATTACTAGAGAGGAGATATGCACCTACTCAGTAAAAGAAAGTTAATATTGTTATCACCCTAATACCTTGCTGTTAAGAACACTTATGATTATGCATTTCATCATATCATATCATCCATGTCCTTACCTATGCATCCATGATATCTTATTAGTGCTCATGCATATAGGAACGCCCGAAGGAATCACCCTCTGGAGTTCGAAGCAGAGGAGGAAGAGAATCAGGAGACACCCTAGCCTACAGCTCTCAAAGGCAAGGAGCAAGCTCCAGAAGAACTACCAGAGTGCCTTGATCACCGGCCTACTTCTTTCCTGAAAGGCAAGCCTAGAAGCATTATAAGCCTCCTATGTTTTATAAAATATCACTTGAGTCCTTTATGTTTGATGCATTAGGTTATAAGAGTTGATTGGAAACACTTGATGCATAGAACTACCTTATCTAGAAATATACCTTGAATCCTATGTAGGTCTAGGATCGAATAACTGCTTAGCAATGCTTAGCTCGGTAGAAGTCGGGTAATTTCCTATCACCTGCGAGATATAGGTGGACACTGAACCACGGTTGGCTATATATGCTATTGTGTAAAAGAACCATGGGATGTTGTAAATCGAGGCTAGATGGAGTCAATGTTGTAGGTTGACTCATGTGATTCTGTCTGCGCCGATTAAGGACCGCATTGTTGTGGGTCCTCGATCATTTTGAACACATGCCTCTCACTTAGCTGGCCGGATAACTCATTCCAACCATGAAGCCAATTAGTTCAACTCAGGCCAGGCCTCATTCTGTTAGAGTGCACATACTGGAGGTAGTAAGGATGTGTGGCGAGCCAGTGTGAGGCCAAGGGCAGGTTAGAGTCCTGATCGACCTGGCATCCGGTAGTGTCCCTGAGGGTGCGGTGCTGATTGAACCCACGAAATGTGTACCCAAGGTGACCGAAGGTTACCATGGCTGGTAGACCTAGGTTTGTGTTAGGAATACTGCCCAGCTGGTTTCAATCGATTTGAATCGCCGTCTCTCCTGGATAGTGAGAAACTTGACTGAGCTTCCTTCTATCGTAGTGATAATGGCAAGTGGAATGGTTCTGAGAATGATATAATAAATTGCTATGGTTACTATTGTTCTATCACTACTAATATACCACATATTTGGCATAGGTTAGTTGCTAATCTATAGATGAATAGCTATAATTAACTAACTTGATGACCGAATTATAAAATATATAGCTCAACTAGTAGCTTTTATGCAAAATATATGCTTAGCTATGCTTAGACCGGTAGAAGTAAGGTGATTTCCTGTCACCTGCGAGATATAGTTGGGCACTGAACCACGGTTGGCTATATTTGCTATCGTGTAAAAGAACCATGGATGTTGTAAATCAAGGCCGAATGGAGTCTATGTTGTAGGTTGACTCATGTGATTCCATCTACGCCAATTAAGGACCCTACCGTTGTTGGTCCTCGGTCATTTTGAATGCATGCTTCTCACTTAGCTGGCCAGATAACTCATTCTGACCGCGAAGCCGAGTAGCTCAACTCAGGTCAGGCCCTGTTCTATAAGAGTGCGCACTATGGATGGTAGTAAGGATGTGCGGGGAGCCAAACATGAGCCCAAGGTCAGGCCAGGCCTGAACGTCCTGATAGTTGGTCGTCCCTGATTGTGCGGCGCTGATCGAACCCACAAAATGTGGACTTGAGTTGTACCAAAGGTGACCTAAGGTGACCGTTGATCTAGTCTACTTGGGTTTGTGTTAGGAATAAATTCTAGCTTGTTGAAATTGATTGAATCACCGTCTCTCTGGTTAGTGAGAAACTTGGTGAGAGCTTCCTTCTATCATAGTGTTAATGGCAAGTGGAATGGTTCGAGAGTGAAATATTAAATGGCTATGGTTATTATTGTGCTATCATTAACAATATACTACATGTTTGGCACATGTTAGTCGCTAATCTAGAGATGAATAGCTATAATTAACTTGATGACGAAATTATAAAATGTATAGTTGAATTAGTGGCTTTTTATGCAAAATGTTGTCAAGCTAGCTCCACTTATAAAGCCTTGCATGATCCTTGGAGTCACTTTATTTTTGGTTTATGATGGGTAAGTCTAGCTGAGTACCTTCTTGTACTAAGGGTTTATTTCCCACTTGTTATAGATAACACTTGTTTATCATGGGTATTGTAAGAAGCGCTTCTCACCCACAATGGAAGAGGAGTAAAGCAGGGCAAGGTGCTTCTATTTATATATCTAATCTATGATGCTTTTGTGGGTTGTGATCATAGATTGACAAGTATTTGAACAAAGGTGTGAGATGTTGATTCAAAAACTACTTTGCTTCCACTACTACTTTATTTGAACTTGGTTTGTAATAACTTTAATCGCACTCTGATGTATAGCAATGTATTTGTGAACTCTATGTAACATGTGGCATGTATGTTGAATCATGTATGATCTTGGTTGTATGTTGGTGATGAATCGAGACCGTTTGTGGTACTCGACGGACTACCAGGTTTATATGGGCTCAAGTATGAAAGTGGGACCGCTCCATGGCTGCCATTGTACTTGTGCTCTTATAAATTGGATGGTTCTGTTATAGTCTTAGATAGTGACGGTGAGGGCTATGATCATCACTACCGACAACTTACTGCCGAGGTCGAAATTGGACTACGATGGTGTTATGACGTGGCTGTGAAAGGTCCGAGTGTAGTAGTGTACATCCCGTAATAGATCTTCCTGGTACACCGCCCCATAAGATATACATGTCGCCAACCTTCATCTCGGATCAGCCAAACAGAGAGAACACACCACAACCACGCATAGGTTACATAGCAAGTTCAAAGTACTTAAGTTTACACACCATGGTTCACAAGCTTGGTTCATGACACAAGTCACACATTACATCTTAACATCGAAGTCTAACTGAAGTCTTTCAACCTAACATTTATTTATGATAACCGATACATGGGCATGCCACATCCATATATCTATGGGAGCATAGACCCATCACCATTCCAAGTCCTGCGAAGGATCAGGAGCGTAGAAGAATCCTTGGATAGGAGGCTCACTACCTGCAAAACTCAAGACCACATAGGGTGAGTACTCAATTGTACTCTGCCGGACTTACCCAATATAAATAACAAGGATAATGCATTTAGGTAGTAGTAAGGAATACTTGGTTTTGCATAAAAGCCTTAGAATCATAAATAACAAGTGAATAGTGAGATTTAGCATTGCAAGCATAGCATAGGTATATGAATTAAGCGATTAGGAAATGGAGCTCGATCTTCCACGAGTTTTGAGCCTACACAACTCTAGTTCGCATCTAGAAGTTAGAACTTATTGCCTTCAAATAAAACACTCTGCATAGGGGTACAAGTCAACCCCACCAGAAATAAGGGATATCACCCATAAGACCCATCGGTACAGAAGGGATACCTCAATGTTCACGAGGGGTTTGACTGGTTCCCATTAATGCTACCAGCATCTCACCAGCGCCACCTTCTTGCCAGGGTCATGAACAAAATGGTCGCAACTAGCTACTTGGCATGTCACTCCCATAAATGACAAGGGTCTGTACAATTTTATGTTCGTAACTCACTACCAAGGATACTTGGTCCTTAATTGGTTAGCGAGCTATGTCATTCAAGAATCACCCTCTTCTTGCCATGACCCAACCCCTCGCTGACCATTCAACAACATCCATTCATCATTAGTCAAGTTTTAGATCATTCTCCATTGATGTTGCTTAGTGGACAAACATGCCTAATATCGCGTGAGGAATGAGAAACCCACCATTGCTCGACTCTAGGATCTAAGCATACTAAGCATGAATTAATAAAGGAAATTCAAGCAAGGGTAGAGTGTTGTGGCATCATCAAGGTATGATAGCTCAAATAGATAACTCTTGGTTGATCTAGTCTTATAGTAATATATCGATGCAATAGATAACCATATTTCATTATGCTTTTAGCAAAGCATAGGAATGCATAGGGGCCTGCCTTGGTTTTCATTGTTGGGAAACTCAGGTTCCACAGCTTGAGGCTCCTCCTCAACTTCAGGCTCTTCCTGCACTTCGTCACCTATATATGTATGGTGCTTGATGAGTACAATGCATAAAGGTAAACGGGATGGGATGTCATGCAATGATATTACTTGATTAGCAATTGATGACATGCATTAAGTGTTTGAGTGTAGCATTGTTGAACTATCGATGTAAGACATCAGATGATCTGGTGTAAGGGTCGAACCATCTACTGGTTTAGGGACTTAGTGAACAAAGGACCCTAGAAGTATCGGACTCTCCGCTTGTGGGTCGCGGACTCTCCGGTACCAACTCGGTGCTTTCGTGAAACTGGATTACTATTGACTATAAATCATTGGAATGTTCTGTCAGAGTGACAGACCATCCATTAGATTGGGTCTATGTGACACTGAACTAACTGTTCAGGTTCCATTGGAACATTCCACTGAAGCTAATGGATCGTCCGGTACAAATTGGCTACACTTGAGTTTCTCTAAAAATCTATTTTATATATCAGCCGACACTCCGGTGCATTTTAGGGACTCTCTACTTGGACAAGTCAGTAGCCTGGGCTTTTTGTCTTTGGTTTATAATCCATCAGACACTCCGTCGATTATGTCAGACCCTTCAGTGAATTATAGAGTGCTCTATTTAAGTGCAGATAGACAGACTTTGTTAGGATCGATGCCCTCTTAAGTGAGTACCCAACATGATAGTCCACTATGGACTATTAGACTAGATACATCCCTTAATAGCTCATCCTGGTACACCTCCCATAAGATGTACAAGTCGTGAACCTTCATCTAGGATCAACCAAAGAGAGAACGCATGACAACCACGCATAGGTTACATAACAAGTTCAAAGTACTTAAGTTTACGCACCATGGTTCACAAGCTTGGTTCATGACACAAGTCACACATTATATCTTAAAATTGAAGTTTAGCGGAAGCCTTTCAACATAACATTTATTTATGATAACCAATACATGGGCATGCCACATCCATGTATCTACGGGAGCATAGACCCTTCATCCCGAGTCCTATGAAGGATCAGGAGCATAGAAAAATCCTTGGATAGGAGGCTCACTACTTGCAAAACTCAAGATCACATAGGGTGAGTACTCAATTATACTCCACAGGACTTACCCAATATAAATAACAAGGATCATGCATTTCGGTAGTAGTAAGGAGTACTTGGTTTTGCATAAAAGCCTTTGAATCATAAATAACAAGTGAATCCTGAGACTTAGCATTGCAAGCATAGCATAGGTATATGAATTAAGCGATTCACAAATGGAGCTCGATCTTCCATGAGTCCTGAGCCTACACAACTCTAGTCCCAATTGGGGTAGATATACATAACTCATGATCATGAAAATTTTTACACAGTGTTTTTGTACTAGGATGAAAGTAGGATAAATATGAAATCTATTGTTTGACACTTTTCACTAAGCTAAACTATTTTTGCTATTATAAGCCTATGCAACTTGTCATTTTTTGTAGAGGTGTCTATACTTATCCAAATGGAATGAAATTTGTACAGTAGACTGTTAGGGTCATGTTTAAGCTACTGTAATTTTCTTAGAGATTATTGAGCACTATAAATAATTATCCTTTAAATCACCCTATTATATAAGGAAATTCATAAATGAATATACATAAATTACTTGGGCTTAACCATGATGTTTTCTATGGTGCTTGTGATGCATATAATGTGTTGCTATTAGTAGTTGTGCTTGGAATTAATTGGTTATAGGAAGCTAGTTAATTATTGCTTTATAATTCAATTAAATGGTTGCATGAGTAGTTTCAGTTGTGTTGATAAATTCATGATGATAGTGACCTTACCTGTGAAACTTGTTAATAACAAAGTTGTAGATAACTTACTCATCTTGCTTGTCCTAAAATGTCATGGTCATACGCCTAATGGTTTAAGAGTTGTAGCTCTTAGAAGTCTGCTGTCAGATTTGCTTGTCCTCTGGATAGATCTGAAAGATTGAATTGTTTGAATTAGATAGCTACTAAGTCACCTTAAGATGATTAAAATAAAGTTGTAGGCAATTTCATAAGCTTTCCATAAAGTCCACAACCATATTGTATGGATGTGTATAACTCCAGTTATGGTCAAAACAAGTGGCTGCTGTCTTGCAGCCCAGAAAATGTTTAAATAGGTGTTTGTTTAATTACTAGAGAGGAGATATGCACCTACTCAGTAAAAGAAAGTTAATATTGTTATCACCCTAATACCTTGCTGTTAAGAACACTTATGATTATGCATTTCATCATATCATATCATCCATGTCCTTACCTATGCATCCATGATATCTTATTAGTGCTCATGCATATAGGAACGCCCGAAGGAATCACCCTCTGGAGTTCGAAGCAGAGGAGGAAGAGAATCAGGAGACACCCTAGCCTACAGCTCTCAAAGGCAAGGAGCAAGCTCCAGAAGAACTACCAGAGTGCCTTGATCACCGGCCTACTTCTTTCCTGAAAGGCAAGCCTAGAAGCATTATAAGCCTCCTATGTTTTATAAAATATCACTTGAGTCCTTTATGTTTGATGCATTAGGTTATAAGAGTTGATTGGAAACACTTGATGCATAGAACTACCTTATCCAGAAATATACCTTGAATCCTATGTAGGTCTAGGATCGAATAAGCGCTTAGCAATGCTTAGCTCGGTAGAAGTCGGGTAATTTCCTATCACTGCGAGATATAGGTGGACACTTTGAACCACGGTTGGCTATATATGCTATTGTGTAAAAGAACCATGGGATGTTGTAAATCGAGGCTAGATGGAGTCAATGTTGTAGGTTGACTCATGTGATTCTGTCTCTGCACCGATTAAGGACCGCATTGTTGTGGGTCCTCGATCATTTTGAACACATGCCTCTCACTTAGCTGGCCGGATAACTCATTCCAACCATGAAGCCAATTAGTTCAACTCAGGCCAGGCCTCATTCTGTTAGAGTGCACATACTGGAGGTAGTAAGGATGTGTGGCGAGCCAGTGTGAGGCCAAGGGCAGGTTAGAGTCCTGATCGACCTGGCATCCGGTAGTGTCCCTGAGGGTGCGGCGCTGATTGAACCCACGAAATGTGTACCCAAGGTGACCGAAGGTTACCATGGCTGGTAGACCTAGGTTTGTGTTAGGAATACTGCCCAGCTGGTTTCAATCGATTTGAATCGCCGTCTCTCCTGGATAGTGAGAAACTTGACTGAGCTTCCTTCTATCGTAGTGATAATGGCAAGTGGAATGGTTCTGAGAATGATATAATAAATTGCTATGGTTACTATTGTTCTATCACTACTAATATACCACATATTTGGCATAGGTTAGTTGCTAATCTATAGATGAATAGCTATAATTAACTAACTTGATGACCGAATTATAAAATATATAGCTCAACTAGTAGCTTTTATGCAAAATATATGCTTAGCTATGCTTAGACTGGTAGAAGTAAGGTGATTTCCTGTCACCTGCGAGATATAGTTGGGCACTGAACCACGGTTGGCTATATTTGCTATCGTGTAAAAGAACCATGGATGTTGTAAATCAAGGCCGAATGGAGTCTATGTTGTAGGTTGACTCATGTGATTCCATCTACGCCAATTAAGGACCCTACCGTTGTTGGTCCTCGGTCATTTTGAATGCATGCTTCTCACTTAGCTGGCCAGATAACTCATTCTGACCGCGAAGCCGAGTAGCTCAACTCAGGTCAGGCCCTGTTCTGTAAGAGTGCGCACTATGGATGGTAGTAAGGATGTGCGGGGAGCCAAACATGAGCCCAAGGTCAGGCCAGGCCTGAACGTCCTGATAGTTGGTCGTCCCTGATTGTGCGGCGCTGATCGAACCCACGAAATGTGGACTTGAGTTGTACCAAAGGTGACCTAAGGTGACCGTTGATCTAGTCTACTTGGGTTTGTGTTAGGAATAAATTCCTAGCTTGTTGAAATTGATTCGAATCACCGTCTCTCCTGGTTAGTGAGAAACTTGACTGAGCTTCCTTCTATCATAGTGTTAATGGCAAGTGGAATGGTTCTGAGAGTGAAATATTAAATGGCTATGGTTATTATTGTGCTATCATTAACAATATACTACATGTTTGGCACATGTTAGTCGCTAATCTAGAGATGAATAGCTATAATTAACTTGATGACCGAATTATAAAATGTATAGTTGAATTAGTGGCTTTTTATGCAAAATGTTGTCAAGCTAGCTCCACTTATAAAGCCTTGCATGATCCTTGGAGTCACTTTATTTTTGGTTTATGATGGGTAAGTCTAGCTGAGTACCTTCTTGTACTAAGGGTTTATTTCCCACTTGTTATAGATAACACTGTTTATCATGGGTATTGTAAGAACTGCTTCTCACCCACAGTGGAAGAGGAGTAAGCCAGGGCAAGGTGCTTCTATTTATATATCTAATCTATGATGCTTTTGTGGGTTGTGATCATAGATTGACAAGTATTTGAACAAAGGTGTGAGATGTTGATTCAAAAACTACTTTGCTTCCACTACTACTTTATTTGAACTTGGTTTGTAATAACTTTAATCGCACTCTGATGTATGGCAATGTATTTGTGAACTCTATGTAACATGTGGCATGTATGTTGAATCATGTATGATCTTGGTTGTATGTTGGTGATGAATCGAGACCGTTTGTGGTACTCGACGGACTACCAGGTTTATATGGGCTCAAGTATGAAAGTGGGACCGCTCCATGGCTGCCATTGTACTTGTGCTCTTATAAATTGGATGGTTCTGTTATAGTCTTAGATAGTGACGGTGAGGGCTATGATCATCACTACCGACAACTTACTGCCGAGGTCGAAATTGGACTACGATGGTGTTATGACGTGGCTGTGAAAGGTCCGAGTGTAGTAGTGTACATCCCGTAATAGATCATCCTGGTACACCGCCCCATAAGATATACATGTCGCCAACCTTCATCTCGGATCAGCCAAACAGAGAGAACACACCACAACCATGTATAGGTTACATAGCAAGTTCAAAGTACTTAAGTTTACACACCATGGTTCACAAGCTTGGTTCATGACACAAGTCACACATTACATCTTAACATCGAAGTCTAACTGAAGTCTTTCAACCTAACATTTATTTATGATAACCGATACATGGGCATGCCACATCCATGTATCTATGGGAGCATAGACCCATCACCATTCCAAGTCCTGCGAAGGATCAGGAGCGTAGAAGAATCCTTGGATAGGAGGCTCACTACCTGCAAAACTCAAGACCACATAGGGTGAGTACTCAATTGTACTCTGCCGGACTTACCCAATATAAATAACAAGGATAATGCATTTAGGTAGTAGTAAGGAATACTTGGTTTTGCATAAAAGCCTTAGAATCATAAATAACAAGTGAATAGTGAGATTTAGCATTGCAAGCATAGCATAGGTATATGAATTAAGCGATTAGGAAATGGAGCTCGATCTTCCACGAGTTTTGAGCCTACACAACTCTAGTTCGCATCTAGAAGTTAGAACTTATTGCCTTCAAATAAAACACTCTGCATAGGGGTACAAGTCAACCCCACCAGAAATAAGGGATATCACCCATAAGACCCATCAGTGCATGAAGGGATACCTCAATGTTCACGAGGGGTTTGACTGGTTCCCAGTTAATGCTACCAGCATCTCACCAGCGCCACCTTCTTGCCAGGGTCATGAACAAAATGGTCGCAACTAGCTACTTGGCATGTCACTCCCATAAATGACAAGGGTTTGTACAATTTTATGTTCGTAACTCACTACCAAGGATACTTGGTCCTTAATTGGTTAGCGAGCTATGTCATTCAAGAATCACCCTCTTCTTGCCATGACCCAACCCCTCGCTGACCATTCAACAACATCCATTCATCATTAGTCAAGTTTTAGATCATTCTCCATTGATGTTGCTTAGTGGACAAACATGCCTAATATCGCGTGAGGAATGAGAAACCCACCATTGCTCGACTCTAGGATCTAAGCATACTAAGCATGAATTAATAAAGGAAATTCAAGCAAGGGTAGAGTGTTGTGGCATCATCAAGGTATGATAGCTCAAATAGATAACTCTTGGTTGATCTAGTCTTATAGTAATATATCGATGCAATAGATAACCATATTTCATTATGCTTTTAGCAAAGCATAGGAATGCATAGGGGCCTGCCTTGGTTTTCATTGTTGGGAAACTCAGGTTCCATGGCTTGAGGCTCCTCCTCAACTTCAGGCTCTTCCTGCACTTCGTCACCTATATATGTATGGTGCTTGATGAGTACAATGCATAAAGGTAAACGGGATGGGATGTCATGCAATGATATTACTTGATTAGCAATTGATGACATGCATTAAGTGTTTGAGTGTAGCATTGTTGAACTATCGATGTAAGACATCAGATGATCTGGTGTAAGGGTCGAACCATCTACTGGTTCAGGGACTTAGTGAACAAAGGACCCTAGAAGTATCGGACTCTCCGCTTGTGGGTCGCGGACTCTCCGGTACCAACTCGGTGCTTTCGTGAAACTGGATTACTATTGACTATAAATCATTGGAATGTTCTGTCAGAGTGACGGACCATCCATTAGATTGGGTCTATGTGACACTGAACTAACTATTCAGGTTCCATTAGAACATTCCACTGAAGCTAATGGATCGTCCGGTACAAATTGGCTACACTTGAGTTTCTCTAAAAATCTATTTTATATATCAGCCGACACTCCGGTGCATTTCAGGGACTCTCTACTTGGACAAGTCTGTAGCCTGGGCTTTTTGTCTTTGGTTTATAATCCATCAGACACTCCGTCGATTATGTCAGACCCTTCAGTGAATTATAGAGTGCTCTATTTAAGTGCAGATAGACAGACTTTGTTAGGATCGATGCCCTCTTAAGTGAGTACCCAACATGATAGTCCACTATGGACTATTAGACTAGATACATCCCTTAATAGCTCATCCTGGTACACCTCCCATAAGATGTACAAGTCGCGAACCTTCATCTAGGATCAACCAAAGAGAGAACGCACGACAACCACGCATAGGTTACATAACAAGTTCAAAGTACTTAAGTTTACGCACCATGGTTCACAAGCTTGGTTCATGACACAAGTCACACATTATATCTTAAAATTGAAGTTTAGCGGAAGCCTTTCAACATAACATTTATTTATGATAACCAATACATGGGCATGCCACATCCATGTATCTACGGGAGCATAGACCCTTCATCCCGAGTCCTATGAAGGATCAGGAGCATAGAAAAATCCTTGGATAGGAGGCTCACTACTTGCAAAACTCAAGATCACATAGGGTGAGTACTCAATTATACTCCACAGGACTTACCCAATATAAATAACAAGGATCATGCATTTCGGTAGTAGTAAGGAGTACTTGGTTTTGCATAAAAGCCTTTGAATCATAAATAACAAGTGAATCCTGAGACTTAGCATTGCAAGCATAGCATAGGTATATGAATTAAGCGATTCACAAATGGAGCTCGATCTTCCATGAGTCCTGAGCCTACACAACTCTAGTCCCCATCTAGAAGTTAGAACTTATTGCCTTCAAATAAAACACTCTATAGAGGGGTACAAGTCGACCCCACCAGAAACAGGGGATATCGCCCATAAGACCCGTCGGTACAGAAGGGATACCTCGATGTTTCAACCTTCAACTAATTTGGCCAAGATGTTCACGAGGGGTTCGACTGGTCCCGGTTAATGCTACCAGCATCTTACCAGCGCCACCCTCTTGCCAAGGTGTGAACAAAATGGTCGCAACTAGCTACTTGGCTTGTCTCTCCCATAAATGATAAGGGTCTATACAATTTTATGTTCGTAACTCACTACCATGGATACACGGTCCTTAATTGGTTAGCGAGCTGTGTCATTCAAGAATCACCCTCTTCTTGCCACGACCCAACCCCTCGCCGACCATTCAACAACATCCGTTCATCATTAGTCAAGTTTTAGATCATTTTCCATTGATGTTGCTTAGTGGACAAACATGCCTAATATCGCACGAGGAATGAGAAACCCACCATTGCTCGACTCTTGGATCTAAGCATAATAAGCATGAATTAATAAAGTAAATTCAAGCAAGGGTTGAATGTTGTGGCATCATCAAGGTATGATAGCTCAAATAGGTAACTCTTGGTTGATCTAGTCTTATAGTAACTTATCTATGCAATAGATAACCATATTTCATTATGCATTTAGCAAAGCATAGGAATGCATAGGGGCCTGCCTTGGTTTTTGTCGTTTGGAAACTCAGGTTCCACGGCTTGAGGCTGCTCCTCAACTTTGGGCTCTTCCTGCACTTCATCACCTATATATGTATGATGCTTGATGAGTACAATGCATAAAGGTAAATTGTTTGGGATGTCATACAATGATATTACTTGATAAACAATTGATGACATGCATTAAGTGTTTGAGTGTAGCATTGTTGGACTATCAGTATGAGACATCGGATGGTCGATGTGAGGGTCGGGCCATCCGCTGGTTTAGGGACTTAGTGAACTAAGGACAATGGAAGTAGTGGACTCTCCGCTGTGGGTAGTGGACTCTCCAGTACCAACCTGTTGCTTTCGGGAAAACTATATTATTGTTGACTATAAATCATCAGAATGTTCCGTTAGGGTGACGGACCATCTGCCAGTTTGGGTCTGTGTGGTACTGAACTAACTAAGTGTTCAGGTTTCATCGAAACGTTCTGCCAGAGCTGATAGATCGTCCTGTATGAACTAGCTACTCTCGGATTTCTCTAAAATCCATTTCATACATCATGGGACACTCCGGTACATTTCACGGACTCTTCTCTAGAACAAGTCTATAGCCTAGGCTCTCTATCTCTAGCTTATAACCCATCGGACACTCTGTCAAATATGTTGGACCCTTTGGTGAATTATAGAGTGCTATGTTTAAGTGCAGATAGATCAAAATCAATGTTTGACGAATACTCCACCAGGTGGATTGGACCCTCCATCAAACCACTGACAATGAACAACTTAGCAACTCGAAATCCAATTCTCACTTGGACTTCATATATGTGCGAACCATCATCAGGGTTGGTTTCTAGTATTCTAAGGATCATATCTAGCTATGTCAAACTATCTACATAGGTTGCAAACTAAATCTATGTCACAAATTGACCTTTCTTAGGTTTTGGTTCATGAAAGTGAAATCCTAGGGTTTGCTTGATTTCAACCATACCAAGGGCTGTAAAAGGGAGAAGAGATGCTCTCCAAGACGTTGGACAAACTAGATCTCCCCCTTGGTGACTCAAAATCTTATTTTTCTTGCCTCCTTCTCCTCCTAGCTCCGTGTGGTGAGGGTGAGAGGGATCCTCCCTCGACAAACCCCAACCTCTTGTGGATGAGAGCTCCTAGGTGATCTCCATGGCTTTCTCTTGCTGCTGCAGCTCCAATCCTCCCCTCCTTTCCTCCTCCTTCTCTTCCTCTTTCTTGCTTGAGTGTGTGAGAGAGTGTCGAGAGAGAGAGGGATGAACTAGAGAGAGTGGGAGTGTGAGAGTGAGAGAGTGAGCTAGTGAAGGCCCTGGGTTGGCATTGCCATGAAGTGGACATCTGTTATGACAGGTTTGACCTAGGTGAACTCTCACATGACACCTCACATCTACTGCATGGGTCGGTGTACCGGACAGTCCGTGGTTCTGTCAGACCATCCGATGGTGTTGAGATTTTAACTAACAGAGGCTAAACTCTGTCAGGGCGTGCAGATGAATTGGCGGATAGTTCTATGATCTGGGTGGTTTCTCCATCAAATCCATAGTGAGCAGACTGAATGCAGATTTCAGTGCAGTTTGATTTCTAGAAATTAATTTAAATGCAAAGATGCTTATGATGCTATTGACTTCAAGTATGTCAAGACTGGATCATGACAACTCTCCCCTCTTAGAAGAATCATGACCCAAGATTCTTCAAAAGTAGTTTTTATGCAAGCAAGGGATAAATATCAAGGTAAATAAGCTTTATTCCCTTCTACAAGACACTAAGGACTTGACTCCCTCCCCAAAACTGAAAACTTCCTAAGAAGGTTCCTTGGCTCAAATAGGTGAGGATAGTTCTTTCTCATCTTGTCCTCAACCTCCCAAGTGGCTTCTTTAGTTGAATGATGACTCCATTGGACTTTTACCATCTTGATGGTCTTTGTTCTAGTTTTCCTTTATGAAAAGTCAAGAATCGCTAT
Source organism: Miscanthus lutarioriparius (assembly GCA_904845875.1). Classification (NCBI taxonomy): domain Eukaryota; kingdom Viridiplantae; phylum Streptophyta; class Magnoliopsida; order Poales; family Poaceae; genus Miscanthus; species Miscanthus lutarioriparius. The sequence goes on along the minus strand of CAJGYO010000004.1, from coordinate 63,540,269 downwards.
TGGATACTCTTTGTAGCTCAAATTCTTGTCAATATTAATATCTTGCAAATTGACCTCTTTAGTGGGAGTTCTTAAACATCGCTTTAGTTGAGTTACATGGAAGACATTATGTAACGACATGAATTAGTTACACCCTAGGTAGTCATTTTTGACTATCAAGGAAAGTCACCTACCGAGTCAACCCAAAGATTCCTAGTGAGTTATGCGAGGCAAGACATCAAAACACCCTATGAGAACCCCCACGTAGCCATCATCAGGCTCGCACCCGGAATGAAAGAAAACCTTTACATGGATTAGAGTTCATCCTATTGACATCATCAACATCAACCCAGTCCCAAGAATCTACTCAAGAACAATGCATTGGTCACCAATAATCAACCATCCAATGACTTAGCCAATTCAGCAAACACAGAGACTACCAGACCGTCTGCTAGGTCACCGGACCATCCGACAGAAGCTGAACCAGAGGTGACTTAGGTGGAAAAAGGGTTGTTTCCCAATTGTGGAAGTGGACCCACATGTCAACGCGAGTTGGCACATGTCTTCAGTTGGAAACACACCCTCTCACCCACTCTCTTCCTTATCCATTCATTGGCAACCCTCTCCCTCTCTCTAACTCTCATGAGCAAGGAAGAACCCTAGAACTAGAGAGAGAAAGGAGTGAAGAAGGGAATGGAGGAGGAAAGGAAGGAGAAGAAGGGAAGCATTAGCACCCCCCTGTGGATCTCATCAACATCTCCAACCCCATCATGGTGAGCTCAAGTGATTAGCTCTTATTTTGTGGATTTTCCCCAAATGCCAAATTTGTGGATTTTGATGGAAGCTTGGAGATCTCTTGGTAAGAGGTGGTCAATCATATGTAGAGTGAGTCCAAGGGACCCTCATCCACCTCCATCACCTTGTCATCTCATGGATCCACTTTAAGGTATTTGTTTGGATAATTACAAGGAGATGGTGATGGATGGAAGGCTTGCATGTTGGGAAAGGAAGGAGCTTGAATGGAAGAAGAGTTGGATCTTCAATCTTTTGGATATGGAAGCTCTCAATCTCAGAGCCAAGGATCTCTAGCTCAATCTCAAGTTTTATCTCTATTCTTATGAGTTTTGGTTTAATTCCTAAACCTTATCCACACTTAGTATAACTAGCTCAAAACCTAGCTATTTTGAGCCTAGTAACCCACCTAAGCTACCCTAGGAATGCTTGACACATGCAAGATGCACAACTCCACAAATCTAAGCTTGAACCCAGGTTTTCCCAAGAGCATAAGTTCTGTCACCCGATTGACGGAGTGTCTGTCAATCCAACGGAATGTCCGTCAAACCCCTGAGAAGCCTCTAGAAAGCCTTATCTATAGCTAGCCTGGACCACTGGAGTGTCCGCGGTATCCTGCGGAGTGTCCGCTGAATTATAAAGACTTATAGCCAATGACGCCGAGAGCACCAAGCCTATACCGGAGCACCCGTCCCTCACGACGGAGCGTCCGATGAATTATAGAAGACAGTAACCCAGAATCCAAAGAGAACCATTCTTCGTGTGGTACAGTTGTACCCTCTGCGCAGGGGATGGAACCATTTGGTTGTTCCTACTTTCTATACCCATGGTAGAGTAATGATGAAACATGATGATGTTGTGGCTTATATGTGCTAATCACTCGGTTGGATGCTATACCTGGTTAATGCTAACACCTTAAAATGAATCATGAGCATGTCATTTAAGAAACGCCATTGCTTTTTCTGCAATTGTATAAATGTCTGATATTCTCTCTTGCCTCCACCAAATATTATATGTTGGAATTAAGTCCTATGAGTACGAAATGTACTCATGTGTTGATGATAAGTTGTTTTGTAGATTGTTAAGGCATTCCTCCGAGACTAGCTTCGATGAACGCCACGGTTAGTATACCTTGGAAGGTTGTTTTCCAAGATGAGCTGCGTGTAACCCGATGAGTAGAAGAGCGAATGAGATGTAACCTAGAATGAAGGCAATAGTTACATAGAGGGTTAGTGTTATTAGTAGTTTTTTGGTCTAGAATATATTTTTTGTAAATGTTGTTTCAGCTATGTGTTGAAGACTAGAGTGTGTATGTAATTGAGTTGTTCGGCATGTCTTGTATTAGGTATGTGTGTGTAATTTGTTAATATTTATTAACTTGTCACTTGTTTAACACTACTATAGAAAGTCAATTAACCTCCAAGACCTTCACTAATGGTTTTGAGATAACCGGCGGTGATACGTATCACCGCCAGCTTATGACCTATGGGCCTCCTCCTGGCTGAATAACCAGCGGTGATGAATGCTTTCACCGCTAGCTCGGCGTATGATCCGGTGGTGAGCAGAATATCATCCTTCATCGCCGTGTCATCTATCGAACCGGCGGTAGAAGGGTTTTCACCGCCGGCTGCTCATCCTATGTACGACGCTCGGAGAAACCAGCAGAGATAATAGTTTTTTAACCGCCGGTGCCAAGATGGACGTGTGCGCTATAGTAAGAACCGGCGGTGAACAAGTTATCACCATCGGCTTACCGTATGAACCAACAGTGAAGCAACCATTGTTTGAATGGACGCATTGGGTATGCTGCCAGGCGAGGCGAGAATTGATGTCTAATTCTAGATTCATCGCATAACATAGTTCATCCGATCAAGTGTCGCCTTACATTTTTTTGTGAGGAATTAAATTAAAAGCCAAGCAGAAGATAGTACACGTGACCACGTCTCTCTATTAAAAGCCAAGCAGAGGAGCCATTGGTGTTGAAATGTTATTGTAACACCACCGTAATGCATGTGTGCACCTAACAAATAATTCAGTTTGCAAACAAAACAAAGATGGCACACTAGTTTAGTTGAAATAATGACAACATCCATCATTGAGGAAATTAACATGTCCATAGACAAGCAAACAACATTGCTCTATTTAAAATGCATGACAGAGAGATACATGAAATGCAGCTTTATTTACTGCTCTATCCAATTTCCAAAATCGTTGACACGATTCTCCATTTGGTAGTCGTACTTCGCATTTATATAGCAAGGAGGCAGTCTTCGCCATTGGGCCATATTTGTTGGCGAGGGATGTTGCAAGCTCGGAAGATGGGCAAGCGGTCGGTGATGGGCCAGCGAGAAGATGGACCTACGAGCCCAATAGACCTTGTTGAACACAAATTGTTTTTCCTTTTCTTTTTCTGTTGCAATTTCTTGCCTGTTTCTTTTCTCCATGATGTTTATTTTTCTCAGATGGACCTATGAGTCGAATAGGCCTTGTTGAACACAAATTATTTTTTTCTTTTATTTTTCTTAGGTGATGCTGATCCACCATGCAGGTCGCTATTGCTTTCATGGCTATGATTAAATTTCCCGAGACACGTTTACACGGACGCCTAGAACTCGAGCGAGGCGGTGTTTGGTTCCTAAAGAAAGAACCATCGCATTAGATGATTCACTTCCCCGAGACACGTTTACATGGTACATGATCCTTTAAGAATGTAGAGTTTCTGCTTGCATAAACCGCCTGCCCTAGTTCCCCAGCACTATCCACCTCGTCATTGTTGCGCCTTCGTACTCTGCTCCGACGTTGCATCCATCGTCATTCGTTGTGCGCGCCCTTCGACTCTGCTTCTTCCTCGGCTACATCGTGATGGATCGGCTCCCGATGAAGGTGGCCGAGGACATCGCTGGCCACATCGCTGAGCAGTCATATGCCCCCATGGATGACCTTGCTAGCCTGCAGGCAACCTGCTCGAACATGTGCAGGGTGTGCGGCACCACAGAAGTTGCCTAGCTCATACCACTGTGTCGGGTGCTGTAGCGTCAAGGTTTCTGGGTACCCTACTACTATGACGCTAACTATCGCGCCCTGGTCACCACCATGCTAGCCAGGGTGGGCAACCTAGAGGCCTGCTTCCTCACTAGCTTGCGTCCTGTATTCGTGGAAGCCCGCAGGTCGTTGACGCCGTCGATGGAATGGCTTCAGCACTCCATCGAGGCAGGCTATAAACTTGGTATGTATGTCTATGCCCTCGTGCTTTACAGGTCCAATACCGGCAGTGGTAATGATGACATTGCCCAGTGCCTGTTGAGGGAGCTCGAAGGTGCTGAGGAAGCGGGGCTGGTTGCAATACTGTGGAAGAACTAGACCTATACGTAGTTCCGCCAAGACGGGTACTAGCGGTTGTACGACAAGGTGCACATGATGTAGTGCCCATTCTTCACCCCGTGCTTCGCTAGGACGGGCATCATCTGTGCATAGGCGGTGGCTGCGGTGAGCCCCACTACACCACAACACCAAGATTAGCGATGGACGGTCTGACGCTAAAAGCGGCTACAGCGACAGACACTCTGACGCTAAAAAGTTATAGCGACAGACTTCTGCAGAAGTTGTATGTCTTCTCGCTGAAAATCTTTAGCGTTAGACAATACTTTTAGCGACAGGTAGTCCGTTGCCCTAAATTTTTTTAGCGACAGATGCTCTGTTACTAGGCATATATCGACAGATCATCCAACAGTACATGTATTTATAGCGACAGATTGTTCTATAGGACAATATAAATATATATAAAAAAATAAATACAATGAGAAAATATGTAGCACATATCATACCCAGATTGAAGCTTAATCCATCACATAAAGATATAGAAACACATACATCACATGGAGGTTTGTGCACACCCAGCAAACAATACTAGTAGTTTGTGTTTGACATACTAAGGTTTGTGCACACAATCATTTCTAGGAACTCAAAAACCAAAAGTAATGGCTTGCCAACACTAGAGCCTCCACCAGGTTATGTGCAGAACCATTTTCCAGAAACTCAAGCCAAAGACTGCCCAACACTTCCTGAAAAATATAACAACCATGTAATTAGGCTGCATTGAGCATGGTCTATGGCAATTTTAACTAGATGACAAATAGAATTACTAACAAATAACATATAAGTAAGAAATATATGTTGAACGTTATGATTACAAAAGTAACAATGTGGACATCCATTCCAATCTAAAATATGACTTAGGTGCAGCAGGGAGCACACATCAGTTACCGGCCTAGAGTCATGGAATTTCTAGTCCAGGGGAAAGTGAGACACAGCTTGAGTTGTATAGGATGTCTGATACACAATGGGATCCAGGATTGTGTGCCTAGGATTATAAATACAGAGTTGATGTAGATTTCAATGAGCATCGCACAGCTCTCAGGCCATTGGAGAAAGCTCTTATGCTGCAAATTCAACATCTCTCTGCTAATGGAACTGAAAGAACCATTGTCCTAACAGAAATAAGGCTTTATTGGGCTCCTTATGTTATCAGTCGATGCACAGTGCTAGAATATCGAGCATTTAAATGCCAAAAATTGTGCAAACTATACAATTTCAAACGAGATGAAACTAGTCATGGACAAGATATTCTACATGCTTCAGTACTCAATGAATTCTTGACTTGGATGGTGTGGAGATGCATATCAGTATTACATCTTGATGGTCCATGGGATCCTTGTATTTTTCATGCCGTTGCTTGGGGACAAGCAACATTTTGTGGGGGTGGAAATGATATATGTCAACACATGTTACAGTCAAGTTGTAAAATGGAGACGCATGCTACAGTCCTGGGTGCCAATGATGTATTGCAGCATATCAGTGCTTGTTCTCTATTCCTACAGCTTGGTCGCATAAAACTATATAGGGTGCTGTCTAGTGGTGGTGACTCTTCCCAATTCCTAAAACCTGGCATATATGTAACAAACCAAATGTTTCGGGAAATACTTGGTCAATTCTTCTGTTCTAAGGCCCAGAGATTTGCTGCCGAAGAGCTATACAGCATTCTTGACCAAGTGGATGAACTATTGTTGTTTCCTGACCAAAAGATCGGTAGACCATGGTGTGACACTGATCAGATATGTGAACTGATTCTGTCTCAGAGAGGCAATGGTTTCAGCCCAAGCAAATGTTTGTTGCAACTAAAGCCATACATAGTGAGAAAGTGGGATCTAGGAATTTCTAGGATCTTTAGTCATCGAGATACAATTCATGGTCATGCCGTTGCTTGGGGACAAGCAACATTTTGTGGGGGTGGAAATGTAACACCCATGAATAGCAAGGTGTCCAAGGCTTTAGCTGACAAGTGGACCACCCACCCATGGGACCCAGGTGGAAGACCAGATGATGTGTATAAGTTCCAAGAGTATGAACTGGGGAGGCTAGAAAGAAAATAGAGAAGAAGACAGAGGTAAGGAAGCTAGGCTTCCTACTCCGTATCGAGATCCCCTCCGATCTTCGATTGTTGCCACTCACGTCGCCGGCTTGATCTCACCGGCGGCCACGGGTCGTGACAGCAAGTAATAGTTACTATTACACTTTTCATCTCTAAACAAATGCCTTCTTTCTCCATCATATTTAGTATAGCTATTACCTATAAACTATGACCTGACCGCATATCACATGTATAGGTACGACTTGGGTGAAGCTCTGTCTTGTTTCTAAGTTATATAGGATCATCTTTTGGGAGAACAGAATCTGAACTACTTGCTTAAAAAAATGAGCACATATAACTCTCCCATTTAGGCTAGCGGCCAGCCCCTCATGTGGATTTAACAATGATTTTCCCCCGGGTTACATCTCAGGTGGTAAACTGTTTAGTTTGAAAAGTAAACTCAGTCTTCACAAGGAACGGTAGAAAGCAATGCAAATGACAAAACGAGAATCGGAACTCAAACGCAGAAGATACCAACGAAACAGCTTGCTGAACCAGAAATTCTAAGAGCTGGAATCAGAAAATCATTCTTCACAAGGCGACGCACAGCACAGGAAGGATATGCTGCTGCTGCACAAAAAGCTTGGCTGATTTGCTTGGATGGCCTGACCGATCAGCAGGCTTGGCCGAGCAGCCTTGCTGCTGCAACGCACACACCAGAGAGAGGTACAGATGGAGATAAGCTCTCAACCATGCATACTACTCTAATCAAAATGAAGTAATTTAACACCTCCAGTAAATAGCCAATGGTTGAGTTATATTTCACGGATGAGCGGCCAGCCCCTCATATTTATCCTATGCATGAGCTGTACGACGATCTCATGCACTAACTAAAACCTGCTCACCACCCAGAATACCAGATACACAATCCAAAAGTGAAGATAGCAAGTTTCTTTCGACCTACATACTAGTGTGATCTTCATACTGCTAAGATCAAAATGCTTGGTGCTGATGTAGGTATCAATTTTAAAGGTGATCTATTATACAGATATCAGAAACAAAAAGTACCTACCTACCCATCATACTCGCTGCTATTATACTTAGCAATTGGTAAGTCAACCAGGCAGATAGAGATAGACCCTGTAGTTGTGAATAAGATATTTCTAGACGATTGAAGTTGTCTGGGAAGCAAGTCCATTGCAATAATAAACTTGAGGGCCCTACTGCTAATAGTAGAAGCCATCACTTTGTGACTTTGTCAGACCATGAGCAGTACTACTAGCTAGTACTTGCATATATAATTGAGCTGTTATTTTCTGTTCACTTGCAGCCACTATTCACTTTGTCAGACTCTAATTTAGGGACATACCTGCAGTGCCCTTGAGAGGGGTACTAGATGCCTTCTTGCATTCCTTTATCTATCACGGATAGGTTTAATTAGGACATTGGTCATGCATCACAGATCAAAACAAAATGAAAATTATGTCAAGTCTAGTTTATTACTTTATTGTATGGCCATGCAATGCTCATCTTGAGAGCACTAGCCATAGTCTGCATCTCGCCATAAGTCCGAGGAAGCATAGCATCCCTTCTCATCACAACATTGACAACTACTTCACAATATTCATTCCCAAGAGGCTAGCCTCCTACCATGGTGTTTGGATTAGTTGAAATGACTGTTCCCCTAGCCACATCTAACTCAGATCTCAATATAGCAAATAATATCACATCCTTTCTGTAACACCCCAGTGTTATGGTTGCACTAAAACACTTGCATCACATGAGCATGTGCATTATCATCTCATTCATAAGCATCATACCATGATGAAAGTATCATTTCATGTGTGTTTCATTTGAATTGTTTGGTTCTATGCTAGCAATTGGTGAGTGCTCATGTGTGGTTTATGCAAAAGTGTGTTAAATTCTCTTAAACAACTTAGTGACACCTAGAATGTCATTTGGAACAATGTTCATATTGATCATGTTGCCTAATTATGATTTCAAATAGTGGTTTGACTTGTTTTGACTCCTGAACCCTTTTGTTTTACTGTTTTAAAAGTGTAGCTTAGAGTGTTTGCATGTCTGAGCAACCTAAAACAAAGTTGTAGCAAATTTCATAAGGAACAAACTTTGTTTAGGAACCAACTCATGAAAATGTGTGGAACATGTTCAATTTGGGCCCACAAGTCATAAACCAGTGCTGATTCTACACTTAGAATTTTTCTAAGTGTTTGCTGTGTTTCCAGTTTGATGGAGCCGACTTTGGTTTGATGTAACTCGTTATGCATTGAGAATTAGCTAAAGGTTTATATAGAACAATTGTAGCCCTATAGTAGCTCTACATATTTTGTTCAAGGAAATCCTACTAACTCGCCACCGTTTTTGAGTTTGGAAGCAATGAAAATGCGTCGTCTGGCTCTGATCGTGGGCCTGATGGCCGTCTTCATCAGGCCGAGTGGCTGACCACCGTCTGGCCGAGCGCGCCAAGTGGAGGCCATACGCCGTCGCTGCCCCCATAGGTCAGGCCGTCGCTGCCACGACATCGCCACGCGGCCATTGGATCGCCTATTTGCTTCGCCTACGCCGTGTCTCGCCTCGTCAGAACACGCGGAAGCCGAGCGCAGCGCCGTCTGCAATTGCCGCTGAGAGCGTTGCGATCACCATCTCCCTCACCTCTGCGTCTTTGCCACCTTCAGCTAGTCCACAGCGCCACCGTAGTTTCCTTTAGCGCATCCACCTCGCGGTTGAGCCGGTGAGTCATGGTTGAGATCGCATTCTTCTTCCCCGCGGCGAAACACCATTGCCGCTGTGAACTCCGTCGAGCTCCCGCGCACTCGCTGCCGCGTTTCACCTCGCTCCATCTTGCCCACAGCTTCCCCACCATCTCCTGTACCTCTTCCACCCTCTGGTCGAGCCTATCGTGCTGTGTCGATGGCGCATTCACCGAGTCCGCAGCCGCCATGCATCGACCACACCGGAGTTTGAGCTCACCGTGGCCGGAGCAATAGGGGCGTCTCCTTTCCCCTTTCTCTTCTTGGATAGCGTCACCGTGACCCCGTGAAGCTCGTACCGAGCTTGGCTGGGGCAATGGGTGCTCACCATCGCCGGAGTCCCGCAGCGACCTCGCCGCCGTCCGCCATTGCCGACGTTGTCATAGCTAGAGCGTTGTAGCGGTTGGGGAAAGGGTATGGGTAGGTGCGTATCGTCGCTAGGAACATGCCTGTGCCATTGGCCTCGCCGGAGATGTAGCCATCGGCGAGCTACGTCTTTTCCGCGCCGTCGCGTGCGCCATCCCCTGCTTTCGGTCGCTGACAGATGGGCTCCACTGATCTACGGGTCCCGCCTGTCAGTCGCTATGGGTTTTTAAGGATAGCTCATTTATTCAGTTTTTGAATGCAGTTTGTTAATTTTGTATCTCCATTTTGGTAGATCCAAATGGTGTGATTCAAATTTTGGTAGAATCATAGTGAAGTCTAGTATTGAACAAAAATATGATATGAGCACTTGTAGTGGAAATTTTGGATGAAGTAATTAGGAACTTGAAATGTGTTTTTATATACATGCAAACTTGTTTAAATTATATCTGGAGTTCTATGCTCCAAAAATTATGAAATTTTGTGGTTAAGCTATTATTGCTTAGTAGAAACTCTAGTAAAAATTTGAGAGTTATTGAATGTATGGTTTTTGAGTTATAGATTTTCCTTTTATCATTGATTAATACTTGTGTAAATTTTAGTAAATTATCTAGGAATCCTATGACCATGAAACTTTGTGGGTAGCATCCTAGTACCTTAAGGATGCTAGGAAAAATATGAAATCTGTTGCTTGACACTTTTCACTAAGGTTTCCTATTTATGCCATTTTAAGCCTTTATGCCTTGTCATTTTTGTGTAGGATGTTATACTTGTTCAATTGATGTGAAATTTATGTAGTAGCCTATTGGAGACATTTATAAGCTACTGTAATTTTTATGGAAGTTTTTGTACACTTTGGACATGTGTTTATCAATTAACCTCATTATCTAAATAAATTAATAAAGGCATGAAAAGAATTTATTTAGGAGGGGCCACTATGTTTTCTGGTGTTCTTTTAACATGTGTGATGAGTTAGTGAAGTTGGTTTTGTCCATTTGTATGTTTACAACGTAGGTTAATAATTAATTTCTTGCACTGTGTCTTTCTAGACAGTTCTAGGAACTTTATAAAGTTCACAATGATAATTTGGGTTGCTGGGAAAGTGGTGAATACAAAAGTTGTATATAACTTATGTATCTATCTCCTGTTAAAATTTGGTGGCATTTGGCCTTATAGTTTGAGAGTTATGTCAGTTGGAAGACAGCATTTCCAACTGCCGGCTCTCTGGAATCCACGGATAGTTTTGCAAGATCAGTTTGTGTGACCTAGTTTAAGTTTGAATTAGACTTTGGTGATTAAATGAAAGTTGTAGACAATTTTATAAGCTTTCCATAAAGTCTTAAATAATGGTATTTGGATCTATAGAACTCTAGTTATGGGTCAAAATGTCTGCTGCTGTTTGCAGCCTGAAAACTGTTGAGTGCAGTGAATGACTTGTTTGCTTGATATGACTCGATGTGATGAGTTAGATGCTAGGCTAATTAAAATAACTTGTTAGTTCCAGGTGCTATACCTCTTGCTGAAGATGAACGACTTTATCTTAGGTTGTTAGAGCTTGGTGAGTGTGCAGTTCTTGTTTTCTAATAGAGATATGCACCTACTCGGTAAAATGGATGTAAAGCTTGTATTATCATATTGTTCATGCGTCCATTCATACATGGCTGTACATTTCATCATCATCTTCCATCTCTTGTGCATGCATGATTCTTATACTATGCATATGCATGCAATAGGTGTTCCGGAGGGAGTCACGCTTCTGGAATTCGAGCAAGTACTTCCGGAGGAACAGCAGCAAGCTCAGGAGCAGGAGGTGCAGGCCCCCGAAGAAGGAGCCAACAAAGAAGTTCTTGAGTGGCCCGATCACCAACCTTCATCTTTTCTGAAAGGCAAGCCCCGGAGCATTCTAAGTCTCCTATGTTTTGAAAATGGTTACTTTGAGTATCTTTATTTGTGATGCATTAAGTGATAGGAATTGGATGCAAACACTTGCTGCATATATATCTATTCCTTGTCCAGTAAACGTACCCTAAATCCTATTTAGGTCCAGGAGCGAATCAAAGCTTAGCCTTGCTTAGACCGGTAAAAATCAGGTGATTTCCTGTCACCTGCAAGTTAGGATGATGTCTGGTCACGGTTGGCTATATTTGCTATCGTGGAAAATAACCATGTGTTAATAATGAATTGTGACCGGGCAGGATGTCGATAGAGAAGCAACAAGGCAAGGAGGTCTTGGGTGTGTGTCTATCCCCGTCTAAGTCGTTTAAGGACCGATTCGCTGTATGTCCTCATGTCATGTTGAACGCATGCCTATCACTTAGTTGGCCGGATAACTCGTTCCGACCGCGAAGCCGAGTAGCTCAACTCAGGCCGGGAACCGAAAAGTGAAACTGCGCACCCTGGAGGTAGCAAGGATGTGCGGGAAGCCATTGGCGTAAGTCCTAGGTGAGATTGACCACCTGGTGGAGTGGACTCCCTGAGGGTGAGGGGCTGGGCGGACCCACGATTCCTGAGTTGTACCAAAGGTGACCCGAGGAAACCATTGATCAGGTGGATTGGGTGAGTGTTAGGAATTGTAACACCCTTGGTGTTAGCCTTACATAAATTGACTTGCATTGCATAAGCATGAGCATCAAGCATTCATATTTACGCTTTTACATTTGAAACATATGAATGAAACATACGAAACATGTCTTGTTATTTCATGTTTTCTTTGTGTATGCTTATGATCATGAGTGAATAGGTGTGAGTAGTTGATGTGAGTCACTAAAACATATTAGCTACACTTATGATTACTAGTGGAACAATGTTCATGAAGATCATTTTGTCTAATCCAATACTTAAGTTATGCTATGCGTGTTGAACTGGATAGCCCTATGTGTGACCAATGCATGAAATGAGTGTGTGACCTTGCAATTAGCTTAAACATGTCTAGAGCACCATTATGAACAACTTTGATATTCATGGTTAAGGGTAAATAGGTCATTAGGTCAGAGTTCAAGTACAAGTCATCCTTTGAATGTAACATGTTTGACCAAGTTTGAACTGCGTGCTATAGACTTTGCATGAAGGTGGTCACTAAAGCAAAGTTGTAGTATTTGATGTGGGGAACAACTTTTATGTTTGTGTCATAGACTAGTTCAGCTCCTAACATGCTTGAAATTGGCTTCCAAAAATTAGTTTTTCACTGTTTTGAGCACTGACAATTTTCTAAGTCGAAGTTGCTTTTACAGTTTGTTGAAGCTGACTTTGGTTTGATGTAACTCGTTATTCGTTGCGAATTAGGTCTTGATCGTTTAAGATGAATTACAGATGGTACTTAGAGCTACAAATCTTGTGTAGATTGTATGAGCTATTACTTCACGGATTAGAAGATCGAGCTTCATGAAAACGCGCTGTCAGGACGTAATCGCGAGCACTGTCGAACTGAATCGGGCGATTCAGTGGCCGACCGCGGTAGAGCTCGGCTGCCGCGTGGAGGCCACATGTCGCCGACGTCCTGCCGAGCTAGGCCACGTTGGGCTGCCGCGCGCCTCAACACGCCCCGCACTCGCCCGCTCCCTCCCGCGCTCTCATTCGGCTTTCTGCTTTCTCCTTTGTCGCCCGCAGCAAGCACAGCGTAGTGCCGCAGCCGCGTCGGCGCCATTGGCAGCACAAAGCTCGCCCACGTCGTGCAATTGCCACCGTACCAGCGCCACCGTAGTCCCCTTCCATGCGTCCACCTCGCCGCTGAGCCGTTTGAGCTTTGGTAAGGACGCATTGTCCATTCCTGCCACCGCCGCCATGGGCGTGTCCTCGCCGGAGTTGAGGCCGCCATGGTCGGGGTAGCTGGAAACTCCCTCGTCCTCCTCTCTTTGTTTGGGTAGCACCATAGCGATCCCCTGTAGCTCATGCCGTGCTTGGTTGAGGCAGCCATGGCTTGCCATCGCCGGCATCTCACGCTAGAGCTCGGCCGGGCCGCCATCACCGTCGACGTGTCACCTCCGCTAGGTCTTAGGTCTCGTCGGTAGCACCATTCGACGCGGCTTGTCACGTAGATCGTGTAGGTGCTGTCGATTTCACCGGAGGAGCCACCGTCGGTGAGCTCGACCATCGCCGCGCCGTCGCATGCTGTCTCCCATGTTCTGTGTCAATGACAGGCGGGTCCGGCTGACAAGCGGGTCCCACGCGTCAGTGACAGTTTAGTGATAGGCTAGTTCAAATTAGCAGATTTCTATGCCGTTTTGTAATAATTGTATCTCCAGTTTTGTAGCTTCAAAAATTGTGAAATAAATTTGGTAGTGTTCCTTAGGAAGTCTAGTATTTAGGAAAAATTTAGTCTTGATACTTACAGTAGAAATTTTGGAAGATTTAAATGGAAATTGGAAATGTGTTTTTAATGCATGCAAACTTGTTTATTTTATATCTAGAGTTTCTGTGGTCCAAAAATTATGAAATTTTGTGGGTAAGCTATTCTTGCTTAGTATAAGCTCTAGTAAAAATTTGAGGGTCATTGCATGTGTGGTTTTTGAGTTATAGATTTTTCTTTTATCATTGATTGATACTTGTGTAATTTTTTGTAAATTATCTAGGAATCCTATGACAATGAAATTTTGTGGGGAGTATCCCAGTACCTTAAGGATGTTAGGAAAAATATGAAATCTATTGCTTGGCACTTTTAACTAAGGTTTTCTATTTATGCCTTTTTAAGCAATTATACCTTGTCATTTTTGTGTAGGCTATTCTACTTATCCAAATGCCATGAAAATTTTATGGTAGTCTACTTAGAGTAGTACTATGCTACCGTAATTTTCTCAGATTTTTATTAACACTAGAAATATATGTTGCTGTGTAGCCCTAGTTTAAAATGAAATCAAATGATCTTCTTTAATGCTGAGTTTAGTTAATAATGTTCTCTTTGGTGTATCTTTGTAGCATCTTAGTTTGTTGTGATGATTTGGCATGTTAGTACAGTGGTTGTCGTAGTAGATAGTAGTACATGTTCTTGGATGATGTTGACTACCTTGTAGAAGAGCTTTGCTACTACTATGTCCAATGAAGTTAAACATGGTCATCTACATTTCATGCATCATGATCATTACATGTCATCTCTTCGATGCACCTATGCATTAGCACTTAAACATCTGCATCATACAGGATCGCATGAGGAGTTGCTAGTAGCAGTTTAGGAAGAGCAGACCAGGACAGATCCACAAGAAGTCTAGGCATAGGAGGTGCCAGAGGAAGAGGAGCAAGGAGAGGACTTGCCGGAGTGCGTGGATCACCAACCTAGTTCGTTCGAACGAGGCAAGCCCCGGAGCATTCTAAGTCTCCTACTTTATAAAAGCAATTCTTTCTATATATATGAGTTTATATATTGTTGCATTAAGTTGTAGGAGTTGATTGAAACCGTTGATGCATTTATTACTATCCTTGCCTACCTTATTACCTTTTACCCTGTTAGGTCAGGATCGAATAACTGCTTAGCCTTGCTTAGACCGGTAGCGATCGGTGATACCCGGTCACCTACATTATAGGTGGTTACTGGAAGAGATTGGCTATGGAAAGAATGATATCCTGGAATTAACCATATGTGATGGAAAATTGGAGACCGGACGGAATAGTTGGAGGCAACCAGACAGGGTTCTGGGGTGCTGTTAGTTTCCGTCTGTGTCGATTAAGGACCGATCGTTGCTCGTCCCTCTTGTCATGTTGAACGCATGCCTCACATTTAGCTGGCCGAATAAAGTACCTTTCGACCGCGAAGCTAGTGGCACTATTCGGGCCGGGATCTACACGAGTGCGCGTATTGGTGCTGATGGGGGTATGACAGGGGCGCGAAGAGTGAGCCCAAGGGCAGGTGTGACCTGATTCCTGGCAGTCGGGCGGTCCCTGGGTACTGCGGCTCCAGATTATCCCGCGGCTACCTGAAAAGTGTCATTTGTGATCTAAGCTACCCTGGCAGGGGAAGCATGGTTTGTGTGAGGAATAAATCACCAGCTGGTTAGGAATCGATTCGAATCGCCATCGCTCCTGGATAGTGAGCACTTGACTTGAGCTACGGCATCGTAGTAATTATTATGAAACAATAATGGTTATCTGGATGATGTGAGTTATGCTAAAGCTAAATTGGTAACTGGATGTTATTGGTTAATCATGTGATTGCTATAGTACAGGTGCTTACCTAGATGGATAGGTTATAATAAAGATGATGCAAAGTACTTAAAATGGTTTATTCATGATAACTTATGCTTTCGCAAAAGAGTCAGCTAGCCCACTAAAGAAAGCCTTGCATAATCCTTGGTGTCGTTTTATTTTGGTTTAAGACGGGTAAGTCTAGCTGAGTACCTTCTCGTACTCAGGGCGTTGTTTCCATTATTGTTGTAGATGGTCAAATGTACTACGGCTATTGCATTAACTGCCTGTATCCGGCGATGGGTGACAACTAGGACCAAGGGCAAATGGTCACTCCGTATTTGTCATCTGATGCTTTTGTTGGAAATGACTACCTACTGGCACTGTATCTAAATCAAAAGTGTGTGTGTGGCTTTAAAACTATTTGCTTCCGCTATTTCAGTTCGAACTTGGTATGTAATAACTTTATGTTCTAAACTCTGATGTATCAACTGTCGTTGCGAACTTTATGTAACGTGTGACGGTACTTGCTAAACTTGTACGATCTTGGTTTGTATGTCAATTGGTTTGAAATCCTTCGTGGTTTCATGGACTACCGGGTTATACGGGCTTAAGTTTGCTAAATTATCTGCTTCGGCGGAAGATTTTCTTACTTAATCTCGTATAATTGGTCGGTTCTGTTACAGCTGGCATCAGAGCAAGGTTTAGCAGATTACTGTTCATGCATGTATTTAAAACAAACGGGTTTTGTGTTGCAAAACTAATTATGAACTTATAGTATATAGGTGTTTCAACCTCTAATTTAAAACTTACTAGTGTGCCAGTGGTCATATCCTTTATGCCCAGTTAAGGACTCTAGGTGGCTTATTTAAGTACTAACTTGGGGGTCTTTGCATCATATTTCTATTTCGTCGCTCATACGGCGTGCTATTGTATGAGTGCCATTCACTTGAGTGGTATTGTATGGATTCGTTGCCTCTACGCCTCGGTAAGTGAGAGTTGTGAGAGCATGATCGGATACACTGCCGATCTAGGGAAGTGTTTATATGATGCCAGATTATTTACATGCCATACGCGTGTTTGTATGAAGGTATCCAATGTGTGGGAGAATTCCGTCCTGTGGTGATGATGCCGTCAATCGGATGATGGTTCGGGTAGTTGCTACCGTTGTACGCGTATCTGGGGATGCGTGTAGAGCGAGTAGATTACTTTACTGCTTTCATGCATAATTTTCATACTGTCAAGGGTTGGGCTGAAGTGGATCGTTTGCAGGTACATAACAGCGCTATCATGTAGTACGTATTAGCTATGTTATGAGAGATCGTTGTATGCCACCGTCTATGCCGCTAGCAATTGTTATTTTTCCTAAGTTGGTGAGAACGTACGGAACGTGCATGCATCATGTTGTTACATATCATTCATGGCATTGTTCCTCCCCTTATAAGTTGATTATCTCATTTTGATAAAAATGATAACTTAACCTTGTTCTCACGTGGGTAATAAAACAACAATTTGCTACAGATGGCTCGCACAAAGCGAAAGATCGCCCAGTAAGTCCACCGGAGGAAGGGCACCTCGACGTCGCTATTGGCCCGAGGGAGCACCGCACCACAGACACCTTCTTGAGCGAGTTTGGCATGCCGACGTTGCTTTGGAGAGTGCTCCATGATGTGGGGTACCCAGAGGGTCAAGAGCCGGTGTACTCTTGGAATGAGAGCCAGTTAGCAGAGGATGGACTCAAGATGGTAGAGATCACAGTTCTGCTCTTGGTGATGCTCCAGAGTGGGATGGTTGGCACTTGGAGTTTGAGGGTTGCACTCCTGGTGAGGGTGCAGAGGGAGCAACTTTCCGCATCATCAGGGACATCATGAGCAGATTTCCCAATGAGCTTGCAGCAGCTCTAGCTGGCACCTTTCCTAGGGATGATCCTCGTGATGCTATTTGGGTTCAGCCTTAGGGAAGTGCTTTGGTCAAAGGTCCAGCTGAGGGATATGCTAGCGACAACCATGCTATGAGTGCTATGTTTGCCGCTATCAGAGCGTATATCGGGGTCTTGAGTGTACCTACTAGACTTTGACTGGCTTGCGTGGTGATGATAAGCTCAAGGCAAGAAAGCGTAGAAGCAAAGCAGAGCACGTCTTTGTAGCTAGTTTGCGAGGAGCGATTGGCTAATATGAGCTTACAATGGGACCAAGCGGTAGAGAGAGGTGATAGAGCTGCAAATGGGTGCATATGTTGACTCAGGCCAACAACAATGCAGACCGCATGATTGGACAGTTGGTTCAGGAAAGGAATGAAGCCTGGAACGCGAGGGACCTGCTGCTGCAGAGGGTCGATGAGCTAGAGGAGTACAACGTTAACCTGCACGAGGAGTTTCATGGCTCTACAATGGGGTTGGCCCATATGCTCCTCCAGACGTCGCTGGCATGGACATCGATGACGAGGACGAGCCTGTAGTTTCACCTGGGGGTGATGGTGACGTCTCCGACCCCGACGACGGCCCTGAGGAGTAGGCTAGTTGCCTTGCGCTAGTGTTTAGGTCCTGTCGCGATGACTTTTCTTTTGTCGGCCTATAACCTAATATATCTTGCTTCGAACTTATGAGACTTGGCATGTGATTGGAACTTGGCTAGTAATGCGATATCTGAACGCATAAAAGTCCAGTGTATGTATGCTGGCAATTTGGTTGTAATGGACGCGATGTGTGCGCTTAAGTAATCTAATTAGTGATGTTGTGTTATTTGGAATGACTTATTGTGCCCCTGTTTTATTGTATGAATTTATTCTCTCCAGTGAATTCAGTATGGCATAATTTTTCATTCGCTTGCGATCTCTACAACATCGCCTAATAATTACTGTTGCTGAAATATGCAGATGTCGAACACTCGCCGTACTGTGTATGATGCTGCTGAGGCAGGTGGTAGTGCAGCTAGGAATGAGAACCGTGAACCGCCGCCACCTCCTCCTCCACCATACATCGTGGAACAGTTCTTCGCACAGTTCCTTGGAAGTCAACGCAACATGGAGGGCATGCAGCAGAATATAGAAGCTGCATTGCGCCATATCGCTGACAACACCCGCCGTGGGTTAAACCCAGGTGGACATGAAGCGAATCAGCATAGTAGTTTCAAGGACTTTATGGACACCAGACCACCAATTTTCAAAGAAGCTGCAGAGCCATTGGATGCAGAAGAGTGGATAAACACCATGGAAGATAAGTTTTGTGTTCTCAGGATGACAGAAGTATTGAAAACTGAGTATGCAGCTCATCAGCTGCAAGGCCCTGCAGGAATGTGGTGGAAGCATCACCTTACCAGTTTTCCACCTAATGCCCACATTACTTGGAGGGAATTCACGGAGGCTTTTCGTGCAACATACATTCCCCCTGAGTTGACAAAAATGAAGTTCGGAGAGTTTCTCGCACTAACCCAAGGTACCAAGACTGTGACACAGTATCTACATGCATTCAACAATCAAGTCGCTATGCCTCTGACATGGTGAATACCGATGCCAAAAAGATCGCTAGTTTCAAGAGAGGTCTGAATCCCAAGATGATGAAGCACGTGGGTACCAGCACAAGAACGGGTTTCAATGACTTTGTTAGTGGCTGCTTAAAGCAAGAGAAGAACAACAATGTATATGCTACTTCCAAGACTCGCAAGAGAGCTTTTGAGTCAGGTCCGTCCCAGCCAAGGGCCCCGATGGCAAACCGTTCTGCGTATCGTTCGCCTGCCCCTGGTGCAAGGTTCAGGCCACCCCAATGGAGGAATCAGAATGCCCAACAACCTCAATGGAATCAGAAGCCATTCAAGATGGCGGTGCCACAAGCCAAGACCGGACAAGGCAGTTCATCAGGAGCTGCTACTCAAGTAAGAGGACTGTGTTACAACTGCAATCAATCTGGGCACTTTGTGAAGTTTTGCCCATATCCTAAGAAGCCAAAGAATCAGTACCAAGCTCATGTGCACCACACCACCATTGATGACATCCTAGAAGGAGAACCCATGACAGCCGGCATGTTTTCTATCAACAATCATCCTGCAGTCGTTTTGTTTGATTCTGGATCATCTCATTCATTCATAAGTCAAGCGTTTGCAAGAAAGTATGAGCAAAAGATAGTTGAATTGGAATGTGCTTATCAGATCAGTTCAGCCGGGGTTGAACTGTTAACTAATCAGATAATCCAGGGAGTAACCCTGTGCATAGCAAACAGGCAGTATAAGCTTAACTTGATAGTTATGCCAGGGCTAGTTCTGGACGTGATTATAGGAACGAACTGGATGACTAAGATGGGTGTAGTAATTGATGTTGGGGGAAGAAACATTTCTCTCAAGGAACCTATTGGAGAAGGTACATTTCAAGTAACCTTACCATGGAGAATAGATCTGGCCAGTACAACTTGTGCAGTCCAAACTACTCTTCTCGCCAAGATTCCAGTAGTGTGAGTTTTCGGACGTGTTTCCAGATGAGTTACCTGGTCTTCCACCAGACAGAGATGTTGAGTTTGCCATTGAGTTAATCCCTGGAACACCACCGATCTCAAGAAGGCCTTATCGGATGCCTCCAAATGAATTAGCCGAGTTGAAGAAACAACTCTAGGATCTGTTGACTAAGGGTTTAATTCGGCCAAGTTCATCAGAATGGGGATGTCCCGCACTGTTCATGAAGAAGAAGAAGGATAACTCCTTATGGATGTGCATGGACTACCGGCCACTGAATGCGGTGACAATTAAAAACAAGTATCCTTTACCTCGGATTGATATCTTGTTTGATCAATTGTCAAAAGCCAAAGTGTTCTCCAAGATAGATTTGAGATCAGGGTACCATCAAATCAAGATTAGACCACAAGATATACCCAAAACTGTGTTCTCCACCAGATATGGTTTGTACGAGTATCTTGTCATGTCCTTTGGTTTGATAAATGCTCCTGCATACTTTATGTATCTGATGAATTCGGTCTTTATGCCGGAATTGGATCAGTTCGTGATTGTGTTCATTGATGACATTCTGATATACTATGAGAACGAACAGGATCATGCCGAGCACCTAAGGGTTGTCTTGACTAGACTCAGAGACCACCAGTTGTATGCTAAGTTTAGTAAATGTGAGTTCTGGCTGAAGATAGTTCCTTTTCTCGGCCATGTGTTATCTGAGAATGGAATCTCAGTGGATCCTAGTAAAATACAAGAGGTTATGGACTGGAAGGCACCAAGCACAGTTCATGAGGTTCGATGTTTTCTTGGATTAGCCAGTTACTATCGCCGTTTTATCCCAGACTTCTCAAAGATTGCCAAGCCGATGACAAGTTTATTACAAAAGGATCATAGGTTTGTTTGGACAGAGGAGTGTGAGGAAGCTTTCTGCACCTTGCAGAAATTGCTAACCACTGCTCCTGTTCTGGCGCAACAAGATATAGAGAAGCCGTTTGATGTGTTTTGCGATGCATCAAAGAATGGTTTAGGATGTGTCCTGATGCAAGATGGAAGAGTTATTGCGTATGCCTCACATCAGTTGAGGAAGCATGAGGTTAACTATCCTACGCACGATTTAGAGCTTGCAGCTGTTGTGCATGCTCTAAAGATTTGGAGACACTACTTGCTTGGGAATGTGTGCAATATCTTTATAGATCATAAGAGTCTCAAGTACATATTTACTCAGTCTGAGTTGAATATGCGACAGAGAAGATGGTTAGAGCTGATAAAGGATTATAATCTGAATGTGCACTATCATCCGGGAAAGGCAAATGTAGTAGCAGATGCCTTAAGTAGGAAGTCACATTCTCTTGCTGTGCAACCATTGTTTGAGGATGGGTTCAATTTGTTACACCCTGCTGTGTTGCATAACATCCAGGTTAGCTGTACCTTGGAGAGCAAGATCATTGAGGGTCAGAAAACAGATAAAGGAATATTCCATATCAAGGAGAAAATGAAGAAAGAACCGACTAGGCAATTTAGAGTGGATGAACACGGAGTGCTATGGTTTAAGGACCGTCTAGTTGTACCTAAAGATCGAGAGCTCAAGAACAAATTGATGGATGAAGCTCATCACTCTAAGTTATCTATCCATCCTGGAAGTAACAAAATGTACCAAGAATTGAGACCTCGTTATTGGTGGCCGAAAATGAAGAAGGAGATTGCAGCTTATGTTGCTCGTTGTGACATGTGTTGTAGAGTGAATGCTCTTCACATGAGACCCGCAGGAATGTTGCAACCTTTGTCAATACCAGATTGGAAATGGGATGATATAAGTATAGATTTTATCACCGGATTCCCTACCACACCAAAGGGGAATGATTCGATTTGGGTAATCGTAGATCGCCTTACCAAATCAGCTCACTTTTTACCAGTCAAAACAACTTTCCGACCACCTCAGTATGCTGAGAAGTATATTGCAGAGATTGTCCGATTACATGGTATACCAAAGACTATCGTGTCTGACCGTGGGTCCCAATTTACCGCTCATTTTTGGGAGCATCTTCATAAAGGATTGGGTACTAGCTTGATTCGTAGTACAACTTACCACCCACAGACAGATGGGCAGACAGAGCGAGTTAATGCTGTTCTAGAAGATATGCTTAGAGCTTGTGTGTTATTGTCTAAGGGTTCATGGGAATCCTGGTTACCTTTGGCAGAATTTGCTTACAACAACAGTTACCAAGAAAGTATCAAGATGGCTCCATTTGAAGCTTTGTATGGCAGAAAATGTAGAACACCATTGAATTGGGTCGAGCCTGGAGAGAGAAGGTTTTATGGAATTGATTTTGTTGACGAGGCCGAGAAAAAGGTCCAGATTATCCAACAAAACATGAAAGCGGCACAGTCACGCCAGAAGAGCTATGCCGATAAGAGGAGGAGACCTCTTGCGTTTAAAGTAGGTGACTACGTTTATCTGAAGGTTACTCCAATGAAGAAGGTACAAAGGTTTGGAGTAAAGAGAAAACTTGCTCCTAGGTTTGTAGGATCGTACAAGATCGTAGAAAAGAAGGGTCCCGTGGCTTATAAGTTACAGTTACCAGAAGCGATGGGTTTGATCTTCCCAGTCTTCCATGTATCACAATTGAAGAAGTGCTTGTGTATTCCGGAAGAGAGAATAGAACCTCAGAGCATTCAGCTCAAATCAGACTTGGAATACCATGATCAACCGGTTCGAGTTTTGGACACTAAGGACCGAGTCACTCGGAATAAAGTGGTGAGAACCTATAAGATACAGTGGAGTCATCACGATGATGGTGATGCAACGTGGGAAATAGGAGAATATCTACAAAATGCTTATAAGGATTTTTATAACAAATGGTTCGTAACTCTAAATCTCGGGACGAGATTCTTATAAGGGGGGAGGGCTGTAACACCCTCGGTGTTAGCCTTACATAAATTGACTTGCATTGCATAAGCATGAGCATCAAGCATTCATATTTACGCTTTTACATTTGAAACATATGAATGAAACATACGAAACATGTCTTGTTATTTCATGTTTTCTTTGTGTATGCTTATGATCATGAGTGAATAGGTGTGAGTAGTTGATGTGAGTCACTAAAACATATTAGCTACACTTCTGATGACTAGTGGAACAATGTTCATGAAGATCATTTTGTCTAATCCAGTACTTAAGTGATGCTATGCGTGTTGAACTGGATAGCCCTATGTGTGACCAATGCATGAAATGAGTGTGTGACCTTGCAATTAGCTTAAACATGTCTAGAGCACCATTATGAACAACTTTGATATTCATGGTTAAGGGTAAATAGGTCATTAGGTCAGAGTTCAAGTACAAGTCATCCTTTGAATGTAACATGTTTGACCAAGTTTGAACTGCATGCTATAGACTTTGCATGAAGGTGGTCACTAAAGCAAAGTTGTAGTATTTGATGTGGGGAACAACTTTTATGTTTGTGTCATAGACTAGTTTAGCTCCTAACAAGCTTGAAATTGGCTTCCAAAAATCAGCTTTTCACTGTTTTGAGCACTTAGAAAATTTGCTAAGTCAAAGTTGCTTTTACAGTTTGTTGAAGCTGACTTTGGTTTGATGTAACTCGTTATTCATTGCGAATTAGGTCTTGATCATTTAAGACGAATTACAGATGGTACTTAGAGCTACAACTCTTGTGTAGATTGTATGAGCTATTACTTCACGGATTAGAAGATCGAGCTTCACGAAAACGCGCTGTCAGGCCGTAATCGCAAGCACTGTCGAACTAAATCGGGCGATTCAGTGGCCGACCGCGGCAGAGCTCGGCTGCCGCGTGGAGGCCACACGTCGCCGACGTCCTGCCGAGCCAGGCCACGTCGGGCTGCCGCACGCCTCAACACGCCCCGCACTCGCCCGCTCCCTCCCGCGCTTTCATTCGGCTTTCTGCTTTCTCCTTTGTCGCCCGCAGCAAGCACAGCGTAGCGCCATTGGCAGCACAAAGCTCACCCACGTCATGCAATCGCCACCGTACCAGTGCCACCGTAGTCCCCTTCTGCACGTCCACCTCGCCGCTGAGCCGTTTGAGCTTTGGTAAGGATGCATTGTCCATTCCCGCCACCGCCGCCATGGGCGTGTCCTCGCCGGAGTTGAGGCCACCGTGGTCGGGGTAGCTGGAAACTCCCTCGTCCTCCTCTCATTGCCTGGGTAGCACCGTAGCGATCCCCTGTAGCTCATGCCATGCTCGATTGAGGCAGCCATGGCTTGCCGTCGCCGGCATCTCGCGCCGGAGCTCGGCCGGGCCGCCATCACCGTCGACGTGCCACCTCCGCTAGGTCTTAGGTCTCACCGGTAGCACCATTCGACGCGGCTCGTCACGTAGATCGTGTAGGTGCTATCGATTTCGCTGGAGGAGCCACCGTCGGCGAGCTCGACCATCGCCGCTCCGTCGCGTGCCGTCTCCCCTGTTCTGTGTCAATGACAGGCGGGTCCGGCTGACAAGCGGGTCCCACGCGTCAGTGACAGCTTAGTGATAGGCTAGTTTAAATTAGCATATTTCTATGCTGTTTTGTAATAATTGTATCTCCAGTTTTGTAGCTTCAAAAATTGTGAAATAAATTTGGTAGTGTTCCTTAGGAAGTCTAGTATTTAGGTCTTGATACTTACAGTAGAAATTTTGGAAGATTTAAATGGAAATTTGAAATGTGTTTTTGAATGCATGCAAATTCGTTTATTTTATATCTAGAGTTTCTGTGGTCCAAAAATTATGAAATTTTGTGGGTAAGCTATTCTTGCTTAGTATAAGCTCTGGTAAAAATTTGAGAGTCATTGCATGTGTGGTTTTTGAGTTATAGATTTTCCTTTTATCATTGATTGATAATTGTGTAAATTTTTGTAAATTATCTAGGAATCCTATGACCATGAAATTTTGTGGGGAGTATCCCAGTACCTTAAGGATGTTAGGAAAAATATGAAATCTATTGCTTGGCACTTTTAACTAAGGTTTTCTATTTATGCCTTTTGAAGCAATTATGCCTTGTCATTTTTGTGTAGGCTATTCTTCTTATCCAAATGCCATGAAAATTTTATGGTAGTCTACTTAGAGTAGTACTATGCTACTATAATTTTATCAGATTTTTATGAACAACAAAAATATATGTTGCTGTGTAGCCCTAGTTTAAAATGAAATCAAATGATCTTCTTTAATGCGAGTTTAGTTAATAATGTTCTCTTTGGTGTATCTTTGTAGCATCTTAGTTTGCTGTGGTGATTTGGCATGTTAGTACAGTGGTTGTCGTAGTAGATAGTAGTACATGTTCTTGGATGATGTTGACTACCTTGTAGAAGAGCTTTGCTACTACTATGTCCAATGAAGTTAAACATGGTCATCTACATTTCATGCATCATGATCATTGCATGTCATCTCTCTGATGCACCTATGCATTAGCACTTAAACATCTGCATCATACAGGATCGTAGGAGGAGTTGCTAGTAGCAGTTTAGGAAGAGCAGACCGGGACAGATCCACAAGAAGTCCAGGCACAGGAGGTGCCAGAGGAAGAGGAGCAAGGAGAGGACTTGCCGGAGTACGTGGATCACCAACCTAGTTCGTTCGAACGAGGCAAGCCCCGAAGCATTCTAAGTTTCCTACTTTATAAAAGCAATTCTTTCTATATATATGAGTTTATATATTGTTGCATTAAGTTGCATGAGTTGATTGAAACCGTTGATGCATTTATTACTATCCTTGCCTACCTTATTACCTTTTACCCTGTTAGGTCAGGATCGAATAACTGCTTAGCCTTGCTTAGACCAGTAGCGATCGGTGATACCCGGTCACCTACATTATAGGTGGTTACTGGAAGAGATTGGCTATGGAAAGAAGGATATCCTAGAATTAACCATATGTGATGGAAAATTGGAGACCGGACGGAATCGTTGGAGGCAACCAGATAGGGTTCTGGGGTGCTGTTAGTTTCCGTCTGTGTCGATTAAGGACCGATCGTTGCTCGTCCCTCTTGTCATGTTGAACGCATGCCTCACATTTAGCTGGCCGAATAAAGTACCTTTCGACCGTGAAGCTAGTGGCACTATTCGTGCCGGGATCTACACGAGTGCGCGTATTGGTGCTAATGGGGGCATGACAGGGGCGCGAAGAGTGAGCCCAAGGGCAGGTGTGACCTGATTCCTGGCAGTCGGGCGGTCCCTGGGTACTGCGGCTCTAGATTATCTCGCGGCTACCTAAAAAGTGTCATTTGTGATCTAAGCTACCCTGGCAGGGGAAGCATGGTTTGTGTGAGGAATAAATCACCAACTGGTTAGGAATCGATTCGAATTGCCATCGCTCCTGGATAGTGAGCACTTGACTCGAGCTACGGCATCGTAGTAATTATTATGGAACAATGATGGTTATCTGGATGATGTGAGTTATGCTAAAGCTAAATTGGTAACTGGATGTTATTGGTTAATCATGTGATTGCTATAGTACAGGTGCTTACCAAGATGGATAGGTTATAATAAAGATGATGCAAAGTACTTAAAATGGTTTATTCATGATAACTTATGCTTTCGCAAAAGAGTCAGCTAGCCCACTAAAGAAAGCCTTGCATAATCCTTGGTGTCGTTTTATTTTGGTTTAAGACGGGTAAGTCTAGCTGAGTATCTTCTCGTAGTCAGGGCGTTGTTCCCATTGTTGTTGCAGATGGTCAAATGTACTACGGCTATTGCATTAACTGTCTGTATCCGGCGATGGGTGACAACTAGGACCAAGGGCAAATGGTCACTCCGTTTTTCTCATCTGATGCTTTTGTTGGACATGACTACCTACTGGCACTGTATCTGAATCAAAAGTGTGTGTGTGGCTTTAAAAATATTTGCTTCCGCTATTTCAGTTCGAACTTGGTATGTAATAACTTTATGTTCTAAACTCTGATGTATCAACTGTCGTTGTGAACTTTATGTAACGTGTGATGGTACTTGCTAAACTTGTACGATCTTGGTTTGTATGTCAATTGGTTTGAAATCCTTCGTGGTTTCACGGACTACCGGGTTATACGGGCTTAAGTTTGCTAAATTATCTGCTTCGGCGGAAGATTTTCTTACTTAATCTCGTACAATTGGTCGGTTCTGTTACAGGAATAACCCTCCAGCTGGATAGGAATCGATTCGAATCGCCGTCTCTCCCGGATAGTGAGAACTTGACTGAGCAGCGGCAACATAGATGCACTTAATGGAACTTGATTGTTAAATCGATGATGATGATGATACAACATTATACCGGATATGGTTACTAATGTTTGGAGTTAATCAATTGCTTGCTCTAGTACAGGTGCTAATCTAGTTGATAGGTTAATATTGATAACGTGCTGCTTACTCATAATGTAAATTATGCTCTCATACCACTAAAGCTTTTATGCAAAATGGTTGTCAAGCAAGATCCACCGATAAAGCCTTGCATACTCCTTGGTGTCATTTATTTTGGTTTACGACGGGTAAGTCTAGCTGAGTACATTCTCGTACTCAGGGTTTATTTCCCCCTTGTTGCAGATGACATGCTCTATAACGGCTACTGCATGTATTGTCTCCACCCTGCGGGGGATGAAGACTAGATCATGGGCATGATCATCTATGTTATCTTATCTTACTGCTTTTGCTGGATATGACTATGGAACTGGCTTGTATTTGAACTAAGTGTGTGTAATGGTCTCAAACTACTTTGCTTCCGCTATTTGTGAACTCGTTTTGTAATAACTATGTGTACTCTGATGTATGAGGTACTTGTGAACTACTTGTGAAATGGATGTAACATGTGGCTTGTTATGTTGAATTACTATGATCTTGGTTGTATACAAGTTGGTTTGAAATCCTTCGTGGTTTCAGTTGACTACCAGGTTTATATGGGTAAAAGTATGACGGTTTGATCACTCCGGTGATTGCTTTCGTATTTGTGCTCTTATAAATTGGTCGGTTCTGTTACAGCTGGCATCAGAGCTAGATTCAACATTAAACATGTCATATGTGTATTTAAAACAAAGGTTTTTGTTTGCGAAAATCAGTTTTGACAACTTATAGCTACTTATATATAGGTGTGTTCAAATCTGAAATTTTACTTAAGTGTGCCAGTTGTCATATCCTCTATGCCCAAATAAGGACTTTTAGGTGGCTTATTTAAGTAATGACTTTGGGGGGGGGGGTAATTGCTTGCAATTTATTTCATCGTCCATACGGCGTGCTATTGTATGGATGCCATCCGCTTGGGTGGTAATGTATGGATCAATTGCCTCTACGCCCAGGTAAGTGTGAGTTGTGAGAGCATGACCATCCAACAGTCGGTCTAGGGGAGAGTTAGTTGTGGTCAGTGGAATATTTACATGTTACGCACATGTATATAGGAAGATACTTAATTGTGGGTACATCTGTCGGGTAGCTTTGGATTCCAAAGTATGTACATATGGGATGTATATATGGAGCGTATCTTAATTTACTGCTTTCATTGTATGCTTATTTATCTCTTGTGGGATGGGCTGCAATGAATTTGTCTGCAGGTACACTAACAATGCAATGTGTAGCTCGACTAGATACGTATATGAGAGAACGTATGTATGCCACCGTCTATAGCGCTAGAATTCTAAAATTTTCTTAAGATTCGTGAGGACGTACGGAACGTGCATGCATCATGTTCACTCATGCCATTACATTTTTGCATCACTCCATCCCTTATCTTTAATTATTCCGTTATATATTTCTCATCCTGTAAGGTAATCCTCTCACACCCAAATTGCGATGTTACTGTGGATGGCTGCACCAGCACTACCGCCCAGGAGTAGCACATTCCTGCACGTATTTGGCACCCCAACCCTGTTGTGGAGGGTGCTACATTCAGTGGGATATGCGGAGCCGCCTCGTTATACTTGGATGTAATCTCTGGAACGTGCATGTGGCTCCCTATGGATGTGAGCGTTAAATAAAAGTCCAGCTTTGATGTTGGCAAAAATTTGGCATGTAAGCGTATGCATCGCGAGAATGTGCGGAGTAAAGTTATGGGCGATGTTATAAGGATGAATTGTTGTGCCTCTGTTTATTGTATGAAATTAATCTCTCCAATAAGTTTAGTTTGGCATAATTCTACAATTCATCTACAAGGTATCTGACATCATCCATCATTACTCACAAATGCACTTCTGTAGATGTCACGTAATCTGCGTTCAGGCCGTGCTGGGGGTAGTGGTGATGATGATCTTCCACCGCCACCACCTCCCACACCATCTGATCTGTTGGCCATGCTCGTGGAAGGTCAGCGTGCGTTGGGCGATGTCATGCGTACCCTGGCCCAGCATCAAGCACAGGGCCGCAATCAACGACAGGGACCAGAGCCCAACCAGTATAGTGATTTCAAAGAATTCCAAGATACCAAGCCACCCATCTTCAAGGAAGCTGAAGAGCCACTCCAGGCAGAAGACTGGCTAAACACGCTTGAGCACAAGTTCCATTTGCTCAGGTTGACAGAGCAGATGAAGGCGGAATATGCTTCACATTAGCTACAAGGACCAGCAGGTATATGGTGGCGTCATTATAGGTCCACCTTACCTGAGAATGCCCAGATCACCTAGAATCAATTCTAGGAGGCTTTCAAGAGTCATTATATTCCTCCCGGGTTGATGGCCATAAAGCACAATGAGTTTATGAAGCTGATGCAAGGCACCAAGACACTTACTGAATACCTTCATGCATTCAACCATCTGGCAAGGTATGCTTCAGAGTTTGTTGATTCCGAAGCAAAGAGGATTGCTAGCTTTAAGAGAGGGCTTAGTCCCAAACTGATGAAGTCCATGGGGAACAATAAGAGTGCCACTTTTAATGAGTTCGTAAGTGATGCTCTTACCCAAGAGAATAACAATAATGTCTATGCTGCTTCAAAAAATCGCAAGAGGGCCTTTGAAGCAAGTGCCTCTCAGGCAAAAGCTCCAATGGCTAAGACTCAGTTTCGCCCACCGGCTACAGCTGTTAGGTACCGGCCACCATAGAAGAAGAATCAGACAAAGACTGGTTTCAAGAAGGCATTTACTGTACCTCTTCCAAAGGGCACCATAGGACCAGGGAATTCTTTTGTTCCACCAGCTAACAGGCCCTACTGGAATTGTGGCAGGACAGGCCATTGGTCCAAGAATTGTCCTTACCCTCAGAAGAACAATCAGAAGCAAGGGAATTCTAGCGCTCGTCAAGGGCATATTAACTACACCAACGTGACCGAGATACCCTTAGGAGAGGTGGTCACCGCGGGTAAGTTTCTTGTGAATCAACATTTGGCAGTTGTACTATTTGATTCCGGTGCTTCGCATTCATTTATGAGTCCAGCTTTTGCATCAAAATACAATCAGGAGATAGTTACACTATCTATGGGTAGTTATTGCATTAGTGTAGCTGGAAGTAATATTTCTACCAATCAGATAGTGCAAGCTGTGAGTATTGAAATAGGGGAACGAGTGTATACGTCAGATCTGGTAATTTTGCCATGACAAGGTATAGATGTAATCTTGGGAATGAAGTGGATGAGCGATCATGGAGTACTCATCGATACCTCCACTAGGGTCATTATGTTGAGAGATCCTATCAACAATGAGGCTTTCCTTGTGCCACTTCCCAGAGATCTAGAACTCCACAACACTGCTAATGCCCTCTAGGCCCCGAGAATTGAGGACGTTCCAGTAGTGTGTGAATTTCCTGATGTATTTCCTGATGATCTACCTGGTTTACTGCCTGATCGAGATGTCGAGTTCAAGATCGAGTTAGTGCCGGGCACTGCACCTATTTCTAGAAGGCCTTATAGGATGCCGCCTAATGAGTTAGCAGAGCTTAAAGTTTAGTTACAAGATCTGTTAGAAAAAGGTCTTATCCAACCTAGTGCTTCTCCATGGAGTTGTCCTGCTATATTCGTGAAGAAGAAGGACAAGTCATTGCGCATGTGTGTGGATTATCGTCCACTCAATGCTGTGACAATCAAGAACAAGTACCCATTGCCCCGCATCGATATTTTGTTTGATCAGTTGTCTAAGGCAAAGGTATTCTCCAAAATTGATTTGAGGTCAGGTTACCATCAGATAAAAATTAGACCGGAGGATGTGCCTAAGACCGCTTTCTCCACTAGATATGGGCTATATGAGTATCTGGTTATGTCTTTTGGCTTGACCAATGGTCCTGCATACTTTGTTTATCTAATGAATTCAGTGTTCATGGAGGAACTAGACAAATTTGTAGTTGTCTTCATTGATGACATCTTGATTTTTTCCACAAATGTTGAAGAGCATGCTGAGCATCTGAGAGTTGTTTTATCCAGGCTATGAGAACATAAGCTTTATGCCAAGTTCAGTAAATGTGAGTTTTGGTTAAACAAAGTACCTTTCTTGGGTCATGTGTTGTCTGATGAAGGAATTTCGGTTGATCCGTCTAAGGTGCAAGAAGTCATGGATTGGAAAGCACCAACTTCAGTGCATGAGGTTAGAAGTTTCCTTGGTTTGGCTGGATATTATCATTGATTCATCCCGGATTTCTCGAAGGTAGCCAAGCCCATGACCAGATTGCTTCAAAAAGATGTAAAGTTTGTTTGGACTCCAGAGTGTGAGACTGCGTTTTGCACTTTGCGGACCTTGTTGACCTCAGCTCCTGTTTTGGCACAACCTGACATCGAGAAACCTTTTGATGTGTTCTGTGATGCATCAGGTAGCGGTTTAGGATGTGTCCTTATGCAGGAAAGCCGGGTTATTGCTTATGCCTCACGTCAGCTAAGGAAGCATGAAGCCAATTATCCAACTCATGATCTTGAGTTAGCTGCTATTGTTCATGCTTTGAAGGTTTGGAGGCATTACCTGCTCGGTAACATGTGTCATATCTATACCGATCATAAAAGTCTCAAGTATATCTTCACTCAACCGGAATTGAACATGAGATAGAGAAGATGGCTAGAGTTGATCAAACATTATAACTTAGAAGTCCATTATCATCCGGGTAAAGCAAATGTTGTTGCTGATGCTTTGAGTAGAAAGTCTCATTGCAATTCTCTCTTGGAAGCAGATTATCATTTGGCACATATGTTACATCCTGCTGTGTTGCACAGTATTACTCTTAGTTGCTCTCTGGAAAGTAAAATCATCGAGCTTCAGAAAACCGATGTGGGTGTGTTCCACATAAAAAGGAAGATGAAGGAACAAGAGACAAAACACTTTCGTGTTGATGAGAAGGGTGTTCTATGGTTTAAGGACATACTTGTAGTACCGAAGGACAAAGAGCTTAGAAACCAAATCTTAGAAGAAGCTCACTCATCCAAGTTATCTATCCACCCGGGAAGTAGCAAAATGTATCAAGATTTGAAATCTCGTTTGTGGTGGACCAAGATGAAGAAAGAAATCGCAGCCTATGTTGCAAGGTGTGACAATTGTTGTAGAGTCAAAGCAATTCACATGAAGCCTGCTGGACTTCTCCAACCATTGTCTATACCAGGATGGAAATGGGAAGAGATTAGTATGGATTTTATTGTTGGACTTCCCCCTACCCAAAAGAATTTTAATTCCATATGGGTAATAGTGGATCATTTAACAAAGTCTACTCATTTCATACCAGTTAGAGTTGACTATCGACCAAGTGACTATGCTGAGTTATATTTTAATTAGATAGTACGTCTCCATGGTGTTCCTAGAACCATTGTATCTGACAGAGGACCTCAGTTCACCGCTCATTTTTAGGAACATTTGCACAAGATGATAGGGACCAACTTAGTTAGAAGTTCTGCTTATCATCCACAAACCTCTGGACAGACAGAGCGAGTGAATCAAATATTGGAAGACATGTCAAGAGCTTGTGTCATATCATCCAAAGGTTCATGGGATAAATGGTTACCCTTGGCTGAATTTTCCTATAATAATAGTTATCAAGAAAGCATCAAGATGGCCCCGTTTGAAGCATTGTATGGGCGCAAGTGTAGAACTCCTTTGAACTGGGTTGAATCTGGAGAAAGGAGATACTACGGCATTGATTTCATCGAAGAGGCAGAACAACAAGTCCATACTATCCAGAAACATATGAAAGCAACTCAAGCTAGGCAGAAAAGCTATGCGGATAAGAGAAGGAAGCCTATTGAGTTTGAAGTAGGTGATCACGTTTATCTGAAAGTATCACCGATGAAAGGTGTGCAGCGATTCAGAGTAAAGAGGAAGCTTGCACCTAGATATGTAGGCCCATATCCGATCATAGAAAAGAGTGGGAATGTAGCTTACAAGATAGAGTTACCTTATGAGATGAGAGCTATCTTCAATGTTTTTCATGTCTCTCAATTGAAGAAATGTCACCGTGTCTCCGAAGAAAGAGTTTCACTTAGAAATGTCAAGTTGAAATCAGATCTATCCTATGAAGAAAGGACAGTGCTGGTTATCGCCACAAGAGAGAGAGAGTAACCCAAAACTGTGTGGTCAAGTTCTACAAGGTTATGTGGAGTAACCAGGGTAGTGAAAGCGATGCAACGTGGGAACGGGAAGATTATTTGATGGATGTATACCCTACCTTTTATTCAAAATGGTACGCTTTTCAAATCTCGGGTGAGATTTTTATAAGGGGGGAGGGCTGTAACACCCCAGTGCTATGGTTGCACTAAAACACTTGCATCACATGAGCATGTGCATTATCATCTCATTCATAAGCATCATACCATGATGAAAGTATCATTTCATGTGTGTTTCATTTGAAAGCATCATACCAATTGGTGAGTGCTCATGTGTGGTTTATGCAAAAGTGTGTTAAATTCTCTTAAACAACTTAGTGACACCTAGAATGTCATTTGGAACAATGTTCATATTGATCATGTTGCCTAATTATGATTTCAAATAGTGGTTTGACTTGTTTTGACTCCTGAACCCTTTTGTTTGACTATTTCAAAAGTGTAGCATAGAGTGTTTGCATGTCTGAGCAACCTAAAACAAAGTTGTAGCAAATTTCATAAGGAACAAACTTTGTGTAGGAACCAACTCATGAAAATGTGTGGAACATGTTCAATTTGGGCCCACAAGTCATAAACCAGTGCTGATTCTACACTTAGAATTTTTCTAAGTGTTTGTTGTGTTTCTAGTTTGATGGAGCCGACTTTGGTTTGATGTAACTCGTTATTCGTTGAGAATTAGCTAAAGGTTTATATAGAACAATTGTAGCCCTATAGTAGCTCTACATATTTTGTTCAAGGAAATCCTGCTAACTTGCCACCGTTTTGGAGTTTGGAAGCAATGAAAATGCATCGTCAGGCTCTGATCGTGGGCCTGATGGTCGTCTTCGTCAAGCCGAGTGGCCGACCGCCGTCTGGCCGAGCGCGCCAAGTGGAGGCCGTACGCCATCGCTGCCCCCGCAGGTTAGGCCGTCGCTGCCACGACATCGCCACGCGGCCATTGGCTCGCCTATTTGCTTCGCCTACGCCGCGTCTCGCCTCGTCAGAACACGTGGAAGCTGAGCGCAGCGCCGTCTGCAATTGCCACCGAGAGCGTTGCGGTCGCCATCTCCCTCGCCTCTGTGTCTTTGCCGCCTTTAGCTAGTCCACAGCGCCACCGTAGTTTCCTTTAGCGCGTCCACCTCGCGGTTGAGCCGGTGAGTCATGGTTGAGATCGCATTCTTCTTCCCCGCGGCGAAACACCATTGCCGCCGTGAACTCCGTCGAGCTCCCGCGCACTCGCTGCCGCGTTTCACCTCGCTCCATCTTGCCCATAGCTTCCCCACCATCTCTTGTACCTCTTCCACCCTCTGGTCGAGCCTATCATGCTATGTCGATGGCGCATTCGCCGAGTCCGCAGCCACCATGCATCGACCTCACCGGAGTTTGAGCTCACCGTGGCCGGAGCAATAGGGGCGTCTCCTTTCCCCTTTCTCTTCTTGGATAGCGTCACCGTGACCCCGTGAAGCTCGTACTGAGCTTGGACGGGGCAATGGGGGCTCGCCGTCGCCGGAGTCCTGCAGCGACCTCGCCGCCGTCCGCCATTGCCGATGCCGTCATAGCTAGAGCGTGGTAGCGGTTGGGGAAAGGGTATGGGTAGGTGCGTATCGTCGCTAGGAACACACCTGTGCCATTGGCCTCGCTGGAGATGTAGCCACCGGCCAGCTATGTCTTTTCCGCACCGTCGTGTGTGCCATCCCCTGCTTTCGGTCGCTGACAGATGGGCTCCACTGATCTGCGGGTCCCGCTTGTCAGTCGCTATGGTTTTTTAAGGATAGCTCATTTATTCAGTTTTTGAATGCAGTTTGTGAATTTTGTATCTCCATTTTGGTAGATCCAAATGGTGTGATTCAAATTTTGGTAGAATCACAGTGAAGTCTAGTATTTAACAAAAATATGATATGAGCACTTGTAGTGGAAATTTTGGATGAAGTAATTAGGAACTTGAAATGTGTTTTTATATACATGCAAACTTGTTTAAATTATATCTGGAGTTCCTGTGCTCCAAAAATTATGAAATTTTGTGGGTAAGCTATTATTGCTTAGTAGAAGCTCTGGTAAAAATTTGAGAGTTATTGAATGTATGGTTTTTGAGTTATAGATTTTCCTTTTATCATTGATTGATACTTGTGTAAATTTTTGTAAATTTCTGGGAATCCTATGACCATGAAACTTTGTGGGTAGCATCCTAGTACCTTAAGGATGCTAGGAAAAATATGAAATCTGTTGCTTGACACTTTTCACTAAGGTTTCCTATTTATGCCATTTTAAGCCTTTATGCCTTGTCATTTTTGTGTAGGATGTTATACTTGTTCAATTGATGTGAAATTTATGTAGTAGCCTATGGGAGACATTTATAAGCTACTGTAAGTTTTATGGAATTTTCTGTACAATTTGGACATGTGTTTATCAATTAACCTCATTATCTAAATAAATTAATAAAGGCATGAAAAGAATTTATTTAGGAGGGGCCACTATGTTTTCTGGTGTTCTTTTAACATGTGTGATGAGTTAGTGAAGTTGGTTTTGTCCATTTGTATGTTTACA
Source organism: Miscanthus lutarioriparius (assembly GCA_904845875.1). NCBI lineage: Eukaryota > Viridiplantae > Streptophyta > Magnoliopsida > Poales > Poaceae > Miscanthus > Miscanthus lutarioriparius. The sequence continues at coordinate 63,504,433 of CAJGYO010000004.1, read as the reverse complement.
ACGTAGGTTAATAATTAATTTCTTGCACTGTGTCTTTCTGGACAGTTCTGGGAACTTTATAAAGTTCACCATGATAATTTGGGTTGCTGGGAAAGTGGTGAATACAAAAGTTGTATATAACTTATGTATCTATCTCCTGTTAAAATTTGGTGGCATTTGTCCTTATAGTTTGAGAGTTATGTTAGTTGAAAGACAGCACTTCCAACTGCCTGCTCTCTGGAATCCACGGATAGTTTTGTAAGATCAGTTTGTGTGACCTAGTTTAAGTTTGAATTAGACTTTGGTGATTAAACGAAAGTCGTAGACAATTTTATAAGCTTTCCATAAAGTCTTAAATCATGGTATTTGGACCTTATAGAACTCCAGTTATGGGTCAAAATGTCTCCTGCTGTTTGCAGCCTGAAAACTGTTGAGTGCAGTGAATGACTTGTTTGCTTGATATGAGTCGATGTGATGAGTTAGATGCTAGGCTAATTAAAATAACTTGTTAGTTGCAGGTGCTAGACCTCTTACTGAAGATGAACGACTTTATCTTAGGTTGTTAGAGCTTGGTGAGTGTGCAGTTCTTGTTTTCTAATAGAGATATGCACCTACTCGGTAAAATAGATGTAAAGCTTGTATTATCATATTGTTCATGCGTCCATTCATACATGGCTGTACATTTCATCATCATCTTCCATCTCTTGTGCATGCATGATTCTTATACTATGCATATGCATGCAATAGGTGTTCCGGAGGGAGTCACGCTTCTGGAATTCGAGCAAGTACTTCCGGAGGAACAACAGCAAGCTCATGAGCAGGAGGTGCAGGCCCCTGAAGAAGGAGCCAACGAAGAAGTTCTTGAGTGCCCCAATCACCAACCTTCATCTTTTCTAAAAGGCAAGCCCCGGAGCATTCTAAGTCTCCTATGTTTTGAAAATGGTTACTTTGAGTATCTTTATTTGTGATGCATTAAGTGATAGGAATTGTTTGCAAACACTTGCTGCATATATATCTATTCCTTGTCCAGTAAACGTACCCTAAATCCTATTTAGGTCCAGGAGTGAATCAAAGCTTAGCCTTGCTTAGACCGGTAAAAGTCAGGTGATTTCCTGTCACCTGCAAGTTAGGATGATGTCTGGTCACGGTTGGCTATATTTGCTGTCGTGGAAAATAACCATGTGTTAATAATGAATTGTGACCGAGCGGGATGTCGATAGAGAAGCAACAAGGCAAGGAGGTCTTGGGTGTGTATCTATCCCCGTCTGAGTCGTTTAAGGACCGATTCGCTGTACGTCCTCATGTCATGTTGAACGCATGCCTATCACTTAGTTTGCCGGATAACTCATTCCGACCGCGAAGCCAAGTAGCTCAACTCAGGCCGGGAACCAAAAAGTGAAACTACGCACCCTGGAGGTAGCAAGGATGTGTGGGGAGCCATTGGCGTAAGTCCTAGGTGAGATTGACCACCTGGCGGAGTGGACTCCCTGAGGGTGAGGGGCTGGGCGGACCCGTGATTCCTGAGTTGTACCAAAGGTGACCCGAGGAAACCATTGATCAGGTGGATTGGGTGAGTGTTAGGAATAACCCTCCAGCTGGATAGGAATCAATTCGAATCGCCATCTCTCCCGGATAGTGAGAACTTGACTGAGTAGCGGCAACGTAGATGCACTTAATGGAACTTGATGGTCAAATCGATGATGATGATGATACAACATTATACCGGATATGGTTACTAATGTTTGGAGTTAATCAATTGCTTGCTCTAGTACAGGTGCTAATCTAGTTGACAGGTTAATATTGATAACGTGCTGCTTACTCATAATGTAAATTATGCTCTCATACCACTAAAGCTTTTATGCAAAATGGTTGTCAAGCAAGATCCACCGATAAAGCCTTGCATACTCCTTGGTGTCATTTATTTTTGTTTACGATGGGTAAGTCTAGCTGAGTACATTCTCATACTCAGGGTTTATTTCCCCCTTGTTGCAGATGACGTGCTCTATAACGGCTACTGCAAGTATTGTCTCCACCCTGCAGGGGATGAAGACTAGATCATGGGCATGATCATCTATGTTATCTTATCTCACTGCTTTTGCTGGATATGACTATGGAACTGGCTTGTATTTGAACTAAGTGTGTGTGATGGTCTCAAACTACTTTGCTTCCGCTATTTGTGAACTCATTTTGTAATAACTATGTGTACTCTGATGTTTGAGGTACTTGTGAACTACTTTTCAAATGGATGTAACATGTGGCTTGTTAAGTTGAATTATTATGATCTTGGTTGTATACAAGTTGGTTTGAAATCCTTCGTGGTTTCAGTTGACTACTGGGTTTATATGGGTTCAAGTATGACGGTTTGATCACTCCGGTGATTGCTTTCGTACTTGTGCTCTTATAAATTGGTCGGTTCTGTTACACTTTCCAACCTAAAATAAATGATGCGCCCATAAGAATTTTAAAGCAAGGAACGTATATGAAACCACAAAAGAATGTAGGAATAAAGGAAGATTACAAGGTTATCATGAAAACGAGGGCCATCATTTGTTGTTGTAGTTGTCTTGTTTATAGGTGAATGGGCTGCATCGTGTCTATGGGGGAGCAAGCTCTCATTAGTTTCAGCTTGAAGTAAAGATACACTCATGAGAGCTGTAAAACATGGAACATTTAAAATCATAGAGAAACATTGCTGCAGCATTGCAAGATTACATGTGTATCATTTGTAAAGTGAGGGAGGATATCATTTGTTGGTGTAGTAGTCATGTTAATAACTGAACGGGCTGCAACAGGCCTAGGGGGCAGCAAGCTCTCTTCCGTTTCAACCTGAAATAAATGATGCACTCATGAGAACTATAAAGCATGGAACATTTTTAAAATCGCAAAGACAAACATTACAGCAGAAAGGCAAGAAATTTCATCGAACATGTGGTGAAAAACATAAGTGTCAGTTAATTCAAGGCAGAAATGAGATGGAAATGACGACTGAATCTGACAATAAATCAGCATCGATGCTACAAAGCCTACTCTATAATCATATATTCAGTGGACTTGCACAAATATTTTGACAACAAACCAGATTTTTTGACTTGCACAAATACTTCCTGTTGCCTAAATTCAGACTGGACGCCATTATCTGCAAACATTAGCCTATCAATGACAATACACAGGGATAGGGGGAGGATAGATAAAGAAAACATCAGAACATGAATTGCTCAGTATTCTGCTCAGGTTGGTTTTAACACCACCCGGCATTGGAGCCAAAGAAGCACAAATCGAAAGAAAAGCACAAAACAAACACAACAATAGACCACAAACAGTTAAATCAGCCCGAGGAACCATCCAATTTGAGGAATTAACACCCAAATCCTGGAGCTTTAGGACAAGCCAGAGGCTGTAGGTGTAGGGACGGTAGGAGCACCTAGATCGAGCGGAGGTTGTAGGCGTCGGCGGTGCTAGACGTGAGCACGACGAGATGGCCCTCGGGCTTTAGGATCCGCGTGGCCTCAGTGGTGAGGTCGTCCGAGCACTTGGCGGCTTCGAGGGCACGTCCTGTGAAGATGAAGTCGACAGACAACATGTCGAACAGCAGGCAGCGGTTGTCCCCCACGACGACGAGCTTCGAATCGAAGGAGATGGGCGGGTACGGCGTCGCTGCTCTCTTCCTCATGGCACGACCTGCTCTGTAGATGGCACAGCACATGGCTCGTGGCCACCACGCCCTCGGCCATGGCCTGAGCCACCGGTGGGGTGGGCGCCAGGGACAAGGGCGCGCACAGCTGGTCCTTGCCGGTGACGGCCTAGTAGGAGACTTCGTGGGCTCCACCGTGCGCCCCTCTTCGGTATCGTTAGGGAGCCCCAGCACGATGCCCTAGATGCGGAGGAGCACGAGGGGGAGAGGAGGTCACTGTCGGTGAGGGGAGGAGAGCTTGATGCCATTGATGAGGGCGAGGGGTAAGATCCGGTGAGATTTGGGGCTGGCCGGGCGGGCACCATTTGGGAGAGGGAGAGGGCGGCGGCGCGCGGGCAGGCTGGGCGCTTCTGGATTTGGGATTTGGGCTAGGGTTTCTGTACTCGTGGGCTAGGCCAATATTTGCCTAGGAGATGAATGTAAATGGGCGCGTGAGTTGAATATGCGTGCGAGGGTGGGGCCCATTTATTTTTGGCGACAGACAGATCGACAGTATACCTCATTTTAGCGTCGGATAGTTAAACGTTAAATATGAGTACCTATGGCGACAGACAGCAAATCACTAAATGAGGATTTAGCATCAGATTGTCTGTGAGTTATCTTTAGCGTCAGATCATCCATCGATAAAAAAAGTTTGAGGATGATATGGTGTTGTGGTGTATTGCCCATTGGATTTGAGGAATGGGACCTGTGGTTTAGGTTCTACAGCGATGAGTGTAGGATCTCATGGTGTAACACCCCAGTGTTAAGCATTGTATTTGGCATTTGCATTTCATGAGCACAAGCATCATCCAAGCATTCGTGAGCATCAGCATATGAAGTTTCATTTCATTTACCTTCTCTTTATCACATGTGATGTTGCTCATATACTTAATTATGCTTGTGATCATATGTGACCAATGCATGAGATGGTTGTGAGGTCACCAAAATACCTTAGACACATCTAGAATGATATTTGGAACAATGTTTATATTCATGAATTAAGCCAATTTTGCTTCTAAGTGTTGGTTTACTTTGTAATGCCCTTTTCATGATGCTAGTTTGATCAAAGTTGAACAGTAGCTTAGAGTGTTTGCATGCTGTGTGACCTAAATAAAAGTTGTAGTTCAAATCATGGGTAACAAACTTTATTTAAGGGTCATGAGCTAATTCAGTGCCTAACTTAGTTAAATAGAGCTCACAAATTTCAACTTAATGCTGTTTGTAATAGAAAATTTTTCTAAGTGTGGAACTAGTTTTTAGTTTCAAAGTAGCCTACTTTGGAGCATTGTAGTTTGAAAACCAGCTCAAATTAGACCATGCTCATTAAAGCAAAGTTGTAGTACTCACATAGCTCTACAAATTCTATTAATGAAGTTTGCACTGATTCGCCACGGATTAGGAGTTACAGGTGCGTGAAGCCACACTGTTAGTCGTCGTGATGGCCAAATTTGAACAGAGCGCCGCGCGCCCTTGTGGCCGACCGGCGCCAGGCCGCGTCCGCCGCGTGGAGGACATCCACCGGCGATGGACCCACTGGTCAGGCCAAAGCGGGTAGAAAAGGGCACTGCGTCGTGCTCGCTCACTCTCTCGCGCTCACTCTCTACCTCGCCTCGCAGTCGCTCTCGTCGCGCCCAAGCGAAGCCAAGCATCGTGCCATCGCCACCGACCTCCGCCATGCTCACGCGCCGCCGCCGCCGTGCCATTGCTTGATTCCTCGCACCCACAGCTATGCCGTAACTTGCTCCACCTCGCTAACTCACCATTGCCACCTTTCAAGCCTAGGTATAGCCTCAGGTCATGTCGCCATCGCTACGGCCATCGCTGGAGCACCGCTAAGCTAGCATTCGCTGTGGCCATGCTCCACCATGCCATCTCGCTCCCTCACTTCTCTCGTTAGTGTTAGCCTATGGTCACATCTAACTCACCCCGCTAGCCATTGAGCCAATGCCGGCATATCGGCGCCGAAACACGGCTGCTCACCACCGCCATGCCATGCACGTGGCCAAACCTCACCATTGCCCTAACCTAACCCTACGTCTTCACTAGGTGGCCCTGAAGCCATAGCATGGCTCACCTAGGCATGTCGTTGTTAGAGACAATGAGCCCGCCGCAGCGCAGCGCTGCCATCCCCCATTAGCGCCGCCACCATAGACAACCACCGTTAGAGGTTAGACCATCTAGCTCGCTGGATGCGGAATGAGATGGGGAACATGTCAGTGCCGACCGCGTCGCCAGAGACCTTGCCATCGACGAGTTTATCGTCGGTCAAGCCGGTGCTCTGCTCCGTCTCATTGATGTGTGGGGCCGGGTTGACTGCGAGATCCGCATATCAACTCCTGGGTGTGTAGTGGACTAGGTGCACCTAGCACTTAGGGTTTAGTTGTTTTTGTTTATTTTTCATAAATTTGAATACTAATTTGCAAAAATTATTTCTCAAGCTAGAAGTATCCAAATGAGGTGAACCAAATTTTGTTGGATTCATCATGAAGAGTACTATTTGATAAAAATACGAAATCTACTTCTTAGGGTATCTTTCTGGGAGAATTAAATTGAGCAAGATAAGTGCTTTTAAAGTAGTTTATATCTTGTAAAATTCATAACTTGAGCTAGGGAAGTGATAAAATTGTGATTCCAATTTTGCTGGTCTTGTGTTGACATGCTCTAGCTAGGAAAATATTAAACCAATAGTAGACATACTTTTATTATGGTCTTCCTATTTAATCTTAATTAATTTCTAGATTCTAGTGAAATTAATTGGGGTAAAAATACATAACATATGATCATACAAATTTTTCATAGTATTCTCATGCTAGGAGGAAAGTAAGAAAAATATTAAATCTGTTGCTTGACACTTTTTACTATGCTAAAATAAACATTTATAACTTGTCATTTTTATAGTGGTAGCTATACTTATCCAAATCGCATGAAATTTGTACAACAGACTACTAGGGTCATGTGTAGCCTACTATAATTATTTCATAATTTATTGAGCAATGGAAGTATTTACTATGTAAATCACCTTATTATGTAAGGAAATTAATAAATGAATATAAATAAATTAGTTAGGCTTAACCATGATGTTTTATGTGGTGTGTGTGATGCATATAATCTGTTGATATTGTTAGTGAGGCTTAGAAGTATTTGTTTATAGGCAACTAGTTAATTATTGCTTTATAATTCAACTAGATGACTGCATGTGTAGTTTCTGTTGTGGTGATGATTTCATGATGATAATGATCTTTTCTGTAAAGATGGCTAATAACAAAGTTGTATATAACTTACTTATCTACCTTGTGTTAAATTTTCATAGTCATAGGCCTTATGGTTTGAGAATTATGGTGTCGGAAGTTTGCTATCTAAAATGCTTACTCTCTGGACAGATCTGAAAGATTGAATTATTTGACCTAGATAACTGCTGAATCACATTAAGATGATTAAAATAAAGTTGTAGGAAATTTCATAAGATTTCCATAATGTCCACAACCAAATTATTTTGATGTGTATAACTCTAGTTATGGTCAAAATAAGTGGCTGCTGTCTTGTAGTCTAGAAAATGATTTACATAAGTGTTTGTTTAAGTTACTAGAGAAGAGATATGCACCTACCTAGTAAAAGAAAATTTAACTTGTTATCACCTTAATGCAGTGCTGTTGAGAACACTTATGAGGGTGCATTCATCACATTATATCATATTATACATGTCATTATATATGCATCCATGATATCTTATTTCCTGCTCATGCACATAGGATCGTCCGAGGGGATAACTCTATTGGAATTTGACGAAGAGCCGGAGGAACAACAGGAGGCACCTTAGCCCGTAGCTCCAAAAGGCGAGGAGCAAGCTCTTGAGGACCTACCCGAGTGCCCGAATCACAGACCAACTTCCTTTTTCAAAGGCAAGCCCTAGAGCATTCTAAGTCTCTCATGTTTTACAAAATATCACTTGAGTCTTTTATGTTTGATGCATTAGGTTATAAAAGTTGGTTGGAAACACTAGATGCATAGAACTACCTTGTCCAAATATATACCTTTAACCCTATGTAGGTCCAGGATCGAATATATGCTTAGCTATGCTTAGACCGGTAGAAGTCAGGTGATTTCCTGTCACCTGCGAGATATAGGTGGGCACTAAACCATAGTTGGCTATATTTGCTATCATGTAAAAGAACCATGGATGTTGTAAATCAAGGTCGGACAGAGTCTATGTTTTAGGTTGACTCATGTGATGCCTACCTCTCACTTAGTTGGCCAGATAACTCATTCCGTCCTTGAAGTCGAGTAGCTCAACTCAGGCAGGGCCTCGTTCTATAAGAGTGCGCACTCTGGATGGTAGTAAGGATGTGCGGGTGAAAGGTCCTTGTTTGGTTTTGGTAATTGAGTGACAACCCTAGGTGGACTAATTGTGTTTATGTGAGATACATAGGTGATTAGTCCACAAGTACATGTGTGTGAGCAACATATGCCATGGAGGTGGAAATGGTCGGAGATGTTGCAAAGCTCACACATGTTATGATGAAGGAGCTCATTGCACATGAGACATGACATTGAGTCATGTGATCAAGGTGGAAAAGATCAAGACATGACTTGGCTCGATGGATCGGTTGCAAGTGTGAAGGGCAAGTTGAGTGATGACTTGGCGACGATGGACTGAGGCAACGGTGAAGAGCAAGTGAAGTCAAGATCGATGGACCAATATGATCATGTCATGATATGAGGCGGATCATATCATTGTTGATCGTGTTGGTGCATGTGTTGCATTGACATTGGAGGAGATGGAATGGAATGCGCAAGGCAAAGGTATAACCTAGGGCATTTCATTTCATCGGTCATAGGTGTGTAGAGAAGTTGATGACAGGGTTTGGGATAGATGGTTGTACTATCAAGAGGGGCAAACTTGTTTGCATATCGGTCATCTAGTGCCACTTGAGCGATCAAACTTTGTATCATTGCTAGGATCGAGTGGCGTGGCAAGTTGAGTGGCTAATCCTTTGAAAAATGATTGTGAAAATGCTTACACACATGCACATGGTGGTGTACACTTGGTGGTGTTGGCACATTTGCAAAGGAGAAGTTGGTGAATTGAAGGAGGTGTTTTTCACTATCAAATAGTGACCGGACGCTGAGTTTGAAGTGACCGGACTCAGGGTTCCAGCATCCGGTCAATTATAAAAGAAGGTGGTGCTCTCGGGCTCGATTTGCCCTCTGACCGGACTCGAAGAAGAAAAGTGACCGAACTCTAGCTGAACACTATTTAGCGTCCGGTCCTGTTGATGTGGTGGCGCGCAGAGAAGAGGAGGAGTGGACGCACCGGCGCATCCGGTCAAGAAAAACCAGACTCTAGTTGTGAAGCATCCGGTCACTTTGAGCAGTGCGTCCGGTCGCAATTTAACACATGGCATGAAGTAGACTAGCCATTGAGATCGGGCATTTAGCATTTGAAGCTAATGACACGTGGCGATCATTAGGCGACCGGACACAGGGGTCTAGCGTCCGTTCAATCTGACCGGTGCATCCGGTCATCCCGAAATCTGCCCAATGAAGGGGTAATGGCTATTTTTGCCCATGGGGCTATAAATAGAAGTGTTGGTCGGCCTTTGGCCGGTTGCTAAGCACCCTTGAGCCTTGGTGGATTGTGAAGGTGTGCTTGGGAGCCATCTAACTCACTTGAGCTTGATAGTGTTCATCAGATCCAGTGACTGAACGATTCTAGTGTGATTGCATCATGAGGTTGCATCGAGTGGCACTAGGTTGTCGTCTTGCAAGTCGATGGTGCTTGTTACTCTTGGAGGTTGCCACCTCTTAGATGGCTTGGTGGTGGTCTCCGTCGAAGCCCGCAAGAAGCTTGTGCAGTGGTCCGGAGAAGAGCTTTGTGAGGGGCATTGTGCTCACCCCGCGGGAGCCGCAAAGAGCAACTCTAGTTGAGCGTGTCATTGAGCTACCCTCACTTTCGGGGTAGGTTCTTGCGGTGCCCGACATGCGGGCTTGGTAGGTGATGCCAATTAGCCACCAAACCACCAAATGAGTGGTCGACACAATGGGGACGTAGCGTGTTGGCAAGCACATGAACCTCAGGAGAAAAATCACCATGTCAACATTGTTCTTCCCATTGGTTTGTAATCCCCTTACACAAGCTTGTAATTACTTTCATATACATTGTGCTTGTGTAGTTGCTCTTGTAATTAGTTAGCTTGTGTAGCTCACTGGTTACCTTCTTGCTTGTGTAGCATAAAAGTAGCTCCCTTGCATGGCTAATTTGGTTTGTGTAACCTTGTTAGTCACATTGCTTAGTTTATGTAGCTAAGTATTTGCGCTCTCTAATTTGGCATTGGTTGTCTTGTTATTCAGCATTGCTAGTGAGCTTAGGAACTTTGTGCTTTTGCTTACTAGAATTGTGTAGGAGCTCCCCGGTGTGCAAAATACTAGTGGCATAGGTTTGTGTGACCTTGCTCCTAGAATTAGATAGGTGAGCTCTAGCTAGCTTGGCACCTTTGTTGCTTAATTAGGATCTTTGCAAGGTGCTAGAGAACATAGATAGAGGGGTGTAGTCTTGGCTAGACCGATAGTTTTAATTCCGCACTTGTTTCAGTTAACCAGTGCGATTAAATTTTAGAAAGAACTATTCACCCCCTCTAGTCCGCCATCTCGACCCTACAGCGGAGAGCCAAATGTGAGCCCAAGGGAAGGCTGGGCCTAAACATCCTGGCAACTGGTCATCCCTGATTGTGCGACGCTGAATGAACCCACAAAATGTGGACCTAAGTTGTACCAAAGGTGACCGTTGATCTGGTCTGCCTGGGTTTGTGTAATTCCCAGCTGGTTGAAATCAATTCGAATCGCCGTCTCTCCTGGATAGTGAGAAACTTGACTGAGCTTGCTTCTATCGTAGTGTTAATGGCAAGTGGAATGGTTATGAGATTGAAATATTAAATGGCTATGGTTATTATTGTGCTATCATTAACAATATACTACATGTTTGGCATAGGTTAGTCGCTGATCTAGAGATAAATAGCTATAATTAACTTGATGACCAAATTATAAAAGGTATAGTTGAATTAGTGGCTTTTTTTGCAAAATGTTGTCAAGCTAGCTCCACTTATAAAACCTTGCATGATCCTTGGAGTCACTTTATTTTTGGTTTATGATGGGTAAGTCTAGCTGAGTACCTTCTTGTACTTAGGGTTTATTTCCCATTGTTGCAGATAATACGATGTATCATGGCTACTGTAAGAACTGCTTCTGTCCTGCCGTGGATGAGGAGTAGGGCCCTAGGCAAGGCATCTCTTGTTAATCCCTCTCTTATGCTTTTGTGGGATTATGATGATGAGCTGGCACAATATTTGAACAATGATGGAGATGTTGGTTTCAAACTTTAATTGCTTCTGCTACTATTTTACCTGAACTTGGTTTGTAATAACTTTTAATCGTACTCTAATGTATGGAACTGTATTTGTGAACTTTATGTAACGTGTGACATGTATGTTGAATCATGTATGATCTTGGTTGTATGTTGGTTGAATCAAGACCCTTCGTGGTACTCGACGGACTACCGGGTTTATATGGGCTCAAGTATGATAGTGCGACCGCTTGAGGGCTGCTATTGTATTTGTGCTCTTATAAATTGGACGGTTCTGCTACACATGGGAGTGCTATAAGTTATTCACATCAGTGTGGTAGATTAATTATGAATTAGTGCATGTTAACTTGTGTTAAACATCTATGTATGTATATCTGTGGTTGGTGACTTTATTTTAATTTGGCAACAATATTAACTATATATGTATCTCATTGTTCAAAGTTACTTTATTTTAATTTGGCAACAACATCAACATATCTCTCTTATCAAGTGTGCAACCATGTAGATGATGTCATATTGTGCCAGTTGCCAGTAACGCATCCATTTTTCAATAAACAAGGCTAGCAATCAATGGCTGCATAAGATCATATGGCACTAGTTTCCGTAGTAACTATTTGCCATAGGTTTAGGTAAGTAGGCGTATGAAATGGTGCACATGTGTGGTATTAGATCAAATGGCACTAGTTCTCCTAGTAACTAACAGTGACTTGTTTTGAGCATTCGTCGTATCATACGTTTACATGTGCGAGGGTATTCGGGTAACAGAATCTTCACCAAGCACTCTGACTTCCATGTACTCATGCACACCTCCTAGTAACTAAAGGTGATCTGAAGTCAATGTTAGTGTGTTACGGTGGTGTTACAACCGCTAGGATGTTCATACGGTGATAGTTGATGCTCGAAATCTATGCTGTCCATTAGTGCATATTGAATCTGAACCATTCGTCTGGACTAAAGCCCTAATAAGGCCGGCCGGCCACCGCCACCTCCTACATGGCCAGCCCATTGTTCTTGTCTCGCTATTTGTGTGCACGCCTCGCATCGCGCTGTCGCCAGATCCAAAGGCAAGGTATGCTGTTAGCACTTCAATGATGGATCTTTGTTGGATTATTTTCCTCTTTAAGCCTTGTTTGGATGTTGTCAGATTCATCTCATTCCACATGTGTTGAGGTGTATTGTTGTAAAATTTGGCTCAAGATACACTTCAATCCACCCCAACACATGTGGATTGATCCAATCAAGATCTCAATGATCTCATTAGTAAGGAAGCTCTCATCCTACTGCACACTAATAATCACAAGCTCTACGAAATGGAGGAGGCCCCCAGCAAGAGAAGCGCGCTGGCCAGCCTCACAGAAGATGTCATTCTCGAGATCATCTACCACCTCCCTGTTCACTCCTTGTGCTATAAGTGTGTCTATCGCTCCTAGAACAGCCTCATCTTCGACAACTGTAAGGTGCTACCCCAAACTATGGCCGGCTTCTTCTATTACACCGAGAACGGCAATCGAAACTTCACCAGCGTCACCGGTGAATGCTCTGATTTGTCCTTCTTGCCCTTCCTCATTGACAATGTAGCTATCTCAGATTGCTGTAACGGCCTCATCCTATGCTGGTGCCTTGGGGCTACTGCTGGATACCGCTATGTCATCTGTAATTCAGCAACCTAGAAGTTTAAGGTACTGTCACCTAGCATCCATAAGTTTTGTGAGGCTCGCTTGGTGTTCGATTCGACAGCCTCCTCGCACTTCCATGTGATTCAATACGTGGAGGAGGAGGGTGAGTGCGTAGGTGCAGAGATCTACTCATCTCAAACTACAACATGGATCTATAAGCAATCTCAATGGGGCTAGGTACTGTTGTGACATGTTTTAGATCATCAAGTGTGTTTCTTAATAATTTTCTGCACATTATGGGGTACTCTAATGCGTACTCTTAGATACTTGCTGTGGATATGGAGGGAAACACATAGAGGAGAATTCATAGGCCTAGTGGTGCTAAACCCCCCATCCATCAAGCTTAGGGTCACTTGTGTCTATCTACTGTTGATGCTCACAATAGGTCCCAGCTTTCAATATGGATCTTGAAGACTATGGTACTAATGAATGGACATTGAAGCATACTATCAGCATGCTGAATGTGTTTGGATGGACTGATATTCAATTTGGTTTCCTAGATTGTGATGAGGACTACACAGCGATTGCAGTTCACCTAGAATGAAATATGATTTTCTTTGTTGGGGAACAAAGGACCATCATCGCATATGACCTAGACCATAGAAAAGTTCATGTCATCTCTACCCTTGATATTCGGTATCATAGATGTGGGTCATGAAATAGGACATGAGCAGACCATACTATATTCCTTATGTTCCCTTGTTCTCGGATTCATTAGCAGAGGAGTAAATAAAGCTGCATTTGATGTATCTCTCTATCATGACATGTTCAAATGGACCAATGTTGTTTAATTGTCTATGGACATCTTAAATTCCTCTAGGATAGATGTTATCATTATTGCAGCTAAACTAGTGTGCCATCTTTGTTGTGTTTGTGAATTGGTTTCACCTATCTGGCAGCGCTGCTGCCTACACCGCCGACAGAGCCACGTTCAATCTCGTCCGCTGCCTTCAATCGTAGCCTCTGCTGAGCTAGGGTTCATCAAAGTAGTTATCTATGAGTACAATGATCCCTCATCTACACCACTCTTACCAATATGAGTATCATATGGTGTACATTGGCATATCAACTCTGAGTTCCCATGTACACATGCGCCCATACATAAAAATTATGATAATAAAGACCTAACAATAAAATTACATACATAATAACAAAGACCTAACAATAAGCGTGAGCAGTGGTGGTAAATGGGAGGAGTGTTGATCACGCATGGTGGTACTATTATAGATGAGGAGGAAATGTGGTAGGGAATCAAATGTGACTGGATATCAAATGTGACAGGAAATGTGGCATCGTGTTCACCACTTTGTCGCCCGTGACTCACGTGGGGTAGCCATGGATGTCATGGACCTTGACTGTTGCCTTCCCCATGCTTGTCTTGAGGTGGGGCTATTTAAGCTAAGGTAAGGGGAGCATCTCTAGCAAACTAGATCAAATGGTGATCAGGCTAGGTAAATAGCCGTATCCAACGGGGATTAGGTAAATAGCCATATCCAACGGTGATTAGGTAAATAGCCATATCCAACGGTGATTAGGTAAACGCCTCTTGGTCCTCTCCTTGGCCGACCCGACACTTGATCACTTCCTATTCACTATGGACCAATCTTGAGGGTGGAGCAGAGGGATGGGAGCTATAAATCATGGTTATGTACCCTTGTTCGTTTCGCTTCCGCTTTTGTAGAAGGATTTACAAAGAAGTGGTTATCTACCGAGTACAATCATCCCTTATCTTCACTGCTCTTATCAATACATGTTCATACGGTGTACGTGGGCGTAGCAACTTCGAGGTCCCATGTACGCATGCGCCCGTCCCTTTGGACCACCAGATATTGCGCGTCATTAAATTATAATAATGCTAGGGAATCTGAACTGTATCATATAGAATGCCAACTCAGTGTGTAAGTAATGAATGTCCCAACTTCCAACACCATCTCACCTCTTTCCCTAGGAACCAGCATCTTCCATAGATCACATGGATCTTAACTGCTCCTCTCCGCTTCCCCATCTTAAGGTTGGCCTATTGAAGATAGGGCTAGATCCACTTCTTGGCAATCCACACACTCCTTCCTCCTTAGATATAGATACATACAGACAAAGCTCTTAAGCCAACCATCTATATTTTCTTCATCGCCATGGCGGTCCTTCTCCAACTTCTTCGATGGCAGCAGCGGCGTTGGGAGAAGGCCTTTAAGATTGGGTACTACAGGCATCTAGGTGTAATGGGGGCTACTCTATCTAGGTGCTAGTGGAAGTTTTGCAATTAAGTGGGTTCGCTTATTTGGGCAAGCCAAGGGGTACTGAATTCACTTTGGTATCCCTGGTTTGGTATCCGATATGTGTAGGGTCGCTAGGAAGGTGATATGTCTTTATGTATAGTTGCCACCTTTCTTCCCTGCACATTTCTTGTACTGCCATTGATTCATCAGTCTCGGTGCCCTGGCGATCCTCCTTCCTCTAGAGTAGCAACGATGATGGTGGTGCTTCTCTTCCATGCCTCCTCTTCTTGCCTCTCTCTTGCCCTTGCGACCGTGAGAGGTGCAGTAGGGAAGGAAAAGCACCTCACTGAGATGCTGGTGGAAGTTTTACGAGGTGCTACCATTTCCTTAGCTTGAACTAGTTGTCTCTAGATTTGACTCTAGGATGTACCTATACTTGACCAATCTTTATTATTGTACACCCAATAGTCTTCTATATGTCTTTGTTATTGTACAACTGTGGAATGTAACTAAAGTTATCAATGAAATTGTTGTGATGACTATTACTATGTTGTTTATATATAGTTTTTGCCTTACAGAACAATTAATAACTGAATGGCTGTGACATGAGCCGTTTAAGTAAATCGTCATATCATACGGTGTATTTCTGTGCTATTAGATAACGACACTGGTTCTCGTAGTAACTAACAGTGATTTGATTTGAACAATAGGCGTATCATACATTGTACATGTGCGAGGGTATTCGGGTGATACCCCATGCACTCCGACTTCCCTTGTATGAGTCCTTTGGTCTGCTAGATATTGCGCATCATTAAGTACTGTTATAGATGAGGATGAAATGTGGCAGGGAATCAAAAGTGCCAGGGAATCAAATGTGTCCTAGTGTTCACCGCTCCATCGCCCGTGACTTGCGTGGGTGGCCATGGATGTCACAGACCTTGACTATTGCCTTCCCCATGCGCGTCTTGAGGTGGAGCTATTTAAGCCAAGGTAAGGGGGCCTGTCTGGCAAACTCCAATCCTTATTCCTCCTTAGCATCAGAAAAACCAGAGAAAACCTTGAGTTGCATGTAGTCTCATGTCATCATGGCCTCCCTCATCCTGCATCGACTCCAGCGCCGCTGGGAGAAGGCCTTCAAGATCAGCTTCTGCCAACACCTGTGCATGGCTATATGTCCGCTCATTTCCTTAGTATTAGTGGAAGTTTTGTGAAGATAGTGAGGAAAGCATGTTTCCATGAGGAAAGCACGCTTGTTTTCCTTCCTTCTCTTCCACTTGGTTTCCTATGCGGGTTGGTCTCCTCGTGGGGCTCCTTCTCCACACCGGAATTCATTGGGTACGTGGCAAAGAGCCCTTTGAAGGGGTTCTAGTGTCGCTTGGTCTTTGTTATTGTACATCTCTTGTTCAATTTTGTAAACCTGTTTAATGTAATGGACTTTATCAATAAAGAGTTGCTTGCATCACTTTATTATTGTGTAATGTTCACCTCGTTCGAGTCTTTTAGGAGGATGATATGGTGTGCATGTGCGCTATTTCATCAAGTGACATGGGTTCCCAATGTAAATAAAAGTGATCTATTTAGTACCATAGGCGCATCATGCGGTATACATGTGCGCAATTGGAACAGTGGTACTTGGATGGCTTGAATAATTTTCTCTCTTGTGTATACACATGCTGCCATGTACCCATGTTCATTCTACTTCTGCTTTTATAGAAGGATTTACGAAGAAGCGGTTATCTACGAGTACAATGATCCCTCATCTATAGCGCTCTTATCAATACACGTTCATATGGTGGACATGGGCATAGCAACTTCGAGTTCCCATGTACGCATACGCCCGTCCCTTTGGTCTGCTAGATATTACGCGTCATTAAGTTATAATAATGCCAGGGAATCTGAACCGCATCGTATGGAACGCTGACTCAGTGTGTTGAGTAATGAATGTCCAAACTTCCAACACCATCGTCTCACCACTATCCCCGGAACCAGCGTCTTCCCTAATGCGTATGCCTAGATCACGCATCTTAACTACTCCTCTCCGCTTCTCCATCTTCAAGGGTGGCCTATTTAAGCCAGGGCTGGATGCGCTTCTTAGCAATCCACATACTCCTTCCTCCTTAGATATAGATAGATACAAAGCTCTTGAGCCAACCTTCTATATTTTCTTCATCGCCATGGCGCTCCTTGTTCAACTCCTCCGATGGCAACAGTGGTGTTGGGAGAAGGCCTTCAAGATTGGGTACTACCGGCATCTACGCGCAGCGGGGGCCTAAGTATTGCGATTAGGGGGGTTCGCTTAGATACCGGCTGTAAGGATCTTTGCAGCCTTCTCTCAACCCACCCATATATAGTGGTTAGCTCTTCAATTTTAATACATGGCCCACTTATTTATCTCACATGTTTCTCAATTCTTGTGTCTAAGCCGGCTATAAGCTTATAGCCCGCGTCTCTTCTCTCTCGTGTGGAGTAATTGGCTGAGGGAATAGGCATCCTATGTAGTCTGGTATGGGTAAACCCCATACTTGAAAGGTCTTTGTTATTGTACATCTAGAAGTATTCGATAGGTCTTTGTTATTGTACACCTGTCAAAAGTAATTTATTTTATCAATAAAAAGTTCATTTACCAACTTTATTGTTGTATGTTCGACTCTGTTAGATCAGATGACACTGGTTTCCAAAGTAACTAACGGTGATCAGTTTATGTAAATAGTCGTATCAAACGGTGGAAATGTGTGCTATTAGATCAAACAGCACTGGTCCTCTTATACTCCCTCCGGTCCAGTATATCTAGCATGCACTGGTTTTTCATTTAGACCATGAGACCATACGCCTTCTATATTTCTTATATTGATATTGATTAATTATGTTAATTAGTGGTGATGACTTGAATAACTTGTATTAAGAAATTTGAAACATGTGCAAGGGAATCTAAACCGCATCATACGAGAAGGAAGGTACTTGTAATGAGTTTAGAAAGGAATTGTACTTCCGTACCATTGTGTTAAGGAGAATGAAGAGTTTATCGTACAAGCCCCTGTCATCTAGATATATACATATCAATATTGATCTGCCCAGAATCTACCACATAATTCTAAAGAACCTATCACACTCATTGTTGATCCTACACTCCTCGCTACAGAACATAGCCCACTCTATGATAGAACCGACCGATTTATAAGAGCACAAGTACAATGGCAACCACCGAAACGATCGCACTATCATACTTGAGCCCATATAAACCCGATAGTCCGTCGATTACCATGAAGGGTTTCGATTCATCGCCAACATACAACCAAGATCGTAGATGATTCAACATACATGCCATATATTACATAAAGTTCGCAAATACCTCACCATAGATCAGAGTACAATTAAAGTTATAACAAACCAAGTTCAAATGAAGTAGTAGCGGAAGCAAAGGTAGTTTTGAAACTAACATCTCACACCATTGTTCAAATACTTGCCAGTTTATGATCACATCCCACAAAAGCATCATAGATTAGATATATAGAAGTGCCTTGCCCATGGCCTACTCCTCGTCCACGGTGGAATAGAAGCAGTTCTTACAATATCCATGATAGATTGTATTATCTGCAACAAGTGGGGAAATAAACCCTAAGTACAAGAAGGTACTTAGCTAGACTTACCCATCATAAACCAAAAATAATGTGACTCCAAGGATCATGCAAGGCTTTATAAGTGGAGCTAGCTTGACAATATTTTGCATAAAAAGCCACTAGTTCAACTATACATTTTATAATTTGGGTATCAAGTGGATTATAACCATTCACCTCTAGATTAACAACTAACCTGTGCCAAACATGTGATATATCATTATGGAGCATCACAATAATAACCATAGCTGGTGTAGCATTCCCATGTCCAATATAACCATCAAATTCCATAGTCCAATTACTACGATGCTGGGACTAGTCGAGTTTCTCACTATGCAGGAGAGACGGCGATTCAAATCGGTTGCAACCAGCTGGGCAGTTATTCCTTACACAAACCCACACTTCCCTCATTGGGGTCACGTCGGGTCACCTTTGGTACAACTCAGGTCCATATTTTGCTGGTTCGATCAGCGCCGCACAACCACGGACATCCAGCTGCCAGGACGTTCAGGCCTGGCCTGCCCTTGGGCTCACGTCTGGCTCCCTGCACATCCTTACTACCATCCAGAGTGCACACTCTAACAGAATGAGGCCTGGCCTGAGTTGAGCTACTCGGCTTCACGGTCGGAACGAGTTATCTGGCCAGCCAAGTGAGAGGCATGCATTCAATCTCGATAGAAGCGCCAACAATGGTATGGTCCTTAATCGACACAAATAGGATCAACATAGCCAACCCACACCATGTGCATATAAGATCCTGCCCAGTCTCCACTTAGATACATCCCATGGTTATTTTCCATGATAGCAAATATAGCCAACCGTGCTCCGGTATCCACCTATATCTCACAGTTGACAAGAAATCACGCGACTTCTACCGATCTAAGCATGGCTAAGCTTATGTTCGATCCTAGACCTACATAGGGTTCAAGGTATATTTTTGGACAAGGTAGTTCTATGCATCAAGTGTTTCCAACCAACTCTTGTAACCTAATGTATCAAACATAAAGGACTCAAGTAATATTTGTAAAAACATAGGAGGCTTAGAATGCTCCGGGGCTTGCCTTTTAGAAAGGAGGTAGGCCTGTGATCGGGGCACTCCGGTAATTCCTCAGGAGCCTACTCCTCGCTTTTAGGGGCTACCTACTATGGTGCCTCCTGATTCTCCTCCTCCTCTGCCTCAAACTCCAAGAGTGTGATTCCTTCTGGCGATCCTATATGCATGAGCGCAAAATAAGATACAAGAATTCACGGTAATGATATGGATGATATGATATGATGCGTAAACATAAATGTCCTTACCAACAAGGTATTTGGGTGATAACAAGATTAACTTTCTTTTACTGAGTAGGTGCATATCTCCTCTCTAGTAATTAAACAAACATCCATTTAAAGCATTTTCTAGACTACAAGACAGTAGCTACTTGATTTGACTATAACTGGAGTTATTCACATCCAAACAATATGGTTGTGGTCTTTCTGGAAAGCTTATGAAATTTCCTACAACCTTATTTTAATCATATTAAGGTGATTCAGTAGCTATATAGGTCAAACAATTCAATATTTCAGATCTATCCAGAGGACAAGCAAATCTGATAGCAGACTTCTAACATCTATAACTCTTAAACCATTAGGCCTATGACCATGAAATTTTTATAACAAGCAATATGAGTAACAACTTTGTTATTAACAAGATTCACAACAAACTTCATCTTCATTATGAAAACAACATGACAACAGAAACTATACATGCAATCATCCAATTGAATTATAGAGCCATAATTAACTAGTTGCCTATAACCAATTATTTTTGAGTGCCACTACTAACATCAACAGATCATTTGCATCACAAGCACCCTAGAAAACATCATTGTTAAGGCCAAATAATTTATTTATATTCATTTATTATTTTTTCTTATATAATAGGGTGATTTAGAGGATAAATATTTTCAATGCTCAATAAATTCTGACAAAATTACATTAGGTTACATATAACCCCAGTAGTCTACTATACAAATTTCATGCCATTTTGCATAAGTATAATAACCTCTACAAAAATGACAAATTGTATAGGCTTATTTTAGCAAAAATAGGCTGTCATCTGTAGCAAAAATGGTGCAACCCTCGTGAGAACAATGTTATAATAGAAAATAGTTACTTAACCAATAAGAAACTTATCAGGGTAGGAACAATGCAAGTATATAATGAATGATTTATCATGATGCATGCACAAACACATGTGGCAAATAATGTTAAATCTTGCTCAGATGCCGGCTGTGACAGAACCAACTCATTTATAAGAGCACAAGTACAATGGCAACCACCGAAACGATCGTACTATCATACTTGACCCCACATAAATCCGATAGTTCATCGAGTACCATGAAGGGTCTTGATTCATCGCCAACATACAACCAAGATCGTGCATGATTCAACATACATGCCACATATTACATAAAGTTCATAAATACCTCACGATACATCAGAGTACAATTAAAGTTATTACAACCCAAGTTCAAATGAAGTAGTAGTGGAAGCAAAGGTAGTTTTGAAACTAACATCTCAATCACTAGCACACTTTATATTTAAATTTAAAAGCACTTATCTATGTCAATTTAATTCCCTCAGAAAAATACCCAAAATAGTAGGTTTCATATTTTTATCAAATAGTATACTTCATGATGAATCCAAGAAAATTTGGATCACCTAATTTGGACACTCCTAACTCCATATATGATTTTTGCAAGTTTTCTACAAAATCTGGAAAAACAAATAAAGAAAAATCAAATTTCAAATCGGGCCCAGCAGCTAGGTGCACCCGGACCAGTGCACCCGGAGGCGCTGATAGCGGGGCCCGCAGTCAACGCCACCCCACATGTCATACACACAAAAGTAGGGCGGCGCTTTGACTAGCCATAGCTCGCTGACGGCGCGGTCTCCGGCGGTATGGTCACCACTGTCGTGTTCCCCTCAATATCCCGCATCGGATGAGGTAGGTCTTCGGACTCTAACGACAATTGCCTATGGTGGCGGCGCTAATGGCAGCTCGGCGGAGGCACCCGGTGGTGGTCCGGCCATCCCCGACCATGGCGTGCTCAGACGAGCACAGCTATAGCTTCGTGGTGACCTAGCAGAGATCTAGGGATAAGGTAGGGCTTCGTGGTGGTGCCGCTGAGGCATGGCTGCTTGCATGGCGGCTCGGTGGCGAGCGGCGTGGTGCGACGTGGCATTCGCCTCCGGCGAGGCCAGCATTGGCCAACAGCCAATGGCTCAAGCAAGTGTGAACCCTAGCAGCTGCAACACAGAGGAGAGAAGAGGGAGAGCAGCCATGAGCTATCCTAGCCATGGCAGGCCCAAGCTCGGCGGTGCTCTAACGGACATGGCGATGGCGGTGATGGCATTGGCCCAAGGGCCCTCACCTTGGTTCGAATGGAGATGCGAGCGGGTCAGGGGTGAAGAGGATGGTCCGGTGGCTCTATGTACATGAGCGATTGCGCAGCTAGGCTGGCGATGCTCGGTGGTGGCGATGGCACAGTGCTCCTCTGCTTCGGTGCTATGCAAAATCGAGAGAGAGACAGGAGAGCACGAGTGAGAGTGAGAGAGGGTGCGCACGAGGCTTGCCCTCCCTTTGGCCTAGCAGCGTGGCTCAGCACCGGCGTACGGCCGCTAGATGGCACAACTGGCTTGCGCGCGATCGGCCACCGAGGCCATTTGAAATCAGCCATTAGGCCTGATTCAGTCGACTAATAGGGCGACTTTGAGCTCCTAAATCTCCTAATCCATGGTGATTTAGCAAAAACATCATTACTAAGAATTGTAGACATACATGCCACATATTACATAAAGTTCACAAATACCTCACCATACATTGAAACACAATTAAATGAACTAGTAGCGGAAGCAAAGGTAGTTTTGAAACTAACATCTCGATCACTGGCACACTTTAGATTTAAATTTCAAAGCACTTATCTAGCTCAATTTCATTCCTCTAGAAAAATACCCAAAACAATAGGTTTCATATTTTTATCAAATAGTACACTTCATGACGAATCCAACAAAATTTGGATCACCTCATTTGGACACACCTAACTCCAGATATGATTTTTGCAAGTTTGCTACAAAATCTAGAAAAACAAATAAAGAAAAATCAAATTTCAAATCAGGCCCATTAGCTAGGTGCACTCGGTCTAGTGCACCCAGAGGCATTGACAGCAGGGGCCCACAGTCAACATGACCCCACATGTCGTACACACAAAAGCAGGGCAGCGCTTTGACTGGCCATAGCTCACCGATGATGAGGTCACCGGCAGTACGGTCACCACCGTCATGTTCCCCTCAACATCCCACATCGAATGAGGTAGGTCATCGGACCTCTTGGCGGCGGGGTTAATGGTGGCTCGACGGAGGCATGCGGCGGCTCTTCAGCCATCCCTGACCATGGCGTGCTCGGGCAAGCACGGCTATAGCTTCGTGGTGACCTAGCGAAGATCTAGGGTTAAGGTAGGGCTTTGCAGTGTTGCCGGTGAGGCATGGCCACTTGCATGGTGGCTCAGCGGCGAGACCACGGTGGTGCGACAAGGCGTTCGCCTCCGACGAGGCCGGCATTGGCCAACGGCCGATCGCTCAAGCAAGCGTGAACCCTAGCGGCTACAACACGAAGGAGAGAAGTGGGAGAGCAGTCGTGAGCTATCCTAGCCATGGCAGGCCCGAGTTTGGTGGTGCTCTAACGGACATGGCGACAGCGGTGATGGCATTGGCTCAAGGGGCTCACCTTGGTTTGAAGGGAGACGCGAGCGGGTCAGGGGTGAAGAGGATGGTGCGGCGGCTCTATGTACGCGAGCGATTGCGCGGTGGTGCGGTGTGGTGGCAAGCTAGGCCGGCAAAGCTCGGTGGCAGCGACGGCATGGTACTCCTCCGCTTCGACGCTGTGCGAGAGCAAGAGAGAGACAGGAGAGCACGAGTGAGAGTGAGAGAGGGTGCGCGCGAGGCTTGCCCTCCCTTTGGCCTAGTAGTGTGGCTCAGCGCCAGCGTATGGCCGCCAGATGGCACGCCTGGCTTGCGTGCGGTCGGCCACGGAGGCCATTTGAAATCGGCCATTAGGCCTGATTCAGTCGACTGATAGGGAAACTTTGAGCTCCTAGATCTCCTAATCTTTGGCGACTTAGCAAAAACATCATTACTAAGAATTGTAGAGCTACAAAATATCTACAACTTTGCTTAAAAGAGTTTTGTCTAATTCACAATGGTTTTCAAACTACAATGCTCCAAAGTAAGCTACTTTGAAACTGAAAACCAGCTTTAGACTTAGCAAAATTTTTAAGTCCCTAAACAACATTTGATTGCTACTTTGGAGCTGTTTTTGACTATGTTAGGCACTGAATTAGCTCATGACCCTTAAATAAAGTTTGTTCCCCATGTCAAGAACTACAACTTTTATTAAGGGTGCACTGCCATGCAAAGACTCTAAGCTACTGTTCAACTTTGGTCAAACTAGCATCATGTAAAAGGCATTTCAAAGTAAACCAACACTTAGAAGCAAAATTGGCCCATGTCATGAATACAAACATTGTTCCATTTACCATCCTAGATGTGTCTAAGGTGTTTTTGTGACCTCACAACCATCTCTTGAGTTGGTCACACATTGTCACAAGCATATGCATGTATATAATCAACATCACATGTGATAATATGTAAGAATAAGATGAAATTCCATATGTGCATGCTCATGAATGCTTGGATGATGCTTGTGCTCATGAAATGCAAGTGCCAAATGCAATGCTTAACACTAGGGTGTTACAACCCCTCCCCCTTATAGAAATCTCGTCCTGAGATTTGTATGACCTACCATTTTTCATAAAAGGCGGGATAAACCTCACATAAATAATCATCCCGTTCCCACATGGCATCTTGTTCACCGTGGTTATTCTACACCACCTTGTAGAACTTAATGACTTTGCTCTAGGTTACTCTTTACATTTCTTGTAGCACTCGGATTGGTTTCTCTTCATAAGTCATATCTAATTGGAGCTTAATATTGGCGGGTTCAATCGCCTCATCAGGCACGCAAAGACATTTCCTCAGCTGAGAAACATGGAAGACATTGAAGATAGCACTCATCTCTGGAGGAAGTTGCAACTTGTAGGCTACCTTTCCCTTCCATTCAATAATCTGATACAACCCTACATGTCTGGGTGCAAGCTTCTTCTTTACTCCAAATCTTTGTACACCCCTCATGGGTGAAAATTTTAAGTACACATAATCTCCCACTTCAAAGGTTAGTGGCCTTCTTCTTTTATCAGCATTACTCTTGTATAACTTGAACCTGTTGTTCGACTTCCTTGACAAAATCAATACCGTAGTACCTCCTTTCCTCGGGCTCAACCCAGTTCAAGGGGGTCCTACATTTTCGGACATAAAGTGCTTCAAAAGGAGCCATCTTGATATTCTCTTGGTAACTATTATAAGAGAATTCCATGAGAGGTAACCACTTCTCCCATGATCCCTTAGATGATACAACACATGCTCTCAACATATCTTCTAAGATTTGATTCACTCGCTCGGTCTGCCTGGAGGTTTGCGGATGGTGTGCTGAACTTCTGATTAACTTAGTTCCCATGGCCTTATGCAAATGTTCCCAAAAGCGAGCTGTAAACTGTGGTCCTCGATCTGAGATTATGGTCCTTGGTACCCCATGTAACCTCATGATCTGAGAAACATATAGCTCAATGTACTTCCCAGCAGGATACTTTATGTTGACCGGTATGAAATGTGCTAACTTAGTGAGGCGGTCCACAATGACCCATATGGAATCATGACCCTGCTGCGTGTGTGGAAGACTTGTAATAAAGTCCATACATATTTTCTCCCATTTCCAACCTAGAATGGACAATGCTTGAAGCGGTCCAGTAGGTTTCAGATGGTCCACTTTGACCCTACTACAAGTATCACATCTAGCAACATAGGCGGCGATTTCTTTCTTCATCTTGGTCCACCAAAAACGAGTTTTCAAATCTTGATACATTTTGCTACTACTCGGATGGATAGACAACTTGGATGAATGAGCTTCATCTAAAATTTGATTTCTAAGTTCATGGTCTTTCGGTACCACAAGTCGGTCCTTGAACCATAGCACACCTCCTTCATCTAACCTAAAATGTTTGGTTTCCTGTTCCTTCATCTTTCTCTTGATGTGAACACACCTACATCTATCTATTGTAGTTCGATGATCTTGCTCTCAAGTGACCAACTGACAATAATGTTGTGTAGCACAATAGGATGCAACAGATTAAACCCATCTTCAAACAAGGCTTCTAAGGTGTTACAATGAGATTTTTGACTAAATGCATCTGCTACAACATTGGCTTTTTTTGGATGATGGTGCACTTCCAAATTATAGTCCTTAATCAGCTCTAACCATCTACGTTGTCTCATGTTCAGTTTAGGTTGAGTGAAGATGTATTTGAGACTTTTGTGATCAGTGTATATGTGACATACATTTCCCAACAAATAATGTCTCCATATCTCCAATGCATGAACAACTGCGGCAAGCTCTAAATCATTGGTAGGGTAGTTGACTTCATGCCTTCTCAACTGCTGAGAAGCATAGGCAATGACTCAGCTCTCTTGCATAAGCACACAACCAAGACCGGTCCCTGATGCATCACAGAACACATCGAAAGGCTTTTTAATGTCGGGTTGTGCCAAAACAGGAGCTGTGGTTAGCAAGGTTCGTAGAGTGTAAAATGCAGCCTCACACTCTGGAGTCCAATTAAACTTTTCATCCTTCTTGATTAATCTGGTCATGGGCTTAGCTATTTTCAAAAAATCTAAAATGAAACATCGATAATAGCCAGCGAGCCCTAGAAAACTCTGAACTTCATGAACTGAAGTTGGCGCCTTCCAATCCATGTCCTCTTGCACTTTACATGGGTCTACAGAGATTCCATTTTTAGATAATATATGACCCAAGAAAGGTACTTTCCATAACCAGAATTCACACTTGCTAAACTTTGCATACAATTTATGCTCTCTCAGCTTAGATAAGATAATCCTCAGATGCTCTACATGATCTGCCTCATTCTTAGAGTAGATCAGGATATCATCGATAAACATGACCACGAACTTATCGAGCTCGGGCATGAATACCGAATTCGTCAAATACATGAAATAGGTAGGAGCATTTGTCAGTCCAAAAGACATGATTAAATACACATACAAACTGTACCTAGTTGAGAAAGCTATCTTAGGTACATCTTCTGGTCTGATCTTGATCTAGTGGTAGCCTCATCTCAAATTGATCTTAGAGAATACCTTTGCTCTTGCCAATTGATCAAACAAAATATCAATACGAGGCAAAGGGTACTTGTTCTTAATTTTTATGACATTGAGCGGCCTATAGTCCACACACATCCATAACAATTTGTCCTTTTTTCACAAATAAGGCTGGACAACCCTAGGGAGATGAACTAGGAATGAGACCTTTGTCCAAAAGTTCTTGTAGCTGAATTTTAAGTTCGGCTAACTCATTAGGTGGCATCCTATAGGTTCTTCTTTTGATAGGTGCTGTACCTAGCACTAACTCAATCTTAAATTCCACAGCCCTATCAGGCGGCAAACCAAGCAACTTATCTAGGAATACATTAGGAAACTCACAAACTACTAGAATATCACAGAGAGTAGTGGCTTGGATGGCACATGACAAGTTTTGAAGATCAAAACTTTGGGGAAGTGGTATTAGAAAAACATTACCCCCCTTTGGTTCTCTCAACATAATTATTCTAGTGGTAGCATCAATGAGAACTCCATGACCACTCATCCAACTCATGCCCAATATCACATCTATGGCTAATCCTAGCAATACTTTGAGATCCATAGTATACTCCCCCTTTTGTATGGAGATCAGCACATCTCTAACTAATTGGTTTGTAGAGATAGTAGCCCCCGCTAAACCTGTACTATAGCCACCCTTGTCTACCTCAATTATTTTCTGATCATGCTTAGATGCAAAAGTCTGACTCATAAATGAATACGAAGCTCCAGAATCAAATAAAACAATTGCAGGGTGTTTGTTTACAAGAAACATACCAGCTTTAACAACTTCTCCTGGGGGGATTTCCTCCATGACTGTATAATCCACATACCTAGGGCATGCTTTAGGATTGGCATGCTTTTGGTTGCCTTGATTTTGATTACTGCCCTTTTTAGGATAGGGGCACTCTTTAGCCCAGTGGCCTGTCTGATTACAATTGAAGCACAACTGTTTGTTTCTTGTTCCCGCTAAGCTTCATTGCCCTGCGTTTCCCTTGGGCATGGCAATGGTGAATGCCTTACAAAATACCTTCCGAGGTCGGCTAGACTGGGTGTTCTTCTAGGGTGGCCTAAACTTAGGTGTTGGGGGACAGAATTGTGTCCTTGCTACCATGGAAGCCCTTGACTAAGATGAGCCTGAGGCACCCACCTCAGTGGCTCACTTGCGGCCTTTTGCTGCCGTATGTAAGTTGTTCTAGTTCTCTTGCGTGAGGGCATCGCTAACAAATTCATTATATGTAGCACATCTAGAGTTGGCCATGGTTTTCATCAACTTGGTGCCAAGGCGTCTCTTGAAGCTTTCTATCTTTTTTCTCTTTTGTATCCACGAATGCTGGTGCATATCTGGACAAGTTGTTGAATGCATTCATATACTTGGTGAGAGCCTTTGTCCCCTGTGTCAGCTTCATAAACTCAGCGGCCTTCATCCACATCAGCCCGGGGTATATGATGCCCCTAAAGGCTGTCTTGAATTGCTCCCAGGTAACATTTGCTCCAGCAGGTAAGGCAGACAAATAATGAGTCCACCAGATACCTGCAGGCCCCTACAGTTGATGCGATGCATACTCGACCTTCATCATTTCAGTGACCCACAATAGATGAAACTTTTGTTCAATAGTGTTCAACCACTCATAAGCTTGGAGCGGTTCTTCTGCCTCTTTGAAGATAGGAGGCTTAGTCTCTAGAAAGTCCTTGAATGTATTGTATTGATTGGGTTCTGGCCCCTGATTTTGCTTGTAGGCACGGGCAGTATTCTATGCAATGAGGCTCAGTGTTTATTCCATTGCTCGCTGATTCCCCAAGAATTGCACGAAAACTCATTCACGGAGGGTGGCGGTGGTGGTGGTAGGTCACCATCATTGCCACCTTGGCTGGTACCTGCCCCAGCACGAGTGTGAGTCATCTGCAAAATTGCAACAATAAGTGATTATTGGCTGATGTAAAGAAATTGTAGAAGAATTGTGTAATCATGCCAAACTGAATTTACTAGAGAGAATCTAAATTCATACAATAAAATAGAGGCACAATAATTCATTCTCACAACATGACATCACCAATTTGATCACTTATCGTACTCGCAATACGTTCACATGCATGTCACATTGTACTAGTAAAACGAAAGCTGAATTTCATTAGAGTTCGACCCATAGTGGACCAACATGCAAGGTTCCAATATTACATTAACGATACATCTGAAGATCAAAACTTAAATCACATGTCCATTACATAAAAGATCAAAAAAGATAAGGAGCTATCACATCTAGCTAAGCACTATAGATGAGTTATGCCTCAGAGTGGTCACTATCTAGACCGGACATAGCATTTGCCTCATCATTGTCCATAGGCACAAGTTGTTCTTCCTCTTCCTCTTCCCAACCGTCATCTTCCACAAACATTTCCAGATATTCCTCTTCTTCTTCCATGGCTACTAAGGGAGGAATAGGATTAATGGTGTTGTTGAGGCGATGAACATCATGCTGAAGCTCCACAATGGTGTTCTACTACTCCTAAATCTGACGCTGGTACTCCATCTCCCTTCGACGGTAGTCATTCTCTAGCCGCCCAGCTAGAACCATAGTCCTAGTCCTAGCCTCCTCTCTAGCCTCTACAAGACGGTAGCCCTCATCCCTCTGCTGGATGGCCTACACCCTCTGAGCATGAGTAGCCCATGTCTCTACCTATGCTATGTTCCTATCTGCAACAGCATTCTCCATCTAAGTCTGGAGGGCTCCCAATGTTGTATGAGCGTCATCAGTGTCCTAAAAAGCCTCCTTAGTTGTCTTCTTGTGCTTACGCACATGCTTCTTCAGTCTTCACTGTACTTCCCTAGCTTCCATGAGCTTGTTCACATAGATGTTATAAGACTCTTGCTAGACATAGCGAGCATCTTCTCAGGCATAAAACATCTGCATGACAACGAACATGGCACTCATAGCAGGACTCGAGCTCGTGTCCGCTTGTCATGGTCCTGCACCACAGAAACATGGTCATGCTGTCTCCAAACTGCCGTAGCTAGATCCACCTAAGGAATAGATCCTGATGCACTGTTGGTGAGTGAATTACCATGCTGCTAACAAAGTGTGCTCAAGATTTCAAAGGCTACCACTTGAGCACCTTCCCACGGGTTTCTTCCCTTAGACTCTACTTTCCATCCCTGGTACTGCGGTGCCTGTGTACAAGCTAGGATGGACACTTGCACCTCAAACCATGGTTCCTCCTACACATGCCTCTGTGTCCAAAAGTATTGGGGCAGCTCTATGTACACCACAAAGTGCAACACTTTCCAGAGCAAGGCAGATGTGCGAAAGATACCCAAGAATGCCTCGTTCCCTTCCGATGGGTAATAGGCTGCCATCTGTAGCAAAAATGGTGCAACCTCATGAGAACAATGTTATAATAGAAAAGAGTTACTTAACCAATGAGAAACTTATCAGGGGAGGAAGAATGCAAGTATGTAATGAATGATTTATCATGATGCATGCACGTTCCATACGTCCTCGTAAACTTAGGAAATTTGAAACTTCTAGCGGCATACACGGTGGCATACATATGTTCTCTCATAAATAACATAACTAGTCGGGCTACATGTTTCGCTGTTAGTGTACCTACATAAAAATTTCATTTTAGCCCAACCCCACAATTATATCTATAGAAATGAACATCTAGCCTCTAGGTTGCAAGCTAAATACTTTCATATATATACACCCATATATATATATACTTCTGTATCAAAGCTACCCGAAAGTAAATACGTCCTATATATACATATAATTATGCATATATAGTCGTATCAAAGCTAACCCACAATTAAATACCTCTATATATATATGCGACATATATATACTTTAGTATCAAAACTACCACTCCGCTTAAACCCCACGCTCACATCTTGCGGTCATGCCACTCATCATCTTACCTTGTGCGTAGAGGCATTTGATCCATATATTAGCACTCAAGTGAATGGCATCCATACAATAGCACGCTGTATGGACGACAAAAATAAAACCCCCATGTTATTACTTATTTAGCCACCTGAAATCCTTACCTGGGCATAAAGGAAATGATCACTGGCACACTTTAGATTCAAATTTCAGATTGGGCACCAATATATATAACTATAAGTTGCCAAAAACTGGTTTTGGAAAACAAAAACCTTTGTTTTAAATACACATGTGACAAATAATGTTAAATCCTGCTCCGATGCCAGCTATGACAGAACCGACTAATTTATAAGAGCACAAGTACAATGGCAACCACCAAAATGATCGCATTGTCATACTTGAGCCCATATAAACCCGGTAGTCTGTCGAGTACCACGAAGGGTCATGATTCATTGCCAACATACAACCAAGATCGTACAGTATTAGACATACATGACACATATTACATAAAGTTCACAAATACCTCACCATACATCGAAGCACAATTAAATTTATTACAAACCAAGTTCAAATGAACTAGTAGCGGAAGCAAAGGTAGTTTTGAAACTAACATCTCAATCACTGGCACACTTTAGATTTAAATTTCAAAGCACTTATCTAGCTCAATTTAGTTCCTCTAGAAAAATACCCAAAACAATAGGTTTCATATTTTTATCAAATAGTACACTTCATGATGAATCCAACAAAATTTGGATCACCTAATTTGGACACACCTAACTCCAGATATGATTTTTGCAAGTTTGCTACAAAATCTAGAAAAACAAATAAAGAAAAATCAAATTTCAAATCAGGCCCAGTAGCTAGGTGCACTCGGTCCAGTGCACCCAGAGGCGTTGACAGCAGGGGCCCACAGTCAACATGACCCCACATGTCATACAAACAAAAGCAGGGCAGCGCTTTGACTGGCCGTAGCTCACCGACGGTGAGGTCTCCGGCAGTACGGTCACCACCGTCGTGTTCCCCTCAGCATCCCACATCGAATGAGGTAGGTCGTCAGACCTCTTGGCGGCGGAGTTAATGGTGGCTCGATGGAGGCATGCGGTGGCTCTTTAGACATCCCGGACCATGGCGTGCTCGGGCGAGCACGGCTATAGCTTCGTGGTGACCTAGCGAAGATCTGGGGTTAAGGTAGGGCTTTGCAGTGGCGCCGGTGAGGCATGGCCACTTGCATGGTGGCTCGGCGGCGAGACCGCAGCGGTGCGACATGGCGTTCGCCTTCGGCAAGGCTAGTATTGCCAATGGCCGATCGCTCAAGAAAGCACGAACCCTAGCGGCTACAACACAGAGGAGAGAAGAGGGAGATCAGTCATGAGCTGTCCTAGCCATGGCAGGCACGAGCTTGGTGGTGCTCTAATGGACACGGCGACAACGATGATGGCATTGGCTCAAGGGGCTCACCTTGGTTTGAAGGGAGACGCGAGCGGATCAGGGGTGAAGAGGATGGTGTGGTGGCTCTGTGTATGCGAGCAATTGCGTGGTGGTGCGGTGTGGTGGCAAGCTAGGCCTGCAAAGCTCGGTGGCGGCGATGGCATGGTACTCCTCCGCTTTGGCATTGTGCGAGAGCAAGAGAGAGACAGGAGAGCACGAGTGAGAGTGAGAGAGGGTGCATGTGAGGCTTGCCCTCCCTTTGGCCTAGTAGCGTGGCCCGGTGCCAGTGTATGGCCGCTAGATGGCACTCCTGGCTTGCGTGTGGTTGGCCACCGTGGCCATTTGAAATCGGCCATTAGGCCTGATTCAGTCGACTGATAGGGAGACTTTGAGCTCCTAGATCTCCTAATCTGTGGCAACTTAGCAAAAACATCATTACTAAGAATTGTAGAGCTACAAAATATCTACAACTTTGCTTAAAAGAGTTTTGTCTAATTCACAATGGTTTTCAAACTACAATACTCTAAAGTAGGCTACTTTGAAACTGAAAACCAGCTTTAGACATCAAAATTTTAAGTC